>CM038039.1:40422527-41780027 GCA_021397845.1 Areca catechu
CCTCAAGGTTGAGCCCACCTCGACCGAAGTCGAGCTCCCTCTCTTCGAGCCAAGTGCTCTTCAACGGAGAGGTCTGTCGACCTGAAGTTGTCATAATGGCCAGGGTCCATCGCGCCTCAAAAAATCCTAAGGCAGAGAGAAGGAGACACCACTATATCCATTAGATGGTGGCATGCTGCCCAAGGCCTACGAAGAGGAAGTACACCGGGCTATGGAGGGGCGCCTTTCCAAGATGCCAGGATCTCTTCCATCGTTTCTTACACTGGATAGGAAAGGGCTCTCCAATCAAGGCACTGCACTCCCCGGCCGACCATTTGCATCGTCTGGAAGAAGAAAGCCGCGCCAAGGGTACTACTGAGAGACTATAAGGGAGGACGCGATTGACTTCGTGAAGAAGTGCGACCGCTGCCAGCACCACGCCTGCATACAGCGTCAACCGGTCGTGGCTCTCCCAGCTCTCCTCCTCCTGGCTATTTGCTTAGTGGGGGATAGACATCCTTGATCCCTTTCCTCTTGCATCCGGGCAGCGCAGGTTCCTGATAGTAGCCATCGATTACTTCACCAAGCGGGTAGAGACTGAGCCGCTAGCATGAATTATCGAAGCCAAGGTCAACCAATTCTTTTGGAAGTCGATCATCTGTCACTTCGGACTCTCCCATACAATCATCACTGACAACAAATGACAGTTCGACAATTGAGAGTTCAAAGAGTTCTGTGCCGGCCTCAATATTCATCATCGCTCACACTCGATGGCTCACCCTCAAACCAACGGAGAGGCCAAGGTGACCAACCAAACCATCTTCCATGGGCTCGAGCCAGGCTAGATCAGGCCAAAGAAAGGTGGGTCGAAGAACTCCCTAATGTTCTCTGGGCTTACCACACAATGCCCCGAACGGTCACGGATGAGATGCCCTTCAAACTCGTCTTCGAAGCCGAAGCCGTAGTTCTGGTGGAACTAGGTCTGCCCAAGTTGCGAGTAGAACAATATGATGAGGCTGAAAACCTAACTCACCTTCTACTCAACTTGGATCTCCTTGAAAAAATGAGGGATAAGGCTCGACTCCGGATGGTAGCCTACCGGTAGCGGGTGGGGCGGTACTAAAACTCTCGGGTAAAGCCGAAGACCTTTTGCCCGGGCGATTGGTATTGCGACGAGACGAGGCCTCCCAACTCGGGAGTATGGCAAGCTCTCTTCGAATTGGGATGGCCCTTATAGAGTAGTCGAAGCCCTCCCCCATGGAGCTTACTACCTTGTTGAGCTTGGTGGTGCCCAGTTTCCACGAATTTGGAACGCCGACAATTTAAGGATGTACTACCAATGATATAAGGCATCCTCTTATTAATAAAAGAATATTTCAGTGCAAAATTATCTTTGCTTTGCAGGAATATTGCTGCCCGAACCCAGGTCTGGCGGTCAAAGCTAGGAAACTCCAGAAGCCCCACATCTCGAAGCCGGGAAACTCTAGAAGTCCCGCACCTCGAAGCCAGGAAACTCCAGAAGCCCCGCACTCTATCTGCTCAAGTCCGGGTTTGGTGGAGACGCCTTCAGGACTTTTCAAGCTTAGCCCCAGCTCGGTGGTGTCCCGGGTGCCTGGAGATGGCCTCCCTCGGGGCACTCAGGTCTCCTCGAGCCATTCACCGGCTCCTGGCTTGGCCAGGAAGAACCCAGAATGTACAACAAGCTCTGAGAAAGCGCACGAAGTCCTGCAACCGGGCTTCCATCATAGTGAAGGTAACTCGTGAAGCCCTTGACTTCTCTTCATGGTTGCCTACTGCACTCGAAACTCTGCCAAGAAGGATTGAAAGCCTGACATCTTGAGATAAAACACCACAGCAGTAATATGCGCATGGGCAATTACAAAATAAAAATGAGAAAGCTAAAAGTACTGGAATGCTAAGCCCGATGAAAAGAAATAAAGTTTCATTGAAATTTGACTGGGGGACTACATCATCAGAGGACCCCCGACAGGCTGGGTGGTCCTGGAATAAGAAGAAAATACAAGGAGTAAAAAGGAAAACTAAAGGAGGTCCTTATCCTAAAGGCTACTACTCCGCCGGCTCCTTCCCGGGACGACGGTGGGAGGATGCGCCGGCATCTTCTCGGACCTCCATCGAAGGGGCTACTTCCATACCTGCCGTAGGCTCTGCCTCCTCCGCCTCGGTCGTGGTCTCCTCTGAACCCCCGCCTGGAGCTTTCGGAAGAGCAAGCTCGTCCAGCTTTAGCTCCGGGAGGAGTTGGGCCACCCGGGATTGGTAGAACCCATAGCCCTTGATGAATGAGTCCGTGGCCGCCTCTCGGACTTCATCAGCATATTTTGTGAGGCCTTGAATTTGGGCACCACCTTGGAAGCCTCCATTAAGGCCACCACCCCAGCGGCCTTCTCCTTAGCTGCCGACGCCCGCCCTGCACCGCCTCCAGTTAGGCTCGGAGGGCCTGAGACCCCTCCTTTGCTCGGGCCATCTCGGCTTGAGCTCCTCAGCCCGACGTTTGGCCCGATCTTTCTCTCAGGCCAGGGACGCTTCGAGGTCCCTGATTCATCTCTCGGTGCTGGCCACCTCAGCCTGGAGGGTTTGTTCTTCTCTTCTACGGCCTGGGCCCTATCATTTTTCTATTTTGGCCTCAGCCGCCAACATCGCGAGCTCCTGCTCCTTCAACTCCTCCCTCTTGGCCCACTGGGTGTAGTAGTCTCGGATGAGAAGTAGGTCCATCCTAACCTGCACCAATGAAGATGTCGATCATAGCAGCCCAAAAAAAAAAGAAGAAGAAAGAAGAAAAAGACAAGAGGACCTATCGTGAAAAGGTGGGAAAAGGTGCCAAGGATGGCCTCCGGCAATGACCTACCTCCCCTTTCGCATCGGTCATGCGATTGGATGGCGAAGTCCATCATGCACTTGCCATCAGATGATCCTGGGTGACCAAAGAATTCGGCATCACCTCGATCGTCGCCCTTCGTATGACAGTCCTCGATGGGATTGGGACCGCCTCCGTGCCCTCGGGAGGAGTAGATGAGGACATCTCCAAATTCTGGGTGGAGCTCGCCGCCACGCTCGACGGCATCACTGGTGGTCGCTCCCTTCTCTCCCCATGTCCATCTCGATGACTTCTGGAGGCTGGACCGCGGTGACGGCAGCGGGCCAGGTCCACGCGCTCGCATCAGGCTTTTAGGTTGGGGCCTGTGTCTACTGCCTCAATAAATTGGGGGCCGGTTCGATCGCCCTTCCCCCAGGGCCAGAGGCTACAGCGGGCCCAGGCCTTTGACTGGGCTCAGTCCGGGCCCTCTTGGGCGGGGTCTCCCTGGGCCCTGTCGATGCACTCCTTTTTTTGGTGGACTCCAGGAGCTGCTCCACGGAGAATTTCATGCCTATAGGAAAAGGAGACAGAGGTCAGCCTCGGGCATAAGAAAGTTTACAGAAGAAGGAGCATCGTTCCGAACTCACCCAACTCCCGGATTGGGCTGACCCCGACTTCAAACAGGTTCTGCTCTGACAGCAGAACCTCAAGGGAGGGGATCTGGTCAGAAATGAGCTGGTTGTATACTTCTCGATCAGCAGCCTTGACCTGGGAGTTTCGGTTCGGAGCCCGGTCAGGATCACTCCAGACCCAATCAACTCCATCGACGGAAGCAAAAAAGTATTTGCTCTTCCATCTTTTGATAGAAGAGGGGAGTTCAAACTTGGTGCCCTTCGGGCGAGGAGACACAAACCACCACCCGTCCTTGGTCGGGTGGCGCTTCATGATGAAAAAGGCCCTGAACAAGGATAAACATGCAATGATCCCATAGAAGTGGTAGAAGACAATGAAGCAGTTAATAGTTCTAACTGCATTCGGGGCTAACTGAGTGGGGGCAAGGCGATAATTACTGAGCACTAAAGGAAGAAATGATGAAAGGGTAAGCGGAGACCCTCTCGAAGAATTCCTTGTAGAGGGCAATCCGACTTGGGCCACCGGAGGTGACCCGTTCCCTGGTCCTGGGATCGAGAGCCAGATGGAGTCCAGGATCCCGTAAGCATCCTGGATCACATAGAGGTCCTCTCTGGTCATCGTCGACATGACACCAGAGGGCCCGGCCGGACGGGAAGGCCTAGAAGGGACCTCAGGAGCAGAAGGAACAAGAAGGGGAGCCCTAGGTCTCCTATAACTATGCGGTCGGACGAGGACCCCTATGGATATAGAGAGGAACCTCCTTCTCCTCATCGGAGGATGGAGTCCTCGGTCGAGAGGGCCTGCCTCGTTGGGGTACTGGAGAGACGATGGTTCCGACCCGAGGGAGCCATCTAAGACAGAATGAGGAAGAAAGAAGAAGAAGAATGGTGTTTGGGAAGGTTCTAAAGGCGGACTCGACCTGGCCAGAGAAAGAAAGAGAGGACTAAGGGAGACAAACTTGATGGCCTTGAAGGTAAAGGACAGCCGAGGGGGGAGAAAGAAGACTCTGGTCCATCGACGAGCATGAAGAAATTGAAAGAGATGATTTGAGAAAATTCTTCTTTCTTTTCAAAACAGCCAGATAGCGACCAGCATCCTTTCAGGACTTCTTCCATCGGATGATGGCTGCATGTCGAGATTAGCCCGAAGCGATGCCTCAGTCATTGAAAACCATCTCGGGTCCTGCATCGGTCATTATGCTTCCTCGAACTCACTTACGTGGCATTCCCGCATTGGCCTCAAGGCTCGATTTGCGAAGCAGCGACGATCATGATATTAATGGTTCTAGATTTTTACCTTTTCCATGTCAGCTTCGTATTTACTCTCTTCGCCCCGAACGTGATGCTCCGCCGGGACTTGGAAGTGGGGGGCAAATTATGTGGCAGGATCGTCGACGTGGAGTCCCCTTCGGACCCAGTTAGCGACCATGCTGGCAGATATTGCCACGTCAGTCCTTCTTTTCGAGCTCCTTCGCCGGGTGGCTCCCTCGAGGTCGAGCCCACCCGATCGAAATCGAGCTCCCTCTCTTCGTGCTCCTTTGTCGAGCAGCTCCCTCGAGGTCGAGCCCATCTCGATCGAAGTCGAGCTCCCTCTCTTCAAGCCAAGTGCTCTCCAACGGAGAGGTCTGCTAACCCGAAGCTGTCACATTGGCCAGGGTCCACCATGCCTCAAAAAACCCTAAGGCAAAGAGAAGGAGACACCACTATATCCCTTGGACGGTGGCACGCCGCCCAAGGCCTACGCAGGGGAAGTATACGGCATACGGAGGGACGCCTCTCCAGGGCGCCAGGATCTCTTCCCCGTGTTTACACCGGATAGGAAAGGGCGCTCCAATCAAAGCACTGCACTTTTGGTCGACCATTTGCACCACCTGGAAGAAGAAAGCCATGACAAGGGATTCAAACCTGGGAGCGGCTATCCCGGATCAAGGTTCTGTCAAAATTTTCAAAGTGTGGCGATCAGTCAGGAAGTCAGAATCCGCGACGTAACTCCCTACCATGAAGGGATGGGGCACCAGGGCACGACCACGGGGCGCTGCCGGTCGTTGACCTTCGAGCACCCCCAAAGGGGGGAGAACCCGAGGTGGGTAGCAAAGAGAATCCATGGTCTAAAAGGAAATCCCAGGGGCCTTCGAACAGGTAAGCAAAGCAGGCAGAGGGGAGCGAGAGAGAGAGCACTTTGAGGCTACCGAAGAACTCACCGGAAGAGTCTTGATGGACACAGCCACCACAGTTCAAGCTCTCCTCTTCCACTGATGTTCCCACTCTACTTTTCCTTTGAAAACTAAACCTCCTTCAAGTGTGGAAACGGACAAGGATCCACCGGAGGATATGTTCTCCTAGATCGTCCACTAACTTGATCGTCGGAGTGCCCCCGCCAGGATCCCCTGCCCGGGTCTCTTCTCTTTTGTATGTCCGGGTACATGCATTGAATTCCAGGTAACGAGGCTGATTTCCGGTGCATGCTCGAGCTGCAGGCCACGACGATGTAGGTGGCAACAAATATCATCCCAGTATTGTGGCTGCTGGGCAGCAACATGCCCCGCCGTCGGTTGCCGCTCTTACTACACAAAATAAGATGAATTTTGTGTATTTTTTTAGAAGTAATTTCAAAATTTTTATTGTAACATTCCTAAAATGTGGTAATCTGGATCGCCGTTCCTTTCCAAACCTAATTATTTTATGAGAGGTAATATAGATTATAAAAGCAATTTGAATTGCCACCAAAAAAATATATCAAATACAGTAATTTAATAGATTTATTTTAATTGCTAGCAATCCGAATAGATTACAAATTATCAAATGTAACCTCAGTTAAACAAAGCATGAGAGTAATATATAGCATCCATTGTGTCGATGAAGCCTTCATTTTTTACTACAATAAAGGGTGTAGACTATCGCATGAATATTTTCTAAAAAAATGAAAGTACATGGAGTTACTCTTAACTACCCTTGCTGGTCAATATCCAAGAGGATTTTATTGGACTACACCTTCTGGATAGTGGAGCATATCTATTGCAAAGCCAATAGTACGATGGATTGGATCATCTTCTTTGTGGTCCAACATTGGTAGACATGACTGTTGATTTGGTAGCATTTGATAGAGGTTTTTGTTTTCTAATTTTATTTGATATATTTATACTAGGCTTATAAAAACCATCTGTCTTTATAAAAAAAAAAAAAAAAAAGAAAGAAAATGAAAAAGAAGGAAGCATAGGAGAATGGGGGTGTTGAAGAGTGTGAGCACAGGGGATATGATGGTGGAGACCAAGTGTTCCGCTAAGGCGTTACACTAAATACTCGGATTCACTGACCAAGAGCATTCGGGTTCGCTGGCTAAAAGGTATAGGTGAGTGACTCAGCATATGACGACCAAGTAACTTAACTATAAATGAGCAAGGCCGACTAATTATGATACTGAAGTCCGACTAACTATATAATTAATAAGTTAGTCGAATGATTGATTCTTAGGAATAAGATGCTCGAATAACTTAGTCGGGTGCGGGACAGAATGATTGACTTCTATAGTGCCTGGGCACTATCGACGATTAAATATACATGTCGACTATCCAAAGGCATTTGACTAAGTAGGAATAGAGGAAACAACTATTATAATGAAAGTTATTATAATAGATTGTTAACTACGATAGAAAGAGGTTAGTCCCAATAGAAAGTTTTATGATTAACAGAAAAAGATTATTTTTTAACATAATTGATTATACTACGGGAACTTATAAATATTGATAAGAGAGGACTTTCATGAGATAAGCAAATTCTGTGCCAGGAGATTGCCATTTTGTTTTCTCCTATTCTTATTTAGTCTCTAAACTTTGCTAACTTAAGCATCGAAGGATCTTCCACTAGAAAATCTTCGATCGAAGATTTCTTTTGCAGGTAGAGATCCCTGGTGAAAGGTGCTGCAAGCAGTGGCATGATCACTGGTCCACAGCGAACACCTACCAGGAGTTTGGCGCTAACAGCGGTGTATCTAGGAAGTGGATATCCTATAGTACCCCATAATTGAGTGGGATGATCGGCTTATTGGTGATGGTAAATAGTTCTTCACTTTGCCTTGAATTATATTTTATTTAAGTCCATGCATTAGAACGGAAAGATTTGTTGCTTGTGGTAGGATGAGTCGGGGAATCCACCCTCTCACTTTCTGATCTTCTTAAAAAGGATATGATTAAAGGACTGGATAGGATTCGAGTTATATAATTTGGAGTGAAGATTTCTGGTTATCATTTTGCTGCATCCGAAGATGTTCGATATTACCTCAAACCTTGATTTGTTTGTAATTGAATTACTAAAATTAAGAAAGTTGCCTTATTGTCCACTGTGGTTCATTTTTTTAATTTCACTTGGATAAGGGAGTTGCCAAATTGGAGAGGAAAAAAGGGGAATCGGACGATGCAGGCGGAGCAAAATAAGGTTCATAGAATCTTAAAATTATAATCTGATTATAAATTGCTTTTCATGAAATTTGAAGCACAAGATGTCAAGACTTTGAGTTAGATGGGAATGGGTATCAAGCAAAGAAACATCCTTAATTATAAGCAAAACAGAACTGAGCTACAAAGATATTGATGAATTCTTGTAGCATAATGCAGACCAATTTGTGCGGGCGGAATGGTTTTTATTGAGCTATTGATAAGAACATGCTATATCATCGTGTCTACATCTAATACAAAAATAATGAATTTTGTACACATAAAGTGAAGGATCCATTTGTTGGTTTTTTATTTTTTATTTGGTGTTTCAAAACATTTCAAATTTCTTTATTCTTATCCATCTGAAAATAAAACGATCGTTTCGTGTTTTGATCGGTTGGAGTTCTCTATTGTTGAGTACTTGAATGGAAGCTATCATTGATTTGGATTGAACATTACATTCATTGACCAGAACACCATAAAAACTTTTCTATAAATATGTGATTTTCACTTCTCATTAGGATAGTTAAATCTCCCTCCATTTATTTTATGAAAAAGCCTTTTCTATATATATATATATATTATATATATATATATATTTCTTTGCAAACAAGCCCTCTTTGTGGTCCAACATTTGGTAGACATGACTGTTGATTTGGTAGCATTTGATAGAGGTGTTTTGTTTTCTAATTTTATTTGATATATTATACTAGGCTTATAAAAACCATCTGTCTTTATAAAAAAAAAAAAAAAAGAAAGAAAATGAAAAAGAAGGAAGCATAGGAGAATGGGGGTGTTGAAGAGTGTGAGCACAGGGGATATGATGGTGGAGACCAAGTGTTCCGCTAAGGCGTTATACTAAATACTCGGATTCACTGACCAAGAGCATTCGGGTTCGCTGGCTAAAAGGTATAGGTGAGTGACTCAGCATATGACGACCAAGTAACTTAACTATAAATGAGCAAGGCCGACTAATTATGATACTGAAGTCCGACTAACTATATATATTATAAGTTAGTCGAATGATTGATTCTTAGGAATAAGATGCTCGAATAACTTAGTCGGGTGCGGGACAGAATGATTGACTTCTATAGTGCCCGGGCACTATCGACGATTAAATATACATGTCGACTATCCAAAGGCATTTGACTAAGTAGGAATAGAGAAACAACTATTATAATGAAAAGTTATTATAATAGATTGTTAACTACGATAGAAAGAGGTTAGTCCCAATAGAAAGTTGTTATGATTAACAGAAAAAGATTATTTTTTAACATAATTTGATTACTACGAGAACTTATAAATATTGATAAGAGAGGACTTTCATGAGATAAGCAAATTCTGTGCCAGGAGATTGCCATTTTGTTTTCTCCTAATTTCTTATTTAGTCTCTAAACTTTGCTAACTTAAGCATGGAAGGATCTTCCACTAGAAAATCTTCGATCGAAGATTTCTTTTGCAGGTAGAGATCCCTGGTGAAAGGTGCTGCAAGCAGTGGCATGATCACTGGTCCACAGCGAACACCTACCAGGAGTTTGGCGCTAACAGCGGTGTATCTAGGAAGTGGATATCCTATAGTACCCCATATTGAGTGGGATGATCGGCTTATTGGTGATGGTAAATAGTTCTTCACTTTGCCTTGAATTATATTTTATTTAAGTCCATGCATTAGAACGGAAAGATTTGTTGCTTGTGGTAGGATGAGTCGGGGAATCCACCCTCTCACTTTCTGATCTTCTTAAAAGGATATGATTAAAGGACTGGATAGGATTCGAGTTATATAATTTGGAATGAAGATTTCTGGTTATCATTTTGCTGCATCCGAAGATTCGATATTACCTCAAACCTTGATTTGTTTGTAATTGAATTACTAAAATTAAGAGAAGTTGCCTTATTGTCACTGTGGTTCATTTTTTTAATTTCACTTGGATAAGGGAGTTGCCAAATTGGAGAGGAAAAAAGGGGAATCGGACGATGCAGGCGGAGCAAAATAAGTTCATAGAATCTTAAAATTATAATCTGATTATAAATTGCTTTTCATGAA
This sequence comes from Areca catechu, assembly GCA_021397845.1. Lineage (NCBI taxonomy): Eukaryota > Viridiplantae > Streptophyta > Magnoliopsida > Arecales > Arecaceae > Areca > Areca catechu. The sequence continues at coordinate 40,432,425 of CM038039.1, forward strand.
ATTTGAAGCACAAGATGTCAAGACTTTGAGTTAGATGGGAATGGGTATCAAGCAAAGAAACATCCTTAATTATAAGCAAAACAGAACTGAGCTACAAAAGATATTGATGAATTCTTGTAGCATAATGCAGACCAATTTGTGCGGGCGGAATGGTTTTTATTGAGCTATTGATAAAACATGCTATATCATCGTGTCTACATCTAATACAAAAATAATGAATTTTGTACACATAAAGTGAAGGATCCATTTGTTGGTTTTTTATTTTTTATTTTGGTGTTTCAAAACATTTCAAATTTCTTTATTCTTATCCATCTGAAAAATAAAACGATCGTTTCGTGTTTTGATCGGTTGGAGTTCTCTATTGTTGAGTACTTGAATGGAAGCTATCATTGATTTGGATTGAACATTACATTCATTGACCAGAACACCATAAAAACTTTTCTATAAATATTGATTTTCACTTCTCATTAGGATAGTTAAATCTCCCTCCATTTATTTTATGAAAAAGCCTTTTCTATATATATATATATATTTCTTTTTGCAAACAAGCCTCCATCTTTCTCTTTCTTTTCTGTACAAAAACACTATCATATATTCCTTCTTGAGATAAGGAGCAATCATAAGCAATTTAATCAATTCTTTGTATCTAAAGTGCGTGGTTACAAAAATGTACTATTGTTGAATTCTGAAAAGTAGATATGTTGGGATCCTTTCCACCGAATCCTTGATTCCGAGAAATACGAAATCTACCTTTAGGAATTCTGATCTATATGCCTTCATAGGTAAGTTTTTCTTGCTTATTTATATATCTTTATTATTTGTGTTTGCTCAAGAATTTGCATCCATCATTTAAATTTCATACATCATTTGCTCATGATTTCCTTCATACTAGAATAGAGAATCTGAAATTAATATTTTACATATGGTAGCAATAGTAACTACAGTAAGCATACAAGGTGACCATCATCATGGCCATCACCCTTAATAATAGCCATAAATCAGATACTGAAAGGATAGATTTGCTACATTTTCTTGTGTTACAAATAACAAGGATTGTATTGGATCCAGTGCAACCAATTTTAACATTCATTAGCCTCGATTAGGCTTTGCAAAGGCAATGTAACAACATCAATAAATATAACTATTATAATATATATGTTATTTAAATAAATAATATTTTTTTATAATAATGTGAAATTACTAATATGATAATGTAACATCCAAATTTGATTACTAGCGTTTTTGCAATGATAGCACCAAAAATTTCAAATTGGTTGCATCCAGCTGAATTGACCTGTCCACGATAAAACATCTAGAAATCATCATGACAAACTAATGCTTGTTTGATGCATAAACAATATCAAGCTTAAACTCAAGCAATCAATTCTTGTGTTCAAGTTATACCAAAACACATCAAATTTCTAAACATAGTTTGAGCTTATATGTTTTTTTATTGCAATAAAATTATACAAAGCTAGCATTCGTTAAACATCAGTACCTCAGAATATTGTCTAAGCTATCTAATCTTATTATACAAAATGATGAGCTAGCGAGTTCACACTTTGGGCCTGCTTGCTTAAAAACTAGTATACAATCTAGAGTAAACCATTTTTTAGGGAGTGTATAATGGTTGTCAATAATTTGACTGGGTCATATTGGAGTAATGGATGACACGATTGCATAAACTAAACTTCTTTCAAGCTTAATCAGGATTATCTTTGAGCCCAACTTATGAAGTAGGACAACCTAATCATTTTCGTTAGGACCGGCAAGTTTCAAGAGTGAACGACCAACCTCCATGAACTCACTTGAATTACGTGGATTGTGGTGAGGATTCCTGATAATTGAGTAAGGTATGAATTTGGTTCTTGGTCCCCTTGGGTTGTGTAAACATTTGAAATCCTTGTTTAACTTTATATGACCCATAAAAAGTTAATTAGTAGAATAATTAGGAATGTTGAAAATTGATGATCACAATAATAAAAAAAAATATTGGAAAAAGTGAAAAGAACATGTTTAACATTCATTACATCTTCTTTTATACTTTTATTTTTGATAAATTACTATATCTGGATGCTAATCCTTTTTTACATTTTTTTCTATTTTTTATTTACTAAGATATATAATTTATAAGTGAAGTGCTAATCAAGTTATTGGGTGGGATTTGGGTATAGGCTTGTATGGGATAATATTTGAGTATGAATATGTTCTTACTTAAAAATAGGTGGGACGCGGGTTAAGGATTTTTTTTCTCTTTTTTCCCCGACCAAACTCAAATTTTGATCTCATACAAACCCAAATTCTTCAATGGCCTCGATCTCAGTTGGTGCTGGTAAATCCGAAGAAATTGGATCTCGGTTCTCCCAATTGAGATGAAAAAAGTCAAAAAAAATTGGAGAAAATTGAGCTAATAATTCCTAAATTATAACCGTCAAAAAAGTTTATTTAATTCTACAACGTGGAGATTGGGAATTTTTGGCAGAGAGAAGGAGAGAGAGACGGGCGCTCGCTATAAAAGGTCCAGGGTTTCGTTTCCCTCCGTGTGGTCCCTAGGGTTGGTTTTTATTTGTCCCTCTATTCTAGGTTTAGGGTTTGGGATCATAGGCATGGCATCGGCTCAGCAGCAGGGAGGAGGAGCAGGAGAGGGAGCGAAGAGGAAGCCGGTGTTCACGAAGGTGGACCAGCTGAAGCCGGGGACGAGCGGCCACACCCTCACGGCCAAGGTGTTGAGCTCCAAGACGGTGCTCAACAAGGGCCGCGCAGCCTCCGCCAATATCCGACCCACGCGGATCGCCGAGTGCCTCGTCGGTGACGAGACTGGCATCATCGTCTTCACTGCCCGCAGCGACCAGGGTTCGCCTTCTCTGTCTTTTTTTCATGATCGAGAAACCCTAATATCAATTTCTGTAGATGTCTAGATCCAAGAAAAGTTTATTTTTGAGTATTTGATTCGTTGAGATGGTCGCAAACTGATATAATTATCTATGGGCTTTCTTATTTGCCTAGTTAGAAAAATCGATTTTTACCTGTTAGACTTAGAATAAATCCTTCCTCGCCTTTAAAGGCAATCCAGTTTTTTTTTTTCTTTTCTTTTTTTTTAAAAAGTAATTTGATGTGCAAATTATCTTTCTGTAAGTGCTTCTAGTTTGGGATTATGCTGTAGACTGTAAAGGTCACAACTTTTATTTTTGAATTTCCTTTATTTATGTTTTTTTTTTCCTCCTGATTTTGGATTTTTTTGGGACCGATAGGAGTACTGATTTTCGTGTTTGGATCTCATTTATCTAGTTCTTAGCTTACAATACTTTTATACAACTTGTCTCAGTTATTTTGTCAGTTTGCTTAAAATTGTCTGAATAATTGGCATATAGTGAATATGCTTGTATTGCTTCTATAACTTAGATTGAGTGCAGTGACAACCAAAAGTTTGACCGGCCCACATGCTTACTGATCATTGAAATTTTCATGCCTTGGAATCTCGAGACCAAAGTCACATGCTCTGAGAAGATTTAAGACTAGGGATTTTGACAGTTAGGTCCCTGTTTTGGGTTCTGATATCAAATTTCTCAGCAATTGCAGTGCATCACTACGTGATTTTTCAATGAAAAATAGGGACCACCATGGCATTGAACCCAAAACAAGAACCTAATTTTCAGAATTCATGAAAATAATGGTTTCTGAACATTTTTTGTTTTTTGCCTCCTAATACCATGAAATTATATTGGCTTTTTGCTTTTGTTTCGGACATATTTAGTCGCATATGTTGTGCACGTAGAAAATACCTTTTTGAAGTAAAAACAAGTCGTAATAAAAAATAATGTGATTATGGAATCTGCAACAATATAAGACATAAGACATCATATTACAATGAATTACAATAGGTGCTGATATTGAACCAAACTAGTGTGCTTTTGGTTGTACCTTGGTGATTTATAAAGGATGGGTATATGGGAATGTATATGTTATCAATGCAAAAGCATAACAAAGCCTATCTTGAAAAGATCTAAACTTTATTTCACAGCAGTTACATACCCATCACACATCCCTTTCCAGTTCATCAAATATATGAAATGGTTGGTCAACGATTTCAGTTCAGACTAGCTAGAACAGAAGTTACTAAACAACTATTTAGTTATGTTTTAGCTAGAATATGAGTTTATTGAGCTTATTTACTCAAGTAGGTAATGTTATTAGGAGATGTGAGGTAGTGCTAACTTCAAAACAAAGTATACAATTGGACTTCACTGTGGGGTTCTGGAACCTTTTTGGGATACAAAGCTTTCCTTAGAAGCAGTTGAGTTTTAGCCTGTGATCATGGGGGTCCTCGCATGACAACCTTCAGGAGTTTCGATATGTACCTGTGCAGTGCTAAGCAAAACGAATGTATATACTCTTTTTGCGCAATATTAGTTGGCCACTTTAGTGTTGGGAAGGACTTGAGATACTATGGCATGTTGCAGATCATTAGATGACTATTAGGACATGAAAATTCATTTCTTGTACTTTCCTGGTGATCTATCTCTAGGATGCGTGGCAGGATAATGAGTTATGTTCCTTTATGGAGTTATCGATTAAATGCTATCCATCAATTAGACAAAGCATCCCCTTGTAGTTTTCAACATGTCATTGAATGCTTTCGAGTTGACTTTCTGAACTGACATTCTCTTTAAGCCAAATTCTATAGTTATTGTGTTCCTTAGGGCTTTGAAAATTTTAACTAATGAAAGAACTTGGGATGCAGATAGTATATGATGTAGAATTTGAGAATGTGGCTTAGCATTTTGTGAATACAGAGCTGTACACTGTTGTGCTGTTGAAAAATACAGCATCATAGAATGTATGTGGGCCCATGCTTTCCTCTGCTACGTGGAATTGCATGATTTTTGCATGCTGGCTTTTAAGGATGAGGAATCATAGTCGAGGATGGTGTTACATATGATAAATGACAGCCCTCTTCCTAGATCCCTGCTTCAATGCTTGTTCACTGAAAGCTTTAATTTTATTGAAAATACTCGGTGGATGTACATAATGACCGTTGCATATCCTACTTAGGTACATAGTTTTTAGATACATATTAACTAAATTCGCATAATAGAGATTTGAGTCAATTCAACAGTTTGATTTGGCTTGTTTCTATGATGTGAGATTTATTGATATGAAACTAGAACCCCTACTTGATTGTTGTTTCCCACCTTGGTGAACCTTGGATGGTAGTTTGCCCCACATGCATGTGTGCAAAGGGCTATCAGCATATGCACACATGTGCACATGCACCCATATATGCATGCATGCAGTGTGCAAGAGTCTATCAGCATATGAAAGATATCTTCAGATATATCTTACCATCTGCATGTGCTTTTCGTTATAAATAGATTAACTTAACTAATCCATGAAGTTTGTGGTTCATTTGATAAACCTTAGCTTTCACGAGGTAGTGAGTTTGCTGAAGGGTTTTATGTTTTGACAGTTGACTTGATGAAGCCAGGCACCACTGTCATCCTCCGCAATGCAAAGATTGATATGTTCAAGGGCTCAATGAGGTTGGCTGTTGACAAATGGGGTCGTATCGAAGTTGCTGAAGCTGCTAATTTTACAGTTAAGGAAGATAACAACATGTCTCTTGTTGAGTATGAGCTTGTAAATGTTGTTGAAGAGTGAACATAGTTGTTTACCGGAAAAAAAGAAGAGTGAACATGGTTGCCTAGAAGATAATTGCATTTGATGGACAGAAGCAGGCTTTGAGCTTCCACAGCCTTTTTCAGTAGTTTTGTTCATCTCCCTGGTTATAGATTTGCAGGTTCAAGGTTTTAGAAGAAGAGCAGTTTGAGCTTGTTATACAAAACCTCACTGAATCTAGTCTGATTTTGTTCTCATCGGCAATTCTGTCCATGGTTTGGGTTATTGGTTGCATCAGTGTGGTTTATCCACTGGCTGTAAATTGTTTGGCCTGTGTTATTTTCTGTGGTGCACAACAGATTCTGAACTGAAAAATTAAGAAACCAGTTGTGTCAAGACAATCTGTTGATTTGTCCATTTCTGCTTCAATTATTAGTCGTTCGGTATTTCATCTTGTCCTTGTGTGTTTCTGCTAGATGCATGATTTGTCAAATAGTACCTGTTTGTATAGCATGCTTTATACTGGATATTTTGATTGAAAGCATTCTTTATTTTATGCTGATTGCCTGTTCATTAAGAACCTCAATTGAATTAGTCTTATCTTTATTTTTCCATGGTTACCTGTTGTACTCGTTGTGAAAGTCCATTCTCCAAGCAGTAGCTTTTCTCCATGATTGACTTCTCTTTTCAGCGGGTACACTTCAGCTGATGCCATTGGAAACTTGATTCTGGTGCGAGTTATGTGTAAATCTGAAACAACTTTTTCCATAAAGCATTCTGGCCTTGTCTATGTATGCACAATTGGATCTAAATTTGTCAACTGACGCAAGATCCTGGTGAGAGATGCTCTCTTTCCCATCGTATCTTTTGCCCCAGGTATCTGAGAACTTTTTTTCCATCGTCTGATTTGATTTTTTTGCTCTAATTATCCTTTATGCCTTCGTAGAGTCGCAAAGGATAAACCAAGAAGTTAAATTTCACATTTTGTCACATTTAATCTATATAAGGCGACGCTATATCCAATAACGTATGCCATATTAGACCAAAAATGCATCTCTAATTAACCGTTGCTCGACCAGATCAATTACAGCAGCAACCCATGAATGAATTGAAAATACTGATTAAATCAGCAAACGCTACAGAAATAAGAAAAGGAGAGGTGTGTAAAATTGTCAAGAGTGAAGAATGGCGAAGAGGTGGCCCTCCCATGGTTAATGGGGCATAACACCGTACGGACGAATCTTTGGGGGTACCGGGATTAAAATAACCACCGTCTTGACTTCAACCGGTCCCAGCATGCCTAATCCTGGGACACGGACAAGCTCAGATTGAAGCAATGAATAAAAATCAAGTTATTTGCAAATTCTCGTCTCATCAGGCTGTATGGCAGGACTTGTTCACAGGTCCTCGTATGCAATTTATACGTGCCCTCGATCATAGTGGCTTGTTTTTGGCTACACACACCCCTGCACGTGCATGTGCACGTGCGTGTGCATACATTCACGTGCAAGGGTGGAATAACATAGGTCCAAATACATTGTTAAACAACGGTTCTCACGGACAACTTTTTTGCAGAGGCGTCACGGGAGATCGCATTGCCCGGTACAGAATACGGCAGGAGCTTAAAGCCTGCAATGGTGCCCAATAACCGCATGGGACAATCATGCTCGGAATCTGGGACCACCATGCCTATAGTCTTGCGTGGGACTCATCAGAATCTCCATCATGCTTATAATCTTTTTGCACTGTCTTGAAGAACGCATTCAGGAGGCAGCCCTACCGTAATTCAGCCACTTGTTAACAAAAGCATGAGACACAGGAGACGTAACACCTGTTGACCAACTCATGGCAGGAGCAGCCTGGCAAGGACGCAAGTTCAGCAGTCAGCATACAGGACAGTAATGTTGGGTTAGTCCTAGCAAGATGACAAGTCAGACTACTGCCTGTGGATGACCAGGGTTATAACTATTTGGTATGTATCCAATGGTATCCAATGATAAGTAATGATAAGTAACTGTCAATCGTGTGCATTTCCCAAGCGTAAGATTAGCATGAAGCGTACATAATCACAGCCAATCAGAACTTCTTGCTCCTCTAATAGAGCAGTCTGACTCTGACCTTCTGTGACCAACTAGAGAGCCATCAGCAAGCTGCATGCCTTCTCTGTAAATTTCATATGCGCACAAACTAGTACCGCCAAAGCTGTCTTGCCAAGATCTTATTAAAAAAAAAAAAAAAACGGTCGACCGACACATTAGACTTAGACTGGAGCGTGATCATCCAGGATGTAATTATGGCCTGAAATCCTATCAGTACGTTACTAAAGATTCCTAACCAGAATGGATGGGCCAGTCTCTAATAAGTCATTAGCCCCCCTGCTGATCTGGCATTGCTATATTCTGTCACAGTTGAGGACTGCATCACTCAAACCGTAGCACAAATTCCTGCTATACTTTAAATCCCTGATGACTTGTTTTCATGCTTTGGTTGTATAAAGAAGTCAAGAAAACAGGAGGGAGAAAACTTCATTTCAAGTTAAATTTTTAACAAGATGTTAAAAGTAAGCGGTTTTTTTTTTCATATTCTGAGTCTCTGATAAGTCATTAGCCCCCCTGCTGATCTGGCATTGCTATATTCTGTCACAGTTGAGGACTGCATCACTCAAACCGTAGCACAAATTCCTGCTATACTTTAAATCCCTGATGACTTGTTTTCATGCCTTGCTGCTTTGGTTGTATAAAGAAGTCAAGAAAACAGGAGGGAGAAAACTTCATTTCAAGTTAAATTTTTAACAAGATGTTAAAAGTAAGCGGGTTTTTTTTCATATTCTGTTTATTTCCTCCCCTTAGCAACCTTGGTGACCTCAAAATTTTGGTGAATCAACTTCTGAGCAGACTCCTTGACTTCCAACAAGTTATTCAGAAGAATCCATTTCTATTCACCTGAAACTCATGGGTCCTTGGTTCCAGCTCATTGGTTGGTCTTGACAGCGTTCGACTCAACTAATCAACTGCACCACTACTAACTTGTGCTACAAAATAAGAATTTCCATGGAGGCTTTGGCATCATCACAAAAACGTCTTCAAATACTTGCAAAAAACATCAACCTTTAATCAAAAGAACTTGGCCAAAAGTATCTCACAATACATGATGAAGAATTCCACAGCTACCACCACGCAATGCAATGTCCCCAAATGCTACACCTCATCCATCTACAATACAAGAACCAAACATCTAAGATCCAACTACAAGGGGTAGAAATTCAACAAAATTACAGTCACGAATACATCATCAATCCATCTTGTTGCACAAGGCTATCTTTTCATTTGCAAATAAGATCATAACAATGTTCAGCAATGAAACAGAAATGAAAAATGTATGGTAAATCTCCAATACAAGTGCACTCCATGACAAAAAATCACAGACCTAAACAAAGAAAAAGAGAGGTCAAGGAGAGTGCACAAAAACCTAACTTAAATGCATTAAACAGAAGGCAGTTCACCATGCAAATGCTGAGATTTTTGTCATTATTATTGCTATTGTTATCATATGGAAAGCATTTCCATTATGAAGCATGCTTGCTCATCTAGGATAATAAATGGTTTTCCAACTTCAAAAATATAGTTCCATTAAAAGTATCAAGCTCAGATACTTAGCCGTGCATGGCAAGTAGATCTATTGAAATGTACAGTGCATACATCTATATTGCCATCGATAAGATCTATAAAGCTCCTGTAACAGAATAATTGAAAACGTTTGCCCAATTTGCAACCCTCATCCAAGTTGAATGAAGTTTCATTAGGTTATCCAGTCATTCTCACTAACCTGTCATTGCAACACTTCATGCAACTTGTTTCCCACATCTTCATGGTACACCAAAACCTTCTAAACCATGGAAATCCTCCAAAGAACTGGTAAATTAACCAAGCAACATAAACCCCAGTGACCTATTAGCACAAAAATCAAAGGACCAGACAGTGAACGTGTCAAAGATAAGATCCCAATTAAATCATTTAATAGAATTCTCCCTTGTTTAAGTTAGCCCTTCCAGATGTGGCAAACTAGAGGTAGGTAAGTGTTGACCCCTGAATGATTTGATGATTACAAAATATTGGAACATGTATTTATGACTAACTCTTTCAATTATTCAAGAAGTTTTTGTAAGAAGCAATTATCAATGAATCACTTTATTTTCACCTTAGCTGGAAGTTATCCCAGTACAATTGTATTAATTAATGAAGTATATTGAATTGAAGACCTCAAAGTTGTAAAGCCCTAATTTTTATTCTCGTAATCTTATAGAAAGGGCTATAAATTAGTAAAAATGAGTTTGATTAGGAAAGATATTCTTTGTAACTTATTTTGAAGTTTCGGAAGACTTGTATTGTTTGGAGATTCAATTGGCTGAATTTTTGAAGAAGTTCTGCTTGAGCCGACTCATGAATCAGAGCCGACTCCTATTCTGGCACGGCACGAAGAATTGCAGAGTTTCAGAAATCCGAGCCGACTCGAGCCGACTCGAACAGAAGTTCCAAATCATAAGTTTCAGAAACTCAGAGCCTCGAGCCGACTCGACCAAGAAGAGCCGACTCGTCCAAAGTTTGTGTTTATCCTGACTGAGACTTCGAGCCGACTCGACCCAGAAGAGCCGACCTGTACAGAGTTTGTTTTTCTATTGTCTGAGACTTCGAGCCAACTCAACTATCTCGAGCCGACTTGAGTATCAGGTTCAGGCCTGTAACGGCTAGTTGCAGAATTGTCTGTTTGAATTCCAAGAAAGCTCCAACGGCTCTATTTCGATTCCTAAGCCCTACAACGGCTAGATTTGCTTGAAAACTATAAAAGGAGTATTTATGATGGATTAAAGGATGATATTGATTATTCATTGAAAGTTAAAGAGCATTCAAGTGAATTTCAAGTCTTTCACCAACCAATTTCAAGTGAGCATTCAAAAAAGGATTCAAAGCTTCTCCAACTCATTTTCATTCATTGAATCCAACTTTTGAGGAAGTCAAGAAACAGCTTTACGAGTATTCAAGAGCATCTAAAGCAAGGCTTCAATTTGAACTTCATCGGCAACTACCAAACAAATTGGGTTTGTTGTAAAGTTGCTATTTTCATTTGATATATCTTGTTTTCTATCCAAGAGCAGCAAGGGGCTGTCTTGTGAGTGTTGAAAGGCTTTTAGGTGAGCCTATTAAAACCTAAGCTTGGATTTTTTTTGTGAGCCCGGTATTAAAAACCAAAGGGAGTTGGGTTCTTAGTAAGCCCGATATAAAACCAAGTGTGAGTTTCTTTGGTAAGCTTGGTATAAAAACCAAAGGATATAGGGTTCGGATTGTGATCCCGGTAAAACAATCAAACTGTATTCTAAGAAGAATATAGTGAAAATCCAAGTGGTGCTTGGATAGTGGATGTAGGAGCGGGTTGCTCCGAACCACTCTAATTTCTGTGTTTGTGATTATGTTTGATTGACTTCTTTGTGTTTGTTGATTTAATTACTTCCGTTGCATAATCTATCACAACACCAACACTAAAAGATTTTCAAGTACACATACTTGAAAGTTTTTATTATCCCAATTCACCCCCTCTTGGAAAGCCACCTGGACAACAAGTGGTATCAGAGCAGAGTCTCTGAAATTCCTTAGAGTAAAGATTGATAGCACATCCCATGAGTACCTCCTTGGCCGAAGGTCAATCCACATATCGACCTCCACTTTTCATTGGAATTAATTATACATATTGGAAGGCTAGGATGAAGATATACATTCAAGCCGTAAACTTTTAATTGTGGAAGATAATTCAAAAAGGACCTCACACACCCACAATCAGAATTAATGATGTTGAGGTTTTCAAACCTAAAAAGGAATGGAACGAGAATGATATGAAAAAGGCCGAGTTAAATACCAAAGCCATGAATTTACTTTATTGTGCTTTGGACCCAAACGAATTTAACAAAATTTCCATATGTAATTCTGCTAAAGAAATTTAGCATAAGCTCGAAATCACACACGAGGGCACATCCCAAGTAAAGACTTCTAAAATTAACCTTCTTGTGCATAATTATGAGTTATTCAAAATGAAGCCAAATGAAATTATATATGTTATATTTTCACATTTTACTAACATTATAAATGATCTTAAAAGTCTTGGTAGGACCTATACTAATGCTGATCTAGTGCAGAAAGTTTTGAGATCTTTGCCTGAAAAATGGGAAGCGAAAGTTACAGCTATTCAGGAGGCAAAGGATTTGAATACATTTCCATTAGATGAGTTGTTGGGATCATTGATCACGCATAAGCTAACCATGCAACAAAGAACAGAAGAAGACTCAAAAAAAAAAAGACCATTGCATTTAAAGCAATTGAAGAGAATAAGGATGAACATTCAGATACCTCTAATGATGATGATATAGAGGATGATGAAATTGCCCTAATAATGAGAAAGTTCCAAAGATTTATGGGTAGAAGAAGAACAAATAGATCGAGAAAGCATTTCAGAAAAGAAGACTATGGAAAGAAAAAAGAAAAAGACAAGGAGAAGGACAAGGACAAAGATCAAATTCCAATCTGTCATGAATGCAAGAAACCAGGATACATACGCCTTGATTGTCCAGAAATCAAGAAAAAGTTGTTTAAGAGAAAGAAAAAGAAAGCAATGCTTGCGGCATGGAGCGACAGTGATGATCTACATCACCGAAGAAGAAGAGATACAACGAATACAGCTTAGATTTGTCTTATGGGTTTAGAGGATGAGGTAGCAACTTCTGAACCAAACTTAGATTTTACCTATGATGAGCTTCATAATGCTTTTTGTAAACTATTGATTGAATACAAAAATGCTGATTTGAAAATGAAGAGTTTAAAAAATAATTGTGATACTTTTGAAAAAGATAAAAAGAAAGTTTGTGAAAGAAAAAATTTTACAAAGAGAATTAAGTATGACGTGTGAAAGACTTAAAATCAATCAATTTGAAAAGGAAGAACTTCTTGAAAAAAATATAATTTTATAAAAGGAAAATACTGACTTGCAAAAGGAAGTTCAAAAGCTTAAACCATTAGTTGAAAAATTAACTTTAAGCTCTAACAAACTTAAATTGATTTTGAAAAATCAAAGAGATTCTAGTAACAAGTTTGGAATTGGTTATGAAGGCATAAATACAAATAAATTTTCTGCATCCACTTCTTATGTTTCAAAGTTCATTGCATCAAAACAATATAGACCTAAGTTTACATCGTATGCTTTTTATCCAAAGTCAAGAACTATTTGCTATTCATGTAATAACATAGGTCACAAAGCTTTTGAATGTCATTTGAAATACAATGGCAAAAAGAAAATCAAGAAATTTGGATTCCAAAAGGAACCAATCCTACTAACTTGCAAGGATCCAAAAAAGCTTAAATACCTAAATCCACTACTTGATTGTTTTGTAGGGATGTCTTGCAACCATGAACACAAAGAAAAGATGGTATCTTGATAGTGGCTGCTTAAGATACATGATGGGTGACATAAATCAATTCTTCACCCTTGAAGAAAAAAATGGTGGCATGGTAATATTTGGTGACAACCGTAAAGGAAAGATAATCAGTATTGGTAAAATTAAAATTATCCCTTCCACTTTTATTGAGAATGTACTGCTGGTAGAAAAGTTAAAGCGTAATCTGTTAAGTATTAGTCAACTATGTAATATTGGCTTTAATGTTTTCTTCAAGGCTTCAATATGTATAGTAGCTGATCCTCTTGACTCTAGTACAAAGTTCATTGGACATAGACTTGTGGTAGATTTTAATGATCTAGCTATGTTAAGTAACACAAGTCTTATAGCAATGAATGATAAGAGTAAGGAATCAAGTCTACTATGACATAGACGACTTGTACATGCTAGCAAGCATTCTATTGCAAAGCTTATTTCAAAAGATTTAGTCAAAGGTTTGCCGAAGTTTAAAATAGATTTCGATTATGTTTGTAATGCATGCCAATTAGGAAAACAAGTTAAGGAGAGTTTTAAATCCAAAAACATTGTTTCTACTACTAGACCTTTAGAGCTATTTCACATGGATCTATTCGGACCCACTAGGACAACAAGCCTAGATGGTATGAAGTACGGTCTTGTGATTGTAGATGATTTTTTAAAATACACTTGGATTATATTTATTGCACATAAAGATGAAACTTTTAAAGTATTTAAAAGGTTTTACAAAAAAAAATTTAACTTAAAAAATCTTTCTATTATTTCTATTCACAGTGATCATGGCACGGAATTCGAAAATCAATATTTAATCACTTTTGCACAAAGCACGGTATTGATTACAACTCCGCTCTTAGAATACCATAGCAAAATGTTGTAGAGAGAAAGAATAAGACCTTGGAAGAGATAACCGAACGATGCTTTGTGAAGAGAATCTTCCAAGATACTTTTGGACAGAAGCTGTAAATACCGCTTGCTATATTTTAAACAAAGTTTTAGTCAGACCTATATAAAAAAATTCCTTAAGAATCATGGAATAATAGAAAGCCAAACATTGATTATTTTCACGTTTTTGATTGTAAATATTTGTACTTAACAATGATAAGGATAACCTTGGTAAATTTGATGCTAAAACTGATGAGGCTATTTTCTTGGTTATTCGACTAATAGTAAAGCATATCGAGTATTTAATAAGAGAGCTTTAACTGTTGAAGAGTCAATTCATGTTTTTCAATGAGACTGACATTGCATCTTCTAGAAAAGAAGATTGTGCTGATGATGCAGGTACACTTGGAAAAAAATTGAAGGACATGACTATTAAAGACAAGCAATCAGATGAACAACAAGAAGAGTTGGTAAGTAAGAATCATGAAGAACTACCTAAAGAATGGAGGTATGTACAATCATATCCCAAAGAACTTATTATAGGAGATCCATCACAAGGAGTTAGAACTAGAGCTTCACGTAAGGATGCACATGATTTAATTGCTTTTGTATCTTATGTAGAACCACATACCATAGAAGAAGCGGAAATCGATCCTAATTGGATGTTAGCTATGCATGATAAGTTAAACCAATTTAGGAGAAATAATGTTTGGACACTTGTAGAGAAACCATTAGACTACCCTGTTATAGATACTAGATGGGTCTATAGAAATAAACTAGATGAACAAGGTAATGTTATTAAAAATAAGGCTAGACTGGTAGCTCAAGGTTATAACCAAGAAGAATGAATAGATTTTGATGAGACCTATACACCGGTAGCTAAACTAGAGGCTATTAGATTACTTCTGGCATATGCATGTTTTATGAACTTTAAATTATTTCAGATGGATGTAAAGAGCATTTTTCTAAATGATTTTTTATCTAAAGAAATTTTGTAGAACAACCGCCTAGTTTTATCTATCACTCTTTTCCAAATCATGTTTTCAAGTTAAATAAAGCTTTATATGGTCTTAAACAGGCACCTAGAGCCTGGTATGACAGATTAAGTAAGTTTTTACTTGAAAATGATTTTATAAGATATGGTGTAGATACTATCCTGTTTATTCAAAAGAAAAATAATAATATTTTAGTTGTTCAAATTTATGTTGATGATATAATATTTGGATCTACTAATGAATCTTTGTACCAAGATTTTGCTAAGTTAATGCAGGGTGAATTCGAAATGAGTCTAATGGGTAAGCTGAACTACTTTCTCGGGCTTCAAATCAAACAATCGAAGGAAGGGATCCTAATTAACCAAGCCAAATACATTAAAGAGATTATCAAAAAGTTTAGCATGGAATCAAGCAAGGAAGCTAGAACACCTATGAGTCCTGCATGCAAATTAGATAAAGATGAAAATGGTACAAGTATTGATCAAAAGTTATATAGAGGTATGATCGGATCTCTACTCTATTTAACTGCCAGTAGACCTGACATTCTATTTAGTGTTTGTGTGTGTGCACGTTTTCAATCAAATCCAAAAGAATCACACATTATTGCTGTTAAAAAAATTATTAAATATATTAAAGGCACATGTAATGTAGGATTGTGGTATTCCAAGTATTAATCTTAAAGTTAATTAGTTATTCGGATGCTGACTATGGTGGCTGTAAGATTGATAGAAAAAATACCAGTGGCACATACCAATTTCTAGGTCTCAACTTAATTTCATGGCACCGTAGAAAACAGAACTCTGTAGCACTGTCCATTGCTGAAGAGAATATGTGGCTGCAGGAAGCTATTGTACACAAGTGTTATGGATTAAGTAACAGCTAGAAGATTATGATGTTATCCAATCTAAGATTCCTATCAAACGTGATAACACAAGTGCTATTAATTTATCTAAAAATCCAATTCAGCATTCTAGGACAAAGCATATACAAATAATGCATCAGTTTATTAGAGATCATGTTTTGAATAACAACATAGAATTAGAACTTATCCCTACTGAGAACTAACTAGCTGATATTTTACCAAGCCTCTTAGCCAAGATAGATTTGAAAAGATTAGAGGAGAGACCTATTTTTCAAAAATTAAGAACAATTATCTAGAGTCTTCCGAATTCATTTTAGAGCTATTGACCACTTCACCTAGTGCTAATGTAGCTATAGAAACATTTAGCTTAGACTTTTGAGCTTTAACCTGAGTTTTTGCTCGAGCTAACTCGAGCAATCCCCTGTTCCGTCGAGCCAACTCGAAGGATGGGTTTGTGCTTTTTTAAATAGGATTCCGTAGCGTTATTTCCTTAACCTTTTTCCATTTTTACTATTTATCTCCACTCGTTTCTTCTCCCAAGTCTTAAAAAAACCTTAGAATCCATTCTAATCCCTAAACCTAAGATCAATGGCACCTACGAAGGCATTAGGAAAAAGACTTAGGAAAGTGATCCGATCTATTGCGGAGGAACGGAGGACAAAACGAAGGCTTGATTCATAACCCACTCAAGAACAACTTGAGTGGCAGCCAACCGATGTTCCAAATGCTCCAAGGCATATCATTCCTATGGGAAATCGACATGTAACCTCCGGAAGAACTGTAGATTTCAATTTTCTAGAAGAGAACTTAAAATTGGGCAATTGGCTTGAAGCTCAAGGTTGGAAACACTTTTGCATGCTTGATCTACCTACCCATCCAACCTTGGTCAGGAATTTCTTTGAAAATTTGTCTCTTGGTACATTCCATCTTGAATCTATTGTTAAAGGGAAGAATATTATTGTGGATGAACAAAGATTAAGTACATTGTTGCAAATTCCAAAAGAAAGAGAATGTTTTTTGGTGATGAAAGAAAAAACAAAAGACCTTAAGAATTATTTTGGAAAGAAATGATGTATCAGGGATTGTTCATGTTCAAGCTAACTTACTGTATTTGGAAATGAGACTTCTACACAATATTATTAGTAAAGTGTTTTTATCCAAAATTGGAAGATTCGACTGGGTAAGTGAAAGATATATGGTATTTATGAGATGTCTGATCGAGGGGGAGACCCTCAACTTGGCTTATATTATGATCGTTCAGATGAGGGAAACAGCTCGTAAGGCACGAGCTTGTCTTCCTTATGGTATGGTATTCACTTTACTTTTCCAGGATGCCAGTGTTGATTTGTCAGGTGAGGACAAAAGACCTTTTACATACTGACAGATACAATGCCAAGTCACTGAACAGAATGGGCTTTCATAAGGTTGAAGACGGGTGAATTCGGAAGATCTCAGGACAGAGAGTGGTACATTCTGATGAGTCTTCTGATGATGAGCAGACTGGACAGACACAGGATATCGAGACTGAGCGATCCATTGATGAGGCTGGACCCTCTGAGCCAGCACCTACTTCATCTCGATCCCCTGTGAGAGATTCAGATACTGGTGGTTTGCATGATCAGAGATTGCAGACTATCTTGGATGAGCTTTCCACTTTACAGCGAGGAATAGCTGAGACTAATGCCAGGATAGATGCACTACAGACTGAGATGAGGGATGGGTTCCAGCAGATCTTAGCAGCCCTTCGAGAGATCAGTGCAGCTGGACTATCTGCACCACCACCATATGATGGACCTGGACCATATGATGGTACTAAGATTGGACCTACAGAGCCTGAGCACCCTATTGGCACTCCTGATGAGCAGTGTATTGATACACAGGCTATTGAGTTACCTGCAGTCACTGAGGAGCAGCACACTGATATTGTAGATACTCCGTGATGCAGATTCTTTCTAGTACCAGTACCTTGGCTTATCATATCATCCCTCTGTGCCCCCTACCGGTCTTGATTTCTACTGGATCTTCACCTTCTGAGCTAGAGCTGCTAGACCATCTATTGCTACTAGGACTAGACTTAGAGACCTTAGGCCTAGATTTCCTAAGTTTAAACCACAATCCGACATTTAGAAGTTGACTCTTCTTCTAGTGAAGATAAGTCTAGCCCACCTTTTGAGTTCAGAATTCTTTTATTGCATGTGATACTGTTTTGTAGTGCATCAACACTTTTGTATTGTATCATATTTTGTACTGACACTCCTTATATATATATAATATATATATGTGTGTGTGTGTGTTTTGGAAAATCTTTGTTATAATTGATGAGTGATTTGTTATAATTGTACATGAATAACTTGAATTTTGTCAAAGGAAAAATTGCTTTTATCTCAAATATGTTCTCAGTGATATTTCTTATTTATTATGTTTTGTTGATGACAAAAAAGGAGAAGTACATGAAATCAATCAAGAGAAATGAGAAGAATTATATTTGTTACATGAAAAAGAAAGAGCAATTATTGAATTTTTTTTTAATATAAAGTATTGAACTAATATTGAAAAGTTTGTTTGATACATTTTGATACATTATGATTGATATGATAACCGTATTATTCTGATACATGCTCTTAATTGTTGATACTTTGCTTTGACACTAGTTCTTTTCAATTCTCATACTATATCATAAGACTTCATTTGTTCCGAAACATACTATTTTGAATACACATTGATACATGTGAATATCGATAAATAGTATGTTATTATACATGCAATTGTAAAGTTTTTTTTTAAGCTTGTCATGCTCAGTGTTTTGTCATCATCAAAAAAGAAAAGATTGTTGACCCCTGAAATGATTTTGCTGATTACAAAACATTGGAGATGTATTTATGACTAACTCTTTCAATTATTAGAAATTTTTGTAGGAAGCAATTATCAATGAATCACTTATTTCCTACTTAGCTGGAAGTTATCCCAGCACAGTTGTATTAATTAATGAAGTATATTGAATTGAAGACCTCAAAGTTGTAAAGCTCTAATTTTCATTCTTGTAATCTTGTAAAAAGGGCTATAATTATTAAAAATGAGTTTGATTAGGAAAGATATTCTTTGTAACCTATTTTGAAGTTTCGGAAGACTTGTATTGTTTGGAGATTCAATTGGCTAAATTTTTGAAGAAGTTCTACTTAAGTCGACTCATGGATCAAGAGCCGACTCATGGATCAGAGCCGACTCCTATTCTGGCACGGCACGAAGAATTTCAAAGTTTCAGAAATCCGAGCCGACTCGAATATATTGAGCCGACTCGAAAAGAAGTTCCAAATCATAAGTTTCAGAAACTCTCAGAGTTTGTATTTATCCTAACTGAGACTTCGAGCTGACTCGACCCAGAAGAGCTGACCGTACAAAGTTTGTTTCTTTATTGTCTGAGACTTCGAGCCGTCTCAAACCATCTCGAGCCAACTCAAGTATCGGGTTCAGGCCTGTAACGGCTAGTTGCAAAATGTTTGTTTGAATTCCAAGAAGGCTCCAACGGCTCTATTTCGATTTCCTAGGTTCTACAACGGCTAGTTTTGCTTGAAAACTATAAAAGGGAGTATTTATGATGGATTAAAGAATGATTATTGATTATTCATTGAAAGTTAAAGAGCATTCAAGTGAATTTCAAGTCTTTCACCAACCAACTTCAAGTGAGCATTCAAGAAAGGATTCAAAACTTTTCCAACTCATCTTCATTCATTGAATCCAACTTTTGAGGAAGTCAAGAAGCAGCTTTAAAAGTATTCAAGAGCATCTAAAGCAATGCTTCAATTTGAACTTCATCAGCAACTACCAAACAAATTGGGTTTGTTGTAAAGTTGCTATTTTTATTTGCTATTTTTATTTATTAGATATATCTTATTTGATATATCTTGGTAAGCCCGGTATAAAAAATAAAGGATGTAGGGTTCGAATTGTGATCCCGGTAAAACAATCCGACTATATTCTAAAAAGAATATAGTGGAAATCCCAAATAGTGCTTGGGTAGTAGACATAGGAGCGGGTTGCTTCGAACCACTCTAATTTCTTTGTGTTTGTGATTGTGTTTAATTGACTTCTTTGTGTTGTTGATTAATTACTTCCGTTACATAATCTATCACAACACCAACACTAAAAGATTTTTAAAGTGCACATACTTAAAAATTTTTATTATCCCAATTCACCCCCTCTTGGGAAGCCACCTAGGCAACAATAAGAAATACTAATAAATTCTTCATTTTTGTCTAACTTTCCTTTCAAGAATCTTCCAAATCTTCATGTCTTTGCACTCTCACTTAAGATCGTTTATTGTATTTCAAGTATATAAACCTAATACCTTGTTAATTTATGTTTTAACCAACCAACCAATGAGGTGCAAGTCACCTCAAGCACATTCTATGCCTTCACATACATGACACAATTGTACAAACACAAAATCTGTGTCTATCATATGCTCACAAACTCAAAATGAGAGTGAAGAAGTACTTCTATCGTTCTATATCTTCCAAAGCTATTGATTAAATAAAATAGAAACTTAATTATGGTCCGAAAAGAATTCTTACAAGAGAATCTTAGATCAGCAAGTAAGTTACAATGCCAGCAAATATGTTTCCTGTCCTTTTTACATATGACCCATTGAAATTTCATGACAAGAATAGAATATAAAAGATCTTAGTTAAGGGAACATAAAAATAGAGCATTTTATGGGTGCATTGAGGGAGAAAGTTCGCCAAAGGTATTGAGTCAGTTCCTTGAAAAGCTTATCGAGCTACCTTGTCTCAGACTGATGGGAGTCTGTAAAGAATTTTGCCCGAATCCACTGGATATTTGTTATACATCATCATTGCCAGCTGGATGAATAAAACAATCAGTATATAATTTAAAGTCAAATGACTTAGCATTTAACTAACGTATAGGTGCCATTTTTGCAAGCTGATGTATGGAAACCACGTTTTTGTATTAGTTTATTTAAAAAATACTCATTCTTGACTAAAATGTGATTGTAAAAAAATATTGAAAGCAATGGAACCAAGACTCAAGTGAGATACAACAGATAACAATGTGAATCATGGAAATGAATACTTTTGTTCTGCAAACTAGTTGTGATAATCACAATGAAACAAGAGATTTCTGAAGTATTATTGTCCCTTCTGAGTACTGCACCGCACCCACCACTTTTGTGGTCTATAATTACTGGAAGATGAAAATGTTACTAACATAGGAAAGTTAGATGATTCTACTAAGAACATATATAGCTATTGGTATAGGCCAGTTTAGGAGGAAGCAGATAACATAATTATCAACCTTATCCAAAGCAATAACAACACTAAAACTGTCGAAAAAGCCAACAGTGATAGGCAAGAGAGACTGAAACCTAAAAGGTGGTAACTTACATTCAGTCAGCAAGACCAAAATTTTAAGCTACGGCATCCTAGACAGCTCTAGGCTTTGCATGCAGATATGCAAAAAGTAGCAGGAAATGCAATATAATCCAAAAACCAAAATTTTATAACAGAACTCCCTTGATAGTTTATATGCTTGTAGGACCTTTTAATTTGCTGAAATATTTTGCTGGAGAAACTATTATTTTTGCAGAATTTCCACAAGCAGCAACTTCAATGATAATGTTCAATTTTTAGTTGCTCACAAAGGACAGCTTTTTAAATATTTTTAGTATGTAATGAGAATAGTAAAGCCTAAGTTGCCAGTGGCCCTATTTATCCAAAAAGTTGAGAAATGTCTACAAATTTCAGTAATGTCATTTAAATCTAACACCAAAGTGATAGAAGCAAAACCTCTTCAGTACCTATATACACATATCTTCCAGTATCTGGTTCATATCCATTTGATAATTCTTAACAAAAAAAATATAAATCACATAACCTTATTAAATGTAATCCATGACAGAATGGGTTGACATGGTACTTCAATTTATGAAATTTCTACCTCAATCTTGTTAAGCATAACACAAATTCATCTCTGCCCTTTCCTTCAAATAATTATCCTCTCACTTAAACTATGATAAATCCAACAATTAATGATTCCAAATGGCAAGAAATAAACCAAGTTAATCACCTTTCTGGCTTGATCTTCATCTAGTTTCATCTTGTCCTACAAGAGGAAAAATAAAATGTGGGTTCTTCTAACAAAACAACATGAAAGAGGAAAAGGAGAGTAGATTATTGATTACGTGAAATGAAAAAGGACACCAAAAAAAAAGAACTATGGTTGCAGCTTGAGATGTACACTGGCACCCTAGACCATGCTGCTTAATAACAAGCTGTCCTAGACCTCCATATCTTAATATGCACCATCAATATTGACTCTTTTGCTGGGTTATAAAGCTCTCTCTCTCTCTCTTGGACCATAATTTTTTTCTGTGATTTTTTTTCTCTTTTTTTCTCAGTGGGGGAGGGGGAGCACATCATTGCATATGGGTTACTGCATTTTTAAGCAATCAAAGCATACCTTTTATAAAGTTATTACTTGGATAAGAAGAACAAAATAAAGGATATGTAAAATGGACACAGGGTCCATGGCAGGAAAGAGGAAGAAGTCTCAACATAGAATAGTTTACAGTTTCAACTCCTCTGCTTAAAAAGGGCAGATAAGTGTGGCAAATTTTCCCAATATATTTCTAAAGCAGGTCAGCAATAATTTCAGAAAGTTAATAACTGTAGATATGCCTTCTTGGAGTTGAACAATAAAATGGCTAGCGGTTACGATTCCCTCCAAGGTTTTTCATCCTTTCTTAGCAGGACATGCTTCTGATTACAGGATCCCCGTCCTTTCTCAAAAAGCAACACTATCCCTTCAACCGATCTAATGCTTTTGCTTATTGAAAAGATAAGATGAGTATGTTTAATTTTTCAATGGCAAGGTCTCATATGGAAGGCGAGGTTTAATTGGCCGAAAGAACATAGCACGTGGAAAACAGATAAATGAAAAAATCCAATCAACCAAAAAGGAACACCCAATTCTCCTATTTTCTGCCAACACCAAAGGAGTCATTCACAATGCTCAAGACCTCTTCCGGGTGAAACCAAACATTCCAAAAATATAATACCGGAGACCTCTCTTGCCAAGAAACATCGTCTCCCTTGCTTCAATGACAAGCTACTCATAACCGAAAATTCCTCAAATTTTAAGCCAATACCTAAAGGGATAATGTTTTCACAAAAAATGTAAACGCCAGTCTCCCACTCCTAAAAAAAAAAAGAAAAAAGAAAACGTTTTTGAGCCAAATAAATGAGGCGCGATTAACCCATAGTGCTAGAAAGGCATATCAAAACCAAATACCATCAAATGAGAGAAGAAATACAAGCGATCAGATCTACACTAATCAATATCCCATTATAAACCACAGTAATTAACCAAAAGAATGCAATTCTTTTTCTCAGAAGGGCATCGATACCTTCAGAGAGCCAACCGTATCCTCTAAGGGAAATGGTGAGCATCGAAGTCATCAGCGCCGAGGCGGTCGCGCTGTGCTTCGGTAGCAGCGATTCCACGGCGAAGCTCATCTCGATCGGAGACCTGCAAAAATATCCAAGAAAACGAAAAGAATCAATAGCAAATAAACCCTAAGGGAATGGGAACCACTCTCTCTATGTCTCTTGCCGCTACCTCAGGAAGCGAGGGGCGGCGGGCCGGAGGCGGAAGAGGCTCGGGCGGGAAGAGGCTCTGGCCTTGGATGCGACCCTCGCAGCAGCCGTGCGTAGGGAGGAGAACCGGAGGACCGACCGGGCGGCGGCGGCCATGGAGGGCGGCGGAGACGGGTTCCTTTTCGCCTTGGCTGTTATCGAGGGAGAGCGGCGAGGTATTGCGCACAGCGGGGACGATGGCTAAAACCCTACTGGGACCCGCGATCGTGCCGCAGGAACAGCGGCTATCACAAAGATGGACCGGTGAATTAATATGGGGGCTCATGAGTAATTTTTTTGTGCACCGCGTGTGGTGCAGTAAATCCCGCTGGACTGCACCGCATACTTTTGTTGATCTAAAATAATCAAACACTATGAAATAAAAGTTACGCTAATCAGTATTAATTAAAATTTTTATTTATATTAAAATATTTTTACGACATTCTAAATTAAAAATTATGATATTTTAATTTAAAATCTATGATAATCTGGTTCAAAAAATGATCTAAAATAGTATTACGGCGTCCTAGTTCAAAATTTACAACATCATAGTTCAAAAATTACGATATCCTAGTTCAAAAATGACCTGAAACAGTATTACGATACATCCTAATTCAAAACCTACAACATCCTGATCCTAGTTCAAAAGTTACGACACCCTAGTTTAAAACCTACAATACCCTGCAAAAAATATAAATTAAAACTAGAAACAGTATTACGATATCCTAGTTCAAAAGTTAAGACACCCTAGTTCAAAACCTACGACACCCCTGCAGAAAAATATAAATTAAAACCAGAAACAGTATTACGACACCCTAGTTCAAAACCTACGACACCCTTGCAGAAAAATATAAATTAAAACCTGAAATGGTATTACGACATCCTAGTTCAAAAGCTACGACACTCTAGTTCAAAACCTACGACATCCGTGCAGAAAAATATAAATTAAAACCTGAAACAGTATTACGACATCCTAGTTCAAAAGCTACGACACCCTAGTTCAAAACCTACGACATCTATGGAGAAAAATATAAATTAAAACCTGAAACAGTACGACATCCTAGTTCAAAAGCTACGACACCCTAGTTCAAAACCTACGACATCCATACAGAAAAGGAACTGGAGGAGAGGGTATTTTGGTCTGAACAAAAATTTCAAATAAAAACTGAATGGTAATTAATGCTAGTCACGCTCAGCTCCCATCCTGTCATGCTATAGTGAATATATTTAAACTAATAAAAAAGTACGGTGCGGGCCATGCTAGATTTTCTGTCCGGCATGCAGTGCAGAAAGACTTTTTTAGGGGCTCATATAGTTAAAAGTACCAAAGCCCATGGCCCAATGGATTGGACTGGGCCTGTTAGGTTACAAATATTTCTCTCATAGGCCAACTATTGACTTCACAATGGGAGTGATCTTTGACATCATTCCAGACTTTGATTGCCAGCTTTTCGTTTTATTTGTTGACAAATTACATCTATTTTTATATGTTTTCTTTAGATGAGCTAGAAAATAAAATATGATAGCTTTAATCTTGAATTAATTCTTCAAGAAGTTGAAGTTATGTCATAGAAAGGAGGATTAAGTTTTATGCCAAGCTCATAATCACCTAACTTGACTGTGGCGACAAAACACTTAGGATCAAGATTTTTCCTTTAACGTAAAATTAATTACATTGAATAATATATACTAACTTATTTGAGTAATTATTTAATAATAAGTAAAATTTTTTTATTTTTGTTTTAATTTTATAATATTTAAAGATTTGTCTAGCAAATTTTGAATAATTTTGCTTTCAAAGTTTCGAACAATTGAAAGCTGTGTTGCTCCCATATTACCTTCTGTTGCCTTTTTCATTCTCCTCATACTAATTTGAGCATCGAAGTATTTCCACTAGTACCCCCGGCCTGGGATTTTTGCAAGTATCCATCCGAGAAACATCATGAGCAATGCCTCTCCATGTCGAAGAGGGTCGAAGGACTCCTCGGTTTCCCTTTCAAAGTTATAAATAATTGAACATTGTGCTGCTCCCAGATCACCCTTCGGTAGGTCACGGTGGCACTAGGAAGTCCTTCTGCCCTCTCTGACATGGAGAGGCACTGCTCATGATAGTTCTCGGATGGAGACCTGCAAGAAAGTCCGGATCGGGAGCACCGGTGGGGATTCTTCAATGCTCAGGTTAGTATGAGAAAAATGAAAAGGGCAACAATCATCGAAGCTTAGAGTCTTGGTAACTGTACGAGTGCAATTGTGCGGAGTATGGGTGTGAGCATGTGTGCACATCTCATCGAGTGTCCCTCTTACCTATTTATCGCATCATGAGGGACGACGAGAGGCCGTAAGGGAGGTGGCTCTGACAAGAGTAGTGGGTATTGACAGGTTGTTAGGATTCTGTCTTCTGTGATCCCTTTCTTCGGGATCTTTTTTATTAGAAATACTAGCACGACAGGGATGTTGCCTCCCCACGAACTCCTCCACCTTAATTGTTGCTAGTATGGTTAACATGGCAAGCACTGGATGGGGATAGTCTCCGTTGTGTGGCTAGGCATTCCCCATTATGGATGAAGTGGTATATCAAATGCCGAAAATTAGAAGGAGAGGTCATCCCGAGAGTCATGAGAAGTAGCCCACCCGAGAATGCTCTCGACTGAGAGACAACCCGGTTGAGGAGGGGTGCAGGAATAATTATGAGTCGGGCTCGAAAGGTGTAACATCGGGACTGATTATTGGAACATCTTCCGGTGCCAACAATCAGCAGGATCACGCTCAAGTAGTTCCATGACTGGTTGCCAGAGGAGTAGCGAATGCTGACTGACACCGAGCTACGTTTGGATCTTTTAGAGGGGTTCCTTCACCATGATCGATGGTCCACAGGGCATCTCGGGGCCAAGGAGGTAGTTGATACAACATATGCCCCCCACTCTCGAGTCTTGAATAGTGTCGAGTTCGTCATTGGCATTTACCGCTTTTGGGGAAAGGGAGTAGCTATCCTATTGACCTTGAGAGTTGGGGTTGTCCTTTAGTTCTCTGGGCATTAATTAACACCTTGGGAACCGATGACCGGCATCTTGGGTGTGGTGTGTAGATAATGATGGTGAATCATTGGCATGGCCCCCGAGAGGTTGTGCCATAACTTTTGTCAATTCGCACGATAATCCTTAGCTAACCACTTTGCTCTGTGTGGCCCATTAGTTGTGGACTATAAATGATTCACACGAAGCTCGAGAAATGGAGGTGATCGGTCGGTTGGGATCTCGAGGCGATCGTGGTTGTACCTGAATGGGGAGTGCCACGTGTCAATCTGACAACCTCGAGAATACCAGGGTTCCAATTACGGTCGGTCGATGTGTATATAAATAGGGGACCCCTGCTATGGCCACAAGGACTACTACTGGCAGAGAGGGTAGAGAAGGAGGAGAGGAGATCCGCATGTGCACTTCTCGAAGATTTCTCCAGGTTGGTTTCCCATGCCCTTCTCAAGTCTCTATTTAGGTGTTCATAGGTTTTCAGTAGGCCAATGAGGATCGAGTAGGGATAGGCACTTTTTCTTCTCTTTTGCCCGCCATTTGTGATCTTTCCTTCTACCTTCACTTGCTTCTTCAAGTGAGAGTAGCCTCCAGGCCTTTCTTCTCCCTTTTTGTCTTTTTTGGCCCATCCTGCATCCTTGAAGGATGTCAGGCAGTGACGAGAGTCATTCAATTAGTAATCTCTCCAGGGTGCAAAGGCTTGCAGATGCATCTTTCTCGAGGGATTGGTCCCATGAGAGACCATATGAGGAGGTGAGTCTGATCAAAGAAGAGGGTTTAGCGGCAAGAGAGGAGTCGACCGAGGAAGGGGGCTCGGGAGAGGAACCGAGAGATGAAGCTTTGGAGGAAGCCCCAGTTCCCAAAAAAAAGATGAGTTGGCTCCTCTCGAGGTTTGACAAGGCCCTCAATAGGATTGATGTACGAGGTCTTGAATGTTATCAAGGATGAGCTCGTTGGATTCGGAGAGACATACCAAATTCCATGGGACTTCCATCTCTATGCACTGAGGCGGAAGATCGAGTGACTTCCGACCCTACGGGTTGCTTGGCCGTGTATGAGGACCTTTATGTTGGCCTTTGTTTTCTATTGTATTATTTCATATTTGATGTCTTACATCAGTACGATGTCATTCCTACCTAGCTTGGTCCTAACTCCTTTCGGGTCCTTATCAGTTTTGTCATCCTTTGTTATTTTTATGAAATTTAGCTCCAACTTTCTCTGTTCGTAGCTTTTTTCAAATTAATAAAACTTCTTGGGTCTAAGGGTTAGTTCTTCTTCTATTCCTGAAAGAAGAGGAAGCTTATTAAACTCCCTAGTTCCACTACCATTGGAAGATTCGATTCTTCTTTATTTCTTCTAGCTGAACTTGGGAGACCTAACAAAGTTGGGGGGTGGCAGACAGCTCTCCCAACTAGAAAGATGTGGTGATCGAGCTTGACCAAGAGGACTTCTACAAGCTTTCTGATATGGAAGTTCTTGAACTAAGGGAGCTCCTAATCAAATAGAATTTATATGATGCCGGGTTTAGGCCAAGCAGCTCTCTCAGTAAGGCTTCCAAGTTCCTATTACTTCTTCATCTGGTCATTTGTTTAACTTGTGCATTTTTTGTTTCATCCATGAGGATTATCTCGCCATATTAGGTTCGGGCGCACCTGTAGAAAAGGTCGACTCCGGATTGTGGCTGCAAAAAAAAAAGAGGCCGTCACCAAGAGGCTGAAGGTCAGGGGGCCATCTATCGGGGCCCCATCTGTCGCTGCCAGGGCATTAGTTCCCCGCATCACATTCGTTCCTCCAAGGGTCTCCATGCAGAGCAACAAGGAAGTGCAGATCATGGTGGCCCCGATCGCTATAGCACGATAGCTCCTCTGTAGTTCCTGCTCTCGACATGCTGACAAGTACATTATGGAGGACCCCGACTTCTCCATGGGCAAGTGCAACTCCTTCGTCCTCATCGCTGTCGAGGGGAGAAGGAAGCTCTTTAGCATCGAGAGATACCGAGGCATCCATGGCAACAAGGGGGGGGCGGGACTTCGAGGAGGTCTCTCAGGCACTGCACCATCATTTCTTCGACCAGAGCTAAGGATGGATGGATATACCAAGTCCACATCAACGAGGAAGACTTGGTATTGTAGAACTCATCGGTCACTCGAAAACTATCTCAAGTGATGGTGTTTTTGTGAGACGTAGAGGAGTTGAGGTCTCGGTCCATTAGTGAGCTGATAAACGAGACTTTCCCAATTGCGGGCTCAGGTAAGTCGATCGTGACGATGCATGTCAATCGATGATGGCATTGCTGAGTGACCATGAGTGCCAAGTGGGGTTAGTTGGAGGTCATCAAGCTGAGAGATGACATGGCTGCTGGGCTGAAAGAGAGGGAGGAAGAGCTTATAAAGGAGCGTGATCGAGTGGTGGATGTAGCAACGAAGTTGGACCATTGTGAGGTCCTCTGCAAGCTGGTCGAGAATAGGGGCCCAGCCAAATGAGGAATGGGCCCGGTCCATTAAGGCATGGGCCAAGGCTCCTGAGGATTGGGCCAAGGCCACCAAGGAGATAGCAGCTTCCATCGCTACCCAGACAGTCAAAGAATATAAAGACTTGGATGCCTTAATGTTCGATGCCACAGTGGCCATGGTGGGTATCTACATTGTCGATTTTGATGACTGCAAACCAAAGGTCATCGAGGCTTATGTGGGCATAGACTTACACTGCATCACTCCTACCGGTGGGTCTAAGGATGAAGAAGAGGATGAATCGGCAAGGAAGGTGGAATGACCAAGAAGGGAGCCGTGGAAGAGGGCTAGGCCGACGGAGGCACCGGTGTGGCGGCGACCAAGGTATGAGTGGCCGAGGAAGAGACTGCCCTAGCCGAGACTTCTCAGAAAGTGGTCACTCCGGCCAGGGTTCCTAAAGAGTCAACCACTACCCCAAAAACTTAAGAAGACTTTTCTTCACTTATGCTTCTTTGTTTGTGTACCTTTTTTCTTTCCCTTATCTAGACTTAAAGTCTAATTTTGTAAAGCCTTGGCAGGTTTGAGTCAAACTTGTTCAGACTCTCATATGCTTTAATGAAAGATTTTTGTTTCAATGATGTCTAATCATCTATGTATTTTGCCTATGTAAATTTTTTAAGTACCAAGTCAGTGGTACTATTGAACCTGAGTGAGTTGTCCACTGGCTCCCCTACTTTGTTGGCTTGGCTGGATGCCTTATTAGTGAGTCAGTAGGTAGGGCCAAGTCGCTCGCCGAGCTTGGGAGTGAGTATCTTGATTGTGGGGCTTTGGATGTTCCTGCTTAGCGGTTCCCATGATCGCCTAGGTTGGCTTGAACGTCCTTCCTAGTGGGAGTGCACCTCTTGGAATCCGTCCATCAAAGGCTTTCGAGATGAAAATTCTCCAAGTCTTCGATCAGTGGGGGGCACTAATCGAGCATCTTCAAGTCGCTCGATACCAACCCATGACAAATGACGGTTGGTCATCCTCAAGGGGTCGATCACGTGGGGTTGACTTCTGCTCGTGCTTGACTGGGTGGCTTCAACTACCGTGCTCCTCGCCCAATGGTGATTTGGGAAAGGTCACCCTCGAAAATGGGGCATATTTATTGTCTTGATTACCCCTCCGATGGTTGCTAGGTCTAATCGATGGGGACATGCCACGTGATAGGATGATCTTGACCATCTGCCATTCATGCCAACTATAAGGATAGAAGTAAATGAGGCATGATTTTGAGGTGGCTGCGATGGTTGGCCACATTGGGAGCACCACATGGTAGATGCGCTTCGACTTTCGGCCTTTAGCACAGAGTTTGGTAGTAATCATTAATGACATAGGATCCAAAATAACCACCTTGAAATTCCAGCCATCCACTCGGTCGGTCCTAATTCGGTGCTACCACGCATTATTGTTAGGATGGCTAGGCTCTATTATAAATAGAGGGCCTTCGATTGCTATCCTCGTTACCCCTCCTTTCTCCCTCCTTTCTCCCCCCTTTGGTGGGAACCTATTGGGCTGAGCAAAGAGCGGTGATTCCCGACAAGAGGGCAATTCTAGTGAAAGGATGATTTTCGATGAGAATAGGATGCCGTCGGTGACCGGAATGCTTAGAGAATAGGCGGAACTGACGAGGACGAGATGGATGGCACGGGCATAACGGAAGGCCGAAGGTGTTCTTGGAGAAAGAGAGCAAGGGCACCGAAGGCATCCTTAGAGATAACCCTTCCTGGAACAGTAGCTTTGCTAGCAAAATTTTTTGGCATAGCTATTTCGGGTGGGGTTATGTTGTTAAAATTTCATCGCCTCATCATTGACTCTAGGAGGTAGGATTTTGTTATTGAAGTTCTATTTTCTAGTGATTGGGTGTCGGTCTGGGCCCCGTACATCAAAGTCATCTTTCTTGAGAACTGACCTTGGTGTACAAGATTGTCCTCAGTTGTAGATTGTGAGGAGGTCAGCGGTGACAAAAAACAAGTTGTAACATTTTCCTTTCTTTTATCTGTCCGACCTTGTAAGCATTCAAACTTTATCTTGTATTGAATCTTGTGTATCTTGAGCTTGATTTGATTTTGTATATTTTGGACTTGATCTAACTTGATACGTCTTGGAGTTGATTTGATTTTGTATGTATCGGACTTGATTCGACTTTGCATGAGTTTTTCAAATTAATAAAATAAAAATTTCTTTCTTCACAATTTGAGCTTACTTGAATGCTCTAATATCTCATCATGATACTTCATGAACTATCGAGGTATCGGCCAAACATCTCCATCCTCTCACAGCCATGAGACATCACATGGCCGACCACTGTCATGATCGACTACTCGAGGGTTACTTTTGTAAGGAGTTCCTCAGATGGTGGGGAAGAGTCAGTCATCTTATTGGTCGGGTGCAGACCATCCGGATGGGAGTTATCCTGGCTGGAGTTACCCAGATAGGGGTGGTGAGCCGGCCATCTCTTTGATCAGGTATGAGCCGATTGGATGGGAGCTATCTTTCCAAGGAGTTACCCGGTGGGAGTTATCCTTGTGGGAGTTACCTAGATGGGGATGGCAAGCCGACCATCTCTTCGATCGGGTATAAGCCAATTGGATGGGAGTTACTTTCGTAAAGAGTTACCTAGCAAGAGTTACCCTGATGGGAGTTACCTAGATGGAGGCGATGAGTTGGCCATCTCTTTAATCGGGTATGGGACAATCGATAGAAGTTATCTTTATAAGGAGTCACCTTGGAAGGAGTTATCCAGATGGGGACAACGAGTTTGCCATCTTTTCGATTAGGTATGAGCCGATTAGATGAGAGTTATCTTTGTAAGGAGTTACCCTAGCGGGAGTTACCTAGATGGGGGTGGCAAGTCCGCCATCTTTTCAGTCGAGTATGAGTCGATTAGATGGAAGTTACCTTCGTAAGGAGTTATTCAACAGGAGTACCTTGGTAAGAGTTACCCATATAGGAGTGGCAAGTCAGCTTTCTCTTCGACCGGGTATGAGTCGATCGATAGGAGTTGTCTTTGTAAGGAGTTACCCGGCCAAAGTTATCCTGGCGAGAGTTATCCACATAGAGACGATGAGCTAGCCATCTCTTCAATCGGGTATGAGCTGATTGAATAGGACTTCAGCAAGCTCTGATAGACTCGGTATCAGGTTGGGGGACCCTCGAGACCATGGCAGGAGAAAAATCTTTTGTATTTCCAGATGGAGGTGGTTATATCATTAGTAATACATCTGGAGGTTCCCAGAGTTCTAGGTTTGGGGGATGTTCGTCCCGTCCAAGTCCTTAGTGATAAGCTCCTCATTGGAATGCCTCAGTTACTTGGTAGGGTCTCTCATAGTTGGGAGATAGCTTGCATTGCTCGATAGGTTTCGATACTTCGACACACCACAAGACAAGAACTCCTAGAAGGAAGGTCTTTGACTTCACTCAAAAATTATAGTATCGAGTGACTCTTTGCCAGTATGCCATCACCTTCAGGTTGGCTTGGTCTTGGATTTCTTCTAGCAGATCGAGATTGGTCCTTAATCGATTTGAGTTGGTAACCTCATCGAAGTGTTCAATCCACATAGTCAAAATCCCGATCTCGATGGGGATCACAACCTCGGTGCCAAACGTCAAGCTGAACGAAGTCTCGTTCATCGAGGTCTGTTAAGTCGTGTGATAGGTCCAAAGTATCTCGGGCAACTCATTTGCCCAGTGAACCTTGGACTTGCCTAATTTGGTTCAAAACCCTTGGAGAATAGTCCAGTTCATGACCTTCGCCTTCCTATTCGACTGGGGATGGCCGACAGATGTGAAGCCGTGTCGAATGTGAAGCTCGGTGCAGAAGTTTCTGAAGGCTTAGTTGTTGAACTGTCGACCATTGTCAGTGACGATGGTGTGGGGGAGTCCGTACCTACAGATGATTGATTTCTAGAAAATTTTTTTGACCTTATCCTCGGTAATGTGTGCTAGTGGCTTGGCTTTTATCCACTTAATGCAGTAGTCAATTATGATATAAGAAACTTTTGCTACCCGAGTATTAGAAAAAATAGACTGAGTATGTCCATTCCCCACTGAACGAATGGCCAGGATGAGGAGAGTAGGGCTAGCTGGGTTACTAGTTGGCACTGGATGTTGGCGAAGCGCTGATACCTATCATGCTTTCGGACGAGCTCCATCACATTATTTCGCATGGTCAGCCAGTAGTACCTGTGTCTTAGGACCTTGTATGCAAGGGATCTGGTTCTTAGGTGGTTTTTGCAGATTCCTTCATGAATCTCTTGG
Source organism: Areca catechu (assembly GCA_021397845.1). Lineage (NCBI taxonomy): Eukaryota > Viridiplantae > Streptophyta > Magnoliopsida > Arecales > Arecaceae > Areca > Areca catechu. The sequence continues at coordinate 40,465,678 of CM038039.1, forward strand.
AGCATATAATCGGCTTCAGCGGGTCAGAGGCACTTGAGCAACAGGAAGGAGGACTTTCGATAGAGTTGCCCGTCAAACAACACATACTTAGAAGCCTTCCATTTAAACATTTTGTCGTCTGGAGGGTTGTCAGGGATGGTACTGTCGGTCAGATACTTGATGAAGCCATCCATCCAACTTGGTTCATTATCAACCTGTTGGACTGTCTCGGCCTCTTTGATGCTTAGTATTTCCAAGTGCTAGATATAGGTTCGACCGAGAGTATTATCCACCGAGATCGCCAGCCAAAAGAGGGTGTCGACCTGAGCATTCTCATGCTGAGGGATGTGAAAGATGCCAAAGTATTTAAACACTATCATCAAAGCTTGTACTTTATCTAAGTACTTGACCATGGCATGTCTCGAGCTTCATATTTGCTGGTTGCCTGGCTGGCCACAAGTTGGGATTGGTAAAGACTTTCAATTGGTCGACACTGAGTTGCTTGGTGAGCTTTAGGGTGGTCAGGAGAGTTTCATACTCAGCTTGGTTATTGGTTACCTTGAATGCGAGCCGTAGGGCGTACTCAATGGCCATCTCTTCCAGGTTCGCAAAGATCAGTTCGACTCTGCTTTCTAGGGAATTCAAAGTCCTGTCCATGTGCAAGATCTAGGTTGTAGGCAGATCGACCTGTGCATCAGGGTTCCTGGCGGATGCTTTCTCGGGTCCGTCATCTGGCTAGGTATATTCGATGAGAAAGTTGGCCAGGGTTTGCATCTTCATGGAGGACTTTGGGTAGTAGAAAATATTAAACTCATTGAGCTTGATCACCCATTTTACCATGCACTCGGAAGTATTTAGTTACTATAATATGGCTCTAAATGGTTGGTCAATGAGGATGACTATCGGGTATACTTGGAAGTAGGGCTTAAGGCACTATACATAGTTAATTAGTGCAAAAACTATTTTTTCAAGTATGGAGCACCTAGTCTCCACATCGTGGAGCACCCCGACTTGTATAATAGATAGGCCTCTGGAGCCTCTGTTGCCCGCTCGGATGAGTATGGAGCTGATTGCTTCTGGTGATGCGGCAAGGTAAAGGTGCAGCTCTTCTCCAACCTCAGGTTTGGAAAGCAAGGGCAAGGAAGTGAGGAATCTCTTCAAATCTTCAAACACCCATCGGCATTCCTCTATCCAATCGAAGCCATGCATCTTTCGTAGCATTCTGAATAATGGTGAACATCATTCGATCAATTTTGAGATGAATCAACTGAGGGTGGTGACACATCTTGTGAGTTGCTGCACCTCCTTCTTAGAAGCCAGGTGCCATATGTCAAGGATAGCTTGGATCTTCTCCAGGTTTGTTTCAATGCCCCGTTGAGTAATCATGAACCTGAGAATCTTTCCGGCCATCACACCAAAAGCACATTTGCTAGGATTCAATTTCACGTGGTACTGATCCAGGGTGTTGAAGACTTCTTTCAGATCTTTGATATAGTCAGTCTCTTGAGTGCTCTTGACGGGCTTGTCGTCAACATAGACCTCCATGTTCTGACCAATTTGATCATTGAAGACCTTGTTGACCAGCCTTTGGTATGTGGCTCCTATATTTTTTAAACCAAAAGACATTACCTTATAGCAATAAATACCTTTGTCAATTATGAAGGAGGTATTTTTCTCATCCTTGGAAGCTATATTTATTTAATTGTAACCCGAAAAGGTATCCATGAAGCTGAAAAGCTTGTAATTAGAGGTGACATCAACTAACTAGTCATCCTCGATAGGGGAAGTTGTCCTTTGGATATGTTTTGTTAAAGTCGATGTAGTCGATACATATATGACACTTCCTATTTTCTTGTTTCATCATGATGATGTTGGCCAGCCAGTTGGAAAAATGGGCCTCCTGGATGAAATTGAATGCTAGGAGTTTATCCACTTCCTGATCGATATCCTTTTGCCTCTCAGGGATAAAGTTCCTTTTCTTTTATCAGACTGGCCTGAACTTTGGATCGATGTCAGCTTATGGGTGATAACCTCAAGAGGGATTCTCAGCATATCTGATACTGACCAAGCAAAAATATCAGTGTTTTGGTGCAAGAAGTCCAATAGTTTGTCCCGGTTGGGCACAAATAGGGAAGCCTCATCTGCATTGTCTTCATAGGTTCATCTTTCAATGGGAAAGACAGCAGTTTCTTGGCTAGTTCATCCCTTTTCTTGGATTCCCTTTGGTCAGGTGATCGAAGGTCACTGACTCATCGGGCCTCTGTGCTCTAGGTGCCATTTGGTAGCACTATCAAGCAAGCTGTTGATTGCCCTACATCTCATTGATTTTGAGCACTGTCGAGAAGCAGATGAGAAGTCTCTTCATGAAGACAATGGCATCCAATTGATTATTTCCGGGCGCTTGAGGATGGCATTATAAGTAGAGGGCACCCGAACCACGGTAAATGTCATAAAGACGGTGCTTTGCTAGGGTAGGATTCCTACCATGATGGGGAGAATAATATCTCGCTCAACTCCGATTGACTCTTCGTTGAATGCTACTAGTGGTATGGAAATGGGCTTGAGTTGGTTTAGCGGTAAGTCCATTTGAATAAAAGCATTGTAAAAAAGCACGTTAACAGAACTTTCACTATCAATAAGGATTCTTCTTATATGATGCTTGGCTATCATCATGGATACGATGATAGGGTCATTGTTGGGATTATAGATTCCAACTAAATCTTTGTTAGAAAAAAAAATTACATTTTGATCTCTCCCCTCTCCTCTTTGCTTCTTTGATAGTTGCCCTACCCTCCAAGAGATCATGTCGACTTTCCATTCGATCGACTAATTATTGATCTTGGGTAGACTCGATAGTGGACCCACCTTAAGGTGTTGGGCAAAAGTGCATCGGCCCCAACGAACGTACTGGCCGAGGTAGTCATGGAGGATAAGGTTTTCAATTTTTTTCTTCAGGTGATGGCATTCATCCGTATCATGGCCATGGTCTTGATGGAAGCAGCAATACTTGTTTTTGTTACGGAAGGTGGAAGGTTTCAGCGAGATGGGCCTCTGCAAGTATTGTTTTTCTTCGATCTCCATCAGGATCTTAGATTGGGGTACGAGAAGAGGGATGTAGTTGTCCGATCGACTGGCAGGATTTCTTGGCTTGGGACTCTGTCGGCGAGAAGAGTTAGGATTGCTAGTAAGGGCTCTGCTAGGCTCCTCCCAAGCCTTCTTCTTGTTCGGCCTCCCATTCGCCTCACACCAGGAGATGGCCCCTTCCTCCCCGTGAATATACTTTTGTACATGGGCGAGCATCTTCGAATAAGACTTTGCAGGAGTCTTATTCAACGAGTAGGTGAGGCGAGAGGTACGGAGTCTGCGCTTCAAAGCCAACATGGCCACGGACTCGTTGATGTTGTAGACCTCTAGGGTGACCTCTTTGAACCGGGCCACAAAGTTCTTCAACGACTCCTTGTCTTGCTGTCAAACGAAAAAGAGGCTATCAGATGGAAAAGAGGATGTTGGCCTCTTGCGGCATCTTTCGGCATGTGTTGAAGTATGACATGAACTTCTCGTCTAGCACCTGGAAGGAGTGGATCCTTCTTGGCTCGAGCCGAGAGTACCAGGCTTAGGTTGCCTTTCGTAGAGTAGCAGGGAAGGCCATGCAGAGTAGGGAGTCAGAAGTGTCCTGAATCATTATGAAATCTTGTAACTCATAAGGTGATCCGGCGGGTCGGTAGTTCATGGCTCCAGCTACAGCACCTTGAATTGATCCAAAATCAGTTCTTTCATGATTCGGCAAAAGAGGGGGCAAGTTATGAACCTGGCTAGGTCTTGGCTCTCTCCCTTAAGATGACGAGCTGACGGTTGATCTCATACAGCTTACGGTCATACTCATCGAGGCATTTTTTGGCTTGAAACTGAATGGCCTCTTCAATGGACCCCTCCTAGGAGCACTCCGTGGAGTGCTCATACAAAGACCTGAAGGGGGATCAAAAATGCTTCTCTCACCTTAGCTCCTTCCCAAGCTATCGTCCCTCTCGCCCTGACGTTATGGTGTGGGGGATGGTCCAATGGTAAGAAGGCCATCCTTAAGGGTAGCAGTGACTTTTGCAGCAGGGTGAAAGGGACCACGGATGATCGAGGGCCTATCGGTGAGATGATCTCCCTCTTGGAGATTAGTGGTTGCTGCAAGCAATGGTGGCGGCAATGGTCGAGACTTCAAGCGGTTGCTATCTCATCACCGGGGGTTGTTGTAGCCCTCATACCGCAGTGGTGAGGGCCTCCACTTGTTGGGCTAGGGAGGCCAACAGGCTCTACTCTATCACAGGCGATGAAGGAGGTGGGGCAATCGATCTGGTACCTGGATGGGTGCTCCCCATCACACAGGGATTGTTCGACATGGCTCATGGTGAACTCCTGCGTGCAAGTGAGCACCATGGCCTCTGGCTCTAGATATTTAGGGATGCCGTTGATATGTTGATCAACGAAATTGCTATGTATCTTCTCATACCTTGCATGCCAATCTATTGCTGCCATATCACTTTCTAGTAAGTTGCAGTGGTGCTGGAGAGTTCTTCGGCATGGAGAGGCACTGCTTGTGACGGTTCTCGGATGAGGACTTGCAAGAAAGCTCGGATCGAGAGATTGATGGGAACACTCCGATGCTCAAGTTAGTATGAGGAGAATGAAAAGGATAACAGTTGCCGGAGATTAAAGTTCTGGTGATTGTGCGAGCGCAACTGTGTGGAGTATGTGTGTGAGCATTCGTGCATATCTCATCAGGTGCCCCTCTTATCTATTTATAGTGTTGTGAGGGTGATGAAAGGCCATTGGGATGGTGGCTCTGACATGAGTATAGTACTGATAGGTTGTTAGGATCATGCTTCTTGAGACTCCTTTCTTCGGCATCTTTTCTATTAGGGATACTGGCACGGCAGGGATGCTGCCCTCCACAAACTCCTCCGCCTTAACTATCACTAGTATGGCTGATATGGCAGGTGCTAGATAGGGACAATCTTCGTTGTGCGGTTGGGTGTTCCTCGTTATGGATGAAGTGGTATGTCGGATGCTAAAAATTGGAAAGGGAGGTCCTCTCGAGAGTCATTAGAAGCAACCTGCCCAAAAATGCTCCCGATCGAGAGACAACCTAGCTGAGAAGAGGTGCGGGCATAATTATGAGTTGGGCCTGGGAGGCGTACCATCAAGACTGATTGTTGGAACATCTCTCGGTACCGACAGTCGATGGGATCATGCTCTGGGTAGTTCATGATTGGTCGCCTGAGGAGTAGTGGATGCCGACTGATACCGAGCTACTTCTGGATCTTCTAGAGGGATTCCTTTCATCATGATCGGTAGTTCAGAGGGCATCTCGGGATGGAGAAGGTAGTTGATACAATAGGCTAGATAAATTATCATGGAAAAACTGGATAAATCATGCAATGGTAATTTTATTTGGCAAACTCCATGTCGTGATAGAAGAAGCATTTTACGGTCATCATGCAGTACTTATATTGTTAGAACCTATAAATAAATGTATTTTGTCAAAATAAATAATTTAAAATTCAATCAATGGCCTATATGAAAGGGTTGGATACATGAATGGAATAGGCGAATAGCTGGAAGCCAAAGAGTTTTGCTTCAGAAGTCATGATGGAGACTAATTATGTAGGATAAAGATGAAAAAGCCACCCCGGGGGATGTTGCGGTAAAGCTGCATGGACCCATATGTATTTTTTTGGCATGATAATATTTTGGGTGATAATGGTAGAAATGGATCGCTCATATATATATATATATTTAAAGCAAAATAAACTCAAAAAGATCAAGTAATTAAAGTTGTCCATTAGCATCTACCCACGAAAAGTTTCCAATGCACCTTGCCATAATGCCATTTCATATGCCCAATACAGTTCTGCGTCCAACCCATATTAATTTAAGCCAAGTAATTTTGCACACCATCTTAGTCCTAACCGTGTCCCCGGTACATATCCCTCCTAGTTTAGCTATTTTGGATGAGTTCCATACCTTTCCGACAATATAATTGGAGACCTGTTAAGGCTTTTATTAGGTTCTTCTTTTTGGCAAAATTATTAATTAGAGATTCTCTGTCTTCTTCTTCTTCATTTTTTTTTTTTTTTGCAAGTCGTTCGGATCATGAGAAGTTTTTGATGGAAGATTTGTATCAGAGAAGTTAAAATAGGTGACACCAAGAGAAGTTGCACATTTGAAAACAAAGACAAAATATACTTACATACACGTCATAATAATTATTTAATATTGATCAACTCCAAAATAATTTCTCATGGAACATATTCTTGTTGACTCTCTTGGTTCACCCCGTTGTTTTGGTATTCCATTGCATGGTTGTGCTCGTAAGCATTCCTATTCCCATATACTCCATTTCCGTGGTTACCAGCAGTTGGGCTGGCTTCAGAATTTCTATTGGTATTAACATCGTAGAAGTACCTCCCGTTCTCTAAGAATCTTGTGTCGCTTATGCCGTATTGCTTGCTGTCCACGAAGTTGTTGTATTCTTTGGACGTCTCATAGCTTCTGGTATTGAACTCCTCGTTGGAGAACTTTGACGGACTATTTTTGGCGTTGTTGAAATGGTTGCCGTAGTTGTATCCATCATGGTCGTACCTTCTAGTGAGCTCGACGTCGGGGAAGCTCGAGGGAAAGGTATTGGCATTGGGACTGGCATTGTTGTTGTAGTTGGTGGTGGTAGTTGGTGTGAGTTTCTCCTGGCCATGGCCATAGAGGCCATAGCCACTACCACTCAGGCCTTGGACTGGAGGAACGGTAGGGGCTTCCTTGGGGTCCTCGGGGCGTGTGGTCATGAAGAATGAACGGCTTTCTCTAGCATGGACTCCGAGCGAAGAGGAGGCAACGAAGAGGAGGAAGACGAGGGAGAGTTTGTTCAGAGGGGATGCCATGAGTGCTAGAGAGAGAGAAAGAGAGAGAGAGTTGTCGTGGGGATGGACATGAGTGGTTCTGATCTCTTAAATATATAGCGTGGGGGGATCCAACTGGTTTATCTCAAGCATATCATGGAATGGACATTTAGACAGATGTGAAGAAGGTTGCATTTTAGGTCTTGAGGCAGTAAAATGAGATGGCCGGGTGATGATGCGGGGATTGTGGGGGCCGTGGGGCAAGCAAGATGGCATTTTGAGCACGCTGCATGTGCTCGCAGGGACATCCTCGACAGAAGTCTTTAGCTAGGATTTGAAAAGGAATTTAAACAAAAGGTTGTACTGCATGGTTCTAATTAACGGTCCAAGAACAAAACAATTACCCAGGAAATACTACAAAGGCGAATGTGATGGAGAGCCTGTTTCACGCATCAACTATTTCTCAGTGAATTACAACCGGCCATCGATTCCTATATCAGCCCTGAGCAGCGTGACCTCTTTCTCCTATGCTTTCTAGATAATGTGTTGCCAAATGGACTTAGATTCATGGATGGTTGGCCGCAGTTCCGAGCTATCTTGGCCACATGTAATCTTAACATTTAGATTAGTCACAATACATGAGATTGCGAGGGAGGTAAAGTGGATAGCTGTCGATGTAGATGGGGGCCCGAGTACTTCAGCCAGTCAAGAGTCAAGACACCGTATCAGGGAGCCAGCCGGATAGGTTCCGGGTTGGTTAATGTACGTAGGTCCCAACCTGGAGTGGTGGAAACCTGAACCTGATCTATTTCAATCAGACCGGTCCACTTGTGGTTGACAACATGCTAAGTGCCTCATCTTTGACCCTCTGTTTCCCGTTTCTACGCAGCGTTTCTCCAGCGGCCTATCAATGCCTTTACGTCAGCGCCGTGACTAGCGGTTGGTATAGTTTTTTTGGTACACACAGTGGTTGGTTTGGTATTGAAACAGGGGTAAACAAAGGGAGGCCACCGCATCTTTCCTTTCCGATTTGTCAGCAAAACATTATTATTATAGTTATCATGATGGGAGTGGAGGGCACATGCCGTGGCAATCCTAACAATCCGCAATGTTGATCAGCTTAGAGGTCCAAGAATGTCTACATGCCCTGTTACCCTGAACAAAGACGGCAGTATACGGTATCGGTCTTCAGAAAGGAAATTTGTAGAGGAAATTATAAAACTAAGATAAGAAAGAAATGGTAAGCAACAGAGAAATAATTGAAGACTATATCCAGCGACCTTATTCTTCCTGCCCAACCACCTCCCACCTCCCAACCCCCACCGCCCACCTCAAAAAATTTGAAATGTCATAACCATATTTCAACGCACGATCTGTTGAAGTTCTACAGAAAGATCTGTCACCTGTCAATTAAATCCAATTATAGTAACTAATTAATACCAAGACCAGTGACCACTGGCTGGTAGATGTTATAATTGCGTTCCTTTGTTTGGTCCGAAGAATGAATTGCAGCAAGGATGATAGAGGGGATAAATGGATTTCTCAAGCGTTTGATTATTTAAAAAAAGAATGATGTATGAAAATAATTTCCTCTTCTATTTGATATAAAAGGAATGAAAAAGATCAATGATATTTATATGATATTTTTACTAAATTATTTTTTGATAAAAAATATTATGATTACAAATTTATAATACTTATTTATATCAAAGAAATAAGTAATATCTAAATTTATAATCTTTATAATTTATAATTATATAAATATTATATAAATATTTGATTTAAATTTAATTTAATTAAATAAATAATTAAATGAATTAATTTATTTTTATATATTAATTATATAAATAGATAATTAATCCAAAATTTAATTTAAATAGTTAATTAATTTTATATAAATAGTTAATTAAAAATAGTAGATATAAATAAAAAATAGATATACAATTCTAGTCATTTAATTATAATTATAAAAATTCTGTATTAAAATTAACATCACAAGATATCCTGCTTCAGCATCCAAACACCCCTTCAGGTTTATAGAGATTTCTCCTTGCGCTGCTGGGTCACAGCCCATACAAACTTGCAACGCTTGGGCTCCAGGAACAGCATTCCAATTGTTCAATGGTTGAAAAAGAGCCTCTTTATATTGCTGCATCAAAATCTTCCATAACTTGGGTATTATATAGTGAAATTATCCAACTTTATTATTAACCAATAAAACATAAAATTGCTAATCTTGCCAACAATTGTTAGATCAACCAGTTGACACCCCTCTCCCAAGGGCTTGCCCCTGATGGCAGAAACATTGTATTGCATAAAGCAGAACAATATAAAATAAAATCACCAATATTCAAACCTGGTGACGGTAGAAACATTGTGTTGCATAAAGCAGACCAAGATAAAATAAAGTTGCCTATATTAAAACAATAAAATATGGTACAATTGGCATCAGTAGTGGAATTTCAGGCTCAAATATTCATAATTTAGATTTTTATTTTTCTTTTGTTAGATAGAGACCCTCCGATTACCTAGGTCCTAAAACTTGGGAATGAACAACCCCAGATTCAAATGAAAATCTCTGATTGCTAAGGGAGTATGACCACTGGGGCACGCCCCAGTTCATTCATGATCTTCCATATCAGCAATGAACACAAGCCCACTTCTCAAAAAGTTTTATTTGTGCATGAGAACTGCTTTAAGCATCTTGGTGGAGATACTACCTTGTTAGAATTACAGGATCGTATAAATAGGCACCATAGATCTAGAAAAAAAGAACAGAGTTTTAACAAACTCATTTGGAAAGAGAAATTAATGCCACCAAGAGCATGCAATTGATAACGGGGATCACCACATCAAGGAGATTGCAGTGCATCCTTGGCTCTGCACCTTGATGAAGAATATTAACATCCCCCGATCGTGTACATGTCCCTGTTGATAACGGGATCACCACATCAAGGAGATTGCAGTGCATCCTTGGCTCTGCACCTTGATGAAGAATATTAACATCCCCCGATCGTGTACATGTCCCTGAAAATGATGTAATTAAAATGGACACCTGCAAGGTTCAATTCCCCATGTCTGATGTGCGTATTCTCCAACAGTTTTATCACTGCTGAACCTTCCAGACCCAGCAGTGCTGAGAATGCTCATCTTTGTCCACCTCTCTTGATCAACAAATGCCTCGTCAGCTGCTGCCTGCAGTATGTCCATAGGGTTATATATGCCACCTATTAATGAAATATATCATTTTGCAAGATGGTACCAAGGCAAGGAAAAGGACCTGGGCTTCTAGGTAGCTTGCAAAATCATTTCCTAGGAGATAGAAGTCACCAACCCCTTCAATAGAGTCACATAGAGATTTGAAGTAATCCTCATAGCCAAAGCAGCCATCACGTACCATCCTAAACATATTTGACTAGAATATGGTAAAACATGTTTGTATGTTCGGCAACAGAAATCAGTAAATAAACATAACGAACATGAGGAAGCATCTTCAGCACAAGAGTACAACAGCTACTGGTAATATACACCAACCATTAATGAGAAAAGGATAGGCACATGCACTGCACATTGCTTATTCAAGAGGAAGGCACATTCGAAGGGAAAGGATTATTTGCTAAATCTTACATGTTTACTACTTTTACCTTTCAATTTCTGGGATTGAGTTGAGGTCATCTTCTCAGCTATTCCTTGGCTTGTGATTATTTTTGGCACTAGGGTATAGGCTTCAGTTTTACTCACAACAGATTATTAAAGACACCATGATCTAGGTGATTTGCATAAGGTTCACACAATTATATCTATACAGTGATTCTTATGCATTTCACCTTATCGAAAAAATGAAAATTGTCTCTGTTTTACGCTGTGACAGTTTTGGGATAAGGACTGTAGGTTAAGGTCATGGTGTGGAAGATGGAGAATAACAATTGCATCATTGGTGTAAAGTGTTATTGGAAAATCTGATTCTGTCCAATAATATTAGTCTGCCCTCAACCGTATGCAGTTATGGGTTTGATGTTAATCTAGTCAGGCATGAACCAACCTCTAAACAACCTATTGGTTTTTAAAACTAATAGTGAGTACCTAAAGCTTCCCAAGCTTTAAACTGACTGGCCAGATCCAAATCTCAGACCCTAAATAATGTTCAAATTTGGATCAAGAAAAATTCTTGATTCAAGCTTACCATTCACAGGCCCAGGGTTGTAGAATTATCTAGTTACTAAATGTTGCTGTGAGGTATATAAAGAAATTAAATTAAATTCCAACATAGAATTTTCACGATTTTAACAGAAACAGAACAAAATGGAACCAAATATTGTGCCCTCAATATAATTGAAATCTAATGGACAAGCCATTCTGTTAGAAAAATAAGAAAAATAATACATCTTACAGACACACCTCAGAACACGAGCAAATTGAAGTGGCGCTCTGTGAATTTGAGCCTTCTCACGCAATTTGGGGACTTCATGTACTTTGGCACCAAATAGAAACTAAAAAAGAAAGTTACGTACAACGGGATAATTGTCATGGTTGCTAAGCTCTTGAACTGGCAATTCAAAAATCATAATTGCTCCTAGAATGCTAGTAAACAAGGTTTGCCATACTAGCTGGTACTAGTACGTACCAATCGCATTGTACCATGTTGAACCGATACCAAACCAGTATGTAGTGCAGCGGGTGTACTGATACCGGGTTGGCTGAACTGGCTCCCCATACCAGGAATACCGACACTATGATATAATTGTACCGGTATGGGATATAGTACCAAGATGGCAAACCTTATTAGTAAATATGTTAAAATTTTTAAAAAAAGAGCATACTTGTCCTTAGATGCTAATAAATTGCAAAGTTGGGCAACCAAACCCAAAAATGTGATCTTAAAGTTCTATTGATGATCTTAACATTTCATTAAAAGGTGGAGTGCTGCATTAAAGATTAAAAGAAATGAAAACCCCATACTACATGACAACCTAACAAAGCTTAAGATTCTCAACACTTCTGATCAATATCACGCTATCCAGAACCATGTACTTACCATATTATCCTCTCCTATTTCTTCAAGGATTTCAATAATGGCCCCATCAGCTGTAGCCAAAAGTAAACATCCATTCATTAAAAATTTCATGCTGCCAGTTCCAGAGGCTTCATGACCTGCTGTACTGCAAGCAAATGAGATTCACAATCCATTAAAATGGGGAAAGAACACTACATCAAACTAATATAGTGCTAAATTTATAGAACCCTGATACCACTGTGTTTAGAATGCTAATCTGGATCAATTTTTTCAGTGGCTGAAAAATAAGGATGTAAGTGGTGCTGGCACAGGGAGAGTGCTGGCTAGTGGATGGCACTTCGCATGTGCCATGCCATCTAGACACATGGCATGCCAGCATGCAAAGTGCATGGCAACATGCTTGCACTCGCATGCATTTCATGGTACAGGCACAATTTTCGGTTTTCCTAATTTGATATTTTAAACTTCTTCCTAGTTCCAATGAAGAGATGTTTCATGCATTAAAACAATCTTTTAAATGCTTACATAGTATCATACAATCAAAAGTGTAAGTATGCATGCCTGCTAAATAAAGTGCAATATGTGAATTTATTAACAATTCTTGATTAAAATAGATAGTAATTATTCATAAAATTTTGGATGAAGAATATCTGCACAAGAAGATTTGTAAAGAATAAGCCAACAAGGTATGCATGCATGAGGAAGCATAGTCTCATTTCAGATGAAAAAGATTTGGAGACTAAGAGATAAGGCCCTTTTTACTGGACCCTTAAATCTTGGCAGTGTTTTCCTATGATAGAAGTTATCATATTTAAGATTTGAAAATCTTGCTAATATTTAGAATTCACTAAATAGACCCCAACCCAAAAATATAAAATTTAATTTTGAGTGCGAAAGTTGACTGCTCTGTACCGCTTAATTGTGGAGCTTGGATGACTAATAGAGCACCCCAGAACAAGGAAACAAAAAAAAAAAGGTGAAGCAATGGAAATTCCCAACCTGATGTGCTGTGAAAGGTCACTTCCTGGAATTACTAGTTCAGCAACAGAAACGTTGTAATCAGGAATAAAAACCTGCACATTTGGAAAATATATCTTCTCCAATCAGAAAAAAAGTTATGATATAAAAAAATAAATGACAAAAGCTTTCTAGACCAGTACCACTCATACATAATAAGTACTAAGTATAATGTCCTCTGAGTTCAGTTTTCTTTTTTCTTTTATTAAGAGCATGAAATAAAATGAATTTGAGTAGATACATTTCTAGTGAAACTTTGTTGTTGAAAGATACAGAGAAGCTCTTACAACAAAGACAACCAGCTTCATGCAAAAAGATTCATTGAATGCTAGGTCTCATTAATATATAATGCCAGCGAGTCTTAAGGTCATACCAATTTCAAAAGATCATCAATGTCAGAATCGTTATTGATTGTTTCTCCTACAGCATGGCACAATTTAATTATCTTTTTTGCCATTTCATAACCAGGGGCAGCCTTTCCTCCAATTATACAGACACGGGGCACAACTTTCCTTCTATCACTTTCGTTCATGTTCTGCGATGGTACAATGAGAAAAAAAGAATGTCAAAGCACAGAAAATAAATGTAGAATGCATACAGAAGGACAAGCACTCGAAGGCCAGCATAAGAAGGATTAGGAAAAGCTTGATGGAGTATGGACTCTCAAAGGTAACTGCAGATGAATGAGTTAGGACTTGAGGTAACACTTAGTGTGAGCATAAAAAAAGGGGATGGTAAGAAATTTAGAATATTCATAAGCATAATCACAATGGATATGGCAAATTTGAGATTCGCATATATCTTGGGAAGATTGATGTCAGTGCCATATGTTAGATTGCTGCTAAATTTTAATAATGTCTGAATCGTGCAATGAATTTAATGATGACCATATGCCGTTCAATCAATAATTCCTAAAGATTCTGATATCATAAAAGTAGCAAATTCTTAATGTGCTGAGAAAGAAAATAATACTTATTATAATCTGAGCACTCAGAAAGGTTTAACTGTTAATACCAACTTGATACATGCTGCGCTAACTGGGCAAACCTACCCAAACTGCTAGTTGCTGAACCTGCACTGACCAGAATTGTGCGGTGTTGCTCTACCGAGCTTAAAGGTGTTTTCACACCCCTTTTTTTCCTGGGTTCTGTGCCACAATAATATTGGCATGTGGCTTGTCAGTACAATATATACCATGACCATACCAAACCAAGTGGTATGGAGCATATTGTACCATACTAGTTCGATATTGGTATGCACTACGAGGGGTGTACCGATCGGTATGCTGAACTGGCCCAGTACTGACATGGTAACCGATTGGCACCAATATGGGGCTCGGTACTAAGATGGAGAACCTTGACCATGACACATGCCATATCGGCCAATGATCAGCATAGTACACCTGCACCAGTTTCTGAAGCCTTACCTTTAAGGTCATCTATGATAAATTATCACCATATCCTGCAACCCATGTTTGAAAACTCAGATTCGGTATTGGATTTGGACAGGTATGCAGAATTTTGCTGCCTACAATTTAGATGGTTTCGGAAGTTTCCTCCCAATTTCTGAGTTTTGGTTAAAAAAATAAAAAAAAAGAAAACAAAAGAAACCAAGAAATGTTATTGAAAATATTTTAGTGTTTTGATTTATAAAACCTGTATGGTTGCTAAAATTTTAGGCTAGAGTCATTGCATTTGTCTCTGTGGCAGTGTGCGTATAATTCATTCTCAAACTAGAATGTTTGAGAAATATTACATTTCATTTTTAGTTGAACTTATAAATATATTGAGTTTGTGTTTTCTAATGTTATTTTGTTTAGGTTGCTATTTAATAAAATGCATGTAGTTGCAAATGTAATATTTGTTTTACAATATTGCTTTTGCAGGAGGGTTGTAAGTTTATTTTTTACAATTTCTTCTTTCTTCTCTTTTAGTTTACCTATTTATTATTTTATAAAGCCTTGTTCAGTTTGTTGCCAAGTCATCTCTTTGAAGGTGCTGGAGTCCCCTACAAAACTTCCCAAGCCCACTCAGAATCTTCTGCCTGCATCGACATCAGCTTCCTCATAATTCCCCCCGTCATAAATTGAAAATTTTTAGTGATAAAAGAAGTATTATCAAAACCAATCAAAGTTCAATAATGTAGCATTCTTAATCAGCAGTATTCTTAATCAAATTAGTGAACACATACATAATTCATTTCTTTAACCTGGAACAATGGAATGGTAAATTTTAATCATTTAGTATATTGCATATTATTAATTATTCTATTTAGATGATTGTTTGGTACTTCCACAATTTAAATCTTTCAAGAAGTCTAATTCCCGACTCATGCATCAGATTTAGAGTGGAATCCGATGCAAAGTCTAAATCTTATTTTGGTAATGTTTGATGCATTGGATTCCACACTCTAAATCATTTTAAGATTGTTGCAGCAAATGCAACAAAAATAATATTGCCAGCACATAACTGCATTTACTTGAGCAATCTTATTTTGGTTGCATTTGTTGCAGCAATCTCTCTTGGACCACCATAAACCATCAAATACAATTATCATAGATTGGCTAGCACTGCCTAATTTGGCTGATCCAGGTGCACTGACCTGCTAAATGCACATTGGCTGAATGCTACAATGTACATGAAAAATTAGGTTCAAGACATTCAATAATTTGCTAATCTTAGACTGAACAAAATGTTTGGGCAGCAAAAAATCTGATCCACAATTCTCTTCATCTAAGCACTTAAGGATCGCTTCCTGTATCATAAAGCATGAAGAAAGACTAAACAAGAATATGAGAGGACCAACAAAATGCACCAGATCAAATGAACTGGAGTCTGCAGTTGCCAAACCTCAACTCAGAAGAAAACACAGATGGCTATTCAGAAACCACATGACTTGTGACACATCAAGGATGGTATCCAAATTAAACCCAAAAAGATTATATAAGAATACATCGGGAAGCATGCAGGGTACATACAATATTGGACCATTCTGTTCATAAATTAATTGCAAAACAAATTCTCAGAATACGGAAAATAGGAATTATTGACCTTTATACAGTCATATCGATAGATGATGCCAAGAATATTAAGCAGCTGTCTTTTGTACTCATGTATTCGCTTGATCTGTACATCAAACATTGCATCGGGGCTGACCTGCAAGAAAAATGATCTCCTAGCATGTAAAATGAAAGATCAAGCTTCCTCTAAGTAAGGTACCAGGGGAATTTGTAGGCAAACCTTCATGCCAGTCATTGCTTCAATAAACTCAGCAAGCCTAATTTTGTTGACCCTACGGACCTGAAAATTGCAACTCATTCACAATTAACTCAATTTATCTCATGCCATATTATTCTTAAGATACTAGGTAGCAATTACATAATGCACAAGATATATTGACCATTTTCCATTCTTGTTGGAGTTCTGCATCTGCTGCATGATCTCGCAGTCCCATTAAGAGGTCTATATGATGGATCCAAGCATCCGTTCCAAGCCATTTAGAGATAAGACCACATAAACCAGGATTGCTAACTACAAGCCACCGACGCTGAAAATATATGTTTTCATTTTAATAAACAGTCAGATGATTACAAAATGTTAATTTTTTAAAATTCAGTTTATAGTTACCACACACAAACCAGTAAAAATAAAATTGTTCTTACAAATTTACTAAATGAAGACAAAAGCCTAGGAAAACAAAGTTGTTAGCACAAGCATATTTCAAATCCAGCTTTATGCAGGACCATGCAACAAAACTAAATTTTCGCTTTGAACTCTCAGCAAATACATAAATATAATCAAAGTTACTGAAGAAGACACTGGCTAATTTAGGATGAAAAGACATGATCGTCTAGTTATATGATTGAAGTTCTTGTGAAAGAAGCAGAGACTGGAGTAGTACTAAATCAAGAACCAAATAGATTGTGTATAATGAACTTTCAACATGTGCATCTACAGAGTTATAGAATAGGAAAAACAGTTGGTTCATATATTCTAGTCATGCTGTGCACATCTTGGAGAGCATTAACCAAAAGATGCAGTCACAATGGCATGTAAATGAATCTATTTCCTTGTTTCAAATCCATAAAATCTTATTCTTAAAAAGATGGGAAAAAACCGCTTTAAGATATCTGTGGATTTATGATCGAGTTGGATAGTTCAAGACTTCAAGTGATATTAGATCAAATTTTAAATTCTCTAAATTCTTTGAAAATATCATGTCTTTATAAGATTATGACAAAAAATTATTATACATCATGTTTATGAATTGTTTTTACTGCACCCATGAATTAATGTTGATTTCTTATTTAAAATCATGATAGTGTCTTATAAAACAAGCTAAAGATAATGGAATAAATATCTAAGAGCATATATTTGCTGACCTAACTCCTTGTTATCTTCTTATCCATTGTCCCACTATATGTAACCTTTTTTGCAGATTTCCTATAGCACCATTTTTATGTTAATGAATGGCTTCAAGTGTTTAATATGATTTATCAGGCATGTTATTGTCATTCAGAATTTTTTATCTGTTCAAATTTGTCAAACATTTTATTTTGGCTTTATAGGACACAATTATCTTGTTGCAGTGACATAAGATATATTAAGAACAGACAAACATGTTTTAGATGAAAGGACATCAATCAATAGTCCCTATTCTAGTTTTTATATGCAGGACATAAAACAATATTTGACAACAACCTGATACTATGCACCATACAAGATGGAGCAGCTGTGTCAGCTCTTCAAAAGATGACAGCTCTTTAATTTAAAGAACCTAATGCCTGGTAAATAGATCACATGTGAAACATATGAAAGAAGCAAGACCTACGAAGGTCATAAGTCAACTTTTTGGTAGTGCCCACAAAATATTATTTAAAGAAAGATGGCTTATCAGTGTATGCATGGATCTGAGTCACCAAAGGCTCTTGCTTTTGCTCAGCAATTTCTTCATGTTGCTAAGTCTATAACGATTAGCAAAACCTCTAGAATATCCAGAAGATGTTCATGATGGCTTTGGTCACATGATGGCTGCTCTAAAGCCTGATACCTCTTGGTTGCATTTCATGATCTTTACAAAGCATGATATTTAGGTCATACTATAGTATCAGGTAAAGGATATGCATGAATGTAAACATAAAAGTTTGATGTGTTATTCAAGATGTATCACTTGTCTAGGCAACAAGTTTCTTGTTAATGGAGAAAGCCTCTATTTTATCCAAAATGTTAATGAAACCAATTGGTCACAATTATCTTGATGAGTTGGTTTTTTGTGCAGTAGCATAGATTAAAGAAACTTCAACCCTAAGTCTTTCTTGTTATTTACAGAAACTAAATCGACAAGTGAGTTTTTTGTATTTCAAAGAAAAAAAATTCTATTTTACACAAACAAAACTTCTCGGAAACAAGAGTTTGCATAATATCTATAAAGACCATAGAGCAAGGTTTTCGGAACCGGATTGAGCTGGCCGGTTTAGCGCATTTTAAACCATGCTAGTGGCTAACCGGGATAGTTCCAACATGAAAAATGGAACGCCGGGCGAGGAAGAAGAAAAGAGAGGGAAAAAGAAGAAGAGAAAGAGAGGGAATGGAAGGGTGGATGATACCAACGGAGGGCTGATGGTGATCCGCTGAGGCTACTGAAGGGCAATGGAGGCTACCTGAGGGTGGGCCTTTAAGTGAGAGAGAGGGGGAGGGAGGCTACCTGAGGGTGGGGACAATGGCAGAGAGGCAGCTCCAGCATTACTGGGTGGCCGCTACGGCCACTAGGCGATGGAAAACGTGCGGGCGGAGCCACGATCATAGAATAGGGTCAACTGCCCTTATTCCTTGCATTGGTTTTTTAAAAACGAAAATGAATAGTGAAGCCGACAATGGGTTTGCTGGCTTCACTATAGTTGGGGATTTTTTAAAAAATCTGTAAAATAGGAACGATTGTCCTTATTTCATGCCCGTGGAGCCGCATGCGGCTTTTATGCTACTCGCGGCCAGCCAGAGGCTCCCCTAGTGGCCTCCTACTAGGCTCCCCTCCCTCTTTTTTCCTCCCCCCTCTCTATCTCTCTCTTCTCTCTTTTCTCCCATGAAGGATATGGAGCTGCAGTGGCCATCGACGGCATCTCCACCACCTCCACCTCCTTCCCTCCGCTCCTCTCTTTCTCCCCCTCTTTCCCTCTCTTTTCCTCCTCCCTGATTCATCCCTTCATCTCTTTGTTAGTTCGTGCTGGTTCAATCTGATACAGACCGTATCGACTCGTACCACTGACCGACCAAAACAGGGTTTGGTACCAATTTTGAAAACCTTGCCATGGAGGACACTTCTTCAAAGTGAGATTATTCTCTATTGTTTGGAGAACACATTCATAAAACCCTAACTATAATTTTCTTACCATTTATACCACGATTCTCTAAAATAGCTATAACCCATGTTTGGAATTGCTTGATCTAATGAGAATTCTTCCAAGGTCTATAGTACTGATGCCAAGACCTATGCTAGTTAGGTACCACATTGGTACGATATCAATACAGAACCGTATACGATCAACCATGCCAGTTAGGCACTGGTACCCCCCCAAACCCCGAATCTATCATCTTTTTCTTCAGTCAATCAAGAGCTCAATGTGAGGGAGCATGCAATTTTGGGAAGTTTTGGTTGGATGATTATGTAAACAAATATAACCTGATTTAGAAGATGAAGCCTGATTTTAAAGTAGATTTCACAAAAATAAGTCAAAGGGAGAAGGGATTTCAATTAAGTCTTTGATCAAGAGAAAGGATATAAGCACATTGACTTCGCTTAGTTTTACAACAATATAAGAAATATACTCAAAACTTCATATTTGAAAATAATAGCAAACAAGAGGCTTATCAAGGCAACTTAACCAACCACCATGAGCTGGTTATTCAAAATTTAACAAGGATTAAGTTTTGCTTTCTAGAATTAAGGAAGAAATCTGATGCGAGGATCATTCCTTAGGTTAGTTAGCTATGGTCCCAGCAGGATTCCACCATCGAGACAAGGTTGGGTCATTGAAACACAGCAAGAAGGGGTTCTCAGCCAAGTCAAGTCGATACCGGCCAATATAGACCTTGGTTCACCAATACCATGCTCAGATAGGTCGTCCCAATCAAAACAAGTCAGTACCAATAACAAACTTAATATAATTGATTTGAAGGTATCTCGATCTAGACACCCTAGCATTTTTTTTTAAAGTGAACAAGGGTTCGGGGGGCACTTGGGTCTTTTGCTCTCACCGGGGAAGAAGAGTTGAGGAGTTTTCTTGATCATTGGATGAGAAAGAGAGAGGGGGGCGAGAAGGGGAGGAGATATTAGTGAAACAGCAAGGGATGACACTCCGTTCAGGTAGGGCCCTCAGATCTCTTTTTATTTGTCCAAAGTTGGCAAAAATTGAAAAAATAGGGGCATCCATGTCATTTTTCATTTTACTTGAAGTTTGGATATATTGTAGGATGGACATTACCTTACAACATGATGCCTTTTATTTTTCTCAAACCAATAACTTATTTTTATGATATATTTATATTAAGATATTAATAAAAATAGAATATATGGGATTTTAATATGAAATATTTGAAAAATGCTTGCATCACTATTATTCTCATGATAGAAAAATTATGGCTGGAATATATTTTCCAAAATATTTATAATCAATTAACTATTTAATCCAGAAAATAATTTAGAAAAGCCAAAGTTCCTTAAAAAAATTTTAAAAAATCATTAGCAAATGTTCTAAAGTATAAATGTAATTTTCAAATTCGATTGACAGGTATTTCAATGATCAACAGATTTTTCATGATTTTATACTATTTTTATAGGAAAAAATATTTAACATTTTTAAAAAAAAGCTTAGTTAAATGTAATAAACATGGAATATGCATTAACAACATGAGTTCTAAAATTGCCATCTTGTAGTTTGTCAATAACAAATAATTTTCTGATTTTCAAGCCATTTTTAAGAAGAATTACTTAAAAAATAGAAATGTGATTTAATTATTATGAACATATGTTCGATAATAAACGAGAACAATCTAAACTATTTATCTTGCTTTTTTAAATCATAGAAATAACATAATTCTTAAAATATTTTTATATTAAAAATTAATTATGAATCATAAATAATAAGATAAAATTCTAGAAAAGTGAAAAGTCATCAAAAGTTACTTTTGTAAATCCAGATTTGAGTGGATGATATATATTTTATAGGGCTCTGAATGATATATAAGGTTGCTGAAGGGCCATGGAGGCTACCCGAGGGTGGGCTTTTAGGTGAGAGAGAGGGGGAGGGAGGCTACTTGAGGGTGGGGACGGTGGCAGAGAGGCAGCTCCAGCATTGCTGGGTGGCCGCTACGGCCACTAGGCGATGGAAAACGTATGGGCAGAGCCACGATCATAGACCAGGGTCAACTGCCCTTATTTCATGCATTGGTTTTTTAAAAATGAAAATGAATAGTGAAACCAACAATGGATTTCCTGCCTTCACTATAGTTGGGGTCATGGGGATATTTAATAAAATCCGTAAAATAGGAACGTTGTCCCTATTTCATGCCCATGGAGCCGCATGCGGCTTTTACGCTACTCGTGGCTAGCCAGAGGCTCCCCTAGTGGCTTCTCTGCTAGGCTCCCCTCCCTCTTTTTTCCTCCCCCCTCTTTCTATCTCTCTCTTCTCTCTTTTCTCCCACGAACGATATGGAGTTGCGGTGGCCATTGACGGCATCTCCACCACCTCCACCTCCTTCCCTCCACTCCTCTCTTTCTCCCTCTCTTTCCCTCTCTTTTCCTCCTCCCTGATTCATCCCTTCATCTCTTTATCAGTTCGTGCTGGTCCAATCCAATACAGACCATATCAACTCGTACCACCGACCGACCGAAACAAGGTTTGGTACCAATTTTGAAAACCTTGCCATGGAGGACACTTCTTCAAAGTGAGATTATTCTCAATTGTTTGGAGAACACATTCATAAAACCCTAACTATAATTTTCTTACCATTTATACCATGATTCTCTAAAATAGCTATAACCCATGTTTGGAATTGCTTGATCTAATGAGAATTCTTCCAAGGTCTATAGTATTGATGCCAAGACCCATACTAGTTAGGTACCACATTGGTACAATATCAATACAGGACCATATACGATGAACCATGCTAGTTAGGCACTGATACCCCCCCAAACCCTGAACCTGTCATCTTCTTGTTTAGTCAATCAAGAGCTCAATGTGAGGGAGCATGCAATTTTGAGAAGTTTTGGTTGGATGATTATGTAAACAAATATAACCTGATTTAGATGATGAAGCCTGATTTTAAAGTAGATTTCGCAAAAATAAGTCAAAGGGAGAAGGGATTTCAATTAAGTCTTTAATCAAGAGAAAGGATATAAGCACATTGACTTCGCTTAGTTTTACAACAAGATAAGAAAAATACTCAAAACTTCATATTTGAAAATAATAGCAAACAAGAGGCTTATCAAGGCAACTTAACCAACCACCACGAGCTGGTTATTCAAAATTTAACAAGGATTAAGTTTTGCTTTCTAGAATTAAGGAAGAAATCTGATGCGAGGATCATTCCTTAGGTTAGTTAGCTATGGTCCCAGTAGGATTCCACCATCGAGACAAGGTTGGGTCATTGAAACATAGCAAGAATAGGGGTTCTCAGCCAAGTCAAGTCGATACTGGCCAATATAGACCTTCGTTCGCCAATACCATGCTCAGATAGGTCGTCCCAATCAAAACAAGTCGGTACCAATAACAAACCTAATATTATTGATTTGAAGGTATCTCGATCTAGACACCCTAGTATTTTTTTTAAAGTGAACAAGGGTTCGGGGAGCACTTGGGTCTTTTGCTCTCATTGGGGAAGAAGAGTCGAGGAGTTTTCTTGATCATTGGATGAGAAAGAGAGAGGGGGGGCGAGAAGAAGGGGAGGGGATATTAGTGAAACAGCAAGGGATGACACTCCATTTAGATAAGGCCCTCAGATCTCTTTTTATTTGCCCAAAGTTGGCAAAAATTGAGAAAATAGGGGCATCCATGTCATTTTTCATTTTACTTGAAGTTTGGATATACTGTAGGATGGACATCACCTTACAACATGATGGCTTTTATTTTTCTCAAACCACTAACTTATTTTTATGATATATTTATATTAAAATATTAATAAAAATAGAATATATGGGATTTTAATTTGAAATATTTGAAAAATGCTTGCATCAAAATTATTCTCATGCTAGAAAATTAATGGCTGGAATATATTTTCCAAAATATTTATAATCAATTAACTATTTAATCAAGAAAATAATTTAGAAAAGCCCAAGTTCCCTAAAAATTTTTTAAAAAATCATGAGCAAATGTTCTAAAGTATAAATGTAATTTTCAAATTTGATTGACATGTATTTCAATAATCAACAGATTTTTCATGATTTTATACTATTTTTAATAGGAAAAATATTTAACATTGAAAAAAAAAAGCTTTGTTAAATGTAATAAACATGGAATATGCATTAACAACATGAGTTCTAAAATCGCCATCTTGTATTTTGTCAATAACATATAATTTTCTGATTTTCAAGCCATTTTTAAGAAAAAATACTTAAACAATAGGAATGTGATTTAATTATTATGAACATATGTTCGATAATAAACGAGAACAATCTAAACTATTTATCTTGCATTTTTTAAATGATAGAAATAACATAATTCTTAAAATATTTTTATATTAAAAATTAATAATAATATGATAAAATTCTAGAAAAGTGAAAAGTCATCAAAAGTTACTTTTGTAAATCCAGATTTGAGTGGATGATATATATTATATAGGGCTCTGAATGATATATAGGTAGCAAATGCAATTATAGTAAATGTACCAGAGCCTTTGTATACAAGGTTACAAATGGTTGACCATAAGAAGTTTCCATATATGGGTTTTCTTTACCCAAAAAAATGGGATGCCACGCAGCAGATTATTGACGTAGTTGGTAAGAGGAAGGCATCCCCGTACATTTAGTTCATTGAGGAAAGATGGGACCTACGAATGGGCAGGGAGTTGCATCTGGTAGGTATAACAACATTATCCCTCGTGAAATAATTACTTAACTAACATTTATTATGTCTTGATGATTGTAAATTTCATACATCAGTATGCACAGTCTGTACTAATTTAAGAAGAAATGTCATTACGAAAAAGACATAGGCCTCAACGAGGTGATGGTGCTGGTAGTCAAGGCAATAATGCAGTGAATGTCCCCTGATCAGGGCTATGCTGCAAAAGCAGTCAGTGAGGTAATATATGAAACAGTGTACTATATTTCACATTCAAATAACATTAAAACCAAGACCCATGTATCTCTGATCAGGGGAAAATCTTTGAGAGAGATGCGAACTTTTCAAGGAAAATAGAGCTCAACACTCTTGTATGAAGAAAATCTCTAGGTACCTTTAGGAAATTATTCTAGTAAGAAATCAGAAAACTTTGTTGTCCTCGAGACATGTCACCTTGAATTATTGTAGGAATGGTGGGCACATTGGGATAAGAAAGATTGCCATCCATCCTCTTGCCTTTTGTCCATCCGGTGGGAATGGAACCGGTCTACATTTGCCATGATCCACAACAAGGTGCGAAACCAGCTAATGAGCAAGCAGTTGCACAACTTGGTGCTCCTACACTTCAACATGAGATTGAGACGGAATTACTTGAATCAAGGCAAGAAAAGAGAGAGGAAGGCTCATTGGCAGAGGTCTCCATTCATGACAATGATGATCCCATGGTTGGATAGGTGCCATATCAACAGTCTTGAGACACAGGTACTAGATGAGCCAGGGGATCCTCCACAGCCAAACAGAACCATCATGAAGGAGTTGGGGGTGTGCGATGTAGATAAATGGGCAGAGAAGCATATCATACCCACCACAAGTGAGACCCGATATGAGACTCGACACGAGTAAGGATTCTAACCAGTGATTCTATAGCCAAATAACTGGGCCATGGGTGATGCCCAAGCCTCCAAGGCTAGAAGGCACGTCAAAGGGTAAGTCTAGGAGGAAAGCACCAGTCATTGATTTGATTGAGGCAGTTAAGGACATACAGTTTTGGAAAAATGAAAGTGAGACTCTAGAGCCACCGGAACCCAGCTTGCTCAAATTAGCTCCCAATAACAACAATGATGATAATGATAATTCAAGTGATGGGTCAAGAGGCCCAAGCAGATGAGCAGTCTGAAGGTGGTGGTGGTGGTTATTCTCAAGGACGCCAACATTCACTGGCAAGGTAGAATATACATACTCAATGCATGATAGGGATCACGTGGCTTGGATCAAAACCAGATATGGCAAGGAGATGTCCTACAAAGGGGAGAGGAACTAGAGGTGGTGCAGCCAATGGCCCACCAGATCAGGGTTATAAGGATAGGTATGTAGAGAGGTTGGACAATGCTCAAAGATAGGAGCAGGGTTTTCCGAACCGTGCCGAACCGGCCAGTTCGGGGTGTACCGAACTAGACCGGTGGCTGGCCGCTATGATTCGGCCATATAAATCGAAACGGCCCCCTAAAAATTAAAAAAAAAAAACTTCTTTACCGTACCCAACTGGACCCGAACTGGTCGAAATGAGACCGAACCGACCGATTCGGCCCAGTTTGGCTCGGTACGGGCAGGGGGGCAGTTTTTTTGTTTTTGTCATATGGCTACTATAGCCATGTGACTTGCTTTGGGAGGCTACCTTTGGTTTTAAAGAATGAAAAGGCTGTAGACCTGCGAAAACAAAAATGACGGAAAAAAAATTGCCTTAATCCTTTTCAATCCAATCAAACCTACAGAAATCGAAGAGGAAGGTAGAATCAAGGTACGTATACCATTCTTTTTCCGTATTTCCCTCTTTCGTATCATTTTTTAATTAAAATCCGTGCAAAATAGAAAATTAAGAAGAAATGCTATCAAAATTTATTTGTTGGCTATGATTTAGAGTATGTGGTAGATGTAGAATAGATCTATACAATGATACTAAAATCTTGATTTTTTGTTAAGTATATAATTTTTTTAAATTTAAAATTAATTTTAGATTGATAAATTAATTAAAAAATAATTAGAAAAAAAAACTGTAATTATAAATTATTAATCTAGGGCTCGTAAGCTACTCTCACTATAAATTTCATGTTGATTTATTCAAGTTTTGATGCATCTCATGAATAGTGCCGTAGATCTTAAATTGAAAAAAAATTGACTTTTAATGCATTTCTAGGATCTTAAAAAAATATATGTACCATATATGATAGAATCCTTCCTACATGAATCTAAAATTTATTTTTTTTTATTTTTCTTTATTTTTTGAATTTTTTAAATAAAAAATGAAAAAAATAAATTAAAATTTAAAAATTAGGTTAATAAAGTGTTAATTAATAAATATTATTATTGACCTTATATGTAATTTAAATATTCAGGTATGGATCCATCAAGGAGGAAGAAGGATCCGGAGTGGGACATTGGCTGGTTACATGGAGAGATGCTCTCGGGTCGGTATCACTGGAGGTGTAAATGGTGCAATACTAAATTCAAAGGTGGGGGGTAACAAGGTTGAAGCAGCACTTGGCTGGCGGCTATCATGATGTATCTGCATGCCGACAGTATCCACAAGAGGTCCGTCAGTTGATAAAGAAACACTTTGCTGATTTTAAAGCTGGGAAGGACAGAGCAGCACAGAAGAAGGCAGAGATGGACCGCAGAGCCGCAGGACCGCCTTCTTATTACTCCTGGGAGTCAGAGGGAGCATCTATTCCTTCTGATGAGGAGGCACAGATGGAGGCTGCTATTCGGGCGAGCTTGTATGAGCAGAGGCAGTAAGAGGAGGCAGCCAGGCATAGACAGCGATTCGAGCCATCAACTTTTGAGTCAAGATCGGGATCCAGTTCTGCTAGTGCAGCAGGAGAGTCTGAGACAGTTTAAGAGGACCTCAGTCAGAGAGCCCGTCAGGAGAGGCACCGGCCGTATTGCATCCATGTTGGGAGCATTTGGCAGTAGAAGGAAGTCTTCTAGGACATTCCAGAGAGAGCCACTATCCATGATGTCGATCCACATGCATTTTCCAGTAGAGATTCTAAGCAACAGAGGATTGACATAATGCTGAAAAAGGATAAGAAGAAGGATATGTGACGGGCTATCTCCTCCTGGTTTTATTTCAGTCATATCCCAGCCCATGCAGCAGACAATTCATATTATCCCTCCGCTATTTCATCTATACAGGCTGCTGGTGCAGATGTAGATCCTCCAGCATCGAGGGATATCTATGGTCAGCTTCTGGACAGCAATCAAGAGGAACTAGAAGGATATCCTCATATCAGAGCAAGTGGCCCATGTATGGATTGACGGTGATGTGTGATGGTTGGACTGGTCCTACTAGACGGAGCATCATCAATCTTTTGACTTATTATGATGGCAAGACTTTTTTCAGAAGTCTATTGATGCTTCAGATCAGGTGCACGATGCCAATTATATCCTCAGATTGATGGAGGAGGTGATTGATTAGGTGGAAGAGCATAATGTCATGCAGGTCATCACTGATAATGGACCATAATATAGGACCGCAGGGCAGATCTTGATGGAGCAATGGCCGCATATTTTCTGGATCCCTTGTGCTGTACATTGTAGACCTCATGTTGATGGATATTGAAAAAATCCGCAGGGTGCAGAAGATTATTGAGCTAGCACAGTCTATCACCATATTTATATATAACCATATATGGGTCTTATCATTGATGAGGAGCTTTACAGGAGGAATATTGAGACCAAGGTCACACGGTTTGCTACTAATTACATTGCACTTGATAATTTTCTTGGCAATAAAGTAAAGTTGTGTCAGATGTTTGTCAGTCATGAGTGGCAGCAGAGCATATATGCCAGGACAAATACTGAGAAAAGCAATGTGAAAAATTTAGTGACGAAACATACGTTCTGGCAGCGGGCTGAAAGGGTAGTGGAGGCTATCAAGCCTCTATATAAGGTACTTCGTGCCGCAGACTCCGAGAGGTATGCTCAGATGGGCTTCTTATATTTCATGATGCAAAGGGCAAATAAAAAGATACAGGAGGCATATCTATCACATGCATCTGAGTATATCCGAATCATTGATGGATGGTGGAGTTATCAAATGAGTTTGGATTTGCATCTAGCAGATACGTAGTAATTTATGAAGTCCCTAAAAATTAAGTTTCAATTAGATTTGTACAAATACGCTTGACTAATTCTTAAAATATTTATGCAGCTTACTATCTAAATCCAAGATTTCAGTACTCCATACTGGACATTGCCATGGATGAGGATCTTATGTCTACCCTACGCAATGTTATATATAAAATGGAGCCCAATCTAGATATCGCTGCTATGTGCCTTGAAGAAGTAAGTTAGGTTGAAATTATTGAATGATTTTTAAGAGCATTAATTTCAACAAACTAACAAATTTTTTTTTGGCAGACGAAATTTTTTAGAGAGGGCACATATTCATTTGGATCCATTGTAGCGATCAAAAATAAATCAAAGATGAATCCTGATAGGTACCACTAAGGAGCAAGTGTAATATTATATCAGAATTAAATTTTTTATTTTGTCAAATATAAAATTCTAAATGATGTAATGTCTTTTGCAGCTGAATGGTAGGTGCATTTTGGTAGATCTGCTAAAAATCTGAAGGTTCTTGCAGTTAAGATCCTCTCCCAGACGGTGTCATCTAGTGGATGTGAGCACAACTAGTCTACATTTGGCCTTATCCACTCTAAGCAGAGGAACCGTCTAAAACAGAAATGCCTCAACGATCTTGTGTATGTACACTATAATTTAAGGTTGATGCTAAAATATATTCAGGAAGAAGTAGAATTGAAATATCTCGATCCCACTGCAAGTTCATATGTTGATGACGATGAAGATCCAATGATTGGGTGGATCATGAGTCAGCAGCAGCACCCAGAGCTTGATGAGCCAGGATCGCCTCCTCGACCAGCCAGATTTGTAGCTAGTAAGGATTGGGTGGATCAGGAGTCAGCAGCAGCACCCAGAGCTCGATGAGCCAGGATCGCCTCCTCGACCAGCCAATTTTGCAGCTAGTAAGGCTGGGATGGATGCTGGACAATGGGCAACAAGTCATATTCCTCACAGGGCTCCAACAGATATAGCATATCGTCCCTCCCCACCATCTAGTAGACCCGGAGACAGAGAAAAAGGAAAGACAGTTGCACCTTCATCAGAGCACTCAGTCCACTCAGATTCAGATACCAGAGACAATGATGATAGTGCTTCAAATAGTGAAGGATCTAGTGATCAGGGAGGGGCACGAGGACAGGAGTCGCAGCCACCTATTCATATTCGATTCACTGGGAAGTCACAGTTTAGCCATGCCACGCAGGATACAGATCATGGATTACCATCTGATAGACCCCGCGATGATACGATTTCATATAGGCGACGGGCTCCGCATGGTCGTTCAGGACACGATACAACAGCAGCTCTTGCACGTGGAGTAGGATCCATAGATGTATCTGGGTCATCCTCATATTCAGGATTCTCTTATCCGCAGCTACCGGCAGCTTCTAGTCCATATGATCCATATGGTGCATCTGAGACGTCATCATCTAGTGGTTATTATCCCATGTAGTCCGGAGCATCTTATAGATCTGATTTTGCTGCTAGTATATTTGGATGGATCCCTGCACTGCCATATCATCAGTCTCTGGACAGCTCTCGGAGTCGGGACATCAGAGAGGGATCTGCGATTAGTTATGATCCATCACACATACCTCCTGGGATGAGCTTAGAGGAGTATCATGCTGCCTGGCAAGAGGGATATACCGATTTTCCTACAGAATATATACATGATCCCTATATTTATGGACATCGTTACTCTACCCGATTCTAGACATTGGTATGTAATTATATGTTTATGCTACATTTCACTTTCATTAATTGCTGATATCTTAGTTTAATTATCATTTTTTATCTTATTTCAATTGGAAATAGTCTTAAATATTAGTATTTAGTCCTAAATCTTGAAATCGGACATATCTTACATTTTAAATTTCAAGCGTTTAGAACTCTTAAACACTAAATCCTAAACCCTTAAAAAATAAAATAAAAACCTTAAAATCATAAAAAACATCAAAAAAAATAAAAAAAAATGGGCGTACCGGTTTGAACCAGTACGCCACGCTGTACCATGTGTCGGCACGGTACCGGTACTGGCCGGCCACCGGTACGGCTCCCGGTACCGGGAACCTTGGATAGGAGGATTACTGGAAGTTGGCCTGGTGGAAAAGTTAGACAGGAGACAAAAGGATGCTTTTTCCTTTTGGGGGGGGGGGGGGGGGGGGGGGGGGGCAGGCGGGCGGCGGGGAGTGCGGGGAAAGGGAGCCATGGTCGCCTAGCTCCCCTCTAGAGCAACCCCTACATTCACAGGCTGAAGACCAAGTTATGAATATCAGATTTTCAGTAGCTCCCTAATAAATCCCATGTCTTCTAAGTTCACCCTTCCACTAGAATCTAGGCATGCTTTTCTAACATGTCTTCCCAAAATAATTAATCATAACACCTCCTTCTCCTAAGGTTCTATTTCCAAGTGTTTTAGAATGTTGTGCAAAAAACAAGTCATTTCTAATTAGAATTACCTTTTTGTACTCCAATGATCTCTAATAAATATACATATGTTAATGTGCCTTTAATTGTTCCAAGAATTTTAACTATAAAAAGAAAAATATACAAATTGCAGATATCAAAGCATATAACAGTTTTTACCTGGGTAACACCATTTGTCTTGTATTGGAACTTTTGTGGCCAAAGCTCATAAAAGTCCTGCAGAAATCTACTTGTAAGGGAATCATAAAATAAATGATCAAAACATAACAGATAAAAGCAAAAATCTTATGTTAAAAAAGGGTAAATGAGTATGACCTTTAACAGAAGTGCACATTAAGATTTAAATATTAAATTATGAAATTCATAGGAGATTGGTGTGGCATAAAAAGTTTCAGTTTATCCATTAGAATTTAGGGTCAAAACTGTCAATTGATGCAATATGATATTGAGATTGTAGAATCATGAAAATTAAGTTAATGTCTGGTCTAAGGCTTAAACTCATCAAAGAACAACCATTGGCTTCCTCTTTTCTTCTTTTTTTTTGAACTGTCAACTGGTTCTCTTTCTACTTGATAGACTGTTCAGAAGGAAACATACAACAGTAATAGCACAAGAGAATAATAAGAAAATGGCAATTGATGTAAAAACTAATCATTTTACAGCTTCCAAATTTATTTTTAAAAAATTAAAGCAGTAAAATTACATTTTCAATTTGACATGGACTATAGAGCTAACCTTAAATACTTTTGTCTTCAATATATCTAGATGAACCCGAGACACTCCATTAACAGTATGGCAACAAACAATTGAGAGGTTAG
Organism: Areca catechu; assembly: GCA_021397845.1. Taxonomy (NCBI): domain Eukaryota; kingdom Viridiplantae; phylum Streptophyta; class Magnoliopsida; order Arecales; family Arecaceae; genus Areca; species Areca catechu. The sequence goes on from CM038039.1 coordinate 40,497,007, forward strand.
CCATTCGAATACTCTGCAGGAATAATAGATTAAATCAGATTTTTAGCATACTCAAAAGAAATCTTACACAAATATGAAAGATAAATGCTGGCAGAGTGCCACTACATATACAAACATATACATGTATGCATATTTACTCAATATGTGAAAGCCTAAGATACTTGGATACTTCAAAATGCATGTCATGCCCATATCCGATATGTATCAAGTATTGATAATTGTTGGGTATGGCTAGGATACTAATTTTAAGATCTTGGATATACTTGGGACACTTCTTGGATAACTACAAAGATAAGGGGAAGGGCTTTATATATATGTATTGCATAGATGTAAGGTTTTAAATCCCGTGGGATGAAGGTACTCCAGTTTCTTCATGGAACAGGATGCCCTGCTATCCCGTCCCATCCTGACAATGGTCCTGATCATACATCTTGATAGATATCCTCTGTTTCTCTCCCATTCTTCTTTCCTTTCTGTCCTTCTTCTCTCTTTTTATTCTACCTTCCTTTCTATACATTCCTTTTTCTTTCTTTTCTTATCCATTTATTTGTTTTCCTTTTCTACTTCTTTTACTTTCCTTTCTTCCTTCTTTCCTTCCTTTCTTTTTCTTCTCCTTTCCTTTCTTTTTTCATTTTTCTTCTTCTTCTTCTTCTTTTCTTTCACTTTTTCCTTTTCCTTATCTTTCCTTCCTTCTTTTCTTCTATCTTCTTCTCTCCCTATATGGATGGATTTCAGACTCCCGACTCGTCTTGTGTCCATTTTCTCATAAGAATAGGATGGGATGATCAGGATGCCCCCCATCTTATTGAGACATAAAATCTTGCATGCATGTATGCACATATGTATGTGTATGTATATGAAGACAAATTTTGACCCTTTATTGATGGACACGATGGACAGTTGATTTTGGAGCTTGTGATATTGATGTTATTTCATGCAACATGCACTATGTTATTGTGGTGAACTACTAAGCTTTATGAATGTATATGTACATGTCTGTGTATGCATATATATGTCCATTGTATCATGCATGTATTTATTGTTGTATACTAGCCATATTTATCCCTTTTTTTCAATATTTGCTGAATCAGCTTATTTGTGTTGTATCCACATCCTGCATCCATGTAAAAGCATCATCAAGAAAGGAATATATGCATAGTAAAAAATGCAGAAATAAAAACTTGGTAGAAAGATTATCTCACAATACAATAATACAAAAATTGGTCATTATCTAGCAAAATTGCTTACAGTGAACCATAACCATCATTTTAGAATATAAAATTAGATGATATATGAAATGTACCAAAATATTTTCTTAAGAAATGTTGATATACCTTCACAGAACCCTCCTCAACAATTGACATCCGGGAGAGGTGATTAAAATCAAGCCCAAAATGCTTTTTCAACTCCTCCATGAATGAGAAGTTTATGTCAAATATTACCTGAGTAAATATAAGCAAAGTAATAATTCATTATAATTTTTGGCATAGAAATCTAGAACAATTACATATGGCAAACATAAATTGAAAAATAAATTAAAAATATTCTAAAATAGACAAAAGTCATTCTCTGAGCATGCAAATGTGGTATAGAGTATAGACAATAAAGTGTGTCAACATACTTGCAGCCTAGAATAAACCCATTAATGGCCAAGGCAAGACCACTACAGATATACCAAATAGTTCAAGACGCACTTCTAAATGACGTGGAAGAACACTGCCAAGTAGATCAACTGGGATTTTCTCAAGTCCCTCAGGAACTACAGTGTGAGTTGTGCAGGAGAAAACTTTGCATACAATATCCCATGCTTGCTTCCAACTGAGAAGCTCTTCATCAACAAGGACCCTCATGACCTCGGGGATTGCCAGAGATGGGAGAGTATCATTTAGCTGCAGAGCCACCTGGCAGTTTCAGCAGCCCAGTGAACAAGACAAAGAATCTTATAAAACAAGCATGAATCCTGCAACTCATGAATATTAATTAATAACAGCTCAATAGAATATATTGAACAAACCTTCTCAGGGAACTGATTGAAGCCATTATGAGAATCTTTAAATCTTCGAATGATGTCTTGAACTGAGGCAGAGACAAAGAAATATTGTTGCTTTAACCGTAGCTCCTTGCCCTATATTATTGGATTGGAAGATAGAAGAGGTGTTTCATTTATATCATTATTGATAAATGTATCTGCATCAAATATCTACCAGGTAGAAAAGAATATTAACTCAGAATATTATCACAGTTGAAAAGCATGAAAAATATCATGCACACATCATGTATCTTTCAGTATTTTGTTTCAAATTTGTTTAGAAAGTCCAATAATAAACATCTTCACAATGCACCTTTCCTCTTGAGAGAAAAGGAGAAGTAGAGAACTCTAAATGCATATAAAGGAAGAAGAGGATCTGAACTTAATAATATGGAAAATCAAATTGTTAGATGAGGTTGAGCAGTAACCAGAAGTGTAGGGCAATTTTTGGAGACTTTGATGTACGTATTTCTAAAGTTGGAATGTAGACATATGCAGAAGATGATTTCAATGCGAATCTCATCAAGACCACATTGAATGATTTTGACAGTTCGGCAATACATATTTAACACCCAAAATTTGAATTGTATAGTCAATGGTTGTTTAGGAGCCTGCCAGACATTACATAAGAGCTTGAGGACTCCAAAAATTGTATTCACTTTTATACCATTATTGCTGTTATACTATGATAACTTAGTTTTTTAGGATATGATTCATTATAATGCTCAAGCATGACATCTCTATCTTTTAAAGTTCCTCATTGTGTCATTTTTTTAAAACTTTTAATAGTTATTACGTGGAATTGGAGCTAAAGGATGACTATGGTGTAATATCAACCCCATATTACCTTAGATAATATACTGCCCTGTATTTAGAATGTATATTATTTGTTGCATTAATTATTTTTTCTTCACAAAGCAACACCAACAAGCCCTAAAAATTAAAATTATTTTAATTAATATAAATCCTATACATGTGTATGTTAAAGTGCATCTATCTGCCAGTTAAAAGGCTTGCATGCTATTGCATGAGAGTGTGTAATAAGTGCTGGTATTGTATGCATGCAATACATAATGCCAGTGCTTGACTAGCATTGCACCAACATATAGAACTTAAAATCCTGCAATTCATGCTATGTCATCCAAGAGCAATGCCACTTATCTACTAAAGCAATATGAATTCTGAGACCAATGGAAAAATTATGAGTCTAGACCATATGTAGATTCTCTAAATGTGTCCTCTATCTTCTCTACATACAGTTTTGGAGGAGAGATTTCCAAGGAAATTTGTGTACCCATCCCTGTGATATCCTTATAAATCTCTAAGAGCTTGGTCCTTGGCAATTTAACACTTCTCATGCTACTTTCCAGCATTTTCCCCTGCATCTCTGATGTCTCCAAATTTTTTTCTGCTCAAGGCTGCTGCAAAACCACTTCATTTTATCAAAATCTGTAGCATACCTGCCTTCAAGAAGCTTAGCTAGAAAACAAATGAAATGGAACTGCCATTTCTTATTTGATGCAGGGGCTTAGGGTTTAAACTTTAAATAGATTATTTGTTTTAATTGCAGTTTTACTGTAATGCCCAATGCCATTACTGTTCACAGATACTGTAGCTCAGGGTTATTTTAATAGTTTTCGATGGCTAGGATTTATAGCAAATCTAGGGTTGGGAACTTGGGATTAAAAGAAACATTTGTCACCCTAGTATTAGTGCTGTAACGTAGGTTTGCAGTCACCTTTTTGTCATTTTTTTAAATAATGAGTTTTAGAAACTTGAGGCTTTCCTAAAACCCTAACTGTTCTTTCTTTAATCCTAACCCTTTTCTAGCATATAATCTATCAATGCCTGTTGTCCTCTCTTTCACTGCATCATTATTGCATACCCTAGTAGTGCCAGTAAGCCCACCACAACAAAGGTTGTTCACAAATAGCTCCTTGGCAAGATAGGTCAATGGACAATGACCTATAAAAGAACGTTTTCCAGGCCCACTATTCTCTTTTCTACCAATATGTGTGTTTAGGTATTTGGCAAAAATTATGATAGTAAATTCTAGTTCAAGCTATCACATAACTTGAAATAGATTTAGTTTAGCTTATTTCTCTGAGCATACTCAAGTACATATATCTCCTGCTCATTAGATATGCAACTTGGGTTACTCAACTTGAACCTGACCTGCTCAATCCACTCATTAGACCACCCCCCAACCTAACCTAAACCCAACTCCACCAACATAATAAATAATTTTATATTTATGTTACAAACTTATATCTAAGTTTTACACTAACATACTCAATTTTCATTTAACTATATATTTAGACCTAATGTGTTATAGATTGCATAAGCAAACCAAAATAAGAACCCAACCAACCATTTCTTATTTCCATCTACTGCCATTGGGCCAAAAATGAATTCCTTGTATACATGCATACTTGATAACCCCATCCATATCGTGAACATTTGTATTAGACAAATCTTATACCTCAGGCAACTCTCCTCTGCAACTTTGTCCATAGCATCTTTGTTTTTTGGTTACACTGTATTTCCATCTTTCCTGCGAAAGCAATTAGGCCTGGCCAGATCTCTCTTTCTCTCAAAAAAAAGAAGTTTTCCTATTTTTCCATAGCAGTTCCAGCATCTACAACAACTTCATCCATGAAGAGCCTTCTAAAATAAAGGCCTCTGCATAAGTTAATAAGAGCCAAAGCATATCAACAACTGTGCAAACCATCCTATCATAATCACCTGCTTTTGATAATTCATCTAAGATAACCTATTAATAGTAATGACTAAGCAACCACCAGTAACCACTTCTATGGAAAGCCATAGAGATATATGACCATGAAAAAAAAGAAAGAGATCATCAAGATCCTCACCTCAACCTAGGATAAATTCTGATGCACAAAGATTTCCACCATATTCCTGAATACTTGAAGACTTAACGGACTTCCTCTAAATACCAAAGGTGAAAGTCTTAGCCCAACAAGTTTAAGAACCCAATACCATTTATTTCACATTTCTTCATATATCTATATCTTTTAATGCTGATGCCTTATATTATAACCTGAAACTCCATAATTAGGGGAGTTCTGGAGCATGCAGTACTTAAAACCTTGATGCTTACTGGGCTATCAAAAACTAAACAAGCAGAAAAGTGGATAAACATAAATCCAGGAAAATTTTGGGATTAAACGTTGCCCTCCTAGACAGCAAATCAACCCCACCTTGGCACTTGGATAGCTCCGCCACCCAGGTGCCTTAGGATGAATAATCTTGCATGAAGACTCTACCAATCAATTAAACAACTATTAAAGTATGATAAGCATCTTCCATGAAAGTAAAGAACTGTAAATTTGAATACCAATTGTAAAGGAATGACAAAAGGCTTCTTAAACTAGTATATTTTGAGACATATTTCTAGATGTAATTATGACAAAAAAAATGATCCGAGATTCCACAGACAACACAAAACACCTGATATGAGCGGTCATCAGGATATAGAACACTACTAATTGTCTCAGATTTCTGTCTGTTGATAACAGCATTAATATAGTCTCCTGTATCATAAGATTCCTGCCAAGTTATAGAAAGAAACAATAGTCAGAATGTTGGAAAAACCAGACTTGAACCTGAATTTTTTTAAGCAATTGCAAAAGGTTTCTAAATATCACAAAAAAGGAATGACAAAAAAAAAAGAAAGAAAACATGCCACCTAAGAATACACTCAAGTAATAGCAAGAAACAAGCAAGCAATAAGTATCAACACCTAGGTTTTTATAACCAATCCTGAACCACCCGGTTCGGGATATACCGAACCATACCCGGCCAAGAACCGGTATGGTTTAGCCTTGAAAAAAGGTATGGTATGCTAGACAGTCCAAAAACATCAGAATCGGACCGGTTCGGGATGGTTTGGTATGGTACGCACCGGTTCAGTCCGGTTCGAGCCGGATAATATAGTCATGGGAGAGGAAGAGTTTTTTTCTCACTTTCACTAAGATCGGTACCAAGGTCCGTTGAACCGGTACCGAGACCTGTACCGGTCAACGGACGGTACGGTACGGTCCGCACCGTACCATACCGTAAGGTGTATCGGCGTGCCAAATTAAACAAAAAAACAATCTTTCTCCTCCCCTCTCACTGAACCGACCAAATTAAACAAAAAAACAATCTTTCTCCTCCCCTCTCACTGAACCGACCGAACTGACCCGAACCGACCCGAACCGGGTTGAACCGAGCCTGAACCGACCCGAACCAGGCGGTTTCGTACCGTACCGGTACCGTATCGTACCGTTTTGGCATGAATTTTTTGTGTTTTTGTCAAGGGTCCGGTGTCCGGACCGTTTTTCGGTGGCGAACCGTACCGGCTCTTGGCTGGTACGGTACGGAACGCCCTGTACCGGATGGTACGGAACGCCCCGTACCGTGCAGTACGGGATGGTTCCGGGAATCCTGATCGGTACATATACCAGTACGATATGATACGATATCATACTGTACTGGTCACTAACCGGTACGGGCCTTGGTACTGGTTCAACGATCAAAGATCAGCACCAATACAAAAAGTTGAATCCATAGACCATTTACAAGACACTGTTATAATTGGAAAACAAACAGATATCACTACTACCTGACCCCCACCAAAAAAACAGAAAAAAAAGAAGAAAGTGTATTATGGTCATATTGGTCATTGGTAATTGCTAAAAGAGCAGCATACAGTGTAGAAACACTCGTATGTGTGGTTTTTACATGTGTGTATCTATATTTTTAAGTCAATCTCTAAATAATATGACAAGGTCATCTTATTAAATTTTACAGACCCCAGCACATGTGTTTGTGTATCCATCATTTGCCTCTGTATCCAGGATTTAGATAGAAGGGAAAAAAAATTGTTAATCATTTGCAACAAGCTTCAGAGAGACATGGTAATGTCTGTAAATCTTACAGATTAATTTTAATATAAGCACAAAATAATGTACAGGATAACAGCTCCTGCAACCCTATCATATTTGACAATAAGAAATCAGTAGCCGTGCTTACCATATCATACAGGTCACTAGGTTTAGCTGCCCATAGGCGGAGATTTATAGTATTCCGTGTCCCATAGCCAGGTATTGGGTTGTCATAAGCAACAGCCTCAACCTATGAAGAATATAATGGATTATAGTGGCTGAATAAAACATCAGGCAGTCTGGAGATGTTGAGACATCATTAAAAAATCCCTGATATTTGGAGATATGCATGACAGACTTGCAGATTCATACAGTCAAAAAGCTAAAATAGGGAAAGCTGTAAACTCAAAATTGTAGTTACCGTGTCTCCAGGAACCCAAACTTTACACTTGCCCCCATTAAAATCCTTCTCTTCAACAGTCCCATAGAACTATTATGTTCAACAAACCGAAATAAGAAATAACACATACATATAAATGGGTTGAAGATAAAATTTGGAAGTCTTAACCTTGTAGAATAAATTTGATATAGACAAAGACAATATAACATAAGTTAATTGCAAACCTTCACTGCATACGAGACATGAACACGCTCTATTTCCCAAGGGTTTCCAAAATTCAGCCAATAGTCAGGTTGTTCATGCTGAAATCCATCCAATATAACCTGGCGGAATAACCCATATTGGTAACGTAGTCCATAACTGCAAAACAAAGACATTGCAATCTATTATTCGCAGATACATCAGTTTACAGTCACCATAATCAATTATCATCCCACTAAGTGGATCAGTTGTAATAGCCATCTATTAAAACAAAAGATTCAGGACATATTTCCTGATAACCAGGACTTCTGAAGCTACCAGCAAATTTACAGATACCACCATGAAGAAAGGCATCTAGATTATAGAGCCATCTTGATTAAATTAAAGCATACAATGCAGCGCTGGTAACAAAACAATAGCTAGATAATTATAGTAGGAAGAAGCCTTACCCCCAAGCAGGAAAGTCCATTGTTGCCAAAGAGTCCATCTGGCATGCAGAAAGCCGAGCTAGACCACCATTACCTTGTGCTGCATCCCCTTCCTTGGAATAAATATCAAAGCATATATCATAAACAAGGAGATAGGAGATTCTTTTTTTGATACTTAGTCTCTTGTGTGCCAAGTCCCAAACTTTTGAGATTTTAGTTTAAAGCAGTTTTTTCATGGAAACTAGGTATCAAGTTCCAAGATGACATGTCATACAACATACGCATGACCCTTTTATACCCTTCTGCTAGAATTGATATAAGCAACAGATAAAAATAATACAATTAAACATTATGAAAATTCGAAAGGTGGAGAGTAAATTTTGCTTACATGTGCCTTCCAAGCAGTAGCATGTGTTTTAGAATGTGTTCTAAAATATATCCAAACAAAATGAGATAATTGATGATTTATTGATTGGTTCTTGAAAAATATGGATTATAATAATGACAAAGTTAAGATGAACTCCGATGTGACTAATGATCCAAGCATTTCAAACACTAAAATTCATACCAAAAGTTGGTATTCTACAGACCATCTTGTGATATGTCAAAATCAGTTTTCCAACAATTGCCTCACTCACCTGCTCAGCCAACACTTCCAAGTCAAAGCCAAGTTGATTCAGAGCATCGGCATACTGATCTCTTACACCTAAGTTAATAACACTGTTTGACAAAGAACGGCCTGAAATGGTGCAAAGCAGTATAACCCAGCAGCGGTAATACAGTTCCTTTCACCAGAACCATGCATGATACAATATGAAAAAAATAACTAAAATATCCAAGACAGAATGCAAAGATTTCAAAGTTCATTAAATAAATACAGCCAACCATTTATAACAACATACTAAAGAAAATGAGATGTGTGGTAAGCTCATCAACACTTGATTGCAATTTGCCTTATTTGATGGAAAAAATTGGTTGCATGATAAAAAAGTGAAGAATCAGATATAGTGTATGAGAAACCAGTACTATGTATGCAAAACACAAGAAACTCAAAAAGACATTTTAATACCCATAAGGAACTCCAGAGAGAGAAAGTAGAGTCTCTTCGGGTCTTTCCTCTTTAAGTAAGCATGAGTATCATGCCATCTCTCAATCAAGCGGTCTCTCACGCTATGTGACAAAGCCTACATTTATTATGAAATGGTTTCCACATTAAAATAAGCTAAAACATAGGACATACCACTAATACGACTTATAATATCTGAAGTAAATTACTGCAAAAAATGAAATACAGAAGAAACTCTCAACGGGGAAAATCTTTTAAAACCCTTTAATAGTGCAGAATTTAATTGTAGAACAAAAAGAAATTGCATTGAACCATTTCATGAATTTAGTTCTGCTATTACCAGAGTCATAAAGATGCAAAAACATTTTCAATTTTATTGTGAAGGAAAAGTGGGAGCACAGAACATGCATTTTTTATTTAGACAAAAACAGAGATACACAATGCAGGGTGTCAGATCTTATCTCCTACTCATGATTATGCACATACAATGGATCATAATTCTCTTGCTACACAAACATGTATTTCATGGAATTAAATACTTATGTATGTATGTAGGACTTTTTTCCATATTGAATGAGTAGCCTGCTTTTTTTGTAGAAAATGAGCCCCAAACCAAGTCGGAGAATGCCAATTGAACCTCGCAACAACACAGCATGAAAAGACTTTCAGATAATAAGACTAGCAGAAGAAAATTGGACCTTTCAAAATTCTGAAGAAGATCAATTACAATGCAAATGTTATTATTACTTTTCAGCAAATATGGCACCTTGAAAACCTTCAGCGCGCAGTTGTCTAAAAGTATCATGAAGTATTAGAGAACAAGCCCCATGAGAACTCAATGGCAATTCCATTCAAGTGAGAAAATAATGCAAGGATATCCTAATCTAATTTGACATACAAGACAGAGTAGTGTGCTACAGTAGTGCACATAATGATAAATCCATCCTGGTCATTCTGGACAGAAGGAGAGATGACAAGCTGGGTTACTACATACACAAGCATGCACGCACACATGAGTTTGGAAGTTTAAAACAGTATCCATGCCTTTCTTCTTCTTCACTCAATTTCTCTCTGAGTTTGTCTCTTTCAAAAGTCATAGTTTGTGTTACATCCTATGTAGTTTTCGCTTTGCGAGTCTGCCATGGTAGCATGACATGGTTTTCTCTATCAGGGCACCAGTCTATCAAAAGAACTAGAATATTTTATATTATATTACAAAAAATGATTATCCAAAAGGATAACATATGTACGAAAAAAATGTAACTTAATGTTCCTATTTCGTAGAATAGTTACACCCCAATGCTTAAGCACATTGTAAATTATTGAGAATCTGAGATTAATAATGCACACCATTCATCATGATATAATTTACCCAGAATGCCTACTGACTAAATAACAAATGTTCCGGACCCTTGTTTTGTTTCCTACATATCAAGTGTCCATAGCCAGACAAATGGTCTAATTTTTTATCCAATTCCATCCACTTAAACTTCATTTACATGTTGCTTTTATCTAGGCTTCTGATCATTCATGTTTGAACTAGTTCATGATTATGTTGATAATGACATAGGAGCACTAAAATCTGAATCTCATGGTTGACATATTATTTTAAAAAAATACTAAGAATACTTTTCTAATCTACTATCCAATACCATTACCCTTAGAAATGTGAGGGCCCACAGGATCGACATATACCATTTTTCAGTTAATTATGGCCTGTAATTTCCCTCCAACGGTCTCTTGCTGATGTTGATAAGAGAAAGAGACTGCTATACATATATGGTGTAGATTACAGCCTAGGCTTAGATAAGCTTTGATTAGCAAGTAACCATACATAATGGTACAAATTGCCACCCTCACCGGAACTCCCTTTACCCCATGATGACCCAGACACCTTCAATATGACTAGAATGACGAAGTCCGTTATGGGTATAAAGCAACCAAGACGGCAAAAAATCTTTGGCTTTGAGACCTACCCAAAATTGTGACATCACGTAGTGCCTGTAATTCATTTTGTCATCCAAAAAAATAAAGATATCAACGCTTATCAAGTTCTTTAGCAACCCAAAAAAAGGGGCCAACAGAGCTGATTTCTGGAAAGAAGAAAGACCAATGCTTACCTGATACGCCTCAAAATCGTCAAAGCTAAATCTTGATCTCGCCACAGTGTACTCAACGTGGTCAAGAATGTCCTTTTGAAGACTGAAAGGATCATTCTTGAGAAACCCATCCATCAACAAGAACATCCTCTCGGCCGTAGCCTTCCCCTCGCCAGACTCCGGCACTAGTCCCGCCCGCCGGACCGCCAGCCTTCTCGACCCCAACCTCGCAGTCCCCGGCCCCGCGGGCGTCTGATCGGCGGCCCCATCGATCGCGTCCCTCAGTGCACGCTGGATACGATCCAGGCTCTCCAGGTCCTCGATCTTGGCCCCGTGGGAGTCCACCACCAAGAATCGCTTCACAAAGAACTCACCCTCAACCTCCACAGTGGCGCGCTCGATCCGAAGGCCGAGGATCTTGAAGACCCGGGTGATCACCTGGAGGAGCCCGATCCGGTTGCAGGCGCGGATCACGAAAGCGGTGGCGTCCGGCGACTGCGCATTGTCGACGGCAACGGTGGCGGTGGCGGAGGCCTCGGCGGTCTCCTCGCGATCGCTGAGTGCGCGACGGGGAAGGAGGCGGAGATGGGGTTTGGGGGCAGAGAAGAAGGCGGTGGGGGTTTTATAAATAGATACGAGAGGGGTGGAGAGGGTAAAGAAGGGCGATGGCGGTGGGGGCAGAACGGGAAGGGAGGGATTCGGAGAGAAGAGCAGGGCGGATATGGCCGACATTATGGAAAGAGAGAGAGCGAGAGACAGAGAGGGGGGATGGTTTTGGGTCGAGCAGAGCAAGATATAGAGAGAGAGAGAGAGAGCGCCTTAAGTAGGAGAGGCAGACGCGAAGGATGATGCATAGGCTCTTAGTTGAAGATAACCTGGTGACTCGCGGAACGATATTGTTAGGTTGCTTCGACGGCGTTCACTTGACGCTTTAAAGGCGGGGTTTGACTTTGAGATTTTAAGAATAAGAAAACGTGTGGGATTGGCGTTTGTTTCGCATGTTGCTGCGGAACTCCAGACCGGACGGTTTTGGAGAAGGCGGGAGGCAACGGGCAACGGACCGTCCAGACCCTTTATTGGCTTTAACGGAAAGTGTGGTCTGCATCGTCGTAAACCTACAGGATCAGTTGAAATCCGTGAACCACATAATATTCCCTAACCTCCCCATCAGTTTTACCATCTGATCGAATCGAGCGGTCTCATGACGAGTTCTCCTAAAATATTCTTCCATCTTCCACATCCATTTTATCCTGTATTATTTATGATGACACATTTGATATTAGCCTAGCAATCTTCAAACATCTATTTATCCTGTATTATTTCTGATGACACATTTGATGTTAGCCTAGCCTAGTAACATGCGTCAAAAGTTACAGTTTCGTTCTTTCAAAGAACTGAATATATCTTTATGGAATTTCCTAAATTGATAGAGTGATGATAATGCGGGCTCATCTATAAGCTGGATCAAAATGAATGCTAAAATTCAGGTATCAAAACACTTAGGATCATTTCATATGAAGTGGGGAGATCTTCTGGCTGTTCGTTCTATTCAAGATGATTACTTTTGTTTAGAATGCTGCTTCCCTCGTCGCTCCACTACATGCATATAACATCCGTCGAATAAGAATAATCAACCGTGATTGGTGGCACGCAAATTTGAGATGAGTTCAATTACACATATACAAACACATGCGAGTATGTATCCATCAGGAGAAATCCAAAGGAAACTATGGCTGTTATTTATGCTAGTATCAGCAATAAAGTGTGGATGGTGATGATGATATCAGTTATAAATTAGTTTATTGATATGCGTTAAAGAGGCCGATATCATTGTTAAAGTATTAGACAATTTCAAACGGATACTTTCTTGAAAGCTCTTTATATTTAACTTTGGTAAACAAACCAGATATTTATAAACTAAAAGATAAATACGAGGACAAAGAATAGTTGGTTTAGTTTCTTCTTAACGTTTCCCTTTCGACTAGATTCTTGAGATGGATTATGGACTTATGGTTCAAATTTTCATGTGGAAAATAGAGTTCTAACAATTACTTCAAATCATAATTACTCCCGACGAAGTTAGCTCTTGATTTCTAGGTTACGTCATGGAAAATCCACTAAAATCATCAAACACAAATAAAAGGGCCTTCTTGGTCATCCATGATCGGTTCCACCAAAGATGTTTCACGATCAGCAAAAATGAAGAATTAAAACATATATAATTCCAACAAGGAACAAAGAGATGAGCTTTAGTACATGCAATCAACAAATTTGACATGTCGGTGAATTCAAATGTGCTGGTCCCATGGACAAACAGTTTGCAGTCACGAATCAACTACAAGCTGGCGGTCCTTGATATCCCTTGCCGTTGTGAATCAACCAGGACACCCTCCAAAGAGGGAGTCTTGAGGCCAAGGGGTAGTGGCAGCCATGGCCTTGCTAAAACATCTCCAATAGCTGTATCTACACTCTCCTTCGGCTGAAACATCACAAAGAGAAGGATCCAGGGTGCATCAAAGACCTAAGAAATACCATTCATATAGTCTAACTTTTACTGGTAACTTTGAATACATATTGCAACAAATATAGAGTGTTGACATGTTTGTTGCAATATGTATTCGAAGTATCAGTAGAAGAATCATATTTTGAGTATAGGATAATTTTTGGAGAAAGAATATGATATGTATATGAAAAATAAAAGTCTATTTTTAAGAGATTTAAAGAATAATTTGATAGCCTATATTCAAATGATAAGAATAAGAATGTTCATGCTTAACATCAAACATATCAATGTTAAATATTTGAATATGTAAGTGAAGGATAATTCATGCTTTGGCACTTGAATGTCAAACATCTTTACTTTGGTAATCTTAAGTAACTATCAAGCAAGAAAATGGTGAAGGGCTTACCACATATTGATTATTTAGAACAACTTTGTAAAGTATGTGTTTTTAACCAGCAACCAAGGAAGAGCTTTTTCAAAAAAAGCTTTCTATCATTAAAGAAGCAATTTAAACTTATCCATACCGGCATATACGGGCCAATATCACCAACATCCCTTGAAGAGCACCATTATTTTCTAACATATATTAATGATTTTAATTAGCAGGAAAACTTGGATGTATTTTGAAGAAAAAGTTTAAAGTATTTTTTATATCCAAGAAGTTCGGAGCAATGGCAGAGAAAGAATGTAGTTACTACATCAAGGCATCGTGATCCCATCACGCGGTGATGAATTCACATGTAAAAAGTTCGAATACTTTTGTGAGGAGTATGGTATTCGATGACTTTTGATGGCATCCTATTTTCTCTAATAAAATGGCATAGCAAAGAGAAGATCTGGACTAGTCTTGATATGGTTCAAAGCATGTTGAAAACCAAGAATATGCCAAAAAAATTTTGCGTGGAGGACATAAACCATGCGATCTATTTACTCAGTCAATGTCCTACAAAAAGCCTTGATGACATAACTTCACATGAGGCATGAAATGGAAGACAACCAAGTTTCTCTCACTTAAAGGTTTTTGGAAATATCACCCATGCTCATATCCTGAACTAAAAAAGAATGAAGTTTGAAAATAAGAGTGAAAAGTTTATATTCATCAAGATGCTCAATCTAAAACCTACAAGCACTATAAGAAAAAAGAGTATCAGCGATGACTAGATGCCATTGCTAATAACAAATCTCATGTTGTTAAAAAATCATCACATAAAATCCTGTCACAACTAATCCTTATTAGAGACGGCTTAAAACTCATTGCTAATAGGGTTATTAGCATTTAGCAATAATATTAGTGATGGCAAAGTCCGTCGCTAATAATATTTCCATTTTATAAAAATAATTAAAAAATATTAGTACCCAAAAAAAATTTGTTGCTAAAAGAGACTGTTGGTAATAATATTTTAGCAATGGAAAATACCATCGCTAATAATTATTTTATTTTTTAAAAAATAATATTATTTTTTTAAAAATATTTTAATTTTAATAAAAAATAATTAAAATTCTTAAACTATATTAAATAAAAAGTAATAATTAACTAGCATAAAAAATAAATTATAAAATATAAATAAATAAATTATTTATTTATATAATATAAATATAATATAAAATATAAATATAAAGTAATAATTACAAATTTTAAACTATATTATCAATAAAAAAACTAATTATATTATATTAAAAATATAAATTATAAAATTATATTGCTAAAAAATAAATACATACTATCAAAATAAAAAAAATCATTCATCATCGTCCTTGTCCTTCTCCTCATTATGCTGCATGTCCTCTTCATCAGAGAATGTATGAGAGCCAGATATCCCAACATGCTATAATGAAAAAACTAAAATAGTATTAACAAATTTTTAAATATAAAAAATTAAAATAAGTAAATAAATTTATTGATAGTCTTACTTACTACGATGATTGTCATAATGAGACTATCGACCATGCAAATGCAGATCTCGAAAAATATCGATGATCAAAATATAGATGGCATCTCGAATACCCTGAGATTACTAGGCAAATATACGAGTCATGATATTCTCGATATATGCATCGCTCCATATCTGGATCGTCAGAGCATGAGATGAAAATACCGAAGAGTACCGAGCTACCGGAGGGTTGAAGTTGTGTCCGAATCTTATAACCTGACCCCTACTCATCCCTCCGACTCCTACTCATCATATTTATCGAATTAAAATGATGGAAGACAAGTATTTAAAATGATTTAAGTATTTAAAGATAGAGAATCTTTATGACCTTCTCGTACTCTAACTTCTGGAAGGAGTACTCTAAAAGAAAACAAAATCCTTGATAGAAAAATACTTGAGATTACAGGAGAATACTTTGAAACTGTCGATCTATAATGGTGGCCATTTTAGAGAGGAAGCCTTAAAGTTAATCTTTTAATCCATGCCCATCTAATTGTCTTGAGATATAGGAGTGGCACCACAGATTATTACAACGACGCTATTAGAACCTTATCACTAAAAACTAGTTTAAGCTAAATAAATTAAAAACTGGATATACCAAATTAATAAATAAAAAGATATCTTCAATTGTACTTAAGAAATTACAGTCTATTCAACTCCATCATTCGATCGATGATAGTAGCAGCGATGCAGCTCTCGCACCAGCCATACCAAATACCTTCCACTCTAAGATGAACATCTATCATGACGTCTTGGCACCAAAATAGCTTAGAACTAAATGACAACTAGCTCGCTATTGACTTCATTCACAATTAAAATTATAACTCTTTTTTATCTTTATTTATATCATATTTATCATAAACTAGTCTAATATCACCAAGTGCAATCACTAATCATCGATAAATTCGTGTTTCAATGTATATGAACTGTTGACTTTGTTCAATTCATATGCATTAAAACATAAATTAATCTACAACAAAAAATTATTCTACGTAATTTTAAACTAGCTCATGATCGTGCAAATAATGTAATTAAAGATAAAAAAATTAAAATATCGATAGTGAATGAAGTCAATAGCAAACTAGTTACAACTCACTCCTAAGCTACTTTGATGCCAATGACGTCATGACCAGTGCAATAACTGCATCACTACTATTATCACTAACCAAATGATGAAATTGAAATAAACTATAATATTTTAAGTATAATAAAGATACATTTTCATGGACCAATTCAACATATCTAGCTTTTAATTTCTCTAGTGAAAAATAACATTTAGGATGAGATTCTAGTGATACCGTTATGATAATTGGTGGTGCCACTCCAGTGTCTTAGGGTTATTAGATGGACATAAACCAAAAGAATAATTTTAAAGATTCCACTCCATAATGGCCACCACAGAAGATCGATAACTTTGAGATCTTTTCCTACGATCTCAAGTACTTTTTCATCAAGGATCTTGTTTTTTTTCTAGAAATCCTTATTCTAGAAGTCGGAGTACAAGAAGGTCACAAAAAATTTCTATCTTTAAATCATTAAATAATTTTAAATACTTGTCCTAACTGGATATATTTTTGGATCAGGTTTGGACTGTATCGAATAGGGCCAAAAGGGATGCCTTGATATATCTAGGGTCTAGGTTGGGTCTAGGTGCGATATATCTAGGTTTCGACCTGAACTAAATCAGTTGAGAGTTTTAAGATAAATAAAGCAAGACAAAAGAAGATAAAATCGAATTTTCTCTCTCTATCAGAGTTAAAAAAAGAAGAGAGAAGACGAAGAAGAATAAGAAGACAATATTGATCGGAGATTCTAACTTGAATGTTAACTTCATTTGCTATAAAAATTCTAACTCTTTCTTCATTTTTAGTTACATCATTTATATCATAGGCTAGTGAAAAGTGCATAAAAATTAGTAAGAAGTATATTAATTTATTAATCAAATTCATTTAATTTAATTAAAATTAATATTTTTATACAGTGTTTTAACAAAAAAACTCCCCAATACGAAGAGCATGATTTTAGGAGTTCAACAGTACGAATGGCGCAAATCGAACTTCAATTGAGCAAGGAAGAGAGTTTTAAAGGAATTGTTATGAAACTGCATAGATTTTAAAGCATCGGTTCACAGTGAACCAGCTAGTTGGTCCATGAAGTAGCAGGCCGATCCATATCCTCCATTGATGCTAGTCCATGGAATAGATCCATGGACCACAGGCCAAACGAAGCCAAGTTTTTGCCGGGAAAATAGCTGGAGCTCCCTCTCTTCTCGCCGGGAATGACCTCATGGCTGGAGAAGCTGTGAATGGCCGAAAAATCCCAGGATCTATCATTCGGTCTCCGCCCGTCCTCCTCTTGCCGTTGTTGTTCGCCAAGGCACGGTCCAAGCACCCATCGTCTTCTCCCATCGCCGGAAAGTCCCATCTAAGTCACCGAGACCCACCGATTTTTCTCTCAACCAATGCCTCTCTGTTGCCTTGCCGTCTTCCCCATTCACCATTCATCTTCCTCATTGTCTCTGCCCGGTCTTCTTCTTCATGGGTGCCTGCTGCCAATCTTCTCCACCAACTCCCCTATTCCCGAAGTCGCTGGCCATGCTCATCTCCCCAGCCCAGACTGCCCCATTCTCCGTCTCGTCGCAAGCCATCCGAGCTTCCAAACAACCGGCCTCTGTACCGTCTTCCCATTGCTGCACCTCCTGTTGTCGGGAGATGAGAATTTGGATGTCCGAAGGAGCAGGAGGAAAGAAAGATCGGACTCTGCACGGACAACACCGAAGGATCGAGGGACAACACCGAAGGATCGAGGGATAACACCGAAGGATCGAGGGATAACACCGAATGCCGTGGTTGTGTTGGTCACAGGAATGAAGATGGAGAACCAAAGAAGACCAACACTGATCTCCTTTACATCGACGCGTCTGACTCCTTCTTTATAAATAAGGATCCATCGATCGAGGAAAGGGGGTGGAGAAACGGGAGCTAATCAATCAGCAGACGTCGAGCAGAAGCCCGTTGCTTTCTTTTTCTTTTCCCTTTTCCCTTTCGAGAGCTTAGAGAGTTTTATTTATTTTCTTTCATGTTCCAACTCTAAACTTTCTTAATAGTTTAAGAGTTATTTTTTTTTTACAAATGATTATTTCAGTTTAGCAATAAATTTTGAAATTATTATTTTTATTCTTGTCATTTTTAATTTCTACTCTATGATTAGTTTAATTAATTGCAATTTTATTACTGCCATTTAATTTCTGCAACTAGGATAGTTTAATTCATGCAATCTTTAATTTCTTGCAATTAACATTTTAGTAAGTAGAATAGAATTGAATTTATAATTTTTAAATAATTTGCAAAGCTTTTATTTTAATCATGTTTGGCTAAGCAAATTTTTCTGGGGTTGGTGATGAAGCTAGATCATGATTAGAAGTTTTTTTAAGATTTATTTTTCTGGGCTTTTAATGTTTTAGGAGTTTTTCTTTCTTTTTAATCTCTTAGCCAAGAGACTTGATGAGTTATTGTTGGGTTTCATCCCCTTCATAGTTCATACTTGATTCGGTGCAAGAGAGGAAATAGATAGAAGACTCAATATTTTTGAATCCCTTTTTCCTTCTTTTTGTAGAAATCTTGATAGAGTATTGTTATGATCCTTTCATACTCTATACTTGATTAATACAAGAAAGAGAACGAATGATATGAAAGTAATCTTAGAAATATTTTCTAAATCATTGATCTAGTGGATTCAAAAGTCATAGACCTTTAAATTATTTATTTCAACGATTTAAATTACTTTTGCTCTTTCTTGTTAGCTATTCTGAGTGAGGGTTCGAATATAGTTCAAACATAAATTTCTCATGGAATTGACCCGTACTCGCTAGACGTGCTACTCTGCATACCATGCACTTGCAGTTACAACTTAAGTTCACATCAAGTTTTTTGTGCCTAGGAATTTTTAACAACTGGTATCAGAGCTTGGTTTAAGCCATTGTTTGAGCGAAAGTGAAGCGGTTTCAGAGCCGCTGGTTTGAAGGTGGAAGAGGATGATTTAAGGAGTGCATCGAGACAGGTGGAGTTGTATGTGGATATGGTATCCCGCATGGATGGGAAAGGAAAAACCAGAATTTCTCAAGTTCATCGAAGTACATCAGCAGAGATGATGCCAGGGGTAGCTTAGAGAGACAGGAGACAGTCTCAGGAAGCATCGGGGGTATCGGGCAGTCTAGAGTATCTTGGTATGGCAGCATTGGCCTAGGGATGGAGACTGGAGCTTATGGAGATGGTAGCTCAAGGAGACCAGGGATAGGTCTCAATGAGCGCCAGAGACATCATGCAGCCGAGAGATAGGCTGGGACATGATGGAGCAGCTAGATGGAGATGGTTGCTGGGTTCAGTCACTGGGTTAGCAGAAGAGTTGGGTTGAGCTCTTGGTTTTGGAGGAGCCTGCAGGATGCAATATATCCCAAACGATCTCGGAGGAGTCCGTGTGATGCGGAGGGTCCGAGGAGGCAGTGACAATGTTCGAGGTGTAGCAGTAGGCTCAGCAGGATAGCGTTGAGTGGCTAGCCTCGGGATTTCTTTCTGTGGCAACAGTGGGACTTCAGTCTCGGGTGGAGCACCAGTGAGAGGTAGCTTCACGGGTGAAGCAAGATTCGATACGAGTTCAGAGCGGGTGGTGCAAGGATACTGGCCAGGTCCTAACACGAGCGCTAGGGGTGCACTTAGCCAGGTGGAGCAGAGTGTGCAGAGATTGGCGTGGCTCTATGGAGATGGTGTCTGGTAGAGCTCTAGTTACAGCGAGTGCCGGTTCAAGTTCGCTGTGGTCTCTCAAGGGAAGTCCAAGAAAAAATATGATGCAGCTACCAGGTAGAAGGAAGACTATAATCATGATGCAAGAATACAAGCAAGGATCTTCAGCTATGGAGATGGTTATCCCAAAAGCCTCCAAGGGTGCGCAGCAGCTGAAGGGTGTTGGCAGAGGCAATGAGATTCGTACAAGAGACTGTCAGGACACACAGTTATAGCGAGGTTGTGCAGAAGGACATTGCCAGGTTTGCCAAGGCTTGGGGGCACCAAGGTGGAGATTGTAGGGTTTTGCATGGTGCTTCCAAGCCTTGGAGAGACTTGGGAGGCCATGGCAGGGATGCTGGAGGCAATCCTTGGAGCTTGGAGATGTGTCCAAGCAGATTCCTGGAGGTGTTCCAGGGATGCTCTAAGTTTGAGTATTTTCTTATGTGACTTAGAGTTGAGTTTTTTTGAGAGATTGTAACGTAATCCAATTGGATTATGGGGTTGGGTCCAGGTTTGTTAAATTGGTTAGGAGGTTAGCTTAGTTGGTTAGATGGTTAGTTGGTTGGTTGGTTAGCCCAACCCCTAGGATCCTAACCGAATTGGTTGGTTGTAACCAATTGGAAGCCTAACTACCTAGGAAGTTCTAACCAGTTTGTTATTGGCCCAAGAATCCAAGTCCTAATCGTCTATGTGATTGAGTCATAACAAACCAAGAAGTGGTTGAGCCCAAGAATTCAAGGAGTCAAGATGTCCAAGACCGAGAGGATTTCACCATCCACTCTATTTAAGAAGTGGGGCATGTGATGGAAAAGGCGAACTCCAGTTTGCGTGAAGAAAGAAGGCCATGGGAGGAGCGCCCCCCTCTGGGGGGCGTCCATGGTTTGAGGCTTGTGACCGTGATGCTTGGCTCACGGTCCAAGAGGAGCATGCAAGGATTCCTCTCGGTCATGAGGAAGACCGTGAGGGGGAGGACTTGAGGACGCTCTTGGGGGCGTGGACCATGGAGAGCCTCCTGGGTTTCAAGGAGACCATGGTGAAGGATTGTAGAGAGGCGCATATGGAGGGTCTTTCCATGTGGAGGGCTTGGTATCGTGGGATGTTTCACGAGACTTTAGAGAAAGGATGCATGTTAAGGTATTGTCCGTGTATGGCGTACGTGGGTTCTTGGGGCGTGAGGCCTGCAAGAGAGAAGACGTGAGGGACAGCGAGAAGCTTCTGGGATTTCAGAAGGGGTGCTATCAGGTGTTGTCTTGTTTGTTGTAACAAGGTCTTCTCCAAAGGAATAAAGTGATCTCTCTTTTTCTCCTACATTTATATTTCCATTGTTGCATGATATTGAATCCAAGAACAGGTTGTTGGACTGTATTCTTCCACGTTGCTTTCGCTGCATCCGCTGCATATAGGCGCTGGTCTGAATCTCCCAACAAGTGGGATCAATGCCTTGAAATTTTTTTCTTCAGGCGTCGAGGGGTGTGAGACCTTATGCCTTCGCTTTCGAGCATCGAGGGGCGTGAGGCTCTAGTTATCCCCTTTCCTGTTGAGTCTCCTTTATGATCTTAGAGATTTTCCTTCACGGCTCCAGGTAGCGATTTGGGTGGAATGCCCTAGGCTTCGCATGTAGTGAGATGGGTGGGATGCCCTAGGCTACATGTGGTGGGATGGGTGAGATGCCCTAGAGGTGAGAGGTCTTTCCGTGATTGTAAGTCCAAAGTTCATGAGAGTCCAATTTTCCTGCCTTCCATCTCCATTATTCTTTCACCACCCCTTAAAAAAATAAAAAAAATAGTAGTACCCTAATCATCGGTGACTTCTTAGCTCGTCGACGATCCTCCCCTGATCCCATCCCCCATTAATTTGGAGAAATTCCTAGGCACTAAATTATGTGGGATAATAATTAAAACTAAATTACTGTTAATAAGCCCTAATTATCAGAGAAAAATAGAAATTGATTTTTTTATATTTTTTCAGATTTTTAAGAAGACTCAAAGGTAACAATAAAGTAAACTAGTTCTAGTTAACTACCCGCAAGTAAACCTAACAAGTAAGCAAGAAAATCAGAATTTGGTGGCTAAGAAACTACCGTAAACTAGGATCTACTTTCAACTATTCAGAGATCAAAGAGAAAGGAAGAGGTTTTAAGTGTTACCAATGAAGAATCGTCTCTCTGATGCAGATCTGACTGGACTCTCAAGATTCTATGGCAGGGCTTTAAGATCTTGATCCACGGGCTTCGATCTCCCGTGATGCTGGTTCCGAGGCAAGAACACCTGACTTTGATTTCAGATCACCTGCAAACACTCAACAAAGGAAGTTTTCAATTAGATAGAAGCAAGGAAAAGAAAAGAGGGAAAAGTAAAATGAGAAAAGGAAAGGAAGAAATCGGCTAGGTTTTCTTGATTGCTGGATATATAGGATAACCAGGGCCTCACACCCTACGATATTCCGAAGAACAAAGGAAAATGGCCTCATACCCCGTGATGTTCCAAAGAACAAAGAAAAAGGGCCTCACACCCCGCGATGCACATAGCAAAGGAATTGGACAGAATAACATCTTTATTGATGAATGAATAATAATAATACAAAAAAGGGGAGTTGATGGATATTTATAGACTCTCAACCAGTGGTGTAAGGGTTACAAAAACTAGACTTGTTTTCCGTTGGACTACAACTCCTAGAATCCTTGCTCTGGGCTCTTGGACTCCTGTTCTTGGACTAATTTGGGACTCTCTCCAAGGTGGACGAATTCATGGGGCTCTCATCTCATTTAGGCGCCAAGATAAGGATAAGGTGAGTTGTCATGATGTAAGGTCATCTAGTACAATCTTTGGTTATTTATTAATTTATATTTTAATGTATATGAACTGCTAACTTTGTTTAGTTTATACGAATTGAAATATGAATTAACCATAACCATATATTATACTAGATGATGTTAGATCAGTCCATGATTGTACAAATGATATAATCAAAAATGAAGAAAAAGTTAAAATATTAATAATGAATGAAGTCAACAGCAACTTAGAATCTCCTATCCATATTGTCTTTTTATTCTTCTTCATCTTCAGCTCTTCTTTTCAACAAAGAGGAAATTCAATTTTTCCTCCTTTGTTTTCCTTGCTTTATCTTAGAGTTATTAATGGATTGGATTCAGATCGAAACCTAGATATATATCTAGGTTTAGACCCAGCCTTATTTATTGGATCCGGACTCGAACTCCCATGCTCTCCATCACCTACTTATGAGCGAGGACTCGAACCCCATACTAGCAACTGAGTCGTCACCCTCAAGTCCCTCATTACCATCCATGCCCTTTGTGTTGTTAGCTTTGACTTCTCCTGCGAGACCCCCCATCAAGTTCGGGCCAGGCCGGGCCAAAGGGACGACCAAGCCTAGTCCAAAAGTTAAATGGGCTCTATTATTAGGTCCAAGTGCAGTTTGATATATTTCAGGCCTGGTCCAAAGCATGATAAGGTTTTGAGTCAATCCGATACTAATCGAACTAGCCTAAGCCCAGTTTCAGTCCTATCTACATGCCGAGATCTGAATCTCGTGCATACCTAATTAATTATTTACTTAATTAAATTAATATCTAATTAAATTAATTAATTAATTAATTAATCAATAAATCAACATCTACTTAATAAAATAAATAAATAAATAATAAAATTAATTTTTAATGATGGCTATAGAGTCATCATTATTGCCATCGCTAATACTTATAATAATACAATGCAAATAGGGTATGTACCAAAGTTTCAAAAAAGAATAATTACTGTTTCACTAATTTGGAATAGCAACATAATCTCAATGCTCATCACAAGCACTTTGATTGAGATTTTTGTAGTAAAAAATATTTAAGATAAAAATCCAAAAAAATTCTGTAAAAAAATTATTGAAAATAATTTTAAAAGAAGTTAAAATAAAGATAAAAAATAGAACCAGATTCAAAAATCATAGTTATCCAGTGAAAATGTAAAAATCATAGAAAAAAGAATCTAGAAAGTTATAATTAAAAAGAATATAGTAAGTTAAAGTCAAATTGAAAAAAAATATGGTAATTTATAGCCAAATAAAAGAAAGAACATAGAAAGTTATAGAAGATTACAATACCAAAATTAGGTTCCTGGCAAGGAGAAGCTCAATGATAGGGAGACTTGCCCGTTGAGGGGGGGACTCGGAGGTGGCGAGCAGTGGCAGGGAAAGATGCTGGGGGGCGAGGAAGCATGGCAGTGGTGGTGCACTTCCAGGAAGGGGGAAATCTTGGTGGCCTGCAGCATACAAGGAGAAAACCGTGCTCAGAGAGAGAACCCCAATGACTAGCTTCACACAAGAGGGCCGGGGAAGCACGATAGCGTGTGGCGCGCTTCCGGAGAGGGGGGAAGCATGGCAAACACTTAAGCATAAGGAGGAAATCCAGGTTCGAGAAGCAAACCCTGATAGTGCACAAGAGGGGCGGGAAATCACGGTGGCGGGCAATGCACTTTCGAAGAGGGGGAAAGCATGGCAGCAGACGATGCACAAGAAGGAAACTGGGCTTAGAGAGCGAACCCCAATGATCGATGGCATGCAAGAGGGGTGGGGAAGCATGACAGTTGGTGCCGTGCTTCTAGGGAGGGGGGGAAGCACAGTAGCCGCCCGCGCATAGGGAGGAAACTCGGGCTTAGGGAGTGAACCTCGGCAACTGGTGGCATGCATGAGGGGTGAGGAAGCATGACAGTTGGCAGTGCACTTCTGGGGAGGGGGGAAGCATGGCAATGGTGGCAAGGAGGACAACCTGGAGGAATACGAGGTGCTGGGGGGTTGGGAGGAGGGAAACTAAGAGGCGGGAATGAAAAAATTGGCCAGTAAGAGCTTATAAGGGACTATTAGTGATGACAACTTATTGTCGCTAATAGTCCAACTACCATCACTAAATCATCTTTTTTCATAGAAAAAATAGTGATGGAAATTTGTAATTGCTAATAGTTACAACCACCATTGGTAAAAGCTCTTTTTCTATTTCAGTATTAGCAATGGCTAGTGGCCAACGCTAATAATAAAAATATCGTAGCTATAATTATTTTTCATAAAATAAAATTGGATGGAATTTCAAAAATTATTAGTGATGGCAACTTGCCATCATTAAAGGTAAAAATGCTATCGCTAATGCTTTTTTATTTAGAATAAAATTTATTAAAATGCTATATATTATCAGTGATGGCATACTTGTCATCGCTAATAGTTATATTTGCACTACCAAAATTCTTTCATAAATAATTATTTTTTTTTAAAAAATAAAAATTATTAGTGATAGCTTTCACTGTCATTATGTCTTATTATTAGCGATGGCTGATTAGCTATCGCTATTTACCGTCACTAATACTTGATTTTCTTGTAGTGAAGTTTTTTAGTCCAAAAACTAAAATAATTCATGTTTGTAGAGATGTGGCGTTTTATGAAGATAGCATGTGGAGTTAACAATTAAACAAAGCTATTTCATAAAGAAAAGGAAGAAGAAGAGAATGAATCAAAGGTGGATTTTGAAGTTTCTTTACCACCTATATCTTCGTATTCAAGAGTATCATCTTCTTTGGATGATAGTCTAATGCAAAAAAAATTAAGGAGCTTGCAAGAGCTATGCGAGATAATAAATGAACTTAATCTTATTTGTCTTTTGGCTAATAATGAAAGTATTTTTTTCAAAGAAAGCATTACAAGATAAGACTTAGAAAGCTGCTATGAATGAGGAGATCAAAGCAATAGAAAAAAATAATATTTGGAAACTTACTACTCTTCCTGAAGGACATAAATCTATAGGTGTTAAATGGGTTTATAAGCAAAAATTAAATGCTTAAGAATATATAAAGAAGTACAAAACAAGATTTGTGGTTGAAGGTTACAAATTACAAGTTGGTATTGACTATGAAAAAATGTCTGCACCATTTACTTGCATGGAACTCTATTGCAATACAATCCAAATAGCCAATTTTTCAAATAGATGTCAAATCAGCTTTTTTGAATGTATTTCTAGAAGAAGAGGTCTATGCTAATTAACTAAAAAAAATGTGAAGAAAGGCTATGAAGAAAAGTTTTGAAATTGAAGAAGGTGATCTATGGCTTGAAACAAGCATCTAGAATATGGAATAGTAGAATTGATACATATTTCAAGGCTAATGCTTCATACAATATTTATACATACATGTCTTATATGTGAAAAAGAAAAATAATGAAATATTGTTTGTTTCTTTATATGTAGATGATTTAATTTTTACAGGTAGTAACCTTTAAATATTTAAAGAATTCAGGCAAGCTATGACTTAAGAGTTTGAGATGATGGATTTGTAGTTAATATCATACTTTCTTGTTTTAGAAGTGAAGCAAAGCAATGGGGACATCTTCATTTCTCAAGAAACATATGCCAAGAAGATTCTTAAGATGTTTAAGATGAAATATTGCAAGATAATAAGTGTCCCTGTTGATTGTAGAGTTAAGCTATCAAAATTTAAAGAAGACAAGATGATGGATTCTACTCTCTACAAAAATTTTAGTTTGATGCTTAAAATATCTCATATATACAAATTCAGATATTCTATGTGGAGTTGGGTTACTAAGCCATTTTATGAAGGAATCAAAATCTACATATTGGAAAGTCAAAAAAAGAATTCTTCATTATATCTAAGGTACTATATCTCATGGATTATTGTATTCTCCTCCTCATAATTTTTGATTTTTTTATTATTCAAATAGTGATTGGGAAGGAGATTTGGATGATAGAAAAAGTATATTCAGATTTATTTTTTATATGGATGATGCAACATTTATTTAGCTTTCAAAAAAGCAAGCATTGTGACTCTTTTTACTTGTGAAGCAAAATATGCTGCGACATCTTCATATATTTACCATGCTATATGGCTTAGAAGATTGTTACAATATATCCATTTTTCTCAAACTAATGCTACAAAGATATATATGGATAGCAAGCTGGCAATGACATTGGCAAAGAATCTAATCTATCATGAAAGGAGCAAGCATATTGATGTCCGTTTTCACTTCATAAAAGAGCATGTAAAGAAGAAGAAGAATATGAAGTTAACTTATGTGAAGACTCGTAATCAAGTTGCCAATTTCTTTTCCAAGTTACTTGTGACAAATCCATGTCACAAACTCAAGAATCTTCTTGGAATAAAGGATAAAAGATAATTAAGTTTAAGGGGGAATGTTGAAAATAGTTAAACTTTATTGTGCATGAGTCTTGCAGTCCAAGTATGACATTTTCTAGAGTGAAAGGATGCTATTTTCAATAGTCAAAGAGTCAAGCTTATATGTTTCCAAGAGTCCTTATTCCAGAGTCAAAGTATACTTCCAATTTGAGTCTTCCCAAGAGAATTGGGACCAGGAGAAGTAATTGTCGGGTTAGAACTATCTATCCAAGTTTGAAGAGTCGTATGTTCATGTGTGGTGACATGTATGACTTAGAAAGCTTCCTGAATCTTTACATATGTGTAAGAAGTCTTTTTAGAATATGAATGAAGTGACATTTGAGCCAATAAATCTTCTTTTATGGCCTCTTGATTTTTCATGTCCGATATATCGATCCTACCATATTTCCTCTAATTATATCAATGTGCACCAAGATTAGCTCAAATTTATCATTCATGAACATAACCTTGCTTTTTTTCTCCAGAAGGTCATATATACTTCTCAAAGAGTTTCGAGGCTAATGGAAGCAACAAAGCCAAAATAGAAGAACATGTCATCTTTAAATCATATTTCGATGAAACTGAAAATTCTACATGCACTTACCGGATGAGCATCAAGCGAAAGCAGTGAGCTTGAGAGCTTTTTAGATTGATCAGGAACTACCTTTTCAGGTCTATACAAAGGATGGAGCGCAATTCTTGGAACTGGGAGAGTTGGAAACCTCTGCATGAAAAGGTCTAATGAAGTAAGAAAACCACCCACTTCTACACTTGTTGAAGGTAACAAGCAGATGAACGGAGTACTAGGAGAAAGGCATACCGCTGTGAGCAGTGGCTGAGGGAAGCATGGTGTTCCCTGGGTTAGAGCATTTGGCACCCATCTATCTCCAGGTCCCTGCAAAGAGAAGTTGGTTTAGATAGATAGCCAGATAGAGATAGATAGATAGATAGATAGATAGATAGATAGAGAGATAGATAGATAGATAGATAGAGAGATAGAGAGAGAGAGAGAGAGAGAGAGAGAGAGAGAGAGAGAGAGAGAGAGAGAGAGAGAGAGAGAGAGAGAGAGAGAGAGAGAGAGAGAGAGAGAGTTACCCTTAGGTAATGGGTCTGCCAATAGGGAGGGTTAGTTGGTAGAGGAGGCGGTCGAGGAGCCCATGGATAGGTAGGTGACGAGGGGGGCAGGGCCTGATGTTTTGGCCACAGATGAACCTGTGACTGGTCTGCCGTGGGATGGCCCCACACATGTAATGGCTTTAAGGGCTGGACTGGAGGAGGGGGGAAGCCCATCGTGGGAAAAAGCCAAGGATTTATTTTCTCTTTGTCCCGTCACCACCACCACCACCATCACCACCGGCATACAAGTGCCTTCTCTGGTTCCACTTCCAAGCCTCTGCCTCCCTCGCGAGCAAATGTTTCCGGTGAGATCGATATTTCTATAATTCATCATATTAGTAACAGTGGCCTCAAATTAATACTAGCACTACTCATCTAGATAGAGAATGTCAGGAAATAAGAAGGAAAAAAATATGATATAAAAAAAGAGATAATTCTCTTTCTTCATGAATCTTAGAATGAATTAATAAATAGTGTCATAAACTTAGATCCGAGTTATTTGATGAACTACACATCCATATCATTGGTGACATGATTTCTTCCTTGTACTTTATTTTATTTTGGGTGTGCATGTACAATGCCCCCTGGGAAAAGTACTACAGGAAAAAGGAAAAGTAATAAATCCATTTTTTCTATTGTTGCCTTGCATTAAAATAAATAATGGAAAAAGAAATACATGTTAAGCAAATTAAGTTTTTGCAGTATCTCAACAAAAGGGAAAGAAGAAAATTTGATTATTCGACATGAACACAAAAAAAAAAAAAAAAAAAGAAGATGGACAAAAGTTTTTTTTCTTTTTTTTAATGGGAACAAAAGATTCTTTGATGACGCAGTATACAAATCTTAAAAACAGTGACCAGTTTTTATCGCATATATGGTTTCAGCTTTCAAGCGTTGCATGTTCCTAAGGGCTAATACTTACATCATTTATTGTTAGAATTTGAGAATCCTCTGAAACAATTACCATCAAAGATTTATACGTTGCACCAAAGAAATGCAATAAGAAGAAGGGAAATTTTTTGAAGAGAAATAAAAGAAGAGGATAATTAATCAAATACTTGAAGATGACTAGCAACATTATGTCGGGCGAGGCCATCAGTCCCCATTCGCTCTAATATCCTCGAGGGCACGGCCTTATCAATCCCAAGCTGCTCGACTACCATAACGAATCTCCGGTGCAACTCAGGAGTCCATTCCACCTATTCATGAACAGAGAATTAATCAAATTCGTTAGAATAAATCTATATATAAAGCCTAATAAGAAACTCCATTTGGAGCTTTAGGCTTGGTGAATAGCTAATTACTAGTCCTTCTGGCTTCCCTGACACTATGCTTCTGGGATGGACCAGTTGGCTCTATATAATTTGTTCTACATGTAAGCAAAATAATTCTTAAATTTATAGAATCGGTCAAAAATTAGAATTATAAATATATCTGAGAAAAAGAATTACGTACATGTATTCGCCATAATCCTGATCCCTAATTTCAATGCTACACGAACACCACCGTAGGCAAAGTCTTTCTCTCTTGTCTTCTAGGAAAGGCGGTTCTCAATGAAAAAAATCACCGTACCATAAATCACCGAATACGTGATATATATAAATAGAGGAAGCGGAGAAAGGACCTAGCCAATAAAATAAAAATACCTAACTGACTCTTCCATCACAAGTCAAGTCGGGCTAAGGCCTATACTGTACCGCCTCAACCACACCAAATCACATGAAGTGCTCCTTGCTCTCACATAATAATGGGCTTAACCTACGTCTATCAACATGGACCATAAAATCAACTCGGATTTTAATAAAAAAAAATATCAATTAATATTAGCCCAAATCAAGAAAATTTTTACATTCTACCACTTGGATTACATTAATTATAATTTTGAAAACATTTTATTTTTAAAAATAACTTTCGGATTGAAAACAAAATGTGGCCACTATATGATCCATAGACAGCACCTACAAACGACTCGATCCAACAGTATCCATGATGCCGAATCATGGGATCGTTGTACTACTTAACCGATATAAGACTTATCCATGGTTACAAGCATCATAAATACCATCAACATGAATCTTGGTATGGCAGTGTAGCAAGAAAATAGCATCAAGGTGATCAAATAAAACATGCTATTTTTCATTATCAGTCTTCCAATTTCTCTTCAACATGCTTAGAAATAAAATAAGTAAGAGAAATCTTAATGGCATCAAACAACAAGCCATTCTGTCTCACATACTCAATAATGGTGTCAATGACGAGACAACATAACAAATTTGAAACTCGACACCAGGTCTCAGTCAGGTACATAACCAAAAGTGATATCTCATAATCAAAATAAATTAAATATATGTACCTTCAATCATGATTTCTCTATAACCACATGCTATATCACAAGCTAGAGAAATCTCATGACTTCAAAAGAAGTCTGTATATCTCCAAACACAATGAGATCTCATAATTATCAAATGAGACATATCCATACAACTATTATTCTCAAGACAAAGGTACAATCTTGGGATACTATTTGTACTTTATTCCACATGTGCACATATAAAACTATATAACAAAACAATTATCATGACAACAATGCATGCAAAAACTCATGATATATGTAAATGAAAAATAAATTCATGATGATAACAAAGTCTAATTACAAAGTTACGTCCACTAATCAAGTACATCAAAATAGCTCAATATACCTATATTTTCAACAACCCTTGCAAAGCATATGGGCCTCAAACCTTTGGTCAGAGGATCATCTAATATAGACTCTATATCTATATAATCAACAATTATATCTCCATTCTTTATAAGATCTCTGAAGGCCAAATACTTTAGCTCAATATATTTAGACTTGCTGGATAACTTATTATTCCTTGTGAAGAATATCGCAGTCTTATTATCACAATATATCAACATAGGTATGGAACTCGAATATATAATCTGAAGTCCAACCATAAGATTTCTTAACCAAATAGCTTGAGTAGTAGCTTCATAACAAGATATAAACTCAACTTGCATGATAGAAGAAGTAGTCAGTGTCTGTTTAACACTTTTTCAAGATACTGCACTACCTGCTAACATAAAAATATATCTAGAAGTTGATTTTAAATCATTAGGACACCCGGCATAATCTGAATTCGAATATCCAACCAACTCAAGATTATTAACTCTCATGTACATGAGCATATAATCCTTGATTTTCTGTAGATACCTCATCACTTTCTTTATAGCAATCCAATGTTGATAGCTTAGGTTTGATAAGAATCTGCCAAGAACACTCACTATGAAGGCAATGTCAGGTCTGGTGCAGACTTGAGCATACATCAAGCTCTCTACAGCACTAGCATAAGGCACATCTTTCATTTGATATTCCTCAAGCTGATTCTTTGGACATTGATCTTTACTGAACTTGTCACCTTTAACAACAAGGAAATCACAAGGTCTATAATTTTGCATACTAAATCTCTGAAGAATTCTGTCAATGTATGTCTTTTGAGACAAACCCAATAGATAACGAGATCTGTCCCTGTGAATTTCAATTTACAAAACAAAGGATGCCCCACCAAGATCTTTCATATCAAAATTATCAAATAACATTTGTTTGATCTCAGAAAGCAAACCAAAATCACTGCTAGTAAGCATGATATCATCAACATACAAAACAAGGAAGATAAAATTTTTCCTACTAATTTTGAGATAGATACACTGATTAACTTTATTTTTTCAAAACCAAGAGAGGTCACAACTTTATCAAACTTTAGGTACCATTGTCATGATGCTTGCTTCAGACCATAATGGACCTCTTTAATTCACATACCAAGTATTCTTTTTCATTTTCTTGAAAACCTTATGGTTGCTTCATGTAGACTTCTTCATTGAGATTACCATTCAGGAAAGCAGTTCTAATATCCATCTGATATAGCTCTAGATTATAATGAGCCATCAATGACATAATGATTCTGAAAGAATCTTTTGAAGATACCGAAGAGAAAGTTTCAGTAAAATCAATTCCTTCTCTTTGAGTGAAGCCTTTTGCTACCAGTCTGGCTTTGAAATGCTCAACTCTTCCATTGGAATCTCTTTTAATTTTGTATACCCATTTGCATCTAATAGGTTTACAACTATTGGGAGGCTCAACAAGCTCCCACACATCATTATGGACCATAGACTATATCTTCTCTTTCATAGCATTTATCCATAGATCAGACTGGGAAGAACTGACAGCATCAATATAAGTAACTGTGTCAACCATATTCCCAATATCAAAATCATTCTTCCTGAGATAAATTTAGAAATCATCTAAAATTGCAGATCTTCTTTGTCTAAGAGATCTTCTAACTTGGGCTTCTTTTACTGGTTGAAGATTCTGAATAGGCCCTGGAGGATCATGTATTTTATTATTCATTCCTTCAATAGGAGCAGGAATCGAATTATCATTTTGACTGAATATGGGAATAGAAACAGTTTCGTCTTGTGCATTATCATCATCAGTAGTAAATGAAGATCCTTCATCAGCCACATCAAGTTCTTAAAACTTTGCAGTAAGTGATTCCATAATTCTGTTACCTTTTCTTAGACTATAAAACCTATATCCTTTGAAATGTTCCAGATATCCAATGAAGTAACAATGACTTATTTTGGGATTAATCATTTTCTCTAAAGGATTGTATAATTTTACTTATGCAGAACAACCTCAAACTCGTAAATGATTCAAATTAGATTTTCTTCCAGTCCAGAGTTCAAAAGGTGTCTTTAATATAGATTTACTGGAAACTCTATTAAGAATATATAAGACAATCTTGAGAGCTTCACCCCATAAAAATTCTAGCATATTAGACCTACTCATCATGCTCCGCATCATATCTTTAAGGATGCGATTCCGCCTTTCGGCCACACCATTTTGCTCAGGACTTCCAGGCATGTATATTGAGGAACAATCCCATAGTCCTGTAAATACTTGGCAAACAGATCTATTTGCTGCCCAGCCACATCAAGTCTACCATAGTACTCACCTCCATGATCAGATCTCACAATCTTGAAAACTTTTTTCAATTGTTTCTTGACTTCAATTTTAAAAATCTTAAATTTTTGAAGGGCATCAGACTTTTCTTTAATCAAATAAACATAGCCATATCGAGAAAAGTCATCAATAAAAGTGATAAAATATTTATTACGATAAATTGTAGAAGAATGAGGTCCACTTATGTCAGTATGAATAATTTTCAAAAGGTTTGAACTCCGAATTGCCCCTTTCTTCTTGTTTTTGGTCAATTTTTCTTTAATACAGTCAACACATGTCTCCATGTTCCCAAGATCCAAAGCAAGTAGGATGTCATCATTAATTAATTTGGTTATTCTTTTCTTTGAAATATGTCCCAGGCGTTTATGCCATAATATAAAGAATTTATCATTAGTCGTTGGATGTTTGGCAATAACAATTTCAATACTTAAAGAAGCATCATAATCATCAGTAGTCGGAGACAATCTATATAAACCATCAACCAAAACACCATAGCCAATAATTTTTTAATTGAATATCAAAATAACTTTTTTATTACTAAACATGAATCCATAACCAAGCCTATCTAAGGATAAAACAAAAATCAAATTCCTTCTAAAGGAAGATGCATAAAAGGTATTTTCTAAAATAATTACAAAACTATACTCTAAGCATAACTTGACAACTCCTACACACTCTACTTCGACTTCATGATCATTTCTAACCTTCAACTTGCTTTCATTCATGCTTGGCTTCCATTTGTTTATCAGCTCTTGTAGAGAAATAACAACATGAGTCGAAGCTCCATTATCTATCTACCAAGAATTAATAGGGACATTGACCATATTAGATTCATAATAGACTAAACCAAGGGGCTTACCTCTCTATGTTTCTTTCTTTTCTAAATAGGACTTGAACTTAAAACACCGACTTCTTATATGTCCTTCTTTTTACAGTGGAAGCACTTGATTTTCTTCTTAATGGTAGCCTTGGAACCTCCTACAAAATGATTCTGATCGTGACCTCTTTCATCCCTCTTGAAATTCTAAGACTGTTTAGGACTAGTAAGCTTTCCCTTCTTATTTATAAAATGCTTGCCAGATTGAGTTTGATGTTGAAAAGTAAGGAGGGTACTATCATTCTTTTCTTTCTTGATCTTTTCTTCTTCAACAATACTCTTAGTGACCAAGTCATTAACATCCAATGTTAAATCAAGAGTATTGTAGGCAGTCTTGATTTGAAAAAATTTCACAGGCAAGGAATTCAAGGCATATGACACTAGAAAGGAATCCGGTAGATCAATCTTCAAACCCTTGAGGTTAGATTGGATATGAACCATCTTCAGAATGTACTCTCTGATATCCCTAATATTGTTGTATGTCATCATTATCAATTCCTTCATTAGGGATCAGATCTCAACATTATTAGATACGAGATACCTCAGTTCAATAGCATCCAGCAACTCTTTCGCATTATCAGAGTTAGATAAACCACCTAGGACATGTTCAAAAATTGACCTCTTAATTGCAATCAGACTCAGTCTATTCGACTTCTCCCATTTAGCAAGGTGATCCTTCTATTCAATGGTGCTTTGATCATTCAAATCATCGAGTCTGACCTCACATAATGCAAGATCAATGTTAGCAATTCCAAGAGCAAACTCTAGGTCTTGCCTCCACTTCTTATAGTTTGACCCATTGAGCACCTCAACAATAGCATTGTTGTTGTTCATACCAAAAATAACTGTACAATCAAAAAATAAGGAATAGCAAACATTAATTGATGGACATACTACAAACATATCATATCACAATAATAAATAAGAGCACAAATACAATATCACATATTCCTCTTTGGGTAGAACATGCAATATGTATTAGTACTCTTTACATGAAGCCACAAGCTAATCAGATATTCTGGCATTCCTAAACCTACCCAAAGACAGGCCCAAGGAAGCTATAGTATCTTAGCAACATAATGTTCTATGCCATATTTTCTAGTTAAAACACACAACAACCCCCTTTGGACAGGCGGTTGTATGTCATAACTAGAAAATATCCCTCACATGATGAATAATCTGATGGACTGACATAAATAACTACTTTGGTGATAAATATTTATACCAACCCACATGATGTGGCGAGACCACTGACGTGGGTAGCTGACAGGTGCCACATTGAAGAAGACCGCCACGACGGACACCAAGGCAACACCCCAGCCCGGACCACTTTGCCGAGCTGAGCTGAGCTGAGCTGCTTCAAGGCGACGGGCCGAGCTCCGTCCTCCGCCAGGTCACGCCCGCAAGCTCGGGATGCCTAGGCCGGAGCCGTCCTCCGCCAGGTTGCGCCTGCAAGCTCGGGATGCCTAGGACGGAGCCGTCCACTGCCCTCTAGAGCGAGACCCTCGGAGGCTAGTGCCCTGTGGTCGAGGTCGAGCTCAGCACTTATCCATCGATGTGGAGCCTCTCCGAGTGCGTGCCCTCTGGACCGGGTCCGTCCTCCGCCCTCCAGAGCGAGACCTTGGAGGCTAGTGCCCTGCGGTCGAGGTCGAGCTCAGCGCTCACCCATCGATGTGGAGCCTCTCCGAGCATGTGCCCTTTGAACTGGTCCGTCCTCTACCCTCCAGAGCGAGACCCTCGGAGGCTAGTGCCCTGCGGTCGAGGTCGAGCTCAGCGCTCACCCGTCGATGTGGGGCCTCTCTGAGTGCATACCCTCTGGACCGGGTCCGTCCTCCGCCCTCCAGAGTGAGACCCTCGGAGGCTAGTGCCCTGCGGTCGAGGTCGAGCTCAGCGCTCATCCGCCGATGTGGAGCCTCTCCGAGTGCGCGCCCTCTGGACCGGGCCCACACTCTTCATCAAGGTGATCGCACGAGCTTGGAGCACCCAGACCGGAGCAAGCCCTACCATCCCAGGACACCAGCGAGCCATCCAAGGACTACGGAGCGGCACCTCCCATGCCGCCATGACTACCTGTTCGACCGTACTTCCAGGGGATGGGCCAGCCAGAAAGCACGAACCCCTAGGATGGCGACCCCCGGATCGAGGCTCTAGCAAGCTTCCCAGAATGGAGTGACAGGAGAGGATGTTAGAACGAACGGAAGCTTCCCCTACCACCTGTCAGGAAGGCATCTCATCTACGGCACAGAATCCTGTCGCACACGCCTGCCAACCCAGTGAGGATCCCGAGGCAAGCCCTAAACGACCAATTTTCAACTACAAAGAATAGTTGACACCCCCAAAAAGGAGGAGAGGTAACAACAACAATCCACCACCAACACAAGTGCAAGCTCGACCAATAGGGCGAAGCGCCATCACCAAAATCATAGCTGAGGGAAAACGAGGGAAACAAGGAGAAGCGGAGTGACAAAGAACCCCTCTGTCCCCATTATTAGTCTCCTCCTACTACGTTTTCGCCTCCACACATCTTTCACTCATCCTAGTGTGGAGTCCATCAAGAGAGGCCCGACCAGGAGGATCTGTTTCCCTATATCATCACTGACTTGATCGTCGGAGTGCCCTTGCCGGAAACTCTAGCCCGGGTCACTAACCCCTGTTTCGCAGGTCCAGGACCAGAGGATCGATAGGCAGCGAAGGGAGCGTACTCTGGCACCGGCAGCAGCTACGGGCCATGATGGTCTTGGCGGCAACAGATCGGTGCACCAGGTAGGGGGGACAAACCCTCTATCTCTTCACAGATGAGCCAGGCGGGAGGATGGTGATGACAAGGACAAGGGAAGCTTCCACCAGTCGTGCGGGGGACTCCCCCTCTCGAGGAAACCCGCACCGCCAAGAAGTGGAGCCACCCGCTCCGGTCCAGCCACCTCCACCAGAAGCCCAGCTGACTGCACTTGCCCAGCAGATGCAAGTCCTTGCCACGACAGTGCGCCAGCTTCAACACCAGCACCGGTCTGTGGCTACCCACCAGCAGCCAGGGACCCCGACGGCCCATGCCGCAGCTCCCCGCGATAGCCTGCGCTCCTTCCAAGGAAGGCCATCACAGCCACGGGCCACCACCGACAACCGGGACAGCCATCAAGCTTCGGGGAAAAGACAACGAGCTGGCTCTGCCGACAGGGAGAGCCGCTCACCAAACCTCGGGCGGGAGGTGCCCAGACCCCACCGAGGCAAGAAAAGCAAGACCCTCTGCCACGGGTGCCATGCATCCATGTCACCTTCTCCGTCTCCCTCGATGGAGGGGTCCACTGATGAAGTCGTCAGGTGCACGGCAGAAAGGTGCCTAGAGGAAGATGAACGCAAGCTGGCGGAGTTCGCCCGCCGGTTTGCCAGCATGCAGGGCTCCGCCAGTGAGCTAGTGGGCTACAATGCCCGTCCCCCATTCTCCAAAGAAATCCAAGTGGAGCCAATTCTACACCGGTTCTGGATGCCGCAGGTGGATCCTTACGATGGGACCACCGACCCCCTGGGCCACCTGGAAAGCTACCGGACCCTCATGAGGGTCCAGGGGGCCATCGATGCTCTTCTCTGCATCGCTTTTCCTGCTACTCTCCGGAAGGCAGCCCGGGTGTGGTTCACCCATTTGGAGCCAGAGAGCATCAGCTTCTTCGCCTAGCTAGGGCAAAAGTTTGTGGCCCACTTCGATGCTTGCAGGAAGTTGCCACGAGAGGCAGACATCCTCTTCTCCATCCGGCAGTAGGACCGCGAGCCCCTGCGGGACTACGTGACCAGCTTTAAGGCCACCGCATTGGAGATCTACAATCTTGAAGAGCCAGTCGCTATGCTGGCACTGAAGCGAGGGCTCAGGATCTCCTGCCTGACCTACTTGCTGGATAAGAAGCCCCCCAAAACCTACTCCGAGCTCCTTCTCCGGGCCTAAAAGTATATCCGTGCCGATGAGGCAAACTGTACGAGGCGGGAGCTCGACGGAGGACCCTTGAAGAAGTCGGCCCCTGTTGAAGCGTCTGGGACCCGGAGGCCAGCACCCCAGGCTCCGAGCTCCCGGAGGGACCGGCCAAGGCTGAGAGGGACCCCTGTCCCCAAGGAGAGCTACACCCCTCTCCTCACCTCGAGGACAAAAACCCTCATGGAGATTGAGGGCGAGGACTACCTGAGGCACCCGCCTCCATTAAGGACCACCACCAGCCGTGACAAGACGAAGTATTACCGCTTCCACCACGACCACAGCCACAACACCGAGGAATGTCGCAACCTCAAGTGGGAGATTGAGGAACTCATCAAGAGAGGCTACCACAAGAGGTTCGTGGGGGGCAGACCTCAGGCGGAGTCCCAGGCTCTTGTCGCTCTCCCGCCGGCTCCGGCCATCGACAACCGTCCCACCGAAAAGCCAGTGGGCATGATCTCTTGGAGAGCTGCCCGTGCATCCAAGAGGACCTAGGGGGCAGGAAAATCTGAGAATGTACTCCCCTTTATGAGGGAAGGGGAAAACAGGGGAAAAAATATAAATAATGATGCCATGGTCGTCGAAATGATGATCGTGAAGCATCCTGTAAAGCACATCATGGTTGATAGTGGAAGCTCCACAGACGTGCTTTTTTATGATGCCTTCTCCAGAATGAATCTCTCCCCCGATCAGCTTAGGCCCGTGCATACACCCCTTGTTGGTTTCACGGGCATTTCTATGAGAGTAGAAGGAGAAATCACTCTCCCGGTCACTGCCGGAACCCCATCTCGACAGAGCACCATCATGATGACCTTCACAGTTGTAAGGCTTCCTTCCGCCTACAACGTGATATTGGGTCGACCCGAGCTCAATCAACTCGATACAGTTGTCTTCACCAAGAGGCTACTTGTACAGTTCCCAACTTCCTACGGTGTCGAGGAGATGAGAGGAATGCCCTAGCCAGTGCAGCATTGTTTCCAAACTCTCCTAGGGCCAAGGTCCCTCAGGACGACCCTAGCGCAGACAACCTCGACCAAAGGGCCCAAGACCTCAGGGGAGGCCCGGTCGAGCATCTACTTTCCTATCCACTCGGAGAGGACCCCACAAAGATGGTGCAGATCAGAGCCCAGCTACCCGAGGAGGAGAGGGCTCAACTGCTGGGATTCCTGCGAGCGAACGCGGATGTGTTCACTTGGACGATGGTGGACATGCCAGGTATCCCCCCTGACATCATTACTCATAAATTGAGTGTCGATCCAAAGCATAAGCTAGTTCGGTAGAAGTAGAGAAGTTTTG
The DNA here is from genome assembly GCA_021397845.1 of Areca catechu. NCBI lineage: Eukaryota > Viridiplantae > Streptophyta > Magnoliopsida > Arecales > Arecaceae > Areca > Areca catechu. Next base: position 40,536,785 of record CM038039.1, read on the forward strand.
CCCTGGAGAGACAAGCAGCCATCAAAGAAGAAGTTGACAAACTCCTGGCCGCCGGTTTCGTTCGAAAGGTCCAATACCCGAGCTGGCTAGCGAATGTAATGATGGTCAAGAAGAATAATGGCAAATGGAGGATCTGTGTAGACTACACCACCTCAATAAGGCTTGCCCCAAGGATAACTTTCCTCTCCCGAAGATCGACCAGCTGGTGGATGCCACCACGGGTCACCGGTTGCTCTCCTTCATGGATGCATTTTCTGGTTACAATCAAATTCGCATGCATCCAGAAGACGAGGAGCACACTGCCTTCATCATCGACCAAGGGACATATTGTTACGGATGATGCCTTTTGGCCTGAAGAATGCGAGGGCTACCTATCAGTACCTGGTCAGCAAGGTCTTTGAGGACCAAATTGGCCGCAACATGCAAGTGTATGTGGATGACATGCTCATCATGAGCAGGCCAGGCTCGAGCCATGTAGCTGACCTCGCCAAGTCCTTCCACAACCCGCGGTAGCACTAGATGAAGATGAACCCGGCAAGTGCACCTTCGGGATGGCGGCAGGAAAATTCCTCGGCTTCATGGTCACCCAGAGGGGCATCGAAGCGAATCCGGAGAAAGTGCATGCCATCATCGACATGGAGCCCCGACCTCCAAGAAGCAGGTCCAGCGCCTGACGGGACGAGTTGCCACCCTCAATAGATTCATCTCGAGGCCGGCTGATCGTTGCCTACCATTTTTCAAGGCGCTGCGCAAGATACACGACTTCACCTAGACCGAGGAGTGCCGGACAGCCTTCGAGGAGCTGAAGAACTTCCTCGCCTCTCCTCTGCTGCTCTCCAGTCCGGAGGAGGGAGAGGAGCTCTTGCTATACCTGGCGATGACACCGGGAGCTGTCAGCTCAGTTCTCGTCCTCACAGACGAGGACAAATCTCAGAAGTTGGTGTACTACACCAGCAAAATCCTCTACGATGCGGAGATCAGGTATACTTGCTCCAAAAAACTCATTTTTCCATTAATAATGTCTGCTAAGCACCTCGGGCCCTATTTTCAAGCACACCCAATAGTGATCGTGATGGACCAGCCGCTGAGGACTATCCTCACCCGACCCGAGACATCTGTGAGGTTGGCCAAATGGTCCCTGTTGCTCTGCGAATTCGACATAGCATACCGACCGAGATCATCGTAAAAGACCCAAGTCCTAGCCGACTTCGTGGTCGAGTGCACCGGGTTCGCCGAGGAGCCAGAGTAGACAGCAACGGAGCCCAGGCCAGGAGAAGAACCCTGGATCCTCCATGTAGATGGAGCGTCCAATTCAGGTGGGAGTGGAGCAGGCCTCATCCTAACCAACTGTGATGGGGTCGTGGCGGAATGTGCCCTCCACTTCAAGTTCACCGCTACCAACAACCAGGCGGAGTACGAGGCACTCCTCGCGGGCCTCAAGGTTTCCCGCGAGTTGGGTGTGCAGGACTTGAAAGTTTTCACCGACTCCTAACTGGTTGCCGGATAAGTTTCTGGAGAATATGAAGCGAGGGACGCCCAGATGATGAAGTACCTGGAGCAGGTCCGGGCGAGCACGGCAGGCCTCCGACGCTTCAGCATCTTCTACATCCCTCGAGGGGAGAATGCGCGCGCGGATGAGTTTCGCGATAGTGCCAGACTCGTCTCTAGGATGCGCCTACATCGAGCACCTCGAAAGTCCCAGCTACGAGAACCCGACGGAGGTACATCAAGTCGCCCCCGAGCTGAGCTGGATGGACAAGTATATCCGGTACATCACCGACGGCATCCTGCCAGAAGATCGTGCAGAAGTCGCCCTCGTCAGGAAGAAAGCCTCCCGCTTCGTCCTGATGGAGGGCTGGCTTTATCGCCGGTCTTACTCCTACCCACTCCTGAGATGCCTCAGGCCCGCCGAGACAACCTTCGTGCTCCAAGAGATACATGAGGGCCTCTGCGGGAATCACGTGGGAGGGAGGATACTGGCTTACAAAGCTCTCTGCCAAGGGTACTTCTGGGAGACCATGAGGGAGGACGCTGCCGACTTCGTCAAAAGGTATGACAAATGCCAGCGCCACGCTAACATACAGCGTCAGCTGGCGACGCCGATCTCCTAGCTCTCGGCCCTTTGCCCAGTGGGGAATGGACATCCTGGGACCGTTCCCCCCAGCACCAGGGCAACGAAAGTTCCTGCTAGTGGCAATCGACTATTTCACCAAGTGGGTCAAGGCAGAGCCGCTAGCCCGGATCGCGGAAGCTAATGTCCGCCAGTTCTTCTGGAAGTCAATCATCTGCTGCTTCGGGCTCCCCCGTTGTATCATCACCGACAACGGACGACAGTTCGATAACCACGAGTTTGAAGGATTCTGCACGGTACATGGCATCCAGCACCGGTTCACCTCGGTGGCTCACCCCCAAACGAATGGGGAAACCGAGGTGACCAACCAAACCATCCTTCAAGGACTCCGGACCAGGCTGGACCAAGCTAAAGGCATGTGGCCAGAAGAACTCCCGAGTGTCTTGTGGGCCTACCACACAACATCCAGGACAGCAACCAATGAAACATCCTTCAGCCTCGTCTTCGGTGCCGAAGCGGTCGTCCCAATCGAGCTCGGCGTGCCCACATTACGGGTATAGCAGTACGATGAAGCACGGAATTCGATGCATCTCCTGCTCAACCTGGACCTTCTCGAAGAGGCGAGGGACAAAGCTCGCCTGCGGATGGCGACCTACCGACAAAGAATGGCCCAATACTACAACGCCCGCGTCTGGACAAAGGCTTTCAAGCTCGGAGACCTGGTGCTACGGTGGGTGGAGGCATCCCAGCCTAGGGAGTGCGGCAAACTCTCTCCGAACTGGGAAGGCCCCTACAAAGTGGCTAAAGCCCTCTCACAAGGGGCCTACTACCTCGAAGACCTCAGCGGCGTCAGGTTCCCCAGAACATGGAATGCCTGCAACTTGCAAAAATACTATCAATAATGTAAGGTTTTCCAGCAATGATAATAATAATAGTTTTTTCCTCGCGCAAGTATCTATCTGTCTTGCAAAAAAATTCCAACAACGTCCCCGAGCCCAGCTCCAGGATGCTGATCCAAGACCGGAGCTCAGACCTCCGGCCAAAGAATTATGGAGCCACGCCTCTCTCAACCAACGACATCCCCAAGCTCAGCTCCAAGACGTCAAAGAACCATCGAGCCACGTTGCTCCCCATTCAAAGCATCCTCGAGCTCAGCTCCAGGATGCCAAGGCACCTTCGAGCCAAGCAACTCTCAGTCACCAACATCCTCGAGCCCAGCTTCAGGATGCCAACTCAAGATCAGAGCTCAGATCTCCGGCCAAGAGACCTTTGAGCCAGGTAGCTCCCATTCAACAACATCCCCGAGCCCAGCTCCAGGACGCCGGCTCAAGATCGGAGCTCAGATCTCTGGCCAAGAAAACTTCGAGCCAAGCCGCTCTCCATCTCAAACGTCTCTGAGCCCAGCTCCAAGATGCCAAGAGATCATGGGGCCACGTAGCTCCCATCAACGCCTCGAGCCTAGCTCCAAGGTGCTAAAGACCTGAGCCAAGATCTCAGGCAATCCCTGGGCCCGAGCCTAGCTCCACATCCAGGATGGCCTCGAGCCTAGCTCCACGGCAATCAAGACTGGTAACCCCTTCTCTGATCTTCCCACTCGAAAAGAAAACAAAAGGGAAAGGAAAGAAAGAGAACAAAGGGAGGAGCCCGGCAACCCCTTCTCTGATCTCCCCACTCGAAAAGAAGACGAGAGGGGAAGGAAATAAAGAGAACAAAATGGGGGCACAACCAGCATCCCCTTCTCTGATCTCCCCACTCTAAAAAAAAAAGGAAAAAAGAAAAAGAAAGAAGAGAGGGGGAGGAAAGAGAGAGAGAACAAGAAGGAAATACAACATCGAAGCTACCACCTTCCACACTCAAGACCGGAGCTCAGATCTCCGGCCAAGAGAACTTCAAGCCACGCAGCTCTAAGTCACCAACGTCCCTGAGGCCAGCTCCAGGATGCCAACTCAAGATCGGATCTCAGATCTCCAACCAAGAGAACTTCGAGCCACGCAGCTCTCAGTCACCAACATCCCCGAGCCCAGCTCCAGGATGCAAACTCAAGATCGGAGCTCAGATCTCCGGCCAAGAGAATTCAAGCCACGCAGCTCTCAGTCACCAACATCCCCGAGCCCAGCTCCAATACACCAACTCGAGACCGGAGCTCAGATCTCCAGCCAAGAGAACTTCGAGCCACGCAGCTCTCAATCACCAACGTCCCCGAGCCCAGCTCCAAGACGCCAACTCAAGATCGGAGCTCAGATTTCTAGCCAAGAGAACTTCGAGCCACACAGCTCTCAATCACCAACGTCCCCGAGCCCAGCTCCAGGACGCCAACTCAAGACCGGAGCTCAGATCTCCGACCAAGAGAACTTCGAGCCATGCAGCTCTCAGTCACCAACGTCCCCGAGCCCAGCTCCAGGATACCAACTCAAGACCGGAGCTCAGATCTCCGGCTAAGAGACCTTCAAGCCCAGCAGCCTTCGAGTGCCATAAACTTGCGCCTAGCTTGCTGGTGCCGAAGTCTAACAACTCAGCCCCACGCAAGGTGAGGCCCCCTCTCTGACCTCCCATACATCAAAAAGACAGAAAGAGGAGGAGGAGTGAAAGGGAGGAAGAGCCAGACAAGAGAAATGACTGCAAGGAAGTTTGTGCTTTATTGATTAAGTGTCAATTACAAACATCCCGCGGGCCCCCGACATGCCGGGTGGCCCTACCAAGTATAGAAAAAGAACAAGACATAAAAGGAAGCAGGAAATGGCTACTTGATGGCTGGATCACCGGGCTGGGAGTCTCCATCAGCAGGGGCTTCAAGCCACACGGCTTCGGGCTCAGGTGGCATGGCCTCCTCGACGCTCGCCTCCTGGTCTGAAGAGCCGGGATAGTCAAGGTGGCTGCGGCCCTCGGCCGAGACGAACTCCTCAACCAGGCGGTGCAGGTACATGAAGCCTTTGAAAAAAGAGTTCGACACTGTCTGTTGGATCTCGACGAGGAACTCCTCCGAGGTCCTGTACCTTTCCATCGCCTCCCCAGCTTCCTTCTTCGCTGCGGCCATCTCGTGCCTGGCATCCATAATCGACTTGGCGGCCTCCTCGGCTGCCCTCTAGACCACGGTCGACTTTCCCTCCTCCGTCGCCAGCCGGTCCTGGAGGGATTGCGCGATCCCCTTCTGTCGGGCGGCCTCGGCGTCAGGCACACCCAACCGCCGCTCAGCATCAGCAAGGTCCTCGGATTTCCTCCTTGACCGCTCTAGCTCGTGGTCGAGGCTCTCCTGGAACTCCTTCGCTCGCCCCTCAGAATCGGCGAGCTGCCTCTCGAGGTCCTTGACCGTCGATCAAGCATCCCCTCGGAGTCAACCTACTCTTTCAGATCGGCCTTCAACAATGCAATCTCGATCGTCTGCTGCTGCTCAGCTCACTCCTAGTTTCGGCAGCAGCTTCTAATGAAAAGAGCGTTGACACCCATCTGCATCACATGGGAAGTCAAAAAAAAAAAGAAGAAAAGGAAAAGAGAGAGAAAGAGGATAAGGTTGCTTACCGTGTAGAGGTGGGGGAAGATGCTGTCGATCACAGCTCCAACCGGCAGCCCATCCATCTCCTCCCGATCGCATGGCTGGATGGAGAAGTCCATCATGCGGTAAGCTAGGGCGCAATTATCGGCTAGGGAGCTCTCCAGCCCCAGCTTGAACGGAAGGCGATGCCTCGCCTCGTCTCTCCTGCTCTCCCAGGGAGCAGGTGCGCCCGTCCCTCCAGCAGTGGGATCCCCAGGAATCGGTCGAGGATCCGGTACTGTCGTGGTCGGAACCCCCGTCGCTGAAGAATCTCTGGGGCGGGCCTCTCCACCTTCAGCCTCGGCCATCCTCGGACATGAAGAGGGGGGCGACGCAACGGCAATAGCGGTGTCAACCTGGGCGGTTGCCTTAGGCTCTAGAATAGGGACTCCAGCTTGCGGCTCCGTCCGTCCTTCGGCCTCCCTCCTCGGAGTGACCGGCACCACAGGGGCAAACGCCGGTGCGCCCTCAATCCGAGCCCGCCTCGGAGAAGGCTCAGCAACCGTCCCAACAGGCGGCCTCTTCTTGGAGATCGGCAACGACTCACCCTCTGGGAGGATCAACTCTACACACAAGAGCCAAGAAAGTCAACCTAAGATGAAGAAAAGAGAAAATGCAGACGAAGAAAGAGCTGAACTCACCTGGCCCCGCGGATGAGTCGACCCTGGCATCGAGAAGGTTTTGCTCCGACAGCAGAACCTCCAGAGAGGGGATCTGAGCAGTGCGAAGCTGATCGTAATCGTCCCGATCGGCTGCATCGACCATGGAGATTCGGTTGAGGGATCGGTCCGGCTCGCTCCAGGCCCAGTCAACCCCCTCGACGTCCGCAAAGAAAAATTTGCTCTTCCATCTCTTGATGGAAGAGGGAGCTCGAATTTGATGCCCTTTGGACGAGAAGATAGAGACCACCACCCGTCCTCGGTCGGGTGGCATTTTAGGGTGAAGAATGCCCTGAATAAGGAAAACCAGGCAACGAACCCGTGGACATGGAAGAGTACAATGAAAGAGAAGATCACCCTGATGGCATTCGGCACCAACTGGACGGGGACCAGGCGATAGTTATTCAAGATAGATAAGAAGAAGGGATGAAAAGGGAATCAGAGACCCCCGAGAAGGTCCCCTCATAGAAGGCGAGATGCCCCGGACCACTGGAAGTGACCCCCTCCCCGTGGTGGGGGATCATGAGTCGGACGGAAGCCGGGATGTTATAAGCATCCCGGATGGCCCCCAGCTCCACGGTGGAAATCGTCGAAGCGACCCCGCCCGGACCTGTTGACCGGACAGACTCAGGAGCTGATTCGAGCAGCAGGGGAGGACAAGTGGGACTAGAAGGAACGGGAGGGGCAAGAAGGGCCGGTCTCATGCTAATCCTAAACTATGCCCCCTCCGACTCCTCATCGGAGGAGGAGAGCACTATCCTTTAGGCGAAAGATTAAGGACGAGACATGCTAGACTAAGAAGGAAGGAGCCTACCCCAGAAGGGAAGAAGGGAGAGGAACAAAGCCAGTCTGGACCCCTAGAGAAAGAAATGCAGATCGCGGAGAAGGAAGGATCTAGGCACTATAACAAGTATGAAAGATTTGAAAGAAATGAAACTTTGAGCAAGAAAATTTTTTCTTTTCACTTCGAGAGGACCCATCAAATCCGCGCTGTTGTGACCCCCTCGCAATGGATCTGCGCCACGTGCTGCCCATCGATGAAAAAGGAGTCCCAGCCGCTCAGAATTCTGCACCAGCATTAACTACTCCTCGGATGTGGCTATGTCGCACCCCCGCACAGGCCGACAGGGCCATTCCTCGAAGCGTCGGTGACCGCGGCCATCATTGCACCGAATTTTTGCCTTTCCATGCTAGCACCATAGTTACTCCCTTCGTCCCGAGTGCCGCGCACTAACGAGCCTCGGGAGTGGGGGGCAAATGATGTGGCGAGACCGCTGACATGGGTAGCTGACAGGTGCCACATTGAAGAAGACCGCCACGACGGACACCAAGGCAACACCCCAGCCCGATCACTTTGCCGAGCTGAGCTGAGCTGAGCCCCTTCAAGGTGACAAGGCCGAGCTCCGTCCTCCGCCAGGTCGCGCCCGCAAGCTCGGGATGCCTAGGCCGGAGCCGTCGTCCTCCAGGTCACCCCGCAAGCTTGGGACGCCTAGGCCAGAGCCGTCCACCGCCCTCCAGAGCGAGACCCTCGGAGGCTAGTGTCCTGCGGCCAAGGTCAAGCTCAGCGCTCACCCACCAATGTGGAGCCTCTCCGAGCGTGCGCCCTCTAGACCGGGTCCATCCTCCGCCCTCTAGAGCGAGACCCTCGGAGGCTAGTGCCCTGCGGTCGAGGTCAAGCTCAGCGCTCACCCACCGATATGGAGCATCTCCGAGTGCGTGCCCTCTGGACCGGGTCCGTCCTCCGCCCTCCAGAGCGAGACCCTTGGAGGCTAGTGTTCTGCGGTCGAGGTCGAGCTCAGCACTCACCCGTCGATGTGGAGCCTCTCCGAGCACATGCCCTCTGGACCGGGTCCGTCCTCCGCCCTCCAGAGCAAGACCCTCGGAGGCTAGTACCCTGCGGTCGAGGTCGAGCTAAACGGTCACCCGCCAATATGGAGCCTCTCCGAGCGTGCGCCCTCTGGACCGGGCCCGCACTCTTCATCAAGGTGATCGCACGAGCTCGGAGCGCCCAGACTGGAGCAAGCCCTACTATCCCAGGACATCGGCGAGCAGCCCAAGGACTACAGAGCGGCGCCTCCCATGCCGCCATGACTACCTACCCGACCGTACTCCAGGGGGATGGGCTAGACAAAAAGCACGAACCTCTAGGGCAGTGACCCCCAGATCGAGGCTCTGGCAAGCTTCCCGGAATGGAGCGATAGGAGAGGATGTCAGAACGAGCGAAAGCTTTCCCTACCACCTGTCAGGAAGGTGTCTCATTTACGGCACGGAATCCTACCGCTCACGCTTGCCAACCCAGCGAGGATCCCGAGGCAAACCCTAAACGACCAATTTTCAACTACAAAGAACAGTCGACACCCCCAAAAAGGAGGAGAGGTAACAACAACAATTCACTACCAACACAAGCGCAAGCTCGACCAAGAGGGAGAAGCACCGCCACCAAAATCATGGCTGAGGGAAAACGAGGGAAACAAGGAGAAGCGGAGTGACAGGGAACCCCTCTGTCCCCGCTATTAGTCTCCCCCTGCTACGTTTTCGCCTTCACACATCTTTCACTCATCCTAGTGCGGAGTCCATCAAGAGGGGCCTGATCGGGAGGATCTGTTCTCCTGGATCGTCACTGACTCGATCGTCATAGTGCCCCCACCGGAAATTCCGGCCCGGGTCACTAACCCCTATTTCGCAGGTCCAGGACCAGAGGACCGACAGGCAGCGAAGGGAGCGCATTCCAATGCCGGCAGTAGCTACGGGCCACGACGGTCTTGGCGGCAACACCACAAAATTATGTATACATGGAATAAATATTCAAGTCAAAATAAAAGGATATGTCAAACTATATGTATATCCAATACGATCATTCACAAATAGGATACTAATCAACATGTATCCACTGAGCCATTTTACAAATATCATTACATTCCAAAATGTACATCATAGATAAAAATAACTATAAGAATCGCCTATGCCCCTCCTACATTTTATTTTGGACCAAAATATAATTATAAAATTTTCAGGGTCTTAACTATAAAAACTAATTTATAATTTTAAAAATTCAGGGGCCAAAATGCAAAATGCCCTTTTGGACTAAAAATATAATTATAAGTTTTGGAGGGACTAAATTGTAAAAGGGCTTATATATAATTCTAGAAAACCCAGGAGCCTAAATGCAAAATGGCTACCTCTTTTTTTTATTAAAAGGGTTATTGGTTAATGGGTTATTGGATTTTGGGTTTGAACCCAAAACCCGTAAGCCAACCTTTCTTCCCAATTAAGACCGCCCCCATAAAACCCAGATCAAGCCAAGATACATGTTGGGAATTATGTCCCAAAGCCAATCGTTTAGGCTGTAGACGATTGTGCTAATTTTATAATTATATATGAATTTTTAATGAATAAAAATTATTCTTTTGGCTATTCATCATATGTACATTTTCGTGAAAAGAACTCTTGTATGATGGAGTCCTTAAAACTACATTATATTTGATATAGAGAGGATATATCAAGTAGTTCTTAAACTGGTTCATAACCAAATGATACATTGTTATAGGATGACAATGTATCAAGTGTAGGTTGTTGTATGTCACATTTGTTGATTGTCCTCTTAACCAAGGAGTGTGGAGACACTGATATGACATGCAAGTGAAATGTGTGACATCTCATTGAACGTGACTATTTGCGGAGCTCCTTTCTGTCAAAGGGTTGCTCGCGAAGGGATATGGATATATGTATCCCTCAGACTTGAGATCACCATGGCAACTTGCAAGCAACTCATTGTACTTTAATGCTGGACCGCCTAGATTTCTAATCTAGTGATGGAAGGTTTTTGGATGCAGTCAAGTACTTGTGGAGCGGTGATGGATCAAGATGGAATTGACCCCTCCAAATAATTTGGAGTGAATGACTCGCTGTGTCTCGATTTAGCAAATCCTTGGCCAGGGTAGTTTTTGTTTGGAGTCACAGAACTTGTAAAGTTGAGACACGATCTGGATGAACCAAATTAGGGTTGTCAATCAAATCCTAGGTCATCCTGAGCATTATGAGGTCAAAGGAATGAATTATGCGGTAACCATATGCCGAAGGTTTTTGTAAGTTGCTTTGCAATCTTCGACCTATCTGGACGTCGGGTATCATTGCTAGATGAGGACTTTGATTGGTACTGAAAATGTTCTAGTATTACTGGCTTAGTGTTCGAACCTATGGGGTCACACACCATAGGGATCTCTATCTGATCTTAAGGCTGATCGACGATTAAGAATCGTTCGCTGTCACTAGCGATCAATATGATTGATCATGTATCGACACTTGAGGGGGTCGACACTTGGCTGTGACAAGAAATATTTTTGGAAGTTTTTTCTGGACGAGCCGACTCGACCCTTGCTCGAGCCGACTCGTTTTGTGTTTTGGACGAGCCCACTCGACCCTTGCTCGACCGACTCGTTCCTACTGAAAGAACATTCCGACTGTTCTATGTTCTGGATGAGCCGACTCGACCCTTGCTCGAGTTGACTCATCTCTGCTCAACCAGAAAACCTTGAACGGTATTTCTGGGAAGCTTTTTGAAAAGGTTTTGACATGTTTTGAATTTCAAATTCAAGTTGTTTTGGCTCCAAACTTTCATGGAATGATTGTCATTCCTTCCTAATGTGGTTAGAGCCAAATTGGTATACTCCTTGACCTTCTCCCCCAATCACTCCTCCTTCCTCTTTCTCCCTCTCTTGGCTGCCTCCATAAATAAAAGTTGTTTTAGGGGCTGCTGATTGGTTGAAGAACTAGAAGAGAAAAGGGGTTTTGTGAGGACTTGGGATTGGGTGTGAGAATACCTAGCATTCAAGCTAGGTCTTGGAAAGAGAGAAAGTTATGAAGGGTTCCACCTCTCCTCCTTGTTTTTCGAGAAGAAGAGGATCGGCCCGAATGATCCCAAGGAGCTAGCACTCCGAGGGAGTTGATCAGTGTCGAGCCCCGGTGTGGATTACCTGTAAAGGCCAGACTCATGTGTAGCTCGAGCGCTTTACCCTTTTCCACAGTATTTTCAAAGGTATAACGGTAAGGTACTTTTATATCTTTAATTATTTTTCTTGCTCTTGATGTATATTGCATGCTGCATTATCTTACTAGATCCTGTTGCTGGTAGATTGGTTAATCATTTTGATCGATCTACCAAGCCTTTCGCTATTCATTTTAAAATTATTTTAAAATACTTTCTTTCTGCCTAGCATGTTTCTCCTTCAAAACGGTCCGCCGCCCTTGGTTCCAAGATCGCCACCGCCGGTGCTAGACCGGTCCAAACGGCCACGATGACCGACCGGGGAGTACCGGTCGCCGCCTCTGGCGGTGTCGTCGGTGTATGGTCGGGCGCTACGGTGAGTCTGCAAGAAATTTTATTATTATTATTATGCTCGGTCGGCCACCGGTGGTTATTAGGACCACCAATCGCCGCCGCCGGGAAGGGAGGAGGGGGACGATCCAGTCACAAAGACCGGTGAAATGCGGCCACCAGTGACAGCATAGGAATGGCCGACCGCGACCTTCCACAGTCGCCGACCCTTCGACTTCCAAACATTTTTTTTTTTGGTTGATTGGTTTGAGATCTCAGTTAATCAACCGAGATCAAAAGATATGATGACCAGGATCAGGTCTTCACGCCTGATTGCCATCAAGTTTCTATTGTTTTTTTATGTTATCCGAGGTGTCCAAAAAATAAAGACCGCCGGTCGATCCTGCCAGTTTCTCCAACCATCACCGGTATGGCAGCGTCATCTTAATGCCGCCGGTCATCCCACAGCACCGACAATGTCCGGCATGCATGATTTATAAAGATCGATGGGAAAAATTAGAGGGAGAAAGATTTTCTCATCGTATCTATAATATTAAATACGATGATTCTAATCTGATACCAGGGCTCTGATACCAAATATAGGAAAAATAATTTCTAGATCCCTAGAATCGATCAAAGATTAGAACCATAAATAGATTTGAGAAAAAAAATTGCATACCTGTATTCGTCATACTCCTGATCCCTGATCTCAATGCTCACATGAATACCGTAGGCAAAGTCCTTCTCTCTGGTCTTCTTCAGAAAGACGGCTTTCGATGAAAAAAATCACCGTACCATAAATCACGTAATACATGATATATATATATATAAATAGAGGAAGCGAAGAGGGACCCGGTCAATAAAATGAAAATATCTTAACCGATCCTTCCATCACGAGTCAAGTCGGGCTAAGACCTACTACACTATGACGTCTTAACCATACCAAACTATATGAAATACTCCTAACCCAATCAATGATTATATAATAATAGATTTAATTTATATTTATCAACATGGGTCATAAAAATAATTCAAATTTTAATTTAAAAAAATATATCAATTAATGTTATTAGCGAAAATCAAAAAAATTCTTACACCAGGTACCTTTACTTTCCGCTTTCCCTGGGAGCCCTTTGCCGCCGATGTCTCCCGGCCTCTGTCGGCCTCCAAAAACGATGAATTTGGAGGTGCGGTGGCAACCAAGTCATCTGCCTTCTCCCTTGCACTCAAGATCTCCTCGGCGTGATTCAGACCGTTCTCATCAACCAATAATGCGTCATCTTGGCCATCCCCGCCACATACTTCCACCGCTGCAGCTGACTCCTCATGAGGGACGGAGAGCGCCGCAGGGTCCACCTCCAGGTCGAACAGCATGTCCCCGTCATCCAACCCGGCGAAGTGGTCTTCAAAGTCGAGGTCCTCGAGGAAGTAATCTCCCATGAATTTGTTGCAGAATTCTTCTGTCGATCCCAAGCAGTTTACCACCTCCGCCTCTCTCTCATCGCCATCGGAGTCTCTTTGCGGCGATATTGCAAGCATAGCAATAGAAGCGAACTAGAAGTGCGTGTATCTATATATGTAAATATCCATAATAGAAGCTAAGCACAAGTATAGGTGAGGAAGAGAGGGAAGGAGGGAGAATGCGAACCAACCGAGCCTACAGCTACAAGAATGTATGGACGTGAGGCTGCATGGAAACGGTAAGGAGGACTTCTCCGACGAGAGGGTCGGCGACGGATCTGAAGGAGCGTGTGGAGTAATGAAGCATATAGCTTCGTGGAGTCATGCAGAACGGCAGTTTTTTGAGAGAGAGAGAAAGAGGCCGGATCTCCACCACAACTTCCCTCTAGATTTCCTTGGCTTGTTATTAGACTTTTATTATTTTTTTTTTTGGTAAAAAAAAAAGAAGGGGAAAGAAAAACCCCGCTGTAGCTGTCTTCACTGGACTCCTACCCCGCCAGATTATGTTCGATTCGGATCGCAATTATCCGCATACTCTCTCCATCCGAAGGTGAGTACGTCAGCCTGAGATGCTAGAGTGGAACGCTCCTTCCGCTCCCAGTCATTCCAGAAAAATTTTTGAATTTAATCAAGTAACTCACAAGCTCAAATCTCGAATCGTAATCAAGAGGATGAGTGCCAAAGTGTCCACCAATTATGCTATCATCTTTTTTATTGGTGTCGTACTCTCTCTCTCTCTCTCAATCATTCTTAGGCTACGCCTGGTGGCAGGCAATCCATTAGGTTATCAATCATTTAAATTATTTATAATTTATATTACTGGTAATTTTTGATATTTTTTTAGATTAAATCAATCTTATGGACGAAGATATGTGGATGGATGTTTCCAAGAGAGAGAGTAAATCAGTAAGTATAAGAGAGAGAGAGGGGGGGAGATCAAAAGAGTGCGCCAGACATGATAGGTACGTTGCATTCATGTCACAGCGCGAGACTGATCCGTCCTGGTACCGTGAACCAGGCATCGCTGCCTCTTCCTTTAATTAAAATATATATATATTTCTTTAACAACCAAGAAAAATTTGGAAGATGCATCTCTCCTCCTGCTCTCCCGCTCCGTCGTGGACGGTGGATCGCTTGGGGTTTGGGATGTGATGGCAGGTGGGGGATGACCAAGCCTAGCGGTCCACTGGAGCCGCTGTTAATAATGACCTGTGTATTGATAGAGACCACGCAACTAACCATATATAAATGCAGTTCGTTTCAGACAAATCCGGAACCTTCCCAGCTAACAGTAGTATATAATTTGGGTCGGATTAGACTAACAGTTATACCTAACTTGTGCTGGACTTCGATCGGAAATTATCATCATGATTTTATTGGATTGAGACCCAGTGGAGAGCTTGGAAACTCTTAACGAAATCCGAATTAAAACTAATATGATAGGTAGCCATCCAACCTGACATTGATCCATATTTTTGACAAGGTTCTTAATCTCAGAAAACTCAAAATTTAGGAGTAAACTAATTATTGAACTCATACTTTTTGTTTTTTGCTTTTCGGAACAATTTATAAGTTTTGGATTATCATGTGAATGCTCAAATCTTTGCAGCCTATTTGGATGCCCGTAGATATATGTATACATTCTAAACCGGCTAATTAAACATGATAAATCCTGAACAAGAAAGAAACTCACGCAAGTTGGGGAAAGCTAGCAGCACTATATTTTGATAATACAAATTAAGATAACGTATCAACTTTAGAGAATTTGGTTTCAACTTATTGACGTGGAGTTCCTGGATCGGCCGGTTGGAACCGCTGCATCGCAGGACCGTTCCCTGGTTCACCTGCAAAACAGGTTTCTTGTCGGAGTTGTTCCGGCAGGGGACACTCCGATGCCTAAGTCAGTGACGAATTCTAGCCATAGAATGGGGAAGGTATTGAGAGTGGGAGAGGGAAGGCTCTTGAAAAATGTATCAATGTATGTGAGCGAGGGTGTTAGCGTATACCTCTCGAACCATTCTTCTTACCCTTATTTAAAAGAGGGCCTCCGGCCTGCGTCCCGCTCTTTTTCCAGTAATCATGGGGAGCCAATCTTTCCCATGATTGGCGATCGTGAGTGGTCATTGGGCGGTTCCGGTCAGATCGGAGGCATGGCAGTAGGAATTGCGCGCCATGATCATGGCATGATGAGTGTCGATTGTAACCGTTGGTTACAGTTGCCTTTCTGGACCAGATTGTGGTCCAAGCTTCGAGTTTCCCCTTGCGTGGCTCGAAGACTTGGTATTTTTCCGGGATCGAAGATCGTGTCTATGGCGGGGACCGAAGTACGTGCCTTCGGAAGTCGATGAGAAGTTCGGTCTTCGATCAAGGCCGAAGACGTTGCCCGAAGGACCGGCTTTTGGATGTTGTGGTCCGGTGTGAAGCCTTGGATTGCCTGCAGTTGGCCTGTCCCTTGCTTAGTCCGAAGTCCGTAGTCTGGAGAGAGAGGACTTCGACCAGTCGAACCGGAGTCCGGTTTGTAGCTGAACTGGGATATCCCAACAGTTACCCCCCTACTCTCAGTTTTCAAAGTGGAGATTTGAAAAGTGAGAGTATTAAGGCCTTGTCATTTTCCTCCTGGGAGGCGGTGCAGTGGATGATTACGGGACCCCTGATAGGACTGCCCATCACGATCCGGAAATCAGATGGTGGACAGCTGTCACTCCTGGATTGGGGAGGAAGGAGAAAGTGGGTGGACGATGCCGCGGCTGATTTCAAAACATCTCCGCAATTCCAAGCGGAGATCAATGAAGCAACTTTGTATGGCTACCAGCACGGCTTCAACGACGGACTCTCCAAGGTGGAGGCCTTCCCCCATCTTGACCTCTCCAGCATTCCCCCCTTTGATATAGCTGGAGAAGAAGAAGAAGAGGAAGTGGAGGGGGCCGAAGCCACAGTAGAGGCCAAGGAGGCACCATATCCGGAGGAGGAGGCCACTGCCGTAATTGAAAATCCGGAGGTGACCCCAACTTCGATCCTGGTTCAGGAGGAGGCTCAGGCCGGAGGAGTCCAAGCTGAAGGTTCCCCAGTTCCGACCCTAGATTGACGAGGTCCTCCCAAAGCAAATTGATAGGTTGCTCCAGTCCTGTAGTGTGGAGCCATCTCCTGCTAATGTTGAGTGACTTAGGTCACTCTGGATGTATCTTCCTTCTTTTTCCATTGTACTCATCAATGAATGATAGTTTTCCCAGACTTTGAAATGAATTATTCCTTCTTTGGGTGTGCATTGTTATGCTTCATGTGTAACTCGAAATGGTTTTACCGTTCCTTCTTCTGCTTAGCCGAACAGTCGCGTCCGAAGGCCATTTAGTCGATAAGAACTTGTTTTACCATTCTTTTTCTTGTTCGATTGAGCAGTCGTGGCCGAAGGCTGTTCAGTTGATGAAGACGAACCTTGGAACGGACCGGAACTCTATTGCCGAAGGCCATCTCCTTCCTTCGGGTGTTGAGTTGGTCCATTGGGACAGACAAGAGTCATCTTCCCGCCAATCAGTGATTAGGGAGATTTGATTGCGATCCTTGTTGCCCATATGGCACGTCGATATATGTACAGTCGTGATTTCTTGTACCTTGTGAGCCGCTGGGTCTCCTTTTTTCAAAAAGAAATCATTAATGATGCCGTCGCACGATGAGGATTTCTCTGGATTTGAAGCGATGGCAGTTGTTGTCCTGGGGATGGCTCCCGAGCGACTTTTTGGTTCTCGAAGCGTCGCCCGGACACGTGGAGCTTTCTGATGCGGCTGGGAAGGACATGGGGCACGCCTCCCCGCAGTCAGTCGTGGGTGCAGGGTCTCTATAAATAGGATCTTGCCTTCTGTTATCAAGGGCCATCATTTCCGTAGGCTCCTTTCCTCCATTAATAATGATATTCCGCACTCCTGAGCTCCGTCGTGCAGCAAAGAGAAGGGCCATCGATCCGAAGAGGAAGCGAAGTCTGGAGTCTCTTAGGCCGAGGGAAGACGAAGAGGAGCCTCTCGTGGACCGTCTCGATAAGAAGGTTCGCCTGTTGGAGGCTCAATTGAGGGAGGCTTGGGCCCAGGTCATGGTGGCGACCACGGCGGCGGAGGAAGCAATGAGGGAGGCGGTGGACGCCGTTTCGAACTTCAAGGCTTCTGCCGCCTTCAAGGACGAACTCACCGGGGTGGCTCTGGACTCCTTCCACCAGGGGTTCCGGGAATGTCGGGGAAAGGCCTCCAAGTTTTATAACTTGAAGGGCCTGGATAACATTAAGCCCTCCGTTCCCTTTTCCGACCATGAATTTGATTCCGACTTCGATGAGGGGTCGGATTCCGGTTTGGACGGGAACCCCGGGGGCCCTTCGTCGTCCCACCAGATCTCTCCCCACCGGTATGGGAAAAACCCAGCGGGGAGTTATTGAAAATTTTTCACATCCTTCCGATGTTACTTTCTTTTCTTTTTTCTTTTTTTTTTCTCTCCTTGTGAGAGTTTCTTTTTCTTTTCTTGTCCTCTCTTTAGGACAGTTTCTTCCTTTCTTCTTCTTTTTTTTTTGTAAAAAATTTGAAAGGAATGAAATATCTTTTCGTTACATCTTTTCATGTTTTCTTTGCGATGTGTTGTATGACACTTTGTCTGTAATGTAGACTCTGCGGACCATCTTCGGTCTATAGGAAAGAAGTGAGGTCAGTTGGACTGTTCTGAGAATGTCTGTTATCGACAGAAAGAATGACAGTGGTCCTTTTAGGCACATGTTCGGATTTACCGTAGGGTAAGGTGTTTACACCGTCCCTGTGCACTTTCTGTCGTGATTAAGATATGCTGTTCAGGCCCACCTCGGCGCGTCTTTGGATTCACCGTAGGGTAGGTTATGAAAACCATCCCTGCGCCTTTGATCTTTTTGGTGGCCTGGTTAGACCATCCATTGCATTCGTCGGGCATACCGATAAGGTGAGTGGATCAGACTCTTCTTTATGCAGTTGACCGATTTTTTAGATCATGTCACTCAGGCTGTTGTCGTTCAGTCGATGCAACTAACCGTTCTGAGTTGAGTGGGGTTGAGGAGCTTTGCACAGGAATTTCAGGAACTCTTTTATTGATAGTATTTGCGAAGGTTTTGTACATTCCATGGCCGGGATAAGGCCTTCCACTCTAGGGTCCTGAGTCGGTATGTCCCTGGTCGAATAACTTCTTCGACTTGATATGGACCTTTTCAGTTGGGAGAGAGTTTACCCTGTTCCGTTGGCCTGGATACCTCTGCTCTTCGTAATACCATGTCCCCCGTGCAGAAAGTTTGTTCCTTTACCCTTGAGTTATAATATTTGGCGACCTTTTGCTGGTATGCCGCCATCCTTATCTGCGCCTGTAGCCTGGTGCTTGATAGCAAGTCCAGATCTATCCTTCTACGATCTGATTTCTCAGGTTCTTCATAGTTATCAATTTTCAAGGACTGTAGGGAGACTTCAATAGGTAGTACGGCTTCGGTACCGTAGGCCAGGTTGAACGGAGATTCACAGGTGGCCATTTTCGGGATAGTTCGGTATGCCCATAGAACGGAGGTCAGCTCGTCGGCCCAAAGTCCTTTGGTGGCGTTTAACCTTGTCTTCAGACCATGGAGGATGGTCCGGTTGGTGACTTCGGCTTCTCCGTTGGACTGTGGATGAGCAACGAATGTCAGTCGATGCTGGATATGGTACCGAGCACAGAAGTCCTTGAACTTTGGATTATCAAACTGTCTCCCGTTGTTCGTGATGATGACATGTGGGATGCCGAACCTGAATATGATGGAATTCTTTACAAAATTTTTCACCTTACCTTCTATGATCTGGGCTAATGGTTAGGCTTCTACCCACTTCGTGAAATAGTCGATGGCCACTAGGAGAAACTTCCTTTGCCCTGATGCTGGTGAGAATGGGCCAAAAATGTCCATCCCCCACTGAGTAAAAGGCCATGGGGCTGCCAGTTGAGTCAGGTGACTCACAGGTTGTCTCTGTACATTGGCATACCTCTGGCATTGATCGCACTTCCGCACGAAATCAGCTGAGTCCTTCTAGATGGAAGGCCAGTAATACTCCTATCAAATGATCTTATACGCCAGGGATCTACCTCCCAAGTGATCACCGCATATGCCCTCGTGGACCTCTCTTAAAGCATAATCTGCATCAGTGGGTCCTAAGCATTTCAGCAGTGGTTGGGAGAATGATCTCTTGTAGAGGATTCTGTCTAAGATGACGTACTAAGACACCATCCAGTAGATCTTCTTGGCCTCTGCCTTATCTTCCAGTAGTTCTTCCTTATTCAGGAACCTGATGATGGGATCCATCCAGCTGGGCTCAGTGTTGATCTGGCGCACCTCTGCAGCCTCTTCAGCTATGCTTGGAGTTTCAAGATGTTCAACAAAGGTATGCCCGAGGGACTCCGGTGCTGTAGTTGCCAGTCGAGACAGTGCATCCATCCGAGAGTTCTCTGATCGTGGAACATGGATGATTTCAAAATGTTCCAGTTAGGAAGATAAAGCCCGTACCTTCTCCAGGTATTGCACCATGGTTGGATCTTTAGCTGCATATTCTCTGTTGACTTGATTTATAACCAGTTGAGAGTTTGAGAAGGCTCGAAGTTGCTGGACTCCTAGATCTTTGGCGATCCGAAATCCAGCGAGTAGGGCTTCGTATTCAGCCTGATTATTTGAGGCATGGAAGGAGAAGCGGAGTGTGTACTCTATGGTATGGCCATCAGGTTCGGCCAATATGAGTCCAGCCCCGCATCCAGTTGCATTGGAAGCTCCGTCCACATGAACTACCCAAATGGACTTCGTCTCCTTCGGGACTTCTTCTTCTGCTGAAGAGGCTTCTTCTTCGGACTTCCAGGTGCACTCAGCCAAAAAATCGGAGAGCACCTGGGCCTTCATAGCCGCTCGAGGCTGGAAGCTGATATCAAACTCACTTAGCTTCACAGCCCACTTGGCTATCCTTCCAGAGGTGTCCGGAGATCGGAGAACGGCCTTGAGACGTTGATCTGTTAGCACCACGATAGCGTGGGCCTGAAAGTATGGTCGTAGTCGCTTTGCCGCAATCACTAAAGAGTAAATCAGCTTCTGTATCCTTGCATATCGTATTTCTGCATCATGCAGGACCTTGCTAATATAGTAGATGGGCTTGTGAGACCCGTCTTCCTCTTTCCGGACAAGAACCGAACTTACTGCTTCATCTGAAGCAGAGAGGTACAGATAGAGGACCTCGCCTTCTTATGGCTTAGAGAGCAATAGCGGGGTCTGCAGATACTTCTTCAGTTCCTCAAAGGCAGCTCGACAGTCATTGGACTATTCAAAGCCCTTTGATTGCCGGAGTATCTTGAAGAACGGAAGACATTTCTCGGTTGACCGAGAGATAAATCTGCTGAGGGAGGCAATCCTCCCCGTCAACTGCTGGACTTCCTTTTTGCAGGAGGGATGTCTCATATCTTTCAAGGCTTGAATCTTCTCAGGGTTCACCTCGATCCCTCGTTTGGTGACAAGGAAGCCCAGGAATTTGCCCTAGGTGCACTCAGCCAAAAAATCGGAGAGCACCTAGGCCTTCATAGCCGCTCGGGGCTGGAAGTTGATATCAAACTCACTTAGCTTCACAGCCCACTTGGCTATCCTTCTAGAGGTGTTCGGAGATCGGAGAATGGCCTTGAGAGGTTGATCTGTTAGCACCACGATAGCGTGGGCTTGAAAGTATGGTCGTAGTCGCTTTGCCGCAATCACTAAAGAGTAGATCAGCTTTTGTATCCTTGCATATCGCATTTCTGCATCATGCAGGACCTTCCTGATATAGTAGATGGGCTTGTGAGACCCGTCTTCCTCTTTTCGGACAAGAATCAAACTTATTGCTTCATCTGAAGCAGAGAGGTACAGGTAGAGGATCTCGCCTTCTTGTAGCTTAGAGAAAAATGGCAGGGTCTCCAGATTCTTCTTCAGTTCTTCAAAGGCAGCTCGACAGTCATCGGACCATTCAAAGACCTTTGATTGCTGGAGTACCTTGAAAAACAGAAGACATTTCTCGACTGACCGAGAGATAAATTTGCTGAGGGAGGCAATCCTCCCCGTCAACTGCTGGACTTTCTTTTTGCAGGAGGGATGTCTCATATTTTTCAAGGCTTGAATCTTCTCAGGGTTAACCTCGATCCCTCGTTTGGTGACAAGGAAGCCCAGGAATTTTTCCGAAGTGATCCCAAAGGCGCACTTTGCCGGGTTCAGCTTCATATGGTAGCACCGGAGAGCACTGAATGATTCCTCCAAGTCGCGGATGTGATCTCTCCGGAAGAGGCTCTTGACGATCATGTCGTCAACATAGGTCTCCATGTTTCTTCCCATTTGCTTTATGAACACCTTGTTGATGAGTCTTTGAAATGTTGCTCCGGCGTTCTTGAGGCCGAACGACATCATCTTGTAGCAGTAGAGACCTTTATCAGTGATGAAAGCCATCTTTTCCTCATCTTGTGATCCATTCTAATTTTATTGTAGCCGGAGAAGGCGTCCATGAAACTCAGCAATTGGTGGCCGGCGGTAGCGTCGACCAGTTGATCAATCTTTGGGAGAGGAAAGCTATCTTTTGGGCAAGTTTTGTTGAGGTCTGTATAGTCGATGCAGATCCTCCACTTGCTACTAACTTTCTTCACCATCACCACGTTGGCCAACCACTTGGGATAGCGGGCCTCTCTGATGAATCCTGCTTTGAGGAGCTTGTCAACCTCTTCATCCATAGCTTGCTGTCTTTCGGGGATGAAGCTCCTCTTCTTCTGCCGCACCGGCTTGTACCCAGGGGTTACTTCCAGCCGATAAGTAATTACTTTGGCAGGAATCCTGGGTATGTCCGAAGCCAACCAGGCGAAGACATCGGCGTTGTCCCTGAGGAAACGGATCAACTCCGTTCTGGTTTTCTCAGCTAGTGTGCTCCCGATCTGCACAACTCTGGAGGGATCTTCCTCTGTCAAAGGCACTGGGACGGTCCTCTCCATGGGCTCACCAAGATTTGTGGCTGTATCCCTCGGATCCAGCTGATCTGGAGTTGTCAAATCCTTGAAATGCCTGTCTTCAATCATCAGACATTGCCGTGCAGTCCTCTGGTTTCTTCTAACTTCTCCAACACCGTTTCTGGTGGGGAAGCGCACCAAGAGGTAGTGAGAGGAGACCACGGTTCGGAATCTGTTCAAAGCAAGCCGTCCCAGAATAATATTGTATGCTGAGGGGATCCGGACCACCGTGAAGTTGATCGGCAGTGTCTTTTATCGAGGTTCGGTGCTAAGGGTTACGGGCAACAGTATTTTCCCTTCGGCATAAACTTGGTTGCCCCCAAAACCAGAGAGCGGTATGGGGGATCTTTGCAGTTGATGTCTAGGCAAACATATTTTAGAGAATGCATCGTACATCAAGACATCAATCAAACTTCCATTATCAACAAGGATCTGCTGTACATCATAATTGGCCACTACGGCCAAAATCACAAGAGGATCATCATGTGGGAGCCGAACTCCCACAAGGTCGTCGTCGAGGAAGAGGATAGAGTTGTTGTCTTTAAGTCACTTTGGAGCATCGTCCTCATCCCTTCTCTAGTTGGTAGGTCGGTGTATCATCCCTACACCTCCATTGGTGGGCCTTTGATTTGGCAATTCGGCCTCTTCGGGAGGTTGCTAGGGAACAGTTGCTTCCGACCGGGGTCCTTGGCGATCGATGTACCGCCCCAAGTACCCCCTCTTGATGAGATCCTCAATTGCATCCTTCAGCTGGATGCACTCTTTTGTGTTGTGGCCGTGGTCCCGGTGGAATCAGCAGTATTTATTCCTGTTCCTTACGGAAGAGGATGCCTTCATGGGACGGGACTGTTGGAGATAGTTTTCCTTCTCTATCTCCATGAGGATCTTCTCTCGAGGGAGGTTGAGGGGGGTGTAGGAGTCGAATCTTCCTCCCAATGCTCTGGGCCTGGGAGGACTTCTTCGGCGGTCTGTATATTTGTCACCGTTGTTATTGAAAGTTTGGGGACCTTGTCCCCTGTTATTCTTCTTTTTTGAAGGGGATTTCCCTTCAATCAGTCATCGATTTGCCGCCTGCTCTTCAGTACTGGCATATTTCTGAGCCCTTGACATGAGCTCAACGTAGCTTTTAGGGAACTTCTTATCCAGGGAGAAAGTAAGCTTGGAGGTACGAAGCCACTTCTTCAGTGCTGACATGGCCACGTGCTCGTTGAGATCTGGGATCTCAAGCATGGCCGTATTAAACCTGGAGATATAATCTCGCAGGCTTTCTCCTTCATTTTGGTGAAGGAGGAACAGTGTGTCTGTATTCCGAGAAGTCTTGCGGCAGGTCCTGAAATGCAAGACAAATAATTTTTCTAACTTGGAAAAGGAATCGATGGTACCTGGGCGCAGGCTCGAGTACCACATCCGAGCGGACTTCTTCAAGGTAGCCGGGAACGCTAAGCAGTACATCGCGTCCGAAGCTCCTTGGATCATCATATGGGCCTTGAAGCCGTCCAAATGATCGAGGAGGTCGGAGGTGCCATCATAGGGTTCCATCTGGGGAACCCTGAAGTGCTTGGGGATGACCTTGGCCATGATGCGGTCGGTGTAGGGTGGGCGCAGGTCACCCACAATCAAGTCGTCGGGATCCTTTAGATCCCGCATTCTCTGCTCTTGCGCCTTCGCCATCTCTGACTTGATGGTTCTGAATCTCCCATCATAATCGAAAGTCTGCTTCGGCGCTCTCTCCACAAAGTGGAGTCTCCGGAGGAGGGTAAGGGAGTTTGCCTATGCCTTTTCCCTTTGTGTGGGGAATCGGCGGATCTGGGCAATCTCGAAGTTCGACCTTCAAGAGGGGGCCGAGAACAGGGGGAGGGATGCGTAGAATCCTCCCGTGGGGCTCTCTTTCTTCGGGATCGAGAGCTATGTCTAGAGGTGGCCGGTGGATCTCCCATCGGAAAGGCTCTATCCTGGAATTCCTAAACCAAGGCCGTAAGGTTGGTGACCTGGTTCACAAAAGCTTCAAACTGCTTCAATCCCACAACAACTGTGGGAGGTGGAGCATCGTTCTCCTCTGGGGGTGCACCCCCCTGAGACGGAGCACGACTCCGGCTTGTAGAAGCGATTGGAGCTTTTCCTCTTGCCATCAAAAACTTTTTTCTTCCCCTTGTCTGGGAGGGAGCTTAAAGAACTTTAATGTCCTCCCCCTTCTTGGTGTGCCAATCTGTTGGCGTGGAGTCCCTGGATCGGCCGGTCAGAGCCGCTGCGTCGCAGGACCGCTTCCTGGTTCACCTACAAAACAGGTCCCTTGCCAGAGTTGTTCTGGCGGGGGACATTCTGATGCCTAAGTTAGTGGTGGATTCCAGCCACAAAATGGGGAAGGTGTCGAGAGTGGGAGAGGGAAGGCTCTTGGAGAATGTATCAGTGTATGTGAGCGAGGGTGTTAGCGTGTACCTCTCGAACCATCCTTCTTACCCTTATTTAAAAGAGGGCTTCCGGCCTGCGTCCCGCTCTTTTTCCAGTGATCATGGGGAGCCAATCTCTTCCATGATTGGCGATCGTGGGTTGTCATTGGACGGTTCCGGCCAGATCGGAGGCGTGGCAGCAGGAATTTTACGCCATGATCATGGCATGATGAGTGTCGATTGTAACCGTTGGTTACAGTTGCCTTTCTAGACCAGATTGTGGTCCAAGCTTCGAGTTTCTCCTTGCGTGGGCCGAAGACTTGGTATTTCCCTGGGGCCGGAGATCGTGTCTACGGCGGGGACCGAAGTACATGCCTTCGGAAGTCGATGAGAAGTTCGGTCTTCGGTCAAGGCCGAAGACGTTGCCCGAAGAACCGGCCTCCGGATATTGTGGTCCGGTGTGAAGTCTTGGGTTACCTGCAGTTGGCCTATCTCTTGCTTGGTCCGAAGTCCGTAGTCCGGAGAGAGAGGACTTCGACCAGTCGAACCGGAGTCCGGTTTATAACTGAACCGGGATATCCCAACACAACTTATATTAATTGCATGTACTTAGGTTTATGAAGCCTGTTTAAAGGATAGATTTATTTTGCAGCCATGGAAGGAGAAGGTTTTAATTTTTTTAAAGTATGATTAATTATATGATAAATATCAGATGATTCTCTAACTCGGGATGCATCCATTTTTATAGAATTGTTGCCTTACTAGAGAGTAATGTAACCATTACTATCTCAACTCCTATATTTACAAGGAAACTAAAATTTTGCTGACGGGATGATATGTTATGCAGTAAATCATATAAAATCTACTTCAAAAAATTTCTCGTTGGATCTTCCTATCCCATTTTCTAATAATATTTAAATTTTAGACTCCAATGAACGTATCTATTTTTTTTAGATTTAAATTATCCAATTTATCAATAAAAAAAAAGGAAGAAAGTTAAATAAAAAAATTCAAAAAAAATCTCTTTCAGCAACTTTTTATAGGATTTTTTAAAATATTTTTTTAAAAAATTATATTACTAAAGTGTAGCCGTCTCAAACAAAAATACCAAACTAATGCTCATTTGACCACCTGCCAACTTTTTTAAAAAAATTTTGGCCACCTGTTGGTTGGATTGGACGGCCGCTGCCATCTGGAGAAGGCGCATCCTAAAGATGTGTTTTCATAGAGAAGGCTTCTTCAACAGCGGATCGGGACTTCGGAAAAAAAAAAAAAAAAAGAAAAAAAAGTAGTTGGTCCCCTCAAAAAAAATGAGGTGCTGGTTTCCTTCTCCGATCTCATATATCTATATATATATATAAAATCGCTGCCATCTATTTTATAAATATTATTTATTTAAAATAATATGCATAATTTTTTTATTTTATTTTTTTGGAATAATATAAGTTTAATTTTTTGTACGAATTATTAGTCATGATTAGTGATCTCCCTTCTCTAAAGATATGTTGTTACTATCATTTAAATTTTGTTATTGAAAGTATTTTTTTATTAATAGTTATGTTATTTTTTTAGGGATACGATAATTTTTATAAATGGGCTTGTGACATCCCATGAATGTTTAATTTTTTAATTTTTTTTAGAAATATATTTGTGTAAATGGTTGTAAAAAAATTGTTAGTATTTTTAAAAATTAGATAATGGCCTTGATAGATTTGAAATGGATTGGACCTAATTTACATAAATTTATAATATTTAAAAATATTTTTATAGATGTTTGTTGATATAAATAAGTTTAAATAAAAATAGTAATACAGTATTTTTAGAAAAATATTAATTAAAAAATAGATTTATTTATTTAAAAAATTATTGTGCTCATAAATTAATTATTGATTAAAATTCAACAATATATATTATAATTAAAAACTGTATTGCAATTTGTAAAAAAAAAAATCATAATATTAATAAAAATTAATAGTTGGAATTATTTAAATGAAAACAATAATAAAAATATTATTATTGTCATAAATAAAAATTTAGACATAATTGTAAGGAAAATATAGGTTAATGAATTTTTAAAAAATATGAATGATATTTTTTTTTAAAAAAATATTAGTATTAAATTAATAAAAATATATTTTTTTCAAAAAATATAATACTTTTTTTAAAAAATAATATTAATTAATGATATATTAATAATTACTTATAAGTAAAAAAGTAATCATAGATTAAAAATTAATTGTAGTTAAAAAATAAGTAGTAAATATTAAATTTACCATCGGTCTGCCTGCTAGTCTTATCATCGGTCTGGTGACCGACCACTGGTGTGATCGGGGGTCCGGCCATCGATCCAACTCAGACTGCCCCAACCTGGTAATCGGACTGGCATCGACCTGGCGGCCAAACATGCAATCAAATTGATGACCGGATTGTCTATTGAATCGACGGTCGGATTGATAATGAAATCCGTCCTGCCACCGATCCTAGCACCGGTCCAGCCACCGGTCCTAGCACCCGGTCTGACCACCGATCCGAGTGCTGATTTGGCCACCAGTCTTGCCACCGATTCGGGTGTCAATCCGGCCACTGGTCTTGTCATCGATCCGACCGCCGGTACGGTCGCCAGTTTGGTTAACAGTCTATTTTTTTTAATTTACAATCATAAAACAAGTATTTTTTTAAATCCTAATTGGTGGCAGATGATCCAGGTGCTTCCTATTTTTTTGGATTTTTTGGAAGGCACAGGTTCTACCTGCATCTTCAATTATATATTTTTTTTTTTTTGCATTTTGCTTGAAGGTATAGGTTCAACCTGCGTCTCTAACTAAATAAATTTTGTTTTATTTTTTTAGAAGGCGCAGGTTGGATATGCACCTTTAAGCTTTTTTTTTGAAGGGGTTTAATAGAAGGCGTAGGTTCAACCTGTGCCTTCAAATAATTTTTTTTTTCTATTTTAAAAGATACAGGTTCAACTTGTGCCTTCAACTTTTTATTTTATTATTTTTTTATTTGAAGGCACAGGTTCTGCACCTTCAAATAAATTTTTTTTTTATTTTAAAATGTGCATGTTCAACGTGTACCTTCAACTTTTTTTTTTGATTTTTGTTAAAAGATGCAGGTTCAGCTTCTTCTTCTTCCCCTCTTTATTTATTTATTATTATTATTATTATTATTATTTTTAATAATGAAAACGCATCCTGGAAATGTTCCTTCCCCAGAGTGCAGCGAATGTCCAATCCAACCAACAGGTGGCTAAATTTTTTTTAAAAAAGTTAACAAGCGATTAAATGAATATTTTTGATTGGGACGACCATACTTTGATAATATTATTTTAAAAAATAATATTTAAAAAAAATTACTTTCATGGTATAATTTAGTTAGTTAGGATGATCCTTGCTAGGAGCTCACTACTCCCTCCAGTCTTGGCGATTGGGACGATCTCGTGCTTTGCACCGCCTGGATTAGCAGATTTCACCGCCCTCTCCAGTCTCGGGGAATTGGGACGGTCTCGTGCTTTCCACCACCCGGATCGGCAGATTTCACCGCGATGGCAACAAGACGATGGATTTCGAGACGGCGAAAGGACGACGTTCCTCGTGAACGGAAGGGTCGCGGCCTGCCTGACACCGCAAAAAAAAACTACACTCGGCTGAAAATTTCTGTGACCCAACTGCCGTATCTGTCACTGAAATCTCTTTGTAGCATATGCTGCATATCAAACAAAAATAAAAAAGAGAAAAGAAAAAAAAAAAAAATGTAGCGGGGCTTTGACTGCATAAAGTTTTTTTTTTTTTTTTTTTTTTTTTTTTTTTTTTTTTTTTGGGGGGGGGGGTGGGGGGGGGGGGTGGGGGGGGGGGGGTCCCCTCCCCATCTTTATCTTTTACGCTGCAAAAACATCCGGTGCCTTTCAACCAAGGTCCTTGGACACCCATCAGATTAATTTCCTCTTTTCTATATTCTTACAGATATTATTATTATTATTATTATTATTTATTCCTCGATCTCCATTGCCCGCTGGTAAACACTGGTCCTAAGTTTTGTCCAATGAGGACTGGTTTGTGGTCCGTTCTTGTTTAGAGCAGACCTGAATCGATGGCTGGTTTGCTTTTCTTAGACCACGTGAACGCTGTCATGTGATTCTGACGGGATCCGGATTAAATCATCAAATTAGCACGCATGGGGTCGAAAATAGGCTACTCATAGCAGGTTGGAAGGTCTCGGGAGCAGTGATCCAGGCTCTTGCATTTGGGAGACGATGGCTGCCTCCCATGGCTAGATCTGCAACTCCATGGACCATTTATTTTTTTGGAAAGCCATTACCCCCTCTTTCATAAAAGTGATTTAGATGGCAGTATTCTTAACTAAGAAGATTATGGTGGAGTTAGTTTTGTTGTTAGATATATAACTGAGATGCTTTAGTGGCGACTAGGAGAGTGTATTTGTTTGACACGATGGTATCTATGATTGAGTTGCATGCTGCAAGGATTGAAATTTATGGTTAAGTATTTGAAGTAGACACATGTTGTTCTTAAACATGATTCAATGATCGTTATTCGATGGCTTTCTACCAAATTTAATACTAAGGTCTGTCCCTATCTATTATTAATAAATTGTTGGAGGTTGATTGCTCCTCTTCTGTCCTGTGAGGCTAAAAATGTGGCCGATTAGATGGTGATATAAGTGGCTTATTATACCAGAATTATCTTGTCGACTACTTTGTTGAAAATTCTTTTGGATTTTTTGTATATTTTATTTTCTGATACAGAAAAATATATTTTTACTCGAACGGTGTGATAAATCCATTTTATCAAAAAAAAAATAATAATTAAACTAGGTTCTATGATATTAGAGCCATGATATGAATCTAAAGTTAGGACAAGGCCATCCTAAATCATGGAATATATGTCTCAAAAAAAAAATAAAAAATAAAAAAAAATGAAGTAAAATGCACTGGAATTAATAACCTTGAAAAATCAAGTTTAGTGCATGATTAGGGGGTTAGAGGCCACATGCTTGGACACAAGCCTCTTTACAAACAAAAGTTTTCAATCAAGGTTGCCACCTTGGTTGATGTTAGTCTAGCATTGCTCTTATTCCTAATTTAACAAGTCATCGTTGCTCCTTGTTGGACTATTATTTCTAGCTCTTTATTATGAGTTTTGTTCTTCAAAATTTGCCAAATTGGCCTAGGTTGATAAATTAATCCATTTATGGATCGTTGAAAGTATCACGCATTCACGCCCCTAACTTGGATTCAAATATTGAGGATGTGGGTAACTGCTATATATTTATAAAAAATTACCCCTATAGACATGCAAAGCATCCATCTGTCCCTAGAAATTATATAATTTATATTTAAGAGATAGTAAATATCATAATGATTAAATTATTAATCCAAAATATCATATATATATGGTAAACACCACCATAAACCATAGGATTATTCTCCCAAATTTTACATTTCAAAACTTGGATATTTAGATCATTTATATATCACTCTTATACCAACCATTATTGTGCATCTATTACTCTAAGGAACCATCTACCAACTAGACTAGCCTTCCCTCTATATACATGCATGCTCAAAATTTCCAATTAATGTTCCAAGATTTGGATAATTGAATCTAGAAAATATGTAAAAAGTATGAGTTTCATAGCTTACCAAGTAACCAAAACATAATCAAAGAAAATAAGCAAGTATACAAATATGAATGCCCAATGCAACAACTAGTTTGATAATATAATATATTAATAATTAGAGTAATACTTATCACTTTAACATACTATAATATAAACATCACCTTTTAAATCAGAAACTCATATATGATCTAAGTGATGTGGCGGGATCGCTGACATGGAGGAGTCGACAGGCACCACGTCAAAGGAAGCCGCCGCATCGGACGCCACATCAATTCTCCTGCTCAGACTCCTCTGCCGAGCTGAGCTGAGCTCCCTCGAGATAACGAGCCGAGCTCCGTCCTCTGCCAGGTCGGTCCCGCGAGCTCGAGACGCATAAGCCGGAGCCGCACTCTGCCCTCTAGAGCGAGACCCTCGGAGATCGAGCCCTGTGATCGGAGTCGAGCTCAGCCCTCCTCTGCCACGTGGAGCCTCTCCGAGTGTGAGCCCTCTGGATCGGGCCCGCACTCTGCCCTCCATAGCGAGATCCTTGGAGATCGAGCCCTGTGGTCGGAGTCGAGCCCAGCCCTCCTCCGCCACGTGGAGCCTCTCCGAGCACGAGCCCTCTGGACCGGGCCCGCACTCTGCCCTCCTCCACTGAGATGACCCCGCAAGCTCGGGGCGTCTAGGTCGGAGCGAGCCGTGCCATTCCAGCTTGGCCCCAGCTCGGACGTGGGCACCGCCATCCCAGGACACCGGCGAGCCACCCGAGGACTACATTGGAACACCTGCCAGACCGTGCTGACCGCCTGTAGCCGCTGGTTATACTAGAAATGTTAGAAACACACTGATCGAGGCACCGCGCTCCTCACCAACTACCTGGACCAACCGAGAGAGGAAGCCAACCAAGAGATTCGAATCCCAAGGGTGGCGGCCCATCGATCGAGGTACTACCAGGTTTCCCAAAATGAGGTGACCAAGGGGAATGTCAGAGCACATGACAGCTTCCCTTATCATGGATCGGGAAAGGTTTCTCGGGACACCGCCGCACGCGCTTGACAGCCCAGTGGAGATCCCAAGAGAGCACCCAACGGTAACCTGGTTCACAAAAAACTTGGAAGTAACAACCATAACACAAGCAAGGCATAAGCCATACCACTTGAACACAAGTGCAAGCTCCACCAAGAAGAGGAGCACGGCACCACCAGCATCCTCGAGCAAGGTCGGGTGGAAGGGCCACACAGAGACTCCCTCTAACCAGGCCACACTTTTCCCGACACACTTGCATCCCACTCTTACACAACACACTCCTCCTTGCATGGAGTCCATCAAGAGGGGCTCGACCAGGAGGATCTGTTCCCCTGGATCGTCACTGACTTGACTATCGGAGTGCCCCCGCCGGAAATCCCGGCCTGGATCACTAACCCCTGTCTTGCAGGTCCAGGTCCACCGGACGGTGAGACAGTGAAGGAAGCGCGCTCCGACGCCGACAGCAGCTACGGGCCACGACGATCTTGGCGGCAACAGATTGACGTGCCAGGTAGGGGAGCGGTCAAGCCCTCCATCTCTCTGCAGATTGACGCTCCACAGAAGGATGGTGACGACACGAGCACGAGAGGCCTCCCCTAGTCATGTAGGGGACTCCCCTTCCCGAGGGAACCCGCACAATCTCGAGGTGGGGCCATCCGCTCCAGTTCAACCACCTCCGACAGAGTCTAAGATGGCCGCACTCACCCAGCAAATGCAGATCCTTACCATGGCAGTGCGCTAGCTTCAGTATCAGCACCAGTCCTTGGCTACCCACCAACAGCCAGGGACTCCGGCAGCCCACGCCGCAGCCCCCCGCAACAGCCTACGTTCCTTCCAAGGAAGGCCTTCGCAGCCGCGGGTCGTCACTGACAACCGGGGTAGTCATCAGACTCTGACAAAAAGACAACGAGCCGGGTCTGCCGACAGGGAGAGCCACTCACCAAACCTCGGACGGGCAGTATCAAGGCCCCACCGAGTTAGGAAAAGCAAGACCCCCCGCCACGGGTGCCAGGCACCCATGTCACCTTCTCCGTCTCCTTTGGCGGAGGGGTTTATTGACGAAGCCGTCAAGCGCACAGCAGAGAATCTTCTGGAGGAACATGAGCGCAAGCTGGTAGAGTTATCCCGTCGGTTTGCCAACATGCAGGGCTCCGCTGGTGAGCCAGCGGGCTACGACGCCCGTCCCCCATTCTCCCAAGAAATCCAAGCATAGCCGATCCCGCATCGATTCTGGATGCCGCAGGTAGATCCTTACGATGGGACCACCGACCCCCTGGACCACCTAAAAAGCTACCGGACCCTCATGAGGGTCCAAGGGTCCACCGACGCTCTTCTCTGCATCACTTTTCCTGCCACTCTCCAAAAAGTAGCCCGGGTGTGGTTCACCCGTTTGGAGCCGGAGAGCATCAACTCTTTCGCTCGGTTAGGGCAGAAGTTCGTGGCCCACTTCGATGCCTGTAGGAAGTTGCCACGAGAGGCAGATAGCCTCTTCTTCATCCGGCAGCAAGACCGTGAGCCCCTACGAGACTACGTGGCCCGCTTCAAGGCTACCGCATAGGAAATTTATAACCTTGATGAGCCAGTTGCCATGCTGGCGCTGAAGCGAGGGCTCAGGACCTCTCGCCTGACCTACTCACTGGACAAGAAGCCTCCCAAGACTTATTCCGAGCTTCTTCTCTGAGCTCAAAAGTACATCCGCGCCGAGGAGGCGAACCGTACGAGGAAAGAGCTCGACGGGAAGCCACTGAAGAGGCCAACCCTCTTCAAGACGCCCAGGACCCGGAAGCCAGAACCCCAAGTCCTGAACTCCCGGAGAGGGCCGATATCGAAAGGCGTTGCCATTCCTGAGGAGAGTTACACCCCTCTCCTCGCCCGGAGGACAAAAATCCTCATGGAGATTGAAGGCGAGGACTACCTGAGACGCCCGCTTCCGATGATGTCCTCCACTGGCCGCGATAAATGGAAGTACTGTCGCTTTCACCATGACCATGGCCACGACACCGAGGAATGCCGCAACCTCAAGTGGAAAATTGAAGAACTCATCAAGAGGGGCTACCTCAAAAGGTTTGTGGGGGGCAGACCTCAGGTGGAATCCCAAGCGCTCATCGCTTTCCCGCCAGCTCCAGTCATCGATAACTGTCCCACCGAGAAGCCGGTGGGCATGATCTCTCGGGGAGCTGCGCGTGCGCCCAAAGAGCCCGGAGGGCAGGGGAGCCTGAGAATGTACTCCCCTTTATGAGGGAAGGGGGAGACATAAAAAAAATGTGTAAATAATGATGCCATGGTTGTCAAGAAGACAATCGCAAAGCATCCTTTAAAACACATCATGATTGATAGTGGAAGCTCCGCAGACGTGCTTTCTTATGATGCCTTCTCCAAGATGAACCCTTCTCTCGATCAACTCAAACCTGTGCATACCTCCCTTACTGGTTTCACAGGTGATTCCGTAAGGATGGAAGGAGAGATCACTCAATATCACCGCCGGCAGAGCATTGTTATGATGACTTTCATGGTCGACAAGCTCCTTCCCACCTACAACGTCATCTTGGGCTAGCTAGGACCCAACTTGCTCGATGCCATTGTCTCTACCAAGAGACAACGAGGATCTGTGTAAACTACACCGACCTCAACAAATTCCACCGACAACGAGCAGCCTGGTACTGCAATGCCCGGGTTAGGCCAGAAGCCTTCAAACCCGAAGACTTGGTGCTGCACCGGGCAGAGGCATCTCACCAAACTAGGAAGGCCCCCACATGGTGGCGAAGCCCTCTCACAAGGGGCCTATTACCTCGAAGATCTCGACGGCGTTAGGCTCCCTCGAACATGGAATGCCTGCAATCTGCGAGAATACCATCAAAAATATAAGGTTTCCTATCAATAATAATGATAA
This sequence comes from Areca catechu, assembly GCA_021397845.1. Taxonomy (NCBI): domain Eukaryota; kingdom Viridiplantae; phylum Streptophyta; class Magnoliopsida; order Arecales; family Arecaceae; genus Areca; species Areca catechu. The sequence continues at coordinate 40,570,744 of CM038039.1, forward strand.
TGACTTTTTCCTTGCGCGAGTATCAATCTGTCTTGCAGGAAAGCATCATGAACGTCTCCGAGCCCAGCTCCGAGATGCCGACCCAAGACCGGAGCTCAGATTCCGGCCAAGGGATCTTCAAGCCAAGCTGCTCTCAATCTTAAATGTCTTCGAGCCTAGCTCCGAGACATCAAGGGATCTTCGAGCCACGCCACTCTCAACCATCAACATCTCCGAGCCCAGCTCCGAGATGCTGACCCAAGACTGGAGCTCAGACTTCTGGCCAAGGGATCTTTGAGCCAAGCTGCTCTCAATCTCAAACGTCTTCGAGCCTAGCTCCGAGACGTCAAGGGATCTTCGAGCCATGCCACTCTCAACCATCAACGTCTCCGAGCCCAGCTTCGAGATGCCGACCCAAGACCAAAGCTCAGACTTTCGGCCAAGAGATCTTTGAGCCAAGTTGCTCTCAATCTCAAACGTCTTCGAGCCCAGCTCCGAGACGTCAAGGGATCTTCGAGCCACACCACTCTCAACCATCAATGTCTCCGAGCCCAGCTCTGAGATGCCGACCCAAAACCGGAGCTCAGACTTTCGGCCAAGGGATCTTCGAGCCAAGTTGCTCTCAATCTCAAACGTCTTCGAGCCCAGCTCTGAGATGTCAAGGGATCTTCGAGCCACGCCACTCTCAACCATCAACGTCTCCGAGCCCAGCTCCGAGATGCCGACCCAAGATCGGAGCTCAGACTTTCGGCCAAGGAATCTTCGAGCCAAGCTGCTCTCAATCTCAGACATCTTCGAGCCCAGCCCTTAGACGTCAAGGGATCTTCGAGCCGTGTCTCTCTCAAACATCAATGTCTCTGAGCCCAGCTCCGAGATGCCGACCCAAGACCGGAGCTCAGACTTCCGGCCAAGGGATCTTCGAGCCAAGCTGCTCTCAATCTTAAACGTCTTCGAGCCCAGCCCTTAGACATCAAGGGATCTTCGAGCCGTGTCACTCTCAACCATCAACGTCTCCAAGCCCAGCTCCGAGATGCCGACCCAAGACCGGAGCTCAGACTTCCGGCCAAGGGATCTTCGAGCCAAGCTGCTCTCAATCTTAAACGTCTTCGAGCCCAGCCCTTAGACATCAAGGGATCTTCGAGCCGTGTCACTCTCAACCATCAACGTCTCCAAGCCCAGCTCCGAGATGCCGACCCAAGACCGGAGCTCAGACTTCCGGCCAAGGGATCTTCGAGCCACGCCACTCTCAACTATCAACATCTCCGAGCCCAGCTCCGAGATGCCAGCCCAAGACCGGAGCTCAGACCTTCGGCCAAGGGATCCTCGAGCCACGCCGCTCGCAATCTCAAACATCTTCGAGCCCAGCTCCGAGATGCCAAGGGATCTTTGAGCCAAGTAGCTCCTATCAACGCCTCGAGCCTAGCTCCAAGGTGCCAAAGACCTGAGCAAGCTCTCAGGAAACCCTTGGACCGAGGCCCAGCTCTCCGGCCAAGAAGGCCTCGAGTCTAGCTCCAAGGCAATCAAATCCTGTGACCCTCTTCTCTGATCTCCCCACTCATCTAAAAAAAAAGGAAGAAAGAAAAAAGAAAGAAAAAAGAGAGAGAGAGAGGAAGGAAAGAAAGAGAACAAGAGGGAAATGCTCCGACAAAACCTTCATTTCATCGTCCAAGACCGGAGCTCAGATCTCCGACCAAGGGACCTTCGAGCCACACTGTTCTCAATCATCAACCGTCTTCGAGCCCAGCTCCGAGACACCAACCCAAGACCGGAGCTCAGATCTCCGGCCAAGGGACCTTCGAGCCACGCTGCTCTCAATCATCAACCGTCTTCGAGCCCAACTCCAAGATGCCAACCCAAGATCGGAGCTCAGATCTCCGACCAAGAGACCTTCGAGCTACACTGCTCTCAATCATCAACCATCTTCGAGCCCAGCTCCGAGATGCCAACCCAAGACCGGAGCACAGATCTCCGGCCAAGGGACCTTCGAGCCACGCTGCTCTCAATCATCAACTGTCTTCGAGCCCAGCTCCGAGATACCAACCCAAGACGGGAGCTCAGATCTCCGGCCAAGAGACCTTCGAGCCACGCTGCTCTCAATCATCAACCATCTTCAAGCCCAGCTCCGAGATGCCAACCCAAGACCGGAGCTCAGATTTCTGGCCAAGGGACCTTCGAGCCACGCTGCTCTCAATCATCAACCATCTTCGAGCCCAACTCCGAGATGCCAATACAAGACCTAAGAACAGCCCTCAGGCACCTTGGACCGGGGCCCAGCTCTCCGGCCAAGGGACCTTCAAGCCCAGCTGCTCACAACTGCCAGAACCTTGCACCCGATTCACCGTACCAAAGCCTGGTAACTAAGTCCCGGGCAAAGTGAGGCCCTCTTCTCTGACCTCCCCACTCATCAAAAAAAAAAAAGAAGAAGAAAGAAGAAAAGGAAAGAGGGGAGTGAATGAAAGAAAAAAAAGAGGGAAGGATGGGTTGCAAGAAAGTTCAAATTGTATTGATCGAAAGCCAGCTACAAACATTTTACGGGCCCCCGACATGCCGAGTGACCCTGACCAAATACAAAAAGAAAAACAAAGTACAAAATACAATAGAAAGGAAAAAGGACTTCTCTACACCGGCCACCCCCCTACTGAGCCTTGAGGCTGAGAGGTCCCGCCTTCAGGAATCTCCGGCTAGACAGCTCCGACCTCGGATGGCATGGCCCCGGCTGGCGTCGGAGGCTCGGAATCCGTAGCTTCCTCGACGACAACCTCCTTATCAGGTTCTGCATCCAAGGCCGAGGGGTACCTGAGACGGTCGCGGTCCTTATCGAGAACAGATGCCTCGATCCGGCCACGCAAGAACATGAAGCCTTTGTAAAAGGAGTCCGACGTTGTTTGGTGGATTTTAGCGATGAACTTCTCCGAGGCCTTGAACTTGGCAACGTCCCCCTCAGCGTCTTTCCTGGCCTCGGCGACCTCCTTCCTTGCTTCGATGGCCTCTAACCTGGCAGCCTCTATCGACTTGCCCGCCAGCTCCGCCGCCTTCTCAGCCACGGCCAGCCTCGCTTTCTCTGTCGCCAGCTCCGCTGGGCAGTTCGGGAGGCCTCCTTGTGCTGATCAGCCTCGGCACTGTACCAGTTCAGTTTCTTCTCGACAGGGAAGAAATTGTTGATAGCCTTCTTGGAGCGACTCCACTCCAGATCACGAGCCTCCAGGAGTTTCTTCGCTCGCCCCTCAGCGTCGACGAGCTACTTCTCCAGGTCTTTGACCTTCTGCTCGAGCACCCCATTTGCTCCGGCCTTCTGCTTTAGATTAGTCTTCAGAGACTCGATCTCAACTGCTTGTTGCCACTCGATACGCTCCCAGTTTTGATAACAGCCCTTAATGAAGAGGGTCTCGGCACCGATCTGCACCATGAAAATAGGTTAGCTAAAAAAAAAGAGAAGAAGAGATAACTCATCGAGTAAAGGTGGGGGAAGATGGCACTGAGGACGTCGTTCAGCTGCAGTCCAGCCATCTCCTGCCAATCGCACGTCTAGATTAAGAAATCCATCATGCGCTTCGCCAGTGCGGGGTTCCGGAGGAATGAGCTCTCCAGCCCCATCTTGAAAGGGAGTCGACGTCGCGCCCCCTCCCTCCTACTCTCTCCTGCAGTAGGCGGCCTTGCCCCACTAACCGCAGGACCCCCGAGGGTAGGCTGAGGAGCTGGTACCCGTGCAGGCGGCGCCTCAGTCGTAGCCTTAGTCCCGGCTCGAACTTCCTCATCCCCGATCTCGATTACGGGCTAACTCGGAGGATTGGGAGATGCAGCGGCGGCAGCTGCGACCCTTGCCCGGGCTACTACCTCGGGCTCCGTAGCGAGGGCTGCCCCCTGACGACCAAGCCGCTCCGAGACCTCTTGGGCCTCCTGCTGGACCGGTCCCGGCGCCACAGACACCGCCCTCTCCACCGGTGTAGTGGCAGCTCGGGATGCCCCTGAGCTCTGACCGACCGGAGCGGCAGGGCTCGGACTGGCCACCATGGCAGGAGCAGTCGCAGGCGCGCTCTCGCCCCGGACCCGCCTCGACGGAGGCTCCTCGACCAGCCCAGTCGGTGGCTTCTTCCGGGTGATCGCCAGCAGGTCGCTCTTTGTGAAAATCATCCCTGCATGCAAGTCACACAACGGTCAGAGCCCATAAGAAGTAATGTAAGAAATGCAAGGAAGAAAAAGGAAAGTTCAAGTCGGACTCACCCACCCCATTTGTTGGGTCGACCCTGGCATCGGAAAGGTTCTGCTCTGATAATAGGACCTCAAGAGAAGGAATCTGGGCGGTGCGGAGCTGCTCGTAGTCATCTCGATCAGCCGCATCGACCATAGAATTTTGGTTGGGGGATTGGTCCGGATCGCTTTAGACCCAGTCAACCCCCTCAACCGCGGCAAAGAAGAATTTACTCTTCCATCCCTTGATGGAAGATGGGAGCTTGAATTTAATGCCCTTTGAGCGGGAAGACAAGGACCACCACCTGTACTCAGTCGGGTGGCGCTTCAGGGTAAAGAAAGCCCTGAACAAAGAGAACCGGGCAACAAACCCGTGGAGGTGGCAGAGCACGATGAAGGAGAAGATGACCCTAATGGCGTTTGGTACTAGCTGGGCAGGGAACAAACGATAGTTGTCCAAGACGGATAAGAATAAGGGATGGAAAGAAAACCGGAGACCCCCGGAGAAGGTCTCCTCATAAAAAGCAAGGCGGCCCGAGCCATTGGAAGTGACCCTTCCCCCGGACAAGGAATCATAAGCCGAACAGAATGTGGGATGCCATAGACATCCCGAACGGTCCCCAGTTCCTCGGCGGTGATCGTCGAGGCGACCCCGCCAGGACCTATGGACCGGGCAGACTCAAAAACAGGTACAGAAGAAGGAGGAGGGAGAGAAAGACTGGACCCTGGTTCCCTGATGAGCAACGGACCGGGAGAACGCCTCCTACTGAACTCGAAGCCCAAGCCAAAGCGGCCTCCGCTCGGAGGGACCGGCCTCGCCCTAACAGTGGAGGGGCGGAAGCCCAAGCCAAAGCGGGACATCTTCAAGAATAAGAGAAGTGAAGAACTCGAGGTGGAGGACAAAAAACCGGACTCGACTCGAAGGAGACCCTAGAAGGACCCTACTCCGGCGAAAGGGGAAGAAAGTGGAGACTAACCTGGCTCCTTAGAAGATCTGAGGCAACTGGGAGGAAGAAGAAAGCTCGAACACAGCAGCAGGCACGGAGAATTCAAAAGAATGGATGTTTTGGGTAAGGCCCTCTTTTCATTTCGAAATGACCCGATGGATCCGTACCAATCCGACCCGTCCGCCAACGGATCCATGCCACGTGCTGCCCATCGGCGAAAACGGCATCTTGGCTGTCCTGAATTATGCGCCAACATTAACTACTCATTGGACGTGGCCACGTGGCACCCCTGCATTGGCTCGCAGGACCGTCTCACGAAGCACCAGCAATCATGGATATCATTATGCTAGATCCCCGCCTTTCCACGTCAGCACCATAATTACTCCCTTCGGCCTGAGCGCTGAGCACTAGCGAGCCTCGGGAGTGGGTGGCAAATGATGTGGTGGGATTGCTGACATGGGGGAGCCGACAAGTGCCACGTTAAAGGAAGCCGCCGCGTAGGATGCCACGTCAATTCTCCTACTCAGACTCCTCTGCCGAGCTGAGCTGAGCTCCCTCGAGACAACAAGCCGAGCACCTTCCTCCGCCAGGTCGATCCCGCGAGCTCGGGACGCCTAGGTCGGAGCCGCACTCTGCCCTCCAAAGCGAGACCCTCGGAGATCGAGCCCTGTGGTCGGAGTCGAGCTCAGCCCTCCTCCGCCACGTGGAGCCTCTCCGAGTGCATGCCCTCTGGACCGAGCCCGTACTCTGCCCTCCAGAGCGAGACCCTCGGAGATCGAGCCCTGTGGTCGGAGTCGAGCCCAGCCCTCCTCCGCCACGTGGAGCCTCTCCGAGCGCGAGCCCTCTGGACTGGGCCCGCACTCTGCCTTCCTCCACCGAGATGACCCCGCAAGCTCGGGGCATCTAGGTTGGAGTGAGCCCTGCCATTCCAGCTCGACCCCAGCTCGGACGTGGGCACCGCCATCCCAGGACACCGGTGAGCCACCCGAAGACTACACTGGAACACCTGCTAGATCGTGCTAACCGCCTGCAGCCGCCGGTTACACTAGAAAGGGGAGAAACACATCGATCGAGGCACTGTGCTCCTCACCAACCACCTGGACCATCCGAGAGAGGAAGCCAACCAAGAGATTCGAGTCCCATGGGAGGCGGCCCACCGATCGAGGTATTGCCAGGTTTTTCGGAATGAGGCGACCAAGGGGAATGTCAGAGCACATGACAGCTTCCTTTATCACGGATCGGGAAAGGCTCCTCGGGACACCACCGCACACGCCTGACAGCCCGGTGGAGATCCCAAGACGAGTGTCCAACGGTAACCTAGTTCACAAAAAACTTGGAGGTAACAACCACAACACAAGTAAGGCACAAGCCATACCACTTGAATACAAGTGCAAGCTCCACCAAGAAGAGGAGCACGGCACCACTAGCATCCTCGAGCAAGGTCAGGCGAAAGGGCCACACAGAGACTCCCTCTAACCAGGCCACACTTTTCCCAACATACTTGCATCCCACTCTTACACAACACACTCTTCCTCGCGTGGAGTCCATCAAGAGGGGCTCGACCAGGAGGATCTGTTCTCCTGGATCGTCACTGACTTGACCATCGGAGTGCCCCCGCCGGAAATCCCGGCCCAGGTCACTAACCCCTGTCTTGCAGGTCTAGATCCACCGGACGGCGAGACAGCGAAGGAAGTGCGCTCCGACGCCGACAGCAGCTACGGGCCATGGCGATCTTGGTGGCAACACTAAGGATACTTTAATAACTAAAATCAAAACCTAAAATGATTATGCTAAAACTTTTAAAAATTTTTTATGATTGCATATATTTTGAAAGTATTCTATGAACTCATCAATTTATACACTTTAGCCATATATAATCTCTATAGTCCAAAATACTACATTTAATTCCTACAGAATAAGTCTAAAATATCGCACTTAACTCCTGCAGCGTAAATCCAAAATACCTCATTTAACCCCTACACAAACTTAAAATACCGTACTTAATCCTCTATAACGTAGGTCCAAAGTGTCAATGTCTAGAATAATACCAAATATCAATGTGAAATCCCAAATGGTAGGATCCCAAAACATAGGTAGAATGGGAACTCAGTATTTATATACAAATTCAATATATACAATTACTAGTGTCCTGTATGTATATTTTGCAATATATGGATTTGGCTCAACATGCATAATCTATAATGATGAACAATCATGAAAATTTTCATAATCAATGTGCAAACATGGGTTTCCAAATCAATTCATTTATCTTTACCAATATACAGATCCATGATAAAGTTTTTAAGATTCAGATGATTGAAAATAATTTTAACGATAGTATAACTATAAGATTGTAAGAAATAATGGTTAAAAGCTCAAGCATACAGTAAATTCTTGCTTCCTGCTAGACCCATGGTTTAACAAATTATACAATTTTCAAAATATTTAGCTATAATTAATTCAAAGTACCCTATAAATTATATTTATAAATTTTTGATTAGTGAAAGTTACTTACCTTAATCAAGAGTAAAAGGTTTAGCTACAACCAACAACTATCACCCTCCTTCATAAACTTACAATAGCATACAAGTACCACTCTTAAATCTTTTTTTGTTTTTTTGATAAAGAAAAGGAAAAGGAAGGATAAATCCCATCGCAGCTAGCCTTTACTGGGGCCCCCTTCCTGCTAGACCATGTTCGATTCAGGTTGCATGTTTTTCACATTCCCTTCCCATAATAGATAAGTACGTCAGCCTGACCCCGCTAAGTCAACGGAGTAGTGCGCTCTCCCCCACCCCGGTCACGTATTCTAGGTCGCATTCTAAATTTAATCGAGTCACCCATAATGATCATGCCTTGAACCCGTGATCATTGGATAAGAGGTTTAAGCCCCTACCAACCGGGCACCACTCTTAAATATTTAATCTTAATACCCAACATAGCCATAAATATATCTATTTTTCCATCCTTTCTACCAAGCTCTTCCTTTTGACTAAGCTTCCCATCACAAAAGAAAAACTAGAATTACCATCAAGTTCATGCCCAAAGATTCCAATGTCATCAACTTCCAATCCCATTTTTTCATTCTACCATTTTTTTTTCTTTGATCAAAATAATATCTCCCTCTCATACCTTGCTTACCAAGTCCTATTCTAATTAATAGATATGGCAGGTGGACCACTCCCTCCTTTCTTATCCTAAATAATCTTAAAATCTAACATCAATACCCAAAATCATCAAGCACTTTTTCCATCTCTTTTAAATGCATACATGTCCTCCCTCTCTCCTTCTTCTTCTCCTTTTTCTTTTTCTTCTTTTTCTCTATTTCTCTTTGGAAGGTGGAAATAGCCCCCTTCCTCTCTTTCTTTCAATTCCTCGACATAAAGTGAAAGGAAAAAAAGAGAGGGTGGAAAGGCCCTGGATTCCTTCCCTCAACTTAATTTTTTTTATTATTATTATTTTAATTCTTCCTTGTAAGGTTTTGTATGGTGCTTCCAAGTTTTGGAGAGACTTGGAAGACTATGGTAGGGATGCTAGAGACGATCTCTGGAGCTTGGGAGCATGTCCCAAGCAATTCTGGAGGTATTCTAGAAGGGCCCTAGAGTCATGTTGGGTCAGGAGATTTAATCCAGGGTTGAGAGTTTTTTTATATTGATTTGTTGGGGGGAGTTTTTTGAGAGATTGTAACATAACCCAATTGGGTTATGGGGTTGGATCTAGGTTTGTTTAGTTGGTTAGGAGGTTAACCAGTTGGTTGGTTAGTTGGTTGTAACCAATTAGAAATCCCAACCATGTGAGGTATCCTAATCAGTTTGTTATTGGCCCAAGACAAGTCCTAACCATCCATGTGATTGAGTCCTAATAGATTCAAGAAGTTGTTAGCCCAAGATGAGTCCAAGAAGTTTAAGATGGTTGATGCCCAACTTGAGGAAGATTTCACTACCCACTCTTCTATAAGAAGAGGGGGTGTGCGTGAACTTGGAGGGTGTCCAAGAGGGGCCGATCCCTTTAGGGTCTCTCGGTTTGCAGAGAGGCCGACCAAGGCTTGGAGCGTGAAGACACCTCACAGTCATGAGAAGACCGTGAGGGGCTGATCTTGGAGCGCCCCTCTTTGGGACAAGACCACGTGGAGGGACTTTCCGCGTGGGGACTTGGCCGTGAGAGGATCCTGCGTGAGGTAGTCCGCAGGTGGAGCTCTTTCCGGTAAGAGGAGGCATGGTTAGAGAGGCGCACGTGACAGAGATATCACGTAGAGGCTTAGTGCCGTGGAGAGCTTGGTGCCGTAGGGTGTTTCATGGGGCTTTGGAGAGGAAAACTTGTATAGTCCGTGGGTGGGGGCTTCTACTCGGGTTTGTGAGAGGAGGCCGGTGTCCCGTTCTTGTATATTATAACAAGGTTCTTATCCAAAGGAATACAAATCTTTTTTTCTCCTATAGCTCTTTTCCATATCTTCTTTTTGTATGATTTTGAATCCAAGAACAGATTTTCTCCCTTGTTGTTTCCGCTGCGTATAGGCACTGGTCCGGATCCTTCCAATAAGTGGGATCAATGCCCAGCAATCCTTAACATTCCTCCTGATGTAGCAAGAGCACTGACGTGGGATGCCCGTCGGATACCGTATCCATGTATGCTGGCACGATGGATGCTCCCTCGTCGAGCTGAGCTTTCTCAGAATGCCGGATCCGCCCGTCGAGGTCGAGCACCGTCCTCCGTCAGGTCGGCCCCCCTCCGAGGCTGGGGCGCCTAGGTCGGAGCCGAGCGACCTTCCAGATCGGACCCCCCGAAGCCTGGTACCATGGTTCGGAGTCGAGCCCAGTCCTCCTCCACCACGTGGGGCCCCTTCGAGGTCGGGCCCTTCCGTCTGGGATCGCGCACCGCCCTCCTTCGCCAAGCCGGGCCCCCGAGGTCGAGCCCCGCGGTCCGAAGTCAAGCTCGGCCATCCTCCACCCCGTGGGGTCACTTCGAGGTCGGGCCCGGCGGAGCTCAACCTTGTCCTCCAACTTGGCCATCACCTCGGCTAGGGTGCCGGTCACCTAGGGAACGGCGCCTTCCCTTTCAAGACGTCGACGAGCCTCCCGGGGGCTACGAAGCAATGCCCACCATGCCACAATAACTGCCTGCTGCTGCCACTCATGCCAGAAGAGAAGGGAGAGAAGCCCCCGGACCGGGACGCCATGCCGCTCGTACTACAGGAAAGGAAGACCGGTCGAGGGGCACGGATCCCAGGGGCGGCGGCCCCCCAATCGAGGCCCTGCCAGGAATGGTGCAGCCAGAGAGAGAATGTCAGAACGCATAGAAGCTTCCCCTGCTGTATATCAGGAGACACATCCCGTCCACGGCACGGATGTCACCGCACGAACTATCACCTCAACTACAAAGAACGATCGACGCTCCCGAAGGGGAGGTAACATGAAAAAAATAACACAAGCACCGGTGCTAGCTCAACCAGAAGGGCAAAGTGCCACCATCACCATCAAAAAGAAAAAGGAGAAGAAGGGAGGCGGCTAAGCAGAGAATCTCTCTAGCTCCGCCGTTATCCTCCTCCTACCTCACTTTCACCTTACTCTCACATCGTTTCCTCCTCGAGTGGAGTCCATCAAGAGGGGCTCGACTAGGAGGATCTGTTCTCCTGGATCGTCGTTGATTTGATCGTCGAAGTGTCATCGTCGAAATTTCCGGCCCGGGCCTCTAAGGTTTCTTTCCTTGCAGGTGCCGAGAACCTCCGGAAAGACCGGTCGGCAGTTCAGTTTCACTGATAGCTACGGACCATGATGATCTTGACGGCAATACTTCTTATCTAAACGAACCAGAGGTTAACCCTCCCTCAAGCCACCACCTGTGGCACGACGGTCTTGAGCCGTAGCCACCCTTGGCATGGCCACCAGCCACCATGGCAAAGCGAAAAAAAGAACCTGACAATGGGCTTTCAAATAATAAACATGCTCCTATTTCCTCTTTTTCCTCGTAGGTACGACAAGAAATCAATTAAGAAGAGGGAAAGGGAAAGACTTATCGTTGGCTAGGAGGAAGAAAGGAAGGGAAACTCAGATGGCATCGAGGGCAGCATGGGATGGAGAGGAAAGATTTGGGCACGAGAAAGAGGGAAGAGAGGAATAGGGCGATGTTCCGTTCTTCCACAGAGTCGTCCTTTCCTCTAAAAATCATGATGCTCACGTTTGCTTTTCTTTGCTATCATACATGGATCGCTCAATACACCGCGGGTCTGCTGTATGCGACAACCGCATGGCTAGCCTGCATCAAACTAAATGGCCCTTCGCCCGGTGTCCGATAAAAGGCTAACTGATAATGCTACGGTGGATTTTTTTTTTTTTTTGGATAAAAAAGAGGAGGATAAATCCCGGTATAGATCATCTTGCTACGTTCAATTCAAACCGTAATTTTTTTGCGAGCTCTCCTCACCATCAGTGAGAGCATCAGCCTGACACCACTAAGATGCTGGAGCAGTGCACAATCACGTATCCCAGAAAATACCTGGATTTAATCGAGTCACCCGCTATTGGGGTTAAATAGGATCACAAAAGAATATACCCAGGATAAATTTTAATCCCTGTGTGCTAATTGAAATAGGCAATAACTCAACAATATCAATCCAGCAAAAGCAAATCAAACCAAGCACAAGAAAACCGGATTTACGTAAAAAACCCTCCAATGTGAAGATAAAAACCACGAGACCTGGAACCAGATCAAACTTTCACTATAATCAAATAATGGGTAAGCAAGGTTTTTCTCTCTAGCAAACTAGAGGCTTTCCAAACAGCACATGATGATCATTTTAGTATAATATATATAAATATTACTGAAGAATACATGAAGAAAACAGAGAAGATCTCACCAGAGTTAAATATTTGCTGATTACACAAGAGGAATCACAGCGATCCGAACTGTTCACTTTGTAGAGCTCGCTGTCGTGAACAACATACTAAAATTTCATCATGATCAGGTTTTGAATTGCCATCTGATTAAGACCTAGAAGGATCAAAATATTTTTCCCCTTTTATTTTCTCTCTCGGCGCCGCATTCCCTTTTTCTTTGCTGTCGCACTCCCAAAAAAAAACACGGTCTCACAAGCCCTAAGCCCTCTTTCACAAGGGCCGAGTCCTACCACATGGGAGGGACCCATAATAAATCTCCCTCTCATGCCCATGTGGGAAGAACCAGCAAACCAGCACTAGCTCTACAGGCTGCAAGCTTCTCTACAGGTAATGGCTTAGTTAGCATATCTGAAACATTATCATCTGTATGAATCTTTTCCAACTGTAGCAACTTTATCTGCAAAGCATCTCGCATCTAGTGATACCTTATATCAATGTGCTTCGATCTCGAATGAAAAGTCGAATTCTTACCGAGATGAACTGCACTCTGACTGTCACAATACAGGATAAATTTTTCTTGCTTCAGACCAAGTTCTTTAAGAAACTTTTTCGTCCATAATAGCTCCTTGCTGGCTTCTGTCACTACAATATACTCTGCCTCTGTACTTGACAGAGCAACACATTTCTGCAGTCTGGACTGCCACGAGATAGCTCACCCTAAAAAGGTCATCAAGTATCCCGATGTGAATTTTCTAGAATCAACATCACCTGCCATGTCTGCATCTGTATATCCATCTAATACAGGTTTATCTGTACCAAAGCATAGACATATATTAGAAATTCCTCTGAGGTACCTAAGAATCCATTTCACTGCAGTCCAATGCTCCTTCCTAGGATTAGAGAGAAATCGACTGACGACACCAACAGCATGAGCAATATCCGGTCTAGTGCATACCATGGCGTACATCAAACTGCCAACTGCGGATGCATAGGAAATGTTATGCATCTTCTCCTTTTCTTCCTCACTAGTAGGATACTGTTTGGAACTCAATCTAAAGTGACATGCAAGTGGAGAGCTAATCGGCTTGGAGTTGCTCATCTGGAACTGCTCTAACACCTTCTCTATGTATTTCTCCTGGGATAGCCATAGTTTCTTATTCTTCCTGTCACGAGCAATCCTCATACCAAGTATCTGCTTCACTGATCCTAAGTCTTTCATAGCAAAGCACTTGCTTAATTCAGTCTTCAAGCTCTGAATCCTCTTGGCATCATGACCAATAATCAGCATGTCATCAACATATAACTAGAGAATAATAAAATCATCACCACCGAACCTCTTTACAAAAACACAATGATCAGGATTGGTTCTGTCATACCCATGATCTACCATGAAGGAATCAAATTTCTTGTACCATTGTCGAGGAGCTTATTTCAAACCATATAAGATTTTCTTCAGTCTGCATACCAGGTTTTCCATGCCTTTAGCTATAAACCCCTCTGGCTACTCCATATAGATTTCCTCTTCAAGATCACCATAAAGAAATGCTATCTTCACATCAAGATACTCAATCTCCAAATTTAGACTGGCTGCCAAGCTAAGTACAACTTGGATAGAAAATATCTTGATCACGGGTGAAAATTCTCTTCAAAGTCAATACCTTTCTTTTGACTGAAGCCCTTCACAACCAATCTTACTTTATACCTTGGTTGTGAGCTGTGCTCCTCTGTCTTAAGTTTGAACACCCATTTATTCTTCGATGCTCTCTTCCCCTAAGACAGCTCCACTAGATCAAATATGCGATTCTCATACAAGGATTTCATCTCTTCTTGCATGGCCTCAAACCACTTTTTTTTTGTGCATGTGACATAGCCTCTTGAATGCATTCTGGCTCTTTTCCATCAGTCACCATTACATACTCATGTGGAGGGTATCTCTGAGAAGACCGGCATTCTGGTAGACCTTCTCAACTGTTGTTCTGCCATTTACTGTGTAGGAGCCTGCTCACTATGCTTATCTGTTGCACTGTCACTATGTATAGGCTCATCATCCATCGCATCATCATCCTCAATGGTTTGATCTTCAAAGAATACTACATCTCTGCTTCTAATCAGCTTCTTCTCTACTGGATCCCATAACCTATAACCAAACAGCTCATATCCATATCCAAGAAAAATACACTCCTTTGACTTGCTGTCAAGCTTTGACCACTCATCTTTTGGAATATAAACAAAGGCCCTGCATCCAAATACTTTGAGATAATCATAGGAAATTGATTTTCCTGTCCATATCTTCTCATGAATATCACCGTCAAGGGCGTATGAAGGAGAAAGATTAATCAGGTCAACTGCAGTCCTCATAGCTTCACCCCAAAAGGAACTAGGTAACTTTGAATAAGAAAGTTTTCAACAATTGTGCGATTCATCCTCTCTGCCACTCCATTTTGTTAAGGTGTCTTGGGAATAGTCTTCTCTAATCTAATACCTTGTTGTCTACAGTATCTTTCGAATGAATCCCGGTATTCATTACCATTATCTACTCGGATGCATTTCAGTTTTCTTCCTTTCTCCTTTTCAATACTAGCATGGAATTCTTTAAAGACATCATTACCTAATCTTTAGATCTCAAAGCAAAAGCCCATAACTTTCAAGAATGGTCATCAATAAAGGTGACAAAATAAAGTGCACCACCAAGTGTCTTTGTGGTCATAGAGCATACATAGTGTGCACTAAATCTAGCACATGCGATCTTCTATGAAAGGAGAGCTTATGAAATGAAACTTTATGCTGCTTGCCATGTAAATAGTGAGTGCAAGGTCTCAGGTGCATACCTTTTAAAGAAAGCAGGTTGTGCCTGGATAGAGTTTCGAGTCCCTTCTCACTCAGATGACCAAGCTGCCGATGCCACACATCTATGGAGGTTTCTTCAACTGCATTCACCACTCCACTGCGTACTTTAGCCTACAATCTGTAAAAGCCATCTTTCTTGCATTTTGCTACAACCAGGGAATCTTTGGTGAGCTTCCATTTTCCTTTGCCAAAGTGACTGGAGTAGCCCTCATCATCTAGGACACATGCAGATATCAAATGCAATCAGATATCAAGAATATGCCTTACGTTTCTTAAAAGCAGTCTACACCCGGTATTGGTCTTCAAACAAACATCTCCCATGCCAATAATTTTAGCAACTGTATTGTTGCCGCCAAGATCATTATGGCCCGTAGTTGCTGTCAGTGCCGGAGTATGCTCCCTTCACTGTCTGGCCATTCGATGGTCCTTTACCTACAAAATAGGGGTTAGTGACCCAGGCCAGGGTTTTCGGCGGGGGTACTTCGACGGTCAAGTCAGTGACGATCCAGGGGAACAGATCCTCCTGGTCGAGCCCCTCTTGATGGACTCCATGCTAGGAGGAGTGAATGGTGTGAGAGTGGGATGCAAGTGTGTCGGGGGAAGAGCGGCCTAGCTAGAGGGATTCTTTATGTGGCCTTTTCGCTCGCCCTTGCTTGGATTTGCTTGTGGTAACGTGCTCTCTAGTTGAGCTTGCACTTGTATTTGAATGGTTTTGCATGTTACGTCATTTGCCTTGCCCCCTTCGGGCTTTGTAATCTAGGTTACTGTTGGACGCCCGTCTTGGGATCTCGCCGAGCTATCAGGCACGTGCAGTAGTGTCCCGAGGTGCCTTTCCCGATTCATGATAAGGAAAGCTGTCATATATTCTGACATTCCTTCTGGTCGTCTCATTTTGGAAAACCTGGCAGTACCTCGATCGGGGAGCCATTGGTCCCGGGATTCGAATCTCTTGGTTGACTTCCTCTTTCGGATGGTTCGGGTGGTTGGTGAGGAGCGTGGTACCTCGATCAGGGGGCCTCTCCCCTTTCTGGTGCAACCTATGGCTGCAGGTGGTCATTGTGACCTGGTGGATGTCTCAGTGCAATCCTCGGGCGGCTCGTCGGCATCCTGGGATGGCGATGCTGTTCTTTTGTTCACCGGTGCTTACATCCGAGTTGGTGGCTGAGCTGGAAAGGCAGGGCTCGACTCCGACCTAGGCATCCCAAGCTCGCGAGCTCGCCTTGATGGAGGAGGGCAGAGAGCGGGCCCGGTCCAGAGGGCTCGGCCTCGGAGAGGCTCCATGTGGCAGAGGAGGGCCAGGCTCGACTCCGACCACGGGGCTCGATCTTCGAGGGGCTCGCTCTGGAGGGCAGAGCACGGGCCCGGTCCAGACGGCTCGACCTAGGAGAGGCTCCACATGGTGGAGGAGGGCTGAGCACGACTCCGACCACGGGGCTTGATCTCCGAGGGGCTCGCTCTGGAGGGCAGAGCGCGGGTCCGAACCAGATGGCTCGATCTCGAAGAGGGGCTCGATCTGGAGGGTGCAGCTCGGCTCCGGCCTAGGCATCCCGGGCTCGTGGGTCTGACCTGGCAGAGGACAGAGCTCAGCTTCGACGGGCGGTCCCATTGTCCCGGGGGAGCTCAACCTGGCGAAGGAGTCCAAGCAGGGAATCTGACGCGGCGCTTGGCATGATGGCTTTCTTTGACGTGACGTCTGACAGCTACTCTACGTCAGTGGTCTTGCCACATCATTTGCCCCCCACTCTCAAGGCTTGTTAGTGCACGGCGCTCGGGCCGAAGGGAGTAATTGTGATGCTGACATGGAAAGGTGAAGATCTGGCACAATGATGGCCATGATTGCTGGCGCTCTGTGGAACGGTCCTTCAGGCCAGTGCGGGGATGCCACATGGCCATGTTCGAGGAGCAGTTAATGTTGGCACGAATTCAGAGCGACCGGGGTGCCTTTTTCATCGATGGCCAGCACGTGGCGTGAATCCGTTGGCACAGAGGTTGTAACGGTACGGATGCACTGGGTCACTTCGAAATGAAAAGAAGTTCTTATCCAAAATATCTATTCTTTTGAATTCTTCGCGCCCGCTGCAATACCCTAGTCTTCTCCTTCCTCCCGGTTGCCTCAGATCTTCTAAGGAACCAGGTTAGTTTCTTATTTCTTCCTCCTTTGTCAGAGTAGGGTCCTTCCTCTGAGTCTAGGATTTCCCTCGGATCGAGTCCATCCCTTCATCTTCTTCTTCGAGTCCTTTGCTTCTTCCTTCTTTGAGGATGTCTCGCTTTGGACCAAACTTCCGTCCCACCACCAACCAGGGTGAGGCTGGTCCTTCTGAGCAGAGGCCAGCATCTCCTTCTTCTAGTAAGGAGGAGGATGTGGCTCATTTCCAGTTCAGTAGGAGGTGCCCTCCTTGTTCAGTACTCATCAAGGGACCGGGATCCGGTCCTTCCCATCCTTCTTGTTCTCCTCCCTCTTCTGAACTTGTTCCTGAGTCCATCCGGTCCACAGGTCCTCGCGGGGTTGCCTCGACGATCACTACCAAGGAACTGGGGACCATCCGGGATGTCTATGGCATCCCGCACTCTGTCCGGCTTTTAATCCCCCGTCCGGGAGAACGGATTACTTCCAGTGGCCCGGGCCGTATTGCCTTTTATGAGGAAAACTTTTTTGGGGATCTCCGCTTTCCCTTCCATCCGTTCTTCATGTCAGTGTTGAATAATTATCGTTTGGTCCCTGCTCAGTTAGTACCAAATGCCATTAGGGTCATCTTTTCATTTATTGTGCTTTGTCACCTTCACGGGTTTGTTGCCCAGTTTTCTCTGTTCAGGGCTTTCTTTGTCCTGAAGCACTACCTGACTGAGGATGGGTGGTGGTCCTTGTCTTCCCGTCTAAAGGGCATTAAGTTTGAGCTCCCCTCTTCCGTCAAGGGATGGAAGAGCAAGTTCTTTTTTGCCACGGTTGAGGGGGTCGACTGGGTCTGGAGTGACCCGGACCAGTCTCCCAACCAAAACTATATGGTTGATGCGGCTAACCGGGATGACTATAAGCAGCTCCGTACTGCCCAAGTCCCTTCTCTCGAGGTTCTGTTGTCAGAGCAGAACCTCACCAAAGCCAGGGTCGACCCAACGAATGGGTTGGGTGTGTTCGACTTGAACTTTTCTTCTCTTTTTTTTTGTGCTCCTTACATTGCTTTCTGTGGGCTCTGACTATTGTATGGCCTATATGCAGGCATGATCTTCATGGAGAGCCACTTGCTGGCGATCACCTAGAAGAGACCGCCAACCAGGCTGGTCGATGAGCCTCCATCGAGACAGGTCTGGGGCGAAAGTGTGTCTACGGCCGCTCCCACCGCGACGATCGACCCGAGTCGGGAAGCGACTGAAGCTGCTCCTGCCGTGCCGGTTGGCCAGAATTCGGGGGTGACTGAAACTGCTCCTGCACTAGTGAAGAGGGTGACGTCTGCGGCGTCGGGACCAATCCAGCAGGAAGTCCGGAAGGTTCCAGAGCAGCACAGTCGACATGGGACGACCCCCACCATGGAGCCTAAGGTGGTTGTCCAGACAAGGGCCGCAGCTGCTGCCGCTGCGTCCCCCAGTCCTCCGAGCCCGGCTGTGATCGAGGTCGAGGATGGGGAGGTCCGAGCTGGGGCCGTGCTTGTGACCGAGGCGCCGCCTGCAAAGGTGCCAGGTCCTCAGCCTATCCCCGGGGGCCCTGCTACTAGTGGGGTGAGGGCACCTACCCCCGGAGAGAGCAGGAGGGAGGAGGCACGGCACCGACTTTCGTTCAAGCTGGGGCCAGAGAGCTCTTTGCTCCAAAGCCTCACACTGGCCGAGCGCATGATGGATTTTTCAATCCAGCCATGCGATCTGCAGGAGATGGCCGGACTCCGGCTGGGGGATGTGCTTAGCAGCATCTTCCCCCTGCTCTTCTCGGTAAGTGGCTCCACTTCTATTTCTTTTTTTTCTTTTCTTTCTCTTTTTTTTTTTCTAACCTTTTGCATGGTGCAGATCGGTGCTGAGGCCTTCTTCATCAGGGACTACTATCGAAACTAGCAGCATAGTGAACAGCAGTGAGCGGCTGAGATTGAGCGGCTGATATTGAGCCGCTGAAGGCCGGCTTGAAGGAGAGGACCGAGGTGAACGGAGCGCTCGATCAAAGGTTCAAGGACTTGGAGAAACAGCTCGCTGACTCTGAGGGGCGAGCGAAGAAGCTTCGAGAGGGCCTTGACCTGGAGCAAAGCCGCTCAAGGAAGAGTGCTGAGGAGCTCGCCCTTGCTGAGAAGAGGCTGAAGTGGTACAATGCCGAGGCTGTTCGCCACAAGGAGACCGCTCAGTCTGCTCAGGCCGAGCTGGCGGCAAAGAAGGAGAGGTTGGTCGCGGCTGCGAGGGTGGCAGAGGAGATGGCCAAGTCGGCGGAGGCGGCCAGGGTGGAGGCTGCTGAGGCAAGGAAGGAGGCCATCGAGGCAAGGAAGGAGGCTGAAGAGGCCGTCGCCAGGTACAAGGCCTCGGAGGAGTTCATCGCTGAGATTCACCAAACGGCGTTGGACTCTTTCTACAAAGGCTTCATGTTCCTGCGCTGCCGAGTTGAGATGTTTGTTCCTGACGAGGGTCGCAGTTGCCTCAAGTATCCTCTAGCCTCGGACACAGAGTCGGGCCAGGAGGAGGGTGTTAAGGAAGCTGTTGTCTTCGAACCTTCCCTGCCAGTCGAGGCTGAGACTGGGCCTCCCGAGGCCGGAGCCATTTAGCCAGAGGTTCCCGAAAATGAGACCTCATAGCCTCATGGCCCAGCCAGAGTGGAGTAACTTTCCTTCTTGTTTTCCTTTTTGTATTTGGTCTGGGTCACCTGGCATGTCAGGGACCTGAAGATGTTTGTAGCTAACTTCTGTTAATGAAATGAGACTTTTCCTATTACCTGTTCCCGAGCATTGCCTGACTTTTCCCTCTCACCCTCTTTCTTTCCTTCTCCTCTCTCCTCTCTCTTTTTTTTTTTTAAGATGAGTGGCGAGATCAGAGATGAGGGTTCCACCTCGTCTGGGATTTGGCCACCAGGCTTCAGTGTCGACAAGTTGGGCACAGGACTTTGGTAGTTGAGAGCAGCTAGGCTCAAAGACTTCTTGGCCGGAGAGCTGGGCCCCGGTCCAAGATGCCCGAGAGCTGGGCTCAGGGCTTGGATGCCTTGGAGCTAGGCTCAAAACTTTGGTGCCGGAGAGCTAGGCCCCGGGCTTGGGTGCCTAAGAGCTGGGCTCAGGGCTTGGATGCCTTGGAGCTAGGCTCGAGGCTTTGGTGCCAGAGAGCTAGGCCCCGGGCTTGGGTGCCTAAGAGCTAGGCTCAGGGCTTGGATGCCTTGGAGCTAAGCTCGAGGCTTTGGTGCTTGAGAGCTGGGCCTTGGACTTGGGTGCCTGAGAGCTGGGCTCGAAGATCCCTTGGTCGGAGAGCTAGGCCCCGGTCCAAGGTTGCCTGAGAGTTGGGCTCAAGCCTTGGTGTCTTGGAGCTGGGCTTGAAGACGTTGATGATTTGAGAGCAGCTTGGCTCGAAGATCCTTTGGCCGGAAAGCTAGGCCCCGGTCCAAGGTTGCCTGAGAGCTGGGCTTAGGTCTTGGCATCTCAGAGCTGGGCTCGAAGATGTTGATGATTTGAGAGCGGCTTAGCTCGAAGATCCCTTGGCCGGAGCACTGGGCCCCAGTCTAAGGTTGCCTGAGAGCTTGGCTTAGGTCTTGGTGTCTCAAAGCTAGGCTCGAAGACTTCTTCTTCCGGAGGCTGGGCCCCGGGTCTCGGTCACCTGAGAGCTAGGCTCAGGCCTTGGCATCTTGGAGCTGGACTCGAAGATGTTGATGATTTGAGAGCAGCTTGGCTCGAAGATCCCTTGGCCGAAGGGCTGGGCCCCGGTCCAAGGTTGCTTGAGAGTTGGGCTCAGGTCTTGGTGTCTCAGAGTTGGGCTCGAAGACTTCTTCTTCCGAAGAGATGGGCCCCGGGTCTCGATCACCTGAGAGCTGGGCTCAGGCCTTGGCATCTTGGAGCTGGGCTTAAAGACGTTGATGATTTGAGAGCAGCTTGGCTCGAAGATCCCTTGGCCAGAGGGCTGGGCCCCGGTCCAAGGTTGCCTGAGAGCTGGGCTCAGGTCTTGGTGTCTCGGAGCTGGGCTCAAAGATTTCTTAGAGGTTTTCATTATTGATAGTATCTTCGCAGATTACAGGCATTCCATGTTCGAGGGAACCTGACGCCGTCGAGATCCTCGAGATAATAGGCCCCCTGTGAGAGGGCCTCGGCCACCTTATAAGGGCCTTCCTAGTTTGGTGAGAGCTTGCAACACTCCCGGGGTTGAGATGCTTCTGCCCGGCATAGCACTAAGTCTCCGAGTCTGAAGACTTTTGGCCTAACCCGGGCGTTGTAGTACCGGGCTACTCGTTGCCAGTATGCCGCCATTCATAGCCGGACTCTATCCCTTGTTTCTTCGAGGAGATCTAGGTTGAGCAGGAGGTGTGTCGAGTTCTGTGCCTCGTCATATTGCTACACTCGTAGCGTGGGCACGCCGAGCTCAACTGGGATGACCGCCTCGATGCCGAAAACAAGGTTGAAAGGCATCTCGTTGATTGCTGTTCTGGGCATTGTGTGGTAGGCCCACAGAACACTTGGGAGTTCTTCCGCCCATCTATCCTTGGCTTGGTCCAGCCTGGTTCTGAGTCCTTGAAGGATTGTCCGATTAGTCACCTCAGCTTCCCCGTTTGTTTGAGGGTGAGCTACCGAGGTGAATCGGTGTTGAATGCCGTGTTCGATGCAGAACCCTTCAAACTCCCGATTATCGAATTATCGCCCATTGTTAGTGATGATACAATAGGGAAGTCCGAAGCGGCAAATAATTGACTTCCAAAAGAATTGACGGACATTGGCTTCCATGATTCGGGCCAGTGGCTCTACCTCGACTACTTGGTGAAGTAGTCGATCGCCACCAGCAGGAATCTTCGCTGCCTTGGTGCAGGGAGAAATGGCTCCAAGATGTCTAACCCTCACTGGGCAAAAGGTCAAGGGGCTAAGAGATGGGAGATTGGCGCCACCGGCTGGCGCTGTATGTGAGCGTAGTGCTGGCATTTGTCGCAACTTTTAACGAAGTTGGCAGCGTCCTCCCTCATGGTCTCCCAAAAGTACCCTTGGCGAAGGGCTTTATAAGCCAACGTTCTCCATCCCACATGATTCCCGCAGAGGCCTTCGTATATCTCCTGAAGCACGAAGTTTGCCTCTGCGGGCCTGAGGCACTTCAGGAGCGGGTAGGAGTAAGATCGGCGATAGAGCTGGCCCTCCATCAGAACGAACCAGGAGGCCTTCTTCTTGACGAGGCCTGCTTCTATGCGATCCTCAGGTAGGGAACCATCGGTAATGTACCTGACATACCTGTCCATCCAGCTTGGCTCGGGGGTGACTTGATGCACCTCCTCTAAGTCTTCTTAGCTTGGATTTTCAAGGTACTCGACGTAGACGCATCCCAGCGATGAATATGGTAGGGTCGCGAGTCTAGATAGTGCATCCATGCGTGCATTCTCCCCACGGGGGATGTGGAAGATGCTGAAGTGCCGGAAGCCTATCGTGCTCGAGCGGACCCACTCCAGGTACTTCATCATCTGGGGGTCCCTTGCTTCATACTCTCCGGAGACTTGTACAACAACCAGTTGGGAGTCGGTGAAGACTTTCAGATTCTGCACACCCAGTTTGCCGGAGACTCTTAAACCCATGAGGAGTGCCTCGTACTTTGCATGGTTGTTTGTCGCGGCGAATTTGAAGCGGAGGGCGCATTCTGTCACAACCCTATCGCTGTTGGCGAGGATGAGGCCTGCTCCGCTCCCGCCGGAATTGGATGCGCCATCCACGTGGAGGATCCAAAGCTCCTCCCATGGTCCGAGCTCCGTTATTGTCTGCTCTGGCTCCTCGATGAGCTCGGTGCACTCGACTACGAAATCAGCTAGGACTTGGACCTTCTGCGAGGACCTTGGCTGGTACACTATATCGAACTCGCTGAGCAGCAGGGACCACTTGGCCAATCTCCCGGAAGTCTCGGGCAGCTAAGTATGGTCCTCAACGGCTGGTCCGTCACGACCACTATCGGGTGCGCTTGGAAGTAGGGCCTGAGGCGCTTAGCAGACATTAGTAGTGCAAAAATGAGTTTCTCAGAGCGAGTATACCTGATCTCTGCATCACGGAGGATTTTGCTGGTGCAGTATACCGGCATCTGAGATTTGTCCTCGTCTGCACGGACGAGAACCGAGCTGATGGCTCCAGGTGTAACCGCCAGATAGAGCAAGAGCTCCTCCCCCTCTTTCAGCCTGGAGAGCAATGGGGGAGAGGCGAGAAATTTCTTCAGCTCCTTGAAGGCCATCCTGTACTCCTCCATTCAGATGAAGTCGTGCAACTTGCGTAGTGCCTTGAAGAATGGAAGGCAACGGTCGGCCGACCTCGAGATGAATCAGCTCAGGACGGCAATATGCCCCGTTAGGCACTGGACCTGCTTCTTAAAGGTTGGGTGCTCCATGTCGACGATTGCCTGGACCTTCTCTAGGTTTGCTTCGATACCTCTCTGGGTGACCATAAAGCCGAGGAACTTTCTTGCCGCCACTTTGAAGGTGCACTTCGCTAGATTCAACTTCATCTGATGTTGTCACAAGTTGTGGAAGGACTCGGCGAGGTCAAAGATATGGTTCGAGCTCGGCTTGCTCATGACGAGCATGTCATCCACATACACTTGCATGTTCCGTCCAATTTAGTCCTTGAAGACCTTATTGACCAGACGCTGGTACGTGGCTCCTACATTTTTCAGACCGAAGGGCATCATCCTGTAGCAGTATGTCCCTTGGTCGGTGATGAAGGTGGTGTGCTCTTCATCCTCCGAGTGCATATGGATCTAATTGTATCCGAAGAATGCATCCATGAAGGAGAGCAGCCGGTGCCCAGAGGTGGTGTCCACCAGCTGGTCAATCTTTGGTAGGGGAAAGCTATCCTTCGAGAATGCCTTATTGAGGTCAGTGTAGTCTACACAGATCCTTCACTTTCCATTGTTCTTCCTTACCATCACCACATTCGCCAGCCAGCTTGGATATTGGACCTCCCGAGCGAAACCGGTGGCTAGGAGTTTGTCCACTTTCTCGTTGATAGCCGCCTGCCTCTCCGGGGCGAAGCTTCTCTTCTTCTGCCAAACTGGCCTGTGCTTCGAGTCAATGCTCAGTTTGTGAGTAATGATGTCAGGAAGGGATACCTGGCATGTCCGCCACTGTCCAGGTGAATACATCTGTGCTTGCCCGCAGGAACTCTAATTGTTGAGCCCTCTCCTCCTCAGGTAGCTGGGCTCCAATCCGCATCGTCCTCGTGGGGTCATCTCCAAGCGGATAAGAGAGTAGGCGCTCGACCGGACCTCCCCTGGGATCTTGAGCCCTTTGGTCGAGATCATCTGCCTTGGGATCATCCTCGGGGATCTTGGCCCCAGGGAGGGTTTGGAAGCAGTGCTGCACCGGCTGGGGTCCTCCCCTCATCTTCCCGACACCGTAGGGAGTGGGGAACTGTACAAGTAGTTTCTTGGTGGAGACAATGACATCGAGCAGGTTGAGCCTGGGTCGGCCCAGGATCACGTTGTAGGTGGAAGAAAGCCTAACAACCGTGAAAGTCATCATAATGGTGCTCTACCGAGGTGGGTCCCAGTAGTGACTGGGAGGGTAATTTCTCCCTCCACCCTTATAGAATCACCTGTGAAACCAATAAGGAGAGTATGCACAGGTTTGAGTTGATCGAGAGAAAGGTTCATCCTGGAGAAGGCATCATAAAAAAGCACATCTGTGGAGCTTCCACTATCAACCATGACGCGTTTTACAGGATGCTTCGCGATCATCATCTCGACGACCACAGCATCATTATTTATATTTTTTTTCCCGTCTTTCCCTTCCCTCATAAAGGGGAGTACATTCTCAGGATGCCCTGCCCCTGGGCCTTCTTGGGCGTGTGCACGGCTCCCCAAGAGATCATACCCACCGGCTTCTCAGTAGGGCGGTTGTCGATTGCTAGAACTGGTGGAAGAACGACGAGCGCCTGGGATTCCACTTGAGATCTGCCCCCCACGAACCTTTTGAGGTAGCCCCTCTTGATGAGTTCTTCGATTTCCCACTTGAGGTTGCAGCATTCCTCGATATCATGGCTGTGGTCACGGTGAAAGCGACAGTATTTCGTTTTATCATGGCCAGTGGAGGGATTCATCGAAGGCAAGCGTCTCAGTTAGTTCTCACCTTCGATCTCCATGAGGATTTTGTCCTCGGGGCGAGGAGGGGGGTGTAACTCAGCTCGGGAACGGGAGTGCCTTTCGGTCTTGGCCCCCTCCGGGAGTTCGGAGCCTGAGGTCCTGGCTTCCGGGTTCCGGGCATCTCGATAGGGGTCGACTTCTTCAATGGCTTCCCATCGAGCTCTCGCCTCGTACAATCCGCCTCCTCAGCGTGGATGTACTTTTGGGCTCAGAGGAGGATCTCGGAACAAGTCTTGGGGGGCTTTTTGTTGAGGAGTAGGTCAGGCGGGAGGTCCTGAGCCCTCGCTTTAGTGCCAGCATGGCAACTGGCTCATCAAGGTTGTAGATCTCCAACGCGGTAGCCTTGAAGTCGGCCATGTAGTCCTGCAGCGGCTCGCGATCCTACTGCCGGATGGAGAAGAGGCTGTCTGCCTCTCATGGCAATTTCTGACACGCATCGAAGTGGGCCACGAACTTCTGCCCCAACTGGGCAAAAGAGTTAATGCTCTCCGGCTCCAAGCGGGTGAACCACACCCGGGCTGCCTTCTGGAGAGTAGCAGGAAAGGCGATGCAGAGGAAAGCGTCGGTGGCCTTTTGGACCCTCATAAGGGCCCGGTAGCTTTCCAAGTAGTCCAGGGGGTCGCTGGTCCCATCGTAAAGATCCACCTGCGGTATACGGAACCGACTCGGAATTGGCTCCCCTTGGATTTCTTAGAAGAAAGGGGGACGGGCGTCGTAGCCCGCTGGCTCACTAGCTGATCTTGGTAGGTTGGAAAATCGGTAAGATAACTCTGCCAACTTGCGGTCATGCTCCTCCAGGCACTTCTCCACCGCGCGCCTGATGGCTTCGTTAGTGGACCCCTCTATCGAAGGAGACGGAGAAGGTGACATAGGTGCATGGCACCCGTAGCGGGGGTTCTTACTTTTCCTGCCTCGGTGGGGCTTGGATGCTGCCCGCCCGAGGTTTGGTGAGCGGCTCTCCCTGTCGACAAACCCGGCTCGTTGCCTTTTCCCCGGAGTTTGGTGGCTACCCCGGTTGTTAGTGATGGCCCGCGGCTGCGAAGGCTTTCCTTGGAAGAAATGTAGGCTGTCGCGGGGGGCTGCGACATGGGCCGCGGGAGTCCCTGGCTACTGGTGGGTAGCCAAGGACCGATGCTGGTGCTGAAGCTGGTGCACTGTTGTGTCAAGGATCTGCATTTGCTGGGCGAGTGCAGCCAGCTGAGACTCCACTGGAGGTGGTTGAACCGGAGCGGATGGCCCCGCTTCTGGGTTGTGCGGTTCCTTCGGGAGGGGAAGTCCCCTACATGACTGGTGGAGGCCTCTCGTGCCCGTGTCATTACCATCCTTGTGAAACTTGCTTGTAAAGGGGGGCTTGAACTAGATCAAAGGCTGTTCACAGAGCCACCCCTACCTGGCGTGCCAATCTGTTGCCGCCAAAATCGTCGTGGTCCGTAGCTGCTGTCAGTGCCAGAGTGTGCTCCCTTTGCTGTTTGGCCGTCCGGTGGTCCTGGACCTGCAAAACAAGGGTTAGTGACCCGGACCGGGATTTCCGGCAGGGGCATTCCGATGGTCAAGTTATTGACGATCCAGGGGAACATATCCTCTTGGTCGAGCCCCTCTTGATGGACTCCATGCTAGGAGGAGTGAATGGTGTGAGAGTAGGATGCAAGTGTGTCGGGAGAAGAGCGGCCTAGCTAGAGGGAATCTCTGTGTGGCCTTTCCGCCCGTCCTTGCTTGGATTTGCTTGTGGTGCCGTGCTCTCTATTTGAGCTTGCACTTGTGTATGAATGGTTTTGCATGTTACCTCATTTGCCTCGCCCTCTCGGGCTTTGTAGTCTAGGTTACCGTTGGGCGCCCATTTTGGGATCTCCACTGGGTTGTTAGGCGCGTGTGGCAGTGTCCCGAGGCACCTTTCCCAATTCGTGATAAGGGAAGCTGTCATATGTTCTGACATTCCTTCTGGTCGCCTCATTCCGGGAATCCTGGCAGTACCTCGATCGGGGGGCCGCCGCCCCCGGGATTCGAATCTCTTGGCTGACTTTCTCTTTCTGGTGGTTCAGGTGGTTGGTGAGGAGCGTGGCGCCTCGATCAGTGGGCCTCTCCCCTTTCTGGTGTAACCGATGGCCGCAGGTGGTCATTGCAGCCTGGTGGATGTCTCAGTGCAATCTTCGGGCGGCTCGCCGGTGTCCTGGGATGGCTGTGCTGTCCCTTTGTTCACCGGTGCTTACGCCCGAGTTGGGGGTTGAGCTAGAAAGGCAGGGCTTGACTCTGACCTAAGCATCTCGAGCTCACGGGCTCGCCTCGGCGGAGGAGGGCAGAGAGCAAGCCCAGTCCAGAAGGCTCGACCTCGAAGAGGCTCCACGTGGCGGAGGAGGGCTGTGCTCGACTCCGACCACGAGGCTCGATCTTTGAGGGGCTCGCTCTGGAGGGTAGAGAGCGGGCCCAGTCCAGAGGGCTCGACCTAGGAGAGGCTCCACGTGGCGGAGGAGGGCTAAGCTCGACTCCGACCACAGGGCTCGATCTCCGAGGGGCTCGCTCTGGAGGGCAGAGCACGGGTCTGGACCAGATGGCTCGACATCGAAGAGGGGCTCGATCTGGAGGGCGTCGCTCGGCTCCGGCCTAGGCATCCCGAGCTCACGGGTCCGACCTGGTGGAGGACAGAGCTCGGCTTCGACGGACGGTCCCATTGTCCCGGGGGAGCTCAGCCCAGCGAAGGAGTCCGAGCAGGGAATCTGACACGGTGCCTGGTGCGGTGGCTTTCTTTGACGTGACGTCTGACAGCTACTCCATGTCAGCGGTCTTGTCACATCATGTATCATTTCCCATTCTAACATGCCCAAAATCACTTTTAGAGTAGGATGAGAAGAAGTCTCTCCGAGATGTAACATGATATGAGGTAACTGAATCAATTATCCAACTGGGTTCTTGACATGTGAGGTTAATACATGCATCATCACATGCAATCATGACTTCATCATCAAATGCAACTGCAGTCATACTATGTGTCTCTTTTTTCTTTCCATTAATTTTATCCTGATCCCTTTTCTATTTTCTGCACTCTCTTTGAAAATGTCCTAGCCTTTTACAGTAGTAGCAAGTAACATCTTTTCTAGACTTTGACCGGCCTCTAGATTTTTCATGGTTATTTTTATCATGGGACCCATCATCTTTTTTACTGTGGAAGGATCTATTTTTACTTGTCCCCCTCTGCTCTGTAACCAGTGCCTCAGAATTTGTATCTGTCAAACCCTACTCCTTTTGTCTATTTGTTTCATTCAATATACTATTCTTCACCATAGTTACGGTAAGTTTATCACTAGCAATGGAATTACTTAGCATCACAACCAATGTCTCCCAATTATCTGGTAAGGAACTCAGTAAGATTAATGTCTGCACCTCATAATCAAGAACCAACTTCATGTAGCCAACTGATTCAGGATCTCTTGGAAATTATTTAAGTGCTCTGAAGCATTATGCCCATCTTTATACTTCAGGTTCACAAGTCTTCTAATCAGGTAGGCTTTATTCTGTGCATTCTTTCGCTGATATAAATCTTATAACTTCTTTCAGACCTGATAAGCATTCATTTCTGTCGCAACATCATGGATCACACTCACATCAATCCATTGTCTAATCATAGCCATGGCTTTCCTGTTCAACCTTTTCCACTCATCAACTTTCACATTGTTTAGCATTATTCCCTGCAATTCAATTGGCTCAAACAGATCTCGACAATATAATAAATCTTCCATCATCATCCTCCATGAAGAATAATTTGATGAAGTTAATTTAACAATACTGGATTTCTCCTCCATTTTAATTAGCACAATTACTACATAACCAGGCTCTGATACCAGTTGTTGGGATTAAATAGGATCACAAAAGATTATACCCAGGATAAATTTTAATCCCTGTGTACTGATTGAAATAGGCAATAACTCAACAATATCAATCCAGCAAAAGCAAATCAAACCAAGCACAAGAAAACCAGATTTACGTGGAAAACTCTTTAATGTGGAGGTAAAAATCACGGGACCTAGAACCAGATCAAACACTATAATCAAATAATGGGTATAGCAAGATTTTTCTCTCTAGCAAACTAGAGGCTCTCCAAATAGCATATGATGATCATCTCAGTATAATATATATAAATATTACTGAAGAATACAGGAAGAAAACAGGAAAGATCTCACCAGAGTCAAATATTTACCAATTACATAAGAGGAATCACAGCGATCCGAACCGTTCACTTTGTAGAGCTCGCTGTCATGAACAACATACTAAATTTTCATCTTGATCGAGTTTTGAATTGCTGTCTGATCAAGACTTAGAAAGATCAAAATATTTTTTCCCTTTTATTTTCTCTCTCTCGGCGCCACACTCCCTTTTTCTTTGCTGTCGCACTCCCAAAAAAAAACACGGTCGCACAAGCCCTAAGCCCTTTTTCATAAGGACAGGATCCTACTACATGGGCGGGATCCACAATACCCACGGGATCGTATCTCGAATCCATGATCGGTGGGAGGCAAGTTTAAGTCTCTACCAACCGGGCTACCGCCTTAGCGATACAATGGATCTAATTAATTCAGTAGAATGATTTGTGCTATATGCAAAACATCACCAGGATAATATTTGTTTAATTCATTATGAAAATATCAGTTCATTGTTACCTGGAATAAATGCTAGAAAATTTTTAAAGAGAAATATGAATATTCAAGACCTTGGCCAATACATATCAACTAACATATTAGAATATATATATATATATATATATATATATATCATTAGATATGACAAATATAAATCGGATATTAGTTGTAGGCATTACCATTTAGCAACTATAAAAATCAATCTACATATAGCAACAAAGTATTAAAATATATTCATCTATGTATTGCTATATATTATATTGTTCATATTAATTCATTGAGCCTTCCTTTATTCATGCCCCCAAGCCTTAACGGAAACATCATCACTAATCATCAATCCCTCGTACTTCCTGTATAACTTCTTCATAATATATATATATATATATATCTTAATCAAGCTTTTGCAGCTAGATAATTTTTATAAAAAAATGATTGCAGAAAATAAAAGCGAGCATGCATGGATGGGAGCCATTCATTCCCTCGCATGCCCATATATATTTTTGGAGCCGGCAAATGATGCAACTTTCCATATCTTGAGAGGTCTACTCCTAACAAAAAATCCCAACCCTTCAACCCAACATCAACCAGCCTAGGCGATTTGCGTACAAAGTTGCCCACGGATCCTACGCCAACGCGAGCATTTCAACAAGGGCAGTTCCGTCAAGTCGATAAAAACTTGAATGGTGCCGACGTCGTCTCTCATTCCGCTCACGGGCGCGCGGCCGTGGAACGGAGGCGAATTATTGGGCGGTGGTTGCAGGCTCTCATTCCCACCAACAGATCGACTCCCAGAAGGGGAAACCCACCTTAGTTTAGAGGGGAGAGACATAAAAGAGCGCCACCAGCCCACGGAGAGAGGCTCCATGAAGACATGAATTAAGAGAGAGGGAAAGCATGCATGCAACATGGTTCGTTGCAGGCCTCTCGGATTGTTGTTGGGATTGCCCTTTGCCATGATCGCATTGCTTCTGTCCCTCGTTGGAGCCGTGGTGTGGTCGATCGGGTTAGCATCCATCTCCTGCATCTCTCTTATCTTTCATTTTCTTTTTGGTTCTTTCAAAAAAAAAAAAAAAAAATCATTTTATTGTTGCAATTCAAAATTTTACGTAAAGGAAAAGGTCTTTTTTATATATATATTACAAAAGGCAAAAATTATGTATTTTGAATTTGTTGAATAATCATGTCTCTGCATTCAGAAGAATGCATATATTTATCTTAGTAGATGCATGCATACGATATAGATTCATCTGTATGCAAGGACATTCTCATTAGTCGGAAAAACAGGGGAATTAATGATAGTCCACTACAAGTTAAATATTTTTATCAACAATATATATATATATATATATACACACACATAGGCATAAAAATGAAGTAAATTCTTCTTACCAATTGTCTATTTACAAAGAAAAAAAAATATTTAAGATTTTCAATCTCTTGGTGGTTCTTTCTAATGTATTGCAGATTTGTTTTGACCTGTATTTGCCCATGCTGCTGCGGATGCTGTGCTTGGGTGGCCAATTGGGCGGTCGATATAATACAGCTTCCTATTAAAGTGCTTCAGTGGTTCATTGATCAGATCCCTTATTAATGTTAATTTTGTAAATTATTCGTATGCATTTATCTTTGGTGATTTTCTAATTATTTAATTTAATTTAGGGCATGGATGGAGCCTTTTTGTTCTTAATTTAATTCATTCATTTTGAGACTTGTCTAGGCTTGATTAGAGGCTAGTAGAGACTCATGGTCTATATTTCTCATGTCATTAATTAGATTTCGATCCCCAATTAAATGATATGTTCTAATGGTATATATATATATATATATATATTTCTAATTGTCTAGTGGTATTTGAGGATGGGCAATTTTTTTTCTTATTTATTTATTTATTTTTTTTGTGAGGGGAGGATAAAGTAGGTTCACATCTTAATATATTAAAATTAAAATTCAACAACACGTGTACAAGATATGTTCCAGCAACTTAAAAATTCAAATCTTTTAAGGGGGTGTTTGGTTCACAATTGAAACGGGAATTGAAATGGATTGAAATAGGAATCGGAATAGATTTCATGACTTGAATCAGAATCCTTGTCTGCATGGATATTTGAATTTTGATTCTTATCCAAATGGAGATTTGAATTTTTAGAAAAAAAATGGGATTGGATTTTGAAAGGATTGGACCAGCCATTCCGTCTCGGAACAGAAATGAGATTTCCCCAACTAAATGATTGGCATGGGAGCCATCTATTCCCAATCCATCATCTATCCTTATTTCCATTTTGGACTCCAAATTCTACCCACCAAACATCCCCTAAATATATATATATATATATATATATATATATAGCACAGGCCAAAGCACAAGGAAGCCGAAAGTTAGAAGACCAGGAGGCAATGATTGGGTATGCCTGACAAACCCCATCACCCTGTCCTTCAGCACCAAGGAACCTTCAGGCTGAGATAACAGAAGGAAAGCTTGACCCCAGTAGGCTGTTCCCAACATCCCAAAAATATATAAGAACCAGCAGTGAGCAGCATACGTGGTAGCAGTGAAAACATCCAATATGTACTCAACCTGCAGAACATCCTGTATGATATCCGGAAGTAATAAGGTAATGAGGTGGATTAAAATCTCCAGATGAAAATCATAGCAGTAACTATGAATAAAGGGTTGTCACTCCATCATCAATGAAGGCACAGAAAGTGAGCAGCATACGTGGTAGCAGTGAAAACATCCAATATGTACTCAACCTGCAGAACATCCTGCATGATATCCCGAAGTAATAAGGTAATGAGGTGGATTAAAATCTCCAGATGAAAATCATAGCAGTAACTATGAATAAAGGGTTGTCACTCCATCATCAATAAAGGCACAGTCGAGTCTATCACGCACCACACCATGCCATGATCCACTAAGAAATAATAGATGGCAGTGAAGACTAGAAGAAAAGCCACGGTTTGCATAAATAAGAGGAACATTCCCACCAGTTTGGAGGATGGGCAATCCTATATTAATTGTACAACCCATCGGCTTAAAGAAAAGAAGTTTATCTTTGGTATGTCCAAGACCATGATCAGGCTTCTTCTTTGACAGCTTAGACGGAAGGTTCGCAGCACTGAGTGTCCACAACAATCCTCTTCTCGATTAGTCTATTGGGTACCCTCATATTGTGATAAAGTCAAAGTTAACTTTGATGCATCGTGGTTGAAGGGAAGAGCTCGATTGGGTTTTTTAATTAGAGATCATTGTGAAATTATTTTGTATACGACATCAACTCAATCTCTAGCATCCTCTATCCCGGGAGCAGAATTACAAGCTACATGAAAGGCACCGAGCACTATGATTTGCAGAATTACAAGCTACATGAAAGGCACTGAGCACTATGATTTATCAAGTTGGTTTAAAGTAGATTTGGCTTGACGGAGATTCTTTTACAGTTTTACGGTGGTCAAATATATTCATACATATTGTACATCGAGTACACCGGTGAACTCCACCATTTTCATCCATCCTCTAATAGAAATATGCACCATTATTTCGTTACGATTGATGAATTGATGAAGATTTCACATACCGGGAAGGTAATCAACCAGACCGTCTTGCCGCTTTAGATTCTGAGGAGGTCCTCCTATCATCTTCTTCTCTCCCTCTTCTTCCCCGCATGTTAGTTATGGCTGACATGGCTGGGATCTTTTTTCTTTTTTCCCCTCCATGTGTAGTTTCCTTTGCTCTGTTTGAGGCCGGCCCCTGATGTATATATATATATATATATTTAAAAAAAAAAAAAAAAAAAAAGGGAGAAAAGAAAGAAGAAAAAAATAAGTAGAAGTTTGTCTTGACCTACCAAGGCATCCCGTGAAAGTTTTTTTTTTTTTTTTTTTTTTTTTTTTTTTTTTTTTTTTTTTTTTGAAAGGGATGCATCATGCGGAAGTCCAGAAAAAGGCACCGAAGGTTAGTATTTTCCACCGCGTACCCGTGAAAATACATAGGCGCCTGATATGATTCGAATGTTCCCATTCTGTTTAAGTCCATTTGTTTTAGTGTAATTGCAAAAAAAAGGATGAAAGTAGATTTGTCAAAGTAAACCTTTCCTACCTTATCCACTTAAAGCGCCTTTATTATTATTATTATTATTATTATTATTACAGCCAGGTGGTTAGGCAATCCAAAAAATCAAGAAAAAAAAACTTCTAAAAGGATAGAGAATTATTATTACCATGAGACTAGGACCAATCGATAAAATGCTGAGCAACATAGAAGGCAATTCAGTCCAGCACAGTTTGCCTTCTGATAGATATGACGGGCTGCAGCTGTCATAGGAAGCTGCAGGAACTTCCAAATATCACAAAAAAGAGGATGTGCATCATAGTGATTCGACTTATCGTAAATTCAGATAATAATAATAGAAGAGTCATCCTCAATAATAATCCTATGAGATGCAGATGCTGGATAGCTCTGATAATATTAGCCCATGCAATTCTGAGCTCCGATTCTGGGACAGACCGGTCATGAAGAAAAATTTTCTCAGTTGCAAGAAGTCTCTCATCATCATCCCAAATGACATATCTTGCACCACCATTACTACCGCGAACACTGCCATCAAAGTTTACCTTGACAAATCCCAGAGAAAGTGCTCTTAGGAAATGTAAATAGCCCTCCAGGCCGCTGTCGAGATAGCATGGAAGTCCCAGGAATCTGGAGTTGCAAGGGAAGCGATAGTGTCAAAGTGGTAATACTCCATCGCCATAAACCTGGCTCTCTGAAAAATCCGATGAGCCGGGATGGCCTCAGCCTCAAAGAATCATCGCATTTCTAGACAGCCAAATATGATAGGCAATGTAAGTAACAAGACAGCTCTCATGTGCCAAACTCTGGTAGATAAAATCAAAGAAGGAGTACAGCTGTAAACCATCATTGACATCCCAAGGCCAACTCCCAACAAGCCTCCAAATCAACCTCGCTCTGGGAAAGCTCAGGATCGCATGCTCAGTGGACTCATCCTGACTACCACACATCGAGCAAGACACCGACAACTCCATACCTCTGTGCCTGAGCAGAGTCCTTGTAGGAAGACGGTCCCAAGCCATCTTTCAAAGGAAGAGATGCATTCTCGGGTAAATGGGAAGTCTCCAGATCTAAGCCACCGCAAATCTCGCATCAGAATGTCTCCTGCACAAATCATAAAGGATGCTTGAAGGAGCCTTGGGGTAGCAAGATGGGCCCTAGACCCTCAGGTCCTGGCCCAGGTGAATCAGAATTGGGATAGCAAGAATCCGAGAGGCCAGTTGGCTCCCAAAAAATCTAGATATCTCCTGAACTCTCCAAGCCCTACTATCATCCGTCAACAGATCACAGACCCGGAGATTGGCATCGACCTTTGTACACACAAAGGTCAGCCACCTAGATAGATGAAGAGTAGAAATCCATGCATCTTGACTGACATCAATCGTGGTCCCATCACCAACCAAACATCTAACATGGGCCATCACAACAGGGGCACGTGCATAAATCTCCCTCAAGATACAGGAGCAATCGTGGGTCATTTAAATCTAGGATCCCTAACTCCAAGTACCATAGCAGGCTTTTATCATCCTGCTTCACAGATAGTTAGGCTGGAAGAGATATTTAATAGTATGTCTGGCAATGAGAACCTCTCTCCTCACCAGAAGGGACTGGATCCCGAGATTACCATCCCTGACTAGCCGGCATATAGTATCCCAAGCCAGCAAATGAATGTCATGGCTATCATGTTTGGGCCTCCACATGAAGTTATGAAAAATCTGCTCCATCTTCCTCAAGCAGGAGCTTGGAATCAGTGTTCACCGGGAGCTAAGAATCAGTTAAAGCTCACTTCGAATGTCTTTTCTCCTGTGCATCTTAAGTTGCATTTATATCTTTTTTTATTTTGAAAGCAGATATTTCATGATGCATATAATTAGAGCTAAGGCTTGCATCTAGAAACATGCAACCATTAGAAAGAGAATGGTGCCAGGTGTAGTTTTCCTTATTCTTTGTCTCTCTCCAGTGGCCGTGCCCTGCTCTTGCATTGAGGTTTATGGCGAGCATAATTATTTTATATATGAATGATGTTAACGGTTCTTTTATCTATGTTATGGGAGAATATTTTTAGAGTCTCGAATTTATAGCGATTAAGATATCTTCATGATGGGCTAAGACTTGAGCTAAAGATAATGGATGAGACATTTTCATATAAGCCTTGGATCGAGTTGGCTAATCTATATACAGAACTAAGACCTTTTGTTGACTAGATTCCACGTCACGCCTTCGGGTCCCGCATGGCGCGAGCTAGGTGGCTGATGATCTGCCTACAGTCCTCGTCGAGTTGACTCTTATAGGAGAGTCGGCTCGACCGTAGTGTGGAGACTAAATGGGACTGACCGCCCATCCTGCCACTGGAGTCGGTACTTGGCTTGCCGAGTCCGGCTCTGGTACAAAGCCCCTCAGGCCCGCCGTCCTGCTACTTATGGGTGGGCTCTATACACTTAAAAGGCCTTAATCCCAAGCCTTTCAACGGGGACGTTCCTTTTGAAATGATGGTTAGGGGCTGCGGTCCAACACCTTTTTCTACCGAGCTGTCAAATTCCACTTGAACCTTGTCACCCACGTGGCCCACTCTAATACCTTTATTAATTGTCTTCTAATACATATGGCAACCATCCAAAAAAGATCAAAATGATAAATATTCATGCAGGGAGTACATAAAGGCTAAAATCCCATACCTGGTACATCCATAATGGCCTCCTTTCATGGGAACAACTATCAGCATTAATGACACTGCTAGAAACCGTATCCTTCATTGTGATCCTTGAAAGCAGATCATGACAATAATCGTGCAATGGCACAATCATGGCCTGACATTTCTAGGATCGTTAATTCTACTCAACTCTCTCCTATAAAGCCTCCAGGCTCTAAGGACCTCGGGTAAATAATCTTTTCCACATTTGCTAATTTTTATCTATTCCAAATCACTGACTTGAGTGTTGTAGTGTCTGTACTGAGGCCCCTCTCAATTGTAAACCTTTTTGCAGGTCACTTCAACGGTAACTCCAATCAATCAACCTCTTTTCTGGCCTCAAAGCCAATATTTACTGTAATAGATTGGAGCTAAAAGGAGGGCACATGCCCATTTTTTGGAAAGCTAAGTGAATATACGATGGCACCATGCAGGATTTCTCAATGGCATTCCGATGACTCTTCTTTCAGAAACAAGGGAGCTTATTTTGATAGTGAGGTCCCCACATCACCATCGCAATCAGCATTGCCACCTCTGTTGACTATGGAGATAAGTACAAATTAGTTCAATTCATTGATCTGGCAAGTGGACATCTTGATCGCTGCCATTCATATAATATAGTAAAATAATGATGCCCCCACAAGAGGGATAGCCTGCTCTTGTTCCATAGTAGCAGCCTCCTACCGAGGCTCAGCAGCCATGACCATCTTCTGTGGCTTTTCTTATTCCATGGAACCCTCAGCAAGAAAGGCATATGCGATGGAGCAGGCCTCGAAACCGAAATGGACCTAGAGATGTTAGGCATTGATGAATACGGCATGAAGCTTAAATTTATTAATTTCCTTTTATTTCATTTTATCCAGAGATGGTACCCAATATAAAAAAGAAAGAGAGAGAGGTGGTGTCTCTCTCTTTGACTCCTATCATTTCCATATCTCTGATATAAGAAAGGAAGAAAGAGAGAAGGGGATGGCATCTCTATCTCGAGTACTTTCTTAAAACAAAGTTTTTGAAAGCTTCATCTCCTCTCCTCCACCTCATTTTTTCATCGGCTTGTCCCCTCTCTACCCACGGGAGCCACTGGCTCATCTCCTCTCCATAAGCGGGAAGTCTGCCCAAGCTCCACCGCCGACATCATTGGTGGCACCATCTATAACCTCCACGGCTTATGACTCACCCTCCTTGTTGATGCCCTCATCGACATCACCCCTGGCCTTCTTCGAGCAGGCCACGAGAGCTCTGCATCTTCTTCCGAGCAATTTTCAACCTTGCTAGATGGCTCGGTAAACACCTCGGCCTCCTTTGGCTCAAATACATTGGTGATTGCCTCAAAGCTTGCTTTGGTGCTAGCACCCTGTTCCCCTGCTCCATTCAAATCACCATCGACTGCATGAAGATGAAGACCCACTATGCCGCCTGTAAGTAGCTATTTGAGCTCAAATCCGAGGCTTGTGGGTCTATGGTCGGGGGTTCTTAAGGAGGACTAGAGCAATGGAATGGGAGCTTACTTCAGATTCCCATCCCACCGCTTCTCTGAGGCAATTGTCGAGGTGAAAAGATGTCATTGTCATGAAAGAGTTCGGCACTGATGAGCTCGATTTGTTAGTACTGCATCTGCAAGGGGGAAGCGGAATAGGTGATCCAGCAGTCATGGCGCTTCCTACTGCGCACCATTCGGCATTGCTTCTCTCTCTCCCTTAGCGTTCCCTTCTTAAAGAGAGAAGGGGGAGATGGGAGAAGGGAGAGGTTCTACGGTAGTCCACATCCTTGTGGTCACCTTCACCATCACAGCCTTTGGCCTCACCATCACTGCCAAACACTGCAGGAGCGCCATCGACCTCTACTCATGGGTGTCACAAAGTGCATGTGTTTTGGCAAACCACTAGCTCCTGGTGGAAGTCGAGCTTGGTTGATTGTATATTTTGCCTCATCACGTGAATGGAATACAGAGATCTAGAGCTCCAACAATGGGATTCCAATGGAGTTGATGGGTGCATGAGAGTGGAAGTTGACACTAAAATGCCCAATGCCTCAACTTTAACAACTCATCCTTGATCTTGGCTTTCGGGATCACACCATTGACTTCACTCTTGCCACCAATGTCGGCCTTCGTCTCGTCCATGACAACGTGGGTTGGACTAAGGAGGCAGGCATTGCCATTATGGCCTTCTTCCTCACTGGATCCACCTCACATGCCATGCATCCTTGGCCTCCTCCACCACCCCAATAGCAGAAAAAAAATCTCATCATGTCATTGCCTCAAGCCTCTTCTTTGGCTCATGCCGGATCGGCAACCACCTTGGCCTGCAACTCCAAGGTGGAATACATGTCCTCCTCGGTATTCTCTAATATGTACAATAGATTGGCTCGGCATTCTCTAATATATGCTATAGATTGGCTAGGCATTCTCTAATATTTATCTCGAATTGACTCGTCATTCTCTAATTTTTATCTCGGATTGACTCGTCATTCTTAATAATCACTTGAATTAGAATCGACATTTTTGAATTATTACCTCAGCCTTGTTTTTTTTCTAAACATTTTTTTATTACCCATCTTAGCCGCATAATCGACTTTAATTTTGGAGATTTTTTTATAGTCTTTTATTATCTGGCCTTTCACTTGGCATCCTTCATCGCAATAGTATTATTGTTAGCCTTTTTAATATGGCCTTCATGAGCAAATTTTATAAAATCATAGTGGACAAATGCTTACTGGCTAGCAAATGATGATATACTGATGCCGCTTATGCAAGATATGACACATTGTTAGCTTGGGAGTGAGCATCTTTAGATCCGAGATACAGATTCAATGATACTCCCTTCACTTGACCTCTTGCAAGCTCAAACTCAAGAATAAGGGGTATTGTTATGGGAGGATATTTTTGGAGCCTCGGACCTATAGTGGCTGAGGCATCTTCAGCCAGGCTGAGGTATTAAGCCGAGGCATCTTCATATAAGCTTCAGATTGGGTTGACTGACCTATATACAGAATTAAAATCTTTTCATACCAAGCTGCCAGGTTCTACTTGAACCTTATCACCCATGTGGCCCGCTCTAACATTTCTATTAATGGCCTCTTGACATATATGGCAACCATGTAGAACAGGCCAAAAATGATAAATATCCCTTTAGGAAAGCATATAAAGGCTAAAATCCTGTGCCTGCTATCACCCATAATGGTCTTCTCCTTTTGCAGGAATAGCTATCAGTATTAATGATGCTGCTAGAAACTGCATCCTCCCTCATAATTTTTGATAGCGGATTGCGATGATAATCATGCAATAATATAATCATGGCCCGACATTCCTAGAATTGCTCATTTTGCTCAACTCTCTTCTATAAAGTTTCTAGGCTCTAAGGACTTTCGATAAGTAATTCTTTTTATGCTCATTACTTTTTATCCATTTCAAATTACTAACTTGAATATTAGAGTATTCGTGCCAGGACTCTTTCCAATTATGAATATTTTTATAAGTCACTCCAGTGATTATTTTAGCCAATCAATTTTTTTTTTTTGATTTTAGAACTAGTATTTATCATAATAATATGTTAAAATACTACTAGCCATAAAGCTGCATACATGCATATTTCCAAGAAAAGATGGCGCGTGCTTATTTGACTAAAACAACAAGCATATATGTTTCGCTACCTATAATTTTATATATATATTATATTTAAGTTTAAGCTTTTGCAATACACCATTATTATTAATTATTTAAAATTTATCATTAAGGTTAAAATTGGAATGGGTAAGAATAAAAATTAAAATAAATATATCCTTAGCATAGTTGGTTCAGCATAGAAATCTAAATAAAAAATTTAAAATCAAAATAAAATTTTATTTTTTTAAAAAAATAATTTAAAAGAAATTAAAATATTTTAAAATTATAAAAAAGAAAATAAAATCTCCAATCAGACCGTTGGGATGGTAATCATCTATTATTTTTATTTTTATTTTAAAATCTAGATTTTTTTAACCAAAAATACCCTTTAATTTTATAAAAAAAAATTCTTTAGTGATTTTAATATTAGAAAATATTTAATTCAAATCAAAAGTCATGTTTGGTGCGCCAAGTAAAAGGAGAAGAAGATTTCATCGCAAGCTTGGAACATTCGCAAGCGCAATGCTGTATGCTCCCTGTTATCGCTGAATCTCCCGGACCGAGCTTTCTCGACTGTACTTGCTGGAGTGCGCGTCTCCCGGTTTCTACAAAAAAGGTCCCATGGGCCGGTGGTGTTCCGGCGGGGGACACTCGATGGCTAAGTCAGTGGGAGACTTGGAGCAACAGAATGGAGGAATCGCAAAGGAGATAGCTCATGGGAAAGGAAGAGCCTGCTTACCTCGGGTCCCTCCTTTATCTTATATAGGTGCGGAACTTTACCAGAATCTATTAGGGGCTAGGTTGGAAATGGCCGATTTGCCCTTAGAAGAATCTTGGTAGTGGCCAGGGCACCAAGAGAGAATGGCGTCGTGAGATCTGCAGAGTAATGGCATCGAGATGTCAGGAATCTATTGTAACAGAATTCTGGTACCAGCTGAAAGGGGCCTTTGGGACCTCCGGGCCATCCTTGGAGCGGCCCGTTTTGGACCGATATGGGCCTGGCTGAAGTAGGTTAATCGGACCTAGCTGAAGGGTCGATCAGACCTCTGGTGGGTCGATCGAATCTCTGGTGGGTCGATCGGATCTCTGGCGGGTTGGTCGGACCTCTGGCGGGTCAGTTGGACCTCTGGCGGGTCAGTCAGACCTCTGGCGGGTCGGTAGGATCAGATCTAGCTCAGAGGGAGGCCGTTTGTGTATAACAGTTGCCACCTTACTCTTGGCCTTCGGGAGGGCCTGAAGCTTTGAAGGGCAAGAGCATCATTCTCGCATTGAATACATTCATCCTTGTAGGGATTGCGGATATAATCAGGTGTGCTGCACTAGAACCCTTGCCGATCGAGGTTGGACTTGAGTGGGCTGCTCTAGAGCCTTTGCCGATCGGGGTCGGACTTGAGTGGGCTATCCTAGAGCCTTTGCCAATCAGGGTCGGACTTGAGTGGTCTATACTAGAGTCTTTGCCGATCGGGATCGGACTTGAATGGGCTACACTAGAGTCTTTGCCGATCGGGATCGAAATTGAGTGGGCTACATTAGAGCCTTTGTCGATCGGGATCGGACTTGAGTGGGCTACCGTAGAGCCTTTGCCGATCGGGGTCGAACTTGAGTGGGCTACACTAGAGCCTTTGCCGATTGGGATCGGACTTGAGTGGACTACACTAAAGCCTTTGCCGATCGGGGCCAAACTTGAGTGGGATACACTAGAGTCATTATCGATCAGGATCGGAATTGAGTGGGCTGTCCTAGAGCCTTTGCCGATCGAGGCCGAACTTGAGTAGGCTACAACAGAGCCTTTGCTGATCGGGATCGGACTTGAGTGGGCTGCCCTAGAGCCTTTGCTGATCGGGGTCGGACTTGAATGGGCTATACTAGAGCCTTTGCCGATCGGGATCGGACTTGAGTGGGCTACACTACAACCTTTGCCGATCGGGGTCGGACTTGAGTGGGCTACACTAGAGCCTTTGCCGATCGGGATCAAAATTGAGTGGGCTACACTAAAGCCTTTGCCGATCAGAATCAGACTTGAGTGGGCTGCCCTAGAGTCTTTGTCGATCGTGGCCGGACTTGAGTGGGCTATACTAGAGCCTTTGCCGATCGGGATCAGACTTGAGTGGGCTACACTAGAACCTTTGCCGATCGGGGCTGGACTTGAATGAGCTATACTAGAGCCTTTGCCGATCGGGATCGAAATTGAGTGGGCTACACTAGAGCCTTTGCCGATCGGGGCCGGACTTAAGTGGGCTATACTAGAGCCTTTGCCGATCGGGATCGAACTTGAGTGGGCTGTCCTAGAGCCTTTGCCGATCGGGGTCAAACTTGAGTGGGCTATACTAGAGCCTTTGCCGATCGGGATCGGACCTAAGTGGGCTGCCCCAGAGCCTTTGCCGATCGGGATCAGACTTGAGTGGGCTACACTAGAGCCTTTATCGGTCGGGATCAGACTTGAGTGGGCTGCCCTAGAGCCTTTGCCGATCGGGGTCGGACTTGAGTGGGCTACACTAGAGCCTTTGCGGATCGAGATCGAACTTGTTTGTAGAGTAAATTATTGTCTTTATTGATAATATTTGCGAAAGTTATTTACATTCCAAGGATGTGCCACTTGCCATCCATCTAAATGCTCGAGTCAGTAAGTTCTGGCCCGGATCACTTTGACTACCCGATAGGGGCCTTCCTAGTTAGAGGAGAGCTTTCCTTGTTCAGTTGGCCTGGATATCTCTGATCTCTACAGACCAAGTCTCCGACCCGGAAGCTTCGAGCCTTGACTTGAGAATTATAATATCTGGCCATTCTTTGATGATAGGTTGTCATCCTCAGGTTTGCTTGGAGTCAGGTCTCCTCGAGTAAGTCGAGGTCAGCCCTTCTCTATTCAGAATTTGCTGGTTCGATGAAATAATCAATCCGGAGGGTGTAACAACCCGAAAAAGAAAAAAAAAAACCTGCCGGCCCACCTGCTGGACCCAGCCCAGAGATGCGCACGGCCCAGCCCAGGCACGGTCGCGGGCGAGAGAGAGTGGGCATGGGGGAGAGAAAGCGAGCGTGGTGGGCGAGCAGGGGCAAGTGCGAGCACAAGCGAGCGCATGGCACGGGCGATGCGTGCGAGTGCGGGAGGGCAACGCGAACAGGCATGCGGGCGGGTGCTGGAGGCACGGCCCAGCCCATTGCGCAGGCATGTGATGCGCGACCCAGGCCCATACGCGCGGTGCGCGATGCGTGGCCCAGACCCATGCACACGGTGCGCGCGGGTGAGTGGGCTAGGCCCAGCCGGAAGCGGTGCTGCTGAAGGCATTTCCTACACATTTGTCGAGCATTTTCCCATCGATTTTGCGTGGCTCACAGCGGTCCATGGGGTTTCTGCATGATTTGGACCATCCGATCGCCTGATCAAACGACTGAGATTGATTCAAGGGAGTTTAGGCTTGATCAGGGGATACAGATTTTGATGCGGTTTGAGGTGTCGATCTCAGATATGACAGTCCAAAAAGTTTTTTGATGATTTTGGGCTTTTGAGATGAGGTTTGAGGCGATTCTGGACTGGTTTCTTTTCTTTTTAATAGGATCACCAAGATGCTGAGGGTTATTTCGAG
This sequence comes from Areca catechu, assembly GCA_021397845.1. NCBI lineage: Eukaryota > Viridiplantae > Streptophyta > Magnoliopsida > Arecales > Arecaceae > Areca > Areca catechu. The sequence goes on from CM038039.1 coordinate 40,614,360, forward strand.
TGCAAAGAGCTAGAGAGCCAAAAAGAGAAAAAGGAGAGAGGAAGAAAAAAAGAAAAAAAAGAGAAGAGAGAAAGGGAGAGGAAAGAGATCTTGGTTCGGAAGAAAAGGAAGGTTGTCATGCTATGATAGCATGTGATAGTGATCAGTTTTGGGGATATGTTGGGGTTCGGGATAGATAGAGAAAGATGAGGAAAGAGAATATGAAGAGATGATTGAAAAGTCTCCTTTCTTAGGAATCATGAGGATAGAATTTTATGGATGGACTACTGACAAAAAATCTAGGTAAGATGTTTTCAGATTTTATAATTGATTTAGGATTATTTATTTACATTAAGAGTTGTTATTGTAGGGGTAGCCTCTGAGCAGCAGGATTTTGTACAGGTTTCGAGCATGGACCAGTATCATGCATGTAATTGTCTCTAGTGAGGTAAAGATTCTAGACATGATCACCAATTCTACATATTATTTTATATGGCATGGCTTTGTTCCGAGTACATGAGCATTGACATGCATGATTTGTTGTTGCATGGTGTAGTTGAGTTTTCATGATGGACGATATGACTATGATTGTTATTATTTATATTTTTGGATACTATGTTTATCAAACAAAATTACTTTTGATGGTTTGGACCGTGATACCGGTCATTGAAAGATTTGAAATTTCATGGCTTGACATCATGATGTGGTGTGACATCATGACATGATAATGTGAAAGGATTAAGTGCAACATGATTCGATACCAGTTATTGAGTGGGTTGGACCACGATACCGGTTATTGAGTGGGTTGGACTATGATACTAGTTATTGAGTGGGTTGGACCATGATACCGGTTATTGAATGGGTTGGACCATGACACCGATTATTGAGAAATCATAAAAGATATGTTTTGACTACATTAATAAAGTGTTAATGAAGTAAATATGGTATTTGGACTAGCCATGCTACGGTAGCATCGTGGTTACACAGCCTGAGCCACGGGTTTTGTATGTGAGTAAGATCGACCACAGTATGCATGGTCGCTTTGCGGTTGCCAGTCATGGGCTGGAGCATGACTGTGGCTAGTCCAGAATCCTAAATATAAAGATTGACTAATAAAAACTGGCAAAGAAAAATATGGTTTCTCATGATTTTGCCATACATGATATTTGGGTTGTTTGACTGCATGATATAATATAATAGTATATTCCTGTTATTTTTAGAATTATGTTGTTACTGGTGTGATCATATGGAAACCTTACTGGGCTGTAAAGCTCCCAACCCCTATTTATTTTTCCCTCCTCAGAGTGTGCAGGATCTTCAAGCTTGGTTATGGATTGGATTCGTGGAGAAATGATGAGTAGCTAGAGAGTTATTAATACCAAGCAGATGATTGAAGGATGATTGAAATTGAACCATATATGTTGTACTATTTTCTTTGTATTAGGTAATTCCTTATGAATTATGATCAATTGTATTATGAGAGGTTTGAGGTTATAGTGAAAAATTTCTAGGCCTTGCATGATCTCTAGGATGAAACCTAGGATTTGTGCGGCCAGTCGCGTAGCCGATTCCGGTGCTGGATTCGGGGCATGACAAAGGGACTGCAAGGAGACTTCCACTGGTATGACCGCCTCGCTCCCGTAGGTGAGATTGAATGGAGTTTTCCTAGTCGCCGTGCGGGAGGTAGTCCGATAGGCCCAGAGTACCGAGTGAAGTTCTTCGGCCCAAAGCCCTTCGGCATCGTTCAGTCGGGTCTTCAGGCTATGCAAAATCGTCCAATTGGTGACTTCGACCTCCCCGTTGGATTGGGGGTGTCCGATTGAAGTCAACCGGTGGGAGATATGATACTGCTGGCAGAAATCCCGAAACTTTGGATTATCGAATTGCTGCCCGTTGTCGGTGATGATTACCTACAGTATGTCGAACTGATAGATGATGCAGTTCCGGATGAAGGTCTCCACCTTGGCTTCAGCAATCTATGCCAGTGGTTCAGCTTCCACCCACTTGGTAAAGTAGTCAATTGCTACAATTTAAAACTTCCGCTATCCAGATGCTGGAGAAAATGGCCCGAGGATGTTCATTCCCCACTGTGCGAATGGCCAGGGGGCTGTCAGCGAGGTTAGCTGACTAGCGATCATCTTTGAACATTGGAGTATCTCTGGCATGCATCGCACCTTTTAACAAAGTATGCAGCATCCTTCTGGATGGTTAGCCAGTAATAGCCTTGTCGGATGAACTTGTAGGCCAAGGATCTACCTCCCAGGTGGTCGCCACATTTGCCTTCATGCACATCTCTAAGTGCGTAATCAGTGTCTGACGGTCCTAGGCACTTGAGCAGTGATTGCATAAATGATCGCTTGTAGAGGGTCCCACCGAGAACGATGTACTTCGAGGCCATCCAGCGCACATGCTTGGCTTCGGCCCTATCTTCTGGGGTTCCTTCATTGAGGAACGTGAGGATGGGGTCCATCCTGTTGGAAATTGTGTCCCAAAGCCAATCGTCTAGGCTGTAGATGGTTGTGATACTTTGTATTTGTATATGAATTCTTTATAATAAATAAAAGTTATTTATTTTTGGCTGTCTATCATTTTATATTTTCCTGTAATGAACTCTTGTATGATGGAGTCCTTAGAACTACTTTGTTTTGATATAGAGAGGATATATCAAGTAGTTCTTAAACTGGTTCACAACCAAATGATACATTATTATAGGACAATAATGTATCAAGTGTATGTTGTTGTATGTCACATTTATTGATTGTCCTCTTAATCAAGGAGTATGGAAACACTGGTGTGACATACAAGTGAAGTGTATGACATTTCACTGAACGTGACCATCTGTGGAGCTCCCTTCTGTCAAAGGGTTGCTCACAAAGGGATATGGGTATATGTGTCTCTCAGACTTGAGGTCACCATGGCAGCTTGCAAGCAACTCACTATACTTTGGTGCCGGACTATCTGGATTTCTAATCCAGTGATGGAAGGTTTCTAGGTATAGTCAAGTACTTGTGGAGCGGTGGTGGATTAAGATGGAATTGACCTCTCCAAATAGTTTGGAGTGAATGACTCACTATGTCTCAATTCAGCAAAACCTTGGCCAGGATAGTTCTTGTGAGGAGTCACAGAACTTGTGAGGTTGAGACATGATCTGGATAGACCAAATTAGGGTTGGCAGTCGAACACTAGGTCATCCTGAGCATTATAAGATCAAAGGGATGAATTATGCGGCAACTATATGCTAGAGGTTCTTGTGAGTTGATCTGCATCTTCGACCTATTAGGATGTCGGGTATCATTGCTAGATAAGGACTTTGATTGGTACTGGAAATGTTCCAATACTACCGATTTAGTGTTTGAACCTATGGGGTCACACACCATAGAGAATTTCTATATGATCTTTTGGGCTAATCAACGATTGAGAATCGTTTGCCATCACCTGAAGTCAATATGGTTGACTTTGCTCCAAGTGTCGACACTTGGATTTTTGCAGGTGTCGATACTTGGTGAAGTATCGACACTTGGCAATTTTTGAGTGTCGACACTTCCTGTGACGAGCAGAAATCTGGAAGGATTTCATAAGAGTTTTTTGGACAGGTTTTGACCTGATTTGAATTTCGAATTCAAACCAGTTTTAGCTCCAAGACTTTATGGTATGAATGTCATACTTACCTTAATGGGCAGGATCCATTTGGAATGGCCTTAATCCTCTCCTTCATTCTCTCCCTCCATCTCTCCTCCTTCCTTCTTCTCCCTCTCATGGCAGCCCCAATAAATATAGATCTTTGTAGTGGCTGATGAGGTTACATGAACAGTAAGAGAGAAAAGAAAAGAGAGGAAGAAGAAGGGCTTTGTCAGAAGTTTAAGGATTGGGTGTGAGCCACCTAGCAATCAAGCTAGGTCTTGGAAAAGAGGTTTTGGGAAGGGGTTCCTGCTCTCTTTCTTGTCTTCCTGGAAGAAGAAGTTCAGCCGACGGATCCCAAAGAGCTAACACTCCGAGGGAGTTGATCAGAGTCGAGCCCAGGTGTGGACATCCTGTAGAGGCCAGACGCGTGTGTGGCTCGAGCGCCCTCCTCCTTCTCACAGCACTTCCTTGGCTTCTCTCTTGTGGAAAAGGTATGGTACTTTTATGTTTTCTCTTACTTTGATGTTTATATGCATGCTAAGTTATTATACTAGATCTTGTTGCGAGCAGTTCGGTAGATGGTTTAGCTCTATCTACCGAGCCTTCCGCTATGCATGTCTTAAAAATATTTTAAAATACATATTCTCTGTCCTGTTTCTTACATAATGTATGTTAGGTGTAGGTGTTTTTCACCTTCAATGGTATCAGAGCAATAGGTTCATTTTGTAGTATAATGATGCTAGCATGCTAATAACATCTCCCTTCTTCTTTAGTACTTGGATTGAGTGCTTCACCAGGCCATCCGGTCATAGGAGAGCAGTAAGGCTGCAAGACCCTCTCTTCCTATTCAATGGGATCTCCTATGGCGTGTAGGGGTGCCACTGTAATTGGCTCATGAAAAAGAAAATAAGAAGAAAGAAAATTTGTAAGTTAAAAATATTTTAATCTAATGGCATGATCATAAAACGACTTTAGATAAGATCTAAGAGTTATTTTTTATCGGTTTTGTTGAATGTTTGGTGAAACATTAGATTTGAAATCACTATTTTTTTCGTTGTCTCAGGCTGTGAGTCGACACTTGGCCTTTGAAGTGTTGACTCATGGAAAAAAAATTTTGAGATCTGGTTTCTATTTTTGTTCTGAGACAAGCTGGAGTGTCGACACTTAACCCCTGAAGTGTCAACACTTGAGGCATGCCAGAAGACATGTTGTTCTGTTTTTTGTTCCCTGTCTCAGGCCTTGAGTCGACACTTGCTCTTGAAGTGTCGACACTTGGCTATAGAAAATGCTGAAAACAGTGAATTCAAATTTGGTTTTATTATAAATTTTTTTTACACTGATAAATTAAAATTGTTTTAATTTATTTTAAGGTTATTGAACTTAATTTTGAATTAAGATTGACTAAGAACTCTAGGAATATGATTCGAAGATCTTAAGTCATTTCAATAAGCCTTAAGGGTCATGGGTTAGCTTTTATTAGATCCTTAATTGAGTTATACCTAAGTTTAGATGTATTGGACTAATTAGAAAACTAATCTAATCAAATATTGAGTTAGGATTTTTTTTCTAGATCTATCTAATAGTTAGATTGATTAGTCCATAATCTAAATGGATCTAATTTGTAGCTCAGTAGAAAGTCCGAGTCTTTAGACTAGTCTAATCGAGTCTGATGAACCGATTGGTATCGAGGTAAGTTTGGCATTGTGATCATGGTTCTTTGGGGCTACCTCTTACCTGGCCAACTCTGTTAGTGTCTAGGCAAGATGGTTAATGACGGAACCCAACCCATGATCTCACTTACCTGGCCAACATGGTTAATCAAGATTGATTAGATAGCTCATTGACTCATGTTAACCCTTGTCACCCAAGGTTAATCAGTCTTGACTGATTTTAGGTGCCTATGGATCATTAGTTATGTGTAACCCTCCTTGTTTGCTGATTTGGTTAGTGAGAGGTTGATCCATGTCTTCTTATCTCTTCTTCTATCACATTTTAATTAAACCCTCTAAATTATTAGATCCTTAAAAGGACAAAGTTATAGAGGTAACCAAGTCCTAGCCTTCCATTAAGTAAGATAGTAATGTGTCCATTAGTTCGGTGTTCATCGGCAGATCCAAAGATCGGATGTTCATCGAGCTATTGGAATTAATGTTCATAATATGATGGCTCATTGCGACTCTCTTAACGGTGGTCAGGTGAGCCGGCCAAAGTCAGGCTTGATCATTCGTTAGCTAGAAGCATTGAATTTTATCATGTTAATGGTTAGACCTAACCGGGACCTTCAATAGGAGGCCCAAAGGCTGATTGAAGTGCTCCTTGGGGCAAAACCCAATTACTAGAGGTTACTTGGAGAAGTAATCGGTTAAAGAACCTACCTTTAGATACGCATGGGTGGGTTGACCAAAGTCGGGCTCATGTGTTGTTTATTGGACTCTGGTACCCACTAGGGAATTAAAGTAATTCCTTGGATTGGAGGTAGAGGCTACCAATCTGAGCAAAATAGTATGAAGGACCTTTAGACTTAAGTCCTTGTCTTTAGATTAATTATTCATATACACTAATTAGTTTTGGTTTTCCTTTCAGATGTCTTCCAACCTGTCACTCCGGTCTCTTCTCGACAACGAGAAGCTCAATAGACCCAACTTCGATAGCTAGTATCGAAGGCTTAGGATTGTCCTGGAGCATAAACGGACCTATATATGATATCAGATCCGGCACCTGAGATCCCTGCTGCCAATGCTCGGGGTTTGGTCAGAGACACTTATCAGAAGTGGCTCTCTAACAGGACCATTGTCCGATGTATTATATTGGTTGCGATGAACAATGAGTTTAGTCGCAAATTCAAGGAAGCCTAGTCGGAAGAAATCCTTCAAAGGTTGAAGGAGTCTTTCGGGATACCAGACGACGTTGAGAGGTACAGGGTCTCCTGTGCTATCTACAACGCGCGAATGCATGATGGGGCCTTAGTCACTGATCATGTACTGTACATGATCGAGATGGTTGAGTGCCTGGACAAGCTTGGATGTCCCTTGCATGAGCAGCTTGGGAAAGATGCGATACTGAATTATCTCCCTTCTTCCTATCTAGACTTTCTCGATCATTATAGAATGAACAAGCCTACAGTCAACTACCATGGTCTGTTGGGGTTGCTGCAGACTTTTGAGAAAGACCACCAGTTGAATAAAAGGATGGTGAATCTAGTGGGAGGTTCTTCAGGAGGGCGTCGTCCCTTTAAGAAAGGAAAGAAGAAGAAGAATAAAGAAAAAAAGGTGCTTGGTGCTTCTGGGCCCAGTCAGGCCAAGAAAGTGAAGGCTGATCAAAGTCGTGCAGAGTGCTTCTTCTGCAAGAAGTAGGGTCACTGGAAGAGAAACTATCCTCTTTATATTGCATCCCTTGATCTGAACAGGTCCAAGAAGAGAAGCTGCAGGATGGTCCTGGACAAGGTATTTATATGATAACATATTATAGTTTCTCTGTTTGCGATACTACTAACTGGGTATTGGATACAGAAAGTCCAATTCACATTTACAATTCTTTGCAGGGACTTCAAGTTAGTAGAAGAATCGAGGACAGCGAGAGGTTCTTGAATAAGGGAAATGTAAGCCGAGTTCCAGTTTTAGCGTTGGGAGTCCTTAAACTTGTTTTCGAGTCCTGTACTGTCGTTTTGAACGAGTATCATTTTTGTCCTTCTTTCATTTTAAATGTCATTTCTATAGGCCAGTTGGCCATGTATGGTTATGAACTATTAATAAAGAATGACATTTACAAAATCATTTTGAATGATTCTGTTGTTTTGAATGGACAAATACGTGATAGCATTTATGTACTGTCATGACCTGTTAGTGTAATGTACACGTCTAGCAAATGCCCTAGGATAGATAATGTCAGCGATGCGCACCTATGGCATTATAGGCTAGGTCATATAAACAGGAACAGGATAAACAGGTTGAAAATCGAGGGTCTCCTCGATTTTAGTGAAGATAGTTCACTTCTAACCTGTGAGTCCTGTCTTCTTAGAAAAATGACTAAGTCACCTTTTACTGGAAAAGGTGAACGAGCCAATGAAATTCTGAGTCTGATACATACTGATGTATGCAGATCCATAAATGTTTGTGCCAGGGGAGGGAACGGTTATTTCATTACTTTTACATATGACATTTCGAGGTATGGTTATGTTTTCTTGATGAGACATAAATCTGAATCGTTTGAAATGTTCAAACGATATCGTAATGAAGTGAAAAAACAAACTGGAAAGTGTATCAAAATCTTTCAATCTGATCGAGGCGGTGAATACCATTCCGGTGAGTTTCTGGCATATCTTGAGGAGAATGGAATTCTCTCTTAGTGATACCTCCAGGGACACCTCAATTAAATGGAGTGTCTGAGAGAAGGAATCGAACACTGTTAGACATGGTTCGGTCCATGATGGGCTTTGCTTCTCTGCTGTTATCCTTTTGGGGATATGCTTTAGAATCAGTATGTTATCTTCTAAATAGGGCTATAAGTAAGTCCGTTAGTAAAACACCATATGAGATGTGGACTGGACGTAAACCAACACTTTCACACCTTCGGGTCTGGGGGTGCCCGGTTTATGTAAAATGTTTGGAAACGGATAAACTTGGACCTAGGTCTGACCAGTGCCTATTTGTTGGGTATCCAAAGGAGTCTAAGGGGTATTGCTTCTACTTAGTTGAGGAACAAAAGTTGTTCGTCAGTCTTAGGGCTATCTTTTTGGAAAAGGAGTTCCTTGGTGAAGAAACTGTAACCGCTAAGATTGAACTTAGTGAAGTTCAACAAGTAGAAGAACCGACACACTTAAGGGATAACATAGAACCGGCTATGATTAGATCACACCTAGAGCCCACTTAGGAACCATTAAGGAGATCCGGTAGAGTACTGAGCCGACCGGACAGATACTACGGTTTCTTGGTTCGGGACGGTGATCCTATTAAACTTGATGAGAACAATGAGGATCCGATCACCTATATGGATGCGTTGTAGAGGTCCGACTCTAAGTTATGGCTAGGAGCCATGAAATCCGAAATGGAGTCCATGAAGATCAACAATGTATGGACATTGGTTGATCCACTTGAATGGATAAAATCCATTGGATGCAAATGGATTTTCAAAAGAAAAAGGGGCGCAGACGAAAAGGTAGAGATCTATAAAGCCCATCTGGTTGCCAAGAGGTATCGTCAACGTTATGGTATTGACTATAACAAGACGTTCTCTCCTGTGGCAATGCTCAAATCTATTCAAATTATGCTTGCTTTAGTAGCGCACTTTGACTATAAAATCTGGCAAATAGATATCCGAACAGCTTTCCTGAATGGTGAGCTGGAAGAGGAGGTGTATATGATACAACCTGAAGTGTTCATATCCACAGACGAGTCAAAGGTGTGCAAGCTTCAAATGTCCATCTATGGACTGAAGCAAGCATCAAGGAGTTGGAATATGTGATTTGATAAGTATATCAAGTCGTATGGCTTCGTTAGGAATGAAGAAGAGCCTTGCATTTACAAATGGGCTAATGGTTCTGTGATTGTATTCCTTATACTGTATGTGGATGACATTCTCTTAATCGGGAATAACATCGTAGCACTGCAAGGAATAAAGATCTGGTTATCATCTCAGTTCTCTATGAAGGACTTGGGTGAAGCCTCTTACATACTAGATATGAAGATCTATAGAGATAGATCTAAGAGGCTTCTATGACTGTCCCAGTCTACGTACATCGACACCGTGCTGAAACAGTTCAGCATGGAGAATTCCAAGAAGGGCTATCTCCCGATAGGCACTAGAATTGATCTCTCCAAAAGGAATTGTGCGACAACCCCTGAGGAGAGAGAGCGTATGAGTAGAATTCCATATGCTTCGGCAGTGGGTTCAATCATGTACGCCATGACATGTACTAGACCAGACGTAGTATACTCACTAGGTGCTGTGAGCAGATACCAGTTTGACACAGGTGAAGCTTATTGGAAAGTGGTTAAAACCATCCTTAAGTATTTATGAAATACTAAGGATCAATGGCTAATTTATGGAGAATCTGACTTGAAACTTGTGGGATATACTGACTCCAGTTTCCAGTCAAATAAAGATGATAGCAAGAGTGTGTCACATTTTGTCTTTACCCTGAATGGAGTTCTGCTGGAAAAGTTCCAAGCAGCCTACTATGACGGACTCAGTATGCAAAGTAGAGTACATTGCAGCATCAGATGCAGCGAAGGAAGCTGTGTGGTTGCGGAAGTTCTTTGGCGAGCTAGGAGTGGCACCTTCCTTGGATGGTCCTGTTCCGGTGTACCGTGACAACACTGGAGCCATTGCTCAAGCCAAAAAGCCGAAGTCTTATCACCGTACAAAGCATATTCAGCGGTGCTATCATCCTGTATGAGAGATCATGGAACGAGATGACATCGACCTTCAGAAGATCGATGAAAGGAGAACCTGGCTGACCCCTTCACTAAAACCATCGAGTTCAAGAGTTCAACTGTGGTAAACAGAAAATGGGAATGAGATTCTGTACTGATTGGCTTTAGTCTAAGTGGGAGTTGTTGGAAATTGTGTCCCAAAGCCAATCGTCTAGGCTTTAGACGGTTGTGCTACTTTATATTTATATATGAGTTCTTTATAATAAATAAAAGTTATTTATGTTTGGCTGTCCATCATTTTACATTTTTCTGTAATGAACTCTTGTATGATGGAGTCCTTAGAACTACTTTGTTTTGATATAGAGAGGATATATCAAGTAGTTCTTAAACTGGTTCACAACCAAATGATACATTGTTATAGGACCATAATGTATCAAGGGTAGGTTGTTGTATGTCACATTTATTGGTTGTTCTCTTAACCAAGGAGTGTGGAGACACTGGTGTGACATACAAGTGAAGTGTATGACATTTCACTGAACGTGACCATCTACGGAGCTCCCTTTTACTAAAAGGTTGCTCGCGAAGGGATATGGGTATATGTATCCCTCAGACCTGAGGTCACCATGGCAGCTTGCAAGCAACTCACTATACTTTGGTGCCAAACTATCTGGATTTCTAATCCAGTGACAGAAGGTTTCTGGGTATAGTCAAGTACTTGTGGAGTGGTGGTGGATCAAGATGGAATTGACATCTCTAAATAGTTTGGAGTGAATGACTCACTATGTCTCAATTCAGCAAAACCTTGGCCAGGATAGTTCTTGTGAGGAGTCACAGAACTTGTGAGGTTGAGACATGATCTGAATAGACCAAATTATGGTTGGCAGTCGAATCCTAGGTCATTCTGAATATTGTAAGATCAAAGGGATAAATTATGCGGCAACCATTATCTAGAGGTTCTTGTGAGGTGCTCTGCATCTTTAACCTATCCGGATGTCGGGTATCATTGCTAAATGAGGACTTTGACTGGTACTAGAAATGTTCCAGTGCTACCGGTTTAGTGTTCGAACCTATGGGGTCACACACCATAGAGGATTTCTATCTGATCTTTTGGGCTAATCAACGATTGAGAGTCGTTTGCCATCACTTGAAGTCAATATAGTTGACTTTGCTCCAAGTGTCGACACTTGGATTTTTGCAAGTGTCGACACTTGGTGAAGTGTTGACATTTGGCAATTTTCGAGTGTCGACACTTCCTGTGACGAGCAGAAATTTGGAAGGATTTCATGAGAATTTTTTTAGCAGGTTTTGACCTGGTTTGAACTCGAATTCAAACCAGTTTTGGCTCCAAGGCTTTATGGTATGAATGTCATACTTACCTTAATGGGTTGGACCCTTTTGGAATGGCCTTGATCCTCTCCTCCATTCTCTCCCTCCATCTCTCCTCCTTCCTTCTTCTCCCTCTCATGGCAGCCCCTATAAATATAGGTCTTTGTAGTGGTTGCTGAGGTTACATGAACAGCAAGAGAGAAAAGAAAAGAGAGGTAGAAGAAAGGCTTTGTGAGAGGTTTAGGGATTGGGTGTGAGCCACCTAGCAATCAAGCTAGGTCTTGGGAAAGAGATTTTGGGAAGGGGTTCCTGCTCTCTTTCTTGTCTTCCTGGAAGAAGAAGTTCAGCCCACGGAACCCGAAGAGTAGCACTCCGAGGGAGTTGATCAGAGTCAAGCCCAGGTGTGGACATCCTGTAGAGGCCAAACGCGTGTGTGGCTCGAGTGCTCTCCTCCTTCTCACAGCACTTTCTTGGCTTCTCTCTTATGAAAAAAGTATGGTACTTTTATGTTTTCTCTTGCTTTGATGTTTTATGCATGCTAGGTTATTATACTAGATCCTGTTGCGGGCAGATCGGTAGATAGTTTAGATCTATCTACCGAGCCTTCCGCTATGTATGTCTTAAAAATATTTTAAAATATATATTCTCTGCCCTGTTTCTTGCATAATGTATGTTAGGTGTAGGTATTTTTCACCTTCACATCCAACAAGTCTCTCACTCCACTTAATGGATTCCCGATGTCTCTTCGGCAATGCTTGGACTTTGTAGGTGCTCCATGAAAGCCCGATTAGAGGAATCAGTGACGGCAGTGGCCAACCATGAAAAGGTGTCCGCCCGAGAGTTTCACACCCGGGGTATGTGAATGATCTCAAAAAATTTGAGTCGAGCCACAAGGTTCTGTACTTTACTCAAGTACTTGGCCAAGGTCGAATCTCTCACCTCGAATTCATCTCTCACTAGGTTGACCACCAGGTAGGAATCCGAGAAGGCTCTAATTCTACCGATGCCTAGTTCGTCAGCCATCCTCAGTCCCGCAAGGAGGGCTTCATACTCCACCTGGTTATTTGATACTTGGAATGCAAAGCGTAGGGCATACTCCAGGCTTTGTCCGTCGGGTCGGCCAAGATTAATCCTGCTTCGCAACTAGCATGGTTAGACGCCCTGTCCACATGGAGTGTCCAGGTGGGGTCTAACCCTTCGGCAGTATCATTCCCAGGTGTGACAGCCATTTGCAAAGGTGTCCCCTATCTCTAGGTACATTCTGCTATGAAGTCGGCGATCACTTGAGCCTTCATGGCCGATCGAGGCTAGAAGGAGATGTCAAATTTGCCAAGCTTAATGGCCCACTTGGCGAGCCGACCCGAGGTATCGGGGCTCCTGAGGATTGCCTTGAGAGGTTGATCGGTCAGGACGATGATTGGATGAGCTTGGAAGTAGGGCCGCAGTCGCTTGACTACTACAATTAGGGAGTAGACAAGCTTCTGCATCTTAGGATACCTTGTCTCGGCATCGTGGAGTACCTTGTTGATGTAATAGACCGGCCTTTGCTGGTTGTCCTCCGTAATCCGGACAAGGACGGAGCTCACAGCCTCGTCCGATGCGGACAGGTACAAGTACAAGGACTCTCCTTCCAAAGGCTTGGCAAGTAAGGGGGAGACTTCAGGTACGTCTTCAGTTCTTCGAAGGTCGACCGACATTCGTCGGCCCAGTGAAAGTGATTCGACTGCCGCAGTGTTTTAAAGAAAGGGAGACACCTTTCAGCTGACCTAGAATGAATTGACTGAGAGAGGCTATCTGACCTGTGAGTTCTTGCACTTGCTTCTTATTGGTTAGATATCCAATGTCGATGACGGCCTTGATTTTATTTGGATTGACCTCAATTCCTCGCTGGTGACCAGAAAGCCGAGAAATTTTTTCGAGGTCACCCCGAAGGTATACTTGGCATGGTTCAATTTCATCTGGTAGCGCCTCAGGGTGTCAAAGGACTCTTTCAGATCCTTGATGTGGTTGGCTCTCCGGAAGCTCTTGACTATTATGTCGTCAACATATGCCTCCATGTTTCTTCCAAGTTGTCCCTCGAAGACCTTGTTGATCAGCCTCTGGAATGTGACTTCGACATTCTTTAGGCCGAAGTGCATCATTTTATAGCAGTACACCCCTTTGTTAGTGACGAAGGCTATCCTTTCCTCGTCTTCCGGGTCCATGCTGATCTGGTTGTACTTGGAAAAGGCATCCATGAAGCTCAAAAGTTGATGACCGATAATGGCATCCACCAGTTGGTCGATCTTTGGTAAGGGAAAGCTGTCCTTTGGGCAGGCCTTGTTGAGATCAATGTAGTCCATACATATTCTCCACTTTTCGTTGGCCTTCCTCACCATCACGACATTCGCCAGCAAGTCAGGGTAGGGGGCTTCTCTGATGAAGTCAGCTTCGAGGAGCTTCTTGACCTCCTCATCAACCGCCCTATGTCTCTTAGGGGTGAAGTTCCTCTTCTTCTGTCGGACAGGCTTGTAGGTAGTGTCCACCTTAAGCCGATGGGTTATGACTTTTGACGGGATGCCTAGCATGTCGGATGCCGACCAGGCGAAGACGTCAGCATTGTCCTGTAGGAAGTTGACCAGCTCTGATTTGGCCTCCTCGCTGAGCGTGCTCCCAATTTGCAGGACCCTAGTAGGATTGTCCTTCCTAAGAGGTACGAATAGGATCCTCTCAATCGATTCTCTGTAGCAGTCGATTTCGGATCTGGGATCAAGTTGTTCCAATATGGAATGGTCTCTCGATTATCTGTCCTGAATGGTCAAACATTGTCTGGCCATCCTGTGATCCCCTCTCATCACTCCGATCCCATTCTGAGTCGAAAACTTCGCCAACAAGTGGTAAGTAGACACAATGGCTTGGAACTTGTTCAAGGCCAGTCGCCCCAAAATGGCATTGTAGGCTGACGTCGTACGGATGACCACAAAATTGATGGGGAGGGTTTTTTGATAAGGCTCTGACCGGATGGTTAAGGGCAGAGTTATTTCTCCCTCTATACCAACGGAGTTCCCTCCAAACCCAGTCAATAGTATTGGGGATTCTTGCAGTATAGTTCTAGGTAGGTTCATTCTGACAAAGGCATTATACAGCAAAACTTTAGTGGAGCTTCCATTATCAATGAGGATCCTCCTTACATCATAATTGGTAATTACTGCCGACACAACAACGAGATCATTCCCGGAGACCTAGGTCTTTGGGAGGTCTTCGTCGGAGAAACTAATTACATTAGAACCCCGAGGCCTCTTTGAAATGTCCCGACCTCCCTCGCCCCTCTAGTCGAACTGGCGGTGGAGCATGCCAACATTTTTATCGGTGGGGCATTGGTTGGGCAGCTCCGTTTCCTCCAGGGGGTTTCTGGTAGTGGAAGTTTTAGCCCGGCTCCTCTAGGGTCGGACATACTTATGTAGGTACCCCTGCCTGATCAAATCCTCGATCGCGTCCTTCAACTGGAGGCAATCTTCTGTGTTGTGCCCGTGGTCACGGTGGAACCAGCAGTACTTGTCCTTGCTCCTCAACGTGGAGGGACTCCTCATCGGGCAAGGCCTTTGCAGGAAGGTTTCCTTCTCTATCTCCATAAGAATTTTCTCCCTCGAGAGGGAGAGAGGTGTGTAAATCTCGAACCTCCTAGAGAAGTCCTTCGACTTAGGGCTGCGACGTCGGGCCGAGTTAGTGCCATCACTGGGAGGTTGGACTTCGGGAGCCCTATCACTCTTCCTTTCGGGAGTCGACCTCCCTTCAGCCTGGCATTGGCTTGCCGCTTGTTCTTCTGCCAGGGCATATTTTTAGGCCTGGGCCAGTAGTTTGGAGTAGCTTGTCGGAAACTTTTTGTCCAGTGAGAAAGTGAGCCTAGACGATCACAGCCTTTCTTGAAGGCCGATATAGCTACGTGCTTGTTGAGGTCCGGGATCTCCATGGTCGCCGAATTAAATTGAGCCATGTATTTTCGAAGGGTTTCTCCTTCCTTCTATTGCACGAGGAAGAGGCAATCCGTGTTCCTCGGCACCCGGTTGCAGGTCTTGAAATGGGATAAAAAGAGTTTTTCTAGCTGGGGGAAGGAATGGATCGTACTTGTCAAATGGCGAAAAACCACATCCGAGCCAACTTCTTGAGTATTGCGGGGAAGGCGATGCAATGGAGGGTGTCGAAGGCACCCTGTACCATTAAATGGGCCTTATAAGTGCCCAAATGATTCAGAGGGTCGGTGATGCCATCGTAAGCATCCACCCGGGAGATCTTGAAGTGACGGGGGATAGTTTTCCCCATAATTTGGCGGAGAATGGCAGGCGGGAGTCATACACCTAGGGATGGCAATAAAACCCAAACTCATGGGTACCCGACTCGACCCGACCCAACCTGATTGGACCAGGTAGTCAACACTTTGACTGGATTTGAACTGGATTTGGGTAAAACCTAAATGCTTAACTTTGGGTTTGGGCCAGGACTGGATAGATATACACCCGACCCGAACCCGATCCAAATTATTTTAATATTTAAATATATATCTAATTAATATATATTTTATTAATTATAATTATTAGTTATTAAATTTTAAATTACTTGAACCCTATACCCTAATCATTATATATATATATTTTGAAAAAAAAAATTTCATCCTATTCTATTCAGGATGAATTCAAACACGATCATAATTAATAGTTTACCAACTTCATAATATAAATTTTGATTGAATATGAAATTAAGTGCTGTTGAACTAAAAATGTAGTTAAATTTTATTTTTTTAATATATGTATAATTTATAAAATTGTAGATGATTTTAAAGTTAATAAAAATGAAAAAATATTTAATATGACTCAATTGGGTTCGGGCTGGGTAAACCCGATTACCCGATACCCAATTGAGATGGATTTGGGTAAAACAAACCAGTCTCGATAGTGTTTGGGCCGGGTTTGCATAGTATATTAAATATTTGGGTTTGGGTTTGGGTAATTATGCACCCGGCCCGAACCCGGCCCATTGCCATCCCTACGTACGCCAGCGCTTCTCCTTTTTGTCGGTCGACCAGTTCGGTAATTTGCCCCTCCATGCGTTGGAGCTTGCTGGTGTAATCCCTCGGGTCTTCATTGCATCACTGGTTGTCGTTGGAGACCGAATCTGCGGAAGAGTGTAAGGCATACCTCACTCTTTTCCGGTCAGCATGAGTCCTCTGCGACCTTCGAGGCTCCGGGGTCACGTGGAAGCGATGTCGAGGGACTCCTTGCTGTCGACTTCCTTCGGCAGCAAGTGGATGACTGGTTCTGGATGCCACGAGTGGCTGCTATCTGTCATTGGTCGTGTCTTGAAGATTCTGAACCGCGGCGGCAAGAGTGTCGATGCGGTTCAGAAGGGTCTGGAACTGCTGCTGTTCCAAGATGATGGTAGGCTGGACGACATCGTTCTCCATGAGAGGTTCTCCCGAGCTTACGTGGGAGTGGCCTCTCCTGTTGGAGGTATTCTGAGTTCTTCCTTTCACTATCGTCTTGTCTAGCGGTGGATCCCTCCTTTCGAAGAAGGAACACAAGGGCGAAGGTTCGGCAGCCATTCCTCTAGCACAAATCTGTTGTCACTGCATCTCCCGGACCGAGCTTCCTCAATCGGGCTTGCTGGAGTGCGCATCTCCCGGTTCCTACAAAGAAGGTCCTACGGGCCGATGGTGTTCCGGTGGGGGACACTCCAATGGCTAAGTCAGTAGAAGACTTGGAGCAACAGAATGGAAGAATCGCAAAGAAGATAGTTCGTAGAGGAAGAGCTTGCTTACCTCAAGATCCCCTTTTACCTTATATAGATATGGAACTTTACCAGAATATGTTAGGGACTAAGTTGGGAATGGTCGATTTGTCCTTAGAAGAATCTCGGTAGTAGCCAGGTGGCACGATGAGAAAATGATATCGCGGGATCTACAGAATAATGGTACCGAGATGTTAAGAAATTATTGTAACAAAATTCTGATATCAATTAAAAAAAAAATTTGAAACTTTCGGACCATCGAATCGATATGAATCTGATGGAAATGGATCAACCGAACCTCGTTAAAGAATCGATCGGACCTTTAATAGATCTGATGGATCGGTCGGATCCGGTGTGGTTCGGAGGTGGCCGGTTGTGTGTAATACTCCCCGACATCGTTCTCGTCGCCAGCTTCTTCTCGAACCTTCCACCGACTTCTCGCCTGGTCTCTCTTCCAGGCCTTTCCACATCTCCATCCATGTCTTCCCCTTCCCCTCCCCTTCCATTCCTTTAAATCCGTCGAACGAACCATTCGCCATTCAACACCACCACCACCACTAAGTGGAAGAGAGAAGAAGAGCAGCAAGAGTCGCAGAGCGGAAGAGAAAGTTAGGAGATGGGAGTGGACTACTATAAAGTCCTCCAAGTCGACAAGAACGCCAAAGAAGAAGATCTCAAGAAGGCCTACCGCAAGCTTGCCATGCGATGGCACCCTGACAAGAACCCCAACAACAAGAAGGAAGCCGAGAACAAATTCAAACAGATCTCCGAGGCCTACGAGGTACGGAATCCATCCCGACCTCTTCTCCCACTCGATTCCCACGTCAAATCTCCTCCAAAGATCGCCTTCTGTCCACATAGGTTGATCCGTTTTATAGGTCTCACTTCAAGTTCTCCGCCTATCTAATCCGTTCTATAGGTCTCGCCTCAAATTTCCGTTAAAAGTCACTTCTTTCTCCCATTTTTCTCTTTTATAGTTCTTCTCTCCAATTCTCGTCCAAAGATCACGTTTTTGCATCTATTTCAGTCCGTTTCATAGTTTCAGCTCAAATTCCTCCAAAGATCGCGCTTCTTGACGCCTAATTTTCCCCTTTTATTATCTGTTATCTTGAATTCCTATACGAAAATCACTTTCTTACCCTATTTTTTTGCCCTTCTTTGTAGGTTTTAAGCGACCCTGAGAAGCGCGCCGTCTACGACCAGTACGGGGAGGAGGGGCTCAAGGGGCAGGTCCCGCCCCCCGGGGCTGGCGGGGCCTCCTTCTTTCCCGGCGGCGGGGAAGGGCCTACGGTGTTCCGCTTTAACCCGAGGAATGCCGACGACATTTTCTCCGAGTTCTTCGGGTTCTCGAGCCCGTTCGGGAGCATGGGTGGCAGCGGTGGCGGCGGGATGAGGGGTGGTACCAGGTTCTCGAGCTCGATGTTCGGGGATGACTTGTTTGGGTCGACGTTTGGTCGGTCACGGGGGCCGATGGATTCTCGTCAGCCGCGGAAGGCGGTGCCGATCGAGAATTTGTTGCCTTGTAGCCTCGAGGATTTGTACAAAGGCACCACGAAGAAGATGAAGATCTCCAGGGAGATTGCGGATATGAGTGGGTAAGTTTCTTCTCTAAATCTGCTTTTGGTCTTAGAAATGTCCCCCCCCCCCCCCCCCCCTCTCCGGCTTCTATTTCTTTTCTTCCTTTTGGTGTGGGGGTGAAAGGGGGGGTTCGGTTAAGAAGTGATGGAAGATGGCTTCCTTCCTCTTTTTTTTTTTTTTTTTTTTTCTTTCCGAGTGCTGGGGTGGGGGGGTTCGGTTAAGAAGTGATGGAAGATGGCTTAGATGGGGGTGGAAAATTATATTTAATTGATGAGATGCCTCGTTTATATGATTACCCAACCTTCATTTTGAGTGGTATTACTTGCGCTTCTATTTTATTACTGTTTAAGTATTATGAGTATGAAATAGTTAGTTTTATTGCTTGTTGAAGGGATGCTATGTTATTATGCTAATTTGACTTTGACTGCTTGATTTAATTATTCTTATTTAGGTGCATTGTGACCGACTTATTTAGTATTTTGATGGTTTTCAACCATTCACATTTAGAACTTGAGCTTTGCCTGCTTTGCCTCCCACTATATGAACAATTTTTTATTAAGCTTACCTACTAAGATGAGCATTTTGATAATTTTGGATTGGATTCATTTCCATGTCACAAGCTCAAACTCAAATGGCCTCACAACATCAGTTCATTGTTGGCATTCTATAATTGTTAGTCAGTCTCCTAACCAATGCTAATTGATGCACCCTCTGACGATGAGGTTCTGAACTCTTCTTCATGACTTCAATTGAGGTGATGGCATGTAGTAGTGAATGGTTAGAGACAACTGATATTTGAATTGGCTGTACATGTCATAGGTATATCTGCTTCTTAGCCAACTGACATCTCTCCACCTGCACTCAAACAAATGTCACTCCATCAAAGATTCACAGGTTAAATTATGAGATCCTGGATATATTGAGCATATTTCAAAATTGATGCTTTCACTTGTCAAGACTATCATGTATGAGGAGATATTTTTATTACCTTCAAGTGACTAATGGGGGGTAGTGGTCACTTTGAGATATTAGCAAGCATATGCACATGTACTAGGTGTGAAAAGGCAAGAATTAGATGCTACTTCTGCCAAATTTTCACCGGCCAAATGATACAGGACATGCTAATCCTGTAACAAAGAATGTATTTGCTGGAAGAAGTGCACATGTTGTTGAAGCATCTCCTGTGGACTTTGCCTATGTTAGATCTTGGATAGAATAAACCTATTTGATGAAAGGGGAGGGGCTAAGAACCTATTATTGATGGTGCCAGCTAGCCAGCTTTTCTATCCACTGCTGAATGAAGTTGTTGAACTACCATGTCATCCAGCCTTACCCGATTCAATGGGAAGAGGGATATGTATGTGGCAACTAGATGTTTTGTCGAGTTAGGGAATGCTGTAATATCATTTTGGTTGGACAGAAAACTTATCCCTGCCTTCACTCAAACCATCTTCTTAGTCATCCCAAAAGCCATCTGGATGTTTTGTGGAGTTAGGGAATGCTGTAATATGTTATGTCTTTCCGATCCTACAACCATTCTAGAAGCTGATGAAAGAGATACTGCATGTGTTCAACTAGCTTAGTCATCCCAAAAACCATCTGGTGTTAAGAATGCTACAAAGTTAGGGCATAAGGGAATATCAAGATGGAAAGAACCAGTGATAGGTGTTGTGCTTGGTTCACCCGAAGCAAAGAAGTCTTCCTCTTGTGAGGATGGCATCGATGGTGAAATGCATTGGTCCTTCTTTCCCAAACGATGTAATTGGAGATCCCAGAGTTGATTCATGGTGATCATTGGTCTATTGCATGTTGCTCGGTCCTAAGTATTAGTGGGCTTGTGCTATGAATGCGAGCACTTATGTTTTGAAAATGGTTCCTACTGAAGTGCTAATTACTGATTGTTTTGGCCTTATCGAGTTGCACCCAGACTTAACTGGAAGGGAGAATGATATATCTAGGAATCCAGCCAAAGCAAGCAACATCTGAGTTGAGCAGAATCACTTAATTGCAATTAACCATTGTGTGCCAAAGCAAAGGAGTTCCCCTTATGAGATCAAAAGTACTACAAAAAAAAGGAGGCCTGATATGAGACTTAATTATGGGAATGAAAGGATCAAGCAAGATGAATAGACATAGGACATAATTTTCGCCAGTAGGAAAACTGCAGATTTGATACGACTGATTGATCTAATAGATAAGCTCTTGGTTGCAAAGAAAAGCCCTTTTGAAGATGTTAATCATTCCAATTCTGCATTTTAAGTTTAGTTTCTTTCTTTATTTATTTATATTTTCAAAACTTTGCCTCGTGTTTTCACTTTTATTAGTATGGACTGGTGCCAAGATAAGGTCCTAGGCAAGCCCATCTAATTTTCACAGCAAGCACAGTCATAATGAAAGTGTGGCTCCATCTTTGGTAAGGAAGTAATCAAGAATGTCTGAAGATTTCCTGCCTATTGGGGCTATAATATAACAAGTGGGATGCTTATTCAGTACCTCAGAAGTAGGTGTCAAAGCCTAGTTTTTTTTTCAGTGGTTTTACTTGTATCATACAAAGAAACGTATCCAAACAAAAGGTGGCTAGTACCTCAGCTTCATGGATGCAATTTTTTCTTGGCTTTTAGGATAGAGGCATTTGTTTCTTCGCTACTTCATTTGCACATTGACTCAATGGGCACCTAAATACATCTCCAGAAGTGTTGGAGAATATGGACAACTTCTAACTATTTCATCAGTGAAGCATCTCAAGTTTGCTTTTCTGGATTTATTGAGTGAATAGGGTACAGGAGGAAAATGTATCATCATCATCATCATCATGTTTTTGTTTCTCATTCCAGTAGATTATGAAATTGTTTTTGTATTTGTATCCTTTTGGTACTTTTGGTCAATTCTTCTGTATTGTTGGCTTCCATTTAAGCTGTATTATGTCTTGCCATACTAATTTTTCAGCAAAGTATATGCTTTTCGAGACTTCTGCTGATAGGCCTGATAAAAACTTTCAATATTCTTAGCGGCTTCCATATGCATCAGATTGATTTATGATTTCAGGACGTTACTGAATTGATGATTGTTTTGGCCAGGAAAACAATGCCAGTGGAGGAAATCCTAACCATTGATATTAAGCCTGGTTGGAAGAAGGGAACAAAGATCACATTTCCAGAGAAAGGAAACGAACAGCCCAATGTGATTCCTGCTGATATTGTTTTCATCATTGATGAGAAGCCACATCCTGTCTTCACGAGGGATGGGAACGATCTGGTGGTGACAAAGAAAATCTCTCTTGTTGAAGCTCTGATTGGCTATGCCGTCCATCTGACAACACTGGATGGACGCAGCCTGACCATACCCATAAATTCTGTGATTCATCCCAGCTATGAGGAGATTGTTCCCGGGGAGGGCATGCCCATACCGAAGGGTCCATCCAGGAAAGGGAACCTTAGAATCAAGTTCGACATCAAGTTCCCGACCAGGCTTACTTCTGAGCAGAAAGCTGGGATTAAAAGACTGCTCGGTCCTTAGAGCCCGAAACAGCTGGAGCGATGTCTCCTGAATAATGAATCTCGCACTGTTGCCTGAGATTTCTTCCGGTGATGCTGCATATTTTTCAACAAACGCGGTTCACATTATATCTTGGACCAAGATTCAGATTGATGTTGAGGTTTCAAGGGCCAATTGGAATCCATATATATATATATACCACTACTTTCGGATGATACGTGGTGATGTTCGACTGATGTCGAGCTTTGAGTTCAAGAATATATGATTGTATATTGATAGGGGGAGAAATCCCATACTTTGAATCTTGAAGGTTTTAGGATTGAAAATAATCCAGTTGGATCCGATTCAGGATAAAAAGAAATTATATATAGTTATTTTAAATCTTGGTATCCGGGATTATGACTTTTCGAGCATGAACGAAGTAAAGAAAATATCTGGATAAATTGGATCTATTCGATTGAGATAGTATTAGAAGGATAAATTTTGCCTAAAAAACATTTCACCATATGTCCAGTTTTTTTTCTTTAGAAAGAGGGGATCGGAAGAGATATTGTGGCTCCTAGTTTTATTAATAGTAATTTTAGTGAACGGCAAAATTTGTTCTTGGATCTTTTGGTTTTTTCTGGAATTACATATCTTTAAAATTTTATTTTGGCATCTATCTCTAATTTATTTAGTTTTAAAATAAATAGGATCTGACTTTGGTGTGCTGGGATCTTCGGTTAAAATGCATGCATCTATCTTTGGTGTGCTGGGATCTGACGTGCATCTATCTTTGGTGTGCAGGGATTGACTTTTTTGAGTTTAGAATTTCAGAAAATTTTGGTGACAAAAGATTCAAATCTGTCGAACTCTGGTACAAGGTTCTGACTTGGTCAATCATTTTTACGAGAGTAACCATCAAATAATCGATACTTATTTTAAAATATTTTTTATAATAAATAAATTATTAAATTTTATTATCAAGAATAAATTTTAATTATTAAGGAAGCATAGTCTTTTTTTTTCTTTTTTTTTTTTAAATCATACACAGAGTTATCAAAATAAATGATGGATGGAAAAACATAAAATAAATTTTTTTATCGGGTAGAAAAAAATGATTTTCATCCAGAAATTTAGATATCAATTCTATAATCTAATCATTTTCTATTTATTCGCCGCCATGCCGTGTTATCTCTAAATTATCCATGATGTTTGATTATAAAAGGGGTTCTTCGCGAACTCCCATAGGTATGTGTACTCGCTTATCCATTCTACATATATTTTTAAGTATTTGTACTCTTATTTTACCGGGTTGGTCTGGAATACTGATTTGATAATCGAATGGCTTCTATTGAAATCTCTTTTGGTCGAGGCTTTTTTTGTACAATTATTTTCGTTTCTTCTCCGGTTCACTTCAACGTCCTAACGGATTTCAGTACCTTCAGATAGAGGAAGGACCTACTTTTTGTCTACCATTAAAAAAGTAATATATGTTATGTATCGCATGTCTTCGAAAGATGTGTCCATCCGACGTTCAGTACCATAACTTTCTAACAGGACAGCCAACCTGTTGGAAGCTCGATCCCAAGGATCGGGTTGACCCCCTCCTACAGGAAAATCAACCTGATGCCCTAGAAAGGCTTATCCAACAAATACATGAGTTAGCTGCCATTGTTTGAGCAATACAACATCCCTTGGTGCCTACAATGCCAACAGCTATACCGTAACTAGGAGTGGAACCAACCTTGCTGCCACAATTTCCTGTACCTTTAGGAGCGGCACGCTTAGAGCCACGATGACTTCCATTTTTCCTGAATATCGAGCAGGAAGAATGATAAATCTTTTAATTATCCCAATTTAACCGTTAAAATAAATAATAATTATTTTATATTTATCAAAAATTGATACTTTTTATTAATGTTTTGCATAAAAGGAGTCCATAGACCAGAAGAGCTTGATTTTTGGAGTCCAATGGCACAAAGAGCACTCAAATCGGAGTTGGAATGAGCTTGGAACTGAATTTTGAAATTATTAAAGTTTTTCCATGATTTTTGAAGCAGTCGGTCCACCATGGACCGGTCGCTAGGTCTACAGCATGTGGATTGGTCCACCGACAGCCATTACTACCAGTCCACAATCCGGTTCCATGGACCACCGACTTTCCCGAGCTATCTCTTCACCAAAAAACTCACCGGAGGCCTTTCCCTTGCCACCGAGAGCCTCCTCACAGCTAAGGGAAGCTGCTGACCACCGTTCAAGTGCCACCCGACCCTCTAACTCACGGTTGCCACCGTCTCCCCATCACCTTCTCGATCGTTCACCACCCAAGCTTCACCAACACCGTCGAGAGCCCTCATCGTCGACCGCCGCCTCCTTCCTTTGTGCTTGCCGAAGAAACCGCACCACTATCGCTGTGCCAACCGTCGTCACCCAACACTGCCACTGTGGCCCAATTCTTTCTCGTCCTCACCACCGTGGCCCCCTTGTCCAGCCACACCGTCCACCTAATGCCATGGCCGACCACTGTCCGAGCCATTGCCAAGCCGAGAGAAAAGAATGGCGACGGTGCTGGGCGACGGGACCAACCCAATCAGGGAAGAAAGAACGGGCATGGATCTCAGAGCACTCAATGGCTCATGTTGATTTTCATGATTTTGCCTAATTTCTGAACCTTTGATCCAGATCCAAGAGCTAGGAAGATATTGACCGGTCAAATAGGAGACAGAAGCCTAACACTACTGGGATTGGGTATATTCGGATCTAACCGTTGAGACTTGTAAAATTGAATCTGATCCATTATTTTGATCCTCATGTTTAGTCCCACATCGAAAAAACATGAAGACCTCTCCCTTGTTGAACCCTATAAGAAGGCTCCTGTACCTCTACTTGGGGGCATCAGTTTTTCTAGCAAGTCCTGTACTAATTTATTTTCTTGCTTATGCTTAGATCATTGTATTAGGCTTGGAAAAGAGAGAAATTATGAAGGGGATGCTAGCGGCAGCAATGCACGGCTAAACTCTTTCAACCTGGGATGAAGATGAAGCCTGTAACTAGGTTCTCCTATTATTTTTGTATTTAATGCCTGAGCAATAAATATTGTGTTTCTTATATGAATCTATTGATTTATGTTTTTGATTGAGATATTAATCTAGCATATACGACCTACACTCTCTATCGACATGACGTGATATCAGAATATGGCACGTGCCTAAGAGAGATAGATCGTAGTATGATAGATTAAATCCCTAAACTTGTACAATAATTAGATAGTTTATACTCTAAGATGACATATCATGATCTTTGGATATGACCCGTGCCTAGCAAGCGATAAACTATTCCAATCCTGAATGTACAAGAATTATTGTTATTGCGATATTAAGAAAAGAAAGTAAACTTGTGTGCATGGTGGATTCGGATTTCCGAGTTATTTCTCCTACTGTTTTGATTTAATTAATTTATTGTCATCTTTTCATAATTATTGCTTTTAATCTAATCTTTACAAGTAATTTTCTTTTATTTTTCTTTTTCGTAAAATAATTCCCTCGGTCCTCGAAGATACGATCCCGACTTATCACCAGCTATGGTAGTGAGTAGGTTTTATTTTTGATCACCAATGACAGCGATCAAATTTTGGTGCCATTACCGAGGACCAAGGCATAATTATTTCACGGAAAAAAGTAAAAAAAATCATTTTTATAGTTATTGCTTATTTTAGTTTATTACTTTTTTTTAGTTGCCTTAATTATTAGATTACCTTATTTTCTTGTTACCAAAAAAAAAAAAAAACTTTCTTTATTTGCATAACTCAACACCTAATAAAATTTACTTTTCCTCTTAATTAACTTGCTTTAAATAACCCACAAGAAAATCCTAAGACACCTTTTATAAAACATAATTAAATTAAGGAAATAAATAATAAACTTTAAAAACTTTCTAACTTGTTGGACATCTTGCTTGTTTTGCATTGCATTTTCATAAAACACTTTAGGACATAAAACCTAAATAACATAAAGTGAAGATTTCATCACCCTTTCTTGGTCCACAAACCACCACCCTACATATTATATTGACCTAAGTCTTTAATTAAAATTAATTAGACATTGGCCCCTAAAGATTCTCGAGCTTATTAAGACAAGGGACCTTGAGAGTTGGACTTGCTCAATATTACCTGGTTCACTGGTGT
Source organism: Areca catechu (assembly GCA_021397845.1). Classification (NCBI taxonomy): domain Eukaryota; kingdom Viridiplantae; phylum Streptophyta; class Magnoliopsida; order Arecales; family Arecaceae; genus Areca; species Areca catechu. The sequence continues at coordinate 40,640,655 of CM038039.1, forward strand.
CTAGGAAAGGGGTTCAAGGATGATGTAGTCCTGAAGGAAGGTGGTTCTTTAATTGGTTCCGTTGTCTAACCTGGCCAATTATTTAATATGCAAGGAAAGCAACAGGAGGACCCCCACCGACCTTACCCTTACCGGCCAGTTGCTAGTTAGTATCTGACTTCGAAGACTCAAAGACAACCTTAGCAATTAGGAGCTATCTAGATATAGGATAATCCTAGAATAGAGAGTCCATTACTTGATAACTTATTTTTCTAACAGAGATTTTAACATAATTAAACCACCCTCCTCTATCATCGCTAGATTTAGGACTTTTTAAGCTCTCATCTTTAGGCCTCCTCTATCTTTCTTCCTTCTTCTTCTCGTCTCTCTCTCCATATAATAAAAAAATAAAAAACTCAAAATTATAACTTGGAAAAGGAAGTCTGGTCGATTAGTGAGAATAGATCTAAATCATATCCTTAACCAAGAAAAATTAATCATGAAAGAATTAAGATATCCCCTTAGCCTGAGAGACTATTGCTATCTAATTGGATCTGCCCAATCATCATGCATTCACTACCCCAAACAAATGCTGCTAGCATTGAGATTAAGCTTTAGATTATCAACATGCTTCTTAAATTCACTGGAATTGAGGATGCCTACATCTTTATTAGTGAATTTGATGAAGTATGTGATACTATGAGGATGCATAAACTCTTAGAAGATGCTGTAAAACTTAGGTTGATTAACTTTGCCCTCAAGAAAAATAGCAAAAAGTGGTTGTACTCAATCAATCTTAACATGGGAGAGTTTTGTTAAAGCGTTCTTAAGAAATTTCTTTCCACACCATAAAACAACTAAATTGAGAAATGAAATTGCCTAATTTTATAAATTAGGAGGAGAGCCTTTCTAGAAGTGTCTAGATCGATTTAAGAACCTATTGAGCTAATGCCCACACCATGGGATAGAGACTTGGAGATTATGCCAAACATTCTATGAAGGTCTAAACCGAAACTCCAAAACCATGCTTGAGTCGATGTGTTAGGGCGACTTTATGTAGAAATGACACAATGAAGCCTAGCATTTTCTAGAGGAATTAGCAGAGAAGAGCCTACAATGGAAGGGAACTAGGAAATCTGAACCCATACCATCAAGAGGTGGTATGCTCCAAATCTCTCCATCCATAGCTGAAGAAGCTAAGATGTCATCGTTGATTCATAGGATAGAAGCCTTGAAACTCAAGGGATAGGCCCCGATAAATCAAGTAAACCAAGTGTCCACACCTGTATGCATAAGATGCAATAAGCCAGGACATGTAGTAGAAGAGTGTCCCCACTTCAAGACCCAAACTGAAAGTGGTTGTGCATAGGTAAATGTAACATATCAAAGAATAACCAACAACCCCTATGCAAAACCTACAACGAAGGGTGGAGAAACCATCCCAACTTTTCCTGGTTGCAAAGTCCTAGTGCAGGAGGTCCTAACTTCAACCAGCCTAACCCAAGGCCCAATCCTACAGGCAACAATCCACTAGTAAATGGGAATGAAAAGAGGTTTAGTTCCCTAGACAAAGCCCTGGAAACCCTAGCTAAATCCCAAGTTGACACCTATGCCATGATAAATAGCACCAATGCCATCCTGAATAACTTTATACAAAATACAGGGCAATAGATATCCTCTAATACCTAGGCCATAGCTCGTTTAGAGATGCAAGTAGGTCAGTTAGCCACAACCATAAATGAAAGAGAACGAGGTAAGCTACCAAGTCAGCCCGAGGCTAATCCTAGAAACCTAAGCATCTAAGGATCAAAACAAGGAGCCCAGATTAACCAACTAAATACCATTCATATATTAAGATATGGGAAACAAATAGATAACCAGGTGGGCACATATGAAGAAGAAGAATTAGAGGTCCCATCTCCTAAACAACTTATTGAGCAGGGTCAGTCCAAAATACTAAAGTTTCAGAGTGTGATATAATACCCAACCCACCAGCTAAGCCCATGCCAACAGTAACTGAACCACAAATCAAGGTTGTAGCATCATTCTCAAATAGACTTAAGTCCAACCAAAATTTAGCCCAATATGATAAGATTTTGGAGGTCTTTAAGCAAGTTAAAGTGAACATCCGCTTACTAGACATGATCCAGCAAGTCCTAGCCTATGCCAATTTTTTTAAGGATCTATTACCAAAAAGAATACCACCAATATGCCCAAGAGAGCCTTTCTGGTAGCTAATGTGAGCTCTGTTGGGCTGGGGCTAGCTCACGCTCACGTGTGTACGGGCACACGTGGGTCTGGGATCTGTGCAATGCAGGTCGCCAGCTGGGTGAGTGACGTCAGTCCCAATGTCCTCACCCCTTCGGGCCGACTCGAGGTTTAGTATCCTGGATTGCTCTTGCGGGGGTCGACGGGGAGTCGACTCGAGTGCCCCGGGTTCTCTGCGCTGCCGGTTTAAGAGAGATAAACATGTCTCTTATAATAAGGACGTTCATTTTGTAAGAATGGTTAGGAGCATCGATCCAACACCTTCGAACTCCCGGTTATCGATCTGCCACCCGTTGTCGATAATGATGCAGTGGGGGAGTCCGAAGTGGTAGATGATTGATTTCTAGAAGAACTGGCAGACCTTGGCTTCCGTGATCCATGCTAGTGGCTCTGCTTCCACCCACTTGGTGAAGTAGTCATAGCTACCAGCAGAAATCTCCGCTGCCCCGGTGTAGGGGGAAATGGCCCTAAGATGTCCATTCCCTACTGGGCAAAAGGCCAAGGGACAGAGAGCTAGGAGAGCGGCGCAGCCAGTTGATGCTGTATGTGAGCGTGGTTCTGGCATCTGTCGCACTTCTTCACAAAGTCGGCGGTGTCCTCCCTCATGGTCTCCTATAAGTACCCTTAGCGGAGAGCTTTGTATGCCAGCGTCCTTCCTTCCACATGGTTCCCGCAAAGGCCTTCATGTATCTCTTGGAGTACGAAGGCTGCCTCGCAGGCCTCAGGAACTTCAGGAGCGGGTAGGAGTAGGATCGGCGGTAGAGCTGCCCTTCCATCAGGACAAACCGGGAGGCTTTTTTCTTGATGAGGCCGACTTCCGTGCGATCCTCTGGTAAGATGCCATCAATGATGTATTTGAAGTACATGTCCATCCAACTCAGCTTCAGGGTGACTTGCTACTCCTCCTCCGGGGCTTCGTAGCTTGGATTCTCGAGGTACTCGATGTGGGCACACCCTAGTGACAAGTCCGGCAAGGTCACGAGTCTCGACAGTGTATCCGTGCGAGCATTCTCTTTGCGGGGGATATGAGAGATGCTAAAGCATTGGAAACCTACCGTGCTTGAGTGGATTCGCTCCAAGTACTTCATCATCTGAGGATCTCTGGCTTCATATTCTCCGGAGACTTGTTCGACCACCAGTTGGGAGTCGGTAAAGACTTTCAGGCTTTGCATGCCCAACTTGCAGGAGACCCTTAGGCCCGCGAGGAGCACCTCGTACTCCGCCTGGTTGTTTGTCACGGCAAATTTGAAGCAGAGAGCACATTTTTCCATGATCCCATCACTGTTGGCCATGCCGTCGACGTGGAGGATCCAGCGCTCTTCTGCTCCGGGCTTAACTTGATGCTCTGGGATTGTCTGCTCTGGCTCCTTGGTGAGTCCCGTGCACTCAACTAGGAAGTCGGCTATGAACTGGGCCTTCTGTGATGATCTCGACCGATATGCGATGTCGAACTTGCTCAGCGTCAGGGACCACCTAGCCAGCCATCCAGAGATTTCGGGGTGGCTAAGTATGGTCCTCAGCAGCTGATCCATCATGACCGTGATGGGATGTGCTTGGAAGTACGGCCTGAGGCGCTTAGCAGACATTATTAGAGCAAAAATGAGTTTCTCGGAGTGAGTATACCTGATCTCCGCATCGCGGAGGATTTTGCTAGTGTAATATACCAGCTTCTGAGATCCATCCTCGTATGCACAGATGAGGACCGAGCTGATGGCCCCAAGTGTGATTGATGGTAGAGTTGGAGCTCCTCTCCTTCCTCCAATCTTGAGAGCAGCGACGGAGATGCCAGGAACTTCTTCAATTCTTCGAAGGCCGTCCTGCACTCCTCTGTCCAGGTGAAGTCGTGCATCTTGCGCAGCATCTTGAAGAAGGGAAGGCAGCGATCAGCCGATCTCGAGATGAACCAACTCAAAGCTGCAATCCGGCCCATCAAGCGCTGGAACTGCTTCTTGGATGTCGGGTGCTCCATGTCAACGATCGCCTGGACCTTCTCCGGGTTTGCTTCAATGCCCCTCTGGGTGACCATGAAGCCAAGGAGTTTTTCTGCCGCCACTCCGAAAGCGCACTTTGCTGGGTTCAGCTTCATCTGGTATTTCTGGAGGTTTTGAAAGGCTTCGATGAGGTCGGCAACGTGGTCTGAGCTCGGCTTGCTCATGACAAGCATGTCATCCACGTATACCTGCATGTTTCAGTCAATTTGGTCTTTGAAGACCTTGTTGACCAGACACTAGTACGTGGCCCCAGCATTCTTCAGGCCGAAGGGCATCATCCTGTAGCAGTATATCCCTCGATTGGTGATGAAGGCGGTGTGCTCCTCATCCTCCAGGTGCATCCGGATCTGATTGTATCCGGAGATTGCATCCATGAAGGAGAGTAGCCGGTGCCCCGAGGTGGCATCCACCAACTGGTCAATCTTCAATAAAGGAAAGCTGTCCTTTGGACATGCCTTATTGAGGTCGATGTAGTCTACACAGATCCTCCATTTGCCATTACTCTTCTTTACCATCACTACATTCGCCAGCCAGCTCGGTACTGTACCTCCCGAACGAAGCCGGCCGTGAGGAGTTTGTCCACTTCCTTATTGATCGCCGCCTACCTCTCCGGGATGAGGCTTCTCTTTTTCTGTCAAACTAGCCAGTGCTTTGGGTCAATACTCAACTTATGGGTGATGATGTCAGGGGGAATACCTTGCATGTCTGCTGTCGTCCAGGCGAACACATCTGCATTCGCTCGTAGGAACTCCAACAGATGGACCCTCTCTTCGTCTTGCAGCTGGGCCCCAATCTGTACCGTCTTCGCCTGGTTGGCTCCGAGTGGATAAGACAACAGGTGCTCGATCGAACCACCCCTGGGGTCCTGCGCCCTTTAGTCGAGATCGTCCATGCTAGGGTTGTCCTCGGGGACTTTGGCTTCAGGGACAGTCTGGAGACAATGTTGTACCGACCGAGGTGCCCCCCTCATTTCCTCGACATCGTAGGGGATGGGGAACTGTACCAACAGCCACTTTGTGGAAATGACGACGTCGAGCATGTTGAGCCCAGGTCGATCGAGAATCACGTTGTAGACTGAGGCAAGCCTAACAACCGTGAAGGTCATCATAACAGTGCTATGCCGAGATGGGGTCCTGACGATGATTGGGAGAGTGATTTCTCCCTCAACCCTTACAGAGTCCCCCGTGAAACCGACAAGGGGAGCGTGCATAGGTCTGAGCTGAGCGAAGGACAGGTTCATTCTGGAGAAGGCATCATAAAAAAGGACATCGATCGAGCTTCCACTATCGACCATAATCTGTTTTACAGGATGCTTCGCGATCGTCATCTCGACAACCATGGCATCATTATTTACATTCTCTCCCCCATTTCTCCCTTCCCTCATAAAGGGAAGTACATTTTCAGAACACTCTACCCCCCGAGCCTTCTTGGGAGCATGCTCGGCTCCCTGACATATCATCCCCACTGGCTTCTCAGTAGGGCAGTTATCGACCACAGGGACTGGCCGGAGAGCGGCGAGTGCCTGAGGTTCGGCCGGAGCTTTGCCCCCCACATACCTCCCGAGGTAGCCCTTCCTTATGAGTTCTTCGATTTCTCTTTTGAGGTTGCGGCATTCCTCGATGTCGTGGCCGTGGTCACGATGGAAACGACAGTACTTTGTCTTGTCGTAGCAAGTGGACAGCTTTATCAGAGGTGGGCGCTTCAGGTAAGACTCACCTTCGATCTCCATGAGGATCTTCGTCCTCGGGGCGAGGAGAGGTGTGAACCTCTCTCCTCGATCTCGGCCCCTGGCGAAAGTTCGGGGTTGGGGATCCTGGCCTCAGCACCCCGGACACCTCCGTGGGAGTTGGCTTCTTCGGCGGCTTCCCGTCCAACTCCCTTCTTGTACGATCCACCTACTCGGCATGGATGTACTGTTGAGCTCGGAGTAGGTCTTAGGGGGTTTCCTGTCGAGCGAGTAGGTCAGGCAGGAGGTCCTGAGCCCTTGCTTCAGTGCCAGCATGGCGACTGGCTCATCATGATTGTAGATCTCCAACGTGGCAACCTTGAAGCGGGCCACATAGTCCTATAGGGGTTCGCGGTCCTGTTGCCGGATGGAGAAGAGGTTGTCTAATTCTCGTGGCACCTTCCGACAGGCATTGAAGTGGGCCAAACTTTCGCTCCAGCTGAGCGAAAGAGCCGATGCTTTCGGGCTCGAGGTGGGTGAACCAGACCCGAGCCACCTTCCGGAAAGTTGCTAGGAAGGTGATGCAAAAAAGGGTGTCGGTGGCCCCCTGGACCCTCATGAGGGACTTGTAGCTTTCCAGGTGGTCTAGGGGGTCGGTGGTCCTATCGTAGGGATCCACCTGCGGTATACGGAACCGGTTGGGAATCGATTCCTCTTGGAACTCTTGGGAGAAGGGGGGATGGGCATCATAGCCCACTGGCTCATCAGTGGAGCCCTGCATATTTGCAAACCGGCGGGATAGCTCTTCTAGCTTGCACTCCTGCTCCTCCAGGCACTTCTCGGCTGTGCGCCTGATGGCCTCATCGATTGAACCCTTCGCTGAGGCTAAAGGAGACGGAGAAGGTGACATGAGGTGGTGTCCATGACGAGGGATCTTGCCTTTTCGACCTTGATGAGGTTTGGTCATTACCCGCTCGAGCGTCGGGGACTGGCTTTCCCGATCGATAGATCTGGCCCGTTGCCTTTTTGCCGGTGTCTGGTGGCTTCCCCAACGATCGGTGATGGCCCACGGCTACGAGGGTCCTCCTTGAAAGGAGCGTAAGCTGTCGCAGGGCACTACGGCATGAGTAGTGGGAGTCCCCGACTGCTAGTGGGTGGCCAAGGATCGGTACTGGTGCTGGAGCTGGCGCACTGCTGTAGTGAGAAGCTGCACCTGCTGGGCAAGTGCAACTAGCTGAGGGCCCGTCGGGAGTGGATGAGCTAGAGCGGGGAGCTCCACTTCTAGACTATGCGAGTCTCCATGGGAAGGGGGTCTCCCGCATGGCTGGTGGAGACTTCTCTCGCACGCGTCGTCACCATCCTCCGTCGGACTTGCTTGCAGAGGTTCTGGCTTTTGGAACAAAGGACCTGTCGCCCCCTTCCTAGCACGCCAATCTGTTGCCGCCAAGATCGCCGTGGCCCGTAGCTGCCATCGGATCGCCCCTCGTCTCTTCTGGACCAGCCTGCTCTTCGGGACCTGCAAAATAGAGTTAGAGATCTGGGCTGGGCACTCCGACGGTTAAGTCAGTGACGATCCAGGAAAACAGATCCTCCTGGTCGAGCCCCTAAGATGGACTCCACGCTAGGTGGAGTGAATAATGTGTGAGAAGGGTGCAAGTGAGTTAGGAAAAGTAGTGGCCGAGGTGAACTGGAGCTGGATGGCTGTGTCCGGGCAACCCTTCCCGTGGATCTTCGGTAGCCTTGAATTCTCAATCTCCTTGGTGGTTCTCCTGTATGGTCCCTTCCCTCTTGCTTGCTTGGGTGTTTTCTTGCTTACTTGCTTACCTCCCATGTTGGGGTTGTCGATGGCTCTTTTAAATCCAGGTGGTTACGAATGCCTACCTCAGGATCTCCCCCGTGTCAACAGACGCGTGTGGTGGTGTTCCGTGCCATGGACGAGACATCTTTCCTGGTTCGTGATAAGGGAACCTACCATGTGCTCTAACATTCCTTCCAGTCACTCCATTCCAGGAAACTTGGCAGGGCCTCGATCGGAGAGCAGCTACCCCCGGGATTCGAATCTCCTTGTTAACTTTCTCTTTCGGGTGGTGCAGACGGTCGGTGGAGAGCGCGGTGCCTCGATCAGGGAGCTTCCTCTTTTTATGGTGTAAGTGGCAGCTGGGGACGATCATCACAGCTTGGTGGGTGCTTCCTTGCAGTCCTCGGGTGGCTCGTCGGTGTCTAAGGAGGACGGCGTTGCCCCTTTTGTTGATGGCGCCTTCATCCAAGGTGGAGGCTGAACTAGAGAGGCGGGGCTCGACTCTGGTCCAGAGGACCCAACTTCGAGGGGCTCAACCTGGCGGAGGAGGGCAGGGCTCGACTCCGAGGGGCTCGACCTCGAAGGGGCTCCACCTGGCGGAGGAGGGCTGGGCTCGACTTCGGACCAAGGGGCTCGACTTCGAGGAGGCTCAACCTAACATAGGAGGGCAGGGCTCGACTCCAAGGGGCTCAACCTCGAAGGGGCTCCACCTGGCGGAGGAGGGATGGGCTCGACTCCGGACCAAGGGCCTCGACTTCGAGGGGGCTCGACCTGGCGGAGGAGGACAAGGCACGTCTCCAGCCCAGAGGGCTCAACCTCGGAGGGGCTCGACCTAGCGGAGGAGGGCAGGGCTCAACTCTGGACCAGGAGGCTCGACCTCGGAGGGGCTCAATCTGGCAGAGGAGATCGCTCGGCTCCGGCCTAGGCATCCCAATCTTGCGGGAGCTGACCTGGCAAAGGACGAAACTTGGCTTTGACAGGCCACCCCGACATTCTGAAGGAGCTCAGCCTGGCAAAGGAGTCCGAGGAGGAGTGTCCATTATGGCAGCTTTCTCTAACATGGTATCTGACAGGGATTACACGTCAGCATTCTGCCACATCAGGCGCCACATCATCAACTTCCTTCTTAAGTGCCAACTAATTCAACTACTTCTAACCCCCCTTCAACTACTTAGAACAACTTCCCAACCACCTTGCCATGTGGAATGCTACTTCATTCTCCACTTCACCCTCCAACAAGGATGTCACATCAGCAAGAAAGGTTGCATCACCCCGCCACATGTGCTAATTGGTTGCAACCAACTATAGTTACAACTACTAACCTCTTGTTGTTACAACCGATTACCTAATTTTGTTATAACCTACATATTTGTTATAACCAAATTAGTTACAACTAATCTTGTTATAACCTACCTATTTGTTATAACCAAATTAGTTACAACTAGTGTTGGTTAGGTTAGCCTTATCCCTTGTAACCGAATTCTATAGAGGCCTATAAATACCTCCTAACCCCTTGTAAGAAGGCACTTGATGAATGAAATGAAAGCTTGAAGTTTTCTTCTTTTCCTTAACCGTGTGCCATTGTTTTTGCTTCAAGTATGGAGAGGGTGAGAGGCCCATTAATTGCTCTACAAGGAGAGCATGACAGGTGCAAATCAATCGTTCCGTAAGGAGAGCACGAGAGGTGCATCCCTGGATATGTTGCTTCACATCATGTCTAGTTATCCCCTTCCCTTTTGATTCCATCTTCTTTATCACCTTCATGACCTCTGAGATTCATCCTAACGGCTCCAAATAGTGAGATGGTTAAGATGCCCTAGAGGTGAGAGGTCTCTCTAGGAGTGTGAGTCCCAAAGTCCATGAGAGTCCAAACTTATGTCTTCCATTTTCATTGTTTCCTTCACCATCTTCTTAGAAAATAAAATAAAAATAAAAATCTAGTGGTACCTAATCTTTGATGACTTCTCAGCTCATCGATGGTCCTTTGTCTCATCTTCTTATAAGTTAGAAATAAGAAAGTAAAAATTATAATGTCAGTCCCCTCGTTCCTGCTCCTGATTGGTTGGGTTGGCATAATGAGATTGTATGGCCTGCATTGTCATGGGAGTTTAAAGCAGACGTGCTCCAACCTCGAAAAAAATTTGGATCAGCAGGATTCTACAATCCTCGAAACTAGCTCTAGATGATTTGCTTTCGGTATGCCGAAGCCAAGGTTCAGCTACCCTCATGTGCGCTTCAGCCAAAGTCATTTTGGCCTCCAGCCTCAGGATCTCATCATCACAATCGACCACCCTATTTTCCAGGCCATCAATAGTAATAATGGCTACCTTCAACTGGTTCTATAGGGACAGGTTCTCCTCCATGTCTGCAATTCAGCGATTCTAAACCCATTGAAAGGCAACTGCATTCCCATTCTTCTCCTCTTCCAACTCTTGTCAAAGGATCCGGACCTCGGCTAAGGCTTCATCCCTTGCCTGGTCAACTTGATGAACCTTACCATCCTGTCTTGAGGAACCACTATCCTACGCTTGATCTCGAGCAAGGCAAAGTTTCTTACATAGTCATTCATTTTGGCACCGAGCCAAATTAAGCTCCTTCCAAAATTATTGGATTTAGCTATTTGCTTTGGCCTTCAGATCTTTGATCATCATCTCATGATTTGTTTTAATTCGCCAATCTTAGCCTCTGCATTCAAAACCACCCAAGCCTAACCCTCGTGCATAGCGTCCAACTTCTGATGCATTAAGACCATATGGCTACCCGCTTCCCCTAGCTTCACTACTGAATGAACGATATTTATCAAAAGATTCTCTGCACATTTCTTTTGTTTTTGAAACTCTCCTTCTGCTTCGGCAACATGAATCTCACCCTCACCAAGCTCTCTTTTGGCATCGGCAACCCTCCCTTCCATCACGATGGCCTTTGCTTCGGTAATTTTGGCCGACATCATGAAGAAATATATATCGCTAGATAGTTGCATTAGATTTGAATGGCACCATGTTATTAAGAAGGATGATACACAAAAATCGAACAACAACGGCTTGGGCAATTAACCTTTGGTATACCTGGATGATTGCCCAGAAAGCCATGCACCCATGCTCTTTGGTCTCGACCCTGCAAGCCCAATAATCACATGCTACATGAAGAAAAGATTGGACTCATTCTTCGACAAATAATAGGCCCCCGAAAGCATTAGAGGCATCATAATTGCTTCTCGAGGCCTCAACCCTGGGAACACCATTAGGGAAGCCCGAATCTTTACTGCATGAGCATTAATCCTACGGTGCTTCAAGATAGCTCTCCATTAGTCCCGAACATTGCATGGATCCATAGAAAACTCAAAATTGCTTAAAAGATCACTAGAAATTGACTTCTTATGCCAGAAATCATCGCACAGTGAATATAGGATAGCCTTGGTTCAAGCATCTACCATTGCGAACTACTTTTAAAATTCCTTTATAAAAGGACAGTCATGATAGCTCCTCACATCTCCCAAGAAAGGCATCATAAATGCAACATGCAAAAATTTTCTGACAAACCCGCCTTTTGAGGACCTGAAATCCAATATAATTCTTAGGATCCCCAAGGTGTGGTGCTAAAACTACTCCTCAGCCCGAATACTCTACATTCGGACTAAGGAGTGTGGAGAGAAATCCTATACCCCAGATCCCAAAGGTTTTAAGACTGAAGATAATCCAATCAAATCCAATTCAGAGCAACGAAAAACCACATCCGACTATTTTGAATCCTGGTATTCGGGATTATGACATTTCGAGCATGAACAAAGCAAAGAAAACACATGGATAAACCGGATCTATTTATCAAGATAGTACCTGAAGGACAAACCCTGTCCTTAAAACACCTCACTCGATGTTCGGTTCTTTCTCCATAGGAGGAGAGGACCAGGAGAGATATTTTAGCTCCCAATTTTATCGATGGCAACTTTAATGTATGGCAAAACCTGATCTTCGATCTTTTGGTTTCTTTCCGAACCAGAGATCTTTATAACTTTATTTCAGCAGCCACCTCTGGCCCACCTAACTCTTAACAGACTTAGGCCAACTATCCCAATGAATATTTGACCGACTGAGTTACTAGCTAACTAACCCCCGGTCACGATGCATGTGCCTATCTACCTTTGGTGCGCTGGGGACCCAACTTTTCCGAACCCCGAGTTTCACAGAACCTTGATTATAAAATGCTCTCAAACCTACCAAACTCTGATACATGGCCCTAATCTGGTCAACCACTCCTATGAGAGTATCTACCAAATGGTCAAAGAAGGAATTTACCAATACTCATCATAAAATATCCTCCATAACATACAAACTGTCAAGTCTCATTATCTATGATAAATATCAGTCATTAAAGAAGTGTGGCCTTCCTTTAATCCATAACTTCCGAAACCAGTAAGGCAAATAGTGGAAAGACACATAAGACAAAACTACTCATTAATGGAAGGAGGATATTACAAGCAAAAAATGATAATTTTCATTCAAAAATCCATATATCAACCCCAGAATTCAATCATTTTTCATCTATCCACTGCCATGCTAGGTTATCTCTAAACTACCCTGAGGTTCGACTGTAAAAGAGGATTCTTAGCGAACCTCTAGAGGTACGCGTACTTATCCATTCCACATATATTATCATGCACTTGCACTCTTATTTCACCTAGGTGGTCTTGAATACTGACTTGATCGTCGGAGAGCTTTATCAAGTCAGAGAGCTTTCGCCAGAATCTCTTCCGATCAGGGTTTCTTTTGCAGGTACAACCATTTTCATCCTTCCAACTCACTCTGGTGTTCTAGTAGATTTCAGCACCATCATATACCATAAAAAGTCTTGAAGAATTTAAATCTATCATAATCATACATGCTTCAAGTGAGGTGTAGATGCATCAATATCTCCAAAAAAGAAAAAGAATTCAAGTCTTTGGCTTTCTCATGCATCAAATGATTTTTTTATCATCCTATGTTCCTCTGCTAGTCATGCAGCTAGATAGCTAGCTTCATCTGTTCCACTCCTGGAGATGCTTAGGTAATGGTACCTCCTTAATTTTCCCCGCCTGTTCTCGGATATTTGGAAGCTGCCTCATTATTCTTATCCTCCTATGTAAGAAAGGATCATCAATAATAGGTTATAAGATAGGGCTAAAACCGGATCGAATACTAGTGTATCCATATTTATATTTATTTTATTTGATAAATACAGGTATGAATAGGGATATTAATCGAATATAAAAATTTATATTCATATTTATTTTAAATGGATAGGGACACAAATTGGGTACTCAAAATAGGTATGTTAATCGGATATAAAAATTTATATTCATGTTTATTTTAAATGGATATGGATATAAATTGGATATTTAAAATATGAATATAAATAAGGATATATGTTGGATAATTAAATTTTATGACTATAAAATCAAAGATATTATTAAGTAAAAAATAAATCAAGTTAATAGAATGTTAATATGTTTATATATTTTTTTTAAAAATAAAGAGAACCATATAAAATTAAATAAGGTTACAAGTAGAATCGGATAGGATAGGATAGTTGTCTATCCATATCTTTTTTTTTATGAATATGGATATGGAAATAGATTTAGTCAGATATTTAAATTTTTATCTATATTTAGATAGATTCGGATATGAAATCGAATTTAGTCAGATATTATTCATACTACTTTTATCTCTACTACAAGATGATAGCCCTAAAAATACTCCTATTCCTCGGATACCAAGGAAGGTGGCATTCTAACATAGGTCCTTGGAATATGACCATTGAAGATTATAGTAGTACCTTGAATCTTTCTTTACTTTACCCCAATTTGACTCACAAATTTTGGATTTCCCATCTCCTTTTTTTTAGTTTTCCCTTGTCGAGGGTGGTTGGGAGGAGCTAAGGCAAGTCCCACTCCTATTGGAATGGTTCCATCTCCGAAACCTAATCCAGATACGTAGGACTCAAAATTTGTTCCATCATGATTGACTTTGTAACAAAAACAAAAACCATCATGATTAACTCACCAGGTCCTCCGGATCCCATGTCCCATCCCCTCTTCTTCCAAGTCCTCTTCTTCCTCGCCTCCAATGGGGCCACCATTAGGGTATCAATTTGCAATGATACCACTCATGTCAAGGATCACTCGTATGAAATATAGATTTCCATTTCCAGGATTATGATCGTCGGCATCGATGTTACAGGAGAAGTAAGAAAGAAAAAATGAAATACAAAATATAATTAATTGGATATGTAAGGTTTTACTATGAGAAAAATAACTTATAAGATTAGAAACTTTTACTCTCAACCCTGTACAAATCGCTCAACAAGAAATTCCAAAATTCCTAGTACAAACTCTCAACTGAAGATCCCTCACTACTCTTTGGATCCTTATACCTCGTCTCTACCCTCTGCCCATGATTTTATAGTCATTACTATAAAGAGCATCTCACCAGGAGCCTAACAATCTAAATTACATCCACATTGGAGTTCTATAGGCTTTCTAATTTATGTTGGACTATATCGCTGCACATGACCGTCGATCAGCCTCGATTGCATCAAAAATCATGCTCGAATCGGATGAAGTTGCACGAATCACGTTGGGATCACATATAGGTTGTCTGATCATGGTGGAACATGTGTGCAACTATCGGATCCTCGCCACAAATCATGGCCGTTGATCGCGCGCTAAACTTTATGCAAATACACTAGAGAGGGAGGAAGCATTGGCTGCTTGTGCCTAGGTCAACCGCGCGCCCGCCTGGGCCTGTGCCTAGGTCGACCGTGCTTCTGCCTGGGCCTGGGCCTGGGCCACATGTATGCCATGCAGGCCGTACTAGTGCGGATCGGCATCTGTGGGCCGATTTTTATGGATCGAGCCTGCTGGGTCCAGAAATCTTTTTTCTCCTTTTTCTTCTTCTGGGCTTCCCTCTGGCTGGGCTTCTCACTGGGCTAGACTTCTTTCAGGGGTCAAATCGAGGTGTTCAACCTAGCGATCTCGCCCTCGAGGAGCTTTTCCGATCTCTCCCTAACGAGATTCGATCCGGTCCTCCTGCTCTTATCTGCCCTCACTGACATCTCTTGCATTCTTCCCCCCTATCTCCGTCGGCAATGGAGTTTGGCCCCTCGGAATCCCCGGAGGATTCGCCACCTTGATCAGAAGGAGGGGGAGGAGGCAGAGGAGAAGTGGAATCAATGGTCAGAGTTATGGTTTGAGATGCAGCATAGGTCTTGGAGGGAGAGGGGAGGAACCAGCAAGATCAGAAGGAAGAGATGTGGATTAACAACCATTGCAGAGAGGGAAGAGGTGCCCTAAAGAAGAGAGAGGCAACAAGAGTGAAATGGCTGCGCATTTACTGTTAAGAACTAGTCTCCACGAGTGAGCGGGGCCTCAAGATAATGTCTCGATTTCCTTCCTACGAGCAAGAGAAAGTCTTTATACACCGAGGCGGTGCGAAAAAAATACACCACCAAATATAATTGAGTATATGAGTTCTATTTTTTAATATATATATTTAATATATTTAATTTTAATTTTTTTATTAAAAATTTTAAATAATAAAAATATTTTTTTAATGAAAAAATTATGATATCTTGTGGTCGGGTTATGACAACCCGTGGCCAAGTTTGTGAATAGGATATTATAATTATGTTCGCAAGATATCATGAGACCGAGGAATATTTTCATCTTTTAAAAATTTAAAAATCTTTCAATGATAAAAATATTTCTGTAAATAAGGTTATGACATCCTATTTATAAACTTGACCACGGGTATCATAATGGGAAGGATAGTTTTATCATTCAAAATTTATAATGAAAAAGTAGACCATAGGTATTAAATAATATTTGAATGTCAAAAATATCTTCTTTTTTTTTATCATACTATGTGGTTAAGTTGTGAACAAGATGTCTGTTCACAGGATATCGTAAGGCTAAGGGATAATTTTATCATTGAAAAATTTTTAATTTTTTTAATGATAAAAATATCTCTCAATCTTATGATATTCTATGAACAAGATCATGACATCCTATTCACAACTTAGCCATGGAATGTCATAATCCGATTACAAGATATCATAATCTGGTTACATGATATTATATTTTTTTATTAAAAAAATATTTTTATTATTCAAAAATTTTAATATAAAAATAAAATTACAGCCATTAAATGTGTATCGAAAAATTACGTGAGCCAATCAAGTTATGCAACGTAGTTTTATTCCACTGCATGCAGTATACAATGAATTTCTCCCATGATCAATTATATATGAGCCTTTGGAAAATTTTATTTTTATTTATTTTTATTTTTATTTTTTTGGGAGGTGGGGGCGGGGGACGGGGCCGTTGCCATTGCAAGCGGCTCGGAGCTTGCCAGCTTGGGCTAGTGCCTAGAGCACGGTACGGTCCAGTAACTCGATCAATTCTCGGGTATGTATATTTTATTTGTCTAAGAAGACCAAATTTTGGATCTTAGTTTTGAGGCCGGAATTAGCATAGAGCGAGGCCCTTCCAGGAGATTCTTGACTCATGTAAGTCTGGCCTCCAATTGAACAGGACATGATTTATATTTTTGAACAGTTATATGGCATATATGATGATAATTAAATATTTAAAAAAACTAAAAATATTAAACATACGCTAAGAATATTTAAAATAAAAAATAAAATAATATTAATAAATAATGAACAAGATTAAAAAATATTAAAATAGATTTTAAAATAATAATTTTTTTGATATTTTTAATTTAAAATAAAATCAAAAATTGAATTGATTTCGATTTATATCTTTAAATGGATCAAATAATAATAATAAAAATCATCCATTCTCATTTTGAACCTGAACCAAATGTTTTAAGGATATTGCCATTCATTTTCCTTCCAATTTATTTCAATTCCGAATTTGATCACGAACGACACATGTCCTAGTATTACTTCCGTAAAACTCCATAAATCACAGTTTTTACATGCATACACTTTTGTAGAAATTACTTAAGCCAGAATTTTTGCATAACTCTGTAAATCCCAGTATACGGATATGCATGTACATACGTACATACGAGCACGTACAATGTACCTGAGAAATATCTCCTTGCAATCCTATCAGTCAAGTGATGGTGCTGAGAAATATCTCCTTGTGACACCAAAACAGAAAAAACTTGCATGCGATCAGTCAAGAGATGATTTTTTTTTTTTTTTTTTTTTTTTTAAGCTGAAGTATAAATTCACAAGTCTAGAATAGATACACCATAACTCATCCGTTAAAAGGATATTCCTAAAAGAGAGAGGAACCGCTCCCATACAAGACCAGAGAATATCACCGGAGTGATTAGCTACATAGGAAGCTATCCAATCAGCCGCTGAATTAGCTTCCCTATAAACATGCCTGATCACTAATCCCGTACACCTCTACAACATCCTACCAATATCACTGATAAGAGGGTGAGCAGAGGAGGAGTAGAAGGCCTGCCGGATCCAAGAGATGACTGTCAAAGAGTCATCCTCAATGATGAGCCACTCCAAATAAAGGAAAGTGATGGCATGGTGAATACCAGCCCACGCCCCCTGAAGCTCAGCTATGGGCACTGTAGGGTCGACAATGTGACATCCTCCAGCTGCAATGAAACCATAACCAAAAGCCGAAATCACAAAAGCTCCTCCACCACTCCTGGCTCTAACACTCCCATCGAAACTAACTGTGGCGAGCATCGGAGGAGGGGGTTCCCAGGAAATGAAGACCTGGCGGGGTGCTCTACGAGAAGTGTCAGAACCCCAGATCTCCCCATTCCCCATAGTCAAGCTGAAGAACTCCCTGGCATGGGCCCTGGCTCTCTCAACTATCATCCTGGCCGAAGCACTGGAAGAGGAAAAGACGATATCACTCCGGGCGAGCCAAATATGATATGTCGAGTAAGCCAAGACAATGGACCTGGGATCTGATAACCCGAAATGTAGAGTATGGAGGAAAAACTCCATAGCATCCTCAGTGTATGGAAGCAACCCATGAAAGTCGACTAAGCCCCGGACCTCCCAAGCTCTCGGACACAAGAAAAGAGTATGCACAAGAGACTCGTCACCCCAGCGCAAACCGGGCAAGAGATAGGCAGCTAAAGGCCTCTCGAAGAAAGGAGAGCTCTCGTCGGAAGGCGACGCCAAGCAACTTTCTTTATGAATAATCTCACCCTAGGGTGAACACCAAGGGACCATATCCACGCCGCCTGAAAGCCGTCCAGCTGCAAAGTACTATAAATAGCATATAAATCAGCTAAAGGGATCTTAGGAAGGGCAGAGGATCTCCTCACTCTAAGATCAGCTGTGGGATCACAGGGAGAGCAATGGATAGAACTCTTTGGCCCAAAATCAGACCAAACACTCGAGTCACTATATCTATGTTCCACTTGGACTAGCCAGGCAAGAGAAGATCCATAATAGAAATAGAGTCAGGGACATCCATGGAAAGAAAGGTCAGCCACCTGTTCAGAGGTAACTCCAAAATCCATGGGTCAGCCATAAAATGAATGAACATACCATTACCAATAGTCCATCTCATATGAGGCAAAATATCTGGAGTTCGTGCCACAACCTCCCTCCAGATAGCAGAGCAATGACGAGCTAAAAGATGATTCCCCTGAGAAGAACTCGAAGGAAGCCCATATCTCTCTCTCATAATGGTGGACCATATGAAATCTGAGAAAAGAAACAAACGGGTAGCAAGCCTAGCCAACAAGGCATCTCTCGTGACGAGAAGGGAATGAATACCCAACCCCCCTGAGAAACAGGCTGACAAACAGCATGCCAACCCAAAAGATGAACTGCCCGAGAAGCAACATTAGATCTCTACAAGAATGCCCGAAGGACGCGCTCCAAATGAAGGATGATCAATTTTGGAACAACAGTATTAGGCATTATATACACCGGAAGGAAAGTAAGGACTGACCTGATCAACACAATCCTCCCCATCGCAGATAGTGCCCGACCCTGCTAACCCTCCACTCTGTCATGAACAGTTTGGACAAGCCCATCATAATCCCTGATGCAAAGCCTTCTCCCAGTAATAGGAATCCCCAAGTAGGGCAGAACATCTCCCTTCTCCTGAATCCCAAGAATGCTCCTGATCAGATGACGGCGACTGGCAGGGATTTTTGGAGAGAAATGAACCTCAGACTTCTGCAGATTGACTCTCTATCTCGAAGATAAACAATAGGAGTGAAGAATACTTCTAAAGCTCTGGGTCGTGGCTGCTGTGGCCTTACCTAGAAGTAGACAATCATCTGCAAATAACAAGTACGAGATAGGAGGGGCTGAAGGAGCGGCACTGTATGGATGAATAGCCAGCTCCCTAACTGCCTCCCTCAAAACTCGCAAGAGAGAGTCAACACAAATGATAAATAAATATGGGGATAGAGGACAACCTTGTCGAAGCCCAATGAAGGAATGAAAAAACTCCGAAGGAGAGCCATTAATAAGAATGCAGAAAGATGGTGTGATGACACATGACAAAATCCTGGAGATCCATAGAGTTGAAAGTTGAAATTAGCTAGTGCTTTCGCCAGGAAACTCCACTGTATGCGATCATAAGCCCTCTCCATATGGAGTTTAATAACCATCATGGCCTGCCTAGCCGGAGTTCTGCGAAGATCAAACATGAATTCCTAAGCAAGCAGAAGATTATAAGATATAGATTGGCCTCCAACGAAGGCCCTTTGCTCAGAACAGATAAGATGTGGAAGAATACTCTTCATCCTATTGGCCATCAGCTTAGCACATGGCTTGTACAGAGTATTACAAAGACTGATCGGCCTGAAGTGGGAAGGTTCACAAGCATCATTGCATTTAGAAATAAGAGCAACAAAGGTTTGCTTCCAACAATCAGGCATCTGCCTAGAAAGAAAGAAATCCTGCACAGCAGCAATAACATCGGACCGAATAATATCCCAATATCTCCTGAAAAATAAAGGAGGGAAGCCATCAGGGCTAGGGGCTTTATCCTCCACCATGGACCAGAGCATTGATGTAACTTCCACTTCAGATATAGGGGATAGGAGATCACAATTTTTCCTGTAAGAGACCAGGACCTCAGGGGGGGCAACAAAGCTGGAAGCAATATGAGTGGAGTCAATCCATTTAGAGTTGAAGAATCAAGTAATCTCACCCGTGAGAGCATCCTCCTCTACCCAATGCCCCTCGGCATCCAGTAGAGCTCTAATTCGGTTCCTGTATCTACGAATTAGAGTGGCATGATGGAAAAAATGGGTATTGCGATCCCCCTCCTTCAAGCACTGAACCCTGGACCTCTGTCTCCAGAAAACCTCCTGCTGACTGAGAAGAGCATTATGCATGGAGAGATGCCTCCATAGAGAGGCCAAATCACTGTCATGCAAACCACCATCCCTCTCTTCCTTCTCCTGTAGATCATGAATATGCCTCTCCTCGACCTCCAGTTTAATGAAGATGTTCCCAACCTCCTCCCTGTTCCACCTCAATAGCCTGCATCTCAAAAGTTGCATCTACAAGAAACCCGATACCTAGCATCCCCACAAACCGGTTCTTTCCACACCTCCCTGACTACATCCCAAGATCTAGGATAAGATAACCAAAATCTCTCAAACCTGAAAGGAGAGTGAATAGGGGTCCTGGGCGTGGTCGACAGAAGGATAGGGCGGTGGTCAGAGACAATCTGGTAGAGATGGCAAGTAAGGTGCTCAGGGAAGAGATTAAGCCAATTAGGCATATCAAAGGCTCTATCAATCCTTTCTCACACCCTGGCTCCGCCCGACCTATTATTACACCAAGTATACCAGGGCCCCACAAAACCCAAATCCAACAGGCCATTGGAGTCCACAAAGTGGTAAACTCCCTTGAAGTCGTGTCATGGCTGAAGGGTCTACCCCCTCTCTTATCCTCAATATACATCATACAATTAAAGTCACCTACCACCACAGTAGGGATACCATAATCAATCAAAGCCGAAACTTCATTCCAGAGGATCCTCCTCTCCCTATAATTCATGCTGGCATAGACCCCAAATAACAACCACGTCGATCTCCTAGATTCAGTCACAACAAAGGCCACCTGTTGTGAACATCTATGAAAGACATCAATTCTAGCCATATCCGGATCCCAAGCCACCATAATATCCCCAGACAGACCCTAAGAATCCACAACATAGAACCCCCAGTCCTTTGGGAAGCGCCGATGGATACGATCTAGACTGGATCCTTCAAGTATGGTCTCCAATAAAATGCAAATAGCAGGATGATGTAACTAGCAAATTCTAGCAAAAACAGAATAAAAGAAAGGTTTACCTACCCCCCTCACATTCCACACAAGAGTTTTCATAACAAGAAATTAGCAGTCTTTGGGACAATCCTTTCCCTATCCCGGTTCATATCCCATACACTAACCCTCATCCTCCACCCCGCCTCCTCACTTGAGCAAATAGAGCCTGCTTCAGTTTCCCTACGGCCTCCTCATGCCCCATCTGTGCAGTGCCCTACCCATCACCTGTTGAAGGTTTTGGATCAGCCTTCAGGATCGTAGAGGCATCCATATTGCTGTTAAAAGCTTCCCAGGTTGACAATTTTGCTTCTCCCTTAGACTTACATATTACACCTCGTATCCCTGGACTACCTACCTTCACCTGTGTTCCCTGGCTGCCCAAAGTCTGTTTCTTTTTAGTGCCTCTCTTCCCACCACTCCCAGCACTTCCCTCTTCTTCGGGGCACCTAGCATTTCCAACAGAGGTATCTGCTCTCCCCTTGGTAGCAACCGGACCTAGAATTGTAGGTTTCAGTCGTGGCATATCGGGAAGCTCACTGACCCACTGAGATGAAGCAAAACTAGCCAACCCTTTTCCCCCCTTATCCCCTTCCATACAAGGTTCAGGGTAACGTACCTTTCCTGAGGCTAAGATCCCTGCCTCAGAAACCAGAGGAGGGCTGATCGCAGGCCTCGGACTGGGAACAGGCGACTCCGGTGGGCTACGAACATGCTTCAGCGAGATAGTCCCGTAATCTACCATTTGCCAGTCTCGTGGGCCGGCCTCCTTCACAAGGCCCACCTCCATGCAGTCCCCTAACAAGCCTAATGGTCCAAAGCCCGAAAGATTTGCATTGACGTCCCTAGAGCAATCCCCGAAGCTCGCTCCCGGAGACCGACGCCGGGCCAACTTGGTTGGCTTTTGCCAGCCGTCTGAATCCAGAGGAGAACTCAGAGAAGAAGGGACAGCAGTCGGTGAAGAGAGTGGTGGGGAGGAAGAAGTCCAGTTAGAGTTATGTACCTTTTCCTTCCCGAGATCCCTCCTCACCTTCACCAGAGCCCTTGCTGGCTGAGGTTGGCGAATCCGGGTCATGACCATCCAAGGACCGAACATAGGCCGAACCACAGCATCCCCTTCCTTCCCTCTGTCATCGGAACCTCCGAAGAAGCAAGGTCAACTGTTCCCTGGTCAGCGGCCACCGAGGCTGAGCCCGACTTAGAAGAAGCAGCAGCCGCCGGCAACAACCCCCCCCCCCCCCCCCCCCCCACTCATCTTACACCCGTCTTCTTCGTGCCCTATTCTCCCACATTTGAAGTAGACACTTGGCAGATTCTCGAAGACATACTGCTGCCAAAAATCCCCCTCCACCCCACGGATCAACACTCCCGGTTATAGGGGTTTACTAGCATCTACTCCACCTTCACCTGGGCATAGCCAGTTTTCTTCAAGTTGTCCGTGAAGCCATCCATAGAAATAGGTCGGCCCGTCGGCGCTGCCACCGTCGTGATCGCCTCCGACTCCCAGTATTCTAGTGGAAGGCCTGGAAGATAAAACCAAACCACCATTTTTTGGACGATCCTCCTCG
Source organism: Areca catechu (assembly GCA_021397845.1). Taxonomy (NCBI): domain Eukaryota; kingdom Viridiplantae; phylum Streptophyta; class Magnoliopsida; order Arecales; family Arecaceae; genus Areca; species Areca catechu. Next base: position 40,663,206 of record CM038039.1, read on the forward strand.
GAACAAAGTCCGGCACCCATTCCTCCACCGCCAGCAACTGTCTCCCAGCGAACCAAGGCCTGCCGGACTTCACCATTTTGCAATCCCTCTCCGTCTTGAGCCGGACGACGAGATGGTCTTCGGCTAATGAAAAAATCTCTGGATTATAGTCCAGGCTCAGCTTAGATTGGATCTCCTTGGCTATCCACTCCGTTGAGACTCTTTGACCCAAACTTCAAACTATAACAGCCAGTCCCTCTCACCGCTGATGCGAAGCTTCCAACATCGGCATTGACACCTCCACCGTACTAGAGAAGAAAGTTCGGAGCTACTCGATCTCCTCTGGCAAGATCTGATGAGAGGTCCAAGATGAGCTCCGAGAAGCTCCCTGCACCACTTTGGATCACGTCCGACCGTCTTCCCTAGCCTTCTGCTCATCCTTTGCCATCTCTGACCGGTGATCACCGTAATCCGCCATCCCTTCTTCGCACATGATCACTGTTCAAAAAAAACTCAAGAAGAACCCAATTCCTGCACGATTCCCGGGTCGTAGCTCGTGACTACCGTACTAGCAAACCTCAACCCAACTGCTGGCTACCTCTTAACTCCCTTTTGTGATGATGTTCTTCAACAGAATCTTTGTTTCGTGCCACCAGGGCCGAGTTCTCGATGATGGAATATCAAGGACATCAATACATCATCTTAGATGCCAGAGACGGAGTAAGAACAACTTTCAGTTATCTGACTTTAAAGAAAGGCTTTCATATTATTACCAGCATATACGGCACAACAGTTTCGAGGTAACAAGCACTTGCAAAATGCTTCCAGGTTACTCGAACGCCAAAAGCAAAGAGAAAACAAAGGGGTAAAGAAGATTATGGTGAACGTGGAAAGCAACAGGAGGATACCAAAATCGAGAATGTAAACTAGTACTCAGGACAACCGTTCCATAAAATTAACCAGAAAAGGCGTGGACACACTTCCTCAACCGACTCTGCATCACGATACACATATAGTAGACATGTAGCTAACAATTAAACCCAATTTTATCCCAATCAAAAAGAAAATTTATAAATAAAATATAGATCATTTAATAGGTACATGAACAGCCTCAAAAGGATTCACCAACACAAATTACAATTTGTTGCATCACTCAGTATTGCTTAGCCAGATCTAATTTTGCTGCTAACCGTCAAGGAGCGCAAACGTGCCCTTCTCAAATGACAGAGATCACCTTCCCTGATACAGTCCAGAATTCACCTCACGTCGCAAAGGCAGTTTGGAAGCTTCCTCAGACTGCCTCTGCTCTGAACCACCACCAGTCCAACAAAAAGGAATATAACGGCAGCCACAGATACCGCCCGGCGAGAAGAAAAATGGACAGATATCATCTCTCAAGTACTTTTCTCTAGTACTCTATACAGAATTAAAATTCCTTAATCACTGTATTCTGAAGAGAAAGATGTAGCTCCTTCATCTCCATTTCCCACACCATCACCAACCTCCTCATCATCACCAATTTCATCTTCATCTTCATCATCCACATCAGCATGTACACCCTCATGGCCATTGTGGTCCACCTCATCTTCCTCTATATCTTCATCTCCTTCCTCATCACCTTCTGCATCATCATCATCCTCACTCCCATCATCCATTAGTCCTATGGGTCTGCTGTCATCATAGTCTATAACATAATCTGCTGCCTGCTCATCATAATCATCCCCCGGTGCTTGACCGTTTTCATCAGACTGGGAACCTTCACTGTTGTCATCATCTTCAATGTATGCCCTACTGGTTTCCTCTATACCCCATTCTTCTCCACCCGAGCTTCTTGGAGACTCAACACTGTCCTGTTTAACAATATTACTCACATTGTTAAAATTGCTAAACAAAATCTCCTTTTGAACTGCTGGCACCCTGCTGCTCTCATATCTTTGTCGTGGCCTAACAGTGCGACGACCCCTCCTACGCCCCCCCCGGCCTCGTGTCCTGCCTCTTCTCGCATACTTCCTTGTGGTCTTCTCAAAACCACCAATGTTTTCATCTCCAAACTCTGCTCCGATGGAGCTTCTATTCCCTCTTGAACCTCTTCCTCCACGTGCACGACCCCTTCCACCCCGACCACGGCTCCCTCGTCCACGACCTCTGCGTCCACTTCCAGTATCAAGCCACTTAGACTCCTTCAGGTAACCAACTTGATCTAAAGTATCTGTTGGATCGATCTCCTGAATACTCTTGACAACAGCATATCTTGATGAAAATTTCTGCATGAAAGAATGCAACCATCATCCAAGGAAGCCAAAATATGTTAAATTCACATAAATACTGGATTTGGGGCATTTCTGGATGCCCGCACAAAGTATTACAGGAATAAGTTCCCCACTCAGACTGAACTTTAAGAGAGAGTCGGCAACTGAATAGAAAAATTAGGCTGCCACAGCAAGAAATTGGTAGCTTTCAGAGTATGGTCCCCAAAAATTAGGATACCGGAAATCCTTCTCAGAGGTGATTTCCAGAATCCCAATTCTTTTGGGATCACACGAGACAGTCATTGATTAGGAGCATCTTTTAGGGCCTGTTTAGGTAATCCAACAGAAACAGCCAGACCAATCCTGCTGGATTGGTGGCTTGAACAATTATTTGGGCCTGGCTCACATCAACCCACCCCAGCCCCAGTGCATATCCTGCAGGGAAGAAAAGACCACCTCCCGAGGTCTCTCATTTCTTCCCAGAGGGATCTGGACTGTCAGGCTCCCCACACTCTCCCTCCCCCTCTACTGCTCTCTCTCACCCTCTCCAGAACATCCTGCTGGATGTTTCAGGATCCAGCAGGATCTTCCCAAACAGGGCCTTACTGTCCCATGCTAACCTCCCCCCACTGTTCACCATCTACCATATATACTCTGGAGAGGTCACCTGGCATTCAAGGCTTGGCAGGCATCTAAACAGCCCCTTGGAAGCCCAAACAAATTAGAAAAAAAAAAAAGTGACCAATTTTCAGAAGTTAAAACTTTTTCTCACACAAATTTTCCAACAAATTTACGGTGAGTAACAAAGGATTACACACATATCAGATGCAAGTACACAACACTATCCAATAGATCTAAGTAAACAACGCTATCCAATGGGACGAGTTCATTTTCTGTGCAGCATTAATATTAGAATTTACAGGAGCAGCGAAATATAAATGTATTAAAATTTTAGCTTACTGAAAAAGTTCATCAAGATTTAGCATTGATTTGATTAAAAGTTTGGATGATTAGATGAAACGAGTAGTGAAATGCATTAGAAGAGATGCATGGAATAATTTTAGGAACGAAACTGAGTCCTAACATTGGTAAAAATGATGACTTAGAATGGTTCCTGAACTCTAGCAACACCACCCATTAGTTAGAGGAATATACTTCAATAGAAATTCACTAGAAAATTTAGTTTCTGATACTGGAATAGTGATTAAAATTGTAAATTTCAAGATGTCTTGTTTATCAATGTATTCTGTAAAACAACAGACAAGAAAAGGAAGCACTGATTTAAGGCATTGCAATATATACAAACACACACTCTCGATGTAATGTCTTAGCGTAACAAAAAAATGCAATTTCTTGTGAGGAAGATAACTAAACATTAGGACTTGGGTGGAACAAGAGCATTCTTATAAAATTAAATTAGCAATGCCACAAAATCAAATCAACACATGATAGATTGCAGCACTATTTCCTTGTCAAAGTTTGCAGTAGTGCCCAGTTGCTCACATTAACTCCTCTATCCTAATGTCCCTCTTATCTCTTTTTTTAAAAAAAAAAACTATGATTCTGAACCTAACTACAAAGCATGCACTTAAAGGTCATTTATTTCTGACATAACATAGATAGCCTGAATACAACTACTGAAGCTCCAAATTGATTACCACTTGTACTGCTGAAAAAGAGACAGGACTGTAAATTGATGATTAATGGATTGCATAAGAGCATAAATTGATTAAAATGCACATAAATTGCTTTAAGAAAACAGTAATATTCGATTTCAACTTTTTGAGACATAAAGCTTAACCAACATTACAAAATTTGGCACCCCACAACAATTTCCACTCAAGAAAATTAAGGCATATTTCTAACTGAGGATCATACTGTTCCAATGAGACAGGCAATTGACATGCATATATTTATATGTAAAACAAATACTTTATGATTTAATCAAAATCGAAGTATAACATATCAACTGAAAATTATAATTAACCATAACGATGCTACTGATTCCTAAAATGCAAATGTTTCTTATATCAGTTTACAAAACCAAAAATTCAGAAGAAAAGAGAAGATGATGAACATACAATAAATTCTCCTACTTCCTTCTCCTTATGGGATTCCAGCTTTTGATGCAGCATGTAAGAAATCGAAGAATCAAGATCCAAAAGCCTTAAAGCCACAGCTGCTGCTGTATCAGGCACCCATGGAAGTACAGGAACTGACCCGCAAAGGGAAACAGTATTGTCTACAGCAAGTCCTGGTGTAGTAGAACTCAGCAGTTCAGTTGTTGTTTCAAAATCTGATGACAGACAATCCCGTCTTATTGCAGCTTCTAACAAAGTCAGAATCTGCAAGTGCATGAAACAGAATATAACATTGCTTCTTGATTTCTGTACGGAAAATATATCCACAAAATGGCAAGGGTAGAAAACTGAAGTTCAGCTTAGTAGCAATTTTAATCAAAGGGGTGTTGTATGAAATTAAATTGTCACCAAGAAAAGATCTAGTTAAAATCAGGCAATACAGAAGGCTGAAGCAACGTCACAAATAACAAAAGGTGTATTTTAAGAGACAATCCAAAAATTGTAAGCAGTTACACCTATAGCATTCTACCAATAATAAACTAAATAAGGAAATTTACTTTTGACAGGTATACCGACGAAGAACAACTGGGTAAAACCAGGAATTGTTCAAAATGTATTGCTTTGTCTGATATGCCAATGCAAAATGCATTTTTAATTTTATGCAAACACTTTAGTCCAGTTTGGTCATGTCTACTAACACAATATATCCTTAACCAAATTTCAAATCATATCTAACTGTTGACCAAGAAGCAGGAATCAAGAGAGGGGGCCAAGGTGCATTAACTCCAATAACCAATTGCCCCCAGTCTAGGGGTGAGAGTGGACCGGATAATATTCGTCCAGATCTGTTTTCATATCCGACTTTATCCAGATATGGATAGAAATTAGAGTATACAACTAATATCTATATCCATATCTATATCCATCAAAGAAAAATAGATTTGAATATGGTAGACAACTACCTGACCCATATCCAAGTATCTAATTATATTAGTAACCCTATTTAATTTTATATAGCACTTATGAACCTTTATGGGAAATATATAATCACACTAACATATTATTAACTTGATTTACCATACACTTAATAATATCTTTGATTTTGCGGTCACAAGGTTTAGCCATCCAACTTATATCCATATTTCCAATATCCGATTTGTATCTTTATCCGTTTAAAACAAATATGAATATAAATTTTGCATCCAACTAATATCTCCATCCAAATCTATATTTGTCAAACAAAACAAATATGGATAGAAAAGCATACAATCCGGTCTCCGCCCTACCCCAATTAGGCTCCTCCGGGCTCCACCAGTGATTTGAACCATTCTTTGTGATGTTCAAAAACTAGTGAAGGAATTTGAAGAGGTGGAAAATGGGCATAACTTCATTTATGTTCCACAAATAACGTGTCACTGATGTTGATTTGATTATAAAATTGGTATGAATTTCATGATTTGGATGTCGGTGAATACCAGTTTACAGATTCAATAGATTGAATAACAAATTGAATCAATATTCGGAAACGTAAAAATTCATTTTCACATATTTTCTGAGCTGAATGATTTATGTCATTACATGAAATTGATGCAATTGAAATAGAAGCAATATATCAGGAAAAAATGTGCACATATTTTCTGAGCTGAAAAGTGTCATTACATGAAATTGACGCAATTGAAATAAAAGCAATATATCAGGCAAAATGAGCACACATCTTCAAGCATGGTCACTATTATACTATATTTGGGTTGTCCTTAAATTAGTAATTAATTAAATAATGATCAAGGTTTCAAGTTTTGGTGCCAATGAGGCTGCCAACCAACATGTTGTGCCATTTAAAGGAAAAAAAGGCAAAAAAAAATATATTAGTTTTAAAATTAAAATATTTTATAAAATCAAATATATTGTATCAACTCATGTCAAATACTGGATAGTGATCATGATGCATGACTTTTGTTTCATTTAATTGAGGTAATAAAATACTGTACATTACATCCATAATCCACAATAGCAAAAAGAATGGGAGAAAAATAACTCAGCGATCAATGTATTCCACCATCCAAAAAGACACTTCAACCAATTCAGATTTTACTAGCTCCGAAGCTATTTCACCCTGGTTAATTTTGAGAATTCTTGTAGGCCTAAACTGTGTTCATTTCAGGTCAGCAACATTGATGTTCTGGACCAATGACAACCGTATCCCAAAGCCAACAAGGGCCAAAGTGGCTAAACACCAATCAGCTCATTGTATCAAAAACTATTAAACTATATTTAACAATTTCGAAGCACTGGGTTTGACACTTACTGAAAAAAAAAATTTCATGAAGACAGCTAACACCAACAGGAAGCATTAATTTACTGTAAAGTAGAGGTGAAACAGGCTGCTGAAACCTATTTTAGATAGAGACACAAGATGAACAGAAGTCCTCTAATGCCCTTAAGTAAAGAGTTTCAATGACTGGTGAAATAATCAAAAAAGTTATTCCCCATGATTGTTTTCTATTGGTTTAGTATATAGTGCTAAAAACAAACTGAAATTATCCTATGATGTAGTAAATGCTATGTGGTCAATATGTAAAAGTAAATGCAACCTGAAAGAGTTCCTCAGCAGATGACAAGGAGTGCAACTTTACACCCCAAGACTTTCGATATCCTTCAGTCCAAAAAGGCTGAAGAGCTTCTGAAGGAATGGAGACCTGAAAAAACAACAAAGTCTACAGTGAACATAATCATAAAAGCAACAGAAGATTACATAATTCAAAAAAAGAAACTAAATGAAGAAATCCAAATTAAGCACTGTCACAACACCTCAATTACAGCCAACTGTGCCTTAAGCAGCTTGATCCCTATGGGAAGAGAAGAATCTGACACTTGGATTTTGCACTCAGGGTCCATTTTCCGCTTTTCTTCACACATGGTCACATGTTCTGAAAAATTTGCATCAGCATTATAAAAGGTTTTGAATGTCTTGTGGCAAGAAGGGCAGTGCCTTTCCTCAGCTAAATAAGATTGGTAGCAGAAATGACAAGCCTGTAGAAGTTCAGAACATCTTTTCTTTCCATATTTCATGGCTGATAATATATGAGGATTATAGCATTCTTTCCACAACCATTTCAAGTAGCCTTGGAACCTCTTCAAAGCAGCACTCTTCTCAATCTCATTCTGCCCAAGATCAATCTTGAATGATGTGGACAATTCCAAACCATCTGAAGTAAGACCACAAAGAGTACTGCTGGGACTGTCAAATTCTGTGATGCAATCAGGACTTGACATCATTTCATTAGCCCCAGCTTTAACAGGACCTTCAGCTGAGTTTAGAGAGGTTGTAAACTTTTTCCTCCTAATTGCTTCTTTGAAGGTTGTTTCAATTCTCTGCAACATAGAATGCAAATGCGACTCCCGAATACCACGTGTATCCAGGGAAGCTAAAAGAGCATCAAACTCCTGCATTGTTATCAAGAATACAGGATTATAAGTAAAGCACATAACTTACAAGGTTTGTGCACCACATTCAATACTCAAATATATGTCATGAATAAGCCCAACATTAAGAAATGGTAAAATTCAGTCCGTATAATATAAACATGCATCCATTTCTCCATTACATAAGCAATTTTTAGTTTTTTAAAAAAGAAAAGAATGAATACAAATTCTTCGATGACAATAATTTTAGAATCAAATGAACTAAGTAAACTTAACTACATATGCACATGCAGTATTAATGAGCTAAAAAAGTGAAAGATCAAATAACCAAGAAAAAGGAAGTATGGCTTTCCAAACTAGTTAATATGATATGTTCATTTTTAACAACACCATCTATCCGCTTAGCTATTTTCCTCTTTTCATTCACTAATAGCCCTTTCAGTTTCTGGATTTGTATCCTGCCTTTATGCTAACACAGTTTGCAATCCTCAACATGCCAATCAAGTTTTTACACTTTTTAATTTTATGGCAGGATCTAGATGAACCGTTCGTATTGAATCAAACATAGAAAACAATCCAGCAAATTCAGAAATGCAATGTGCATGAAATTATTGCGAGGCAATAAGTACTGTACAACCCATTATAATCCTATTCAAAACACATAATTTACTAATATAAACATCTAGCATAGAGAGAAAGTATTCACAAATGAGAAATATGACAAAAAGGTCACGAAAAATTAGTGGACAACTTAGCACGTGAAATATAAATTAGAATTTGTTTGCCCAAACTGTAGAAATAATTGAACATGCAGCTTTTATCAGATGAGAAAACAAAGTTTGACACTGACAGATATTGTGCCCGGAGAATAACTAGGTATCCTACTCTAAATGAAGGTAAATGAAAATAAAATTTTAACTATCAAAACAAAAGAGGTGCGCACCTCCTCTGAATCAATAACCCTCCAAAATCCGTCTTTGGACTCAAAGAAGATTCTTGCCGAACCAGGATCATTTGGCGAAACAGATGTTGAAAACTGCCAGTATCGATTACGCCTACGGTCTTGACCCAATGGTAGTGACCTATATACATATAGTTGTTCTGCCTTGTGACCAATATACGATTTTAACCGTGAACGTGACTTTTCAGCAGCATATCCATATTGTTGAAGTGGAAAAATGTCTGCATTTGACAAAACATCTTGTCCTAAAGAATTCTTCTCAGCAGATGCATTACTAACATTGATCTGACTGTTATGCTCAACAAACTGGTCACTGTTGACGGTATTTGGATTCCCATCATAACTCTGATTCTCAACAGTGTGTAATGGAGTTTGACCTTCCTCCAGTGAAGCATTTGTTTGGGTTACCTCAGCCTTGCTTCCCATGAAAGAAGAGTACTGTAATTTGGTTGCATATTCTTCTTTAAAACGTCTTTTATCAAGCTGTGCTTCTGACCACATTTGCTTCTTTAGAGCATTTGCAGCTTCCAGACGTTCCTGAGAGATTGTGCTTTAGATAACAGATCACAAATAGAAACAAAAAATAAGAGAAAACAGAGTACCCCCGCCCCCCTCCCAGTACACGAAAAAAAAAAAAAAAAATCAAATTGCTACCTCAAGAATAACACGTATGGAGTTCCCTTCGATAGCAACACCAATCAATGCCACAAGGGCATTAAGGCGCTCCTCAACGCTAAGATCAAAATAATCACCTTCCGTCAGTCCTTGAACCCAAGGCGCACCAAAGTTGCTCTCATCAATCTCTGTGTCCTCCATGTCAGCACTAACCAACCCATGGTAGTTTGAATTGATATCAAGGGACTGCAAAGCACCTGAAGTACTTATTACTTTGGAGTTCTCTGAAGGAGGAATTGAAAGACCTTTTTCCACATCCCTAGAACCATCTTGTGGACTTAAATCAACCTCATCACCAGCTGTCGCCTCCTTTTCATCACCTAGCGAAGTTGATATTCTAGTAACTTTTAATTCATTTGCAAAAAGAACATTCTTGTTTAGTTTTGCTTCAACATCATCAATTTCAGGATCATCAGCAACATCACATTCAGAATCTTCATCTCTTTCAGCATCATCAACATATTCTGTATCCTTTTCAGCTTCTTCAGAATCTGAAAGTCCGCTTTGGAATATTTGTATCTTTTCTCGTGCAGCTGATAGTATAGCTTCTGCATCAGCAGGATCCTTTCTAAAAGGAGACCGTACACAATATGTGGAAGGAGCAGTTCTTTCAAAAAGTCTTGTATCTCTGGACAATGCTGCAGCAATAGATGCCTCTGGTGTCTTGCTTGTTGTGAGATCCCTTAAACCAGATTTCTGACAATAAAGGGACAGCAAAAGAATATTCAGATGGGCAGGTCAAGGAGGGGAAGAATTTGACAACTTGACAGAAGACATGCACCTGAATCTTGTCTGCAACTTCAAGTATTGTAAGGCCTTTGCTTCCCTCAAGAGAAAGGACATGAAAAGCAGCAAATTTAACAGTTCCAGGAGTTATACGATGCCGAGATCTACGTCTATGAGTATAACCTTTTTCATGCATCAACGCCACTGCATGTTCAGCAGCTGAACCATTCCGCAAAGTGGAAATTACATCCTCACCATCATTACCCTGAAGATCAGAAGAAACTTTCATAAAATCATGCTACTGAAAAGATATAAAAGGACAACTGATGGCACCTTCAAAGCATGCTAATTTCTAACTAGTAATGCATCATGAGAAAAATGTACATATTTAAAAAAAAAAAAAAACTGCTTCATCTATTAAGTGATTGATGCTGATATTGCCAAGAGAATGATAAGATGTGGTGTCAGGCACCAGTGGAAAGTCTGAGGGATTTTCCGAGCTCCAAAAAAGTAGAATTCATGAACATGATTGTATGCCATTGAAAGCATACCTGCACCCATGCATATATTCAAGTTCATATCAATTACACAATTAAAATGACATGAGACAATTTATTAACAAGGATAATTATCAAGAAACAAGCCCAAAAAAAGGGACAGTAGTAGTAGCGGCAGTGGTGGTGGTGGCGGCGGTAGATAATCATGGATAAGCCATAAAAGGAATGGTTTGTTCAAACAAAATAATATTTGTACTAGTAGCAGCATGACATGGTTAATTAATAAAGATCCTTATCAAAGTTTTGCAGGAAATAATATAAGATGTGAAAGTAATTTTACAAGCTTATATCAGGAGAAGGAAACCTCATTGTCATCTCGGAAATAGACATGTTCCACATTTCTTTTCTTTAACTGAGGCCCAAATCCAGCTGACAAAGCAAATTGTCGCAATATTTCAGGCCATGTCAAGTAATTTAGGTGGCGCTGCCAGCTGCATATGTTGAAGCCCCAAGCATATGCCTAGCAATGAAAACAAGAGTTTAAAATGAGATATATAACACAATGCAATATTGAGAAAAGTAAAGGGATGTGGAAAAGGTCAATGCACCCCTTCAACAATCTGTGGATGGCCACCTCCTGGATTAGCAGCACTATTTTGGTTAGCTCCCAATGCCATTGCAGGAGTCCTTGCAACATCCTCAATATCTTTAATGATAGATTTCAATAAAGCAACATGTATCTCCCCCAACAGTCTAGAATCCTGTAAAAAATTATGTTTGATTGATGAGACCAAGACCATCCGCGTTGTTGGAAACTGGGAAACAGAGTAGGGTCATGTACGATTGACCGCATAGTTATTCCAATTATAAATTTCGCAAACTCCTTGAAGGACTTTGACCTGACTAGATAGTGGATGAAGACAAATGCACTCCCTCTCAATCTAAATGCCCTTTTAAAATGTTATCGGTTAACAAGATCCACCACAATGCCTCAACAAAGCATTGAGCTACAACCAAATTTATAAGTTTATCTTCATTTTCACTTCATCTGGAAGTCAGCATACAAAAACCCAAAACTTTAAATTTTTAAAACATATTCCCTGGTGCAACAAGTGGTGCACAGAGAATGACAAGACACTAGAAGTCATATATCTATCTATCCATGCATACATACGCACAAAGCTGAGTTTGTGAACGTGGGCATTATGTAACCTTCCAGAAAGCTTTGCTCCAGATCAAGCAAACAGTAATGATAGGTGAAAAATATGCCCATACCAGTTTATACTTGAATTTAGAAAGCATTAAATTCTTAATCCATTGAATAAGTCAGGTATATATAAGAGAGGGGCTCTAGACAAAAATCATATGTCCGGACCAATTATTCAAATCCCTTGAGATGGGGCTGTCCCAGTTTTTCAGTCGAATGGGACAAGCTGCCATCCCACCCTGTGCTGATACTAATCCCCTGCCATGCGCCAAACAGGAAGTTGGAATGATGATGGGAAAAGTCGCATCCCAACATTTCAGACATTGCCCCATTCCAACAGCCCAAAGGACGTCCCACTTGGAATTGGATCCTTGATCTAGAAAAGCATTAATATTTCTTAATGTCTAGAAGCAATGAGTCTAGACTAATTGCAAGCAAAGCTAGTGTCTTACAACGTCCTTGTCTCTGATTTCAGACTCTCAAATTGTTTATAGCATTGACACAACAAAAAATAATTCCAGGATGCAGAAAACATGACATCCAAAAAGTTCATAATGATCAAATACATGTATGTATGGAGGACTCACATAATCATGGAGAGATTGAACAAACTCATCGAGAGTGAATGGCCAAAGCCCAAGGACATCAGCAAAAGTAATTAAAAACTTCCAAACCTGAAATTGAGAACCAGTAGCATTTAATGTTAGAAAAAATTCATTCACAAATATATATAATGAGAAAAGATCATATCAAGTGTGAATGGAATTATAATAAATCCTACTCATGAAAGCTACAAAGCAAATTACCAGCTTTCTTATATGATAAACAAAGCGCACATGCATAATCTAGCATATTGATATCAGAAATCCAAAAGAGTACATTCCATCAACAAAAGATGCCTCTCAAAACAAATCCATCACAAGAGCAATCAACTCTAACATGAAATATTAACCAAATAGAGGTATAACGGCCATATACCATAAGAAGGTTCCCAATGTTCTCATCAGAATCTCTCCAAGGTTGAATTGCAAAAGGCCTTTTCAGTCGTACTGATTTTGGCGGAAATGAACTCAACATATCTGAACCATAGAAAAGTATTGAATTACTGATTGAAGTTCAGAAGCATTATGATGGAATCTGAATATCCTTCAAGTTGACTTTTACTTGTATAGCAGGAAAAAAAATATATTAATCGCACTTGCAAGTAAACACGGTAACTTCACCAAGAAAAATCGATTTATTTGTTTGTAACTGAAACTAATAAAAATCATGTCATTACTCAAACTTCGTGTTCCATAACCAATAAATGTACAAGGCAGGTTAACAGATTGGCAGCACATGTTATTTTTTGAAAAAAATACCTCTGCAAAGTATCACTGTCATGTGAGAAAATTCAAAAAATAAATACCTCTGAATGAATCTAGCTGCTGCAAAGTATCACTGTCAAGTGAGAAAATTGAGGGCAAGCCTTTACTTGATGCAGCCAACTCCATCAGTTCTAAGCGCTCGTCTTCAATGAGTTCCATATATTCTCTAGCAAGCCTGCGAGCTGTGGCCCTCTCATTAGCAGCTTTTAGCCTCGCAGCCTCCTTCTCCCTTCGCAATTCTTCTTTCTGCCTCATCCTCTCAGCCTGAACTCATCCCAAAGAAGAACATATTAATTATATTTTGGAAAAAGAAAACTAAAAAGACCATATTGTTGAGACACTTACTCTTCGGCTTTCTTTCAGCAACAATTTCTCCCTGCGCTCAAGTTCACGCCTTTGTTCCCTTTGGAATTTCTCTTCCTCTCTCTGTTTTTCACGCATCATCCTTTCTTCTTCTTTTCTTCTTTCACGATCATGCCTTTCCATTTCCCTCCGCATTTGTTCTTCTCTCTGTAGATGAAAAACTTTATTCAATCTGCAGTTAATGAACCCCAAACAAAGACACATTCAATAATATAACAGCACCTTTCTTCTCAGAATATCCTGTTTTTCAAGTTCTTTCCGGATCCGCCTCTCATGGGCTTCAACCTCCTTTGCAATTCTTGCTTCTTCATTCTGTATACACTACAAGTTTACATAAAAGCAGAAAGCCAACTCTTAAAAAAATAAAATATAATAAAATAAAATCAGAAGAAGCTTGCTTACAAGACCATGCATACCTTACGTTTCCTCTCCATTCGAGAGGAACCTTCATCACGAAAAACCCTCCTATCAGATGAAAAATATGAATTTTCTAATCCCATAGCTTGATGAACACCAAATTGAGCATCACTTGGAGCACTGGTAAAAGAGCTACTGTGTGGAGCATTGTCATACTCTGTTGAAACTGGAGAATAAATTTGCTGCCTGCCTTGATGAGACAAAAGGCTGGCACCTGTCATTTGACCTTGAAAAGTGTAACCAGGAGCCATCTGTTCATTTCCATGCAAATATTGCGCTCCTGAGGGTAGAGATGGCATCCTCGTACAAGGGGCATCCACTGAAGAGTCATAGAAATGAGATTGAGGGAACCTGTCATATGTCTCTGATTGGGCACTTGGCTGCTCAGGGAGAAATTGATATTCATGAAGAGCCCTTGGACCCATCTGTGGGTGAACAACATTAGAACCTCCAACTGAATGCTTCTTCTTCCCACTAGATGAATTTGGCATAAAACAATGTTCCATGCTAGGCAAAAAAGTTGATGCCTGCAAAACAAAATCCAAAATGTTGAATGGCACATGATTTTTTGTTCTGCAAAGGAACAATCAAAATTCATAAAGCTAAACTACAAATTGTAGGAAATGTCAATACTAAAAAGTGTCAGCAAGTTTTACCATATCAGTCAGTACCAATGTGTGCCTAAGTACCAACTGTACCATACCGTACTGGTACCAAACTAATATGCAGCATAGAAGGCATAATGACACTCATCATGCCAACTCGGCATGCTGAACTGGACACTATAGCAGACATGCCGACACTACAAGAGGATGGTACCAGTATGGGGTTTGGTACCGAAATGGCAAACCTTGGGTGTTAGATTTGGGAAAAGTCAAGTCAAAAGCCTATCAAACCAAAAGGGCAGGCATGTAAACCCAATGCAAATTTGAAAAATAGCAGCATGATATGATAGATGGTAGGGGGAAAATAGAAAACCTTAGTCGCCTTCCCATTATGCCTCACAAATAGTTTGCCATCATAAGGTCGCAACGGCTGCTTCTGCTGTGGTGTCATTGCTTTAAAAGAAACGAAGTTGGAGAGTCAGCAGATAATCAGCATCACCAATCAATCAAAAAAGAAGTAAAACATAATATCTAATCAACAAGGCTGATTCACAAATTGCATACTCGCAACTTGTAACAAACAAAAGACTTGTATTCTAGAAGAGCTGCATCATCCACGATCATTTACTAATACAGCTCAACCTTGACATTTATGACTTTCTTGTTTGGGAGAGCCTATATACACTTTTTATTTAAATATTTTCTTCCTAAAATAAGTCCAAAACTCCAAAGCTAGTATTTAATGCTCATTCAGACCAAAATGAAGAAAACTGCTGTTACATGCCCCTTCTCCTCCATTGTTATGAAGACATTTATTCTATATAAATCTACTCTGATATCAGTGTGAAAACCATTGATGCTAATACATCCTAAATGGGACTACTTTTCATCAAATCAACAGCTAATTGAATTTCAGGAAAAAAAAACTAAAAGGTTCATAAAATAATGTAATTACTAGTTCTGTACATGCTTGCTGTCCCTTCTGCCCTCTCCAGGAACAACTGCCAATATCTAGCTTGCAAAGGCAGATCAAGAATGAACCAGACCCTACCATGGTTGAATACTTCAACCCATCCTAACAAAGCATGTCTATCGAAGTTGTAGTTCACAAATGAAGAACAAAATGAGCAATTACAACTATGAGATGAGGGCCTTAAATTTCCTAGTGTATCTTGATTACAAAGAGATATCTTGACAAAACAGCTTAAGCATATTCTAGCAATTTTTCATCAGAATAGCACCGATGATACTAAATCTAGAATGAACCTTTTATTAATCACTTCATTCACATGTAAGATTACTCAACAGTGCATGTTATATGGGACTTTCGGTTCAAAATATCTGCACTGATTTGATCAAAGGCATGTATATGCATTTACGACCATGTATACGTTCATATGCAACACTTGAACAAAAAGTGTGTATGTGTGTATGTTCTTATGCAACACTTGAACAAAAGCTATAGCATATACCTATACGCTACATACCTAAACACAAAAGCATCC
The DNA here is from genome assembly GCA_021397845.1 of Areca catechu. Classification (NCBI taxonomy): domain Eukaryota; kingdom Viridiplantae; phylum Streptophyta; class Magnoliopsida; order Arecales; family Arecaceae; genus Areca; species Areca catechu. The sequence goes on from CM038039.1 coordinate 40,679,261, forward strand.
AACAACATGCATATGTACAAATATATGTAGGAATCCATGTCTATGCACGTATGTATGTCTCCAGGATATGGTTTTGGCATTCTAAGAATGACAGAACAAGATTACTCATATAGATGTAAATATCGGACCCTCATATCCATGGGATAGAATGAATGCAGCCAGATCTAACAAAATCCTATCATTTTAAATAGACGGCAACATTTGCCAAACAGTACCAAACCAGGTAGTACTAGGCAGGCATACGTCGTACAAGGGGCGGTACTGATACTCAGTACACCGAACCGGTCCCATACCAACACGATAATAGGTTAGCACCAATATAGGGCCCAGTATTGAGACAGCGAACCTTGACTGAGGGTGTTCCACTTCACATAAAAATGGTTCAGAATGAACCGGTAATGCTGAACAAGTATGTTAGCCTAGAACAAGTGAAAAATGAGCTTGTTTTCTACCATTTGAGTTCAAGGTACTACACTGAGAACAATATGCATCGGCCACCTTGGTCCAATTACTATAAGTCGTATTATGGAGACACATACCAAATGATCTAATTGGCTAAAAATGTTAATGCCCCACGATGGTGCATCCATATACCCATTATCATATGTTTACAATTCAAGATTTGCCATACCATTCAATACCGTACTGGTCGGTACCATACCAATTGATACTGTACCGATACCAAAGCAATATTCTATACCAGATCATACCGATACTCGGTATGCCAAACTGTGCCATACCAAACAGTATACTAATATTGCGATAGAATAGTACCGGAACAAGATCCGGCATTGAGATAGCAAACCTTGGTTTGCATTGTCTGCAAAAATTATAAAAGTATATCTCCTACTGATTGCTAATACCAGCAATAAATAATTTATAAAAAGAACTTCACTCCTTGACAATGACCGCTTGTGCCCCTTGACTAGATAAAAGGCCTCCAACAAATTCAAAGACAGCTCATTGACTGCACAAACAACATCACACATTTATTTTTCCTGCAACTATGATGAGTGGAAGCCTGCCCATTAATTGAAGTGATGGCAAGATTGAACCAAGTTCTCTCGTATCAATGCAAGAACCTTAACCAACCCAATCAGGTGGCAACTATCACTCACATGTTTAGGTTTGACATTTTTTTTTTTTTGGTGAAAAAAATATCTTAAATTTGAAAAGAGAACAGCCACCACATATCAAACAATATCAAACTATATCAACACATTATAATCTACCAAACAATACCAAACTAATATCAACTTGATCATTACATCTGTTTGATCGATGGCATCATATGATGCATTATAAAGCATATAATAAGTTAACCACTTAGCAAACATCAAACATAAGAAGCCGCCAACCATCATGCACGCACCTCAAACATTATAATCATATCGATAAGTGACAAGCATAAATTATGCAACCACAAAAAGAATAATACTGCATATCATTTCTTTACCTTGCATAATAACGTTGAACATTGTGTTTGTCAAGCCTTGCAAATTGTCGACCAATTAAAAATCTTCTGAGTCAATAATTACCAAAAACTATCAGAAAATTCTTTCATATATTTCCTGTCACTTTTTTTTAATGAATGTTTCCAGAAAATTTCTTCTTTCCTAATTCATTTTTTGCATTATTTCTTGAAAATTTATATGGAAGCCTATAAATGCGATTCCCTTCCTTGTTTGCTGAAAGGGTAGATGAGAACATTATTCTAAATTTGCATGCTTGTATGCACCATTATCTGAAGGCAACTGACACAAATACATGTATTCTCTTTTTGGGCAAAACTTAAATATGTTTTTTGCAAGATGGATGTCTGACAAAGCTATTTTCAACATAATGCAATGGTGATTTTCTCGGAAATGCAACAATGACAGCTGCAGTTGAGGGAGAGAGTAATATCTAGTGCAAAATTCACACTAAACAAGCCATATTGATAGAAAACAAGAGAGAGAGAGAGAGAGAGGCCAACCCAAAATAGCTTTCAGACTCAAGCACAAGTCAGCAAACTTGGATGAGTGCAAAAAGTTATACAAAAACACTATAATTTATTGCTTCCAAGTAAAGAATGGAGGCTAAAGTATGCAACATCAATGCATATCAAAGAAATATAACCTAGTGCATATCAAATTATAAATATAACAATAACAAATAAGTTTAGAAAAAGAACAAGCATGATACATAAACTTCAGGTGGAGGTTGCTAAAGTTATATCATATTATCATCCATGTAGGTTATACTCTAGACAAGAGAGACAAGACCTGAATAATAAATTAACTGCATGCTCATAACCATGAAAAGAGTGGGAAATAAGGGGAAGGGGACCTTATGAAAAACCATAAACCCCATCTATTTGCCAGACAAATATTTACTGATCCACTAAAAATATGAGAACAAGACAAATCATAACCTAACCAACAAACCTTACCCCAGATATCTTACAGATGGCTTTGTCATTTATTTTGCACAAATCATTCTTGTTAATCACTACATATTTCAAATCATTCCAGGATCCCATCAATGTCTTCCCCATCCTTTTCTTGACACATCGACAAGCACATGAGTTATGAAATGCATTGTCTATTGGCTCTTCAGATTTCCATTAAACATTGCCATCTCAATCAGTTCTCCACCACTTCAATCAAAGTTTCTGCAGTCCATAATCTTCCTCTAAAGTACACAATTTCATACCCTATTTATTCTTGTTTTATCATGGATCCACCACGCCAGCTATAATCCCTAGCTGCAGCCTGCTCACCTTTTGCTATTTTTACTAGCCAACATTGTGCATGACACAGTGGACCATATTCTTGTTTAACAAAATTTCCAGCCAATATCAACAGCATACAGCGATAATGGAACAAACAAGAAGTGCCTTCCCACTTCATTGTGTAAGCAGGACATCTTATAAAGCATACTCCTCAAGACATATATGTAGAAACCTAGATGAAAGCGATTGTATGAAGGAAAACAAAATAAAAATACGTGGTGGACATATCATCCACATTCACAATAATCTGGAGAACAGAACCAGGTTCAGATAGAAAAATCATCTGAAATGTGAATATTCGTGGAGTAAAACAATGTGAACTAGTAAAAAATGAACTAGTAAAAAAGGCAGGACCTCATGATTGAAGGGTCCCAACACAAATCCAAAAGAGGATAAATAAAATACTTATGCAAGAACGACAAGCCTTATCTCAAAAATTTGGGTCCAGCCTATTGATTCGTTTTACAGTCCAAAAACTATGAGAGGATAAATACAATATTGAAGACTATATTCTTGTTCAGCCAATACCATGTGACAATAATGGAACAACCTTCAATCATCTGAACAGTCTACCTTCTAGAGTGTTCTCCAAAAGTCACATTTCTAGTATTCTAAAGAGGATGGTAAAAGAAAATGTAACAAGAACTACACAACTAGATACTTTTATTTTTTGGAACAATTAATATGATCAAAAGCCCCTTCATCAAAATCTATTTCTCATGCATATTATCCTCTCCCTGCTTTAAAAATTTTCTTGTTACACCAAAACTGAAGAAAAAAGGAACAAATACTAGAAGAACTTCCCTTGCTACTTACTACCATAAAACTTTTAAAGGAGCACTGGCTGATTAGAAAACCCATCATCATGAGTTCCAGAACAATGACATGTAATTGGCGAACGCCAGTGAACCGACATGGACATTAAATCAATAAGACTGCGCACTAGAAGGTTTAAAGAAATAAACACCAAAAGAGTATGTGTTGCGTTATGATTAGTTAAACATCTAAAGCAAGTTAAAGTCCATAAACCCATAAATGTTCAAATAGGAAATACAAGTTGCAGGTCAAAGAACACGGGGCAGCTACACAACTACCCATCCCTAGTCCCCCTAGAAATTTCTAAGAAGAGTTGCCCAGTAAAGCGATTGACGAATGGTATATGCTATGATAATAGCTAGAATGACCATATGAGTACCTATGGGCGCCCCGAAAGCACCAGGCGGCAAAGGATCGAACTCCACGCCGAGAATGGGCCCATCATCCCTCAGGGGCTCTCCGAGCTGCGCTTCCACAGAAGCAATCACACGGAGCTCCGACATTGAAAGTGGCAATGACTGCGCCGATGAGGTATGTTGCAGTAAAAGCCCTGGCGGAGGATTATAGTACCTCTTCCCAGCAGACGGCATCTCTGCCCCAATCCTTGAGACAGCCGCAGCAGCCCGGGAGACGGCCTTCCTCGTCTCCCCACCACTCCCAAGCCCTCCCGCAGAGAGGTTCGAGCTAGACCCCACCGGTGCAGCCCCCGAACCCATCATTACATCGCCCCCGGCCGCAGACGGCGGCGCCGGCTCCTCCTCCTTCCGCTGCCTCTTCGCCGGCGGGAACTTCCGGTCCTTCAACCTCCTATGGCAGAACCACATCTGCAGCTGCCGATCAGAGAGCCCGGTCTTGGCCGACAGCTCCGCCCTCAGCGCCTCCGATGGATACGTCTCCACTGCCAAGACAGAACCAAATCAAATCGAAAGATTAAAAAGGACCCAAGTCCCAGCCCGATCGACACCAAAACCATAGAAAAATCGACCAAGAAATAATCCAAATGGGATCGATCAACAGACCAGCATAGGTTTTCTCAAGGACCTCCAATTGGTACGGGCTCTTCATCTGCCTCTTCGGGGGTTTCACCTCGCCGCCCTCCGGCGTCGACGCAGGCTTCTTGAACCCCTCCGGCGGGGGCTTCCCCTCGCCGCCCTCTGCAATCTCCATCGGCGGCGGCCCAAACCCTAGATCAAGAACGGGGTAGGAGATCGGAGGCGAAAATACCAAAGCTAGGGCTTCTTTTTTGGGGCGAAGAGGAACAATGAACAACAGGACGAATCCCTCCCCTGCATTAATTTATACCACGGGGTTGCGAATAAGGGACCGATTTGGTGTTGAAAAAACCAAAGAAAAAATAAAAAGCGACAAGATGTGCGGTGGGATTTGGCGCAGATGAATAACAAGAATAACAACACGAACAATAACAACACCGAAGAAAGCGAAGAACAATAAGAACAACAAATAAGATTAGAGAGAGAAAGGATAAAGATATAGAAAAAAAATGAAGAGAAGGAACGGTTGATTGGAATAAGAAAAGGACGAATAAAAATAGAAGGTGGTTTGGATTTGGCATTGGTTTCGGGTTTGGGGTGGATTAAAAAGGATGAACAAAAGGGTGCAGCGGATTGTTTCCATGCCATCATCTCTACGAGGGGAAAAAACGTTGCCGTGATGTAATTGGGTGGGGCGATTTTTTTTTTTTTAGGGGGGGGAGTATAGTTTTGGGAAAAGAAATAATTTAAGAGAGGGATTTTAGAGAGTAGTGACGGAGGGGACATGGGATGATTGAAGAATGAGAAGCGATGCACGAATCTCCTTCGTTTGAGATTTATTTTGATTTCGATCAAAAAGAGAGAGGGGGTCGGGACTCGAGTTCGTTTCTCTTTTCAAGTCCTCTCCTCTCTTTTTCTCTCTCTCTCTCTCTCTCAACTAGCTTTTTTTTTTTTCTTTTTTTTTTCTTTTTTTTAATGATTTTTTTTTACCTCCGGATTGTTTTGTTGGGATGCGTCGTAACTTTCTCGCGCAAGGAAGACTGAATCCAAACCCCTCGTTCCACGGTGCGGAGGCTCGGATCCGGTGCGGCGTAGTCCGAGCCGTGGTCCCGTGAACGTGGCTCAGGTCTGACATGGGGCCCACATATATAGGACGGAATCGCGGACCGGGTGCTTTACGTAGGGGGGGGGGGGGGGGGTGTTGGCACCAGTTTTCCAATCATCTTTCTTCTTGATTTTATAAATTTAATCTTGGTTTGAAATTTCTATGACTTAACCATTACTTGGCCTCTATATTGTGTGCCCCTACGCTAACAACGGTGGATCACTCAAAAGCACCAATTGCTAAGGCCAATATTCCAGGATATCTTGGTGTTGGATGGAGATCAAACAAAAGCACCAAGTCTTTTATCTAACCATGCAAATCTTCGGTGCAGGGGTTCATGCAGAAGACTATTCTGGCAGGGAAGACAGGAGTATCGAGAAGAAACTGATAATACTTCATGCTAGTCTTATCCTAATGCCGGAGGCCACTACACTGCTGCATTTCATTCAGTCGATCCCAGTCATTACGGTGACGATCCTCATGACGGTTCAATCCTCCTCTATCATTTTCTCTGCCATTCCAACCAAGCTTCTGTTTTGCTGCCTTAACTTCTCAGAGTTAACTTATCTCTTCCTGGATCTAACAGCGAATCCTTTCATCGCTGCACTCTTCAGGTTAAGGAAGGAAAGAGAGGATTGTCATGAGAAGGAAAATAATAAATCCCATGAGCTGAAGAATTATCAAGTGACAAAACAAACAAATTCAGGAAAAAAAAAAGCGGGGGGAAGAAGAGGAAAAAACAAAATACAAAAAGGAAAAAGAAAACAAAGTTATTTCTTATCATGTTTGTCTTTTTTGCAGGGCTCACCCTTTGTGGTCACCTTCAACACCTTCATTACTCACATGGATCTCAGGAGCTTTAGGCCAGATAAAAAGCACCCTCGAGGTACCGCTGGTCCTTTGCTCATCCATATGTTACCATACTGCCAGGAAATTATTTGTTGGCTGTCTCTCCCTTTTATCTGCTTTCTGGACTGGATCCCGTCCTGCTATTGGTTCTGTTTGATTTTTCCTTTCTGGGAGCAACATATACTTCGAATTTCACAGTTCTGCTTACAGTGCCAACAATATCTCAACAGCCAGCGAAGGAGGAAGATGGGTTCAGGTTATGTGCTGGCACTGGGTTTCCTCAAAGCTCAGCTATGAGTTCGGCACCTACATGTTTATCCGACTGTGCATCCAAATTCCCCTTCGGTATTTAGGCTACCGCTTATCCTTCCAACGTTTTCTTACAGGATCGACAAAGCACACATATTTGGATTCAGGAATCAATGCAACAAACTGGGATACAGAAATAGTAATCAAACCTACCATTTCATGATCTTCTACATCTCACGGCATTTTTCCAGCAGGCCCACTGTTACTTTGTCCACCCACTGCTTCAGTTTGAATATGATCAGATCACTGCCTTGTTTATTTAACTATAATCCTTCTAAGGACGACTTAATGCTGTTCCGATGTGCTGAATATTTCATTGATTATGGCTGCCCATTCTGCTTGCTTTCATGTCTCATGAAAAAATATTATTTCTTGGATAACTATTATATATGCTTGCTATACAACAGGAACACAGTTTACTCTTCAGTCCAATGATTGGCTCCTAAGTTCATTCTTCATAGACGACTGTTTACACAACTGCTGCATTTGCACACTAAAGGCATTCAACCATACATTGTCCAACGGTTATCCTTCAATCACCCCAAGGCCCCTGTTTCTCGATCTCATGTCCACAATTTCGCCATCCTGGGTTTTTTAGATGCCTGTAAGGGTTATTATTGCTGCAGGGCTTTCTGGGACGGCTCCAGCTTGGAATCCTGTATACCTTTTTTTGGGTTTCATCTTTTTACTTGTTATTTTAAAATTAATCCTTCAAAGGTTGTCTTAATGCTTTTCCAAGGTGCTGTGAGCTTCACTGATTATGGCTGCCAAGTTTTCTTGCCTTCAAGTTTCACAGAAACACTACAGTTCTTGGATTACTATTACATATTCTTGCTACATGACAGGAAAGTTGATGACATTTCATACCACTTTTTTGTCCAAGGTTCAACTGTTACAGAGCACAGTTCTCACAATTGTTGTAGCTGCACACTAAGGGCCTGTTTGGTTGCGGAATACAACGGAGAATAAGGGGAATAAGCCTCTTATTCTTCCAAACGGCTCCGAAATCGAGGGAGAATAAGAGCTATTCCTTATTCCGGTCAAACCTAGAAATTCCAGAATTCGTATTCCATCTTTTCCGTGGAATAGGATAATTCCTGTTTTCGTATTCCAGGGATGATTTGGTCTTTTATATAAATTTATTTTTAATTTAATATTTATATCAGAATTTAAATTTAATATTAATAAATTTATTTTTAATTTAATATTTACATAAACCATACTAATAAATTATTTGGTATAACATCTTTTTAATATATCATATTATTAAATTATTATTAATATAATAATATATTTATTTAAATATAAAATTAAAAAAGAATTTTATAACTCATTTTATATTAATATTTGAGTAGGGGTATTTTTGGGATTTCAAAAAATTCCTTCTCTATTCTTGGTGGAATACCGGCTTATTCCCGTCTCATCCAAACATCATTTAGAATAACACTGCATTAATTGCACTGGAATAAGGTGGAATACCAGATTTTCATCCAAACACAAATCGAGAATAACAACAAGAATAACCTATTCTTGAAGAATACCAATCCCTATTCCAAAAATCCTTATTCCGTTACCAAACACTACCTAAAGGAATTCATCTATACATTATCCATAGGCTCTTATTCACCGACCCCTGGACCCCTGTTTCTCAATATAATTTCCACAAATTCGCCACTCTATGGTCTTCAGACGGTTGGAAGGATTATTTTGCCTGCAGGGTATTCTGGGACGGATCCATTTTCGAATCCTGTATATCTTTTTTTGGGCTGCATCTTGTTACTGCCTCTTGTAAATATTTACTTTACTTTCTGCAATTCTCCTTGATGTTACTTGTAATTACTCTTGGTTAATATATTCGGCCTGCTAAGGCCTCTTACTATCAAAAAATAAAAAAAAAAAGCAACGGTGGATCACTACATAGTTAAATTTCTGAATCAAGGTCTGGATTCCTATGCAGCAAGTACAAAAGAGTCATATGAAATAAAAGTGATGAAATTTGGTAATAAATCACTTTGTACTTTATCATCTACAGTGAGAATCAAATTTTGTGTTTCATATAGTGACCATATAATTATTTTATTATCATACAATAATATATTATAAATAAAATTTCATGACAATTTCTTTTATATTCATTTACTGATATTAAGGCCAAATTTCATGTCAAATGTAGAGGCTATAAAACCATTTCGTGGTTACCATATAACACATTAAAAAATGAATTTTCTAGTCATGCGGCCTATAATTCATTTATTGCACTGAAGCCCCGAACTCTATGTTTTTAATATTGTAATCTTGGACGTGTTTTTTTTTTTTTTAATAGAAGAAAAATAGGAGAGATTTTATCCTGGTGTTGCATCCCATTCTGGTCCCAGCCCGCTAGGTCTTTGTTCGATGCAGGTCACAATATTTCGCGTACCTTTCTTATCCTCCGGGATTTATCTGAACTGGTAAGTATGTCAGCCTAGCTCCTTTACGATGTCGGAGTTACAGCTGGTCCATCTCCAAGTCACGTGCATCCAGAAATTTTGAAATTTTAATCTTGGATATGTTTTGCAATTAACATATGAAGCATGAGTGATCAAATATGATGACAGGCCTATATCCATTTATTACATTAATACTTAAATTTTAATTTTAAAGCTGTGAATCTGTGATTGCAACACCGTTCCAATGATACCATGTGAAGAACAAGTAACAAAATTTCATTACATGTTTGTGTAAGTCCATTTCTTATATTAATCATTAAATTTTGATTTTCTATATAGTGACAGTAGAATAACAATACGGTCAATATGAAAAATATATATATATTAAAAATTACTCTATTGATCATGTTAAAACTCAAATTCCATATTTTAATAATATAATTACAAAAATCATTGCACATGGATCTATACGAGATGCAAGAAGTGAAATTTAATTTTAGGTCTTTCCATTGTTAGTTATATTTAAATTTGAATTCCAGGTTTCAATACCATAACCATGTTCATTTTAGAAAACATGAAGCATGAAATTTAACATTAGATTCTTTTTTTTTTTTCAATTGTGTCAAGATCCAAAATTTTTCTATGCATCACCATGATACCATTTTATTGTCAAAAAGAAAATGAAATTGGTAACACACATGTCTATAGTTCATTATTTGTATCAACCATCAAACTTTTTATCTCCACAAATGATGATAAAACCATTCAATGGTTACTTATGAAACATGACAAACTACATTTAATTACTAGACTATATAGTCAGTTAATTATAGCATAATACAAGTTTCATGTTTCCATATAAGGATTGCAAATCTATTCCTTAATTAGTATATAGAACATGAGAAAAGAAGAAAAATTAATGTAATTAATTCATTTATTATAAAAGTGTAAAATTTTATATTTTGATATAATGATTATTGGGGCATTTTTTTAATTAAGATCTCAAGGTTACACAATCATTATATATAGCACTTTTTGTTAAAAATTAAGATATTATAGTATAATAATTGATTTACATCAAAAGAGGGTAAAAAGAGAGACATTTACCCTTCACTCTTCATCCAACTTAGCTCCCAAAATAGCAAACCAATTAGCCACCACGTTGGTCTCTAAATGAGTATCAACTTGAACTAGTCCAAAATTGTAAAAAAAGAACATAAATGCTCTCATGTTGCATTTGGTGCATTATCAGACAATCCTGAAAAGTAATATGGATTACCAGTAATATAAATTGCTAGCAATACAGATTACAGATGTTACAGTATGAATAAAAATCCATTTGGCCCTGACACAACATCCTCTTTGATGGCTGACGCAGCTATCTCGGCCCCACCTCGGCCAAGAACGGGGTCCTACTTCTTTGCTGCCCGGTATGCGCCGAGGTTAGCCCCAGGTCGGCTCTAGCCGTGCCCAACTCGGCGCCTCGAACAGCACTCTCCAGTTGTGCCCAGTCCAGCACGCTTGTGCCCAAGTCAGTTCCAGTCCAAGCTCACGCCCGCGGCATGCTCCCGCGCCCCATGTTTGCCCGGTCCGGCAGGATGCCTGCCCCAGCTCGGCACTCTCACACCCCAGATTCGCCCGGTCTGGTGAGATGCTTGCCCCAGCTCGACGCTCCCGCACCGAAGATCCACCCGGTCCGGCGGGACGCCTGCCCCAGGTCCAAACGATCCGGTAGGATGCCTACTCCAGCTCGGAGACACCGTGCCCCAAGTCCAGCTCCTCCGACTCCGCCCCGCACGACTCCGTCCGATGTGGCGGGCAGCAGGGCCTCGCTTCGGCTCCAGTCCGGCGGGACACCTGCTCCAGCTCGGCAACACTGTGCCCCAGGTCCCGCCCTTTCGCCCGCAGCAACTCCGGCACATGTGGCGCCCAGTTCGGCACGCCCACGCACCCGTGTGCCCATTTCAGCACTCCCGCGTGGTGTCCGGTCTGGCACGACCTCGGCACTGGAAGTGCCCCGATCCAGCGAGGTTCCATGCACCCCGATCTGCGCACGTGGAGAGGCTCTGCATGCCGCGCCTCGATCCGCGCGTGCCATGCACCTCGGTCCGTGTGCACGAAGGGCCTCCGCTCACCTCGTCTTGATCCTTATGCGTCTCCATCCTAGGTACGCTTCTCAATGTACAGGCACAAAAGAAATGTGGATGGCAGCCCCGGCACTCTTTCTAGGAATCTCCATCCACGTGGGTCTTTTGGCACGCGCCTGCAAAGAAGGTCTACATTCAAGCTTCCCAAAGCCACTCTTTACATTAATCAAGAAAGAGTGTTCCATCCAAGGCACTGCACTCCTTCACCAACTCTATAAACCTCCTAGAAGAGAAAGGCTCACCAACCCTCCATAGCCTCACAGGCCTATCCTAGCCTCACAGGTCTACACTAAGATCAGCGTGCCTCCCCAAACGATAAGAGCTGCTCGTCTATATAAGACCAACATGAAGAGGTAAAGAGAAATAAGGGACAACACACTCTCTTCATTCTTACATTATATTCCATTTTTATCACCCTCTGGAAGCAGAGATTCCCCCAAGCTCTCCGCCTCAGAGGTCTTCTATTTCCTTCAATCGTCCCACTGACTTAATCGTCGGAGTGTCTTTGCCAGAATCTCTGGCCCAGGTCTCCCCTGTCTTACAAGTCTTCACTCGCAAGGAGCGACGACGAAGAGGATTGCTCCCCACCGGAAAGGCCCATAGGAGGACCACCACTGCACTGAGCCCCTTTCATCCCTACAACGATCCCTCCGAGCACGGTGACTCCACCGAGCCCCATGGAGAAGGGTATGTTCCCCTTGATCATCTCCGATCGATGAGTCCAGTGATGCTGGCGGGGAGTCCACTCACCTAGGCCACAAAAGAGCTGTAGGCCACGGCGATCTAGGCGGCAACATTTGGCGCGCCAGGTAGGGGGGCAGATTAAAGCTCCTCAACAGGTGGACAACAGTAGCCACCTTCGTCCTCTACCCTTGGGGGGGACATGAGGGTGGGGGCACGGAAGCTACCCCTTCTCTCGGGACTCTAGGGAGTGGTCTCGAGAAAAGGTCCCGACCGAGCCTGAAGGGGACATTGTCATCCCCAGCAAGATCAGGCGGGGAATGATCAAACCCATGCCAATGCCATTGGTGGCTGATCGCACAGGCTCCCACAAAAAAGAAGAGGGAAGAAAAGAAAGAAGAAGAGGAGAAGAGAGGAAGGGTCTGATTCGTATAGAGGAAAGAAATTCATGCAACAGAGGTCTCACCTCCTCCTATGCAATAGGACTCCTATTCCCCATGCAACGGAGTCATCTCCCTCATGCAGCGGAGTCATCTCCCTCATGCAGTGGAGTCATCTCCCTCATGCAGTGGAGTCATCTCCCTCGTGCAACGGAGTCATCTCCCCATGCAACGGGGTCATCTCCCTCATGCAACGGAGTTTCCTCCCATGCAACAGAGCTTCCTCCCATGCAATCGAGCTTCCTCCCATGTAATGGAGCTTACTCCCATGCAACGGAGTTTCCTCCCATGCAACGGAGTCATTTCCCTCATGCAACAGGGGGTCTTACCTCCTCCCATGCAGTGGGGTTCCACCTTCCCATGCAACAGGATCCTTATGCTTCCATGCAACGGAGCTCTCTCCCATGCAACAGGAGTCTCATCCTCCCATGCAACGGAGCGCCCTCCCATGCAACGGAGCCTCATGCTCTCATGCAACAGAGGTCCATCCTCCCATGCAATGGAGCCTTGCTCCCCCATGTAACCGAGTCCTATTCTTTCGTGCAAAGGAGTCCTATTCTCTCCTGAAAGGGAGGCTAGTGAATTTGATCCCGGCCTGCTCAAGGAAGACACATATTTTTATTTATTCATATGATCGGAGCTCAACAGGTAACTCCTTTCCCCGCTACATTTACAAAATAAAAAACTGTATTTCAGTTCTACAGGAAAGGCTCCTGTACCACCATCAAGGGCAAGCACTACGACCTGCCAAAGCCAGTCACTGCCCACAAGAATTCTTGACAAAAGCTCGGAGTCCAACCCTCCGGCACCAAAGACCAGACCCTGTTCCGACACCAGGAGCCTAGCTTCCTGGCCCCAAAGAACAGAGCCCCGCATCTATCGCATGACTCTCAGTTCAGCTCTTGCCTTACTCACAATCCGGAGATGTCCGTAGAGACTCAAAGAAGTCTCGCCATCTACCGAGAAACTCATAGTTTGGTATTTGCTATACTCATAATCTGGAGATGTCCATGGGAAGCTCCGGAGGCCCAATCGTTTACGGCTCGCCTCCCAGCATGGCGAACCAGCAACTCTGCCATCTCATGAAGGATGTAAGAATCCCTCCTCAATAATTAAAGTTCCTTTCTGGTGTAACTTTGTTCTTCACCAATACAGGAACTCGCCTATCCGACTCCAAGTTCGGCGAAGTTAAGAGCTGAAGTCAAGCTCCCCAGATCAACTGAGCTGAAGTCAAGCTCCTCAGTTCAGTCGAGCTGAAGTCAAGCCCCTTAATTTAGCCGAGCTGAAGTTGAGTGGAACCGAGCTGAAGTCAAGCCCCTTGATTCAGCCGAGTTGAAGTCAAGTGGAGTCGAGCTGAAGTCAAGCTCTTCACTGAGCCCCGCATCTACCGCCTGAATCTCATCCAGAGATGTCCATGGAAAGCTCTGGAGGTCCAACCATTCACGGCTCGCTCCTAACATGCCGAACAAGTGGCTCTGCCACCTCATGAAGGATGTAAGAATCCCTCCTCAATAATTAAAGTTCTTTTTTGGTGCAACTTTGCTCTTCATTATTACAGGAGCTCATCCGTCCGACTCCAAGTCTGACGAGGTAAGCCCGGAACCCAGTTCCGGTACTACATCTAGGAGTCCAGTCCGGATGGAAGCCCGGGACCCAGTTCCAGCACAACATCTCGGAGTCCAGTCCGGATGGAAGACCGGAATCCAGTTCCGGCACAACATCCCGGGGTCCAGCCCGGATGGAAGCCCGGAACCCAGTTCCGACATAACATCCCGAAGTCCAATCCGGATGGAAGCCCAGGACCCAGTTCCTGCACAACATCTAAAGTCCAGTCCGGATGGAAGCACGGAACCCAGTTCCGGCACAACATCCCGGGGTCCAGCCTAGAGGTAAGCCCGGAACCCAGTTCTGGCACAACATCCCAGAGTCCAGTCCGGATGGAAACCCGGGACCCAGTTCCGGCATAACATCCCGGAGTCCAGTCCGGATGGAAGCCCGAAACCCAGTTCTGGCACAACATCCCGGGGTCCAGTCCGAATGGAAGCCCGGGATCCAGTTCTGGCATAACATCCCGGAGTCCTGTTCGGATGGAAGCCCGAAACCCAGTTCCAGCACAACATCCCGGAGTCCAATCCGGATGGAAGCCCGGAACCTAGTTCTGGCATAACATCCCAGAGTCCAGTTTGGATGGAAGCCCGGATCTCACGCCCCTCCGGTACCAAAGACCGGACTATGCTCTAGCACCAGGAGCCAGCTTCCTGGCACCTAAAGACCGGAAACCCCGGCACTAAAGATCTGAAACCCCGGCACCTAAAGACCGGAAACCCCGGCACTTCAAGACTGGAAACCCCGGCACCTCAAGACGGGAAATGCCGAAAGTCCCACATCAAAAGCCATGAAGATTCTAAAGCCCTGCATTCAAGTCGCCAAGCTGGAATCAAGCTCCTATCCAAGACCAAGCTCCTGCTCCTCGGACCTTCCAGCAGCTTCCACACCCTCATCAAAAGCTTTAAGGAGTGCTTTGAGCCCAACCATATGCCCGGTCATGTATGTGTGCACCCAAGTTGCGCACCTCACCAACCTCTTCCTCCAGGCACCGCCTTCTATCCGGTCAAAGAGGAGTCAGACTGAAGTGCTAGCACTATCATAATGCAACTAACCTTCAATCAAAGTACCTACGGGCAAGTAAGTGTCAGAAACACCACCTTCTACTATGTTTTGCAGGCCACCCCCTGTTCATAAAGAGGACAGCCAGGCTCGATGCCTTCATCTAGGCTCTTAAACACCAACGGCTAACCTTCGGTAAGTTCAGTTCCATCTAGCGACTGACTTCTTGCAACCAATACAGGGCCCACTAAGGTGCGGAGCCAAATGGATAATGGTACTCCTTTTATCCGAAACATTGACGTTTTGGACTCAGGGAGTCGGGGCATGTTACAGTATGAATAAAAATCCACTCGACCCTGACACAACATTTTCTTTGGTGGCTGACACGGCCACCTCGGCCCCACCTCAGCCATGAATGGGGTCCTGCTTTTTTGCTGCCCTGTCTCCGTCGAGGTCAGCCCCAGGTTGGCTCTAGCCGCGCCCAGCTCGGTGCCTCGACCAGCACTCTCCAGTTGTGCCCAGTCCAGCACGCATGTGCCTAGGTCAGTTCCGGTCCAGGCTCACGCCCGCGGCACGCACCCATGCCCCAGGTCCGCCCGGTCTGGCGGGATGCCTGCTCTAGCTCGGAGACACCATGCCCCAAGTCCGACTCCTCCGACTCTACCCCGCATGGCTCTACCCGATATGGGGGGCAGCAGGGCCTCGCTTCGGCTTCGATCCAGCGGGATGCCTGCTCCAGCTCGGCGACACCGTGCCCCAGGTCTGGCCCTTCCGCCCGCAGCAGCTCCGGCATGCCCGGCATGCATGGTGCCCTGTTCGGCACGCCCGAGTGGCGCCCGATCCGGCACGACCTCGACATTGGCAGTGCCCTGATCCAGCGGGGTTCTGCGCACTCCGATCCACGCACGTGGAGAGGCTGTGCATGCCATGCCTCGATCCGCACGTGCCGCGCACCTTGATCCGTGTGCATGAAGGACCTCCGCCCGCCTCATCTTGATCTGCATGCATCTCCATCCCAGTTACACTTCTCAGTGTACAGGCATGGGAGAAATGTGGATGGCAGCCTCGGCACTCTTTCCAGGAATCCGCATCCATGTGGATCCTATGGCACGCCGCTTGCAAAAAAGGTCTACATTCAAGCTTCCCAAAGCCACTCTTTACACTAATCAGGAAAGAGTGCTCCATCCAAGGCACTACACTCCTTCACCAACTCTATAAACCTCCTAGAAGAGGAAGGCTCACTAACCCTCCATAGCCTCACAAGCCTATCCTAGCCTCACAGGTCTACACCAAGACCAACGCGCCTCCCCAAATGACAAGAGTCGCGCGTCTACATAAGACTAGCATGAAGAGGTAAAGAGGGATAAGAGACAACACACTCTCTTCATTCTTACATTATATTTTATTTTTATCACCTTCTAGAAGCAGAGAGTCCCCCAAGCTCTCCGCCTCAGAGGTCTTCTATTTCCTTCGATCGTCCCACTGACTTGATCGTCATAGTATCTTTGCCGGAATTCCCGACCCAGGTCTCCCCTGTCTTGCAGGTCTTCACTCGCGAGGAGCGACGAGAAAGAGGATTGCTCCCCACCAGAAAGGCCCACAGGAGGACCACCACTGCACCGATCCCCTTTCATCCCTACAACGACCCCTCCGAGCACAGCAACTCCATCGAGCCCCGTGGCAGAAGGTATGTTCCCCTTGATTATTTCCAGGGACGAGCCGGTGATGCTGGCGAGGAGTCCACTCACCTAGACCATGTAAGAGCTGCAGGCCAGGCGATCTAGGCGACAACATTTGGCGCGCCAGGTAGGGGGCAGATCAAAGCTCCTCAATAGGTGGACAACAGTAGCCACCTTCGTCCTCTACCCTCGGGGGCAGACTGGGGGCATAAGGGTGGGAGCATGGAAGCTCCCCCCCACTCTCGGGACTCTAGGGAGTGGTCTCGAGAAAAGGTCCCGATCGAGCCTGAAAGGGACATTGTCATCCCCAGCAAGATTAGGTGGGGAATGATCAAACCCACACCAATGCCATGGGTAGCTGATCGCACAGGGTCCAACAAAAAAGAAGAGGGAAGAAAAGAAAGAAGAAGAGGAGAAAAGAGGGAGGAAGGATCTAACCCGTAGAGAGGGAAGAAATTCATGCAATAGAGGTCTCAACTCCTCCCATGCAACAGGACTCCTATTCCCCATGCAACGGAGTCATCTCCCTCATGCAGCGGAGTCATCTCCCTCATGCAACGGAGTCATCTCCCCATGCAACGGGGTCATCTCCTTCATGCAACGGAGCTTTCTCCCATGCAATGGAGTTTCCTCCCATGCAATGGAGCTTACTCCCATGCAACGAAGTTTTCTCCCATGCAACGGAGTCATTTCCCTCATGCAACAGGGGGTCTCACCTCCTCCCATGCAGTGGGGTTCCACCTTCCCATGCAACAGGAGCCTTATGCTCCCATGCAACGGAGCTCTCTCCCATGCAACGGAGCTCTCTCCCATGCAACAGGAGTCTCATCCTCCCATGCAACGGAGCTCCCTCCCATGCAACGGAGCCTCATGCTCCCATGCAATAGAGGTCCATCCTCCCATGCAACAGAGCATTGTTCCCCCATGCAACCGAGTCCTATTCTTCCGTACAAAGGAGTCCTATTCTCTCCTAAAGGGCGGCCAGTGAATTTGATCCGGGCCTGCTCAAGGAAGAAATATATTTTTATTTATTCATATGACCGGAGCTCAACAGGTAACTCCTTTCCTCGCTACATTTATAAAATGAAAAACTGTGTTTCAGTTCTACTGGAAAGGCACCTGTACCATCATCAAGGGCAAGCACTACGACCTGCCAAAGCCAGTCACTGCCCACAAGAATTCTTGACAAAAGTTCAGAGTCCAACCCTCTGGCACAAAAGACCGAAAACCCCGGCACCAAAGACCGGACCCTGTTCCGGCACCAGGAGCCCAGCTTCCTGGCACCAAAGAACAGAGCCCCGCATCTACCGCATGACTCTTAGTTCAGCTCTTGCCTTACTCACAATCCAGAGATATCCGCAGAGACTCAAAGAAGTCCAGCCATCTACCGAGAAACTCACAGTTTGGCACAACATCCTGGAATCTAGCCCGGATGGAAGCCCGAAACCCAGTTCGGGCACAACATCCCGGAGTCCAGTCCGGATGGAAGCCCGGGACCCAGTTCCGGCATAACATCCCGGAGTCCAGTCCGTATGGAAGCCCGGAACCCAGTTCCGGCACAACATCCCGGAGTCCAGCCCGGATGGAAGCTCGGGACCCAGTTCCGTCACAACATCTCGGAGTCCAGTCCAGATGGAAGCTCGAGACCTAGTTCCGACACAACATCCCGGAGTCCAGTCCAGATGGAAGCCCGGGACCCAGTTCCGGCACAACATCCCGGAGTCCTGTCCGGATGGAAGCCCGGAACCCAGTTCTGGCACAGCATCCCGGAGTCTAGCCCGGATGGAAGCCTGAAACCCAGTTCCGGTATAACATCTCGGAGTCCAGTTCGGATGGAAGCCCAGAAATCAGTTCTGGCACAACATCCCGAAGTCCAATCCCGGATAGAAGCCCGGATCTCACGCCCCTTCGGCACCAAAGACCGGACCCTGCTCTGGCACCAGGAGCCTAGCTTCCTAGCACCTAAAGACCGGTAACCACGGTACATAAAGACCAGAAACCCCAGTACCTAAAGACCGGAAACCCCGGTACTTCAAGACCGGAAACCCCGGTGCCTCAAGACGGGAAATGCCGAAAGTCCCACATCAAAAGCCATGAAGCTTCTAAAGCCCTGCATTCAAGTCGCCAAGCTGGAATCAAGCTCCTATCCAAGACCAAGCTCTTGCTCCTCGGACCTTCCAGCAGCTTCCATGCCCTTATCAAAAGCTTTGAGGAGTGCTCTGAGCCCAACCATGTGCCCGGTCATGTATGTGTGCACCCAAGTTGCGCACCTCACCAACCTCTTCCTCCATGGCACCGCCTTCTATCCGGTCAAAGAGGAGTCAGACTAAAGTGCTAGCACTATCATAATGCAACTAACCTTCAGTCAAAGTACCTACGAACAAGTAAGTATCAGAAACACCACCTTCTACTCTGTTTTGCAGGCCACCCTCTGTTCATAAAGAGGATAGCTAGGCTCGATGCCTTCATCTAGGCTCTTAAACACCAACGGCTAACCTCCGGTAAGTTCAATTCTATCTAGCGACTGACTTCTTGCAACCAGTACAGGGCTCGCTAAGGTGCGGGGCTGAATGAATAATGGTACTCCCTTTATCCAAAACGTTGACGTTTTGGACTTAAGGAGTGGGGGCATGTTACACTATGAATAAAAATCCATTCAGCCTTGACACAACATTCTCCTTGGTGGCTGACGCGGCCACCTCGGCCCCACCTCGGCCATGAATGGGGTCCTGCTTCTATGCTACCCTGTCTGCACCGAGGTCAGCCCCAAGTCGGCTCCAGCCGTGCCCAGCTCAGTGCCTCGACCAGCACTCTTCGGTTGTGCCCAGTCCAGCACGCCTATGCCCAGGTCAGTTTCGTTCCAGACTCACACCCGCGACATGCTTCCATGCCCCAGGTCCGACCGATCCAGCGGGATGCCTGCTCCAGCTTGGAGACACCGTACCCTAAGTCCAGCTCCACCGGCTCTGCCCCGTACGGCTTCGCCCGAAGTGGGGGGTAGCAGGGCCTCACTCCGGCCCCGGTCCGACGGGACGCCTGCTCCAGCTCGGCGACACCGTTGCCTAGGTCCGACCCTTCCGCCCGCATTAGCTCTGGCATGCCCGGCACGTGTGGCGCCCAGTTCGGCACGTCCGCATGGTGCCTGGTCCGGCATGACCTTGGCACTGGCAGTGCCCCAATCCAGCAAGGTTCCGCATACCCCGATTCACGTGCATGGAGAGGCTGTGCATGCCGTGCCTCGATCCGTGCATGTCGTGCACCTCGGTTCGTGTGCATGAAGGGCCTCTGCTCACCTCGTTTTGATTCGCATGCATCTCCATCCTAGGTACACTTCTCAATGTACAGGCATGGAAGAAATGTGGATGGCAGCCCCGGCACTCTTTCCAGAAATCCCCATCCATGTGTGTCCTATGGCACGTCGCCTGCAAAGAAGGTCTACATTCAATCTTCCCAAAGCTACTCTTTACGCTAATCAGGAAAGAGTGCTCCACCCAAGGCACTGCACTCCTTCATCAACTCTCTAAACCTCTCAGAAGAGGAAGGCTCACCAACCCTCCTTAGCCTCACAGGCCTATCCTAGCCTCACAGATCTACACCAAGACCAGTGCGGCTCCCCAAATGACAAGAGCTGCTCGTCTACATAAGACCACCATGAAGAGGTAAAGGGGGTAAGAGACAACACACTCTCTTCATTCTTACAATATATTCCATTTTTATCACCCTCTAGAAGCAGTGAGTCCCCCAAGCTCTCCACCTCAGAGGTCTTCTATTTTCGTTGATCGTCCCATTGACTTGATCGTCGGAGTATCTTTGCCAGAATCCCCGGTCCAGGTCTCCCCTATCTTGCAGGTCTTCACTCGTGAGGAGTGGCAGCAAAGAGGATTGCTCCCCACCAGAAAGGCCCATAGGAGGACCACCACTGCACCGAGCCCCTTTCATCCCTACAACGACCCCTCCGAGCACGGCGACTCTACCGAGCTCCGTGATGGAGGGTATGTTCCCCTTGATCGTCTCCGACCGACGAGCCCGGCGATGCTGGCGGGGAGTCCCCTCACCTAGGCCATGTAAGAGCTGTAGGCCATGGCGATCTAAGCGGCAACAACAGGTAATGTGGATTATTATATTTGGTACATATAAGTAATATTATATAATACAAAATCAAATTTTCAAAATACTCCTAAATTAAATCTATATTTTATTTATAAAATATATATTTTTATATTTTATCTATTTATTAAAAATATATTTTTTTAATATTTTATATTACAAAATATATTAAATATAAAATATTTTATATTTTTATATTAAAATTAAAAAATAGTTTTTATATTGAATAATTTAATATAAAAAATTTAAATATTAAATAGATAATATACTTAATATATTATTTAAATATATTAAATAATATATTAAATTTTTATATTGTATTATTATATTTAATATTATATATTATATGATATATATATATATATAATATAAATATACTACATTATATTAAATATATTATATTATATTTTGTTTTATATATTGAAATATAATATATAATATATATTATGTAATATTATATTTTATAATATAATAAAATATTATATTATATTATATTATAGTACATACTATAATATTATTTGTTACAGCCGTGACAGCGACGTGGCCAGGCTCAGGTATCGCCGAATACGAGCAAGCCACGTGTAAGTTTCCCCGGCGGAGTCAGCGCCACGTCCTCAAGGCCAGGATCGGCAAGACTACACCGCCCGACGACTGTCTAAGGCAAACCATCCTCGCCGAGGTCGAGCTCGGCTCGGAGTTCCTCTGCCACCTCATTGGTGCCCGGGCCCGGAGGGGTCCGCCCAAGTGAGGTCGGCCAAGGTCGGTCGATTTCCTGCCACCTTGCCAGGTGTCCACCCAGGAGGGGTCCACCGAAGCCGAGGTCGGCTGACTCTCCGCCCTTCGCCAGGTGACCGCCCGGAGATGGGCCCACCTCGACCGAGGTCGGGCGACCCCCTGCACCTCGCCAGGTGTCCACCCAGGAGGGGTCCACCTAAGCTGAGGTATGCTGATCCTTCGCCCTTCGCCAGGTGGCCGCCCGGAGACGGGCCCACCTCGGCCGAAGCCAGGCGACCTCCTGCCACCTCGCCAGGTGTCCACCCAGGAGGGGTCCACCTAAGCCGAGGTCGGCTGATCCTTCGCCCTTCGCCAGGTGGCCGCCCGAAGACGGGCCCACCTCGGCCGAAGCCAGGCGACCTCCTGCCACCTCGCCAGGTGTCCACCCAGAAGGGGTCCACCTAAGCCGAGGTCGGCTGATCCTTCGCCCTTCGCCAGGTGGCCACCCGGAGACGGGCCCACCTCGGCCGAAGCCAGTCGACCTTCTGCCACCTCGCCAGGTGTCCACCCAGGAGGGGCCCAACTCAGCCGAGGTCAGACCGCTCGTACGACGAGGGCCCTGGGGAGAGAGACGGGCCCCGAGGCCATCCCTCGGGCCGTACGAATCCCAGACGGCGTCCTGTACGGAGGGCGGCGGCACGCGGAACATCACTAACATCGGCCCGACAGGTCCCGCAGCCGAGAGACGCAACCCTGACGACACAGGCCCCATAGATAGATGGCGCCCACGCTTGGGGAAGAGGGCGCTCTCACCGGGCCCGAGGCCTGACCGGCCGCCCTCCCCTCTTCCTCTTCTGTCCTTGCCTTTCCCATGCTGGGCCCGGCGGACGAGGTCGGAAAGCCGCCTGGCACCCTTCACCGAAAAGGGAAAAAGAGAAGTGGACGGGGGAGGGGAGTTTCCGAGGCGGAAAAAGATAAATGCGCGACGGAAGGGGATAAAGAAGGAAGAATCTGGGGACGACAAGGTAAGCCAATTAGCCTGGGGACAAGGAGAAAGCACCGGCACAAGGCCTTGCGCTGAGAGAGAAGCCAGAGATCCCGAGAGGGGAAGACTGGGCACGGGCTCGGCAAGGAGGCCCAGCCGAGATTCTGGTCCCCAGAGCGTTTCCTTCACCAGTTAACTCTCTAAGACTGGAACCCTTTAGAGGGTCCGGCTGGAGAGTTTGTTCCTTCTCATCGTCTACTGACTTGACCGTCGGAGCTCCCTCGCCGGGATCCCGGCCAGGGTCCTCTAACCCCTCTGTTGCAGGTGTTCCGCGGGAAGGGAGGCTCCCTCGCCAGGCGGTCAGGAAGGATCGGCCGATCCGTGGCACGGGCGTGGCGGCGAGAGCGGCAACAGATTGGCATGCCAGGAAGGGGGGCAGGACACTAACCCCTAGTGGGTACCAGCTTTCTGCAGGTGTCACGCCCTCCAGCAATGGTGGTCACTCGTGGTCGTGAGGCGTCCACCAGCCGTGTGGGGGATGTCCACTCCCCTCCAGGGGGCCACAGCCCCGAAAGGGAGCTTCCGGCTCCCCCTCCTCTTCCATAGCAGCCTGCCCCGGTGGACGGATCCCTTGCGGCCATCATCCAGCAGCTGCAGACCTTGACCTCAGCAGTCCGGCAGCTTCAGTATCAGCAACGGTCCCTAGCCACTCAGCCGCAGCCAGGGACCCCCGCGGCCCGAGCCGTGGGGCAGTATGGGAGCTCAGCCGACCAACCGCTGAAAGCGGTGCTCAGCCGACCTGATACTTCGGGACGGTTGGCCAAATGGGCACTAAAACTCAGCGAGTTCGACATTGCATACAGGCCAAGGTCGGCCATGAAGGCACAGGTGCTGGCCGATTTTTTGGTCGAGTGTGCAGGCTTGGGCAAGGAGCCCGAGGAAGATCCCCCGCCCAGCCGATGGAGGTTGGCGCCGATGAGCCCGGAGAGGATGCCTGGATCCTCCATGTGGACGGAGCCTCGAACTCCGGTGGGAGCGGAGCTGGGCTCATCCTTGCCAACGGCGACGGGGTCGTCGCCGAGTGCGCACTCCGTTTCCAATTCCCCGCAACAAATAACCAGGCGGAGTACGAAGCACTTCTTGCCGGACTGAGAGTCTCCCGCGAGCTGGGCGTGACCAACCTCAAGCTTTCACCGACTTCCAGCTCGTAGCGGGGCAGGTGTCCGGAGAGTACGTCGCGCACGACCCCCAAATGGCGAAGTACTTGGAGCTCGTCAAGGCGGGCGCGTCCAAATTCCGCCGCTTCAACATCTTCCACATCCCTCGCGGGGAGAACGCCCGTGCAGACGCCCTCTCCCGGCTGGCGACCCTGCCGGACGCGATGCTGGGACGCGCTCATGTGGAGCGCCTTGAGGTCCCAAGCCTCGAAGAACCGGTGGAGGTCCATCAGGTCAGCCAGGAGCCCAGCTGGATGGACAAGTACGCTGCGTACATCGCCAGCGGCACCCTGCCGGAGGACCAACAGGCGACTCGCCTCATCAGGAAGAAGGCCGTGCGGTTTGTCCTGATGGACGGGCAGTTGTATCGAAGATCCTACTCTACCCCCTCCTCAAGTGCGTAGGACCCACAGAAGCCAAGCTTGTACTCCAGGAGATTCATGAAGGCATCTGCGGGAACCACGTGGGGGGCAGGGCATTGGCGTACAAGGCCCTCCGTCAGGGCTACTTCTGGGAAACAATGAAGGGAGACGCCGCCGACTTCGTGAAGAAATGCGACCGGTGCCAGCGTCACGCCACGGTGCAGCGGCAACCCTCCAACCCAATCTCTCAGCTCTCAGCCCCCTGGCCGTTCGCCCAGTGGGGGATGGACCTCTTGGGCCCATTCCCGCCGGCATCGGGCCAGCGGAAGTTCTTGATAGTGGCTATCGACTACTTCACGAAGTGGGTCGAGGCCGAACCCTTAGCAAGGATCACCGAAGCAAACATCGCCAAGTTCTTCTGGAAGTCCATCGTCTGCCGCTTCGGCCTCCCCCACACTGTGGTCACCGACAACGGACGCCAGTTCAACTGCCAGGAATTCAAAGAATTCTGCAGCGACCTCGGCATCAGGCATCGCTTTACCTCGGTGGCGCACCCTCAGACCAACGGGGAGGCTGAAGTCACGAACAGGACCATTCTTCAGGGCCTCCGCATGCGGCTGGACCAGGCCAAGGGCAGGTGGGCCGATGAGCTTCCCAGCGTCCTTTGGGCATACCACACCACCCCAAGGACGGCTACCGACGAAACTCCATTCAACCTCGTCTTCGGAGCCGAGGCAGTCATCCCGATCGAGCTCAGCCTACCCACGCTGCGCGTGGAGCAATACGACGAGACAGAAAACCCGACCAGGATGATGCTCAACCTAGACCTTCTCAAGGAAACAAGGGACAGGGCCCGAATCCGAATGGCGGTGTACCGGCAACGTGTAGCCAGATATTCCAACTCCAGGGTGCGGCCTAAGGCTTTTCATCCCGGAGACTTGGTCCTCCGGCGCGCCGAAGCATCCCAACCCCGGGAATGCGGCAAGCTATCGCCCAACTGGGAAGGCCCGTATCGGGTGGCAGAAGCCCTCCCTCATGGAGCATATTACTTGGAAGAATTGGGGGGTGCCAGGTTCCCCCGGACATGGAACTCCTCGAACCTGAGAATGTACTACCAGTGATGTAAGGCTCCCAGTTTCTGTAACAAAGCTTCCCCACTTCAAACACTCCCTTCTAACTTCAACAAGAAGGCCTGCGGCATCGAGCTCAGTCCGGAGATCCTGGGCTTCGGCCTGGAAGGTGGCGCCGAACCCAGTTCGCCCACACAAGCCCGGAGCACAGCTCAGCAAGCCGTGCAAGGCTTGAGAAAGCCTGCGGCGTCGAGCTCAGTCCGGAAGATCCTGGGCTTCGGCCTGGAAGGTGGCGCCGAACCCAGTTCACCCACGCAAGCCCGGAGCACAGCTCAGCAAGCCGCGCAAGGCTTGAGAAAGCCTGCGGCATCGAGCTCAGTCCGGAAGATCCTGGGCTTCGGCCTGGAAGGTGGCGCCGAACCCAGTTCGCCCACGCAAGCCCGGAGCACAGCTCAGCAAGCCGCGCAAGGCTTGAGAAAGCCTGCGGCATCGAGCTCAGTCCGGAAGATCCTGGGCTTCGGCCTGGAAGGCGGTGCCGAACCCAGTTCACCCGTGCAAGCCCGGAGCACAGCTCAGCAAGCCGCGCAAGGCTTGGGAAAGCCTGCGGCGTCGAGCTCAGTCCGGAAGATCCTGGGCTTCGGCCTGGAAGGTGGCGCCGAACCCAGTTCGCCCGCGCAAGCCCGGAGCACAGCTCAGAGAGCCACGCAAGGCTTGAGAAAGCCTGCGGCACCGAGCTCCGTCCGGAGGTCCCGGGCTTCGGCCTGGAAGACGGTGCAGAAACGTGTTGTCTGCGCAAGCATGAAGGCGACCCAAAGTTGGGCCCGCCTAAGGCTTGCCCTACTGCAACGCGACTCAGCAGGCCCCATCCTTCGATTTGAGCAATGGGAGGACCAGGCCTGCAGTTATTTCAAGTATTCCAGATCGACATCTCAGACAGAAAAGAAGAGAAAAGTAAGACGAAACAACGAACAAGGTTTCGATAAAGCTTGATCTTCATTAACATAAGTAGTCGGTACAAGCTGGGAGCCCCGACAGGCCGGGACTCCCCAAAAAACAAAAACAACAGAAATAAAGCAAAAAAGACGGTCCCGAGATCACTGGGATGCGGGGTCGGAGCCATCTGCCGGAGGCGCGGGTGCTGCGTCTTCGACTTCTACAGCGGCCGGCTCCTAGGGCTGTTCCGGGGCCGCGGCACCGCTGGTCGACGGCGCCACAGGTGTCGCTTCGGCCGTGCCGGAAGCCCTGCTCTCACCTCCTGGCCTCCTGCCACCGACTACGACTCCGCTCAGGTCCAGCTGGGGGAAGAAGGCCCCCACCTTCTCCCGGCACATCCGGAACCCCTTCAGGAAGGAGTCCACGGTAGCCTCCCGGACCTCCGACGTATACTCGTCGGCCGCCTCCTCCTCAGTTCGGCGCTGGTTGGAGGTCCGTTCCTCCGACAACAAGGAGGCCTCCAACTCCTTGTTCCGCTCCTCGGAACGAGCCAGGTCGGACTGGAGGGCTTGCTTGTCGGCTCGCAGCTCAGCGCCCTTCTCCATTAAATCCTTGACATCAGCCGCAAGCTTGCCGAGCTTCTGCTCCCGCTCGGAGTCCCTCTTGGCGTTCCCTACGAGGAAATTCCTCAGTATGAGGACGTCGTTCCCGATCTGCAATGGCAAAAGCGACACAGGTCAGAGCAAAGGCAGGTAAGTCTCAAGATAGGAAAAAGGAAAAGGAAGAAGCTCGGGCTTACTGTGAAGAGCTGCGGAAGGATGCCGAGCAGCGCGTCTGCGTAATCCCGGCCACCCCGAGCTTGGCGATCCCGGGCGGTGGAAGCGTACTCCATCATCTTCTCTGCCAGCCCCCTGTCGAGGATGATCGAGTCCCGGTGGGTGATCACCGACGCCGGAGCCTTCGGGCCGGCCCCTGCTGCGGCTGCCCCCTCAGCCGAAGCCACAACCGACGGGCCGGCGATCGCCACAGGCGGTGCTGTCGAGCTGGCAGCAATGACGGGCCCGGCGATGGGCGGAGCGGCAGACGCTGGAGCTCTCTCTGCGGCACCGCCAGGTCGCGTGGCCGAAGTATCAGTGACCCCGCCCTGAGGTGGCCTGGGCGGGGAAATGACGGCAACCGGGCCGAGCACGGTCACCGCCGCGACCTCCCGGCTCGTCTCCGTGCGAGCCCTCTTCGTTGCGGGCTCGTCTATCTCCACGATGTCCCGCTGGGCCGCCCCCTCCAAGAGGTTCTCCAGTGAAAACTTCATCCCTGCAAGACAAAAGAGACAGAAAGTCAGCTGGCTCAGTTATGAAGAGAAGGGGGGGGCAGAGGTCAATGAGGGGCCAAATCTCATCGGTCTCGCGGATGGGACTGATACCGGCCTCGAAAAGATTCTGCTCAGAGAGCAGAACCTCGAGCGCCGGGACCTCGTCACTCAGGAGCTGGGTATAGGACTCCTGGTCCGCCGACTCGACTCGGGAATTCCGGTTCGGGGACCGGTCCGGCTCACTCCAGGCCCAGTCGACATCGTCGACCGAGGCGAAGAAAAACCGGCTCTTCCATCCCTTGACCGAGGAAGGGAGGTCGAACCGGAGACACCTAGGCCGGGGTGAAATGTACCACCAGCCGTCATCGGTGGAGCACTTCTTCAGGGTGAACAAGGCCCTGAAGAGAGAAAAACGGGCAACGAACCCGTGGAAGTGACAGAAAACAATGAAGGAGAAGATGACCTGGATGGCATTAGGAGCCAGCTAGGCCGGGACGAGCCAAAAGTGGCTGAGGAAGGAAAGAAAGAAAGGATGCAAAGGAAACCGAAGACCCCCAAGGAGGAAGTCTTCGTAGAAAGCTATACGGCCGGGGCCACTCATGGTGACGCGCTCCCCGGACCGCGGAGCAAACAGACGAATAGATCCCGGGATGCCATAGGCATCCCGGAGCAGAGAAAGATCGCCTTCGGTCATGGTGGAGGCATGACCGGAGGGACCGGCAGGAAGAGAAGGCGGAGCAGGAAGAGATGACAGAGCAGGAAGGGAACGGAGGGGCACGGCAGGTGCAACCGGAGGGGGCCGGATCCCCCTGGGGATGCCGATGGTGATCCCCCCGGGTTGCAAACGCCGGCGGACCTCCTCCGGAATCACCTCCTCACCTGAGGAGGAAGAAGATGGAGTCCTCGGCCGGGATGGACCGGCCTCGTCCGGGTTGGAAGAGACATGGCGACGGCGCGCCATGGAAAAGAAAAGAACAGGAAGATCGGAAAGGAAATGAGAAGGAAGGAAGGGGGGCTAGAGAAGAAGGAGGCACTCACCGAAAATGCACAAACGAGCGCGAGCAACAGGAGTTGTTAGCCTGCAGCAAACCGCCCACGAAGCAAGGGAAAAGGCCTCGTTCTGGAAAGTCCCCTCCATTTCAAACTCAACCGACAGCGGCCGTACCCGTCATTCCGCCTCAGGCCACTGGATGGTCGCCACATGGGCGCACGCCCGACACCGATGCCTCGTTAGCAGAGTAACGGCCTCTGCCTCGAAGCGACGCATTGATTATAGGCAAGTGGGCGACGCGTGGCGGCTCCCCATAGGTCTTCAGCCGCATCGAGCCACGACGACGAGGATCGTGGCAATTATGATGCAAGATCTTCGCCTCTCCACGTCATGTCCGCATTTAACCCCGACGTTCCGTTCTGCGATGCCCCGACGGAACGGCGGGCTGGGGGGCAACTGTTACAGCCGTGACAGTGACGTGGCCAGGCTCAGGTATCGCCGAATACGAGCAAGCCACGTGTAAGTTTTCCCGGTGGAGTCAGCGCAACGTCCTCAAGGCCAGGATCGGCAAGACTACACCGCCCGACGACTGTCTAAGGCAAACCGCCCTCGCCGAGGTCGAGCTCGGCTCGGAGTTCCTCTGCTACCTCATTGGTGCCCGGGCCCGGAGGGGTCCGCCCAAGTGAGGTCGGCCAAGGTCGGTCGATTTCCTGCCACCTCGCCAGGTGTCCACCCAGGAGGGGTCCACCGAAGCCGAGGTCGGCTGACTCTCCGCCCTTCGCCAGGTGACCGCCCGGAGATGGGCCCACCTCGGCCGAGGTCGGGCGACCCCCTGCACCTCGCCAGGTGTCCACCCAGGAGGGGTCCACCTAAGCTGAGGTCGGCTGATCCTTCGCCCTTCGCCAGGTGGCCGCCCGGAGACGGGCCCACCTCGGCCGAAGCCAGGCGACCTCCTGCCACCTCGCCAGGTGTCCACCCAGGAGGGGTCCACCTAAGCCGAGGTCGGCTGATCCTTCGCCCTTCGCCAGGTGGCCGCCCGAAGACGGGCCCACCTCGGCCGAAGCCAGGTGACCTCCTGCCACCTCGCCAGGTGTCCACCCAGAAGGGGTCCACCTAAGCCGAGGTCGGCTGATCCTTCGCCCTTCGCCAGGTGGCCACCCGGAGACGGGCCCACCTCGGCCGAAGCCAGGCGACCTTCTGCCACCTCGCCAGGTGTCCACCCAGGAGGGGCCCAACTCAGCCGAGGTCAGACCGCTCGTACGACGAGGGCCCTGGGGAGAGAGACGGGCCCCGAGGCCATCCCTCGGGCCGTACGAATCCCAGACGGCGTCCTGTACGGAGGGCGGCGGCACGCGGAACATCACTAACATCGGCCCGACAGGTCCCGCAGCCGAGAGACGCAACCCTGACGACACAGGCCCCATAGATAGATGGCGCCCACGCTTGGAGAAGAGGGCGCTCTCACCGGGCCCGAGGCCTGACCGGCCGCCCTGCCAGCGCCGCCCTCCCCTCTTCCTCTTCTGTCCTTGCCTTTCCCATGCTGGGCCCGGCGGACGAGGTCGGAAAGCCGCCTGGCACCCTTCACCGAAAAGGGAAAAAGAGAAGTGGACGGGGGAGGGGAGTTTCCGAGGCGGAAAAAGACAAATGCGCGACGGAAGGAGATAAAGAAGGAAGAATCTGGGGACGACAAGGTAAGCCAATTAGCCTGGGGACAAGGAGAAAGCACCGGCACAAGGCCTTGCGCTGAGAGAGAAGCCAGAGATCTCGAGAGGGGAAGACTGGGCGCGGGCTCGGCAAGGAGGCCCAGCCGAGATTCTGGTCCCCAGAGCGTTTTCTTCACCAGTTAACTCTCTAAGACTGGAACCCTTTAGAGGGTCCGGCTGGAGAGTTTGTTCCTTCTCGTCGTCTACTGACTTGACCGTCGGAGCTCCCTCGCCGGGATCCCCGGCCAGGATCCTCTAACCCCTCTGTTGCAGGTGTTCCGCGGGAAGGGAGGCTCCCTCGCCAGGCGGTCAGGAAGGATCGGCCGATCCGTGGCACGGGCGCGGCGGCGAGAACGGCAACATTATTATATTTATAATTTTATTATATTATATTATTAAAATAATATAATCTAATATAATAAATTTTATAAAATAAAATAATATACTATTAAAATATATTTAATAATATAATATACTATTATTATCATATTATATAGTTTATAATATATATTATAAACTATATACTATTATTATAATATTATAATATAAGAAAAATATAGAATGGGAGGGTAATATTATCTGAAAGATTATCTAAGAGATAGTAATCCATCTTGAAAGGCAATCAGATTACTAGATATAATAGATTGTTATGGTAAAAAAAATACCAAACATAGTAATTTGATGGAGTCATATTAAATTACCAATTGATGTGGCAGGATCGCTGACATGGAGTCCCTCTCAGATCCAGTTGGCGGCCATGCTGGCAGATGTTGCCACGTCAGCCCCTTCCTTCGAGCTCCTTCGCCTGGCGACTCTCCCGAGGTCGAGCCCACCTCGATGGAAGTCCAGCTCCTCCACCGGGTGGCTCCCCTGAGGTCAAGCCCACCTCGATCGAAGTCGAGCTCCCTCTCCTCTAGATCCTTCACCGGGTGGCTCCCCCAAGGTCAAGCCCACCTCGGACAAAGTCGAGCTCCCTCTCCTTGAGTCGAGTGCCCTTCGTTGGAAAAGTTTGCCAGTTCAATACTATCCTAATGACCAAGGGCGACCGTGCCTCAAAAGCCCCCAGGACGGAGAGAAGGTGGCGCCACTACATCCATTGGGAGGTGGCATGCCGCCCAAGGCCTACAAAGGGGGAGTGCGCCGACCTACAGAGGGGCATCCCCGTAGAGCACCAGGATCCTTCCCACCATTGTTTACACCAGTTAGGAAAGAGTGCTCTAATCAAGATGCTGCATTTTTCCAGCCGACCGTTTGTACCACCCAAAAGAAGAAAGCCATACTAGGCAATTCAAACCTAGGAGCGGCTACCCCTGGATCGAGGCTCTACCAATTTTTTTCAAGTATAGCAGCATTCCGGGAGGATAGAATCTATGACATAACTCCTTACCAGGAAGGGAGGGGGTGCTGGAGCGCGACCCACGGGGTGCTGCAGTCGTTGACCTTCGAGCATCCCCAAAAGAGGAAGAACCCAAGGTAGGAAATGGATAGGATCCATGATTTAAAAAGGACATCCTGTGGGCTCTTAAGGAAGGTAAGAAAAAAATAGCCAGAGGGGGAGCGAGCGAGTCAAGGCTCTCTAAGGCTATCGGAGAACTCATCAGAAGAGTCTCAATGGACACAGCCACCTTCGCTCCTGCCCTCCTTCTCTACTATAACTCCCACTCTTCTCTTTACTTTAAAATTCCTCCGAACGTGGAGACCTTGCATGGATCCACATAGGAGGATATGTTCCCCTAGATCGCCCACTGACTTGACCGTTGGAGTGCTCCTGCAGGGATCCCCGGCCTGGGTCGCCTCTCTTTTGCAGGTACGGATATGCGTGCTGGATTTCGGGTGACGTGGCCGACATCCGGAGCCATGCCAAAGCTGCAGACAATGGTGGTATAGGCAGCAATAGATTGGCGCACTAGGTAGGGGGGCAGGACACAATCCGATCTAAACCAATCCCCCTATAAA
The DNA here is from genome assembly GCA_021397845.1 of Areca catechu. Taxonomy (NCBI): domain Eukaryota; kingdom Viridiplantae; phylum Streptophyta; class Magnoliopsida; order Arecales; family Arecaceae; genus Areca; species Areca catechu. The sequence goes on from CM038039.1 coordinate 40,711,435, forward strand.
TAGCTCCACCCGAAGCATGGTGGTGACATATGCACGAGAGGTCTCCACCAGCCGTGCAGGAGATCCCCCTTCTCATAGGGGTCCACATAGCCCGAAAAGGGAACTCGCTCCACCATAACCACCCCTGGTAGACATCCAGCTCATCGTGCTTGCCCAGTAAATGTAGGTTCTGACTGCGGTAGTGCGATAGTTGCAGCACCAGCACCGATCCATGGCCACCCAACAGCAGCCAGGGACCCCTACGGCCCAAGCTGCCATATCCCGTGATAGCATGCGCTCCTTCCAAGGAAGGCCATCGCTACTGTGGGTCGTCACTGATCCCCGGGGAAGCCACCGAACCTCGACCAAAAGATAGTGGACCGGGTCAATTAATCGAGAGAGCTGGTCTCCAGCCTTTAAGCGCATCACTGTTAAGCACCGCCAAAGCCGTTGAGGCAAGGCTCTCTATCATGACCCCCCTCAGCTGTCATCTTCATCTCCTCCGATAGTCTCGATGGAAGGTTCCACCGATGAGGCCATCAGGCGCATGGCTGAAAAGCGCCAGAAGGAGCAAGAGCGTAAACTGGCAAAACTGTCTTGACAGTTTATAAACCTGCAGGGCTCCTCCCATGAGCCAACAGGCCATGATGCCCGTCCCTCCTTTTCCTGAGAAATCCAAGAGGAGCCGATTCTGGGTCGGTCCCATATGCCTTGGGTGGATCCCTACGATGGGACCACAAACCTCCTGGACCACCTGGAGAGCTACAAGGCTCTCATGAAAGTCCTGGGGGTGATCGACGTCCTTCTCTGCATCGCCTTCCCAGCCACTCTTTGAAAGATCACTCAAGTCTGGTTCACCCATCTCGAGCCTGAAAGTATCAACTCCTTTGCACAACCAGAAAGGAGGTTTGTGGCCTAATTCGACGCTTGTCGGAAGGTGCCACGAGAGATAGACAGTCTTTTCTCCATCAGGCAACAGGACCATGAGTCTTTGCGGGACTACGTGACCTAGTTCAAGGTTGCTGCACTAGAGATATACAACCTGGATGAACCCATCGCCATACTGGTGCTGAAGAGAGGGCTCAGGACCTCCCGCCTGACCTACTTCATAGACAAGAAGCCACTGACATACTCTGACCTCCTTCTCTGCGTCCACAAGTACATCCATGCCGAGGAGGTGACCGCACCAGGAGAGAGTTGGACAGGAAGCCGCTGAAGAAGTAGTCTCCAAGAGAGGCATCCGGGTCACGGAGGTCCGGACCGATCCCAAACTTTCGACCAGGGCCGAAGCTGAAAAGCTATCCCATCCTAGAAGAAAGATACACTCTTCTCCTTGCCCCGAGATCGAAAATCCTCATGGAGATCGAGGGCGAGCGCTACTTACGCCGCCCTCCCCTATTGAGGCCATCCAATGATCGTGATAAGATAAAGTACAACCAGTTTTATCATGATCATGGCCATGACACCGAGGAATGCCATCACCTTAAAAGAGAAATTGAAGATCTGATAAGAAGGGGCTACCTCGAGAAGTTCATGGGGGGCAAGACCCCGACAAAATCTCAAGCGCTTGCAGCTCTTCCTCCTATCCCTCCAGTCAACAATCGACCCACCGAGAAGCCTGTGGGTATGATATGCTAGGAAATAGAGCGCGCTCCTAAGAGAGCCCTGGAGGGAGAGGAGCCGAATGTACTCCCCTTTATGAGGGAGGAGGGAACTGGAATGGAAATGTAAATAACGATAGTGGAAGTTCGATTGATGTCCTTTTTTATGATGCCTTCTCCAGGATGAATTTATCCTTTGGTCGACTGAAGCTAATGCACACACTCCTTGTCAATTTTACTGGAGACTTTGTGGGGGTTGAAGGAGAGATCACTCTCCCTGTTACTGCCGGGTCACCACCTCTGTAGAGCACAGTCATGATGACCTTCATGGTTGTTAGGCTTCCTTCGGCCTACAACGTGATCCTTGGCCATCCCAGGCTCAATCTGCTCGATGCGGTCATTTCCACAAAGTGGCTGTTGGTGCAGTTTCCCACTCCTTATGATGTAGGGGAGATGAGGGGGGCACCTCAGCCGATCCAACATTGTTTGCAAGCTGTTCTAGGGGCCAGCAGTGCCGAGAAGGATCCCAGCATCGATGATCTTGACCAAAGGGCGCAGGACCCCAGGGGTGGCCCAGTTAAGCATCTGTTGACATATCCCCTCGATGCAAACCCGTTGAAGACAGTGCAGATCCGGACCCAACTGCAAGAAGAAGAGCGGGCCCGCCTATTGAATTTCCTCTGGGTGAATGTGGATATGTTCGCTTGGACTACAATAGACATGCCGTGGATCCCCCTGACATTATTACTCATAGGTTGAACATCTGATGCAGAACAAATAAAGGGATGCGATGCGGAAGTAAATTAAGATTAACTAATTTTTTTGTTGTTTTTATATGTTTGTAGAAGTTGGCTTCAAATCAAAGAAAAGTTAACCTAACATTGAAAGATACTAATATGATAATTGAAAGCACAATTTTAAGGAAACTAAATTATCAGAGTAGTTCAGAAGCAACAGATCGCTGGGGGTTGAGAAACTCCCAGACCTAGGGTTTCGCTCCGAACTTTCAACAGAACAGAAATAAAGAGAAGAGATGGTTTATCTAACCAGACAATGATCTTCACAGATTTTGGTGGAAGAACTCTCCCGAGCAGATTGTTTGATCCTCGGATTCAGATATCTTCGTAATGGATCCTCCAATACTGGTCCTTTGGCGAGTTGGCTTCTCCTGAACTCAAGATCTGGAAGAGAAGAAAAACAATTGATGGAATCAGAGAATCAAGGGAAAGATTTACCAGGTTGATGAACTTGAAGATTGAAATTGCTGAAAACTGGATTCTCCTGGATGTTGATGTGATTTTCCTTGGAACTTGCTCTGGATCTGAAGTAGCCGGACTGGATATGGATGAAGGTGGACGGCCTGGACTTGTAGAGAGAGAGAGGCCGTGGGAGATGGATGGAGCTAGGGTTTGATGGATTGAAAATAATGAAGGGCGACTAGGGTTTTGGAATTTCAAGTGGCTAACCTAGGGTTTTGGATAAAGATGGAGATCTCTCACCTCCTCAAGGCTCCAATGGAACCCGGATTACCCCCTCACGGAGCTCAACACTTAGAATAGTGCGGAAGAAGAGAAACCTAGGTCACTCAACACAAGAGAATAGCAAAAATAATTTTTCTTCATTGATTTCTTAAAGTTACAAAGAGGGGTCTATTATATAGACCTAAAATTTTCTCCAAGCTTGTACAAATTCTCATGTGGGACTAAACTCCTCCAACCTCTAGATTAGGTAGAAAATCTCCTCTCTTGGCCGACCAAGAGTTCAAAAAAATTTGGGACGGCCATAAAGGAATTTTTTTTGGAATTTTTATGGCGCCTCCTTTGGAGTTGGATTTGGATTTGGAGTCCTCTTCTTCTTATGGCATTTCTTCTTTTCTTCCACTCCAAGTTAAGCTCTTTGATTTTGATTTGAACTTCAATTGGATGTCCTTCTTTGATTTTTTTCTCCAAGAGAAGTCTTTTCCTTCTTTGCTTAGACAAAATTGGCAGGTATGGGCGCCTCCTTTAAATTAGCTTCCAATTTGATTTTTTTCTTCTTTGGATGTGGGGACCATGACACTGGGATGCCTCTGTGGCACCTCCTGGACTCTGGCGTGTGCTCGGAGTGTGGCTGGGCGTGTGGCTTGGAGTGTGGCCTCCACTTGCTTGAACCTTGATTTGATTGGAAGACAAATGTGGCACCATTTTGGACCAAATTGAAACCACATCGGGACTTGCATCGAGTCAACATGACTCAACAAAATTTAAATGGTGACTCAAGAAATAAATAAACTGGTTGACCAGGTCAACCTTTATTACAAACCCTAATTTCTCGGGCAATGTCAATCAGAGATCGAAATGGAGCTCTGAAGTCTTCTTCTGAGTCTGGTGCCCGCACCAACATCGACCCGTAGTGTCACTCGGTCCCAAAAAAGAAGAGATGCTTTGTCCCGGAAAGGTAACGGGCAGTCAACAAGGAGGTGGAGAAGCTCCTCGGGACCAATTTTGTTCATGAAGTACAGTATCTTAGCTGGCTGGCGAACGTGGTCATGGTCAGGAAAAATAACTAAAAATGGAGGATCTGTGTAGAATACACTGACCTCAACCGAGCCTACCCAAAGGATAGCTTCCCCCTTTGAAGATCGACCAACTGGTTGACGCCATCTCGGGACATCGCTTACTCTCCTTTATGGATGCGTTCTTTGGATACAATCAAATCCGGATGCACCTAGAGGATGAGGAGTACACTACCTTTATCACAGACTAGGGGACATATTGCTATAAGATAATGCCATTCGGTCTTAAGAATGCTGGCGCCACATACCAACGATTGGTCAACAAAGTTTTCAAAGATCAGATCGGGTGCAACATGTAAGTTTACATGGACAACATGCTCGTCATGAGCAAATCAAAGTTGAACCACGTTGCAGACTTGGTAGAAACCTTCTAGAACCTTCACCTACATTAAATGAAGCTGAACCCAGCGAAGTGCGCTTTCGGCATAGTAGCTGAAAAGTTCTTGGGTTTCATGGTCACCCAGAGAGGGATTGAAGCCAACCCTAGAAGGTCCAAGCAATTATTGATATAAAGCATTCCAACGCCTCACAGGCCGGATCACGGTCCTAAGTCGGTTCATCTCATGATCTGCTGACCGATGCCTCCCTTTCTTCAAGGCACTGTGCAACGTGCATGACTTCACCTGAATGAAGGAGTGCCAGGATGCCTTCGAAGAGCAGAAGAATTTCTTGGCATCACCACCGCTGCTCTCCAGGCTGGAGGATGGAGAGGAGCTCCTGCTATACCTGGTGGTTATCCCAGGGGCCGTCAGTTCAATCCTTGTCTGCACAAACAAAGATGGAGCTTAGAGACCAGTGTACTATGTCAGCAAGCTCCTTCAAGATGCGGAGATCAAGTATACCCGCTCCGAGAAACTAATTTTTGCATTCATAATGTCTGCTCAGTGCCTTAGGCCATATTTTTAAGTACACCCGATCGTGGTCCTAACAGACCAACCGCTGAGAGCCATACTCAGCCGTCCTGATACGTCCGAGATCTGGCCAAGTGGAATCTGAAGCTCAGTAGTTTGACATCACCTACCGACCGAGGTCAATCCATAAGGCACAGGTGTTGGCCGATTTCTTGGTCGAGTGTGCATACATGGGCGAGGAGCCGGACGAGACCCTCTGGGAGCGCCGAACAGAGCCCGAAGCCGAGGAGGAGGTCTGGGTCCTCCACGTGGATGGCACATCTAACTTAGGAGGGAGCAGAACATGCCTCATTCTCGCCAATGGTGATGGGGTCGTAGTCGAGTGCACACTCCGCTTCCAGTTCATGGCCACCAACAACCAGGCAGAGTATGAGGCACTCCTCATGGGACTGAGAGTCTCCCATGAACTGGGTGTACCCAACCTGAAGGTCTTCACCAACTCTCAGCTATTGGCCAGACAGGTCGCAGGAGAATTCGAGGCTCGAGACCCTCAAATGTCAAAGTACTTGGAGTAGGTACGCTCGAACACGGCGAGCTTCTAGCACTTTAGCATCTCCCATATTCCTCGTGGGGAGAATGCTCGTGCCAATGCCCTCTCCAGGCTCGTAATTCTGCCAGACTCATCGTTGGGGCATGCCTATGTCGAGTACCTCCAAGCTCCAAGTTATGAGATATCTATGGAAGTCTAGCAAGTCACCCTGAAATCCAATTGGATGGACTGATATATCAGATACATCATCGATGGTACCTTGCCCGAAGATCGTGCAGAGACCGGCCTCATCGAAAAGAAGGCTGCGTGCTTTGTACTGATGGACGGGCAACTCTATCGTAGGTTCTACTCTTATCCACTTTTGAAGTGCTTGAGATCCTCAAAGGCAACTTTTGTAGTCCAAGAGATATATAAGGGCCTCTGCAGGAATCATGTGGGGGGCAGGATGTTAGCATACAAAACCCTTCACCAAGGGTACTACTGGGAGACTATAAGGGAGGACGCAGTCAACTTCGTGAAGAAGTGCGCCGTTGCCAGCGCCATGCCTGCATACATCGTCAACTGACCGTACCACTCTCCTAGCTCTCCATCCCCTGGGCGTTTGCTCAGTGGGGGATGGACATCCTTGGTTCCTTTCCTCCTGCATCAGGGCAGCGCAGGTTCTTGATAGTAGCCATCGACTACTAACCAAGTGGGTTGGGGCTGAACCGCTAGCACGGATCACCGAAGCCAAGGTCAGCCAGTTCTTTTGGAAGTCGATCACCTGCCGCTTCGGGCTCCCTCACACTATCATCACTGATAATGGATGACAGTTCAATAATCGAGAGTTCGAGGAGTTCTGCACTGGCCTCAATATCCTTCGTCACTTCACTTTGGTGGCTCATCCTCAAACCAACAGAGAGGTCGAGGTGACCAACCGGACCATCCTCTAGGGGCTTCGAGCCAGGCTAGATCAGACCAAAGGCAGGTGGGCCAAAGAACTTCCTAGTGTTCTTTGGGCCTACCACACAACGCCCCGAACGACCATAGATGAGACGCCCTTCAACCTCGTCTTTGGTGTCAAAGCTGTAGTCCCGGTGGAACTTGGTTTGCCCATGTTGTGGGTGAAACAATATGATGAAACTGGAAACCCATCTCACCTTCTACTCAACTTGGATCTCCTTAAAGAGACATAGGACAAGGCTCGACTCTGGATAGTGGCCTACAGACAGTGGGTGGCCCGGTACTACAACTCTCGGGTAAGGCCAAAGACCTTTCATCCGATGATTTGGTACTGCGACGGGCCAAAGCCTCTCAACCTCGAAAATGCGGCAAGCTCTCCTCGAATTGGAAGGCCCTTACAGAGTAGTCGAAGTCCTTCCCCATGGAGCCTACTATCTCGTCGAACATGATGGCGCCCGATTCCCACGAACTTGGAATGCCAACAACTTAAGGATGTACTATCAATGATGTAAGGATTTCTCTCATTAATAAAAGAACCCCTTTCAGTGAAAAATTATCTTTGTCTTACAGGAATATTACTGCCCGACCCAAGATTTGGCGATTAAAGCCGGAAAACTCCAGAAACCCCTCACCTCGAAGTCGAAAAACTCTAGAAGCCTTGCAGCTCGAAGCCAGGAAACTCCAGAAGCCCCGCACTCAATATGCTCAAGTCTCGGTTCGGCGAAGGCATCTTCAGGACTTCTTAAGCTCAGCTCCCCAACTCAGTGGCATCCCGGGTACCCAAAGATGGTCTCTCTCGGGGCCACTCAGGCACCTCGAGTGATGCGGGACTATTTATGTATGCCAATTAATTTTTTGTTATTAGGCATTAAGTTAGGAGTTTGTATCCCAAATTTCATGCTAAGATATTAAGTAGGAAATTCAATAGAAAATCCGAAGCATAGGCATGCAGAAATAAATCCTAAAAGTGAAGAAACAGGACCGCCAAGGCTAAGAAGCCCTGGTTATGACTAGCTCTTCTGTAATACCGCTACCAGAGGAGTCTACGGGGTGTACCTGGCAGAGATTTATAAATTGATTCATGAAGAGTTTGCTCTACGCTCTCGGATGCAGCCTGGAAAACAAAGCTATCAACCCTGCAGATTCACGGCTTTCAATCCGGTGACCCGAAAGCTGGTCAGATGGAATCCTTGGATTCGTGAACTCTAAGGGACCTGCAAATCACCTAACACGGGTTAGAAAACAAGGAACAAAATGGTTAGATCACTAAAAGAAGAAGGGAAAGAGGTTTGAGGAAGGCGGCCAAGGGATGAAGAAGGCTGGCGGCTTAGAGGCAAGGCGCAGGGATCACACAGATACCCGGAAGGATCACATAGATATCCTTAATCACATAGAAATTCACTGAGAATTTTGAGAAAAACTCAAGAAAAACTCATTCATAGCAATTCATAATAATTGATCATTAGTTATAAGAGGGTGGAGGGGAGGGATATTTATAGATGTTCCCATGCCCTCTCCTAGTTAGGATAGGAATACAAAATTTGATAGGGAGAAGGATTACAAAGTTGCTTAGAACTAGGAGTACATAATTTGAGTAGAAATAAAACTTAATCTCCTAGTTAGAATTGGTCTTCTCTCCTTCTTTGACTTGGTCAAGGGCTCCTTATGGGCTTGGACTGGGATGAAATTCTCTTGGACTGCTTTGACTTTTCTACTCCCTGCTGGGCTTGGACTTGGGCACCAACCTTGTTGGACTAGGCTTGGAGGGGCGCCAAAGGTAAGAATAGGCCTGAGGGCATCATGGCCTGATGGAATGAGGATTCCAGGGACTTGGACTCGGGCCTGGGGCACCACTTCATGAATTCTTGTGGGCTGGTATGCTGGGGCGCTTCTCTTGGAGGACTTAGGCAGCATGAAGGAAGTCCAGATGCTAGGTTGGTGACTTGAGTGTGGGTCCAATGGTCCTCCTTTGAATATGACTTGAATGAAAGTAATTACAGGACTCAAAGGGGCCTAATTGACAAGACTCAAAGTAGGCCGAATAATATAAATTGATTCAATTGAACTTAGTGAATCTAATTGACTCACATTATTACAGGACTCAAATTGGCATAAAACCTCAAAATGACAAATACTCATAATGAACTGATTCAACCAACTTAGCTTGACTGAACATAACATAACCCAAACTTGACTCAAAATCCTAATGGTGTGAGTCGACTCTAAATACATGACTCAAGTATAACAAGGCCTAAAAAATAAAACGTATGGCCCATATACAGGACTCAAATGGCTAACACAGCCAGATTATTGGACTCAAAGATAAAATTTGAATCATGACTAAGGGACTCAAAACTCAGGGACCCATAGTAAACTAGAGTTGACCTGATGTCCCCATCACTGAGCCATTCATCGGCTCCCGACTTGGCCAGAAGGAACCCAAAATATACAACCAGCTCTGAGGAAGCGCATGAAGTCCTGCAACCGGGCTTCTAGCATAGTGAAGAAAACTTGTGAAGTCCTTGACTTCTCTTCATGGCTACCTACTGCACCCAAAACTCTACCAAGAAGGACTGAAAGCCTGGTATTTTGAGATGAAATGCCATAGCAAGAATATGCGCATGGGCAATCACAAAAGAGAAACTGAAAAAACTAAAAATACGAGAATGCAAAGTCCGATGAAAAGAAATGAAGTTTCATTGAAACTGGATCGAAGAACTACATCATCAAAGGATCCCCGACAGGCCGGGCAGTTCTGAAATAAAAGGAAAATACAAGGAGCAAAAAAGTAGACTAAAGGAGGTCCTTATCCTTAGGTTGATGGTGGGACGCGCCAGCATCTTCTCGGACCTCCGCCAGAGGGGCTACTTCCATGTCGGCCGCAGGCTCTACCTCCTCCACTTCGGTCGCGGCCTCCTCTGAACCATTGCCCAAAGCTTCTGGAAGAGCAAGCTCATCAAGCTTTAGCTCCGGAAAGAGTTGGGCCACCCGGGACTGGCAAGACCCATAGCCCTTGATGAATGAGTCCGTGGCCGCCTCCCGGACTTCATCAGCATATTCCGCTGAGGCCTTGAACTTGGGCACCGCCTCGGTAGCCTCCTTCTTGGTGGCCTTCATCAAGGCCACCACCCGAGTGGCCTTCTCCTTAGCCGCTGATGCCCGTGCCTGCACCGCCTCTAGCTGGGCTCTGAGGGTCTGAGACCGCTCCTCCGCTCGGGCCACCTCGGCTTTGAGCTCCTCAGCCCGGCGTTTGGCCTAATCTTTCTCTCGGGCTAGGGATGCTTCGAGATCCCTGATCCGCCTCTCGACATCAGCTACCTCAGCCTCGAGGGCCTTGTTCTTCTCTTCTATGGCCTGGGCCCTATCGATCTTTTCCTTGGCCTCGGCCGCCAGCCCCACGAGCTCCTGCTCCTTCTGATCCTCCCTCTTGGCCCACTGGGCGCAGTAGTCACAGATGAGGATGAGGTCCATCCCAACTTGTACCAATGAAGATGTCAGTCATGGCAAAAAAAAAGAAGAGAAGAAAAGAAGAAAAAGACAAAAGGACATATCATGAAAAGGTGGGGGAAAATGCCAAGGATGGCCTCCGGCAACAACCTGCCTCCCCTTTCGCGCCGGTCGTGCGACTAGACGGCGAAGTCCATCATGCGCTTGACCATCAAATGGTCCTAGGTGACCGAGGAGTTAGGCGTCACTCGAGGTGACACCCTTCGGATGACGGTTCTCGATGGGGCTGGGATCACCGCCGTGCCCTCGGGAGGAGTCCTGAAGACATCTCAAAAGTTTGAGTGGAGCTCGTCGCCGCGCTCGATGGCTCCATCGATGGTCGCTCCCTCCTCTCCTCTCTCCCCGCATCCACCTCGATAACTTCCGAAGGCTGGATTGCAATGGCAGCAATGGGCTGGGTCCGCGTGCTTGTGCCAGACTCCCGGGCCAGGGGCTGTGTCTGCTGCCTCGATGAATCGCAGGCCGGTTCTGCCGCCCTCCCCCTGGGTCAAAGACTACGGCAAGCCCAGATCCTCTGCTAGGCTCAGTTCGGGCCCTCTTCGGTGGGGTCTCCCTGGGCCCTACCGACGTGCTCCTCTTCTGAGTAGACTCCAGGAGTTGTTCCACGAAAAACTTCATGCCTGCAGGAAGAGAGAAACAAAGGTCAGCCTCGGACCAAAAAAGACCCACAGAAGGAGAAGAAGAGTTGTTTCGAACTCACCCAACTCCTGAATTGGGCTGACCCCGGCTTTGAATAGGTTCTATTCTAAAAGCAGAACCTCAAGGGAGGGGATCTGGTCAGAAATAAGCTGGTTGTATACTTTCCGATCAGCAGCCTCGACCTGGGAGTTCTAGTTCAGAGTCTGGTCCGAATCACTTCAGACCCAGTCAACTCCTTTAATAGAAGCAAAAAAATATTTGCTCTTCCATCCTTTGATGGAAGAGAAGAGTTCAAACCTTATGCCCTTCAGGCAAGGAGATACAAACCATCACCCATCCTCGGTCGGGTGTCACTTTAAGAAAAGAAGACCCTAAACAAGGAGAAATGGGCAATGATCCCATGGAAGTGACTAAGACAATGAAACAGCAAATGGTCCTAACTGCATTCGGGGCCAATTGAACAGGGACAAGACGATAATGGCTAAGTATAGAAAGGAAGAGAGGATGGAAAGGTAGGCGAAGGCCCCCTACGAAGAATTCCTCGTAGAGGGTGATTCGACCCTGGCCACCGGAGGTGACCCGCTCTCCTGGTCCCGGGATCGAGAGCTGGATGGAGTCCAGAATCCCTTAAGTATCCCAGATCATAGAGTGCTTCTCTCCGGTCATCGTCGAAGCGACGCTGGAGGGCCAGATCGAACGAGAAGGTATGGAAGGGACCACAGGAGCATAAGGAATGGGAAGGGGAGGCCTAGGTTCCCCTATGACTATATCGGTTAGACGAGGACCCCTATGGATGTAGAGAGGAACCTCCTCCTCCTCATCGGAGGATAGAGTCCTTGGTCGAGAGGGCCCTGTCTCATTGGGGTTGCTAGAGGGATGATGGTTCCGACCCGAGGGAGCCATCTAAGACAGAACGAGGAAGAAAGGACGGGAATGATAGAGTCTAAGAAAGTTCCAAGGGAGGACTCAACCTAGCCAGAAAAGAAGAAGATAAAGGAGAACTGACCTGAATGCCTTGGGGGTAAAGGATAGCCGAAGGGAAGGAAGAGACTCTGGTCTGTCGACGAGCGCGAAGAATTTGAAAGAGATAATTTGAGAAAAAATTCCTCTCTTTTCAAAATGGCCCGACAGCGACAATATGTCCTTTCGGTACCTCCTCCGTTGGATGGGTGCCACATATCGAGATCCGCCAGAAATGATGCTTCGGTTCACTAAAAACTGCCTCGGGTCGTGCAATGGTCATTATACTTCCTCGAACTTGCTAATGTGGCATCCCCACATTGGCCTCAAGGCCCGATTCGCAAGGTGGCGGCGATCGCGACATTAATGGTACCATATTTTTGCTTTTCCATGTTAGCTTCGTATTTACTTCCTTCGCCCCGAACGCGATGATCCATCGGGACTTGGGAGTGGGGGGCAAATGATGTGGCAGGATCACTGACGTGGAGTCCCCATCAGATCCAGTTGGCGGCTACGTTGGCAGATGTTCCCATGTCGGCCCCTTTCTTCGATCTCCTTCGCCTAGCGGCTCTCCCGAGGTCGAGCCCACCTTGGTCGAAGTCGAGCTCCCTCTCCTCGAGCTCCTTTGTCGGGCGGCTCCTCCGAGGTCGAACCCACCTCGGTCGAAGTCGAGCTCCCTCTCCTTGAGCTCCTTTACCGGGCATCTCCCTCAAGGTTGAGCCCACCTCGATCGAAGTCGAGCTCCCTCTCCTCGAGCCGAGTGCCCTTCATTGGAAAAGTTTGCCAGTTCAATACTGTCCCAATGGCCAAGGGCAATTGTGCCTTAAAAGCCCCCATGGTGGAGAGAAGGTGGTGCCACTGCACCCATTGGGCGGCGGCACGCCACACAAGGCCTACGAAGGGGGAGTGCACCGACCTATAGAGGGGCGTCCCCCCAGAGCACCAGGATCTCTCCCGCAGTTGTTTACATCGGTTAGGAAAGAGTGCTCTAATCAAGATGCTGCATTCCCCTAACCGACCGTTTGCACCACCCAGAAGAAGAAAGCCGCACCAGGGAATTCAAACTTGGGAGCGGCTACCCTCGGATCGAGGCTCTACCAAAATTTTTCAAGTATGGCAACCTTCTGGGAGGACAGAATCTGCGACGTAACTCCCTACCAGGAAGGGAGGGGGCGCCGGAGCGTGACCTACGGGGTGCTGCCAGTCGTTGACCTTCGAGCACCCCCAGAAGGGGGAGAACCCAAGATGGGTAACAGATAGAATCCGTAATCTAAAAAGGACATCCCGTGGGCTCTCGAGGAAGGTAAGAAAAAATAGCCAGAGGGGGAGTGAGCGAGTCAGGGCTCTCTGAGGCTACCAGAAAACTCGTCGGAAGAGTCTCAACGGACATAGCCACCTCTACTCCAGCACTCCTTCTATGCTATAACTCCCATTCTTCTCTTTACTTTAAAACTCCTCCGAACGTAGAGACCTCGCAGGGATCCACAGAGGAGAATCTATTCCCCTAGAGCGTCCATTGACTTGACCATCAGAATATCCCCGTCGGGATCCTAGCCCGGGTCTCCTCTCTTTTGCAGGTCTGGGTACGAATGCTCGATTCTGGATGACGAGGCGACGTCCGAAGCTATGTCAGAGTTGTAGGTCATGACGGTGTAGGCGGCAATGCCAATAATATGAATGAATTATTTACTATGTAATCTCAATACAAAGATCAAACTATCCATGAAATTCACTTATCTTAGTTAAAAATAGAAATCAGGAATTTTTTTTAATGATCAGACACTATCCCATAAAACATCCATGAGACCAGTCTCTTGAATGCAATAAATTGAATTAAATGATAAATATATTATTTACTTCATCAATTATAGTAGTGCTCATTTTTTTTTTCTCTATTAATATTATTTTATAATCACAGTATCAAACATGAAAATAAAATTTAACTAGAGATCTCTTCGTAGTTTAGTAATTATATATGGAGATCCAAAATTTAATGTTTCCATGTACGGAGGATGGAATCGTTCCATGGTCGCTGCCCAGAATGCTGGAAATAAAAATAGGTTATATTTCCTGTCAAAATTCAAGTATTATCGTAAAATATTTATATAATTTTAAAAAATAATGTCACTAACGCGTGGGACAGTTGATTATGAGACTTTCTTCACAACCAACTGGCAAGAATTCAAAAATCTGAAAATAAAATAATAATAATAATAATAAAATAATCTTGAAGTTTCTGTTGATCGATGATAGTTAAAAAGTTAGAAATATATATAATAAATTTCGTTTACTCGGTTTGTGCCAGTGATCAGGTTGACATACTTATCTTCGGATGAGAAATGATCATAAAAAATTAATATACGCTATGTATCGAACATTTCGTGGCTTGAATCAGGGAACCGTCCGGGAGTGAACACGTCCCATAGCTTATTCCTCCCGATCTCCTCCTCCTCCTCCTCCTTCTTCTTCTTTTTTTTTTTTTTTTTTTTTTTTTTTTTTTTTTTTTTTTTTAAATTTTAATTAATTTATTTATTTATTTTATTTTTTTAAGCCGGAATGGATGCAATCCATACATTTACTGCAAGCGCTACTCTACTTGGCAGCCGCTGTCCTTTTAACAAACAGCTTGTAGTCACTCTGTACCATTCCTCTCCAATCCCTTCAACAATGGCGTGCAAGGCTCCGGCCATCCGATGGACCAAGGAGATAACCCCCGCTCAGGTGCTGCAACTTATCCGAGCCGAGACAGATCCCCGGAAGGCTCTCCTCATATTCGATTCGGCCACCGCCGAATACCCATCGGGCTTCCGCCACGATCTCTCCACTTTTTCCTTCATGGCCACCCGCCTCGCCACCGCCGGCCTCCTTCCTGCCGCCGAGTCCCTCCTCGAACGCGTTCCCTCCGAGCTCGACCGGCCGCCTTCCGAGGCCTCGTTCCTCGTCGTCCTCCGCGCCTACGGCCGGGCTCACCGCCCCCTCGACGCCCTTCGCCTCTTCCGCCAGGCTCCCACCCGCTTCCGCCTCCACCCCTCCCAACGATCCTATACCGCCCTCCTCGCCGTCCTCGTTGCCGAGAACCGCCTCGCCCTCGCCCGTGGCCTCTACAACCAAATGCGCGAGGCCGGCGTCCCCCCCACCGTCGCGTCGTACAACGTCCTCCTCAAGGCTCTCTGCACCGCCGCCACAGCCGGCGGCTCCGCGGCCGCCGGGTCCGTCGACGCTGCCCTCCGCATCTTCCGCCTGATGCCGGACCGCGGGTGCCCGCCGGATTCTTGTTCTTATAACACTCTTATCGATGGGCTCTGCAAGATTGGGAGGGTCGAGGAAGCCCGGGAGCTCTTCCGGCAGATGGATAGCAATGGTTGTTCTCCCACCGTCGTCACCTACACCACTCTGATCCATGGCCTGAGCCGTTCTGATCTTTTGGATGAAGCATTGAAGATGTTCGACGAAATGGGTCAGATAGGCGTTGATCCCAATATAATCACTTATAGCTCGCTGGTGGATGGACTCTGTAAGGGAGGCCGGTCGTTGAAAGCCATGGTTTTGCTTGATCGGATGGTTGCGGAGCGCTGCCTGCCAAATACAATCACCTATAGCTCTATCATCAATGGGCTTTGTAAAGAAGGAAGGCTTCTGGAGGCGGTAGAGGTTTTGGATAGGATGAGGCTCCAGGGGAGGAAGCCTGATGCTGGATTGTATGGGAAGCTCATCGAGGGGTTGTGTGATTCTGGCCGGTTTCAGGAAGCCGCAAACTACTTGGATGAAATGGTGCTTAGTGGAATTTCACCAAACCGTGTGACATGGAGTCTCCATACGAGGATTCACAATATGGTGGTGGTGGGGCTGTGCAAAAAAAAAGAGTCGGCCAGAGCTTTTCAGGTGCATCAGAGCATGAGAACTCGAAGCATTTGTACCGGGCCAGAGACATTCCATTTTCTAGTAGAGTGTTTCTGCAAGAAGGGTGATGTGCACAAAGCTGCATGTATCATTAGTGAGATGCTGGTCGAGGGGTGTGTACCTGATCAGGATACATGGAGAACCATCATGGGTGGATACTGGGAAAGGAGGAAGGTCCGGGAAGCAGCTGAACTGGTATGGGATCAGTTGGTGGTGAATTAGTATCTCAGGTTTTCCAGAGCAATCTTAGCCTGTCTTTTGTCCACCATGGAGGCTGTGATGCTTGCGATCAGGAAAAGCTCTGGATTTTTAATTCTGCATCATGTTGCATGATGCGGCAACAAAAGGTGTGCCATTTAGGATTTCAGTTTCATGCTTTTATTTGATGTTTGATTTATATGCAAGTATAAGTTCATAATCTAGATGATGAATTGCTGTGCAGGAATCTACTGAACAATATATGACCTACATCAGGACCCACAACCCCTACTTCAAGGTACACTATTATATTGCTTCACATCCCCGGTGATAGCAAATCTCCCATTGCATGTAGATTCGAGACACATGGCATTTTACCTTAAAATTTTGACGAATATGAGTAGATACGGAGTAGATACGTTCTTCAATAATTATTTAGGTTCACTTTATCCACTAAAGAATAGATAGTGGAAGCAGACTGTTAGAAAAAGCCTATTATTTCATATGTTTTTATAATTTCTATGCAGAATTAGTGTATAAAGGTCCTCTTTGTGCGAATAAAAGAAGAAGCCAAGAAGGTTTTGGATTTTTCAATTGCCTTTTTCTTTGGGGTGGGGTGGGACGGCATGGGGGTGGGATATGTACTATCACTACACAAATTGTTGGAAAAATGTCATGACTTTCTGTGGTAACATGATTGTATATGCAACAATGTACATTTGGTGGAAACAAAAACAAAATGTCTGTCCAAAAGTCATATTAATGCCAGGAAAATTTATTAGGATACTTGGTGTCAAAGATTGTTAAGGATTCATGTGAAATGCAGTGATACATGCTAGATCACCTGGCACTACTACATGTCTTTATTTAGGAAATTCCTTACGTGCCCATCTAAAGTATTGGAGGAAGTCAAGATCCCTAGTCTACTTAGAATGCGTGGAGATAAGTTGGGTTAGTTGTATATTAGGCATCGAGGTCCTTTAAATTTGCATGTGAGTTATGCCAGATGACAAATTTTAACAAAGTTGATGGTTTTTTTTTCTAAAAAAAAAAATTCCCCTTTCCTAAATCTCTTTTCCTATATTTTGTTTTTGAAATTAGGCATCTTCTGCTCGGATTTAGAAAACACATTATATGGGTAACTTTTCTGGTTCTATTTTAATTCTTAGTCATGCACTATTGATAACATTAAGGTTTTCTGGCCGAATATGTGGAGCTATAACAAAATGAATTCACAGATTTTGTCATTTAAGAGCAACCAGATGCGTGCAATCTATGTATAGAGAATGAGGACAAGGATAATGGGCAGCAATCTTTAGCGAGTCTGACGTAAGCTCAACTATTAGGAGCAATGCCCATATACAAAAATTTAAGTTTTACTAACTAAGATCAAATTTGCAGATATTCAAAGGAAGACTGGTAAAGAAGTCCAAAAGAAATCCATTTCGTGCACAATCAATAACATCTGTCATCATCACTTATAGTACGAGGATAGATATTTTTCTATTGGCATTGGTTGTCAAGGTAGCTAGTGGATTGTAGGTGTCAAGGACCCTTATCTGCCTCTTTGGTGATTTAGGCAGTCTAGCTGTTTGTGCTGGATTAAACAAAGTTGAGAATTGAAAGAGAAGGTAAGCATCCAGCTATTTGTGCTGGTTTAAACAAAGTTGAGTTGAAAGAGAAAGTAAGGCCGGATCTGGGCCGGGCTGGCCTGATGGATTTCGAGCCGACCCGAAATCGGGTCGGGCTTTAGGTTAGGTTTCAAGTAAATTGGGCCAGGTTTCGGGCTGTATAATAGAACCCATTCAATTTTCGGGCTAGGCTTAGGCACCCCTTTGGCCCGGCCCGAACCTGACCTAGAATAGGCCCGATGCAAGGTTCCTAGATATTTTCTCATCTCCCTCTCTTGGTTCTCTCTCTCTCTTGGTCTCTCTCTTGTTTCCATCTCCCTCCCCAGGTTAGCCCTCGACGGTCGACGCCCCCTCACACCCGACGGCTGACACCCCCACCTCCTGTCCGGCTGTACGACCCCGCGGCCCCTCTTGGCTCCCTGGCGCTCGCACCCGATGCCCCTGCCCCTCGTAAAACCCTACGGCTCCGCCGCTCCGATCTTCCTCCCCCAGCCCTGGTGCCCGCACCCGACGGCCCTGCCCCTTGTGCGACCTTGCAGTCTCCCTCCGGCTCCGATCTCCCTCCCCGTGCAACCCCGTGGCCCCCCCCGAGCTCTGATCTCCCTTTTCCAGTCCCGATGCCCCACCCGACACCTCCTGCCTCCCGCGTGACATCGCGGCCTCCCCTTCCCGGCTCGGCGGCTCCGATCTCTTCCTCGGTTCTGGCATCCTCACGCCCCTCGTGGCTCCAGTCAGATGGTCCTCTTTTTTTTGTCATCATTTGGGCTTTTGTTTGGGTTGGCCCAATCGGGCTCGGGATCAGATCGGGCTTGAGCCTGATGTTTTTTAAAAATTTCGGGCCTAAGCCCAGCTCAAAGCCAAAAATCTTTTTTGGGCAGGGCTCGAGTAGGGGTGTGGTTCAGTCCAACTCGGTTCCAATCCTAAGAGAAAGCAAGCAACCATTGAGTTATTGGCCTAGAAAAAAAATGAGGGCAAGTAACATGAAAGGAAAAGGAGAAAAGAGCAAGGAAGGAAGACAAATAAGGAGAGAATGAAAAGGATAAATTTGAAAGTAATGGAAGAGGGGAATAACCATGCATATTTTATTGGAAAAAATGTAAAGGGGAACACCAAGAGTAGTATTTTCAAGAAAAGGTAAAAAAAAAAAAAAAAAAAGAAAGAAAGAAAGAAAGGAGAAGGAGACAAATAGGATATTGAATCCTTGGCAAATCAGGATCCACTAAGCTGACTCCAAATAGTCAGGGAAGGCTATATGATTACGATTATAAGAAAGAAAATAGGAAATGGAGGGAGCGAGCAGACAGGAAAAGTAAGAAGTGGAAGAAAATATTCTCATTGTAACGAGGAGCTTTCTTATGATTTCACTGAAGACATGTCATTTTTCCTGGACCTTTTTCCCCTCTCAATTGGTTATGCAGACTAACTTCACCCGCAACTAATTTTTGAGTTTCTTTATCATATTTGAGTTTCTTTATCTATAGATTCATGGTTTCCCCTGTTGAATGTAGTTGACCATGGGTAACTGAATGGTGCTTTTTCTTCCAGATCAGGTTCCTACCTAGCTGTTGGACCTATCGTTCTCAGCTTCATGGATTTTTGAAGAAACATATTCGAAGGCCTTGCAAAGAGATTCCACCCCTCGCCATTATCTGTATTTTTGCGTATTTCTTTGCCAAAACGTTCTGGGATCCAAACTTAGTATTTGAAATCTTTCATATCAGTTGATGCTCACCTTGGTTTCATTTTGCTAAGACGCAATGCAGAAAAGAATCTAATGGATAATCTTAGTCGGGCTGCAAAAGTGAGCACGTAGGCCACAACCTGAAATCCTGAATAACTGACAAGATTTTTCTGTCTCAGGTTGATTATCGTCAAACAGAAAAAAGTCAACAGTGCAAATAATTTGAAATTAACATGGGTGTTGCATTTTCGTAGCTTCCTCGAGTGTTTGCATTTCGAGAATGCTAAAAATTGGTAATATATTTAAAAATTACATGAGCAATTTGCCAAATTTTTGTCATATTCTGTGAATTTGCAATATAATTACCATGCAAAATATATACAGGATAGGAAATTATGTTGTTGTTAAAAGACCACCTTTTTCTTGTCTGTTTCTTGATTTATTTCACAGGCAATCTATCTTGCTGCAACTTGCTTCCATGATATATCTATTAAGATTTATCAAAAGAAAGAATGAACTGAATGCTATCATCAAAGTTAATACTGGAATTTTTGTTAGCAAGAAGGCATAACATCCAACCAGTAAATGTTCAGAATGCTTCTTCGAGCTTAAATTCCATACTCCTTTTCTCATATTATTATTACTTCTTGTCTACCACTGCCAGATATCTTTGAACAGCAATGAATTAGAAAATGTTTTCTACGTAAAATTATACATCTTACTCCCGTAAGGGCTTTCACAATGCAGGACTGCACCTGCAACTCGAGAACACCGGAAAGCGCACAGATTTGGAACGGTTGACATCAACTGGAAGAAAGTGGAAAGCCGATTCCATGGCGGGTGGTGGGAAAGGTAACAAACAGCATGCTACCAAAGACTCCAATACCAATCGGCAGCGAAGCGAGAACCTCCGTCATTTCCTCGGATGGGTTCGGATAAAAGCATGAGACCACGCTCTGGTCGAATAAAGCAACAGCCGCAAAAACCAGTATCGACATGAATGCATGAACGAAATCTATGAATTTAATTCTATAATTAATTGCAATCTCCGGAGCAAGGGGTGCAGTTCCGTCGATGACCCACAAGCCCCTGAGGGTCGCCAGGCCATACCGAACGTTACCGGACCCATCCCGGAAGCTATCCGTGAAGCTCTGGAAGAAGCATGACAGTGCACAGAGAGCGACGAGGGCAGCGGTCATAAAGCGACTCATGGGATCGCAGTGGCCTTGGTTGGTGAAGATGGGGGAAAGGAGTTGGAAGGCAAGAACGGTGCCGGTTGGGAGGAGGTTTGCAAGATGGGAGGTGCTCTTGAAGGTTTCGCTGATCGCTTTTTGTATAAGAGTTTTCCGATCATCGTCGGATGATTTTGGAATCAATAGAGGCTGCTGCTGATGATGCCGAGCTTCTTCATCGCCCATCTTGGATGCTATCGTCACACTTCCTTTTCTGAAAGTCCCTCACCACGTTTCAAGTGTGTGTGTGTGTGTGTGTGTGTGTGTGTGGGGTATATATTAGGGGTGGGAAGGGGCCGGCGAGGCTTCTGAGTGGAAGGGACGGGAAGAGCGAAGGAAGCAGGGTGGTGGAAGGGAGGGTGGGTCCGTGATATGGCTTGCAAGGAAAGGAAACGGAGACCGTTGCTGGCTGCGAAGAAAAGGTTTTGAAATAATTTTTTTGTTTACTTGTTGGAGGTGGCTATGATTTTTGTCATATCAACTGCTTGCTTTAAGCAATGATCTTTGTGTAACTGAAATCAAGAGAAACGTACCGGAAAGAAGAGGTGGCTATGATTTTTGTCATATCAACTGCTTGCTTTAAGCAATGATCTTTGTGTAACTGAAATCAAGAGAAACGTACCGGAAAGAAGGACCCGACTCGTTTAGTATAGTTTGCGAGTCTTTGGAGGTTGTTATCAGGATATTAAGCTATTTTATGATATAATATGAATATATTTGATAAAATCAGAAAATAAATTTTTTAAAAATTAATAAAATTATTTGGGGGCTGGTCTTCATATCTCATCAAAATTTTCAAATATCAAGTAAGAGTGGATGGACAATAATCTAGATATGTTTATTTCTGATTTTTTTTTTATAAAAAAAAAATCAAGATGAGGGATAAGGGTTTTTGGGTTAGTTTGGGAGATGGGACTGGTTTAGGCTATATTGGTCACGCCACGCTAGAAAGAGCTGATGGACTTTCGTTAATGCCTTTATAAGATTTTGGCATGCTCAAGGCATTGACTGCAGCTTTTCTCTAGGCTGGATTTTGGTGGGGCTTGGCTAATCTTTACTCAATTCAGGGAATTCAGGTGGATCATTGCTTCTAGGTCGAAGATGGTACCTTATTTTAAGGTACAGGTTAATGTTAATTGGTGTAATTCTTTGATAACCATCTGATTGATTAGTTTTGTCACATCACTTGGTATTTTTGGGTGGTTATTATAACATTGGAATTGCAACCATATTTTAGACCTAAGTGGATGCTTTTCCTCTCTTGTATAGAAAATCACTCGATACATGTGGCTTCATTATTTTTTCAAATATTAAAAAATGAATTGAGCATTTAATTGGCTTGTAACTTACAACACTTAAACGTCGGACACAAGTTATTCACTTTAGTTAATGACTTATATTATTGGTTTATTACAAAGTTTTAGGGCTGTCTCATCTCTGTTACCCAATCTCTTTTATATTCTTTGTTTTCTGTGTCTCTTTCTCTAGCAAGTTATTTTATTATCAAAATATTGATTGCTGGTATGTGCTGATATGGAGAGACACGCTTGAATTTTTTGCCCCTGGATTAATGACAGGATGGATACTAGATTACTAGATTCAAGATGTTGCTGGACCATAGGAACGTTGGCCCGTGGACTTCCACGGATGGCCGAGCTCGGACGTTTTCTCCATCTCTGGTAGGTGATGAAGGAAGTTTTTTGTCAACTGGGCTGCCCTTGGGCTGGCTGATCATTAGTTCGAACGAGGACCGGGCTCAAATACAACTATTTGAGCCAGACCCGAGTCTAAATTTAATGCAATATGTATGGGTTTAGCACCGAGGTTGTGTCGAGTCTGGTGCAGTCCAGATACTTGTTTTGACGACACGTACGGACGCATGCACGATAAATTATCGACCAAGTTTTTGTATCCATGCCGGATGGATTGGCAAGGGAATGACTTCTTCGTCTGTCCGTTTAAGGGTTATCAAGGCAATATTGTGGATTAGCAAACCACATTTTCTTTTATCGCAAACTCTTCCAAACAACGTAACGTAAGGTTCACCTTGCCCATGAGTTGTAAGGGAACAAATTAAAGGCAAACAATAATTAAGCCAGCAAGCCTATATATATATATATATCCAACTTACATAGCTCTTCTTAACAACATAGACTCGTATCTGAAGATTAATCTTCCGTAGTATTGGATAGCACCCTCACATTTGTACGAAATATTACTGGTTTGTTCGAGACTAATGATCAATTAGGATGGTCTAAGATGTCTATAACTGGAATAGCTGATTTTGAGTTGCTTGTTTGTGGCTCCGTAGCTTTGCTGCAGCGGACGAGAAAAAAGAGACGTAGATTCTACAAAACAAGCTGTGTAGCCTTATAAGTTAATGCAAATATACAATAATAATATCTTGGTCAAGATTTTGTTAGATTAAATTTTTTTTAATGATCCATGCCGTAAGCAATAAATTCTTCCTTTCCTCTACCAGTCCAATGTCACAGATGTTGTTGATGTTTGTCTAGTTTTTTTTTTTTTTTTTTGGAGAATGCCCTGCCGAGCCTACAGTGCTGGTGGCTATCTTTTTGGAGCTTCTTGATATGGCATAAAGAGAACGGGCTGCACTGGATTTACACAAGCAGTGTAACATTAGCTCGAGCACCTGACCGTTGGCGTGAATCCATAAAACAAAAGGTCATGCGAACATGTAGATCCATCGCTCTTAATTGGAACAGCAATAAATAGAAGTTTTAAAACATATAATTATTATTTTGATAAAATCATCCGTACATTTATTAAAGTAAGGGAGAAAAGTGAGAGAGAAAGGAACATGATTACCTCCACTCATGTTGAAAACAAAAATTATCATGGAAAGCCGCCATCTAACCGTCATTGTACCAGATATTTGTTCTCATTTACTGCAATTAAAGCTTGGAAAGGCATTGTTGACACCTAGAATAAAGATGGTCCATCCGACATAATAATCACTAATGCCGGTCTGCTTAAACTCCTCTTTTTCACAAATGTTGGACTAAAGTTATGAACGATGGAGGTACTTAAATTCTCCAGCCGGTCCTTAGAAGGATTAGGAGGACGACCATGATGGCTTTAAATCGATGATTCTACCTCTCAAACAATGCCTGGGATTTTAACTGTCCGTAAGTCTTAGCTGGTACTGGGTGGGGTTCGCATGTTTGCAGTCATTAAAAGGAGTTCCCGGTTGTCTCTCTCAGTCCATAATCTAAAGGCTGACATTATTTATGAGGAGAAGTGAAACTATTTGGGAATGGTGCGGTGCATTAGAAATATTTGGAGACGACTTTTTTGCGTCATGCGATCATTCTATGATCTTGTGAACTTAGTCTGCATCAGTCATCGCGACCAAGATCGAGAATCTTTATGTCACACCTCTGGTGCACTCTTATGTTTTTTTCAGCCCTTTAGAACGTGATTTGAAATCTTCAGTGCTCCAGAGACCTTAGTCTCGTGGAGTTGTTGTCTTGTCTTCTAGAGGAAATTAACTATGCAGACTTATCGAGGCGTACGTTCCCTGATCACTTCATGGCATTAATCATTTAAGATCAGGATTAGGTACCATCCTCTCCAGTTTTGTGTACTGTGATTTGCAATGAACGGACCATGATCTGGAGTTCGAGCATCACCTAGGATAAGTGAGATGGGTGGCAAATATCCTTGCCGGATATGATGTTCGCAGAGGGTTCGTATGAAAATGTATGTGGTACCCATGGTTCCAAATTAATTGTCCAGAGAGTATCTATCACGATGGCTTAAATAGGTGATATAGTCTCTAAACAAAAGCTGGTAAGCTATCCATGATTCTATATGCCTCATAATGCAATGCACGGACAGCATACCATAGTATTTGGTATTCAATTTGATGATAATCTACAACTGTTGATATTATATAGATTAGATAAGTAGCTAAGGGTGGAAGAAAGGTAGCAAGTCTAGGGAAGGGGGGTTTCCTTAAACTTGATGATAATCTACAACTGTCAACACTTAAGATTGTGGATTAAAGTATACGTGCGAATTTGCCAAACCACCATTTCTCAATGAATATATGTGCGTGCGAGCGTGTGTGAATGGTAGAAATTTATGATCCCGCTGCAAGGATGCATGCAAGTTAGTGTGGATGCAAACCTTTTGTACTTCTTTGCTCAAATAGAGTACCCCCACGGGGAAAGTTCTTTGTCTTGAAACACGGATGAGTAGAGTTCGCTTCAGAACGGTCGGAGTCTCTTGTTTTTCATGCCATCGTCTTTCCTTGTCTTGGTAAAGATTTCGGGGTTTCGTGGGTTAGGGTTTCGGAGTAGAAAATTCTGGACCAAGGAATGGCTGATCAGAGTGCTGATCGGAGAACCGGAGCTTCCAATTCTGATGGGAAGGAAGTTCATGAACGGTCATGGGTGGAGATCGTGCACGGTCTGCCTTGAGGGTCGCAGTGGTCATCGTATAAGCTGTCGGAGGAGGGAATCGAACGTCTCCAGCAGAGCTTTTCCAAGGTGTTGGTGATGCCGGAGTCGCTGCTTGGCGAGTCTGGACGGAAGTGGAAGGGTTTGACTGTCACTTTCTGAAGTCTCGGTCATCGAGTTCCATCGGCTCGGGTGGCGAAGGAGGAATGTGCTAGGGTTTTGCAAGCGAGGCCCTGGTATGTGGGTGGTCAGTTGATGGCCCTGGCTCCATGGCAGTCATATTTCCTCCTGGGAAGAAGCCCGGTAAACAGAACCGTCGTTTGGATGAGATTGCTGGACCTGCCACTGGAATATTGGGAACCTTCGACTATCATGGCTGTGGCAGGGGAGGCAAGTTCTCCTCTTTCCCTGGATACCTTTATGGATATGATGAGGAAAATAGGGTTCGCTCGAGTTCGCATGGAGCTTGACGCATCGAAGCCGCTACTACCTAAGGTCCTGATTCAAGGGAGGGATTCTGTGTTTTGGCAGCAATTTGTATACGAAAACATGCCATCTGTGTGCTTCCACTGTGGGAGAATGGGACATTTGGTTGAAGCATGCAACTTTTGGGATGATAATATGAAGACTGAAGCTCAGAACTTAGGCCTGAGCCCTGACAACTTCATCCAGGAGCAGGGGGTGGCTTCAGGTTAGACTCGGGACTCCACTGCACTAGGGCCCAAGATCTCAGCAGTGGGGGGGAACTCACATTCGGACCTTGTCTTGCAACAGCGAGGGTGCGCCAACCTCGTCCGGAGGGCAGCACTTGGAAGAGTGGTGTCGACTCAGATAGAGGTAAGGCCCCGGCATCCTCGTTTGATCCCCCGTCTTCCTCCCCCTCTTGGTCTTCTCCCAATCGTCTTTCTTCCACTCCAAGTTCGCCACCCGACTCTAAGGGGTGGCAAAAGCCTTCAAAAGTAGCTCGAAGGAGGTCCCCGAATGCTTCAGCGTCTAATCTCTCCAATGGTGGGGGAACTCAGAAGGAAGTGGGAGGGTTCTTTGCTGCTTTGGCTGACTGCATGGAAGTCATCTCTTCCGATAAGGGTCAGAAGGATCAACAGATGATAGAGTATGGGGCTGTCTCCCTCAAACGAAGCAGGAGTCCTTCAAGGTCTTCCTCTCCCTCCTCTCTCAAGTCCTCCTCGGCCCTATCTAATCAGGTTAGCCTCCCCTCTCCTTCTATGAATGTGGATGATGGTGGGAAATGTGGGGGTCCAGGCATTTTATCTGTGTATCTTCTTCCCGGGTCCATTGAGGGTAGGAAGAGGGAGGTGAAAAAGGAATGGCGAAGGATTGAGGGGAAGTTGGGGGTGGATAGGGAGGTGGTCGTGCAGAAAGGAGTGGGTTCGGGGATCCCTTCTGGGGTTGATAGGTTGGAGGATTCTCCTGGGTTGGAGATTTTCTCAGGGTTAGGAAGGTTGGATGGGGGGAAGGGGGTTTGGCAATGGTCCCATCGGCTAAGTCTGTGGCAGGGCTTTCAAGGGTAGTTGGGTATGTGGGAGGTAAACGGCCTTTAGTGGGTGCCGAGTCCTCTGGGGTGCTGTTGGGTGCAAGGGGTGTTAAAGGAGATGCTGGGTCTGCAGGGGTTTCTGGTTCCAGGGGGGCTGGGGAACGAGTGGGGGTTGTCCGGTTTGGTGTTGGGTGACTCTCAGTTGGGATCCGGGAAGCCTGTTGACCCGCTGGTTGTCACTGGGAAGCTTGTTGCCCAGCCAGTGGGGCCTTCTTCTGCTGTGGGCTTGGTGTGTGGAGGGGTCCGAGTGTGATTTCAGAAGCTAGAAGGAGGTCTGGGGGGTTCTCAGAAGTCAGAAGGGGAGGTGGGGGGATCTTGGAGGAGTGAGTTTCAGCATGCAGGGTTTTTGGCTGCCACTGAGAAGAGCACCAGTCCACCTAAGCTCACCGAAGCTAAGAGGAGTTCTGAGGGTCCTTCTGGGTTGGGGGATGGAGCTTAGGGGGATCACCACTGGGTCTGTGAGAGGGTCAAACAGGCTCTAGGTTCAGTGGGGGGCATCACAGGAGGGAAGGGTCACACCAATGTTTCTATGAAAGAAGGGGGAAAGGTTGCTGGGATCAAGAAGGTGGTTGTGCCAGGGGTTGGGGCTGGACAGGGATCCGATCCTCAGGTTTGACTTTTGTCTTATGAAGACTTTTGTGTAGAATGTTAGGGGGGCTAAAAAATCCTTCTTTTTATCTACTTATCATAGGTATCTTCAGTTGTATAACCCACAGATTTATGTATTGTTGGAGACTAGGGTTTCTGGTCCTAGTCTTGAAGTCCTTAGGTGTCGTCTCCCCCGGGATTAGGGTTTTTACTCTGTGCCTTCCCAGGGCTTAGCAGGTGGTATTATTGTCAATTGGGACATGAGCGCTGTCAAGGTCGATGCTTCCATCGCTCCTCTCAACTAGTGGCAGTTATTGTATCTGAGCCCAACCAGCCTTCTTGGCTTCTTTGTGGTGTTTATGCTAGTACGTCATACAGAGAGAGAAGAACGGTATGGGAGGAAGTGTCAGTTTTGATTGATCAGGGGATCCCTACAGTGGTTGCTGGCGACTTTAACTCTATTGATAGGCCAGAGGATAAGCATGGAGGTAAACCTTTTGCCTAGGATGTGGGTTCTAGGAAATTTTTCAATTTCATTCAGGATAATGGTCTGATGGATTTAGATTTCCTGGGTCCTAGTCATACCTAGTGCAATAATCACTCAGGTCAGGCCAGAGTGTGGGAGAGATTGGATAGATATTATGCAACTCCTTGGCTTGCTCTCTTTCCGGATCACATTGTTCGCCATCTTAGCTTATTGCATCTGATCATACTCCTATTCTCTTA
Organism: Areca catechu; assembly: GCA_021397845.1. Classification (NCBI taxonomy): domain Eukaryota; kingdom Viridiplantae; phylum Streptophyta; class Magnoliopsida; order Arecales; family Arecaceae; genus Areca; species Areca catechu. Next base: position 40,738,950 of record CM038039.1, read on the forward strand.
TCAATGAATACCTCTCTGAGAAGACCTGCGCCTTTCAGATTTGAGAAGTTTTGGCTTTCCTATCCTAAGGCTAAAGATATTGCTAGGGAGGTATGGAGAATGCCAGTCAGGGGTGATGCTGCTTATAGGATCTCTAGGAGGTTGGAACTTCTTAAGAGACGCTTGCTCTGGTGGAACAAGGTGGAGATGGGCAATCTAATGAACCAACTCAAGTATGTCGAAGCCTCTATTCATTCTCTACAGGTCAAGGAGGATTCAGATGGGTTCTTAATTGATGAGGACTTGGAAGCGTTGCGGTGCTTCCTTGCTCGCATCATTCCCTGTTACAGAAACAGACAGTGCTCTGGATGCAAAAATCTAGGATTCAATGACTGCGAGAGGGGGACAGGAACACCCGGTCTTTTCATCATACTACTATTAGCAGGAGACATACTAATAAGATTCGAGCTCTATACTCTGATCAGGCAGGATGGATAGAGGATGAAGCACATATTAAAATAGAATTGCTCCATTATTTCACTGCCAGGTGGACTGTTCCAACTAGTACCTCTCCTTCTATTTTTTCTTATCCTCGCCCAGCTTCAGTTTCTGCTACCCAAAATTCTTTAATTTTGACTCAGGTACTTGAGGAGAAAGTAAAATCAGCACTTTGGTCCATGATGGAAGATAAAGCTTCGGGTCTCGATGGCTTCCCCCTTTTTTTTTGGTCCTTTTGGGATATTCTTCATGCTGATATGGTTGCTGCAATTCAACTGTTCTTTAATACTGCTACTATGCCTTCTTACTAGAAGCAAACTTATATCGTCCTTATCCCCAAGCATGCAGATGCTTCTCAGCCTTCTCATTTTTGGCCTATCAGCCTTTGTAATACTCTCTATAAAGTCTGTGCGAAGTTATTGGCAAACAGGATGAAGATCATTCTACCTTAGTTGATCAGCTCGGAGCAGGGAGCATTTGTTGGGGATCATAATATTTCTGACAATGTTCTTATTACTCAGGAATTTATGCATGATCTTCATCGAGCATCTCAGCGGCACAGTCTTATGGCTATAAAGCTGGATATGGAGAGGGCTTATGACTGTGTTGATTGGACCTTTCTCTTCAAGGCTTTGGAGGATTTTGGTTTTCACCAAGATTGGATTTCTATAATTATGGTTTGCATTACTGGTCCATCCTTTTCTATTATGCTCAACGGCTCCCCCACAGAATTCTTCCAATCCACTTATGATCTCCGACAAGGTTGTCCTCCGTCCCCTTATTTATTATTTGTGCTGACCTCCTATCCAGATCCCTTTCTGCGACTGTGCAGGACTCGATTATCCAACCTTATATTCCAGTGCCGAGTGCCTCACCGATTTTGCATCTCTTATTTGCGGATGATTGTTTACTTCTTGGTCGGGCATCTGTCACTAATGCCCGGGGATTCAAGAGAGTTGTTGAGAATTATTGCTATGCATATGGTCAGAGGGTGAATCTCCAGAAATCTATAGTTTATTTTAGTCCGAAAGCTTCCTCTAGACTCCATGGCAGGATTCTTCATATTCTGGGAGTTCAGGAGCGCCAGGGTTCCCTCCATTATTTGGATATACTCATTTCTAGAACCAGGCTAATGAGTGTGCTCCGTTAGTGGCAACAGTGAGGGATAGGATTCATGGATGGTAGGCTAGATCTCTTTCGGCTATGGACATGCTAACTCTCATTTGTTCGGTCCTTGCCTCCCTCCCTATTTATATGCTGTCTAATGCTATCATCCCCAAGTATGTTATTCTCAAGATCAAGCAGATGATTCACTCTTTTCTATGGGATTTCTCTTCTACTTGCAGGAGAATACATCTGATGAGGTGGAAGATTGTCTGCCAACCGACCATACTGGAGGCCTGGGTATTCCCTCTCTTATTGACAAGAGAGAGGCTTTTCTATCTAGACATGCTACCATATTTTTCTTATGTCTGGACAGTATGTGGTCTTCCTTTACGAGGGCCAAATATGGTGATATCCTTATGGATTCCGGTGACCCCTCGAACCACCAGGAAGTCATCGGTTGTCTGGCGAGAGATGATATCTAGGGCGCCGCTCATTATCCCTCATCTGTTCTAGGTGATTAGGGACAGCTTATCGATCAGATTTATGCATGATCCCTGGATATCGGAGATTCCTTTGATTCGGTGGCCCACTTTCATCTCAGTGCACATGCCCCCCTCCATTACTATTGCACATCTTTTGCTTTCGGGTCAGGCCACATGGGATTGGGATGCTGTTCTATCCACTTTCGAGGATATTCTTGGCTTCAGGGTTCTTTCCATCGCCCTGCCTGTTCACCCGTGCTCGGACACTGGAGTTTGGCATCATACGACATCCTCCCATGTACCGATCTCGATCTTATGGGTCATCCATCCCCGCAGCCTCTTATGTCTCAGAGTTATCGCTGGATCTGGACTTTACTCGTTCATCCCAGAGTCTCTCTTTTTATTTGGAAACTCGCCTGGCATCGGCTCCCAACTTACGAGTTTTTTATTTCTAAAGGCATTCACATAATTTCTGATTGTCCTTTTTGTGGGATGTCGGGCGAGTCGCTATCTCATGCCATTTTTCTATGTAGTCGTGCTATGCTGAATTCTTTCATGACTTATCTTCCCAGGCTGATCACATAGTCGATTTCTTTTTCTCTCTTCTGAGGAGGACTTCTACTATTTAGGTACCTGGCTTATTATATTTGGATATCTAGAAATGAGCAAATTTTTGCATGCGCAAGATGCCCTCCAAGGATAGTGGTGGAGAGAGCCAGGAGTGCTGCAGTTGAGTACTGGAGATCGACGGTGAGGTCTTCGGAGACCTGGGATTCCCCTTTCGCTCTTCAAGCATCCTGGAGGGTTTTTATATCATGGGAACCCCCCTCCGCTTTTCTTTATTGTTAGCTTCGACGAGAGTCTTTGTCGCAGGTTGGGAGAAGCGGGCTTTGTTATTCAGGACTCCTGCAAGGGATTCCTGGTTGCTGGAGGTGTCTCCCTATTGGACTCCTCGGTCCTTGCTGCGGAGTTATATGCGGCGTGGGCAGGGATTAGGTATGCCCGGCAAGTTTTTCATCTTGATCGATTGATCATTGAGGATGACTCTGCTACCGTCATATCTTTGATCATGCACTCATCGTCAGCCCCGGCAGCTCATCCTATTGTCCGAGATATCGGGCTCCTGCTGCTGGACTGCACTTGTGTTTTGATTAGGCATATTTACTGGGAGACCAACTCTACTGCGGATTGGATGGCCTTCTTTGTGGCTCATCACTCGAGTTTTGTTCTTTGATTAGATTGGCATAGTACTCCTGTACAGCTTAGGGATCTTATTTTGACGACTATTTATGATGTATTCATACTCGTTTTGTGCAATGAATACACCGATTTATCAAAAAAAAAAAAAAAACTCCAAAAAAAATAAAAAATAAAAATAAAATAAATAAATAAAATTTTAAATTTTAAAAAAATCTCTAACCGGAATTTTTTGGGCGGTTTCCAACGTCATTTGCTGGTTTTGATGTCTCCTCTTTTTCTGCTGTTTTAAATTGGTTTAACTCTTACACATCCTTTAATTTGGTTGAGCAAATTTACTTTCTGCAAGCATTTACTTGCCATCCCTGCCACCATGATGGCGTTGCAGTTTACCCAACGGTAAGCAATTGCATCTGTTTTAATTTGGCGCCAACTATCAAGAGCACATATATTTAATCCTTGGTTTTTGGCATGATAGACTTAGATATGCAATTTTAATATTATAGATTGGCTAGCCCAGAGTATATGTTGAGCTTGATGGACGCTTGATTAGGACATCTAAATCTAAACTACATAGATGGATCTTGACCAAGCCCGAGCTTTAGTTGGATCCAACTAAGCTTTTTTGTCTTACATGAAAAAAAAAAAAAAAAAAAAAAAAAAAAGGTTTGCTGGACTAATGTGGGCAAGGTTGCGAGTTCAATTATAGTGCCATGAATGATGGCGTGCAATATATTGCCTTTGATTGGGGGATTGGGCCTCTCTAACTCAGTCTTGACCCGTGATTCCAAGACCTGGTATGTAAATCAAATCCGGAAACGACAAAAACTGCAAGATTTAGATTCGAAATCAAAAATGAAAATGAGTAGCCGGATCCATTTCCAGATCTAAATCCACTTTGGGTCCCAATACGGGAAAGCTTAATTTCTTTTCTGGACACTATCTCATATCAATGATAATGTATGAACTTTAGCATTCAGATTTGCCATAATCCAAAATCCAAAGAAGACAGGTTGAGGGTATGATAGCCTTGGATCCGAATCATTATGAGGTCAGACTTTGGACTCAAAATTTTCTGGTCGCCGGTCATCGATACCACTTTAATCTGTGAAGGAACATGTACAAGAAGTAACTTTGAGGTGCTAATGACATCCCACTTCTAGAGTCATCCAACGATGATACAAGTAGTTGAACATCGAGCTTTTTATAAGATAATCATGAAAAAGAGCAAACGTGAACTTCGTGGTAGTGAGTGGTAGCACAAAAGAAGGCAATAAGCCGAGCACGGCCAAGAATCCCTTGTCCCATCTTATCTCCTCCCATGATCTCAAGATTCTCCACAAAGGCCTCTCTCTCTTTTTTTTTCTTTTTCCTTTTTTTTTTTTTTTTTTTTTTTTCTTTTTTGTTTTTTGTGGATGGCAATAAAAATTATTCTTGGTCGGTTGCATGATCTTTCTCTCATGATGGGGTTGGGGGGTGCCGGAGCTCCAATGCCTCGGTTTTGATGGGCTGTGGGCCGTGGGGCCCATTCGTCCTCAGGATAATGACTGTTCTGGCCCACCCTGGCCTACCTTGAGTGCTCTCCGGCGTTTCACCTTTATTTCTTCTCTCTCTCTCTCTCTCTCTCTCTCTCTCTCTCTCTCTCATTTTGTGATGGAACACGAGATGATGACAAGAGAGGAGCGGGGTGCATCAACGATGGTTCGGTGGGTCCCCACCTTCACATGGGACACAATCACCTGATGAGGATCTTTATTTCGAGTTTTGTTGATTTGTTCACCTCCACGAGCTTGCTTGGATCCCTACCACGTTTCTAGAGTTATTATATTATTATTATTATTTTTAAAATAAGTTTCCTTGGTTTTTTTGAACTAAGATAAAATTTAATTTAAAAATACCCGAGCTAGATGATAAATGAGAAGACAAGATAGCTGGGCTACTCCTATTATTTATGTGAGAGGAAATAAGGTCCACCGCTAGGTTTGATTGTCGTTTTTGTGTAGCTCATGATTGAAAATTTATTTGATCTTAAGTTTTGATGAGCACATATAGGAATAACTGCAAACAAAGTAAGCCTGCATTCGTGGCCAAAACACGCCTGATGTGTAGATTGAGATGATGAACAAAATGATGGAATAATGTAAGTTATGAAATCTATACAATTCGTATATGAGCTGGAGAGGACCCCCAACTCGCTCATGAATGATTAGGAATGAGATAATTGACCTTCGGTTTGTTATTTGATGTTTAATCTCTCTTGACTAAAAGTTTTATTGAACTCCTGATTTAAATAAACGTTTAGTATTGCAAATCGGAGAATTTAAGCTTTAATGGGCATTCTAACTTAGAATTTTTAGAAAGGAATTTGTTGCTGCAACTTCGTCCGGACTGGATTCGATCGACTTGGCTGGAGCGCTCCACTCCCGGTTCCTGCAAAAAGTTCCCAGGGACCGGTGGTGTTTCGGCGGGGGACACTCCGATGCTTAAGTTAGCGGGAGCTTGAGGACAACAGAATGGAGGAATCAATGGAGATGAGCTTGTGAAGCAAGGAGAGAGTCCTTACCGTCCAGAGTCCCCCGTTTTACCTTATATAGGTGCGGGCATTACCAAAATCTGTTAGGGACTAGGCACGGAATAACCGAGCTGCCCTTAGGAGAATCCGGGAGTAGCCATGTGGCACCAGGATGAGACAGCGTCGTGGAATTAGCGGAGTAGTGGCGCTGATGTGTCAAGGTTCTGTTGTAACAGAATTCTGGTACTAGCTGGAGGAGGCTTCTGGAGTCCCCCAAGGCTATCTTTGGATCAATACAAGCCCTTCTGAAGTGGGTCGATCGGACCTCAGCAGAAGTGGGCGATCGGACCTCAGCAGGAGTGGGCCGATCGAACCTCAGCAGGTTTGGACCGATCGGACCTCTGAAGAAGAGGAGGGTCTTCGGACCTCCGCTGAAGAGGAGGGTCTTCGGACCTCTGATGAAGAGGAGGGTCTTCGGACCTCCGTTGAAGAAGAGGTTCTTCAAACCTCTAAAGTGAGTCTTCGCACCTCTGATGAAGTGGAGGGTCTTCGAACCTCCACCGAAGAAGAGGGTCTTCAGACCTCCGCTAAAGAAGAGGGTCTTCAGACCTCTGATGAAGTGAAGGATCTTCGGACCTCCGTTGCAGAAGAGAATCTTCGGACCTCTGAAGTGGGTCTTCGGACCTCTGATGAAGGGGAGGGTCTTCAGACCTCCATTGAAGAAGAGGGTCTTCGGATCTCCGATGAAGGGGAGGGTCTTCGGACCTCCGCTGAAGAAGAGGGTCTTCGGACCTCTGATGAAGATGATCGATTGAACCTCTGATGAAGGGGAGGGTCTTCGGATCTCCGCTGAAGAAGAGGGTCTTTGGACCTCTGAAGAAGAGGAGGGTCTTCGGACCTCCGCTGAAGAAGAGGGTCTTCGAACATCTGAAGTGGGTCTTCGGACCTCTGAAGAAGAGGAGGATCTTCGGACCTCTGCTGAAGAAGAGGGTCTTCGGACCTCTGAAGTGGGTCTTCGGACCTCTGATGAAGAGGAGGGTCTTCGAACCTCTGCTGAAGAAGAGGGTCTTCGGACCTCTGATGAAGTGGAGGGTCTTCGGACCTCTGCTGAAGAAGGAGGTCTTCGGACCTCTGATGAAGTGGAGGGTCTTCGGACCTCTGCTGAAGAAAAGGGTCTTTGAACCTCTGATGAGGGAGAGAGTCTTCAGACCTCCGCTAAAGAAGAGGGTCTTCAGATCTCTGATGAAGAGGATCGATTGAACCTCTGATGAAGAGGATCTTTGGACCTCTGCTAAAGAAGAGGGTCTTCAGACCTCTGATGAAGAGGGTTGATTGAACCTCTACTGAAGAGGGTCTTCGGACCTCTGAAGAGTGTCTTCGGACCTTTGATGAAGTGGAGTCTTCGGACCTCTGCTGAAGGTCTTTGGATCTCTGATGAAATGGGTCGATCGGGCCCCTGCTGGAATGGGTCGATCGGACCTATGCTCTGTCCCATCCAAAAAAAAACCATTGGCTCTGGTCCGGTTCAAAGAAAAGTTGATTGGTATAACAGAATTGTAATCAACATGACTAGAATATTATGGGTAAATTAATTTAGTATCAAGCATAGTTTGAATGGTCATGGTAACTATAATTCTACTTCTTATCTTCTTTGTATTTCATATATATATATAATTGGTTACATTCGAGTAAATTTGGAATCAAATCCGGTCAATTTTCTATCATCTAATTTGCATGGATTCATGTATAAAAAAGTAAAAAATTAATGCTGCATTAACGGTGTAGAACAAATACAAATAGAAATAAAACAAAAATGCTTAGAATAAATATAAATGCTCTAAAATAAATACAAATATTTTCATAATAAATTCAAATATTTCAGAATAAACAAAAATACTTTCATCTTTTTTTGGTTTGTATTTATTCCAAAATATTTTTGTTTATTTTTTTAAAAAATTATATTTATTTTTAAAATTATTTATGTTTATTCTTAAAAAGTAGACTATCACATCATTAATAGTTCCTGTTGCTGCCAAGATCGTCGTGGCCCGTAGCTGCTGCTGAGGTCGGATCGCCCCTCCTGTGGTTTCGGATGTCCTGCTCCCTAGGACCTGCAAAAAAGAGGTTAGTGACCCGGGACGGAAATTTCGGCGGGGGCACTTCGACGGTCAAATTAGTGACGACCCAGGAGAACAGATCCTCCTGGTCGAGCCCCTCTTGATGGACTCCACGCTAAGAGGTGTGAGTGGTGTGCAAGTGAGATCCGAACGGGAGTGCAAGTGTACCAGGAAAGATAGCGGCCGAGGTGGATGGGTCCTCCTGTGTGGCCTCTTTTCCCTTCTCCCCTTGGACCGTTGGTGGTTGTATTTGCTTGCTTACTTTGTGAGTGTGTCGAAGGTTTTCTTTAAGTATGGACGATTGTCAAATATCTACCTCGGGATCTCCCTGGTGTTGTTAGATGCATGCGGCGGCGTCCCATGCTGCGGACGGGACGTCTTCTCTGATCCGTACCATCAGGGGTGTGGCGTTCCGTGCCATGGACAGAACATCTTTCCTAGTTGGTGATGAGAAAACTTTGGGATGTTCTGATATTCCTTTCGGTTGCTCCATTCCGGGAAGCCTAGCAGTATCTTAATTGGGGGGACTCCTCCTTCTCTTGCCGGAAATGGCACCCGCAAGCTGTTGTTATGATTTGACAGGTGCTTTCCCGTGGTACTCGGGTGGCCCGCCGGTGATCTGGGGAGGCGGCTCCGCTCCTTCGGTGGTCGGCGGCATTGTTCGGGTCGGTTACCGAGTTGAGGAGCTGGGACCCGGCTCTGACCTGGAAGGCTCGAACTGGTGTAGGAGGGTTGAGCTCGACTCCGGCTCAGGGGGTTCAACCTTGGAGGGGCTGGACTCGGCAGAGGAGGGCTTAGCTCGGCTCCAGCCTAGACTCCTCGAGCTTGCGGGTGCTGTCCTGGCGGAGGAGGGCTAAGCTCGATCTGGCGGAGGAGGGTTGAGCTCGACTCTGGCCCAGGGGCCCCAGCCTCGGAGGAGCTCGATCTAGCGAGGGAGGTCACTCGGCTCTGACCTAGGCGCCTCGAGCTTGAGGGTGCCGACCTCGCAGAGGACGGAGCTCGGCTCTAACAGGCCGCCTCGTTGATCCGGAGGAGCTCGGCCCGGCCATAGGAGCCCGAGATGGGGTGTCCACCATGGCGGACTTCTGACATTGCATCTGCCAGAGAGTACATGTCAGCACGTCAGCTTCCAGCCACACTGTTGCCCAGGTGGCTTTTTCCAAGAGGGAGGTGAATTGGAAATTATAAGATTTCTTGCAAATATGTGCACAAATAATTCCTTTTAGTGGTGGAGTGTTGTGTTAATCAGAATTAGATGCGGAAGCTAAAAAATAAGTAAAGCACAACACAAACAAGGCAAGTTTATAGTGGTTCGGAGCAATCCAGCTCCTACGTCTACTACCCAAGTTCACCACTCGAGATTTTCACTATATTCTCCAAACCGGAATACAGTCGGATTGTTTTACAGGCTCACAATCCACTAGGTTTTCACAGGTTCACCTAGAACCTCTACACTTTGGTTTTCAGTAGGCTCACCAAAGGAACCTATTTGGTTTTTATAACCGGGCTCACCAATAACCCAAGTATTATAAGAGTAGAATAAAAAAGCAACATAAATAATAAACTAGGTTGTCTGGTGGTTGCCGATGCAGCTCGAGTGAAGCACAATTGAATGCTCTTCAATGCACTTCAATGGCTTCCTTGCTTTCCTCAAAAGATGCTTCAAGCTTCTGATAAGAGTTGGTGAAGGCTTGAAGATTGACTTCAAAGCTCAAGGGCTCTCTCTTCTTACTTCAATAAATGTTCAATAACTCGTTAGTCTCTCTAAGGATGTTCTCATACCTCATTTATAGAGACTTCAACTGCTTTCCCTGATTTTGAACGTTGTAGACCGTTAGAAAGTAACAGGTTACCATTGGAGCATTTTTGGAATTCAAACTTAGAAATCTGGAACTAGCCATTGGAAGTGACCCCGTCATTCTAATCGGCTCGGACATTCTTCGAGTCGGCTCGGATCAGGTTCGGGTCAGCTAGGTTGAATACCAGTCGGCTAGATTCCACAGTTGAGAAAAAGACTCACTCTGGACGAGTCGACTAGGCTGAAATCCAGTCGGCTCGGATCCCTGAGATTCTCAGAATATCTTCAACTAAGTTCTGGACGAGTCGGCTAGGCTGAAATCTAGTCGGTTCGGATCCCTGAGATTCTCAAAACATTCTCAACCAAGTTCTGGATGAGTCGGTCGAGACTTGGTGCCAGTCGGCTGGGTTGGCATGCCATAGATCTTCTTTCTTGTGCTAGTGCCAGAGTCGGCTGGTTCCTCCATCCAGTCGGCTCGAGATTGGTTCTATACTCAGACCAATTCCAAATATTCAGAACTCATATGTCAAGCTTTGAAGGCTTCCTTCAGATCTTCCTACAACACAATTAAAAAAAATTGAAGCTTGAAACCTAGTAGAAGCAACCCTTTATATTTGATTTCAATGAGGAATTTTTTGTTGGGTTCTTCTTTACAAGATTCTACTTACTTACAACTCAACACAAAGAAATAAAGGATGTAGGAAAAAAATATGTCAAATTAGTCATCCTACAAAAACTTGTCAACCATTTGAAGAGTTGTTAGATAACCAAATATATGCTCCAATGTTTTGTTATCATCAAAATCACTTCAGGGTTCAACAATCTTTCCCTTTTTAATGATGACAAATTACTAGGCATGGAAAAAATCTATTCTATTCACAAGTATAGATGTATATCATAGTAAGCATTTACACTTATTTATCGAATCACAATATTAACTGTATTCTCAGATGAGTATCAATGTATGCTATACAGTTATACACAAAGTCAATTCTATAAAGTGTAAGTGTGAATTAAGAAACATTAAGCATTGACAGTTAGATGTAATTAATAGAGAGCATCATAGTAATCATTGAAGCAAATTAAACATGTAAATTGAACATGTATATCTCTCCCTTTATTATTCATTTGAACATTTCAGCAGAAAAGGTATGCAACAAAAATCACCAAGCTCCCCCTTTATAGTAATCATTGAAGCAAATTAGTAGAGAGCTTCATAGTAATCATTGAAGCAAATTAAACATGTAAATTGAACATGTGTATCTCTCCCTTTATCATTCATTTGAACATTTCAGCAAAAAAGGTATGCAACAAAAATCATCAAGCTCCACCTATCTAATTAACTTTATCAGTTCTATTGCAATTCATTAAGTTTCTTCTTTCATGCACTCTATTGTATAATAGTTCTCCCCCTTTTTGTCATCAAATAAAAAAGGTTATACAATTAAGCTCGGATTTTAAGTAGATTGAGATTGTATCAAGATTTGTTTGAGATAATTTCACTTTCTCAATTTAGAGAGAGAATTCTATTTAAAAAATATAGACAGTGTTAACAGGATAAAAGAAATATACATATGTGTCCAAAAAGATATTCATTGCATTTCCATCAAAAGATTCAGTACATCAAGCATTACATAAACTTCAAAAAGTTTCCAAAAAGTACTGAAAATACTAAAGACCTACTCACTATCAGGTTCTTCCTTAGATACATTGATAGGTATACTTGCACAATACCAAGAAGTAGGTCTAGGAGGTCTACTAGAGGATGCATGAGGTGGAGGTGCTCTAGGATGGTGAGAAGTGGTAGGACCCTTAGAGGAAATAGGAGAAGGATCATAAAGAGGTCAAGTCTTAGCAGTGATCTCCAAGGATCTAACAGTGCCACAGATAGAAACCATCTCTATCCAGAGTGCACAAAGCGTTGTTCCATATCCTTGAGGCTTGTAGGTACCTTGTTCACAGCCTCCTTCATTTCACCAATTTCCTTTTGCATTGATATAAACTCAGAAGCTTGGACATTAGCAAAGGCTTCAGCAGATCCTCTAAGTCTTCCAAGTTCTGACCTGATAATCCCAATGCCTCTTGTATAGTCATCTTCCATTTGTCTAGTCTCTGCAATTGTTCCTAATGTGCATTTGGCTTCATTCAATTCAGTTCTATATTCATTTAATGTTGCATCAACTAAATTCTTTATGCCTTCAGAACTAGAAGAAATAAGATCTAGGATAGGTTGAAGTTTTACTTGAGGTGCAGATCTTGAAGCTTCTATTGCTTCAACCTTTCTTGCAGATTTGTAACATGTTCTTCTAGTTGATTCAGTCTACTATCCACTAACTTTTTTAGATCACCAAAAAGAGAAGTGATAGTCCCTGTCAGTGAATCAGTCAAAGTTTTCATTTGTTCTTCAATTTGACCTTGAATGTTTGGAGGATGTGTAGCTGCCGGAGTGAAGTGAGGTAAAGGAATATCAGCTGTAGGCAAATCAAATTCCGGTGCAGGCATATCAAGATCAGGAAAAGGTGCTCCAGCCTCCTCAAAAGTGGTAGCAGGATCAGAAATAAGTGATTCAGGCTCAGGTGCAGGCACAGTGGATGTTCCAGCTTCAATTGTAATAGTGTCAGCAGGTTCTTCGTCTTCTTCTTCTTCTTCTTCACTGCTTGAGCTACCTATCGCCCTGACATTTGTCCCTTTCTTCCTCCAAACACCTTCAACTTGGATGTAACCCATTCTTTCTAGTGATTTGGAGATGTAGACATCTGTATGGTGCAGTTCAACTCCATCTTCACCTTCCAAACTCACTCTTTGAGATTTAAACAGTAAGGTTAGCATCATTCCATATGGTAAGCAAGACTTGGCCTTTCTAACTGTCTCCTTCATTTGTGTTGCCGATCTCGCCGCCGCGCCTGTGGCTTCAGAGCGGTTGATTCGGTCAGACCGCCTCGCCCCGAGGTCTCCGGGCTCCCAGTCCTGCAAGACAAGGTCAGAAACCCTGGCCAGGGATCCCAGCGAGGGAGCTCCGACGGTCAAGTTAGAAAACGGTGAGAGGGAACAGAGTCTCCAAGGCGGGCCCCCGAAGGAGTCCAAGACTTAGAGATTGTGCTAGCAAGAAAGGTCACAGGAAGAGTAGAAACCCGGCCAAGTTCCTCCACCGAGCTTGCGCCAAGGGCCCCCTCTCGGGATCTTGGATTCTGCTCTCGGTGCTTTTCCCTTTTCCAGCCTTCGTTTCTTGCTTACCTGGTCGTTCGCTCTTCCCATCCTTTTATCCAATCACGCTGCCTTTTTTGTTCCCGCCTTCGGGAGGCCCCCTCTTTTCTTTCACCTCCTTCCCTCCCTCTCTTTCTCCTTTCCCTTTTGGGGTCAAGAACCCGGCGGCCTCCTCGCCTTGCTTGCCGGGCCTAGCGAGGAAAGGGTAGAGGGAGGACGCCGCCCTGACCTTGGACCGAGCGCGGGCACTCTCTTTCCCAAGCGCCGACAACGCCCGTTACCGGATCCTGGTTTGTCAGGACTTCGCCCCTCGACTGCGGGACATGTCGGGCCTATGTAAGCGAGGTTTCGCATGTCACTGTCGATCGTACCGGTGCTCCTCTCGGGGTACAGCGCACGCTGCTCGAGGGGAGGCCTCGGAACCCGTGCTTCTGTCCTTCGGTGATCTCACCGTGCTGATTAGTCGGCCCCGGCTGAGGTGGGCCCCTCCTGGGCGGACACCTGGCGGAGCGACAGAGAGGCGCTCGACTTCAACCGAGGTGGACCCGTCTCCGGGCACCACCTGGCGAAGGAGCGAGAGGGCCCGACTCGACCTCGACCGAGGCGGGGCCGTCTCGGGGCGCTACCTGGCGAGGGAGCGAGGGGCCGCCGGCTACGGCCGAGGTGGGCCCCTCCTAGGCGGACACCTGGCGGAGCGGCAGAGAGGCGCTCGACTTCGGCCGAGGTCAACCTATCTCCGGGCGCCACGTGGCGAAGGATCGAGAGGGCCCGGCTCGACCTCGGCCGAGGTGGGACCGTCTCAGGACGCCACCTGGCGAGGGAGCAAGGGGCCATCGGCTTCGACCGAGGTGGGCCCCTCCTGGGCAGACACCTGGCGGAGCGGCAGAGAGGCGCTCGACTTCAGCCAAGGTGGACCCGTCTCCGGGCGCCACCTGGCGAAGGAGCGAGAGGGCCCGGCTCGACCTCGACCGAGGTGGGACCGTCTCAGGGCACCACCTGGCGAGGGAGCAAGGGACTGCCGGCTTCGGCCGAGGTGGGCCCCTCCTGGGCGGACACTTGGCAGAGCGACAGAGAGGCGCTCGACTTCGGCCGAGGTGGACCTGTCTCCGGGGCCACCTGGCGAAGTAGCGAGAGGGCCCGGCTCGATCTCGGCCGAGGTGGGACCGTCTCAGGATGCCACCTGGCGAGGGAGCAAGGGGCCGCCGGCTTCGACCAAGGTGGGCCCCTCTTGGGCGGACACCTGGCGGAGCGGCAAAGAGGCGCTCAACTTCGACCGAGGTGGACCTGTCTCCGGGCGCCACCTGGCGAAGGAGCGAGATGGCCCGGCTCGACCTCGGCCGAGGTGGGACCGTCTCAGGGTGCCACCTGGTGAGGGAGCAAGGGGCCGCCGGCCTCGGCCGAGGTGGGCCCCTCCTGGGCGGACACTTGGCGGAGCGGCAGAGAGGCGCTCAACTTCGGCCGAGGTGGACCCGTCTCCGGGCGCCACCTGGCGAAGGAGCGAGAGGGCCCGGCTCGACCTTGGCCGAGGTGGGACCGTCTCAGGGCGCCACCTGGCGGGGAGCAAGGGGCCGCCGGCTTCGGCCGAGGTGGGCCCCTCCTGGGCGGACACCTGGCGGAGCGGCAGAGAGGCGCTCGACTTCGATCGAGGTGGACCTGTCTCCGGGCGCCACCTGGCGAAGGAGCGAGAGGGCCCAGCTCGACCTCGGCCGAGGTGGGACCGTCTCAGGACGCCACCTGGCGAGGGAGCAAGGGGCCGCCGGCTTCGGCCGAGGTGGGCCCCTCCTGGGCGGACACCTGGCGAAGGAGCAGGAAGGCCTATACCGACCTCGACTTTGACCGTGGCGGAACCACACCCGACCTTGCTGGACCGATCCCGTTCAGTCTAAAAAATTTCACGTGGCTCGAATCACGCCCGGCGGAATCTGAGACACTCCACGCTATCGTAACGGCCGTAACAATTTGCATAATGATAATGTGGGATAGATTTACAGGAGTCTTCTCCATGATGTGTTCCATAAGGCACAGGTCTTTTTCACTTACCCAGTCAAATCTTCCTATTCTTTGCAAAAATATTCTGCAAATGAAATTATGTAGTAATCTCATTTCAAGAGACAAGGTATTAGCAAAAACTATTCCAATTCCACTAACATTTTCTCTGTTTAGGATTGTTCTTAAAGCCTTTTCCCTATTGTCAAGCACTAGGAATTTCACTCCATCAGTAGGTAAGTCTAGTATACCATATAGAAATTCTTCATTGATAATAATTCTTTTTCCTTTAACAGTAGACTCAACATGATTTGTTCTCAATCTCAGATTTTCATAAAAATTTCTAACAGGAGAGGGATAGGTCTTCTCATTTAGGGAGCAAAACTTTCTCCAACCTTGATCTTCGATCAAATCACTAATTTTTAACCTAATCTCCTTAATAAATTCAAAGTTAATGTGACGGCCAGAGGTTACCGGTCTTGTCGACATTGAAGGGATTTGACATAGAACAGTTGGAGCATCCCTTGCAGCTTCTTCCACAAGTTCCTCACTGTGAACAGTGGCAGTTGGCTCTCCTTGACACCTCTTAGTCCTTCTTTCCCTTTCCACGGTCGGAGTAGCCCTGGTAGAGTGTTTCCCGATAGCACGTTTTGGAGCCATTGCTAGGAAAGAGGAAGAAAAAAGAGATTGGAGAGCTTAGAAGGAAGATAGGAATTTTTGGAGTAGGATTAGGAGAGGAACGAATCGTTAGAGAAGATAAAATAGAGGTTAGACGGTTCGGAGAGGGGTTTATATCCCAAAATAAAAAACTCAGGCGCGAAATTCCAGTCGACTCGAATAAGCCCTAGAAAGGCTCCAATTGGCTCGGCCAGAACTCTCCCAAAACACTCAGAGAATCTAGTCGACTCGAAAAAGCTCGACCCGGCTAGGCCAGAACACGCTCAAAACACTCAGAAGATCCAGTCGACTTGGCTTAAAAACCAGTCGACTCGAACAGAGAAGTTTGGTTTTTGGAAAACTTAATCACTAACCAAAGAGATTTTGGAGAGAATTTCTAAGAAAATTAAGGCTCTATAATATAGAATGAAATCAGGAGGTTCTCTAGATAATGTTTCCTTAAATTTGAAGGAATTAGATTAGAGTATTTAGAAAGGATCACAAAGTCCTGATTCACTCCTAATTAGTTCAAACCTGTCTTGATTAAGTGGCTTAGTAAATATGTCAGCTAATTGATCTTCAATAGGAACAAAATCAAGCACTATATTACCATTTGAAACATGATCTCTAATAAAATGATGTCTAATTTCAATGTGCTTGGTTCTAGAGTGTTGAATTGGATTCTTTGTCAAATTGATAGCACTTGTGTTATCACATTTAATTAGAATTTTAGATTGTGATACACCAAAGTCTTCTAGTTATTGTTTAATCCATAACACTTGAGCACAACAACTACCAGCAGCCACGTACTCTACCTCAGCAGTGGACAAGGCTACGAAGTTTTGCTTTTTACAGTGCCATGAAATTAAATTCAACCCTAGAAATTGGCGTATACCGCTAGTGCTTTTTCTATCTATTTTACAACCAGCATAGTCAGCATCAGAGAATCCAATCAAATTCAAGGTAGAATGTTTAGAATACCAAATTCATAAATTACTTGTTCCTTTTAAGTATTTAATTATTCTCTTAACAGTAAGCATATGTGTTTCTTTTGGTGATGATTGAAATCTAGCACATACACATACATTATATAATATATCAGGTATACTTGCAGTCAAATACACTAAGGATCCGATCATACTCTATATAGCTTTTGGTCAACATTGGATCTATTTTCATCTTTGTCCAATCTGCAAGCTGGGCTTATGGGTGTGCTCATTGATTTTCTACTCTCAATACCAAACTTTTTGATGATTTCTTTGATGTATTTGGCTTGGTTGATGAAGATGCCTTCCTTTGTTTGTTTTACTTGAAGTCCAAGAAAGTAGTTTAGTTCCCCCATCAAGATCATTTCAAATTCTCCCTGCATAAGCTTAGCAAATTCCTTACATAGAGATTCGTTAGTTGCACCAAAAATGATATCATCAACATATATTTTTACAACTAAGATGTCATTATTCTTCTTTTTAATAAATAAGGTTTTGTCTACATTTCCTCTTGAAAAATCATTTTCAATTAAGAAAGTGCTAAGTCTATCATACCAGGCTCTAGGTGCTTGTTTCAAACCATACAATGCTTTGTTTAATTTAAATACGTGGTTTGGAAAAGTGTGATTTTCAAAACCTGGTGGTTGTTCCACAAAAACTTGTTCAGAGATAAAACCATTAAGAAATGCACTCTTTACATTCATTTGAAAAAGTTTAAAATACATGTAGCAAGCAAATGCAAGTAGTAATCTAATGGCTTCTAGTCTTGCTACAGGTGCATAAATTTCATCAAAATCAATACCTTCTTCTTGGTTATATCCCTTAGCCACTAATCTAGCTTTGTTTCTTATTATGTTTCCCTGTTCATCTAATTTATTCCTATAGACCCATTTGGTTCCTATTATTGGATGGTCAGTAGGTCTATATACAAGTGTCCATACCTTATTCCTTTCAAACTGGTTTAATTCTTCATGCATTGCCATCATCCAATTTGGGTCAGTCTCAGCTTCTTCTAGGCTATGGGATTCTATTTGTGATACAAAGGCTAGGTAATCATGTGCATCTTTATATGCAGACCTAGTCCTAACACCATGTGAAGGATCTCCTATGATTAATTTTTAAGATGAGATGTAACATACCTACAGTCCCTTGGTAGATCGATGTGATCCTTACTTACTGTTTCTTCTCCATCTTGAGTGTCTTTACCTTGAATGCTCAAGTCATCCATTCCTTTTTGCAATGTACATGCATCATTATCTATGCACTCTTCTTGTCTAGAAGGTGTAGGGTTAGTTTCAATAAATACAACATGTATTGACTCTTCAACAGTAAGAGTCCTTTTATTAAAAACCCGATATGCTTTGCTATGTAATGAATAACCTAGAAAAATTGCATCATCAGCTTTAAAATCAAATTTTTCTAAATTATCTTTTCCATTGTTATGCACAAAGCATTTGCATCCAAACACATGAAAATAATTGATATTGGGTTTTCTATCATTCCAAAGCTCATAGGGGATTTTCTTTAAAATATGATGGATCAAAATGCGGTTTAAAATATAGCATGTAGTGTTCACCGCTTCTACCCAAAAGTACTTTGGAAGATTGCCTTCGCACAACATTGTGCGAGCCATTTCTTCCAATATCCTATTTTTCCTCTCTACAACACCATTTTATTGAGATGTTCTAGGAGTGGAGAAGTTGTGATCAATGCTAAATTCAGTACAATAATCTTCAAAAAATTGATTTTCAAATTCAGTTCTATGATCACTTCTAATTGAAATTAAACATAAGTTCTTTTGATTTGAAACCTTTTTATAGAATTTTCTGAAAACATGAAAGGTTTCATCTTTTGAAGCAATAAACAAAATCCAAGTAAATCTTGAAAAATCATCTACTATCAAAAGAGCATATTTCATACCTCCTAGGCTTTTGGTCCTAGTAGGTCCGAAAAGGTCCATGTGAAGTAGTTCAAGTGGTCTTGTTGTAGAAACTATATTTTTTGATTTAAAACTCCCCCTGGTTTGTTTACCCATTTGGCATGCATTATAAACATGATCAAAATCAACTTTAAACTTAGGCATGCCTCTAACAAGATCTTTAGAAATTAATTTGGCAATAGTATGCATGCTAGCATGACCAAGTCATCTATGCCATAGTAAACATGACTCTTTGGTCTTAGCATTCATTACAACTAGACTGGGGCTACTTGACATGGTAAGATCATTAAGATCTACCACATAGATATTCCTAAGTCTATGTTCAATGAACTTATTGCTAGAATCTAAAAAGTTAGTTATTATACACATAGAAGATTTAAAGACAATCTTGAAGCCTTTATCACACAATTGACTTATGTTTTAGAGGTTATGTTTCAACTTGTCTACTAGCCAAACATTTTCAATAAAAGTGAAGGGAGTTATTTTGATCTTACCAATACCGATTATTCTCCCTTTGCCATTGTCTCCAAAAGTGACCATACCTCCTTCTTTCATTTCAAGGATGATAAACTAGTCATTGTCACCCGTCATATGTCTTGAGCAGCCATGTCTAAGTACCACCTTTTGTTTTAATTTTTGGGCTGCAAGACATTCCTGCAAAATAATCAATGAATTCTTTTAGGTACCTAAGCTACCTTGGATCCTTGCAGGTCAGCAGAGGTGGTTCCTTTGGGAACCCAGATTTTTCTTACATTCTTATGGACATTTCTAGAATTATTGTAATCAAAAGCTTTATGTCATATTCTTTTGCAAACATAGCATACAACTTTAGTGTTTTTATTAGGAGCAGAATTAGAAGTTCTAAAAGTTGATGCAATTGATGTATATTTTAAACCTTTTGAAATATAAGCCTTTTTGCTCAAATTCTTAGGAACATACAATAAAGATTTTGATGTTGAAACAATTTTTGGTGCAGCCAAGACCTTTTGTGATAAAATATTTTGAACAGGTGCTTTAGATTTCACAAAAGTAGTTGTTGAAATTTCATTCATAATAGACGTTTTAAAACCAATTCCAGCTTTGTTTCCTGAAATTCGTTGTTCTTTCAAAATTAACTCAAGCTTATTTGAAGACAAAGTAAGTTTTTCAACTAAGGGCTTGAGTTTTGTAACCTCCTTTTTCAGTTCAATGTTTTCAGCCAGTAAATTATTATTTTTCCTCTCACATAAAAGATTTTCATTTTTCAGCTTTTTAATTGTTTCAGAAAAGTCATGCAGTTCTTTTTGCAATAAAAGGTTCTTTTCTGAAATTTCATTTTTCTGTTTGAGTAAAGAGTCATTTATATTTTTCAATGATTTTATCTTTACTCCAGCTTTCCTAAATTCAGATAATAGATCATAAAATGCAGAATTTAATTCTTCAAATATAAATCAGTGCAATTGCTAGGGGATGTTACCTCATCTTCGAGACCCATTAAACACAGATTTGCAATCTTAGTGGTCTCTTCTTCTTTAGATGAAGATGATTCTTCACTATTGCTCAATGTGGCAACCATGGCTTTCTTCTTCTTTTTCTATCTGAAGGATTTCTTCAATAAAGGACAGTCTGGATGAATGTGCCCCTGTTCTTGCATTCATAGCATGTGAGGACTACTTCTTTATCTTTCTCTCTGTCCTTTTTCTTTTCTTTTTCATAATCCTTCCTATGAAATTTCTGGTTGAATTTTCCTTTCTTCCTTCCTATGAATTTTTTGAATCTCCTCACAACCATTACGATATCATCGTCTTCTAGGTCATCATTGGAGGAGGTGCTTTCTTCTTCAGACTCTTCATCATCCCTCTTTGATTCGGCAGCTGCTCTGAAGGCTATAGTTTTTTTTTCTTCTGTTCGTCTTTAATTCTGTGCTGCATAGTCAGCTCATGGGTGATGAGTGATCCCAGTAGTCATCTAGTAGTAATGTGTTGAGGTCTTTAGCCTCCTGGATTGCTGTGACTTTGGGATCCCCCTTATCAGGTAAAGAACAAAGTATCTTCTGAACTAGATCAGCATTTGAGTATACCCTGCCAAGACTCTTCAAACCATTAATAATATCTGTAAATCTAGAGAACATGGCAGAAATTGTTTCAGAAGGTTCCATTTTAAACAGTTCATAGTTGTGAACTAAAAGATTTATCTTTGAGGTTTTCACTTGGAAAGTTCCCTCATGGGTCACTTCGAGTTTGTCCCAGATTTTCTTTACTGAAAAGCAAGTAAAAACTCGGTTGAACTCATTTGCATCCAAAGCACAGTATAATAAATTCATTGCTTTGGCATTCAATTCCCCCATTTTCATGTCATGATCATCACAGTCCTCTTCAGGCTTAGGGATGTCCACGCCATCAACTTTGATCATGGGAATGTGTGGCCCTTTTAAGATGACCTTCCATAATTGAAAATCTACAGCTTGAATGTAAATTTTCATTCGTGCTTTCCAATAAGAGTAATTAGTTCTTGTGAATAGTGGAAGTCTTTTTGTTGATTGGCCTTCGACCAAGGATGTACTCATGGGATGAGCCATTAATCCTTACTCAAGTAATTAGAGACTCTGCTCTGATACCAGCTGTTGCCCAGGTGGCTTTTCCCAAGAGGGGGTGAATTGGAAATCATAAAATTTCTTGCAAATATGTGCACAAATAATTTCTTTTAGTGGTGGAGTGTTGTGTTAATCAGAATTAGATGCGGAAGCTAAAAAATAAGTAAAGCACAACACAAACAAGACAAGTTTATAGTGGTTCGGAGCAACCCAGCTCCTACGTCTACTATCCAAGTTTACCACTCGGGATTTCCACTATGTTCTCCAAACCGGAATGCAATCGGATTGTTTTACAGGCTCACAATCCCAACCTCTATACTTTGGTTTTTAAACCGAGCTCACCAAAGAAACCCACACTAGGTTTTCACAGGCTCACCTAGAACCTCTACACTTTGGTTTTCAGTAGGCTCACCAAAGAAACCTATTTGGTTTTTACAACCGGGCTCACCAATAACCTAAGTATTCTAAGAGTAGAATAAAAAAGCAACAGAAATGACAAACTAGGTTGTCTGGTGGTTGCCGATGTAGCTCGAGTGAAGCTCAATTGAATGCTCTTCAATGCACTTCAATGGCTTCATTGCTTTCCTCAAAAGATGCTTCAAGCTTCTGATAAGAGTTGGTGAAGGCTTGAAGACTGACTTCAAAGCTCAAGTGCTCTCTCTTCTTACTTCAATAAATGTTCAATAACTCATTAGTCTCTCTAAGGATGTTCTCATACCTCATTTATAGAGACTTTAACTGTTTTTCCTTGATTTTGAATGTTGTAGATCGTTGGAAAGTGACAGGTTACCGTTGGAGCACTTTTGGAATTCAAACATAGAAATCTAGAACTAGCCGTTGGAAGTGACCCCGTCATTCTAGTCGGCTCGGACATTCTTCGAGTCGGCTCGGATCAGGTTCGGGTCGGCTGGGTTGAACACAAGTTGGCTAGGTTCCACAGTTGAGAAAAAGACTCACTCTGGACGAGTCGGCTAGGCTGAAATCCAGTTGGCTTGGATTCCTGAGATTCTCAGAATATCTTCAACTAAGTTCTGGATGAGTCAGCTAGGCTGAAATCTAGTCGGCTCGGATCCCTGAGATTCTCAAAACATTCTCAACCAAGTTCTGGACGAGTCGGCAGGGACTTGGTGCCAATCGGCTGGGTTGGCGTGCCATAGATCTTCTTTCTTGTGCCAGTGCCAGAGTCGACTGGTTCCTCCATCCAGTCGGCTCGAGATTGGTTCTACACTTAGACCAATTCTAAATATCCAAAACTCACATGTCAAGCTTTGAAGGCTTCCTTCAGATCTTCTTACAACACAATTAAGAAAAATTGAAGCTTGAAACCTAGTAGAAGCAACCCTTTATATTTGATTTTAATGAGGAATTTTTTGTTGGGTTCATCTTTACAAGATTCTACTTACTTACAACTCAATACAAAGAAATAAAGGATGTAGGAAAAAAAATATGTCAAAGTAGTCATCCTACAAAAACTTGTCAACCATTTGAAAAGTTGTTAGATAACCAAATATATGCTCTAATGTTTTGTTATTATCAAAATCATTTCAGGGTTCAACACATATCATTTGCCCCCCACTTTCGAGCCCCGTTGGTGCGGGGCACTCGGGGCAAAGGGAGTAAATACGCTTGCTGACGTAGAAAAGAGGGGATCCAGTGCAATGATGACCATGATCGACAGTGTCTTGGAATGCGGTTACTTCAGCCTACCCGGAGGAGCCACGTGGCCACGTCCGAGGAGTAGTTTTGGCGGGCACAGAATCCTGAGCGACCGTAGCCAAAGCCATACGCCATCCCTGTTGATGGTCGACATGTGGTGCGGATCCGATGGTGGGGAGCCATAACGGTGTGGTCGGATGCCCATCTCTTCGAAAGAAAAGGTGGCCTTTTCCCAAAGCGTACCTTCTTCTAGACTCTACGTGCCCGCCTTCGTACCGAGACCTTCCTTGTGTTCTTCCGGCCATCTCTGCTTTCCCAAGTTCTGAGCAGGTCAGTCTCCTTCTTTGCATTGGTCGGGTAGGGATCTCCCTTTAGGGTTAGGTTTTCCTCCAGATCTCCGTCCCTTTCCTCCCTTCTTCTGCTCTTCTTATCTTTTGACCTTCATGTCTCGTTTTGGACTGAATTTCCGTCCCACCACTGACCAAAGTGAAGCCGGGCCTTCAAGGCCGAGGCCGCCTTCGTCTTCTTCTGATGAGGAGGAGGGCGTGGCGCGCTTCGAAGTCAGCCGGAGGCCCGCGCCCAGGGGGATAGTGATTAGGGAACCCGCGTCTTCTCCCCTACCTCATCCTCTTCTTCCTCCTCCAGCTCCTTCTCCCGAACCTTCTCGGTCAACAGGTCCCGGGGGGATCGCTTCGGTGATCACGGCCGTGGACCTTGCGACCATCCGGGACACCTACGGTGTCCCGGACAACATCCGACTCTTTGTCCCTCATCTGGGGGAGTGGGTCACCTCCAGTGGCCCGCGCCGGATAGCCTTCTATGAGGAAACCTTTTCGGGTGGCCTCAGGTTCCCGTTCTACCCTTTCTTCCTTTCTGTCTTGAGCCATTACCGCTGTTACGGCCGTAATGATGACATGGCCGGTCTCAGATTTCGTCGGGTATGATTCGAGCCACGTGGAGGTTTTTCGGCCAAGTCAGCTGCGGCTCCCACACGTCCGAAGTCGAGCTTGGCCCGGGCTCCCCGGCCGCTTCGCCAGATGGCACCCTGAGAGGTTACCGCCCTGGCCAAAGTCGAGCTCGGCCCAGGGCCCTCCTGCCGCTCTGCCAGTTGTCCACCCAGGAGGGGTCCACCTCGGCCGAGGTCGGCTGCTCCCCCGCTCCCTCACCAGGTGGCACCCTGAAACGGTCCCACCTCGGCGAGGTCGAGCCGGGCCCCTTCGCTCCTTCGCCAGGTGGCCCCCGGAGACGGGACCACCTTGACCGAAGCCGAGCGTCCTTCTGCCACCCCGCCAGGTGTCCACCCAAGAGGGGTCCACCTCGGCCAAGGTCGGCTGCTCCCCCGCTCCCTCGCCAGGTGGCACCTTGAGACGGTCCCACCTCGGTCGAGGTCGAGCCGGGCCCCTTCGCTCCTTTGCCAGGTGGCCCCCGGAGACGGGACCACCTCGGTCGAAGCCGAGCGTCCTGCCGCCCCGCCAGGTGTCCACCCAGGAGGGGTCCACCTCGGCCAAGGTCGGCTGCTCCCCCGCTCCCTCGCCAGGTGGCACCCTGAGACGGTCCCACCTCGACCGAGGTCGAGCCGGGCCCCTTCTCTCCTTCGCCAGGTGGCGCCCGGAGACGGGACCACCTCGACCGAAGCCGAACGTCCTTCTGCCGCCCCACCAGGTGTCCACACAGGAGGGGTCCACCACGGCCGAGGTCGGGCAGCTCGTACAGAGAAGGTCCCGAAGAGCGGAGGCGCAGGCTCCGAGGTTGACCCTCGAGCCGTGCGCGCCGCACCCCGAGAGTGGCACCCCGTACGGATGGCGGCGGCACGCGAAACATCACTTACGTCGGCCCGACAGGTTCCGCAGTCGAGAGATGCGACTCTGACAAAATAGGACCCGATAACGGACAGCGCTGGTGCCTGGGAAGGAGAGCGCTCACGCTCGGCCCGAGGTCTGGTCAGCAGCCTGGCCAGCGCCCCCCCTCCCTTACTCTTTCCTCGCTAGGCTCGACACATGAGGCCGGAAAGCCATCTGGCCCTCTGAACCAGAAGGGGAAAGAGAAAGGGACGGAGGGAAGGAGGCGAGAGCGCCAAGGGAGCCTCCCGGGAGCGGAAAACGAGTAGGCAACGGGAGGAAAAAAAAGGAAGGAGAGAAGAGACAACAAGGTAGGTGAGTTAAAGCAAACCAGAAGCAAAGGTTGGAAAACTCTGCTTCAAGAGCGAGATCCAAGGTCCCAAGAGGGATCGCTTGGCGTGAGCTCGGCAAAGGAGCCCAGCCGGGTTTCTGGTCTCCCTAGCACTTTTCTTGCTAGCACATTCTCTGAGTCTGGGACTCCTTCGGGGGTCCGTCCTAGAGAATCTGTTCCCTCTTGCCGTCTACTGACTTGATCGTCGGAGCTCCCTCGCCGGAATCCCCGGTCAGGGTCTTCTGACCATGCCTTGCAGGTTCGGTCCAGCCAGGAGGCCCCAGGAGCGAGACGGTCTAGTAGGATCGGCGATTCCGAGGCTCGGGCGCGGCGGCGAGATCGGCAACAACCGCCTTGTGCCCGCCTAGCTTATTTCGAATGCAATTAGGACCATTTTTTCTTTCATTGTTTTATGTTACTTCCCCAGGATTGTTGCCCGTTTCTCCTTATTCAGGGCCTTTTTCATCCTGAAACGCCACCCCACCGAGGAGTGGTGGTCCCTCTCTTCGGGAGATTAAGTTTGAACTTCTCTCTTCCATCAAAGAATGGAAGAGTAGGTATTTTTTTGCCTCGATTGAGGGGGTCGACTGGGTCTGGAGCGCCCCGAATCGATCACCTAAAAGGGATTCAGCGGTCGACGCAGCCGACTCGGAGGTGTACGACCATATTCGCTCTGCCGAGGTCCCTTTGCTTGAGGTCCTGCAGTCAGAGCAGAATCTTCACGAGGCAGGGGTCGGCCCAACACAAGAGTTGGGTGAGTTCGGCTCAAGAGTCTTCTTTTTTTTTTTTTGAGCTGATGTCTTCTCCTTTGGTGCAGCTATGAAGTTCTCCACGGAGGAACTCCTCTCATTCTCCGAGCAGAGGAATCAAGAGGAGGGCATCGGCGAGCCCACTCCGAAGAGGGCTCGAATGGATGTTAGCATGAGCTCGGTACCAACCGAGCCTGTTCCCGAGCCCAGGAGGAAAAGGGTTGCTGAATCCACCTCCAAGGTTCTGAGGCGGCGCGATCTGGCCCCTACATCAGAACTCGAGGTGGTGGTCTGGGCTAGATTTGCCACCGCTGCTGTAGCGGTGGTGTCCCCTCCTCCGGAGATTGTCAAGGTCAAGGAGGACAGGGAGCCAGAGGGGGTGGGGCTGACTTCAACGGCTCCATCCGCGATGGCACCGAGCTCCCAGCCTGCACCAACAATTTCAACCGTCGATGGAGAAGGTGGCTCCGAGTCGATGGCAGGCAAGAGAGATAGGGACTACCATTGGGTCCCCTTCAGATTGGGGCCCAATATTTTCCTTGCCAAGGATCCAATGCTCATCGAGCAGATGATGGACTTCTCCATCCAGTCCTGCGACCGGGGGAGAGGAGCGGGAAGTATCTGGCTGACACCATCAGTGCGGCCTTCTCCAACCTTTACGCTGTAAGTTGTCTTCAGATATACCTTGCTCTCCCTCTCACCTCTTCTCCATCTAACATCATCTTCGGTGCAGCAAGGCACCGAACTCCTGCTGATCCGGGACTATTATCGTAACTGGGTCAGGAGGGATAAAGATGCAAGACAGAGTTCGAGTCTTCGAAGACCGAACTGAGACGGAAGAGCGACAAGCTCTGGGAGGCCAATATGATGCTCAAGAGCCTTCGAGATGAAGTTGCCAGCACCGGGCGATGCTCCAGGGAGCTCGAGGAAGAGCTTAAGTTGAAGAGTGCCTAGCTGAAGGAGCTTCAGGCCGAGCTGGAGGCGGCGAAAGGGCGGGCTGTCTCTTCTGAGAAGAAGGCCACAGATGCTGACCAAAAGGCTGCCGAAGCGGAGAGGAGGGCCTCTGCCGCTGTCAGTTCAGTGGAGGCCATGAAGAAAAAGGTCGCTGAGGTTGTCCGCAGTGCTGAGGACGCGGACAAGAGGGTGGCGGAGGCGATCATGAACTACAAGGCTTCCGAGGAGTTCAAATTGGACTCCAAAAAGGTAGCAATGGACTCCTTCCTCAAGGGGTTCGCCTACTGCCGGTCCCAGCTGCGTGGCGTCCTCTCGGATAAACGGATGGCCGTGCTCTGACTCCCGGGCTCCCAGGGCATGGAGACCTCGACTCCCACACCGGCTTCGACGAAGGAGTGCCCTGTCATGATCGCGCCAGCTCCTTAGGTAGCGATGGCGGAACCGGCTCCGCAGGTGGCTGAACCGGCCCTGCAGGTGGCGGTGGCTGAACCAGCTCCGTCGGTGGCAGCGATCGAACCAACCCCACCGGCGACAGTGGTGGAAGGAGAGGCCTCGACTTCAGAGGTCGAGGGCAACGGAGCTTCGGTGGCGCACCGCCCCGGGAAGCAACCGATAGAGTAGAGTAGGATCTTTTTTCTTTTTGTTGTTGTTTTTTCTGTGTTGCTTGGCATGTCGGGCCTCAAAATTATTGTAACCCTCTTGGTCAAGAAATGAAAATACATTTTTATCAAACTGCCTTGTTTCTTTTTTTCCTTTTGTGTATGTGGTAGGATCAAAAAGAAGGCTCCTCTTTGATTTCTGAGTGTGTAAGAATTGGTGGTGGAGAGCTCGATTCCAGACTTAGGCGCCTTGGAGCCGGGCTCGAAGATGTGGTGACCAGAGATCTGAGCTCCGGGTCTGGATGTTTTGGAGCTAGGCTCGAAGATTTTCTGCATCTCCAGGTGCTTCTCCGCCATGCGCCTGATGGCTTCGTCAGTGGACCCCTCCGCCGAAGGAGACGGAGAAGTTGACATGGGTGCATGGCGCCTGTGGCGGGGGGTCTTACTTTTCCTCCCTTGGTGGGGTCTGGACACCACCCGCTCAAGGTTTGGCAAGCGGCTCTCCCAGTCGGCAAACCCGGCTTGTTGTCTTTTTGCCGGAGTTTGGTGGCTACCCCGGTGGTTAGTGACGGCCCATGGCTGCGAAGTCCTTCCTTGGAAGGAATGCTGGCTATCGCGTGGTGCTACGACTTGGGCCACAGGAGTTCCTGGTTGCTGATGAGTAGCCAAGGACCGGTGTTGGTGTTGAAGCTGGCGCACTGCTGTGGCAAGAATCTGCATCTGCTGGGTGAGTCCAGCCAACTGAGACTCTGGTGGAGGCGGTTGAACTGGAGCGGGTGGTTCCACCTCTGGGTTATGAGGGTTTTCCCGAGAAGGGGAGTCCCCACACGACTGGTGGAGACCTCTCTGGCCCGCGTCGTCACCATCCTTCTGTCAGACTACTTGCAAAGGGGCTAAGGCTGGATCAGAGATTTCTTCTGCTTCCCAGCCCCTTCCTGGCACGTCAATCTGTTGCTGCCAAGATCATCGTGGCCCGTAGCTGCTGCTGAGGTCGGATCGCCCCTCCTGTGGTCTTGGGATGTCCTGCTCCCTAGAACCTGCAAAAAAGAGATTAGTGACCCGGGCCGGGGATTCCGACAGGGGCACTCTGACGGTCAAGTAGTGACGACCCAGGGGAACAGATCCTCCTGGTCGAGCCCCTCTTGATGGACTCCATGCTAGGAGGAGTGAGTAGTGTGCAAGTGAGATCCGAACTGGAGTGCAAGTGTGCCGGGAAAGATAGCGGCCGAGGTGGATGGGTCCTCCTGTGTGGCCTCCTTTCCCTTCTCCCCTTGGACCTTTGGTGGTTGTATTTGCTTGCTTACTTACTTTGCAAGTGTGTCGAAGGTTTTCTTTAAGTCTGGATGATTGTCAAATGTCTACCTCGGGATCTCCCCGGTATTGTCAAACGCATGCGGCAGCCTCCCATGCTGTGGACGGGACGTCTCCTCTGATCCGTACTGTTAGGGGCGTGCGATGGCATTCTGTGCTGTGGACGGAACATCTTTCCTGGTTGGTGATGAGGAAACTTCGGGGCGTTCTGACATTCCTTCCGGTTGCTCCATTCCGGGAAGCCTGGTAGTGTCTTAATTGGGGGGACTCCTCCTCTTGCCGGAAATGGCACCCGTAGGTTGTTGTTATGATTTGATAGGTGCTTTCCCGTGGTCCTCGGGTGGCCCGCCGGTGATCTGGGGAGGCGGCTCCGCTCCTTCGGTGGCTGGCGGCGTTGTCCGGGTCGGTTGCCAAGCTGAGGAGCTGGGACCCGGCTCTGACCTAGGAGGCTCGAACTGGCGGAGGAGGACTGAGCTTGACTCCGGCTCAGAGGGTTCAACCTCGGAGGGGCTGGACCTAGCACAGGAGGGCTGAGCTCGGCTCCAGCCTAGATGCCCCGAGCTTGCGGGTGCCGTCTTGACGGAGGAGGGCTGAGCTCGATCTGGCGGAGGAGGGTTGAGCTCGACTCTGGCCCAGGAGTCCTGCCTCGGAGGAGCTCGATCTGGCGAGGGAGGTCACTCGGCTCCGGCCTAGGTACCCCGAGCTTGCGGGTACCGACCTGGCGGAGGATGGAGCTCGGCTCTAGCGGGCCGCCTCGTTGATCCGGAGGAGCTCGGTCCGGTCATAGGAGCCCGAGATGGGATGCCCACTATGACGGACTTCTGACATGGCATCTACCGGAGAGTACACGTCAGCACGTCAGCTTCCAGCCACATCAGTTCCAATAACTACCGACAATCATTACTATATAATTAATACGAGTGAAAATATTATGTTTATTTAGAAAAATTTATATATTTTTAAGTATTTTTTTTATTCTATTTTATGTTTATTCTACATCATTGATATATTCTTGATTTTTTTTTTATTGTATTTGAATCAATGCAAATTAAACAGTAAGGGACCTGATTAAATTTAGCTCCGAATCCTTTTTAAAAAAAACAAGTTCATATATATATATATATATATATATATATATATATATATATATATATATATATATATCAAGCATAATTTGAGTAGGGTGTTAACCTCCAGATTTTTATATCTATATGGACTACAATTGTGCCAAAAAATAGCTATGGTCAGCGGTCACTTCAATACTACATGAACCATTCAATAGGAAAATAGAAATCATCCTGGCATTCTTTTATTCCGTGGTCTGGCGGGTGCAAATATCTTTTATTTTTGAGCAAATTAAAACTTTGGATTTGATGAGCCCACGGGGAGCATGCACGACATTTAAGAGCTCGGGTTCCCCTCGGACCCATCGGCGCCTACGTTGCTTCCTACGGGAATTCCCGCCTCTGTCCGGAGCGCTAGGCTCTTGTCGGTGGCACGACTTGTCGGTAGACTTTGGGTCAACTTCGTTTGAGAAAAACTTGGCCGTCGTCGGCAAGCAGGGTTAAAGCCAAGTTAATGTCCGGTCCTTCTACCTCGAAGCCGAGAGCGGGTCCAAGGTTCGACCTCACCACATGCGCTTGTCCCCTGGAATCTTCTTTGCAACAGGCCTGGCAATCCCCCCATTCCTAGAATTTGAAGCATTACATGACAATTGGATTAGCTTTCTAGCTGGACTGCAATACCAGAGGGTTTCCATTGGCCATGGCTTTAGCTTTTTTTTTTTCTTTCTTTTTTTTTTTTTTTTTTTTTTTTAATGTTTTTTGGGATGGAATGGTGGTGAGGTTCGAGAACTTCCCCGTCTACTACTATTTAGTCAAAGAGGAATATGAAAAGAAAGAGAGAGGAAGGAACTACGAGGGTTCATCCGGTTTCTCCAGCACGTAAGAACGGGGAAATGATGCAAATTAACAAGAGAGCACTTCAGGGGGAATAAAGGAAGACCTTCGATGACTTTTCCCGATCCAAGGTTCAATATGTGTGTATTTTAAATAGACATTCCCTTTTTTTTTTCTATCAAAAAAAAAACAAAGACATTCCTTTTTCTTTTCTTTTCTTTTTTTTTCCCTAAGGGCAAGGTAAAGATAAATGCCTATTTTAAAAATAGGAGCATTTTAAGTTTAAGTTCATGGTGATGTGCTTTTTTGATGCGGCATAATTTAAAACCTTGGTGCAACTCTCCGAGATTGTAGGAGAATATAATGATCCAAGATATCATAACAAACAGAATGGCCAGAAGATATTATTTAAATTTTATTAATTTTATATAATTATCTAAGTTCCAATCGATTCTGTTACTATTTATAATGATTCAGGATTTCATTTAGAAAAACTAATCGAAATATATTATTTAAATTTTTTGGCTTACATAAATACTCGAAATTTTTTTAATGACTAATCAATGTGAAACTTTTTGTCGACCTTACCGCCGTGGCCTGCAGCTATGAGTTGGCGCCGGACTGCGGTTTTCTTTGCTGCATAATCTCGATGCTCCCGGACCTGCAAAAACGAGATTAGAGATCC
This sequence comes from Areca catechu, assembly GCA_021397845.1. Lineage (NCBI taxonomy): Eukaryota > Viridiplantae > Streptophyta > Magnoliopsida > Arecales > Arecaceae > Areca > Areca catechu. The sequence continues at coordinate 40,770,005 of CM038039.1, forward strand.
GGGCCAGGGATCCCGGTGGAGGTACTCCGACGGTCAAGTTAGAGAGCGGTAAAGTGGAACAGATCTACTAAGACGGATCCCTGCTGGGCTTCCGTGCTCAGAGGAGTCTTTGATGAGAAGATGAGTGAGAACGAGAGGGATCAGCGCTTTGAATCCTGTGACCGGGTTCGTTGGGCCCGCTCTTGCGAGTTCCTCTGGAGCTCCTGTCGTAGGATCGCCTCCTCTTCCCGTGCGCGTGCTTGTCCTCTTGATTGCTTACCTCCATTCTTGCCCCCTCCCCTCTTTTTAGGTCGCCGGTCGCTGGATACATTCGTGCCTCGATTCCTCCTCCTGGGGAGGCTTTGGAGGTCAGCGACGCTTCGCGACCGTTCTTCCAGGTTGTCCCCCTTTACGGTCGGGAGTTAAGTGGTGAGCCGGTCTCGTCTGCCGTGCAGTCACGAAAGGGAGAACATGGCGAAGCCCCGATCCTTGCGAAGGAGCGAAGGGAGCCTGGCTCGACTTCGGTGAGGTGGGCCCATCTGGGGGCACCACCTGGCGAAGAAGCAGAGACAGGGCCACTCCGGCCGAGATAGACCCCACCTGGGTCGACACTTGGCGAAGTGGCAGAGGCCAGCTCGACTTCGACCGAGATGGACCCCGCTTGGGTCGACACCTGGCGAAGTGGCAGAGGCCAGCTCGACTTCGGCCGAGGTGGACCTATCTGGGGGGTGCCACTTGGCGAAGGAGCAGGGAGAGCCCGGCTTGACTCCGACAAGGTGGGCCCATCTGGGGGTGCCACCTGGTGGAGCAGAGGCGGTGCCACTCTGGCCGAGGTGGATCCTGCTTGGGTCGATACCTGGCGAAGGCAGAGGCCAGCTTGACTTCGATCGAGGTGGACCCATCTGGGGGGTGCCACCTAGCGAAGGAGCAGGGAGAGCCCGGCTCGACTCCAATGAGGTGGGCCCATCTGGGGGCGCCACCTGGTGGAGGAGCAAAGGCAGGGCCACTCTGGCCAAGATGGACCCCGCTTTGGTCGACACCTAGCAAAGTGGTAGAGGCCAGCTCAACTTCGTTCGAGGTGGACCCATCTAGGGGGTGCCACCTGGCGAAGGAGCAGGGAGAGCCTAACTCGACTACGGCGAGGTGGGCCCATCTGGGGGCACCACCTAGTGGAGGAGCAGTGGCAGGGCCACTCCGGACAAGATGGACCTCGCCTGGGTCGAACCTGGCGAAGTGGCAGAAGCCAGCTTGACTTCGACCGAGATGAAGCCATCTGGGGGGTGCCACTTGGCGAAGGAGCAGGGAGAGCCTGGCTCCACTCCGATGAGGTGGGCCCATCTGGAGGCGCCACCTCACGGAGGAGCAGAGGCAGGGCCACTCCGGTCGAGGTGGACCCCGCCTGGGTTGATATTTGGCGAAGTGGTAGAGGCCAGCTTGACTTCGGTCGAGGTGGATCCATTTGGGGGGTGCCACCTAGCGAAGGAGCAGGGAGAGCCCTGCTCGACTCCGGCGAGGTTGGCCCATCTGGGAGCACTACCTGGCAGAGGAGCAATGGCAGGGCCACTCCGGTCGAGGTGGACCCTGCCTGGTCGACACCTGGCGAAGTGGCAAAGGTGCCGAGCTCCGCTCGAGGTCGGCTTGACCGCTAGCCATGCCACCTGGCAGGGGAGCCCAGAGATGACGCTGCATGGCACTACCTGGCAGCCAACTGGATTTGACGCATAACTCCATGTCAGCGATGTTGCCATATCAGTTACCCCCCACTTCCAAGTCCCATCAGAGCGCCACTGCAGGGACGTGGGGAGTTAATTCGAAGATGACATGGGAGGACAAAAATCCTGCACAATAAATGCCGAGATCGCTGTCGCTCCGCCCGTCGTGCCTAAGATCCAATGCGTGGGTTCCACGTTCGCGTGTTCAGTGGGTCATAATTATGCCGTGCCAGACTCGAGGCGGTTTCCAGCAAAATGAAGTGTCATCGTCGGGCGCCTTCACACGTGGCGCTCATCCGATGGAGTTGGCGAAGATTGGAGCTATACGGCTGCTGTTGATTGGTTTGAAAAGAGAGGAGACTTTCCGGAAATGAGATCTTTTGGTTTTCTTATACCTCGCCGATGGTTGCAGCGGTCCCTCTTCTTCTCTCGGGTTGCCATTCTTCCGCCACAATATCCCGGTGAGTGCCCTGCGACCCCTATTTCTTTCATCTGCTTCTTCTGGAGTCTTAGTCCTCCCGAATTAGCCCTTCCTTTTCCTTCTTTGTCTCGATGGCTCCTTCGGGTCGTCATCACCATTCCTCTTCTAACCTGGATGAGGCCGGTCTGTCCTGGCTGAGGACTCCATCGCCCTTCTCTTCAGAGGATGAGGTTTCCATCGACGTCCGGCGGTGGTTGCGGCCGGGCGGTATAACCATTGGAGTCCCTAGGGCTCCTCCCATCATTTCTACTGTTCCCATCTTTGCCCTTCCCCCTCCGGTGGTAGAGACTTCTTCCGGTCCCTCCGGCTTCATTTCGACGATGACCGGAGATGACCTTTCTTGGATCTGGGACATGTATGGGGTCCCGGACTCCATCCAACTTTCACTCCCAGGGCCAAGGGATCGGGTGACTTCGAGCGGCCCTGGCAGAATCGCCTTCTATGAAGACTTCCTCACAGGGGGTCTTCGTTTTCCTCTCCATCCGTTCTTTCCTTTCTTAGCCATTTCCGACTCATTCCAGCCTAGTTGGCTCCCAATGCCATCAGGGTTATCTTTACCTTCATAGTTTTCTGCCACTTCCACGGGTTTGTTGCCCGTTTTTCACTATTCAAGATCCTTTTCACCCTGAAGCAGTACTCCACCGACGACGGCTGGTGGTACTTTTCTCCCCGGCCCAGGTGACTCCGGTTTGACCTCCCCACATCGATCAAGGGGTGGAAGAACCGGTTCTTCTTCACTTCGATTAGGGATGTCGACTGGACCTGGAGCGAGCCGGATCGGTCTCCGAACTGGAATTCTCAGGTCGAGCTAGCAAATCAGGAGGTCTATTCCCAGTTACTGGACGACGTAGTCTCTTCCCTTGATATTCTACTCTCAGAACAGAACTTGTTCGAGGCAGGGATCAGCCCAATATGAACGATTGGTGGGCCTCTACTCTCCTTTTTCCTTTTCTCTCTCTCTTTTTTTTTTTTTGAATCATCCGACATTCTGACCTTTTTCTTTCTTCAGGGATGCAGTTCTCCAATGAAAGTCTGATGGAAGGGGCCCAGAAGAGGAACACCCCTGAAGGAGCCCAGGAGGCTCCCCCGAAGAGGACCCGAGCGGAGACGGGCCAGGGGCTCAGGCCCACTCCAGTTCCTGTTGGGCCCAGGGTGATGGGTTCGGGCCCCAGGCCATCTCAGCAGTGGACGCCTGTCACAGACGTCGTCGAGATCGACTAGGGCGGGGAGATGGGGCGACCAGCACCTCCCCCGGTTGTTGCTGCACCAATTGCCGTGCCAGTGGCGGCACCGATGGCTACACCAGCGGCTGTGCCTTCGACCGCAGCTCCGCCCAGCGAGGGGACTACAGCTCGGTCCCCTTCCGAGTCTCAGCCTGTACCGCCCGTTCTCAATGGGGGCTCCTCCGTCATCCGCGACCAGTGTCTTGTGGAGAAGATGATGGAGTACGCGGCCCGGCCCTGGGAAAGTCGCCTGAGGGGCGACCGGGACTATGCGGATGCTCTGCTCAGGATCCTTCCCCTGCTCTTTACGGTAAGCATCTATCCCTTCTTTTAATGTTCCAGTTGGATCCTCCTAGAGCCTCAGCTCTTCCTTCAATGCAGATCGGAACCGACGTGCTTCTACTTCAGAACTTCCTCTCCACCTCAGCGAAGAAGGAAGCCGAGAAGGAACGGAAGCTGGGCAAGCTGGTGGCTGACGTGAAGGATCTCATGGACAAGGGCCATGAGCTGCGGGGAAGGAACGAGACCCTCGAGGAGGACCTGACCCATTCCGAAGGGCGGGTTAGGGAACTTGAGACCTCTCTTTCTGAGGAGAGGCTCTTGAGTCAGCACCGGGTCGAGGATGATGCGGCCGAGATCTCCTGCCTCAGGGGGCAGTCTCGGTCACTGGAGTGCCGGGTCGAGGAGGTCCTAAAAGAGTTGGCGACGGCCAACGAGAAGACCTCCTACGTCAACGGGCTGCTGGCGACCTCGCGGAAGGAGACACAGGAGGCCGTGCCGAAGTACTGGTCCTCCAAAGAGTTCGAGAAGGAGTTGCACGAGGCTGCCATGGATTCCTTTTTGAAAGGCTTTGGGGTCTGCTGGGAAAAGATGGCTGCCTAGTTTCCCGAGCTCGATTTGACCGGGATCGTTCTTGGCGGCCGCAGGGGGCAGCCTGAAGGAGGAGGAGCAGCACCAGGGGCCCCTGGCGAGGAGGCTCCTGGGCAGCCTTCTGAGGATGCGGTCGGTAGTGCAGAGTCCTCCCAGCCGGAGGAGGGACCGACAGCAGCAGGATGACTTCGAGTCCTCCATTTTGTATTCTAGCATAGGATTTCTCTTTTGTCTTTTTTGGATCACTCGGTCTGTCAGAACCCTCCTTCTTGTAAGAAACCTTACGTTAGAAATGGAAGTTTACCTTTTTTCAGTGCTTCTTGCCTTAAACTTTCTTTTTGCTGCTTGCTGGTATTGTGTTTGGTTGTTACATTGTTGCTTGTCATTGTCTTTTATGGGAGTCCAAAGCCTATAACTTCAACTTGCAGCTTGACTTGGGCCCTCAGTTTGAAACAAGGCTCAGGAGGGCTCCAGGCTTCGGGAAGGAACTCCTGATGTTTCTGGCTTGCACTTTGAAAATCTTTGGCACCGGGACTTAGGTCGCCGGGACATCCTCCGGACTGAGCTTTTGGATCTTGTGGTACTGAGACTTAGGTCGTCGGAACATCCTCCGGACTGAACTCCAGGATTTCGTGGATTCCGTGCCACCTTTCGGACTGAACTCTAGGGCCCAAAACCAGGTTCTGCTCGGCACTCCATACTGAACTCCGGGATTTTATGGAAGAACTGGGTTAGCACCACCTTCTGGACTGAACTCCGGTGCCTCATGCCGGAACTAGATTCCGTTCGGCTTTCCAGACTGAACTTTGGGATCTTGTGGAGGAGTTGGGTTCCTTGCCACCTTCGGAACCGAAGTCCGGGACTTCATGGGGGAAGTAGGTTCCGCGCCACCTTCCGGACTGAACACCGGTGCCTCATGCCGGAACTGGGTTCCGTTCAGCTTTTCGGACTGAACTCCGGGGCTTTGCATTTCTCGCGGACCGCTTCGCGAGATCTTTGCCTTGCCCTCATTTGCCAGACTTAAGGCCGGGCGGTGCTGGCCCTACGAGATAGAAATAAATATTGTGCAAAGAAAGAATCTCATTGTTAATATTCAGGAAGTCTTATATCACTGGTAATACATCCTTAGGTTCGCGGCGTTCCATGTCCATGAAAATCGATCCCCATCGAGCTCGGCAAGATAGTAGGCACCGTGAGGGAGTGCTTCGATCACCTGATAGGGACCTTCCCAATTCGGAGAGAGCTTTCCGCATTCCCGAGGTTGGGAGGCCTTGGCACGTCACAACACCAGATCTCCCGGGTGGAAGGACTTCGGCCTTACCTTGGAGTTGTAGTATCTGGCCACCCATTGCCGGTAGGCCGCCATCTGGACTCGTGCCTTGTCCCTCATTTTCTTGAGAAGATCCAAGTTGAGCAGTAGTCATGCTGGGTTCTCGACTTCATCATATTGTTCCACGCGCAGTGTCGGCAAGCTAAGCTCCACCGGGATTACTGCTTCCGCTCCAAAAACAATGTTGAAGGGAGTTTCATCGGTGGCCATCCTTGGGATTGTATGGTATGCCCATAGGACGCTGGAAAGTTTTTCAGCCCATCTCTCTTTGGCTTGATCCAACCTGGTCCGGAGCCCTTGTAGGATGGTCCGGTTGGTTACCTCGGCTTCCCCATTGGTCTGGGGATGTGCTATCGAGGTGAAGCGATGATGAATTCCGAGGCCGTTGCAGAACTCCTTGAATTCTCGACAGTCGAACTAACGTCCATTGTCAGTGATGATAGTGTGGAGGAGTCCGAAGCAACATATGATCGACTTCCAAAGGAACTTACTAACATTCGCCTCCGTGATCCAGGCTAATGGCTCGGCCTCGACCCACTTCGCGAAGTAGTCGATGGCGATAATCAAGAACTTATGCTGCCCAGACATGGGAGGAAAGGGACCGAGGAGGTCCATGCCCCACTAGGCAAAAGGCCAGGGGGCGGAGAGTTGGGAGAGCGGTGCAGTCGATTGGCGTTGCACGATGGCATGACGTTGGCAGCGGTCACACCTCTTAACGAAGTTGGCTGCGTCCTCCCTCATCATCTTCCAGAAGTATCCTTGACAGAGAGCCTTGTACGCCAAAGTCCTGCCCCCCACATGGTTCCCGCAGAGGCCCTCGTGAATTTCCTGGAGCACGAGTGCAGCCTCTGTGGGCCTTAAACATTTGAGGAGCGGGTAGGAGTATGACCTTCGGTAGAGCAGTTCGTCCATCAACATGAAATGCGCGGCCTTCCTCTTGATGAGGCCGGCCTCTATCCGATCCTCAGGCAAGGTACCATCGGTGATGTACTTGACGTACTTGTCCATCCAGCTGGGCTCCGGGGTGACCTACTTGACCTCTCTTGGGACTACATAGCTCGGGGCTTGGAGATGTTCGATATGGACGCGGCCCAACAATGAGTCTGGCAGGGTTGCTAGGCAAGAGAGGGCGTCAGCACAGGCATTTTCATCGCGCGGAATGTAGGAGACGCTGAAGCGCTTGAAACCCGCCGTGCTTACATGCACCAATTCCAGATACTTCAACATTTGAGGATCCCGTATCTCATACTCGCCTGAGACCTGCCCGGCGACCAGCTATGAGTCGGTGAAGACCCTCAGGTTGGTCACACCGAGCTCACGGGAGACCCTCAGTCCCACGAGGAGTGCTTCGTATTCCACCTGGTTGTTGGTGGCGGCGAACTAGAGGCGGATCGCGCATTCAGCTACAACTCCCTCATTGTTGGCGAGGATGAGGCCAGCCCTGCTCCCACCGAAGTTAGAGGCTCCGTCCACATGCAGGACCCATATGTCCTCCTCCGGTTCAGGCCCTGGTTATTGACTCTGGGGGTTCTCTTCCAGCCCCTCACCCAGGCCTACACACTCAACTAGAAAGTCAGCCAGTACCTGCACCTTCATGGTCGATCGCGGTCGATAGGCAATGTCGAACTCGCTAAGCTTCAGACCCACTTCGCCGGCATCCAGATGTATCAGGTCGGCTGAGCATGGCCATCAACGGTTGAGACTGCAATAGGGTGCACTTGGAAATAAGGCCTGAGGCATTGGGCAGACACTATTAGCACAAAAATTAACTTCTCGGATCGAGAGTACTTGAGCTCCGCATCACGGAGGAACTTGCTTGTATAATACACAGGTCTCTGGATTCCTTTGTTGTCTGTCCGGACTAAGATCGAGCTGATGGCATCCGGAGTGACCACCAGATACAAGAGGAGCTCCTCTCCCTCCTATGGCTGGGAGAGCAGCTGTGGTGATGCCAGGGTCTTCTTCAGCTCCTCAAACGCCTCCTGGCACTCCTTCATCTAGGAGAAGTCTTGCATCTTCCTCAGTACCTTAAAGAAGGGCTGGCAACGATCAGCAGATCGCGAAATAAACCAGCTCAGGGCTGCTACCCGATCGGTGAGCCACTGGACTTGCTTTTTGGAGGTGGGCGGCTCCATGTCAAGGATCGCATGAACCTTCTCCGGGTTGGCTTCTATCCTTCTTTGGGTCACCATGAAGCCGAGGAACTTTCCCGCCGCCACACTGAAGGCGCACTTCATCGGGTTCAGCTTTATTTGGTGGAGGCAGAGGTTGCAGAAGGTCTCCTCCAGGTCGTTGGCATGGTCCAAGGTTGGCTTGCTCATCACCAGCATATCATCCACGTATACCTGCATGTTGCGACTATTTGGTCTCTGAAGATCTTGTTGACCAGCCGCTGGTACGTGGCACCGGCATTCTTCACGCCAAAGGGCATCATCTTGTAGCAGTAGGTCTCGCGATCCGTGATGAAGGCAGTGTGCTCCTCATCTTTCGGGTTCATCCGGATCTGATTGTACCCAGAGAAGGCATCCATGAAGGATAGAAGATGGTGACCCGAAGTGGCATCCACGAGCTGGTTGATCTTCGGGAGGGGGAAGCTGTCTTTCGGGCAAGTTCGGTTGAGGTCGATGTAGTCCGCACAGATCCTCCACTTGTCGTTGTTCTTTCTCACCATCACCACGTTCGCTAGCCAGCTGGGATATTGTACCTCCCGCATGAAGCCAGCAGTGAGGAGCTTCTCCACCTCTTCATTGATCGCCTTCTGCCTCTCTGCAGCAAAGCTCCTCTTCTTCTGCCTAACTGGACGGCACTTGGGATCAATCTTCAACTGGTGGGTGATGATGTCTGGAGGAATACCCGGCATGTTCACTGCAGACAAGGCGAACACATCTGCATTAACCCGGAGGAAGTCTAGCAAGCGAGCCTGCTCGTCCTTTGGGAGTTGGGCTCCTACCTGCACTATTCTCTGCGGGTTCAAGCCAAAGGGATATGTCAGCAAGCGCTCCACCGGGCCGTCCCTGGGATCCTGTATCCTTTGGTCGAGGTCATCGACATCAGAGTCGAGCTCGGCACTCCGGGCGCCCGGGACAGCCTGCAGGCAATGCTGAACGGGTTGAACTGCCCCCCTCATCTCTCCCACCCCGAAAACAGTGAGAAACTGCACCAACAATCTTTTGGTGGAAATGACTGCATCAAGCTGGTTGAGCACCGGCCTGTCGGGGTAGAGTCAAACAACGGTGAAGGTCATCATGACCGTGCTCTGTCGGGGCAGAGTCCCGGCGGTAACAAGGAGAGTGATCTCCCCCTCGACTCCCACAGAGTCTCCGGTGAAACCTATGAGAGGGGTGTGCACCGGCCTTAACCGATCACGAGATAAATTCATCTGGGAGAAAGCATCGTAGAAAAGTATGTTGGTAGAGCTCCCACTATCAACTATAATTCGATGTACAGGATGCTTAGCGATGGTCATTTCGACCACCACTGCATTGTTATTTATATTTTCACTTTTATTTTGACCTCCCTTCCCCTTTTCAAAGGGAAGTACACTTTCCAGATCTCCTCCTTCCCGGGCTCTCTTTGACACGCGCCCTATCTCCCAAGAAATCATGCCCACCGGCTTCTCCGTGGGGCCGTTATCTACTGCAGGAATAGGAGGAAGGGCCGCAAGTGGCTGGTCCTTCACCGGGGCTTCCCTTCCCACGAACTTCTTTAGAAAGCCCCTTCTGATGAGGTCCTCGATCTCCTGCTTCAGGTTACGACACTCCTCTGTATCATGGCCGTGGTCGCGACGGAATTAGCAGTACTTTGTCTTGTCATGACGAACCTTTAGGTTATGAGGAGGAGGACGGTGGAGGTAACCCTCGCCCTCGATCTTCATGAGGATCTTGGTTCTTGGAGCAAGGAGGGGAATAAAGGTCCACTCCGGAGCAGGACCATTCTTTGACTTTGGCCCCGACTGGAAGTCCGTGAGCGGCCCGGGCCTGTGGGTCCCCCGAACATCCTTCGAGGTGGACCTCTTCGAAGGCTTCCCATCTAGCTCACTCATGGTACGGTCGTTCTCCTCAGCTCGGATATACTTGTGGACACGAAGGAGGTGTTCGGAGTATGTCTTTGACGGTTTTTTGTTCAACGAGTATGTCAGACGGGAGGTCCTGAGCCCTCGCTTCAGAACCAACATGGCGACGGGCTCGTCCAGGCTATAGATCTCCAGGACGGCAGTCTTGAAGTGGGTTACATAGTCCCGTAGGAGCTCCTGGTCTTACTGGCGGATGGAGAAGAGGCTATTGACTTTTCTTGGCACATTTTGATAAACGTCGAAGTGTGCCACAAACTTTCCTTCCAACTGCTGGAAGGAGTCGATAGATTCAGGCTTGAGGTGGGTGAACCAAACTCGGGTAGCCTTCTGGAGGGTGGCCGGGAAGGTGATGCACAAAAGGACATCCGTCGCCCCCTGGACTCTTATGAGAGCCTTATAGCTCTCTAGATGGTCCAGGGGGTCGGTGGTCCCATCGTAGGAATCCACCTGAGGCATACAGAATTGACTCAGAATCGATTCCTCTTGGATCTCCCGGGAGAAGGGGGGTCGGGCGTTATAGCCCACTGGCTCACTGGGGGAGCCCTGCATGTTGGCAAACTAGTGGGAGAGCTCCACCAGTTTGCGCTCTTGCTCTTCTAGGCGCCTCTCAGCTAGATGCCCGATGGCTTCATCAGTGGAACCCTCCACCTAGGCCGCTGGAGAAGAACATGCCGATGGGTCGTGGCGAGGGTCCTTGCTGCGGCGATGCTTGCTACGCTTGGCAGCATCATTGTTTTCCGTCGGGATCAGCTCTCATGGTCCGCCAACCCAGAATGATTTCTAGACTCCCGCGGGGATTGGTTGCTGCCCGCGAGTGGGATGGCCTACCCTGGATGGAGCGCAGGCTTCTGCGGGGGCCCGCGGCTTGGGCCGCGGGGGTCCATGGCTGGGGTTGAGTGACCAGGGAGTGCTACTGATGCTGCAGCTGCCTTACGGCCATGGTCAGTGTCTGCATTTGTTGGACAATGGCAGCATACTGATCATCCATCAAGGGAAGCTAAGAAGGTGGAACAGGAGGAGCTGGGAGTTCCCTTTCTGGGCTATGGGGGCCCGGAGAAGAGGGAACCTCTCCTGCCCGACCGGTAGAGGTTTCACGTCCGCGAGGCACCTCCATACTTGGAATCGAGCTGCTTGCGAGCTCGAGGGTGGCTTACTCGTCTAGGGGCCTTATCCCCCCTATCTGGCATGCCAATCTGTTGCCAACCTTACCACTGTGGCCTGCAGCTGTGAGTTGGCACCGGACTGCGGTCCCCTTTACTGCGGAATCTCGATCCTCCCGGACCTGCAAAAATGAGGTTAGAGACCCGAACTGGGGATCCCGACGGGAGTACTCTGATGGTCAAGTTAGAGAGCGGTAAAGTGGAACAGATACACTAAGACGGATCCCTGCTGGGCTTCTGTGCTTAGAGGAGTCTTTGATGAGAAGATGAGTGAGAACGAGAGGGATCAGCGCTCTGGATCCTGCGATCGGGTTCGTTGGGCCCGCTCTTGCGAGTTCCTCTAGAGCTCCTGTCGTAGGATCGCCTCCTCTTCCCATGCGCATGCTTGTCCTCTTGATTGCATACCTCCATTCTTGCCCCCTCCCCTCTTTTTAGGTCGCCGGTCGCTAGATACATTCGTGCCTCGATTCCTCCTCCTGGGGAGGCTCTGCAGGTCAGCAACGCTTCGCGACCGTTCTCCCAGGTCATCCCCCTTTACAGTCCGGAGTTAAGTGGTGAGTCGGTCTCGTCTACCGTGCAGTCATGAAAGGGGGAACTTGGTAGGGTCCCGATCCTTGCGAAGGCACCCTCGGGCCTGAGGCGTTGACCGTGGCCCTCCCTTTTTGGAGTACCGGGTTACTGGGTGCTAGATTCGGTACCTTGAGGTGGACCCATCTGGGGGTGCCACCTGGTGAAGAAGCGGAGGGAGCCTGGCTCGACTTCGACGCGGTGGGCCCATCTAGGGGCGCCACCTGGTGAAGGAGTAGAGATAGGGCCACTCCAACCAAGGTGGACCCTGCTTGGGTCGACACCTGGCGAAGTGGCAGAGGCCAGCTCGACTTTGGCCGAGGTGGACCTCGCTTGGGTCGACACCTGGCAAAGTGGCAGAGGCCAGCTCGACTTCAGCCGAGGTGGACCCATCTGGGGGCTGCCACCTAGCGAAGGAGCAGGGAGAGCCCGGCTCGACTCCAACGAGGTGGGCCTATCTAGGGGCGCCACCTGGCGGAGGAGCAGAGGCAGGGCCACTCCGACCGAGGTGGACCCCGCCTGGGTCGACACCTGGCAAAGTGGCAGAGGGCAGCTTAACTTCGATCGAGGTGGACCCATCTGGGGGGTGCCACCTTGCGAAAAAACAGGGAGAGCCCGGCTCGACTCCGGTGAGGTGGGCCCATCTGGGAGTGCCACCTGGAAGAGGAGCAGAGGCAGAGCCACTCTGGCCGAGGTAGACCCCGCCTGGGTCGACACTTGGCGAAGTGACAGAGGCCAGCTCGACTTCCGCTGAGGTGGACCCATCTAGGGGGTGCCACCTGGCGAAGGAGCAGGGAGAGCCCGGCTCGACTACGGCGAGGTGGGGCCATCTGGGGGCACCACCTGGCGGAGGAGCAGTGGCAGGGCCACTCCGGACGAGGTGGACCCCGCTTGGGTCGACACCTGGTGAAGTGGCAGAGGCTAGCTCGACTTCGATCGAGGTGGACTCATCTGGGTGGTCCCACCTGGCGAAGGAGCAGGGAGAACCCGGCTCGACTCCGGCGAGGTGGGCCCATCTCGGGGCACCACCTGGCGAAGGAGCAGAGGCAGGGCCACTCCGACCGAGGTGGACCCCACCTGGGTCGACACCTGGCGAAGTGGCAGAGGCCAGCTCAACTTCGACCGAAGTGGACCCATCTGGGGGGTGCCACATGGTGAAGGAATAGGAAGAGACTGGCTCGACTCCGGCGAGGTGGGCCCATCTAGGGGCGCCACCTGGCGGAGGAGCAGAGGCAAGGCCACTCCAGCCCAGGTGGACCCTGCTTGGGTCGACACCTGGCGAAGTGGCAGAGGCCAGCTCAACTTCGACCGAGGTGGACCCATTTGGGGGGTGCCACCTGGTGAAGGAACAGGGAGAGCCCAGCTCGACTCCGGCGAGGTGGGTCCATCTGGGGGCGCCATCTGGCGGAGGAGTAGAGGCAGGGCCACTCCGCCCGAGGTGGACCCCACCTGGATTGACACCTGGCGAAGTGGCAGAGGCCAGCTCGACTTCTGCCGAGGTGGACCCATCTGGGGGGTGCCACCTAGCGAAGGAGCAGGGAGAGCCCGGCTCAACTACGGCGAGGTGGGCCCATCTGGGGGCGCCACCTAGCGAAGGAGCTGTGGCAGGGCCACTCCGAACGAGGTGGATCCCGCCTGGATCGACACCTGGCGAAGTGGTAGAGGCCAACTCGACTTCGATCGAGGTGGTCTCATCTGGGTGGTGCCACCTGGTGAAGGAGCAGGGAGAGTTCGGCTCGACTCCGGCGAGGTGGGCCCATCTCGGGGCACCACCTGGCGGAGGAGCAGAGGTAGAGCCACTCCGGTCGAGGTGGACCCCGTCTTGGTCGACACTTGGCGAAGTGGCTGAGGTGCCAAGCTCGGCCTAAGGTCAGCTTGACCGCTAGCCAAGCCACCTGGCAGGGGAGCCCGAAGATGACGCCACGTGGCATTGCCTGGAGATCAATTGGATCTGATGTATACTCCACGTCAGCGATGTTGCCATGTCAAAACTAAATACACTCTTGCATGGATCCCATACAACTGCCTAAGACGCCTGAGGTTTTTTGATTTGTAACTTAATATCTCCTCTGCTGGCGGGCAGGGCTCATTTTGTACATGACACTGCTTGTATTTCTTTTATATTTTAACATCAGCAAATACCATTACCAAAAAGAGAAAAATAACTAAATGCCTTCTCTCTCTCTCTCTCTCTCTCTCTCTCTATATATATATATATATATATATATATATATATATATATATATATATATATATGATAAAAATCATCAGAAGAATTTTTATGATTATATAAGAATTAATAACAAAAATCTTAAATTATTTAAGAATTTTTAATTTTTTCTAGAATCTTAATTTAGTACAACCATACCATCCAACTTTTAAATTTGTTTAATTTTAATGTTGACCGTAAATCTAGCTAACGTGATAGAATTGTCGCATAATTTATTTATATAGTTTCTCGTCAAGAATAAGAAAAAAAAATTACTTACGGGTAGAAAGGGATGATGCATAAGATGAATTCTATCGTGGCAGCCAAACAAACTTCATGTTAAGATCCGAATTGAATAGATTCAAAACTTAGATGGTATAATTATATTAAATTAAAATTCAGAATGAAATTAAAAATTTTTAAATAATTCTTGATTATTTTTGCATAACTAATATATTGTATAATGATACAAAGCAGCATAACTAATTGCACCGGGATATGATTTGGTCAACTGCTCCTCTTGCGATAGAAATGCAGATGGACGATGATCACCTGGATTACCACGTGCATAAGCTATTAAACTATAAAAAATATATATAATTGATATTGTTATGATATCCCCTTTTTTTTTATTATTATTATTATTTTATTGGACCGCTCTCTGAACCAATTTATGGTAAAGAAAAGGATCTTCGGCTTCATATTATTACCTTGATCCGAAGACGTAGCCTGATATTTTTTATTATTATAAGCCAGGTTTATTCATTGTCTTTGGCTTCGTATTATTGTCTCAGTCCGAAGACCGCGCGTAATATATATGACTTCGAATGTCTTATTCCGGAAGATAAGCTTATTAACTTTGGGTCTTCGGCTTCGTATTATTATCTCAATTCGAAGACTATGCCTAATATCTATGGTTTCGTATCTCTATCTATAATCCAGGAGATAAGTTTGTTTACTGTCTTCGACTTCGTACATCCACCTTGATCCGAAGACTTAACCTAACATCTTTATCTATGACTTTAAGCCAGGTTTGTTATTCTGTCTTCGGCTTCGTACAATTATCTCGATCCGAAGACTTGACCTCCCAGGTGAATGTCTTCGGTTTTGTACAATTATCTCGATCCGAAGACTTGACCTCCCAGGCGAATATCTTCAACTTTATTCCTTCAATATGATCTGAAGACTGTAAGTGTTTACTGTAATTGTTTACTTTTGCTGCATTCAGAAGAATCCGAAGTGTGAAACTAAACATTCCCTTCAGGAGCGCTACTAAAGGGAATGTAGAGCTCATTTCAGATGTATACTTAAAGAAGGAAGATTATTGGACGTGTGAATTTCTTGGACAAACAGTTGAAATCTATTTGGTTGTTGCAACCACCCACATGGTCCAAAACCTCAAGATTGGGTAAACTCCGAGTGTAACTGATTTTCCAACAACCACCACTTACGGTTATGAGGAGGTTGCGTTCGCCAACTCCCATAACCGTCAGTAGTTACGTTGGAGCCTATAAATACTGGTAAGAGGGAATACTCAGGGGGAGGCGACTTGATTTTTCTCTTTCTTGCATTACAAATTTTCCTTTCCCTCTCTGCTTTCAAAACTCTCCATTCTGCTGTTGCCTGAGCTCCTTCTGACTTAGGCATCGGAGTGTCCCCCGTCGAAAAATCTCCGATCAGGGATCTGTTTTGTAGGTTCCGATCGATGGCAATCCGGCGAAAGGACCACTCCATCCGATCGACAGAGGTCAGCATTAACAGATTGGCACGCCAGGTAGGGGAAGAGTTTAATTCCTCTATTTTGAAGGAGAGTTTCTGCTGGGCAAGAATGGTAAAAGGGAAAAACAAGAACACATTTACGAGTCAGGAGCAGCAGGCTCCTCCGTCAAACGGACCTCCGGTCAGCACTCTTCCGGCGGTTCAGGGATCACAATCTCCTATGCTAATGGTGGAGAAGCAGCAATTCGAAAGTCTGGTGAACAAGGTAGAGACCTTGATGGCGTTGGTGCAGCACTTGCATGAAGCTGCAGCTCAAAAACAAGGCCCTCTCTCTGTTCCACAATCTAGCTACCAACCTGAGAAGGAGAAAGAACAACGCCGAGAGATCACCCCCAGCTCCTCACAGATTCGGTCATCTCATGGCCGCTACACCTCTCCACCAGATCGACAAGCAGAAAATCATGGTGGAAAGAAGAGGGTCCGACGTTCTCCTTCTGTTTCTTCTAGAGGCTGTGTACCAGAAGGTTCAAGAGAAAAAGAGATCAATCATGAGGTGCAGGAGAAGTTTAAGGCTATGCAAGCGCAGATAGCAAGAATTTCAGAACTGAGAAGAAACGATGAGGTCGTGACCTTCAACTCTCAGCCTCCTTTTTCTGATGAAATTATGGATGAAGTTATCCCTAGGCATTTCAAGATCCCACAATTGGAGGCCTACGATGGGTCTTCAGACCCCCTCGACCATCTGGGGAGTTACAAAGCGCATATAATGGTACAAGGAGCAACTAATGCTCTCTACTGCATTGCTTTTCCTACCATTTTGAAGAAATCTGCTCGAATCTGGTATTCGAGCCTACCTCCGAACTCAAGTCATTTCTTTGCTGAGTTAGAGCTGCAATTTGTCTCGCACTTCAGGACGTGCCAGAAGATGCCGCGCAACACTGACAGTTTGTTTCTTCTTCAACAACAAGAAGGAGAAAGTTTGAAAATATTTGTCCACCGTTTCAATTCGGCCACCCTAGAAATTCCGAACTTGAATGAGCATGTGGCCATGTCTGCCTTAAAGAAAGGATTGAAATCGTCCAGGTTCACTTTTTTCCTGGACAAAAGATTCCCAACAAGCTATGCCGAGCTATTGGCAAGAGCTCAGAAATATGCTGTCGCTGAGGAGCAAGCGGCAAGCCGAAGACTGGCGGAGGGGAGGTTCCCTCCCAAGAAAAAAAGTACTAGAGAACCGAACACGCCAACATCCTCTAACAACGCTTCGGTCTCTAGGCGCAGCCCCAGGTCCAGACAGTAGAACAATCGATTCAACGCCTACACACCCCTCAACTTGCCTAAGGAGAAGATTTTGCTGAAAATTGAGAAAGAAAAATATTTCCAAAGGCCACGTCCCCTGAAAACACCTACAAAAGCAAGGGACAAAAGCAAGTACTGTCGATATCATCGAGATCATGACCATAACACTGAAGAATGCTTCCAACTTCGGGATGCTATCGAGGATTTGATAAAAAGAGAATATCTGGAAAAGTATGTCAACCGCCTAGAGTCTCAAGCCGAAGCAACTGCCCTTCCAAGAATATCCGATGAAGCTGATTTGCCTCACCAAAAGCCAACTGGTGGAGATGTTGGGATGCTTCATCGGTCATCGGCATGGGACGTAGAAGCTGAAGAAAGTGTCCTGAAGAGGTTTTAAGGAAAAACTTCCATCACTTTCTCCGATGAGGATGTCCAAGGTGTACAACTTCCACATGATGACCTTGTAGTGGTCTCGGCAATAATTGCCAAATTTGATGTAAAAAGAATATTGATTGATAATGGAAGTTCAGTTGATGTATTGCTGTATGATGCTTTTCTTTAGATGGGATTGTATGGACATGAATTGCGAAGATCCTTTATTCCAATAACTGGTTTTGGTGGAAATCAAGTTGGGGTTGAGGGTGAAATGGTCTTGCTTGTAACTTTTGGGTCCGAACCATTTCAAAGGACCCTTCCAATCAGTTTTATTGTAACCACAACATCTTCAGCTTATAATGCAATCTTGGGGCGTCCAGCATTAAATAAGTTCAGAGCCATAGTCTCAACATACCACTCGTTGGTTCGGCTTCCTACCAGGACAGGCATTGGAGAAGTAAGAGGAGATCAAAAGATCGCTCACCAATGTCTAATAATTCAAAGCAAACAAGCATCCAAGCCTTTAGCACTTGACCAGCTAGATCTAAGAGATGAATCCAAAGACTCTGGAGAACTAGTGGAAAAAATACTCTTCATACCATTATTCGAAGATGACCCGACTAAGCTTCTGCAAATTGGCAGCTTACTCGATGAGGAGTCAAAGGTAAAACTAATTTTCTTTCTTCGAGATAATGCTGATATTTTTGCTTGGACTGCTTCAGACATGCCTGGAATTCCGTCTGAAGTGATTACATATCACTTGGAAGTATCTCCCAACTATAAGCCAGTACGGCAAAAGAAGAGGAACTTTGCTCCAGAAAGGCAGAAGGCAATTGATGAAGAAGTTAATAAACTCCTTGAAGCAAACTTTATAAGAGAGATCCAATACCCGAGTTGGTTAGCAAATGTGGTCATGGTAAAGAAATCAAATGGCAAGTGGAGGATTTGTATAGATTACACTGATCTCAACAAAGCATGCCCAAAGGACAGTTTTCGTTTGCCAAAAATCGATCAGTTGGTTAATGTTATGGCTGGTCATCAATTGTTGAGTTTCATGGATGCCTTCTCAAGCTATAATCAGATCCGAATGAATCCTGAGGATGAAGAGAAGACCGCTTTTGTTACAGAGAAAGGACTCTACTGTTACCAGGTGATGCCGTTTGGGTTGAAGAATGCTGGGACAACCTTTCAAAGACTCATCAACAAAGTCTTCAAAGACCTGATTGGGAGAAGCATAGAAGCTTATGTTGATGATATGATAGTAAAGAGTCTTCATAAGTCTGACCATATTGTAGACTTGAAAGAGTCTTTTGATGCTCTAAGACGCCATCAGATGAGATTGAACCCAACCAAGTATGTCTTTGATGTGACTTCTAGAAAGTTCCTGGGATACCTGGTTACCAAGCGAGGAATAGAAGCTAATCCAGAAAAGATACAAGCTCTTCGGACTATGAGGCATCCCACTTGTAAGAAAGAAGTTTAAAGGCTAACGGGGAGAATTGCCTCTTTGAGCCATTTCATTTCCCGCTCCGCAGAAAGGTGTTTATCCTTCTTCAAGGTTCTTCGTCATACTCAAAATTTTGAATGGACAGAAGATTGCAGAATCGCCTTCGACAAGTTGAAGGAATATTTGGAAAACCCACCCTTGCTTTCTAAACCCTGTGAAAGAGAAACACTTTATTTATATCTATCAGCTACAGACGAAGCGATTAGTTCGGTTCTGGTACGAGAAGATGCCAATCATTTGCAGAAACCGATTTACTACACTAGCAAAGTGTTGCATGAAGCTGAAGTCCGATATCCCAGAGTGCAAAAGATTATCTTTTCTCTAGTGGTGGCGGCGAAGCTTCTTCGGCCTTATTTCCAAGCCCACTCTATTATGGTTTTGACAGATCAACCATTGAAAGCCATACTTCGTTGTCCTGATACTTCATGAAGGATAGCTAAGTGGGCTGTTAGATTAGGGGAGTTTGATATTGATTATCAACCTAGATCAGCAATGAAGGCACAAATTTTGGCTGATTTTGTAGCTGAGTGCACATGGGGATCTAAAGAGGACCAGCTAAGAGCCAAAGAAGAAGATACTGAAGACAATCCAGAGTTCATTTAGATGTTATATGTCGATGGTGCTTCGAATGCCAACGGTTGTGGTGCGGGCTTAATTCTGGCTGGTCCGAATGGACAGGTGATTGAATATGCTCTTCGATTTTCTTTTCAAGCATCAAGTAATCAGGCAGAGTATGAAGCATTCATTGCTAGACTTAGAATCTCCTAAAAATTAGAGATCAAAAGGATCAAAGTTTTTTTCGATTCATAACTAGTGGTGAATCAAGTGAAAGGTGATTTCGAAGCTCGAAATTCAAATATGGTCCAATATCTAGAAAAGGTTCGAAGCCTAACATCTAGCTTGGAGCATTTTGTGATTGTTCATGTGCCAAGGACAGAAAATTCTCGGGCAGATGCTTTTTCAAGACTTGCAACTACTGCACCAGATTCTCTTGGAAGGACTTATGTGGAATATCTTGAAGATCCCAGCATATCAGAATCTCCAGCTAAAATATGTCAAGTTGAACGTGAACCTTTATGGATGGATCTAATTCTCAAGTTCTTAAAAGACGGCACCTTGCCCGAAGACAAGCTGGAAGCTAAGCGGCTTCGGTGGACAGCCTCTCAATATGTTATCTTGGATGAAGTATTATATAAGAGGTCTTTCACACAACCTTTGCTGAAATGTTTAGGCTCATCCGATGCAGATTATGCACTCAGGGAAGTGCATGAAGGAATATGCAGAGATCATCTGGGAGGCAGATCTCTGGCATACAAAATAATCCGTCAAAGTTATTATTGGCCAACCATCCAGAAGGATTCTGCAGAATTTGTTCGAAGATGTGATCATTGTCAAAGATATGCCAATGTACAAAGATGGCCTGCTAATCAGTTAACTCCATTGACAGCTCCCTGGCCTTTTGCACAATGGGGAATGGACATTCTTGGTTCGTTTCCTCCAGCTTCCGGGCAGCGAAAATTTTTTATAGTGGCCATTGATTACTTTAAAAAATGGGTCGAAGCTGAGGCATTGGCACAGATTACTGAAACAAAAGTTGAAACTTTCATGAGAAATTTCATCATCTTCCGATTCGGGATTCCCTATTCTATAATAACTGATAACGGAATACAGTTCGACAATCCGAAATTCAAGAACTTCTGCACTCAATATCACATTCTTCACAAACTTACTTCAGTAGCACATCCTCAATACAATGGATAAGCTGAAGTAACAAACAGGACTATTCTTCATGGCCTTAAAACTAGATTAAATGACGTTAAGGGTTAGTGGGCCGATGAATTAAACTCAGTTTTTTGGGCATATTGGACCACTCCCAGAACAGCTACTGGTGAATCTTCTTTTCATCTTTCTTACGGTACTGAAGCAGTCCTTCCTATAGAGGTCTCTTTACATTCTCTTCGGATTGATCACTATGAAGAACCCGAAAACTCTGAACGCCGAAGAATTGACCTGAATTTATTGCAAGGCACACGACTTCAGGCACAGGTGAGAATGACTGCATATCAACAGAAAATAGCGAGATACTACAACTCTCGTGTAAAAGAACGGACCTTTCGTCTTGAAGATCTAATTCTACGAAAGTCTGAGGTATCCAAACCAGCTGAGCAAGGTAAACTTTTCCCTACATGGAAAGGGCCATACCGAATCAAAGAGGTTGTTCGACCCGGAATTTATCAGTTAGAAACTTTGGAAGGTATTTTATTACCTCGACCTTGGAATGTACAAAACCTCCATAAATATTATCAATAAAGGTTCCATTCAAGGTCATCAATACAGATTTAATCTATTTATCTTAATTTTATTTCTTAAAGGCATTATGATCTCCATGATCTACTATATAAAATACCGAGGTAAGCATAACTAGCCTATCTTGTCTCTCAAAAAAGGCATGATGATGATCTCCGGATCTACCTCACGAAGCATCGAGTTGGGCTTAAAACAGTCCATTTTAATCAAAAAGGCATGAGGGTGATCTCCGGATCTACCTCACGAAGTGCCAAGGTGGGCATGATCAACCTGTCTTAGTACCAATACGAAAAGGCATGAGGATGATCTTTAGATCTACCTCACAAAGTGCCGAGATAGGTCCGATTAGCCTATCTCAATTCTTAAATGACTCAAGATCTATTTTATCCTAAGTTTGAAGACTTAGCTTATTTTCAAGTCCGAAGACTTGATTCTTATCTGGAATTCTTTTATCCTAAGTTTGAAGACTTAGCTTATTTTCAAGACCGAAGAATTACTTATCTGGTATTCTTTTATCCTAAGTCCGAAGACTTAGTGCAAATTCAAGTCCAAAAGCTTGACTCTTATCTGGTATTCTTTTATCCTAAGTCCGAAGACTTAGTGTATTTTCAAGTCCGGAAACTTGATTCTTATTTGGTATTCTTTTATCCTAAGTCCGAAGACTTAGTGCATTTTTAAGTCCAAAGACTTGATTCTTATTTGGTAAGTCCGAAGACTTCGCGTATTTTCAAAGCTAAAGATGACTTTTGTCTGGAGATTTGGTTTTCTTCACAATAATATAAAATTATTTCCCAAGTCCGAAGACTCGGTATTATGTGGGTATTATGTGCTTCGGAGTTCTTAATTATCCGAAGAATTTATACTTAGAAAAATATCAATCCATCCACGTACAATTAAAAAATTTTAGAAGAAATTTTTCATTGATAAAGGTTTTCTTACAATCTTTCAAAAAAAAAGGGGGGGGGGGGCGATTACAAGTTATCTACTGGGGCATCATCAGTGAGATCAATAGGACCCACCACCTCTTCAGTCGTTGGTGGTGCTTCAGGATCTCTTTGTGGTTCAGGCTCATCTGGATCTTCGGTATCAAATAGCTGAATTCCCAAAATGTCTAAATTTGGGTAAAACATTTTCACTTCCTCTATCCCATCATTGAAGCCTCCTTTATAACTGTGGATCCCGGCTTCGACCATTTCGGCTTCAAAGGCTGAAGAGGCTTTGAAATCTTCTATCATCTTTTCTAGTTGATCTTTTAAAGAGCGATTTTCTTCAACAACCTCATCAGATTTTTTCTTTTCCTCCTTGGACTTTTGAAGAGCGTTTTTAAGGAGAACTTCCATAGAATGAACCTTGTTTTTTCTTTTTTTTCAGCCTCGCTTCTTGCTCAGAGTTCTTCAACTTGAGTTTTTCTACTTCAGCTCTCAAGTTCTGAGCCAAGGTGTCGCTCTGGGCAAGCTTCTCCTCCAAAGCCTGCCTTTGCTCTTTAGATACAGCCTTCTCGGCTTCGATCGCTTTTATTTTCTCTTTCATTTTCCTATAGGTCACTCTAAAGTCGAAGATGCTCTCCTCCATATGAGTAATATCATGTATCATTTGCAATAACAAGCTGAAGACTCAGCAACAATAAACCTAAATTTGACAGGATAAATGGATATTTACCTTCAACGCAGATGAGAACACTGAATCCGAAATTTCTTCGATACACTGGGACTTAACTTTGTCCCAGTCTTTCGGAAGAAGAGTGCGCTTCATCATTTCCCTTGCTAATTCGGGATTCTCCAAGCCGTCTTGATCCGAGAAGATAGTGAAATCCATATTGCATCCCCCCTCTGAGCTGGCATTCCACCTAGGATCGTCTTCAGATCGGTACTTCGACCTTTCCAGACTTTTATTTTTTGGAGGTGCGATCACGGATTCTTTATTAAAAGATATGACACGCTGACCCAAGGTTGGCATCGGTCGAGGACTCTTCGGAGAGGGCATCCTCGGAGATGGACTTCTGGCAGGATCAGGTGGAATTGGGGAAGCAGAAGGAATATCTTCATCAGATGCGGGCCTTATCGGAGGAGTGCTTGAACCCTCCTCAGCACTTCTTTTCTTTCGGATTTCGGTTGATGTAGGAGCAGACACTGCTCTCTTTCTGGAAGCTTGCCGAACTTTTTCAAGTTGTGGCTTCATTTTCTTACCTACAAGTAAAGACATATTTCGTCATATACATATGCATGGAAAAAGGAAGCAAGAAAAAATAAAAGTCCCTCCGAAGATTGCTAATTCTATACCTAATATCGGGACCTCGCTGATATGGGCCTGGTGAAGATTTTCTTCCTTCAGCAGTTCTTTAAGTAAGGGGATCTCCGGCTTCGCTAAGGTGTCAAAGTCCCTCGCATCGGATCTCAGGACTTTCTTCCCATCGTTTGCATCCAAACGTGGAGTTTTCCATTCTATATTAAACCCCCAATGGGTGTAGTATGCAAAAAAGAAGTTGGGTTTCCACCCGTATATGGCACTAGGGGTTCCTTTCAGCAGTCTTCGGCCAGGCCGAGAACCTATAACCCACCACCCTTTGCCATGGAAGTCTCTTTTCAACATGAAAAAAGAGGTAAACAGGGTGGTCTTCGGCTCTACATTCCTAAGTTTGCAGAGAACTAAAAACCCACAGATGTTTCTAAAACTATTGTGAGTTAATTAGGCTGGGACCACTTGATAAAGGTTGAAGATATTGGTGAAGAAGGGGTGAAGTGGAAGCCGAAGACCAGCCTTAAGGTGGTCTTCGTATATGGCGATTGAATGTATTGGAGCCTTATCTACCCTCTCTTCGAGCCTCGGAAGGATCAGTTTAAAGGTTCGAGGGATATGGAAACACTGCCTAACCTCTTCTACCTTGGCAAGTGTAAAAGAGCTTGGAACGGAGTCAGGTGATCTTTCCGGACTCCTCTTTCTACCCGAACCTCTTCCTCTACTGGTTTCGCCCCCTGGCGAATCCCTATCGGACCCAGCTCTCGATGGACTCCTCTCGGTCTCCCTTCCCATTGTTTCACTACCGATGTCACCTCTTAGTGAGCCTATGCTGGAGGAAGGATTCCTACCCAATTCTGACATTGTAACAAAAAGGAAGGAAAAAAGAAGAAAAGAAGGGTTTCCTAACTTTGAGAGTGACAATGGCGGGTTACGGTGCAGAGCAGGAAGCAGGAGCGCGGAAACAGAGAGAAAAATTCTTTCTGAAAGCTTTTTCCCCCTTTTTATAGGTGAAGGTAATGGATTTTCGAGGCGGTTCGGAGACCTGGATGATCGTGCATCATATCGGCGATTTTGATTGTGAGTACGGCTCTCTAGAAAATACATTAATAAGACAAGCCGTTGCGATCTGCGTGAAACATCGCTATTGGTTGTGATAACGCCAACAATGCTATCATGCTCTGGATGACTGCCACGTGTCCGATCTTGGTTAAATAAAAATCTCTTTTTCGAGAATTTTTCAAGATTTTTTCATAATCGAGGCGTTTCTTTTTGAGGCGGCCCATGATGGGATGACACGTGTCTCCACCACGTTTTATCGCACCACCGGCCAGTTATGGCGAAAGACGTGTCAGGGTTCACTGCCATCATTACCTGACAGTTATTACTAGAAGACAAAATTAAACTACTCCCATTCTTCGAAACTTAATCATTTCGATCTTGGAAGTGGGGGACAGCTGTTATGATATCCCCTTTTTTTATTATTTTTTATTATTTTATTGGACCGCTCTCTGAACCAATTTCTGGCAAAGAAAAGGATCTTCGACTTTGTATTATCACCTTGATCTGAAGACGTAGCCTAACATTTTTTATGATTATAAGCCAGGTTTATTCATTATCTTCGACTTCATATTATTGTCTCAGTCCGAAGACTGCGTGTAATATATATGACTTCGAATGTCTTATTCCGGAAGATAAGCTTATTAATTCTGGGTCTTCGGCTTCGTATTATTATCTCGATCCGAAGATTATACCTAATATCTATGGTTTCGTATCTCTATCTATAATCCAGGAGATAAGTTTGTTTACTGTCTTCGACTTCGTACATCCATCTTGATCCGAAGACTTAACCTAACATCTTTATCTATGGCTTTAAGCCAGGTTTGTTATTCTGTCTTCGGCTTCATACAATTATCTCGATCCGAAGACTTGACCTCCCAGGCGAATGTCTTCGATTTCGTACAATTATCTCGATCCGAAGACTTGACCTCCCAGGCGAATACCTTCGGCTTTATTCCTTCAATATGATCCGAAAACAATAAGTGTTTACTGTAATTGTTTACTTTTGTTGCATTCAGAAGAATCCGAAGTGTGAAACTAAACATTCCCTTCAGGAGCTCTACTAAAGGGAATGTAGAGCTCAGATGTATACTTAAAGAAGGAGGATTATTGGACATGTAAATTTCTTGGGCAAACAGTTGAAATATGTTTGATTGTTGCAACCACCCACATGGTCCAAAACCTCAAGATTGGAAAAACTCCGAGTGTAACTGATTTTCCAACAACTACCACTTACGGTTATGAAGAGGTTGTGTTCGCCAACTCCCATAACCGTCAGCAGTTATGTTGGAGCCTATAAATACTGGTAAGAGGGGACACTCAGGGAGAGGCGGCTTGATTTTCTCTTTTTTGCATTACAAATTTTTCCTTCCCTCTTTGCTTTCAAAACTCTCCATTCTGTTGTTGCCATCGGAATGTCCCCCGCCGAAAAATCTCCGATCAGGAATCTGTTTTGCAGGTTCCAGTCGACGATAATCTAGTGAAAGGACCACTCCATCCGATCGACAGAAGTTCAGTATCAACAGATATAGATTGAAAAAATTTTACCCTCGATCTGTTGACAAGGTGTGACTTTGATCGAGTCGATCCTCAACCCTACCCGATCTAATGAAGTTTCAAGAGTCATGATCGGCCTTAGGTAATAGACTTGGGAGGTGAGAACTTTTAACTCTGAACATATTACAGAATTTAGCTTGAATTAACGAAACACGAAAGCATTATCAAATCTCACAAGATTTTATAATCTTTTATAAATTTGGCCACTACTATTCAGCAACCGCCATCGTTCATCGGCTGTTCCAATTCTGAGCCCGATTCTATAGCGATAATAATTATATAAATGCAAATAAACATGCCAAATATGTCAAAGCAAGTAGATCATCCGTTTTTGTAATGACAAAGTCTCAAAGAGTATATGAGAGATTTTTTTTTTTTTTTTTTTTGGGTCCTTCCAGCGGGGAGGAACTAAGGTATTTTGTTTTTTTTTTTTTTAAAGGAAAAAGGATAGGGAGATAAATTTCGGTGTAGCTATCCCTGCAAGTATTCATCCTACCAGATAATGTTCGATTCGAGATGCTTAGATTTTCGTAGTTCCTTTCTAACTAACGGTGAGTATGTCAACCTGACACCACTAAAATGCCGGCTAGTAGAACATGGACAAAAGAGGAGATCCTGACCTGTTACTCATATCAATTATCATAGATTTCAAGAAAAACTTTAGATTTAATCAAGTCATCCATGAGATTATGTCTCGAATTCATGATATATACATGTTGTTTGTTTGTTTTTTTTTTTAAAGGCGTCCGTTGTTAATATATGTGACCGGAAGGAGGGCGAAAGAATAAATCACAGGCCACTGGCATGTGGCACAGTTGGTTGTGAGACTTATCTCACAACCAGCTGGCAGGGGTTCGAGTCCTAGTTTGAAAATATTTCGACTGGAAAGTCCGGGAATAAAATAAAAAATAGAAAAATAGTACAGGAGTAAAATCAAAGAACGGGCTGGCGCCAATGGTAATCAGGTTGATGTACTCATCTTCAAAGAACGGGCTGGCGTCAATGGTAATCAGGTTGATGTACTCATCTTCGGATAGGAAACGGCTGCAAAAAAAATTAATATGCGCCGTGTATCGAACATTCCCTGGCTCTAACTCCCCCTCCCATCAAAAAAAAAAAAAAAAAAAAAAAAAAAAAAAAAATCACGGGATACATTATTATGGAGGTTGCGTGGGCTGATAAATTATTATGGAGTACGACGAAATTGGCATCGTATGTTAAAATTCTAGCGAAATGCAACCAACGTTCCATTCATCTTTTGAAAGTCGTTGTCAAGGTAAATTATCATGGCCAACTTTACTACGATACATTCAGACCGACAGAGACCCCTCAAACCCACCTTTTTTGTATGGCATCGCGAGTACGTGATGCACTTTAAACTAAGGTTGCCTCCCTCGTAGCCCAATACTTGGATAACTCTTAAATCTCTAGATTGTTATTGATAAAATATGATGATCTATCCGATCCCGGAAGTATGATAGATACATGGCAAAGCATGAGATAATAATGAAAAGTCGGTATTTATCCAAGGATGTAAAGAAAGGCAATATCTGAAATATCTAGTAAACATCAACATTGATTTTATACGGATCACATTGATTATGTATGATATTTTTTAAAAAATTATAGACTATCATTAATTATTTATTTTATTTATTTAAAATGGATTGATTATATAATTCAGGTTGATGGACATATTTAAAAGTTCAATGTTGTTAGCGATCCATATTTGGACTATGTGCACCTTATATTGATTGGTGCGGTTGGAGTGGCATAGTGCAGACCTTAACCCGACTTAAGTCCATGAAGGATAGTCTATTAGGGTTTGGTTTTAAATGACTAAATCCCCTCTTCACTTCTCATATATAGATACACCGTGAGATTAATTCTCAAGGCTTGTCCCATTGAATAGCCACGAGAAAGCTCTAGAATTTGGTTTTTGATATTTGTACGAATATCTATAATAAAGTATTAAAAATTAATAGCGAACACATGTACGCATTCCAAATCTTAGAATAATCATTTGTTCCTAATTTATATGGGATTTTTGGATGTTTAGATCCATTCTTGAATAATATAATTTTCTTGTATTCTAATCTTCTATATAAGATCTATAGAAAAATCCCTATAGATCGATCACATAGGTTGGCTCCAAGATGATACATTCATCAATCAAACATTTTAGATATCCTAGATACTATTAAGCACTTTTCATAACCAATCTGGATTGACTTGGGAACTCCATGAACCATGGACTATGTTCACTCAACTATTTAAGGCCAACAATTATATTACAGCAAGATGGAAACTATTTCAACTAACTGCAAAACTATCTATTATCTCTAACAAATAAGATTTTTGGTGGTTACTAACCGTCCAACGAGATCCTCTAGTTCTAAACTTATAAACTTTTACTATAGCTTCTTTCAACTATAATCACTCTTCAACTTGACTTTAGGCATCAAAGGATCTTCCATTGAATAGCCTTCACTTCCTTCTCTAGTATAAGTGGATTTTTTTTTCTTTAGGATTCGAGCATTAAGCGGTTCTCTAACTCTAGCTTGGCCATCATTGGAGAGATGCATCAACAGCTCTCGTTACTTTAGAGATATTTTATTTTTTAATTTTGTTAATACACTATTGGTATAATCGATTTATTTCTCTTAAAAAAAGCCATCAGTGTGCTTACCAAGGCTCGAGGAGCCTATTGCTCTTTGCACTTTGTAAATACAGGAGGTACATGGCAATAACCAAGATTCCTATAAAGCCAACTAACTTGGACTTGGATTATATCTTTTGCACAAAAGAATGATTAATCTTCTTTCACAATATCAACTGTTAGATAGCATCTCATGCATATCTCAAACAATATGAACTCTTTGATTCATCCTTTTGCCTAGATCTCAGAGCACCTATTGCATGATCCAATGACAGATTCGTGTGAAGGAATGCAAATCCTTTTTTTGCATAAAAGAACTATCAAATATTTCTTGTTTTCCTTGGGAAAGGGTGATAGCCAACTAATCCAACTCATGAATATGTCATGATTCCTTATATACTTATTATTATTATTTTTTAAGATAGATGATTCATAGAATCCTCGTATAGATATAATTTTTTATATCAAGATATAGAAGCTTGTAAAGTTGTTTGAATGTAGAGGCATTGGAATGCAAAATAAAACTTGAAGAGATTCGCAATATAGAAGGCTACTCAATAAAACATAAAGTTTGCCTCTTTATAAAATTGTGCTGCTTTAATCTTGTTTTTGGTTGAGGTTATGTGAAAGAGGATGGATTATCTTGAAAGGATGGATGTCTTCTATCCGTTATTCGGTTCAAAAAATTTTAAGAAGGAGAGATGAAATGAAGGGACTGCCCATTCAGCCATACTATCCATATCCATTATTTTATATCTTTTCAAATTGAAAAAATAAGAATGGATAGGTATAACACGTAAAAGATGGGTTTTTGCATTAACAAAATTATCCCTTATCATTTTTTTATAACTAAAGTATAACACTTCTTCACTTTTTCACTTTTTCATTCGTATTATTTATATATATTTTTATTTTATCTATACTATTGATCGTATACTATTAAATTTTATTACTAATTATTTTAATTTTAGTACATGATTCTTATTATCATAATTAAATAATTAGAATTGCCTTCTATTTTTGAAATTTATATCTACTATTTTTAATTAACTATTTGTATAAAATTAATTAACTATGTGAATTAAATTATGAATTAATTATTTCTTTGTATAATTAATATATAAAATAGATCAAATTATTAATAATTAATTTATAAAATTATTTATTAAATTAAATTAAAATTAAATATCTATATAATTTTTTTATATAGTTATAAATTATAAATATTATAAATTTGCTTACTTCTTTAGTATAAATAAATATTATAAATTAATAATAATAATAATAATTCTAATCAAAAAATAGTTTAATAAAAATATTATTTAAATATCATTAACTTTTTTTATATATATCAAATAGAAAAAGATATCATTTTTATTTATCCTTCTATCCTTCATCAGTCATTCCTTACCCTCCATTAATTCTTCGTATTAAAGAGAGAGTAAAAGGCCACTGGTGGGTGGCGCGGGTAGTAGTGGGCTTTGCTCGCAAGCGGGAGGGCGGGGTTCGAGTCCGTGTGGATGCATTTCGATAAAAGATTAGTCCAGGATAAAAGAAATAAAAAAAAAATTAATAAAATAATCCTGGAGTCCTTGTCAGCCCGTGATTGTGAAAAAGTAAGGGATATATATGTAAAATCTCTTCTCCTCACCTGTCACCAGTGGCAATTAGGTTGACGTACTCTCACGCCTCAGGTCTTATCCCTCCCTCGCTTTTTTTTTTTATCGAAAAAAAAAGAGAGAGTAAAAGAGAACGAGGAAGCTGCGATTCTCCAAATATTCTCAAAGAGGGAATAGCCTATGGTCTAGCTATCTAATTGATCACAACTCTAAATTCTCCCTCTAATATGATATGGGTAGCCTCCAAAATGGAAGTACCGTAAGTTCCACATTCCACATGACTTTGCTAGCGGTATGGGACTAGCATTGAGTTGAGTTTCTCTCACCGTCACTACAGTGGAGTAAAAGCTATAAGCAAAAAAGCTAAAAATAATAACCATGCCTCCCTCCCTAGCCATGACAAAAAAAAGAAGGGAGATTATGATGCCAAGTTGTCCCCTTAAGATCCTCAAGGCTTCACTTGTTAGCAGGGCTCAAAGAGTTGCATAATTTATTTAACATCTATTAGACATTAGGGATGGCAAAAGATCGGGTACGATTCGCTACCTATATCTACCCCGTAATTAAAAATCTCTTATCAATATTCATCCTGAATTCATCTTGAGTGAGATAGATAAGATGAATTGGATCGATATGAACTGATCATACAAATATTGTAAAATAATTATAATTTTAGAAGTGAGGATTTTGATTAAAATTATATCGGGTTAGATTCATCATGGGAATACCATTATCCACATACAATTCAAATTCACATTTTATCTAAAATTTATATATATTTTGGACTTTAAATGGATTAGATAAAATCTATCCCATTCGAATCATATAGATAAGTTATAATTGTCTAGCTATACATTAACCGAGTACAAGATACTATCAAGAAAGAGCTTTAATTTGAGGGGGTGTTTGTTATATGATGATGATCACAAGATCAAGAATGATTTATGTAAAGATAATGAAGTCACTTAGTTTAGTTGCATCTTAGTAATCCTGCATGATAGTAATCTTGGATGACCTTATTTTTTTAAATCACCATCTAAGGGTGATAAAAAACTTGCTCTCAAAGACAGGTATCCAATATACCGGTATTGCAGTTATTGGGATATGTCGGTTTAAGCCCAAATCGACCACCGGTTCGACCGGCTGAAGACATTTTTCATGAACCATGTACTTCGAACCAGAGTTCCCAAAAGAAGTCGAACAGTTGACGAACAAGCTGAATCCGAAGTTCTCAACTCCGATCGAAGAGTCAACCGTTAACCGCTGAAGACAACATCTTCAGTCCATTGTGAAGACAAGATCTTCATAATTGGCCGAAGCCAAAGTCTTCGGTCTACGCCATAGTCTTCAGCCTACATCGTGGTCTTCGACCTATACCGAAGACCCAATCTCCGATCTACTCCAAAGAAATCTGAAGACGAAGGCATCTCTCCAATTTAGCTACGGATATTCCTAAAGAGGAAACCTAAAGACAGACATTCGACCTGTTTCAAATCCCCATAAACGTGGCGGATAACGGTCATCACCAGCTGTTTGGCTATCTTCAAAATACGTGATCATTAATTTCTATGGCAACGTCTCCAGCTTAGCCGTAATCGTTTAGTAATCATCCAGATTGTGAAGGAGGGGGAACGAATTAACTCCTCCCATCGTAACCGCTGGAAGGAGAACGGAACCGCAGGCCGGTCCAATCAATATAAATACTGATAAGAGGGGATGATGTGGCGAGACCGCTGGCGTGGGTAGCTGGCGGGTGCCACGTCAAGAGATGCCGCCACGGTGGGCACCAAGGCGACGCCTCAATTCGGAGCACCTTACCAAGCTGAGCTGAGCTTCCCCAGGACAGCAAGTCGAGCTCAGTCCTCCGCCAGGTCGAGCTCATGAGCTCGAAGCCTAGGTCGGAGCCGTCCTCCACCCTCCAGAGCGAGACCCTCGGAGGCTAGTGCCCTGCGGTCGAGGTCGAGCCAAGAAATTGCCCGCCGATGTGGAGCCTCTCCAAGCGCGCGCCCTCTGGACCGGGTCTGTCCTCCGCCCTCCAGAGGAGACCCTCGGAGGCTAGTGACCTGCGGTCGAGGTCAAGCCGAGAGCTCGCCCGTCGATGTGGAGCCTCACCGAGCGTGCGCCCTCTGGACCAGGTCCGTCCTCCACCCTCTAGAGCGAGACCCTCAGAGGCTAGTGCCCTGCGGTCGAGGTCGAGCCAAGAGCTCGCCCGCCGATGTGGAGCCTCTCCGAGCGTGCATCCTCAGGACCGGGTCCGTCCTCCGCCCTCCAGAGCAAGACCCTCGGAGGCTAGTGCCATGCAGTTGAGGTCGAGCCAAGAGCTCGCCCGTCGATGTGGACCCTCTCCGAGCGCGCGCCCTCTGGACTGGGCCCACACTCTCTCCTCCTCCACCGAGGTGATCGCACGAGCTCGGAGCGCCCAGACCGGAGCAAACCCTGCCGTCCCAGGACACCGGCGAGCCGCCCAAGGACCACGGAACGGTGCCCCCCATGTCGCCATAACTACCTGTCCGACCGTACTTCCAGGGGATGGGCCAGCCAGAGAGCACGCACCCCTAGGACGGCGGCCCCCGGATCAAGGCTCTACCAGACTTTCCAAAATGGAGCAACCAGAGAGGATTTCAGAATGAATGGGAGCTTCCCCTACCACTTGTTAGGAAAGGCGTCCCGTCCACGGCATGGAATCCTGCCCCATGCACCTGCCAACCTAGCAAGGATCCCAAGGCAAACTCCCAACGGCCAGTTTTCAACTACAAAGAACGATCGGCACCCCCAGAAAGGGGGGAGGTAACAACAACAGAAAAATACACCAGTAGGAAAGAACTACAGTCTACCACCAACACACGCGCAAGCTCGTCCAAGAGAGTGAAGCGCTACCACCAACACCACGGTCGAGGGGAAGTCACAGGGAAACAAGGAGAAGCGGAGGAATAGAGAACCCCTCTATCCTTGCTATCACTCTCCCCCTGCTGCTTTTCTCCTTCTCCAACACATCTTTCACTCCTCCTAGTGCGAAGTCTATCAAGAGGGGCCCGACCAGGAGGATTTGTTCCCCTGGATCGTCACTAACTTGACCGTCGGAGTGCCCCCGCCGGAAATCCTAGCCCGGGTCACTAACCCCTGTTTCACAGGTCCAGGAACAGAGGACCACCAGGCAGCGAGAGGAGCACACTTCGGTGCAGCAGCTACAGGCTACGACAGTCTTGGCGGTAATAGGGGACATTCCAGGTAAGGCACAAGAAACTCCTGAAAATACAAGAGCCCTTTCCTCTCTGCTCGTCCTCCTAAGAATCTTTTCCATTCTGTGGCTGGAGCCCGTCTCTAACTTAGGCATCAGAGTGTCCTCCACCGGAGAAACTTCGGCTAGGAATTTATTTTGCAGGTGAACCAGGGAGCGGGCCTGCGATCTAGTAGCTCCGTCCGGTTGGAAAAGGGACTCTACACCAACAAATTGGTATGTCAGGTGGGGGTCGATGGCAGTTGACTTAAACATCCATTGTTGAGCTCCCTTCCTTAAAAAAGGGGAAGTAAAGAAAGTTCTCCATGGTGAGAGGAAAGACAAAAATCTCCTCAGCCAGTCGAAGTCGTGCTCCTTCCCAAGGAGGAGAACCCCCTGTGGAAAGCGACATTCCACCTCCCATACTTGTTGTGGGACAACAACAGTTCGAGCATCTCCTGAACCAGGTCAACACTCTCACGGCCATGGTTCAGGACTTCCAGAATAAAGCTTTTTAGGTGGAGCATCCGTCAGCCACCTCCAGACACAGCTCTCGATTCCGAAGGAACAAAGACCCTCGAGAGGGGTCTGCTCATCTTTACCTTAGCCCTTGACCCTCCCCTGAGGGTCGAAGTTCACAAATGCCTAGGCCCACTGGCTCCCTACAGAGAGGGAAGAGACCTAGACAAACTCCTTCTTCCTTTGAAGACTTCGCTCCCGTGGAGATTCCATCGAAGCAAATTCTTCCCGACTACGATGGAAAGTTTAAAGCCATCGAATCGGAAATGA
Organism: Areca catechu; assembly: GCA_021397845.1. Classification (NCBI taxonomy): domain Eukaryota; kingdom Viridiplantae; phylum Streptophyta; class Magnoliopsida; order Arecales; family Arecaceae; genus Areca; species Areca catechu. Next base: position 40,803,947 of record CM038039.1, read on the forward strand.
AAAGGATCCGGGAGCAGAGGGATCACAACGATTTAGTGGTGTATGATTTGCACCCACCTTACATTGACTACATCATGGCCGAAGCCGTTCCTCGACACTTTAGGGTTCCTTAGATGGAACCCTACGATGGCACCTCCGACCCTTATGATCACCTGAGCAGTTTTAAAACCCACATGATGATCCAAGAAGCTTCGAACATAATGTACTGCCTCATGTTTCCGGCCACCTTGAAGAAAGCCGCTCAGATGTGGTACTTGAGCATCCATCCAAGTACCATTAATTCTTTCTCCAAGTTAGGAAAATTATTTATCTTGCATTTTAGGACCTGCCGCAAGACTCCCCGCAACACGGACACCCTATTCCTCCTTCACCAGAATGAAGGAGAAAGCCTGCAAAATTATATCTCCAGGTTTAATTCGGCTACACTCAAGATCCCCGATCTCAACGAGCACGTAGCCATGTCTGCATTGAAGAAAGGCTTCGTACATCTAGGCTTACCTTTTTCCTGGATAAGAAGTTCTCCAAAAGCTACGCTAAACTCCTGACGAGAGCTCAGAAATATGCCGACACTGAAGAGCAAGCGACAAATCGATGACTGAATGAAGGGAAGCACCCTTCAAAGAAGAAGAACAACAGGGGACAAGGCCCCCTGCTCCCAACAATAACAACAATAGATACACTAATCGACGACGAAGTCCCTGACCCAGAACATCGGGCGAGAGATTTGACTCCTATACACCCCTAAACCTCCCACGGGAAAAAATCCTCTTGGAGATAGAAAAAGAAAACTATCTTCAACGGTCACGTCCCATGAAGGCATCCTCTTCCGCAAGGAACAGGAACAAATACTGCTGATTCCACCGGGACCATGGCCATAATACTGAAGAATGCATCCAGCTGAGAGATGCTATTAAGGATCTTATCAAAAGAGGATATCTGGGATGATATATCAGTTGTTAAGGACCTCGATCAGAAGCTACTGTTCCCTAGAGGGCCCCTGAAGAGGCTGAACTGCCGAACCAGAAACCCACCAATGGGGACGTGGGGATAATACATCGACCCACCTACTGGAGTAGAGACAAAAACGATGCTCCAAAGCGACTCAATGACAACAATGCCATTCTCTTCTCTGATGACGACCTCGTGGGGTTCGACTCCGCATGATGATCATGTTGTAATTTCGACCATCATGGCAAATTATGATGTAAAACAAATCTTTGTTGATAATGGAAGCTCGACTGATGTCTTACTCTACGATGCATTCTCTCGAATGTGCTTGCCTAAAAATAAATTACAGAGGTCTTCTATACCACTTACCGGCTTCGGGGGTAATCAAGTCAATGTCGATGAAGAAATAATGCTACCTGTAACCCTCAGCATTGAACTCCGGCAGAAGATGGTCAATTTCACGATGGTCCGAACCCCTTCAGCCTACAACGTGATTTTTGGACGACCCACCTTGAACAAATTCCGGGCCATTATATCACTTACTATCTCCTGGTGTATTTTCCCACCAGGAATGGCATCGGAGAGGCCAGAGGTGATCAGAGAATGGCACAACAATGCTTGATGATTTATGACAAGCATTATAATAATCCTACAACTTGGGATCAGTTAGATCCAAGGGACCCAACCGCGGACTCTGGTGAGCCCATGGAGAGGACCATCTTAGTGTCGTTAACTGAAAATGACCCCACCAAGGCCATACAAATCGGGAGTATGCTTGACGAGACAACCAAAGCGGAGTTGATCCGTTTCCTCAGGAACAATGCTAATATCTTTACTTGGTCGGCTTCGGACATGCTAAGGATTCCAATCGAAGTAATCACTCATTGGCTGAAAGTTGCTCCAGAATATAAGCCGATCCGGTAGAAGAAAAGGAGTTTCACCCCTAAAAGACAGAAGGCAATAGATGAAGAAGTAAGTAAGCTCCTCAAGGTAGGATTCATTCGAGAAGCTCATTATCTTGAATGGTTGGCTAATATGGTGATGGTAAAGAAAGCTAATGATAAGTGGAGGATCTACATTGACTACACAGACCTCAATAAGGCTTACCCGAAGGATAGCTTTCCCCTTCCAAAGATCGACCAGCTGGTCGATGTCACTGCAGGTCACCAACTGCTAAGCTTCATGAATGCTTCCTCTGGATATAATTAGATCCGAATGCATCCTCAAGATGAAGAGAAAATGGCCTTTGTCACTGACAAAGGTCAGTATTATTACAAAATGATGCCATTTGGGCTAAAAAATGCTGGGACGACATTTCAAAGATTGATCAATAAGGTGTTCAAGGAGTAGTTGGGGAGAAACATGGAGGCTTATTTGACAACATGATCATCAAAAGCCTCCTAAAGAATGATCACATCAAAGACCTGGAAGAATCTTTCGGTGCCTTGCGACGTCACCATATGAAGCTGAATCCGATGAAGTGTGCCTTCGGGATGACTTAGGGCAAGTTCTTAGGGTTCCTCGTTACCAAGCAAGGGATTGAAGCAAATCCTGAGAAAATCCAGGCCCTTAAGGACATAAGACATCCATCCTGCAAGAAAGAGATACAACAACTGACTGGAAGGATCGCCTCCTTAAGCAGGTTCATCTCTCGGTCAGCCGAGAAGTTTATTCCTTTCTTCAAAGTACTTCGGCAATCTCGGGGCTTCGAATGGACTGAAGACTGTCGCACTAGTTTTGAAGAATTAAAGAAGTACTTGGAGACCCTGCCTCTACTTTCTAAACCCCGAGAGGGAGAAATACTCTACTTATACCTTTCTGCTTTGGACGAAGCAGTCAATTCAGTCCTTGTCCGAAGAGAAGAAGAAGGCTCACACAAGCCGATCTATTATATCAGCAAAGTCCTGCATGATGCTGAAATGAGGTATTTGAAAATGCAGAAGATGATTTATTCTTTAATAATTACGATAAAGTGACTACGGCCTTACTTCCATGCCCATGCCATTGTGATGCTGACTGATCAACTGCTCAAGGCCATTCTCCGATGCCCTGATACTTCGGGAAGAATAGTCAAATGGGCTGTGAAGCTAAGCGAGTTTGATATTAGTTTCCAACCTCGATCAGCTATGAATGCCCAGGTACTATCAATTTCTTGGCTGAATGCACTTGGAAATCCGAAGACAAAGCGCATCCAGTAGAAGAGGAGGTTTCGACATATTTGGAGCTGTTTGGGTGCTCCATGTAGACGGAGCCTCCAACTCCACTGGGTGTGGAGTCGGTCTCATATTGGCTGAACCGGAGGGGCATAATGTAGAGTATGCACTCCGATTTTCCTTTCATGCTTCAAATAATCAGGTCGAATACGAAGCCCTATTTGCAGGACTTCGAATCGCCAAGAGCTTAGGAGTTCGAAGACTCCAAGCCTTTTCAGACTCCCAGTTGGTGGTGAACCAGGTCAAAAGAGAATATGAAGCTAGAGATCCCATCATGGCATAATACATGGAAAGGGTACAAGCCCTATCTTCTCAACTGGAGCTCTTCGAGATCATGCATGTTCCTCGATCAGAGAACTCCCGGGCGGATGTGTTGTCCAGACTCGCTACCACCACTCTGGAATCCCTTGGTCGTACCTTCATTGAGCACCTCGAAACTCCAAGTATAGTTGAAGAAATTCTGGAGGTACACCAAATCACGTCCAAACCAAGTTGGATGGATCCCATCCTCAAGTTCCTGAATGAGGGCGCATTGCCTAAAGACAAAGCGGAAGCCAAAAAGATCCACTGGATGGCATCTCAATATGTCATTTTAGACGGGACCCTCTACAAAAGATCATTTTCTCAGCCTATGCTGAAATGTTTGGGACCATCGGATGCTGACTACGCCTTGCGGGAGGTCCATGAAGGAATATGTGATAATCATCTGGGGGGCAGATCTCTGGCATACAAAATAATACGCCAGGGATATTATTGGCCTTCCATCCAAAAGGATTCAGCCGATTTCGTGCGGAAATATGACCAATGCCAAATGTATGCCAACGTACAGAGACAACCAGCTAGTCATTTGACCCAGCTGGCAGCACCTTGGCCCTTCGCCCAGTGGGGTATGGATATCCTCGGACCATTTCCACCAACGTCCGGGCAAAGAAAATTTCTCATTGTGGTAATCGACTACTTCACCAAGTGGGTCGAGGCCAAATCGCTAGCCCATATTACGGAAGGCAAGGTTGAGAACTTTGTAAAAAATTTTATTATATTTCGATTTGGAATCCTACATACAATCATCACCAATAACAGGAGACAGTTCGACAATCCAAAATTCTGAGACTTCTGCGCTCAGTACCATATGCAGCATAGGCTGACTTTTGTCGCCCATCCATAGTCGAATGGAGAAGCCGAAGTGACTAATCGGATCATTCTCCATGCCCTGAAGATGAGGCTGAACGCTGTCAAAGAACTTTGGACGGATGAACTGACCTCCATTCTCTGGGCATACAGAACGACCCTGAGAATGGCTACAGGCGAATCTCCATTCAATTTGGCATACGGTACCGAAGCCGTCCTCCCTATCGAAGTCTCTCTTCAATCTCTGAGAATTGATAAGTACGAGGAGCCTAAAAATTCTGATTGCAGAAGAGTTGCTTTGGATTTACTGTCGAGCACCAGGCTCCAAGCTCAAATCAAAATGGCGACATTTCAACAAAAAGTCGCCAAATATTACAACTCCAGAGTAAGAGAACGGATCTTCCACATGGGAGACATGGTGCTGCGAAGAACTAAAGTATCCAAGCTAACGGAGCAAGACAAGCTTTCTCCCAACTGGGAAGGACCATACTAAGTTGAAGAAGTCATACGTCCAGGAACATATCGACTCAAGACCTTGGATGGCAGAATTTTGCCCCAGCCGTGGAATGTACAAAACCTTCGCAAGTATTATCAATAAACATACCTCAGAATCTTTTATGCAAATTCATTCAACTTTGAATAACCTGTTGCACCATTAGGATGGAAACAGTTTCAATGGCCCGATTGAAAGAATCGGTCAGCAGCGCATAGGGGAGTCTGATCCACTCACCTTATCGGTATGCCCGACGAGCATAACGGACGGCCCAACCAGGCTTCCAAAATGATCAAAGGCACAGGGATGGTTCATATAACTTATCCTATAATAAATCCGAAAACATGTCGGGACGGGCCTAATCAGCCTACCTTATACCAAAGAAGGCGCAGGGATGGTTCATATAACCAATCCAATGGTAAACCCGAAGACACGCCGGGACGGGCCTAAACAGCCTACCTTGATCATGACAGGAATGCACAGGGATGGCTTAGATGCCCTACCCTACGGAAAACTCAGAGACGTGCTGAAGTGAATCTACATCACTCGCCCTGTCAACAATAAAACACTTGAAGAGATGGCATAGCAGATTCCATCTCACTCGCAGACCCCAAACGGGTCGATCAAATTTTCATTCTCGACGTCTGCACTTCATAGTATGATGAAATATATCATTCACGAAGGAAGAAGAAATGTGAAGAAAGTTCAGACTCTTCATTTCACTAAATGTCTTTACAAAAAAAAAAAGTGCAGACAATGGAAAGCAGATTTAGTGACTGCCCGCTGACCCTTTTCCTTGCCGGCGGGAGATGTCAAAGCCCTGGAAGGAGGATGGAGAGGCCCCGGGGTTCCCTTCGGAGTCGGACTCTGACTCCTCTTCAAAGTTGGAGTCGAATTCATGACCAGGAAAAGGGACAGAAAGCCTAATATTTTCCAAGCCCTTCAAATTAAAGTACTTGAAAGCCTTGTCTTGATATTCTCGGAACCCCCGGTGGTACGAATCCAAGACTGCCTCGACGACTTCATCTTTGTAAGCAGAAGAAGCCATATAATCTGAGATGGCCTCCACCACCTTCTTCCTGGCCTCCTCCGCCTCCGCAGCGACCACCGCGACTTATGCTCGGGCCTCCTCCAAGCGGGTCTCCAAAACCCGGATCTTCCTCTCCAATCAAGCAATGACCCCCTGCGGGTCATCACTATCGCTCCTCCAAGGAGCCTTTGCACTAGGCTCCCCCTTTGCTTGATTGTTGGAGGCCCTCTTTATGGCCACCTTCTTAAGATCGGAGATGCTAAACTTCATTCTGTTGATGTACTAAAGAGAGAAGGGCAGTTTTCTAAAGGGGAGTCTAAAACTTTGATGGCCTGCGATAGGGAAAGACATGGTCCTATTTAAAAAGACCCTGCATTCACGAACGGTCGCAGGGAAACGTACTCCACACCTTTCCCCAGACACACCAAAGGCTGCCACGTGTTGGGACGATGCTTCGGGACCCAGGTGGCCACCTGGGAATGGTGTGATTGTCAATAACTGCTATCGGGGAATGAGACCGTCGGTGCTCGGAACCCATAATGGTCTCCCTCGGACGGTTACTACATTAATGGCCCCTTCTTGGAAAGGGAAGATATGGCGACACTCAGGACGTGCAGGGATGCGATCGTTCAAATATCTACATATTTGACATGAATAGCAAAAATCATGCCCAGTGTTCCCCAAGCAATGACCAACGAGAAAATGACACATGTCTACCATGCCCCCTCCAGAATAGAAGGAATAATTATGGTAGGTGACTGACGTCGGCCTAGCTTAATCAAGGTCAATCATCCGCTACGACATTCCGATCTTATTTCGGAATTCGTCCTCAGCCAAATCAAGGATATCGACCTCAATAGTTTTCGGCTTACCCATCAACCAGAAAGAGTCAATCCCAAAAGATAAAGGATCAGTTTGGAAGGAATTAGTCATTTATTCTGGGAATGAGAAACCTCATCCAAAAGGAAGATATTACAAATAACTGAGGAAAAAGAAAATACAACAAGATTATTCCTTGCCAATCTCTTCGGCAATCGACACAGGAGTAAGGGTTGATCTTGTTTTAGGCTGAACTCAAGAAATTTCATATTTATTCTCTGGAACGGCGAGCAAGGAGAAGTCCAAGTTGGGATAAAGCTCTTTGACTTTACCCAGACAATCGGTGTAACCTGAAGAGTATCCTCCCGAAGCAGCTTCGGAAGATCTCCCTTCGGCTTGCACAGCCCTCTAGTTGGCCGTTGAAAGACTTATCTCCAGCTCTTCGACCCTCCTCTTCAATTTAGCTAGACGAGACTTCGACTCCTCAACATCCCTTAAAGTCTCCCTCAGCAACAATTCTAGAGAGATAACTTTCCTCCTTCTCTCTTGTATAATGATCGACACCTTGGTCGCTTGTGCCTGAATGGTACCCATTTGTCTCTTCAAGACATCATTCGAGGCAACGACCCTGTCCCTCTCTTCTTCTACAGCAGCTCGAAGCTCTTCGGCAACATCCTTTTCAGCTATCGCTGAGGCTATACGGCTTCGGAGATCTTCACTATAGCCGATAGATTCATGAGCACCTTTCTCCAACAAAGAAAGATCGCGAGAAACCTACAAAACGAAGGACATATACAAAATCAGTTAAATCGACGAACGTGGATACGTGACACACGTGCCAAAGGCTACTTGTTGTATTCCAAGAAGGATAGCAGGTAAGGGATTCCCGGATCCCTGCCTCCCAGCTCCAGTGACAGGGGCACAACACCCCACCGGACTTCTTTTCTCCCCAACTGGAGTTGCAGGCTTGACACCCTCAACATGTGGGGAAGCCTCACCAACATTCCATGTGCTCGACCTCTCAGAGGGCTCAGCCGGCACAGCTCCCCCGGGAGAAATCGGCTCCTCTCCGGAGGAAGAACCTATCTTGATGGGACCCTTACTCCTGGCTTTAGCGCACGGTAACACCAACACTTACCTTCGCCTCCGATCTGATCTCCTCACCTGGAAACCTCTAGTTGGTTTTTCCCTTGCCGCTCACCTGAATTGTGCTATATTTGGCCTCATGGCGTAACGAGCCCACAAAGTGGCACGAGGATGAAGAAACGAAAATGGCGACGAATGGCAATTGATCCAAGAAAATTCTCTTATTTATATTAAAAATAGCGGAACTCAAAAGCCCTTATTCGCAACGAGCTTATAAATACGTCATGTACGGTCACCCTAATAAATTAGGGCCTCAACTAGCGTGCTGAGAAGGATCACCAAAAGGTTGCAGCCATGGTGATCCCTGACCCCTCGCACTGTCATTATGGGTCCAATTACCACTACCTCTCCAAGCAATGACACAGCGGTCACTACATCCCTGGTAAGCCAATAAATTACAAATTTTCCTTATATTCCTCCTAATTTGTTTTGCAGCCCAAAAGAAAAAGCCGATATTTGCAAGAATATGTTCCACAAAGGGCGACTTAATTCAAGTCATAACCTAAATCAACGACTTTACCTAAAACCAAGTAAAAAAAAAATGCAACACTTGGAAAACATCATGGTATACACAGAAAAGGAAAATGCTCATGGATTCAAGAGGGTTTTCCAGGTACACATGTCAAAGAAAGGGAAAGAAAAGATACAATGCCCAAAGCAAAATGAATCTCTAAGGATCAGCCGAGAGGGATCCAGCCCTGCAAGATTGGAGTATCCTATCGATCTGGGCGGAAAGGATTTCTCCCACTTAGGCTAGCTCCAGAGAATATATAGCCTGGACACCCTCTCCAGCCTGAACTTCCTCTTTGGCCTGGACCGGAACTGTATCCTGGCCCTCGGCTACGTTTGAGGTTTCTTTCCTCAGGCTTGGCATCTCCTCAGCCTCTTCAGCCCGAACCGGAATTACACCCTGGTCCTCGGTTATGATCGGGATTTCTTCGCTTTGGCACGGCACCTTTTCAATCTCCTCAATGGCTTCTGTCTCATCCTCCTCTTCCTCCCCGATGTCAAACACAGGAATCCTAGAAATGCCAAAGTCAGGGAAAACAGCTCTAACCTTGGCAAGTCCGTTATTAAAGCTGTGTTGATAGTTGTACAAAGTTGGTTCATTCATTTCCATCTGAAATTCATCAGACTTCCTAAAATCTGCAACAGCTCTGGCCGCCTGTTCCTTCATGGCTACGGACTCCTTCCTGGCTACTTCGGCCTCCAAGGCTACCTCTTTGGCTCTCAGAGACACTTCTCTAGCTCTCAAAGATGCCTCTTCGACGCTCTTGGTTGCCTCCTTAGCCACCTTGGCCAAATCTTCGATCTTCTCCTGGCACTCCTAGGCAGAGTGTTCTAAGGAGTCAATTCGCTTCTGATATCTCCTCAACTCCGCCCCCTGTCCTGCGATCATCAAATGGGCATTCTTCAGTTCGCCCTTCAGGCCACGAACTTCGATGTTCGAGTGAGCCAGCCGATTCTCCATAGAATGCCTCAGCTCCTCGGCCACATCCCTTTCGGCCCTGGCCGCGTGAAGCTCTTCCTTCAAGCCATGAATAAGGCTATCGACATTCTCCGGGCCCTCTTCTATGAAAGTAATGTCGTAGACTAGCTATGTCAACAAAACAAGGTCATAGACTGAACAACCCATCAGGCAACGGAAAGACAATGAAGATCTTACCTGTTGCAGGGCGAAAAAGGCAGAATCGGATATTCTGGCGAGGCTTTGATCTCGGATGACTGCCAAATCATGTGGTAGCAAAGTGTTTTTCAATGCCTGCCTCGCCACGGCAGGAACCTAAAGACCTCCCATAGGGGAAAGCTTCGAAGAGCCCCCGAGATAACTCCTACGTGGAAAAGCCTCCCGGACGGACTCTTCCTTGACTTGCGGTGCCTTGCCCCTATCCACCACAGGGGAGCAAGGCGGTGATACATCGACCTCCAGAGATGGGCTCTCCCTTATTTGAACTTGAGAGCTAGCTGCCGGCAAAGATTCGACTATCTGAGGCCTAACCGGGGCCTCCCTCATCGACACCCCATCTTCCCCAGAGATTCCTCTGGAGGATGAGGTGCTTCTACTCCTCTCAGGCTCATCCCTTCGGGCCTTCTTCCGGACCGCTGATCTAGAAGGAGCCAAGCTGTCCTCTTCGCAGAAGATTGATGAAGCCAGCCCAAATTAGGCTTCATTCTACCACCTGCAGATAAGAGGGCTCTTCTGAGTCAACTAGACTACAAAGGCATTAAGAGGAGAAGGCTAAAAACTTCCACCATTTATACATAATGCAGGGAACTCGCTAATCCCTACGAGATAGAGATTCCTCCCCTCCAATAGCTCACGAATGGGAACAGCCTTTGAACCAGTCAGTAAGGCATAGATGGACTGATCGATCGCCAAAACCTTTTTCCCATCATTAGCAACAAGGTGTGGTTCCCTCCATTCGCTACTAAAACTCCATGGTTCGGTAAACGACACAAAAATAAAATTGGGCTTTCACCCATGGATGGCGCTGGGCATATCCTTTATGATCTTACGACCAGGCTAAGGACCGATCACCCACCATCCGCAACCATGGAAATCCCTCTCGAGGATAAAAAGAGCGATGAACAAATGGATCCCAGGAATCATGTTGGCTATGTGACATCGGACCAAGAATCCGCAGATGTTCCGAATGCTGTTCGGAGTCAACTGCACGGGCACTATGTGGTACATCCAAAAAATCTTGATGAAGAAGGAATGCAGAGAAAATCGAAGACCAACCTTAAAATGATCTTTGTATATGGTAAGACACCTGACAGGGGGCTTGTGCACCCGCTCTCAAATGTGGGGAGCACCAGAGGAAACCCCTCGGGAACATGATAACGCTCCCGAATGTAGGCAAGCTTTCCCAGCGATACGGAGCTAGAAACCAGCTCCGGACTCACTACATCATCGGCCCCGGAGGACCCAACTTCTCTCCCTTGGCTTCCTACAGTCTCAGCCATAACAAGAAAGTTGAACAAAGAAACTGAAGGAAGATTCTACCTGCGAAAGGGGCCAGCAACCAAAAACAGAGAAAGCTGGGCCAAAACTGAAGGTATGCAAGGATGAAGAAGCTTCCTCTGCCCGACCTTTCCTCCTTCTCATAAAGGGACAAAGAAACTCCAAAGCGACGTCTCGATAAGGGGAACCATCTCTCCCAATCCGCTATGGACATTCGAGGTGAGTGCGCAACCCCAAACAGCCCTAAATTGATTCGACACGGAATGGACATAGTCCGTGCAAATCGAACGGCTAAAATGGGACGTGCTTCTCATCCAAGGGATAGGAGGAGGCCACTACCTCTTCTCAAATCCCAACAAGAAGATCGGCTGAGCCATTGCACAATAGAAAAAGGAGGAGCAGTCCAAAGTCCGCCCGCTCCTTTTTTACACCCCAATCAGGGGGTGACATCTGTCCATCACCTGATCCACGAATCAACTAGCAGTTATGGCAGGTGGTCTAATCAGAGATTTTGCAATCATCCGCCGCACCATTCTTTGAGGGAAAACGATAATCCAGCAATACTCTCACTCTTTGAGGCAAATCATCGCTTCGAAAACTGAGAGTGGGGAGCAACTGTTAGGATATGTCGGTTTAAGCCCAAATCGACCACCGGTTCGACCGGCTGAAAACATTTTTCCCGAACCATGCACTCCGAACCAGAGTGGTCGAAAGAAGTCGAACAATTGATGAACAAGCCGAATCCAAAGTTCTCAACTCCGACCGAAGAGTCAACCATTAACCGTTGAAGACAACGTCTTAGATCCATTCTGAAGACAAGATCTTCACAACTGGCCGAAGCCGAAGTCTTCAGTCTACGCCATAGTCTTCAACCTATATCATGGTCTTCGACCTATACCAAAGACCCGATCTCCGATCTACTCCAAAGAATTTGAAGACGAAGGCGTCTCTCCAATTCAGCTACGGATATTCCTAAAGAGGAAACTTGAAGACGGACATTCGACCTGTTTCAAATCCCCACAAACATGGCGGATAACGGTCATCACCAGCTATCTGGCTATCTTCAAAACACGTGATCATTAATTCCTACGGCAACATCTCCGGCATAGCCGAACCGTTTAGTAACCGTCCATGATTGCGAACGAGGGGGAACGAATTAACTCCTCCCATCGTAACCGCTGGAAGGAGAACGAAACTGCAGGCCGGTCCAATCAATATAAATACTGTCAAGATGGGACATTCCAAGTAAGGCATAAGATGCTCCTGAAAATACAAGAGTCCTTTCTTCTCTGCTCGTCCTCCTAAGAATCTTTCCCATTATGTGGCTGGAGCCCGCCTCTGACTTGGACATCGGAGTGTCTCCTGCTGGAGCAACTTCGGCCAGGAATTTATTTTGCAGGTGAACCAGGATGCGGGCCTGCGATCCAGTAGCTCCGTCTGGTTGAAAAAGGGACTCTATGCCAACAGCAGTGATATTAAAATGCGTTGATCAAAATATCTACGAGAGATCCCACAGAAGAGGAAACTATATATTATTTTTTGCCATAATCCTTTAATATTTTTTTCACATATAGGAGGGTGGGCGGTTGGGATATTATCTCCATGGAAGATGAGAAATCTTTTTTTAGCATGATTTTTTTTTCTTGATTAAAAAGAGAAGAGTATATGAAAAAAGAGAAGACCAAGCATTTGAAGCAATCAAAAAAAAAAAAAAAAAGAGAGAGAGAGAGAGAGAGAGAGGAGAAGCATTATTCTTTATTTTTTGCCATATATATTTTTTTATGCGAGGCATTGTCAAAAGCATCAGCATAAAAAAATCTAATCCTAGATTTTCTTATTATCTTTTCTGGTTGATCTTTCGACTTCTATTTTTTAATAAAAAATTAAAAATTAAAAATTAAAAAAATAGTTTTTGGTTTTTTTATTCTGGTTTTGTAAAATAAAAAATTTTTGTTCCTTAAATTTTTTTGTTAAATATCTTTGCCAAGAATATTTTCGGTATTATATAGTTTATAAACTTCTATTTCTCATAATATACTAAATAAGTTACTCGTACCTATCTGAAAATATTTAATTACTGTACAATGATCGATCAGGTATATTGATGCTAGATTACCAGGAAATATTTTGATTGTCTCAGAATTTGAATTACTATTAATTTTGATGATGATGATCCCACCAGTGTTATAAAATGTTTTCGAAAGTCTGTTGGGCATCGAAGGAGCTGGATATGGTGAGAAAGAGTGTTTGTTTTCTACGACAAAAGAGCACTAACGCATCAAAAGCAATGGTGAAAGGTAAAAAGCGATGGCTAACAGCACGCAGACCAACTTCAGTCGGGCCTTTTTTAGCGGTCACGGTCCCCTCACGAAAAGGAGCAGCCCTCTCACACCCACCGGTCATGGTTAATTACTCTCATCACGAGAACCCCCCCTTGCGTTGAAGAAATGATGGACGGGACGACGGTACGTCCTTCCCTTCGGGCATCCAAATACCCGCTTCCTCCAATTGGGAACACCAAAACTATGATACATACGACCTGCAGGGACGAACACCATAAAAATAAATTCGCATGAAGCGTTTGAGGTAATGAACGCATGCAATAATGCAATCGGAAAAGTGAGAAGAAAGGAACGTCCAGAAAGCAAGGGATCCCAAAAACGACAAAATGTATTTTCTTTTCTTTTCTTTTTTTTTTTTTCTTTTTTTAAATTCTGTTGGTTCTTTGCCTGGATTGAGACCACTGATGCATGCACGGTGGAGGCAAGTCTGGGGGCTTAACTTCATAATAAGATTACACATGCTATACCGACAATTCTTAAAGCAGCCGCGTTGCTTGTTTACATGGATCGACTACATTCGGTTTTGATTAAATTTGGAGTTAAATTTGATCAAATCAAACTCTATAATAAATATTCTATATCGATCGTTCAAATCATTGAATATGATCTACTGTATCAAAACTAACTTATATATTAAAAATTTTTAATCTATGGATCAAGTCATAAAATATATATATATAATTAAATTTTATTTAGATTATTTAATTTTTGATTATTTGATGTATAGATTATGATTATCAAATCATATGATTTTTGATATATAAGTAATTTTATTATATTAGATCATATTCAATAGTCTGGATCATCGATGTATAATTTTTATTGTAAAATTTTGATCCGATCGAATTTGAATCTAAATTCATTCAAAAAAAAAATCAAGTTCGCCTCTCTATCTCTCTTTCTATAGTTATTTTTGGAACCGGTTGATTAATTGGTTTTGTCAATATAATAAGTTGAGTTCAAGCAAATCAATTAAAAAAGTTTAAGTTTGATTTTATTAACTTGCATACGGTAGAGATAGATTCATTTAAAAAGCACAGAAGTACAGAACTTAAATAATCTCGCTCATGATCAGTTTGTTTATTTATATATTAAGCTCGGGCTTCTTCGGGAGCCTAACCGAGCTTCCTAATAATCATTTTTTTTATTTGTTATGCATAAGATGCCTGACCATATATGAAGCTCGAGCTTCTTCGAGTGCCTAACCGAACTTCCTAATAACCACTATTTTTACTTAATATGCATCAAGTTGCCTAACCATATACGAGGATTCTTACGCTACTAATAAGCTCAATCAAGTCAAGCCCGGCCTACTAAATAATTAAGCTTGAAAATGAACTTGAACTTGATTTATTAAGCTAGTGAACTAAGCCAATGCAGGGTTTTGCATGGTATTCCTAAGTCTTGAAGAGACTTGAAAGGCCATGTCAGAAATGCTGGAGACAATTCCTGGAGCTCGGGGGCGTGTCCCAAGCGGATTTCTGAAGGTGTTCCAGGGATGCTTAAAGTTTGAGTATTTTCTTATGACTTAGAGAGAGTTTTTTTAGAGATTGTAATATAACCCAATTGGGTTATGGGGTTGGATCCAGGTTTTTTAAATTGGTTCGGAGGTTAGCTTAGTTGGTTGATGGTTAGTTGGTTGATTGGTTAGCCCAACCACCCAGGATCCTAATCAAATTGGTTGGTTGTAACCAATTGAAAGTTTAACTACCTAGGACGTTCTAACCAGTTTGTTATTGGCTCAAGATAAGTCCTAACCGCCCATGTGATTGTAACCACTAAAAAGTTGTGAGCCCATGTGATTGTAGTCCAACAAAATCAATGTATCCAAGAAAGGTCGATCCTTTGGAGTCCCGTTCGGTGTGGAGTCCGTGAGGACTTCTCACGGTCCTGGTCTTGGACCGTGAGGGCTTGAGGACGCCCCTTGGAGCATGGACCATGAAGAGCCTCCTAAGTTTCAAGGAGGCCACGGTGTTAGGCTACAGAGAGGTGCACGTGAGGGAGATATCACATGGAGGGCTTGTGCTGTGATGGGTTTCATGGGGCTTTGGAGAAGGGACGCACGTTGAGGTATTGTCCGTTCGTGACATACGTGGATTCTCGAGACATGATGCCTGCAAGAAAGAAGACGTGCGGGATGACGAGAAGCTTCTGGATTTTCAAAAGGACTGTCAAGTGTTGTCTTGTTTGTTGTAATAAGGTTCTTCTCCAAAAAAATAAAGCAATTTCTCTTTTTCTCCTACATCTCTTTTTTTATATCTGTTGGGCTATATTCTTTCATGTTACTTTCATGATCTTTTGCTGTATACAGGTGCTGATCCGAATCTTCCAATAAATAGAATCAGTGCCCAAAAATTTTTTTCAACGGTCAATTGGACTCATGTTATTTGCAAGTAACCTTCTATGTTTAAAATTTCCTGCTAACGAGGTAAGTTTTACTGGAAAGTTGAAATACCAAGTAAACGTGATCTTGTCATTAATTAATTTGCCATCAATACCGTTTCACCTGCTAAATTATTTGTCAATCAAAATTAATTCATATCCGATGTACTTAATACATCTCCAATAACATAACATAAATAATAATTATTAAAAAAAAAAGAATGGCAATGTATTTTCAAATATTTAGTTAGGATCATAAAAAAAAAAATTGATGGCTTCCATCTACCGTTTAATTCAAAAAAATTAAAAAAAATAAATAAAAAGGAAAGATTTTTTCGTCCATCTTGATCCATCAATTTGCATGCATTCTCTCAAATTAAGAGGATAAAAAAGAATAGATGGAGGGGATGAATTTTTGTATCGATAAAATTATATCATTAATTTTTTACCAAAATTATAATACTTATTCATTTTTTCATTCATATTATTTAAATATAATTTTATTTTATCAATACTATTAATTTTATATTATTAAATTTCATTACTAATTATTTTAATTTAATATATAATTTTCATAATCATAATTATATAATTAGAATTATCTTCTATTTTTTATTTACATCAAATATTTTTCATTAACTATTTATATAAAATCAAATGACTATTTAAATTAAATTATAATTTATATTTATTTATATATTTAATATATAAAATAAAATAATTTATTAAATTAAATTTAAAATAAAATAAATATTTATATAATTTTTTAAAAATAATTATAAATTATAAAAAATATAAATTATTTTTAATATAAATAGGTATCATCAATTGATAATAATAATAATATTTTTATCAAATAATATTTTAATAAAAATAGTATAAAAATATTATTTTCCGTTCCTTCCGGTCCTCTCGTATCGAACAAAATATATATATATATATATATATATATATATATGATATATATATATATATATATATATATATATTTTGATCATTTATTATTATTATTAATTTTTGCCATTTTTTAATGAGAGGTACAAGCCAAAACAACGTCTTGGTTTCATTGGAAAGGCACGCTGTACCACCAATTGCGGTATAGCATCTGCCGTCCACGCCTACCACGCCAGGTGGAGGTTTAACTCGCATCCACCCCCACAATAAATGATCTTCTCTCTTCAATTCTCAAAACCCCAGGAAGATGATAAGCACCGAACAACTTCCCATGCATGCCCTGAAAGCTCCGGCGCAATTGGGAATGCAACGAACCCAAGACCGAGAATGCTTCAACATCCATTAAAACACCCAGAATCGTAAAACCAAACCAAACCAAACCAAACCAAACCAAACCAAGTAGTAAACTCACGCGCTTCAAAACGCCCCACCCACCCTCCACCCTATCCCCCTTCCCACCTCCTCCCCTCGAACGCCCAAAAACCTAATTAACCCCACCCACCACCATGCTTACCACCACCACCACCACCCTCACCCTCATCCTCCTCTTGCTCCTCTATACCTCCCTTGCTGTCAACCAAGAAGGCCTCCTCCTACTCCGAGTCAAGCGTGGCCTGGACGACCCGTACAACTCCCTCTCCGACTGGGACCCACGTGACCCCACCCCATGCAACTGGGCCGGCGTCTCCTGCCGCCCCTCGTCCGGCGGCGGCTCCGTCTCCGCCGTCTCCCTCCCCTCCCTTGGCCTCTCCGGCCCCTTCCCCTCCCCTCTCTGCCGCCTCCCCAACCTCTCCTTCCTCTCCCTTGCCTTCAACTCCATCAACTCCTCCCTCCCGTCCTCCTCTCTCCTTCCCTGCGCCTCCCTCTCCCACCTCGACCTATCCCAAAACCTCCTCGTCGGCCCTCTCCCGGCCTCTCTCCCTCTCCTGCCATTCCTCTCCTATCTCGACCTTTCCGGCAACAACTTCTCCGGCGATATCCCCCCGTCCTTCGCCGCCTTTCCTCGGCTACAAACTCTCTCCCTCGTCTACAACCTCCTCTCCGGTCCCGTCCCCTCTTTCCTCTCCAACATTTCCTCCCTCCAAGAACTCAACCTCTCCTACAATCCCTTCTCCTCCTCCCCCCTCCCCCACTCCTTCGCTGACCTCGCCAGCCTCCGTGTCCTCTGGCTCGCCGGCTGCAACCTTGTCGGCCGCATCCCTCCCGCCATCGGCCGCCTTGCCAATCTCATCGACCTCGACCTCTCCTCTAATTCCCTCCACGGTCCGATCCCCGCCTCCCTCGCCGGGCTCTCCTCTGCTGTCCAGATCGAGCTCTACTCCAACTCGCTCTCCGGTCCCATCCCCGGCGGTCTATCTAACCTCACCAACCTTCGGTTCTTCGATGCCTCCATGAACCAGCTCTCCGGCCCCATCCCCGACGACATCTTCCTCGCTCCCAATCTCGAAAATCTCAACCTTTATGATAATAACCTCACCGGACCGATTCCTTCCAGCGTTTCGCACTGCCGGAATCTTTCTGACATCCGACTGTTCTCGAACCAGCTCTCAGGGCCTCTTCCTGAGGATTTTGGCAATAATTTCCCGCTTGTTTTTATCGACATTTCGGATAATTTCTTCTCCGGGGAGATTCCTGCCGGGATTTGCGCACAGGGGAAACTGGAACAGCTTTTGTTGTTGAATAATTTCTTCTCTGGGAGTATTCCGGATACCCTTGGCCGGTGCCGGATGCTGACGCGTGTCCGGCTTACGAACAACCGGCTGTCCGGCGAGGTGCCCGATGCATTCTGGGGGCTGCCCCATATTTATCTTCTCGAGCTTGCCGGAAACTTTCTATCAGGTGCGATTTCTCCGGCGATCTCTGGTGCCAGCAATCTCTCCCAGTTTCTGATATCCGACAACCAGTTCGGCGGCCCCATTCCAGTGGAGTTTGGAGCTCTGCCAACTCTGTCCACATTGTCGGCCGCCAACAACCGCCTGACAGGGCTACTCCCGGCATCGCTTGGGAGCTTGGCACGGCTGGGGCAACTTGATCTTCGCAACAATTCACTCTCCGGCGAGCTTCCCACAGGAATTCAGTCGTGGAGGAAGCTCAGCCGGCTGGACCTCGCCGACAATGACTTCACCGGTGGGATCCCGCCGGAGCTCGGGGATCTGCCTGTGCTCAATTACCTTGACCTTTCTGGCAATGCTTTTACTGGAGCGATTCCGACACAGTTGCAGAACCTTAAACTCAACCAATTTAACCTCTCCAATAACCAGCTCTCTGGAGCCATCCCTCCCCTGTTCATGAGCGGCGCCTATAAAAATAGCTTCTTGGGCAATCCGGGCCTGTGCATGGACTTGACCAAGCTCTGCCGAAGCCGTCATGATGCCACCGAGAAGCACCATGCTTTCGTTTGGTTGCTTCGTGCAATCTTCATACTTTCCTCTCTTATCTTTGTTGCAGGGGTGGCATGGTTCTACCGGAAGTACAGGAATTACAGGAAGGGGAATCGTGGAATGGACAAGTCTAAATGGACCTTAACATCATTCTACAAACTGGGTTTCAGCGAGTATGAGATCTTGGATTGCCTCGATGAAGACAATGTGATCGGGAGAGGAGCTTCTGGGAAGGTGTACAAGGCAGTGCTTAGCAATGGAGAGATTGTTGCAGTGAAGAAGCTCTGGGGTATGTCGAAGAAAGAGAATGATGACATGGATCAAAGTGCGGACTATGGCTTCGAAGCGGAGGTCACGATGTCGGGGAAAATTAGACACAAGAACATCGTAAAGTTGTGGTGTTGCTGCGACCATAAGGAGTGCAAGCTTCTAGTTTATGAGTACATGCCAAATGGGAGTTTAGGAGACTTGCTTCATAGCAACAAGGCGGGTCTATTGGATTGGCCAATTAGGTATAAGATTGCATTAGATTCGGCTGAGGGACTTTCATACTTACACCACGACTGCGTGCCACCAATTGTCCACAGAGATATTAAATCGAACAATATATTGTTGGATGGGGAGTTTGGTGCAAAAGTGTCGGATTTCGGTGTCGCAAAGACCATTGGAAAGGGGTCGAAATCCATGTCTGCCATTGCTGGCTCGTGCGGATACATTGCCCCAGGTTTGTTTGGCCCATCCTTCAGTTTCGCTCTCGTCGACCTTTTAGATTTGTTTTTTTTTTTTTTTTTTGTCCCCCATATTCTTGTTTGTTTTCATGGATCGCAACCTTTCATCATTTTGGTTAATTTGTCATTGCTAATATATCCGTTGGTTTTCTGATGCTCAGAGATGCTGCTTGTTTATGTTCATTAATTTTATCTGAATGTTTATTCCGTTGGTTCATTTTCTTCTCTTCTTTGCTCGGTAAACTTGGTTTCGGTATAATCTTCTAGCCTGTGGATTTATCTTGAATACCAGACACGGTATTAGGTTAACCTTGCTATGATCATTAAATTCTTCTAGAGACTCTTGCATCCATTCGCTGCATGCTTTTTATTATGATCTTTGTGACCCTACCTGCTAATGGATTCAGAGTTTCTTGATCAATGCTTGAATATATTTGCTATTTGATGCGCATAATAATAATAATAATAATAATAATAATAATAATAATAATAATAATAATGAGGAGGTTTGGTTTTCTGATGCTCGGAGATTCTGCTTGTTTATGTTCATTAATTTTATCTGAATGTTTATTCTGTTGGTTCATTTTCTTCTCTTCTTTGCTCGGTAAACTTGGTTTCGGTATAATCTTCCAGCCTGCGGATTTATGTTGAATACCAGCAGACACGGTATCAGGTTAAGTTTGCTATGACCCAACTTGCTAATGGATTCAGAGTTTCTTGATGAATGCTTGAATATATTTGCTATTTGATGCAGAATAATGATAATGAGGAGGTTTGGTTTTGAATTTATAATCCGTGATTCTCTCAATGTGCCACAGAATATGCATACACTCTCCGGGTGAATGAGAAGAGCGACGTATATAGCTTTGGCGTGGTCATTCTTGAGCTAGTTACTGGGAAGCTCCCTGTAGATCCTGAGTTTGGAGAGGACCTGGTGAAATGGGTCTGCAGCACGATGGAGAAGAAAGGGGTGGACCATGTAATCGACCCCAAGCTTGACATCTTCTTTAAAGATGAGATGTGCTGGGTCCTCCACATCGGTCTCCTTTGCACCAGTGCCCTCCCTATCAACCGGCCATCGATGAGGCAGGTTGTAAAAATGCTGCTCGAGGTGAGAAGACCCGAGGAGAAGACCAAGCCCAAGCCTGTGAAGGATGGGAAGCTGTCTATATATTACCGCGAAGGCAACTCTGATCAGGGTAGCATTGTCTAGATTGATGGTCGATGATCTTTTGGTTGGACAGATGAATGGGGAGCTCTTCTTTCCTTGATCTTTATGACGAAGGTTCGATCCATGGCATTCTGTGGAAAATTTTGAAGCTGGCACGCTGTGCCGGCTTCTCTACCGGAAATGATCTTGTCATTCCAGTGCCATGTCTCGGCAAGGAAGAGAAGAAGATTAAAAGCATCTTTTGCTGATGCTGTTCGAGTCTTTTTTTCTATCTATCGGTAATATATATGCTTATTGCTCGGTCAGAACGGGTTGCTATCAGGACAAAGAATTCTGTCACCGGTGGATGATGGAAATGTGAGGTAATCCACCTTTCGTTCATCCCGTTTGGGTGCCTTGAAAGGAGGCAAAGCGGTGTTTACTGCAATGACTACCACACTGGAAAAGTATGGTACGTTTGTCTGACTGACATGTACCATCTTTATCTTTGGGCAGATATGCATCCAAGTCGATGACCGTCCATATTATATTAAATTAATTTATAGAGGGGACTTGGTGTCCCCCCCCCCCCTTTTGACGTATCAGGGGATTCCATGTGGGCAGGTTGAACCCGAATTTACTCATGCAACTGATATAGTCCTCTGTTTAGTTTAGTTTAGTTTTCTTAATTCGAACCGTCTAAATGATACTTTTAAATCTGGTTCTTTGGTTACCATGTTCACCGTGTTTCTGGAAGAGCAAAGTTAGCAGGAGTGTCATGCTTAACAAATCCACAAAATGGGCACTCGAAAGGTTACAAGTTTTCTTCTTGATCGGTGTTATCTCCGTAAGCTCTATTATTTCACCTCTGGTTGGTATTGGGATAAACACGGTCATTTGTCTTTTAACATTTTGAAATGCGAGCAACTTACTTGTCAAGCTGGATTTTGAAGTGCTGGATTTTCGGACCCTCTTCAGCTTGCTTATTTTGAAGTATCGTTTCGGCTGAAGCATAACAATCCCATCCTATTTACCATCGTGGTCTTAAATTTATTGAAGCCAAAATTATTAAAAATTAGGTTATAAATCAATTCCTAAAATTCTTTCCACTTCAATATAAAGAAAATTATTAAAACAATTCATGTACGGTTGATTTTGATTTGGTCTTTCATTTCTATAATTATGAAAGGGGGTATTCTGAAGATTCTTTTTTTTTTATTCGATCTTCTATTTTCAGAATTGCAGGAGGAGATATTATGAAGATTGATCCTCCATTCTATAATTGAAAGAAGAAATATTATATAAAATTTTTCTCTTAATTTAGTCTTTCATTTTCAAAATTGTAGGAGATATTATCTCGATTTCATTTTCCACTCTATAATCGTAGAAAGAGAGATCCGAGCTAGGGCATAAAAATCTTTTATCATGTCGTCTACTTTCTCAAACCCGAAGTTTTCATTCTCTTGAATCATCAATGTGGCAAACTTTGTCGCATTAAAACTGAATGATAATAATTTTCTGCTCCGAAAAATATAAGTACCATCTTTGATTAAAGGTGCTTCTTCACAGAAGAGACGTGTGCACCAAGGATTCGGGTCCCAGCGGGATGTCCCACTGGACACTGAGACGGGATATCATCCCATGTGTTGGGACATGATGTCCCGCTAGCATCCCAGCGCCCCAATCGGGATCCTTTGGGACATTTCGTGTCTTGAGCATCAAGACGAGGCGGGAGGCCGGCGTGTCTCGTTCCATGAAAAAATCGAGACATCCCTGTCCCAAGGGATTTAAAACCTTGGTGTGCACTACCATAAATTTTGACTCTAGAAAATGGAGTCGAGATGATCAATCAAAACTATTTATCATGGATTTGTACCGATCATCTCGTGAAATCATGGATCATGGGCACACTCTCAAAAAAAGTCCTCGGACATGCTATCGGACTCCAAATGGCGATAGAGGTATGAAAAATTCTAATTAATCATTTTAAGCAAAGCTCAATTGCTCAAAAGTTCGATCTGCTTAACTGTAACATATCCAGAAAGGGAATAAGTCCTTAGCTGCTTATCTTCGCGAATTTAAATCTATTTGCGATCAACTGCATACTATTGGTAAATATGTCAGATTCTAATAAGATTTTTAAGTTGCTTGAAGGCCTTGATGAAACTACGAGTCATTTAAAATGACTATATTTAGATCTCTTCTTCTATCATATGCAGAAGTGGTTCCACAACTCTAAAACTATGAACTATGTAATAAGCGAAACATGAGCACTATCCCAAACATATCCATGGCCTTTGTCTCATAGCAAAATAATGGTAGCAACAGGAATAATTATAGGGGTCGAGGCAGACCATATTCTTTTAACTCAAATGGTCTAGGATTTTGTTTAGGTGAACCAAAGTTGCAAACATTTTTTGGATAATAGTAACGTTACCCAACAGTCCAGTTCGGTCAGCTCCACACCGAACTCAAACACAAGGATTGAGCTTCTCATTTGTCTGATTTGCAAGAAAAAGGATAATATGTACTAAAATTTTGGTATCGCTTTGACAATAGTTATCAGAATGGTGACATACCATAGGGTCTAGTAGCTCTACATACCTTAGATCCTCATAATGACAAGTGCATCCTGATACTGGTGCCAATGCTCACATCACTGATAAGCCAGGTAATCTTATAAATTTAGTTCCTTACCATGGCTCTAATAGTGTGATGGTTGGAAATTGTGTGTCACTACAAATTACTCATATCGGTATAGGCCAAATTGGTAGTAACACATCATTTTTCACTTCGCAATATTTTATTTGTACCAAAAATGAAGCAAAACTTACTCTCCATATCTCAATTAACAAGATATTATCCATGTTACTTTGAATTTAATTCTTTTTGGTTTTCTATCAAGGACTCCTGGATACACAAGGTGATGATATCGGGAGTTAATTATCAAGGACTGTACACCAATAAAGATCCTCATCATGTTGCATTTTATTCTCAAAAAACTAAGGTAGTGAATGAATTGACTTGACATCGCCGATTGGGCCACCAAAATAATCATGTTTTGTAATATCTATGGAGCAACAATTTTATTTCAGTAAATAAACTGACTGGCACCTTATGTACTAGTTATCATATTAGCAAAAGTTCAAAATTACTATTTTATCTTTCTGACTCTCCTTGCCCTGATCCATTAAAAAAAATATACTATGATCTTTGGAAACCTGTCCCAATTTCTTCACTACAAAAATTTGGTTACTATATGATATTCATTGATAATTTTTTCTGTTACTGCTGGTTATATTCCTTGAAGCAGAAATTGGATTTTTTTGATATTTTTCTCTCAATTTAGAAATTGGTTGAAAATCAGTTTGATTGTAAGATTAAAATCTTTCAATCTAATGGAGGGGGTGAATTTTCTAGTAACAGGTTTCTTGCATATCTTTGTGATTGTAGTATATAATACCAGTTTTCTTGTCCAGAACAAAAAATGATGTGCTAAATGAAAACATTAACATATTATTGAACTCTGGGCTTGCTGCACTCTTTGAAGCTTTTATACCATTCTGCTATTGGGTAGAAGCTTTTACAACTACAAATTATTTGATAAACTGCCTTCCATCCACGGCTCTAGGAAACCAAAGTTTGTATTCGATCTTATTCAAGAAGGACCCCGACTACTCTTCACTCTGGATTTTTGGATCTCATTGTTATCCATACTTTGAAGCTACATGATGAACAAATTTGACAAGTGCTCTCTATGATATATGTTTTTGGTATATAGTGACAAGTACAAGGGCTACCGCTGTCTTCATCAATAACCGACTGTATTTACATATCTCGACATGTAATTTTTTATAAGTATAATTTTTCATTTGCTACCTCTTCTCAAGTCACTACTACAGCTGAGAGAGAGCTACTATGTTGGTTGGCAACTTCTAGCCCAACTCATAACCAAGCCTCTAATGATAACTGGGAAACATCCCAGCCCAACCCTTGCTATGCTCCACAAGTTGCTTCAAGTCCAAACCACAATCCAACATCTACCGAACAATTGGCTGAAGCCCAATCTAACTTTGTACCTACTCTAATAACAACTCAACTACCTAATTTTTTTTATGCTGAGTCTAATTCTGCACGAGAACGTGCATTCCTATTTACCAAAGATACACCAATCATGGTTGATCCAGTAATCGCAACATCTGACCAACCAACTCCACCACCGGAAGAGGGTGACATCCATGGTCATAGCCACCGTAGTCTGAGGTTGCCACTTTCTTATCACATCCCATGGTCACCCGCTCCAAGGCTGGCATCTTCAAGCCTAATCTGAAATATGCTAATATTGCATTATCATTTATTCCTCCTGAACCTTGGATTGACCATTCCGCCTTAAAACGTCCTAGTTGGATAGTTGCTATGCATGAGAAGTTAGATGCTCTTGCAGCAAATCACACATGGGAACTTGTCCCGCGTCACCCCTCGATGAACATTGTCAGTTGTAAATGGATGTTCAAATCAAAGATTCATGCAGGTGGGATACTTGACCGACTAAAAAACCGTCTTGTGGCAAAAGACTTCCACCAAGAGAAGGGTGTTGACTTTCTAGAAACTTTTAATCCAGTAATTAAACCAGGTAGTATTCGTATTGTTCTATCAGTTGCTACTATTCAAAATTGGCCAATTTGCTAACTAGATATCAAGAACGTCCTCTTACATGGTGATGTTGATATTCTTGTGCATATGGAGCAATTGCCTAGCTTTCATGACCTATCCTATCCTGATCATGTTTGCTTACTTCAGCGTGCCTTATATGAACTCAAACAAGTCCCTCGAGTATGGTTCGATAAGTTCAGCGACTTTCTTATTATGTATGGTTTCTTTTGCAGTAATGCTGATCCATCATTATTTGTCTTTCGCCACACCGGCCGTACTATCATCCGCTACTCTATGTTGATATCATTATCCTCACGGGTGATTGTTTATAACTTTTGGACCGTTTTATTCATGCCCTTGTCAGGTATTTTTCATGAAAGATCTCAGCCCACTTAATTATTTTTTAGGGATTGAAGTCAGTCGCTCCTCCCATGGACTTTTTCTTTATCAAAAAAAATATGCTTTGAATCTTTTAGCTTGGGCTTTCATAGAGCAATGTAAACCGATTGCTACTCCCATAGCTAGCAAACTTCTACCACTTAAACATGGTAATCAACTGTATAATGATCTTTCGCACTATCGAAGTCTCGTTGGAGCTCTTCAGCATCTTACTCTCACACGTCCAGAACTCTCACTTGCGGTGAATACTGTGTATCAATACATGCATGCCCCAACTCTAGCCCATTTTCAAATGATCAAATACACTCTTTGATATGTTCGAGACACATGGGCTTGTCTTGAGCTAGCACATGGGTCTTGATTTGAGTCACATGGGTCTCACAATTAGGTTTTCCTTGTAATACAGGACTCGATAACTAATTATTTTACAGGACTCAATAAATAATTAAAGTCCTACTTGATCAATTGGAACCCAATTTGATCAAAAGACAATCAAAAGACAAGACATGTAAATAAGTGATTCAACTTGGTAAAAGGGGTTTAGCCCAAAAGGCTAAATAAATAAAACCCTAATTCCAGTTGGTAAAGAGGCTAACCCTAACTAACCCAAAATAACATAAATTAAAATAAATTATTTACATGAATAAAAGGGTTGGGTCCAGGGTTTCATTCACAGGTGATCCATAAGGATGAGGGTTCAACCTATCGATATTTTTGGGCCCTGGTGTCCTCACCAATTCTCCCCGGGTGGAAGGAACTCGATCCCATCGAGTAAGGGTTAGACTGGCTCAAGTACTTCTCTAGCAAGTCCGGGGCGATCTTCTGCAGATCCTCCCGAGTTACCAAGTGTCATCAGACTCGGGATGTCCTTGCCAACGAACCAAGTATCGCTGGTAGTCCTTATTCCGGGTAACAATCATCTTGTCATCCAGAATTCGTTCAACCCTGTCTCTCCAATTTGTGGATTTGGCTATTGGACACTCATGGATTGGTTCGTTCTCAAGAACAGGATCAGGCCCAAAAGGCTCACTAGGTAGCAACATCGGCTCCCTATACTCTACAAGATCTGATATGTTGAAAGTTGGACTTATACCCAAATCTAAAGGTAGGTCTATCTCATAGGCATCAGGTAGCAACATCGGCTCCTATACTCTACAAGATCTGATATGTTGAAAGTTGGACTTATACCCAAAACTTATCAATTATTTTATAAGGACCCACACTCCGGGCATGTAACTTTTTGACAGTTCCAGATAGAAATCGTTCAGGCCTGAGCCTGATCATAACTTGGTCCCCTACTTTAAACTCTTTGAACCTTTTGCTTAAATTAGCCTTTTGTGCATATGAATCATCGCTCTCTTTAATTTTCTTATTTATTTCTTGATGTAAGTTCTTTATATGCTGTGTAAAAGACTCAACTAACTTAGATATACGTGCATAAATAGGTAAGGGAATCAGATCCAATGGCTTTCTAGGCTTGTATCCATGAACGATTTCAAATGGGCTGTTCCCTGTATATCTGTTGACTTAGTTATTATAAGCAAACTATGCTCTCGGTAATAATAGATCCTAATTAGCAGTATTTTCTCCCACTAGACTCCTCAACAGGTTCTCTAAACTCCGATTTACTATCTCAGTTTGGCTATCTGTTTGGGGGTGGTAGGCAATAGAATACTTAAATTTGGTTCCTAGCATATGCCATAAGGTTTTCCAAAAGTAGCTAGTAAACCTAACGTCTCGGTCCGATACAATTGTCTTAGGCAATCCATGTAACCTAACCACTTCGTTCAAGAATAATTTGGCCACTCTATACGCATCATAAGTTTGGGAACATAGGATGAAATGGGCCATCTTAGAAAACGTATCTACTACCACGAAGATAGAATCATGTTTCCTAGCAGTTTTAGGTAATCCTAAGACAAAGTCCATACTCAAGTCTTGCCATGGGCAATCTGGATGGGGAGTGGGATATATAGTCCAGTGTTCTGGGATGGGAGTGGGATATATAGTCCAGTGTTCTATCTAGGTTGCTTAGCTACAGCATAAGTCCTACACTGGGCTACCACTTGGACAATATTTTTCTTTAGACTTGGCCAATAAAACTGATCCTCTACAGCCAAGATAGTTTTATTACGTCCAAAGTGTCCTATTAAACCTCCTGTGTGTATCTCCCAAATAAGAAAGTCTCTAAGTGATGTCTTGGGAACACACAACCTATTTTCCTTAAACAAATAACCATCCTTTAAGACATACTCACTAAATTCAATGGATGGCCCTAGCTTCACTGATTCATAAATCTTTCTAAAATCCGGACAAAATTCATATTCTTTCTTTAACCGTTCAAATCCGACTACTTCGGTACTCACACAATTCAGCAACATTATTCTCCTACTAAGTGCATCGGCTACCCTATTCTCACTTCTAGCATGATGCCTTAGGACAAAAGTATAGGCTTGTATAAATTCGACCCACTTGCCATATCTAGGGTTTAACTTTTTTTGAGAATTTAGAAAGCGAAGTGCTTCGTGATCAGAGTAGAGAATGAATTCTTGTAGTAGCAAGTAATGCCTCCAATATCTAAGAGCTTCACTACCGCATACAACTCTTTATTATATATGGAATATTTCAACTTGGCATCACTCAGTTTCTCACTAAAATAGGCAATAGGATGATTTTCCTAACTTAATACCCCTCCTATTCCTACGCCTGATGCATCACAGGCGACCTCAAAGACTTTGGTGAAGTCGGGTAACCTTAGAACTGGTGCCTTAATCATTCCATCTTTGATCTCTAGGAAGGCTTTATGGGCAGCTCTAGTCCAGTCGAATTTGCCCTTCCTAATGCAGTCGGTGATCGGAGCAACAATCGTGCTAAACCCTCTAATAAACCTCCTATAGAAGGTAGCTACCCGTGGAAACTTCGAACATCATGAACATTCCTAGGTATAGGCCACTCAACTATAGATTTCACTTTCTCAGGGTCGGCAGTTAAAAAACCTAAGAAGTTGATTCTGGTTGACATGAAGCTATATTTCTTAAGGTTTGCAAACAAAGCTTCCTTCCTAAGGATCTGGCAAATCTGACGGAGGTGGTCTAAGTGATCTTCCCTAGTCTTACTGTATATGAGGATATCATCAAAATATACGACCATGAATTTTCCAATAAATGATCGTAACACCTGAGTCATAACCCTCATAAACGTACTTGGGGCGCTTGATAATCCAAAGGGCATCACCAACCACTCATATAGGCCATCTTTGGTCTTGAAAGCTATTTTCCACTCATCCTCGATTCTAACTCTCACATGATGGTAGCAACTTTTTAAATCAATTTTTTAAAAGATGGTCGATCCGGCCATCATGTCTAGCATGTCATCGAGTCGGGGTATGGGAAACCGATACTTTATCATAATCTTGTTAATAGCCCGGCTATCTATGCACATCCTCCAACTGCCATCCTTTTTAGAAGTCAAAAGTGCTGGGACAGCACAAGGACTCAAACTCTTCCTAATAAATCCCTTTTTCATAAGATCCCCTACTTGTTGTTGTAGCTCCTGATGTTCCGTAGGGTTCATCCTATAGCGTGGGAGGTTTGGCAATGTGGCTCCTGGTACTAAATCAATTGCATGTTGAATATCTCTTAATGGTGGCAATTGATCCGGTAAATCTTCAGGGTAGACATCTTTGAATTCCTCTAATAAATCTAGGATCTCCTTAGGGTATTCTAGTTTTGGTTGATCCTGAGCTTCCTTGGTAACTAAAATCCAAACTGGTGATCCTCTATTGATTTCTCGTTTTAACTCCTTTGCAGAGATTAAATTCAGATTAGACTCGTTTTTCTTTAAGTGACTTGACCCTCTCTTAACATTGTCTTTTGGTGGGGTCGCATTAATCACTATCCTCTTTCCTAGATGGTGAAATGCACACGAGTTTGATCGTCCAAACAGGGTAGCATCGTGGTCATACAACCAAGGTCTTCCTAAAATGATGCTGCTAACCCCCATCAGAAGAACATCGAACCAGACTCTTTATTGGTAGGATTGTACCTGAATTGTAACCTGGCATCGCAACCAGATAGAAATGTTGGTTGCATCGATCCAGGATACCTTATAGGGGGTCGGGTGTGGAACAGTTGGTAAGTCTAGGCTTTTAACTGCATTAGTAGAAATTGCATTGACACAACTCCCACTATCAATTATAACCTTACATACCTTATCCCATGTTTTAATAAAGATCTGTAGGATGTTAGTCCTACGCCAATCCTCATTCCTCTTAGTTTGAGTCAGGATGCATCTGACCACTCCTAATCGGGCTGAGTCTAAGATCTCTTCCTTCTCCTCATATTCCTCCACTAACTCAGCTTCAGCCTCATAAACCTCTTCCTCACAAGGGTCACTAATCTCAGGGTCCTCTACTTCAGGTTCCCCTATATGTAAGGCTCGCGATGGACATTGGGTAGCATAATGACCAGTCTGATTACACTTAAAGCATATGGGGGTTTGGTTTCGATCCTTCTGAACCATAGGTGCCTTACCCTTGTCATCACTACGAATGTGCTGGGGATTGGGTCTAGGTTGATTTGCAGGGAATCGGTTCTGGTTTGTCCTATTTTCAGGGGCATTAAATCTAGATGAATCAGATTGATAGGTAGGTTTCCTTGGAAATCTCTCAGCATTCCTAGCAACCTGATAGGCATGTTCTAAATCATTCACTTCTCTTAGAATCAGTTTCCTCTTAATGTCATCATTCATACCTGCTCTAAACCTAGACAAAGTAACCGACTCAGACTCGGACACACCACACCGCATAACATACTCATCGAAAATGGTAATGTATTCGGACACAGTCTGATTTTCTTGGGTCATCTTCTGCCACTGATCTAAAAGCCTTTGTTCATAGGAGAATGGTAGGTATTTGGCCCTTAATTTGAGTTTCATGTCCTCCCATGTAGCTATATGTGGGTCTCTTCTCTGTCGGCTTAACCTTTCCGCATACCCCAATACAAATGTGCTTGTCGGATCAACCTAAACTTAGCGAATTTGACCTTACGCTCTTCCGACATGGTGTACCATTCGAAGTACTGATCCATATCACTTTCTCAATCAGAGTACATCTTGGGATCTAAAGTACCATCGAATGTGGGGGCTTCTAGTCTGATACTCCTAAGGGCTCGTGCTTCCTGATCATCTATGTCATTCTACTGCCTCCTAGGAATAGGATCAGGTGTAACCTCTCTACGTTGGGCTCGATGCCTTGGAATTGGATAAGGTGTGGCCTCTCTACGTTGGGCTTGATGTCTGGGGATTGGATCATGTGTAAGCTTTGGAAGCTGGGGTCCTGGACCATACTGTGGGATAAATTCTAGTGGTGTAGGGTCAGGTTGAGATACATGGGATCCTTCTAATGAACCTATTCTTTCATTCATTTGATCAAACCTCTGGTCGACTCTAGCACTAAACTGCCTCTGTTCAGCACTAAGCTACCTCATTTGCTCAGTCAAAGATCTCTTGAAAGTTTCCATCATGGGGTCCATGGATGTACTAGGTTGGTCCTGGGGGACCTGGTATGGGGATCCTGACCTAGTAGTCATGCAAGGACACAATGCACTCAAACAAACCTAATCGACTATGGATAGCTAGACCTAGAGTCCAAACTAGATGCCTAATCAAGGTGGCAAGCTAGTCTCCTCAAGACTTGGCCAGGTAGGTGTAAGGGGAGTGTAGGTCCCTGATTGCCAATCCTAGACACCAATCAAAGATTGGCCAGGTAGGTGGACTAGCTCACTTGCCCTTCGGGACGTAATCCCTGAACCACCATTCTAGATACCAAGAAATGGGTACACACAGATTTAGTTGACACGATTGACTTGATACTAACTCGGACCCGACCAATTGGTGTCCCTAAGCTCACTAGAGCAATTAGGTTCTAATTAATTTTAATTAGGACTTGGGCTCGAATGCAAAGTGGGTGATTTTGGGCTAGGGAAAGGTTATGAACTCCTCCCCCTATGTTATATTGTATGCCCTTAAAAATCAATTTGAAAATGAATGCAACAAGCAACTAATAAAACTAAACCCTAATGATTTTTTTTTTTGGGCAAAACCTGTTCTTAGGCTGAAAACAGAGAACTGCAGTTTTCACAGAAAACCATAAATTATAAAAAAAATTACTAAAAATACTTTGAATTTCAAGGAAGCTAACAAAATAAATTTTTTTTTTTTTTTTTTAGACGTGCAGAAACAATTAAAACAACAGAGCATATACTGGAAGGCCGAGATGCAGAATTTAACTAAATGCAAGATTAACCTAATCTAAACCTGCTCTGATACCAAATTTGATGCGGGACACGGATGCGATGCAGTACTAAAGGTTGATTTAAGTTTCATGTTAATCGAGAGCAAATGTTCATTAACCTAACAGCCTATTAAACAATACGTTAAAAAATCTATAGTAATAACTAAATACTAGATTACATCACCCGCATGCATACCTAACAAAATAATTAATTAGATGGATCACGGCGATTGAGAAACTATCCTAGATTAGGTTCCTACTTTTTAACATTAGATCTAGAGAAAGGGAAAGGGATCTTGAGTTACCGATATGCTTAGAAGCCTCCTCTGATGAAGATCTGGATCACTGCACTCTAGGATTGAAGAATCGGACTCCAAACACGTTGTATTGACGCCGATCTTCAGAGTCGGATCTCAAGAGAATCTGCCAAAAAATACCAAAAATAGCAATTAAACGTTGGAAATCAAAAGCTAGAAGGAAGGCTGGCACCAGGGTTGTTGGTTCTCCCGGGGATCTTCTTCTTTGGTTGGCTTCTAAGATCTCTTCAAAGCATTGGATGAAGGCCTTGAAGAGACTTAGGGATCAGATCTGATGGAGGGATTGGATGGATAAACAGGGCATCGCATCCCGGTAGAACTTGGACGTCGCACCCAAGTGTTCTAGGCTCAAACCTAGCACCTATCAGCCATCGCAGC
This sequence comes from Areca catechu, assembly GCA_021397845.1. Taxonomy (NCBI): domain Eukaryota; kingdom Viridiplantae; phylum Streptophyta; class Magnoliopsida; order Arecales; family Arecaceae; genus Areca; species Areca catechu. The sequence continues at coordinate 40,836,665 of CM038039.1, forward strand.
TAGAAAGGAATTGGGAGAAGAACTCGGCAGAGTTTCATTTCATTTCATCAAATATTCATTATTTTTACAAGGGGTACATGATCCTATTTATAGGATTATTCCCTACAAGAAGTACAATAGGACTCTATTATATTTTTGAATTTAAAACTTCCTTGCAATCTTGGACTTCTCCTTGAGATTGAATTTTGAATGGCTTGATCCTGAATTGGGCGACAACTCTCTGGAGCAAGGCGCTAATTTTCTTCTTAAGTTGGCATGAAATCCTTCTTGGCACAAATTCCTTCTTGAATCACCGTGATATCTGAAATGGGACTCCCTTGGTTGGCTAAAGGAATTTGAATGGAGTTTGGATGATGGATAAGTCCTTCTCTTGAATTTGAATGAAGATTGGATGAGGGCTTTCATTTGAAGTTTAAATTTATTGGAACTCTTCAAATGGGACGGCAACTTGGAATTAGCGTGAAGAGACAGAAGTAGATGGCGCACTTCTCCGTTGGGAGTGATTTCATCTGACGTGGAATCCTATTTGAAATTTGGAATCCTATTTGAAATTTAAATGAAGAGAGCTCCTTTCCATGGACTCTTTTAAATTTAAACCTCCTTGTTTCTTGGATGGGGCATCTTGGAAGTAGGCGACAAGAGAGGGGAAGAGGGTGCCAGATGAAGAAGACTCCTTCTGCTTTACTCCTCTTAAAATATGAGGCGCCAAATAATTTTCTTAAGGGCCGACCATGTGGTGTTGTCTTGACTTGTATAGCATGTCCAAATTCAAGTGACAGGCCATGTGTTATTATCCCCTTGGTGATGTGGCAGTAGTTGTCCTGAAACCATGCAAAGGTGACACCAAAATAGGCTAGCATATGGCAAGAACTTGTGCTAGCACATAGAGTCACAAGGGCTTGTCTTGAGCCAACACATGGGTCTTGATTTGAGTCACATGGGTCTGACAATTGGGTTTTCCTTGTAATACAGGACTCGATAACTAATTATTTTACAGGACTTAATAAATAATTAAAGCCTTACTTGATCAATTGGAACCCAATTTGATCAAAAGGCAATCAAAAGACAAGACGTGTAAATAAGTGATTCAACTTGGTAAAAGGGGTTTAGCCCAAAAGGCTAAATAAATAAAACCTTAATTCCAGTTGGTAACAGGGGCTAACCTTAACTAACCCAAAATAACAGAAATTAAAATAAATTATTTACATTAATAAAAGGGTTGGGTCCAGGATTTCATTCACGGGTGATCCACAAGGATGTGGGTTCAACCTGTCGATATTTTCGGGCCCTGGTGTCGTCACCACGACCTCAAAGGGACTCGAATGGTAGAGGAGGTTAGCACACGACTCCAGTCCAGAGGGCTCGGCCTCGGAGGGGCTCGACTTGACGGAGGACGGCTGAGCTCGACTCTGGTCCAGGGGGCTCAGCCTCGGAGGGGCTCGATCTGGTGAAGGAGGTCGCTCGGCTCCAGCCTAGGCACCCCGTGCTTGCGGGTGCTGACCTGGTGGAGGATAGAACTCGGCTTTGACGGGCCACCTCGTCATTTTAGGGGAGCTCAGCTCGGCAAAGGAGTCCGAAATGGAGTGTCCACCATGGCAGTTTTTCTTTTTCTGACATGACATATGACAAAGATTACACGTCAGTTTCCTGTCACATCATTTGCCCCTCACTCCCAAGTCCTGTTGGTGTGGGGCGCTCGGGGCGAAGGGATTAAAAATATTGAGCCTAGTCCTGAAACATCAGAACAACCAAAATTTAGTGAGGACTTGGTTCCCGTAAGACAATGCCCTCAGGAAGAACCCAATACATTAGCTTCGACACAAGAACTCCTTCAGGTACCTGAGAAGAACCCAATCATTATTTTAGAAGACTTTCCTGATGACCTTCAACTACCTAGAAGCATCCCGCCTGTAGATCAATATTCAAATCTTAAGGTCATCATGAGTAACCAAGGTCTGTTTCAAGATTCCCCTAAATTATCCCAAGACTCGGATTTCTATTTCCTGCCTTTCCTTAAGTCTTATCCTAATTTTAGAGCCATTAAGTTTCATTTTGATGAGATTAATAGGTTGCATGAGCCTTTAAAGCCTATTCCTTTTGCTACCTATTTTTGGAAAACCTTATGGCATTTGCTAGGAATCCATGGTAAATTCTCATGTGCATACCAGACCATGGTCAAACCTAGAGAGTCATTAATCTGTTAGGTTTAGGCCCTAGAGAGTCCAATAAAATTTCTCTCAATAAAGATGCCTAGTTCAGTCTGCATTTCGTAAGTGCTTGTGTAAGTTTCTGAGTCTGCTGAGTCTTTTGCACAGCATGTCACAAATCTGCATAAAGAAATCAGTAATAAGATCAACCTGAGAAATGAAACTTATAAACACTTAGCTGACTCATACAAAAGGGCTAAAGAATTCTGTGAAGGGGATTATGCGATGATTAGGCTCAACCCTGAACGATTCTCCTCTGGAACCATAAAGAAGCCGCATGCCCGCGGAGCAGGACCTTTTAAGATCTCAAAGAAAATAGGGCCTAATGCATATGTTTTGGAACTTCCACCTAATATGGGTATTAGTACAACCTTCAATGTTTCAGACCTAGTAGAATACAAAGAACCACTACTAATACCTAGTGAGCCTTTTGAGCCAGAAACTTTCATTGAGAGTGAACATATTTCCGAGTGTCCACCACCAACCTTACCTGAGTAGAGAGAGAGGATTGAGAGAATCCTGGATGACAAGATCATTACTACCAGGAATAAGGACTATCAGCGATACCTGGTTCAATGGCAAGGTTGACCTGAGTCCGACAACTCTTGGATTACTCGAGAGGACCTGCAAAGACTTAACCCAGACTTGTTCGAGCATTACCAGGGCAAAACTGAACCATACTTGACTGGGTCGAGTTCTGCCCATCCCAGGAGAATTGGTATGGACACCAGAAGCCGAAAGAAACTTCACTCCAACAAGGTTAACCTTATCCCAATTTGGATCAAAGATAATTAGGTTACCTTGTATCCTTTAGTTCAAAAATATTTTATTTTCAAGAGTCATTTCCTTTTCAAGAGTCCTGTAATTAATTTTGAGTTTCAAATCAAGAGTGTTTATTGAGTCCTGTAATTACTTTTAAAATTTCATTTCCTGTAAGTCCATTTCAAGTTTTAAAGTCTAGGTCAGTCAAGTCAGTTCAGTTGAGTTAAGTCTAATTCAGTTGAGTTAAGTCTAATCAAGTCTTAAAGCCATGAGAGCCAGCAACAAGACTCAAATTCTGGACCCCAGAATTTGACCACATGAAGAAGAGAAGACACATCAACCAAGCAAGAAAAAAGGACCATCAACTAGGATCACTGGGCGCCACATGTCATTTTTATCCAAGTAGAAGACCACCTCACCATGCCATGTCATCAGGTGCCACTTCACCAGCCACCTCATCACCCTTTGGGCGCCAACAAGGGAGATTCAAATTCAAGGAGGTTGGCCACATCCCTCCAAGTCCTCCACCAAATCCTCCAACCCGCCCCACATCCCTCCAAACTCTCCACCAAATCCTCCAACCCCCCTTGTAATCCTCCTCGATTTGGGGAGTTTTTAAATTTCAAAAGCTAGCTTTGTGAGGCTATTAAAAGCATTGAACGCCCATTGTAAAAGGGATTGATTTTGGAAATAAATGAAGTTTGAAGTGAAGTTGTCTTGAGTTTTATGTGTGAAATTTTTCCTATCTTCTTCTTCCACGCCCAAAGCCACTCTCTTCCCTAGCAATTCATCATCCAAGCTCAAGGCAAAGGCATGGGAGTCGGCCAGATCTTCTCAACTATCTTTTCTTTGTTCACAAGTTCTCCCATCCCTTCTTTATGTTTGCATCCTTCAACCTTAACTTTGATCTTCATTGCAGGGTCCTTCAAAGTCCTTGAGTTGTGAACAGGGTTCCCCTTGACAATGAACCAACAAGTTGAAGCCCAAGTCCAGGGTTCTGATCACTGTTATCCAAGTTCTCCAGTCCAGAGCATCTGTAGTTTCAAGTTTTGAATCATAGGAAGGTTGGAAAACTCATCAAGGTAAGTCCTCAATCATTAGCCCCTATTGTCTAGATCTTCTTCCTTCTTAGTTTTAGAGTTGTGTCTAATCATGTAATAGTCCCTTTTCATGTAATCCTTAAATCTTATTAAGATGAGTACAATGCTAAGTGTAATTAGGTTTCATTGCTCTACAAACATTAATTAAATCACTAATCATATGCAGTGCCGCATCACTTCTCCAGGCCCAAAAGTATATCCGCGCCGAGGAGATGGATCGTACGAGGTGGGAGCTTGACAGAAAGTCGCAAACCAACCAACACCGAAATGTCCGGAGCACGGAAGCCGGGGCCTTCCGCTCCGAACCCCCGACGAGAACCATGGCCGAGGGGCATTCCCGTTCTTGAGGAAGGTTACACCCCCCTTCTCACCCCAAGGACAAAAATTCTCAAGGAGATTGAGGGCGAGAAATATCTGAGGCGCCCACCTCCAATGAAGCCGTCCTCTGGTCGAGACAAGATGAAGTACTGCTACTTTCACCGAGATCATGGCCACGATACCTAGGAATGCCGCAACCTCAAGTGAAAAATCGAAGAGCTCATCAAGAGGGACTACCTCGGAAGGTTTGTGGGGGGCAAACCTCAAGCGGAACCCCAAGCGCTCGTCGCTCTCCCACCAGTTCCAGCGGTCAACAACCGTCCTACCGAGAAGCCGGTGGGGATAATATGCTGGGGAGCCGAGCGCGCATCCAAGAGGGTCCAGGGGGCAGGGCACTCTAAAAATGTACTCCCCTTTATAAGGGAGGGGGTAGATGAGGCAAAACTTGTAAATAATGATACCGTGGTCGTTGAGATGACGATCGCGAAGCATCTTATAAAGCGCATCATGGTTGATATTGGAAGCTCAACGGATGTGATTTTCTATGATGACTTCTCCATGATGAACCTTTCTCCCACCCAACTCAAACCTGTGCACACACCCCTCGTTAGGTTCACGGGTGATTCCGTAAGGGTGGAAGGGGAGATTATTCTCCCGGTCACTGTCGGGACCCCACCTCGGTAGAGCACTGTCATGATGACTTTCACGGTTGTCATGCTTCCTTCAGCCTACAACGTGGTCTTGGACCGACCCGGACTCAATCTGCTCGATGCCGTCATCTCCACTAGGAGGTTGTTTATACAGTTTTCGACCCCTTACGGCATCAGAGAAATGAGGGGGGCGCCCTAGCCGGTGCAACATTATTTCCAAACTCTCCCTGGGGTCGATACCCCCACGGTCGGCTACGGAGTGGACGATCTCGACCAAAGGGCCCAAGACCCCAGGGGAGGCCCGATCGAACGCCTATTGTCTTACCCGCTTAGAGCCGACCAGATGAGGACAGTGCAGATTGGAGCCCAGTTGCCCGACGAAGAGAGGGCCCACCTGCTGGAGTTCCTGCGGGCGAACGTGGATGTGTTCGCCTGGACGGCGACAGACATGCCAGATATCCCGTCCGATATCATCACTCACAAGCTAAGCATCGATCCGAGATATAAGCCAGTTCGGCAGAAAAGGAGGAGCTTCGCCCCAGAGAGGCAGGCAGCCATCAACGAGGAAGTAGACAAGCTCCTTGCCACCGGTTTTGTTCGAGAAGTGCAGTATCCGAGCTGACTGGCGAATGTGATGACGGTAAAGAAGAGTAATGGTAAATGGAGGATCTGTGTGGATTACACCGACCTCAACAGGGCATGCCCGAAGGATAGCTTCCCATTGCCAAAGATCGACCAACTGGTAGACGCTACCTCGGGGCATCGTCTGCTATCATTTATGGATGCATTCTCCGGGTACAACCAGATACGGATGCACCCGGGGGATGAGGAGCATACTGCCTTCATTACCGATCGAGTGACCTACTGTTATAGAATGATGCCCTTCAGTCTGAAGAATGCTGGGACCACGTACCAGCATCTAGTCAACAGGATCTTCCAGGACCAGATCGGCCGGAACATGCAGGTCTATGTCGACGACATGCTCGTCATGAGCAAGCCAAGCTTGGACCACATTGCCGACCTAGCCAAAGCCTTTCACAATCTCCGAGAGCACCGGATGAAACTGAACTTGGCGAAATGTGCCTTCATGGTGGCAGCCGGAAAGTTCCTTAGCTTCATGGTCACTCAAAGAGGGATCGAAGCCAATCCAGAGAAGGTCCAGACAATCATCGACATGGAGCACCCTACATCCAAGAAGTAGGTCCAGTGCCTGACGGGGCGGATTATAGCCTTAAGCCGATTCATCTCGAGATCAGTCGATCGCTATCTCCCCTTCTTCAAGGCGCTACACAAGATGCACAACTTCACCTGGACGGAGGAGTGCAGGACAGCCTTCGAAGAGTTGAAGGAATTCCTAGCCTCTCCCCCGCTGTTATCCAGACCGCGGGAGGGGGAAGAGCTCCTACTCTATTTGGCGGTCACACCCGGAGCCGTCAGCTCGGTTCTCTTCTACACAGACGAGGACGGATCCCAGAAGCCGGTGTATTACACCAGCAAAATCCTCTACGACGCGAAGATCAGGTATACTAGCTTCGAGAAACTCATTTTTGCACTAATAATGTCTGCTAAGCATCTCGGGCCCTATTTCCAAGCACACCCTATCGTGGTCGTGATGGATCAGCCGCTGCGGACCATACTTTGCCACCCCGAAACTTCCGGGAGGCTTGCCAAGTGGTCCCTGCTCCTCAGCGAGTTTGACATAGCATACCGACCGAGGTCTTCACAGAAGGCACAAGTCCTAGCCGACTTTGTGGTCGAATGCACCGTGCTCGTCGAGGAGCCTGAGCAGACAAAAAAGGAGCACCAAGCGGAGCTCGGACCAGTGGAGGAGCCCTGGATCCTCCACGTAGATGGCGCGGCCAACTCTGGCGGGAGCGGAGCTGGCCTCATCCTCGCTAATAGCGATGGAGTGGTCGCAAAATGTGCCCTCCGCTTCAAGTTCGCCGCCACAAACAACCAAGCGGAGTATGAGATGCTTCTCGCGGGTCTGAAAGTTTCCCGCGAGCTGGGCATCCAAAACTTAAAAAGTTTTCACCGACTTCCAGTTGGTTGCCGGGCAAGTTTCCGGAGAATATGAAGCCAGAGATCCCCAGATGATGAAATACCTGGATCAAGTCCATGCCAGCACGGTAGGCTTCCGACTCTTCAGCATCTCCCACATTCCACGGGGGGAAAATGCATGCACGGACGCACTATCGAGGCTTACGACCCTACCGGATTGATCGCTGGGGCGCACCTATATTACGTACCTCGATGGTCCAAGCCACGAGAGCCCTGAGTAGGTGCACCAAGTCACCCCCGAGTCGAGCTGGATGGATAGGTACGTCAGATACATTGCCGATGGCACCCTGCCAGAGGATCGTACAGAAGCCAGCCTCATCAAGAAAAAGGCCTCCCGGTTTGACCTCATGGAGGGCCAGCTCTATCGCCGGTCTCAAACCTACCCGCTCCTGAAATGCCTCAGGCCTATGGAGGCAACCTTCGTACTTCAGGAAATTCATGAAGGCCTCTGTGGGAACCATGTAGGGGTGAGAACGCTGGCTTACAAATCTCTTCATCAGGGGTATTTCTGGGAGACCATGAAGGAAGATGCCGCCGACCTTGTCAAAAGGTGCAACAAGTGCCAGCACCACTCCAACATCCAGCGCCAGCCAGCGGCGCCGATCTCCTAGCTTTCCTCCCGTTAGCCCTTTACCTAGTGGGAGATGGACATCCTAGGACCATTCCCCCCGGCGCCGGGATAGCGAAGGTTCCTGCTAGTGGCGATCGACTACTTCACCAAGTAGGTCGAAGCAGAGTCGCTGGCCAGGATTACCGAAGCCAATGCCTGCCAGTTCTTCTGGAAGTTGATCATCTGCCGCTTCAAATTCTCCCGCTGCATCATCACCGACAATGGACGACAGTTTGATAGCCGGGAGTTCGAAGGGTTCTGTGCCGAGCACGGCATCCAACATCGGTTCACCTCGGTGGCTCACCCCCAAACAAACAGGGAGGCCGAGGTGACAAATAGGACTATCCTCCAAGGACTCAGGACCCGGCTGGATCAAGCCAAGGACAGATGGGTGGAGGAGCTCCCGAGCATCATGTGGACTTACCACACGATGCCCAGAACAGCGACCGGAGAGATGCCCTTCAATCTTGTCTTCAACATCGAGGCAGTCATCCCGATTGAGCTCGGCGTACCCATGCTACGGGTGCAACAGTACGATGAGGCGAAGAATTCAGCGTACCTTTTGCTCAACCTGGACCTCCTTGAAGAGACAAGGGATAAAGCACGGCTTCGAATGGCGGCGTACCGGCAACGGGTGGCCTGGTACTACAACGCGCATGTAAAGCTGAAGATCTTCAGACCTGGTTACTTGGCGCTGCGCCGGGCCGAAGCACCCCAGCCTCGAGAGTGCGGCAAACTCTCCCCGAACTGGGAGGGCCCCTACAAAGTGGCCGAGGCCCTTTCGCACGGGGCCTATTACCTTGAGGATTTTGATGGCGCCAGATTCCCTCGGACATGGAACGCCAGCAACTTGAGAAGATATTATCAATAATCTATCTGCCTTGCAGGAAAATCCAACTCCGGAGCCCAGCCCTCCGGCTAATCAAGTCTTCGAGCCCAGCTCTAAGACCTCAACTCCAGAGCCCAGGGAATGATCCCAGGGAGATTGCATTGATTAAATAAAATCTGGCTTATGAGTTTGAGATTAAGGACTTTAAACTATTGAGATATTTTTTAGGTATTGAGGTCTCTAGGTCATCTCTTGGTATTTTTCTGTCTCAGCAAAAGTATGTTCTTGATCTTCTTAATGAGACTGGGATGTTAGGATGTAAGCTAGTTTATATTCCCATTGACCAGAATCACAAGATGGCAAATAATAGGGCTCCTGTTAATCATGGAAGATATCAGCGACTGATAGGGAGGTTGCTTTATCTTTCTCATACCAGATCGAACATTATCTTTGCGGTCAGTGTCATCAGCTAGTTTATGTATGATGCATAAGAGCGACATATGAAAATAGTATATCGATACTGCGTTATCCAAAAATGTATCCTAGTTGGGGACTGATCTTTTCTCAACATGGCTTTCCGAGGATATAAGGATTTACCTATGCAGGCTAAGCAGGCTCACTGGATAATCGGCGGTCCACTACTAGTTATTGCATATTCGTTAGTGGTAATCTAGTTACTTGAAGAAGTAAGAAGCAGCCTGTTATGGCTGAATCGATTGTAGAGGCTAAGTACAGAGCAATTGCTCAGAAAATGTGTGAGCTTTTCTGGCTACAGAAATTACTCCAAGAGCTACGCCTTCTGAGAAAATATCCTATGATGCTGTATTGTAATAATAAGGTGGCAATTGAAAATGTAAATAATCCGGTGTAACATGAGCATACCAAACACATTGAAATTGATCGCCACTTTATCAAGAAAAAGGTGACTAGTAGATATATATGCATTCCTTTTATTTTTTATTAGCAAGATAGTTCTTTCATGATATCTTTATTTCATCTCGAGGAGAAGTATTGGAAAGTCTTAATATATCTGATATCTTATTATTTTCTCTTTCTTGATTTTTTTCTTAGTTTTTTTTCTTATCTTCTTAAGACATGTACCTCTTCTATATGTATGGTGATCCTATATAAATAAAAATATAATATATTTTTTTTACCCTGAATAATAAATAGAATTTGTTCGTAGACGAAGAATATAGTGGAAGAATGATTCAACCGTCTCTAAAAGCTTGTTTCCTAGCTGGACAAGTCATCAGTTCTCCTGATATTGTTAGAATGGGGCCTATTATTCTATATCCGTTAGCCCAAAGGACCGAAAGGAGCTAGCCCTACAAAGATGTCGTCGGTTGCTTCTCGTAAAACATGTATCGGCCGGTGGGTTGGTGCACCAGCCAAGCGCTAGATATGGACGATACCCTCACACTCTCTACTCTACCTGCCCTCCTTAACAAAAATATAAAACCATGATAGCAATAACAAAACAGAATAAAAAGCTTATGATTGGGAGCTATGGCACAAGCCATCAATCCCACTAGGAATTGATCCGCTAAGTAGATTTTAATTTGATATAAATGGATCTGGATCATAAACAGTTTAATAAACTCTAGTTTTATTAGAAGGGTCTAGGTATAGATCTAGATCTTTGGTCTGATTTACTAGTTGGTTTGAATTATGATACGGACTATTTAAGATCTATTTAATCTATTTAAAATTTACAAAAATACATGTTTAGATAAGGTTGGATAGTCCATCTAGTTTGTATCTTCCCGGAGTCCACCCATATTATAACCTTCAAGTTATAGAAAGAAAAAAAAAAAGTCTTGAATAAAAAGCTTATGATTGAGAGCTATGGCACAAGCCATCAATCCCACTAGGAATTGATCCGCTAAGTAGATTTTAATTTGATATAAATGGATCTGGATCATAAACAGTTTAATATAACTCTAGTTTTATTAGAAGGGTCTAGGTATAGAACTAGATCTTCGGTCTGATTTACTAGTTGGTTTGAATTATGATACGGACTATTTAAGATCTATTTAATATATTTAAAATTTACAAAAACACATGTTTGGATAAGGTTGGATAGTCCATCTAGTTTGTATCTTCCCGGTGTCCACCCATATTATAGCCTTCAAGTTATAGAAAGAAAAAAAAAAAAAAAACTATGGAGATTTTTTTTTTTTTTGGGCCCCTAAGTGATTTAAGCTGAAAGGTATTTGGTTGGTTGTTGGAGCGGTACTTAAATGGGCAGTCCAATACATAGATCCCGTAGAATTTTCAGTCTAAACTACTATTAAAACATTTAATTTGGCTCGATCAATTTATCAGGTCGTGCAAGTTAGAACAGATTATCTATCTACGAAATAATGTTGATCCAATTCTAGAATTTTGACCCATTTCATAAATGGATCATGTTCGGGACGATAGATATCCGAATCGATCCGTATCCGACCTAGCCCGGCATGTTTGTCATCCTAAATTGGACGCCTCCACGACAGGAACGCACCTAGCATGGTGCATGGGTACAATTAAGCCTAGCAACGCCGTGATTGTTAACAAATTTTGTACTAGGTTTGAGACCATAACCTGACATTCTTTCTGGGGCCTCACGATGTGTTAGAAGGGGATGGTCGGGTATGTGCATGGGGTGTGTGCTGGGAGAATGATGTTTATTGCATTTGGAGGAGGTGTTACGGAGTTGCCGAGTGGCTGGAGATGCATGCTAACGTTTAAAACGGACCGAGACGTTCGAGGAAACTTGAAAAAAAAAAAAAAGAAAAAACGAAAGGTGGTATCGTGTCCGTTTAGTTGGCCTGGGAGCAGAGCAATGGGTTTCAAATGTAACTTGTGATTATTGCATCAATCGTTGCGTATACTCTTTGAAAAGGGGTTCGAGTCGCATCTTTCCCCTAGAAAATGATCAACCTTCTTTAGCAGCATCAAATATTGGATCGCACATTGCATAGATATCAAAGCATTATGAATTCTCTCTCTCTCTCTCTCTCTCTCTCTCTCTCTCTCTCTCTCTCTCTCTCTCTCTCTCTCTCTCTCTCTCATTCACCCATCTATACGTCTCTTGAAGTGATAATTGGGCGATCCGGATTTGCACGATGGAAGGTAAATCTTTCAATTGCATGAAAGATGCATCTCTTGTCTGTCTTTTGAGAAGTGCTCATGATGGGCATTCATTTGCCCGGAAATTATTGAAAATTAAATTTTAACCAAATTTGTCATGGGCATAATGCGGACATTTGATGTTAGTACTAGCAGTTGTTGTTGGATTTTTTTTTTTTTTTTTTTTTTCTTCTTCTTCTTTTTCTTCCCAGGCTAGATACTATATAACTGGGATTTTGAAGACGAATTAAATTGATTCTCACGTTGGTGGGCTTCAAGTTTGGACTAGTGCTCACGGGCCCATATTGGTAAAACAGGGGCAGGTTTGGCAATCGTAACTTCTACCAGGCCACAAAGCAAATGAAGTGCCTTTTACGCAGATTAACCATTAAGAACGACCAGGAAGAGATTGTGAAGGCACTTGCACTGCAACTTAACGTTCTACAGTAAGATTTGCTACTTGCAAGAATAGGTCCGGATTGTGGAACCGGAGGTTTCAACCATCTAGCTATGCTCTACTTACACCTTCAAATGGATTTCTCCGCTTAACATCTATGGGATGGAAAAGGTAGGCCAGATCTTAGGAAGACCAAAGTATTGAATGGAGATCCTTCTACAGGTCCATCAGACATATGAAATGTAGGCCGTGTGACCCACGTCATGTTCCCTGAAGCGTTCTCGAACGTTTAAATGCAAAGCGCCAGACCTGGTGTCACGCAGGATATCCTTGGCATGGATTTTTCCGCGTGCGGCACTAAGGATACCGTTCTTAGTCAGCCTTCTCATGGGTGCTTGCACTTTTATTGGAGCTTGCTGCAGTGCACAGCAGCCCTTCAAGCCTGCAGCTTGTCTAGAATAGCCCCAAACCCTCAAGACCCCTTGTACACACAACTTTACGGGAAAGATCCCCAACCAGAATTTACTCAAAACTGGGTTACAAGCTCTCTATTCTGCCCCCTAGCAGAACCCCCAACAAAGCTCTCAGGTATGCCCAGAAACCTCACTTGCTGGAACAGCAATGGCCTCTCTCTGCCTTGCCGCAGGCTCCCACAGACCTTGTTCTGCTGCTGGCTGGAACTGCAGCCACCTCCCAGCAACTGCTGGCAACCACCCAGCCACCTTGGCTGGTAGTTTTTTGCCCATCTACCACTTGTCCATGGTGGGGAGTTGCTGGAAACTGCCCAGCAACCGTTGGTAACCTCCCAGCCACCTGCTGCCTTGGTCCATGCATGCCTGTGCCCACACCCGCGTCCGTGCCCGCGCCCGCGTCCATGCACGCGCCAACGCGTGTCCCGGGTTGTGCTTGCGCACGTCCTGGCCTGCGCGGGCCCGCGCCCGCCCGCGCGCGTCCCGGCCAGTGTGCAACCGTGCCCGCGCCTGCGCGCGTCCCATGCTATGCCTACGCGAGTCCTGGCCTGCTTTCGCCCGTGTGCGCGCCTGCGCACGTCCCAGGCTGTGCATACGCGAGTCCTGGCCTGCTTTCGCCCGTGCGCGTGCCTGCACGCGTCCCAGGCTGTGCCTCCGCGCATCCGCGCCCCAGCACGTGCCCGCGTGCCTCCGTGCATCCGCTGCCTTGCTTGCGCTCACATGCCTTCGTGTGCGCGCAGCCTTGCACGCACCGTGTGCCTTGTGCCCACGCCCGGCTGCCTCCATGCCCGTGTATGCAAGGTCATGCCTGTGCAAGCCCCTAGGAACCTCACCCGGGCCAGCTCCGCCTTGCACACCTCCTATGTGCGCTTGGCCTGGCATCACCTTGCCAAGCCAGCCCCACTCGGCCTTTGGCTATGCCGAGCAGCGAGGGCCTAACAATTCCCCCGCAACTGAAATGGACGATGCCCTAGTCGTGCCGCTCGCCAGATATTCTTGAATGATATCTTCAAACTGCCATAGGACCGCACCGCGCTCCCATGTCGCATCCGCCTCATCATCACCCTTCCAATGAACAAGGAAGTCAGTACGGCGGTTGGTTTGGCTCTCTCCAACCGTCCGGTGAGCCAAAATCTACTGCACTTCCTTATTGAATTCCTTCCTCACCACCGGAGGCACCCGTTTCCGTTGTGGCCGATTAGACTCCGTGTCTTCGTAGAATCGCTTAAGGAAGGAGACATGGAAGGTGGGATGTATCTTCAGACGATCGGGCAAGGCCAACCTATAGGCGACATTGCCGACCCTCTTGGTCACCACAAAGGGACCATCATACTGCTGCACCAATCCCTTGTGATACCTGCGGTCAGTGATCTTTTTCCAAATTTGAGGAGTTAGTTTGAGAAGTACCTTGTCCCCAATGCTGAATTCCAAAGGACGATGACCCCGGTCGGCATACTTCTTCATCCTCTTCGCTGCTTTGGCCAAGCTAATTGTAGCTCCCTCAATCAGCTCCGTTTTGTCCCGCGGAAACCGATAGGCTGCAGGGCACAAACCTTGATCCTTCTGCTACAACACCTCCAAAGGGGTCATGGGTTGGAACCCCATACACAATTCTGCAGGGCTAAGTCCTGTCGCCGATGATTTGTGCAAGTTGTAGCAGAATTGCGCCACGGGTAGCAGCTCGAGCCAATTCCGTTGGCTCGCTGTCACATAGTGGCGCAGAAATTCCTCCAGTAGCCCATTAATCCGCTCCGTTTGGCTGTCAGTTTGCGGGTGATTCGCTGTGGAGAACTTCAATTCTGAACCCAGCAATTTGAAAAGGAAAGTCCAGAATTTACCTGTGAACCTTGCATCATGATCGTTGATGATGTCTCCGGGTACCCCGAACGTCTTCACCACATGTTGGAAGAACAAATCTGCAGCGTTCTCCACTGGACATGCTGCAGGGGCGGCAATGAATATGTTGTATTTTGAGAACCTGTCCACCATCACAAGAACCGATCTCAAGCCTCCAATGTTCGGGAACCCAGTGATGAAATCCATGAAGATCGAAATCCATGGCTTCTCCGGAATTGGAAGGGGCTGCAACCCCGCAGGGACTCTCCTCTCGGTTTTGTCCAATTGACAAACCAAGCACGACTTGACGTAGGCCTCCACGTCCTCCCTCATCTTCGGCCAATAGTAGCTTCGCTCCAACAAAGCTAGCATCCATTTGACACCCGGATGTCTAGCCCATTGAGGGTTGTGCATCTCCCTTAGCAGCTCCAATTTCAGTCCCCCTCCCTTAGGGACATAGAGATGGCCACCTCTTGCATAGACTAGTCCGTCTTCGACCCAACTTGCTGCCGCACCCGGTCCAGAAATGAAGTTTGGACTGCAGTCAATGCAGCCACAAACCCTTCCACATCCTTCCGGCTTAGTGCATCCGCCACTTGGTTCTCCTTGCCCGGCTTGTGAACCCACAGAAAATCAAATTCTGCAAGAAATTCCTGCCACCTTGCTTGCTTCGGCGTCAACTTCCATTGCATCGTGAAGTAGGTGTTGGCAACGTTGTCTGTCACCATGGTAAATCTGGTTCCCAGCAGGTAATGACGCCATGTGTCAAGGCAGTGCACCACGGCCGTCATTTCTTTCTCATGAGCGGAGTATCGCTGCTCCGCCTCCTTCAATTTTCTGCTTTCATATGCGATGGGATGACCGTCCTGCATAAGGACTCCTCCAAGAGCCCGGTCGGACGCGTCGGTGTGCATTTCAAAGGGCTTGCTGAAATCTGCTAGTTTTAGCACATGATCGGTCGAGATAGCCATCTTCAACTTGTGGAAGGCTTGGTCGCAGGCCACGGACCATTCCCACCTGCAATCCTTCTTCAAAAGGTCGGTAAGAGCAGCAGCCTTCTTCAAATAGCCTTCCACAAACCTGCGGTAGTAGTTAGCAAGTCCTAGAAAAGACCTCAATTCCAGGACTCCCGAGGGAATTGGCCAGTCCATGATGGCACGAATCTTCCTCTCATCCATCCGGATCTGCCCCTTACTCACATAATGTCCCAAGAACATAATCTCTTGGCAACAAAACTCACACTTTTCTCTCTTAATGTACAATTTGTACTTTCTAAGTCTTTCAAAGACTAACCTTAGATGCATGATATGATTTACTAGATTCTCACTATAGATCACAATGTCATCTAGATACATAACAACAAACCTATCCAGGTACTCATAAAGGACTTCATTCATCAAATTACAAAATGTAGCAGGTGCATTGGTTAGGCCAAACGGCATGACCAGAAATTCAAAGGAACCGTACCTCGTCACGCATGTTGCCTTGGCCTCATCGCCATCCGCTACACGGACTTGCCAATACCCCGATCGCAAGTCCAACTTTGTAAAATAGGCAGCTCCTAACAACCGGTCAAATAGATCCTCCGCATTCGGCACCGGGTACTTGTTCTTGACAATAACCTTGTTGAGAGCCCGGTAGTCGACGCACATCCGTAGGGAGCCATCTTGCTTCCTTTGGAACAACACCGGAGCCCCATATGGCACCTTGGACGGCTGGATTAGGCCGGCTTGCAGCAACTCGTCAAGCTGCCTTCTCAATTCTACAAGCTCCGAAGGTGCCATGCAATATGGTGCACGAGCTGGGGGTTTTGCACCCGGTTCCAGCTCTATCTTGTGGTCAATGGCCCATCGTGGCGGTAGCTCTTTGGGCAATTCTGCTGGCATCAAGTCAACGTATTCCTCCAGGACTGCAGCCACCTCGTCGGGAACCGGCACCATGACATTCTCCTTGATCTGCACCATGGCAGCAAGGTAAGTTTCCTCACCTCGTTTCAGCCCCCGGTCCAGCTGCTTTGCAGAAATCACAGCAACCTTGCTGCTATCGCCTTTACGTGTGTTGTTGTCGATTCTCATCAAACAGGGGTTCACCTCATCCCCTATGACAACCCCATTCAGATGTGGGATTAACATCACCTTCGCATTAGGGAAGAATTCCATACCCAAAATCAGATCGAAGTCATCTAGAGGGACGACCATCATCCGGCATTTGCCTTGCCATGTGCCCATCTTCAACATGGCTTCCATGGTCCCAAACACCGGCATAGCTCCTGAATTTACTGCCTTGATGGTGCTGGAACTGTCCAGCACCTTCATGCCAAGCCTCGCTGCCTCCTTTTTGGCTAGAAAGTTGTTGGTTGCACCCGTATCCAACATAGCCCGAATGTCTTTCCCGTTCACCTGCACCACACAATACAACAAGCTTTTGAAGTCAGCTGGCTTCACACCTAAAATTGCGTTGCATAGCTGCAGCGGGTTGACCCTTGAAGGCCCGGCATTGGCACATGCAGCCTCTTCACTGATAATGACAGTAATTTTCTCCTTCTTCGGGCAGTCCCTCGCCCTGTGTGGTCCTCCACAAATGAAGCAACCCGGCTGCTGCTTGGGTCTGCTTTGCGGCTGATCACTTGCACCGCTCTCCTTCTTCTTCTTCGTCTCATTTCTCTTCTTGGGTTGGCTCTTCATTTTCTTCCCCTCCACGGACCTCCGTTTGTCCGAGGTAGAAGAGGAACCGGTCATTTGGTAATCGACCAGCCCCTCGGCGGCCGCCATAGCCGTGGGGATGTCCCGCACCCCCTGCCTCCTCAGCTCCGACTGCGCCCAAGGCTGCAACCCAGACATGAAGTTGAAAAATTTATCTTCCTCGGACATGTTCCTGATGTCAAGCATCAGCAAACTAAACTCCTTCACGAAGTCCCGGATGGAACCCATTTGCTTCAAACGCTTGAGAGAGTCCCTTGCCATCCATGATGTGTTGTAGGGGAGGAATTGCTCCTTCAATTCCCTCTTCAAGCTCTCCCAAGTATTGATGCCAGGATGGTTTGCGCTGGCATCATCTTCCATCCTTGTTCTCCACCATAACTTGGCATCTCCCACCAAGTACATGCTTGAGATGGAGACTTGCTCCCCTTCCGAGACCTTCGTTGCCTTGAAGTATTGATCCATGTCCCATAAGAAGTTCTCCAACTCCTTGGCGTTGCGGCTGCCATTGAATGGCTTCGGCTCGGGCACTTTAATCTTCGATACGGGACAGTCATCATGAAATTGGACCGCTGCCCTTTTCAGCAGCAGCACTTCAGTCTCCAAACACCGGCACCTCTCCCTTTGCTCCTCAAGGGTCTCTTCTAGCCTCAAGTTCCCCATCCGAATGTCCACATCTCGGACAAGGTCGCGAAGAGTATTCTGGATACCCAGAATTCTCTCGGTGTTCTCAATGCACATGATGGCGAAGTCCCGATATCCCTCCAGAGGGTCGCCAATCAACTCCTCCAGCTTCCGGATGCGCTCCTTTACCTCCGCGAGCGTCATCTTCGCGCAGGATCAACAGCAAACTTTGAAACCTGGGTCTGATACCAATTTGTCACGCCGGATATCCTTGGCATGGATTTTTCCGCGTGCGGCACTAAGGATCCCGTCCTTAGTCAGCCTTCTCCTGGGTGCTTGCACCTTTGCTGGAGCTTGCTGCAGTGCATAGCAGCCCTTCAAGCCTGTGGCTCGTCTAGAATAGCCCCAAACCCTCAAGACCCCTTGTACACACAAGTTTACGGGGAAGATCCCCAACCAGAATTTACTCAAAACTGGGTTACAAGCTCTCTATTCTGCCCCCTAGCAGAACCCCAACAAAGCTCTCAGGTTTGCCCAGAAACCTCACTTGCTGGAACAGCAATGGCCTCTCTCTGCCTTGCTGCAGGCTCCCACAGATCTTGTTTTGCTGCTGGCTGGAACTGCAGCCACCTCCCAGCAACTGCTGGCAACCACCCAGCCATCTTGGCTGGTAATTTTTTGCCCATCTGCCACTTGCCCATGGCGGGCAGTTGCTGGAAACTGCCCAGCAACCATTGGTAACCTCCCAGCCACCTGCTGCCCTGGTCCATGCACGCCTGTGCCTGCGTTCGTGCCCGCGCCAACGCGCATCCCGGGTTGTGCCTGCACCGTCCTGGCCTGCGCGCGTCCCGGCTCGTGCCTGTGCGCGTCTTGGCCTGTGCGCGCTCGCGTGCGTGCCCGCACGCGTCCCGACCTGTGCATGCGCGCATCCTGGCTTGCGCGCACCGGCGCACGCACGCTCCCGCATCCGCGCGCGTCCTGACCCGTGCATGCACGCGTCCTGGCCTGAGCGCACCCCCACGCGCCCGCGTCCACCCGCGTCCTGGCCTGCGCGCTCGCGTCCGCCCGCGTCCTGGCTCTTGCCTGCGCGCGTCCTGGCCTGCACCCGCCCGCGCGCGCGCCTGCGTCCGCGCGCGTCGTGACCCGCATCCCCGCACGTCCCGGCCAGTTTGCGCCCTTGCCCACACCTGCACGCGTCCCAGGCTGTGCCTACGCAAGTCCTGGCCTGCTTTCGCCCGTGTGCGCGCCTGCGCGCATCCCAGGCTATACATTCGCGAGTCCTGGCCTGCTTTCGCCCATGCGCGCGCCTGCACGTGTCCCAGGCTGTGCCTCCGTGCGTCCGTGCCCCAGCACGTGCCCGCGTGCCTCCGTGCATCCGCTGCCTTGCTTGCGCTCACGTGCCTTCGTGTGCGCACAGCCTTGCACGCACCGTGTGCCTTGTGCCCACGCCCGGCTGCCTCCATGCCCGTGTATACGAGATCATGCCTGTGCACGCCCCTAGGAACCTCACCCGGGCCAGCTCTGCCTTGCACACCTCCTGTGTGCGCCTGGCCTGGCATCACCTTGCCAAGCCAGCCCCACTCGGCCTTTGGCTATGCCGAGCAACGAGGGCCTGACACTTGGTTAAAGGCCCTTAATAGTTCATGCAAATAATGGGCCACGTAAGACTTTTCTGTGTGAAATATAGTACGTCAAACTAATCTTTGCTCTTAAGTTGTGAAAACAAATTAAATTAGATCCCGAAACATTTCTTTATGAGCCTTACCATGGTGAGGGGCAACTAGCTTTGGTTAATTATTTAAGAGCCCATTTACCGCAACCTAAAGCTCGTTATATCTACCATCTAGCACGGCTAGCTTTTAGTTTGCAGTTACTTGTGATCATCACCGGTATACATGGATGCCCAAGAGAATGCAATTCAATGGCTCTTGCATGATTTACTATGCTCTTGCATCAAGTAAGATTTCTAGAAATGGCAACCCTTTTTTTCCGATGCTTTGACGGAGCGTCGGGAGATACCGCAAATCCGTCGACGTTTTTAGAAAGCATCGCTTAGTTTACTTGTTTCTCGATACTTTTAGGCATCACCGGATTTTTAAGCGGGCGTCGGGAAGCTACACCCCCTGCCGACTCTATTGAAAAGCGTCGTCCAAAGCCAGCTTTTAATGACGATTATAAGCATCGAGAAATTTCTCCTCTTATACCCAGCCCCAAGCCCTAATTTTTCTTTCGATCGATCCGCCACCCCCCCCTCGATCCCTCTCCCTCCTCCTTCATCTCTGGCGCGTTGCCTTCAAGTCCCTTCGTCGCTGCCGAAGATCTCCAGCCGGTGCCTTTATCTCTTTCATCTCCGTCGCGTTGCCCCTCTTCCGTACCGACCAACTGATCGAAGCCTCGCCCTCCCACCCACTGCCCTCGCCAACCTTCCTGCCTTGCTCCACCGGCCGACCAAGAGGTTGTAAGCATCTGCCTCTCACTGTTTCTCAGCTGGTAAGGATTAAGCGCTTCCATAAGTTTCACTATTTCTTTTATAATCTAGACCACCGTGGGGGATTTTTTTTTAAAAAAAAATCTTACTTGTTTTGTTTGGACTTAGTTTTGTTTGTTTGTGGTAGTTCATATTGATTGAGTGGAGGAGGGAAGAAGGAAATCTCCCCCTCCCTCTTTCAAACCTTTTGAGGGGGTTATTGGATAGTTGCTTGCCCTTATTTGTGGCATGCATGGACCACACTACAAAATAAGGTCACTGGCCAATTTAGAGGGAAGTGGTGAGAAGGGACCCTCAAAATATATCTTTTTCATTATTATCTTTTCATTTTTTAATTCTTGTGCTTTGTTACAGATAAGACCCCAGTGATAGAATTTGACTGTTGCACCTAAAGCATCTAATGTGAGGTAATTGGATTACTTAGTTTTATATAAATATTCAAGGTCTTTTATAGTAAATAATATAAATAAGATTAAATATATGTACATATCCTCACATACTTTTATTATTTAAATCATGACATGCTCATTAAATTAAAAAGCTAAATTCATTCAAATTCAATCACGAATACTATACTCCGTTCGTGATCAATCCAAATGAGACCATCTTGTATTTTCTAGTTTATATAGATCATGGATTGGATTTGCTTTGATACTATTTATCATGATATAAGATCCATTAAAAAAAAAACTAGCTAAAAATGTATTAATTTGAGTTTCTTAAGTCTTGCATAAATAGCCAAGATTTTTTTTATAAATAATTAATGTGAAACTAAATATATGTCTCCTCACTTGGGTGTCAAAAAGTTTAGGCTATAATTAAGTAGATAAATCCTTGGTAAAGTAGGTATTCTAGAATGAAGCTAAGCTAATGTATGACTCTATTGTTTCTCTTCATTGTGGAAGCATGTAAGAAGTTGAAAGGATTTTATCTATAAATAGTTTAGCTTTTGTTTAACATGAGAACTTAATGTGTGAAGTGTGCCAAACATGCAATTGAGCTAGAGCATTTTTATCAGATTTCAAGTAAATGTGTTGGATGGTTTATAACCTAGTATTTGGTTTTATCATTAAGGTCCATGATGAT
Organism: Areca catechu; assembly: GCA_021397845.1. Taxonomy (NCBI): domain Eukaryota; kingdom Viridiplantae; phylum Streptophyta; class Magnoliopsida; order Arecales; family Arecaceae; genus Areca; species Areca catechu. The sequence continues at coordinate 40,857,916 of CM038039.1, forward strand.
AACATGTGGATCATCTTGTGCATCCTAGCTTGTTTGGTTTTCCATCCATGTACTTCACTATAGGAGAATGTCATGTATAGGGCCTGTAATTTTTTTTCCATGTGAATGGGCTGAGAGGGAATCCATTTTTTCCCCAAATGGTAGGGCATGTATATCTAGGGCTAGTGAAGCCTTATTGGTGTTTTCTCTACACTTTTAGTGCATTTTTCCAGTCTTATGATTTCTTTAAATCAGTATATTTGGACAAAGCAGTTGCCATCTGTCAATACTCTTGATAGAGTCTCAACATGTTGGATATATCTGAAGAACTCGTAAAATCTGTTTCTTGTAGTTAGAACTTAGAAGTCTAGGTTTTCCATTCTTTATATTCAAGCAATTTTACTTTCTTAATGCCAATCAGAAAATAAGTGTCATCCTTGTAAATTATGAATACCAAGGTAAGATATCTGTACAAATTCAACAATATGTTATTTAATCTTATGATACTATGTTTGTGAATTAAGGCTCAAGGAGTTGCCATGGTTTGTCAACAAAGAAGTTTAACCTAACCATATATTTTGCCAAACTGGAAACTGTATGTACATGCATGAAAATAGTACATTCTTTATGTATTAGTTTGTCAGACAATATGTAAGGTTTATCCCCATCCATAGCCCAACTAGATTCTATGCAAACAAAGTAGCACCTCACAGGTTCAATAAATTCAATAAACTAATCTTTCATTTTGGATTCTAAGTTAACCCTATCTATGATTCATGATCTTGTTGTTGTTGTTGTTGGTAGTTTTTATGTCATGTAGATTTACATGTTTTTATTGCCTTTTTCTTGTCAGGTGCTTGACTGCTTGAAGAGTAATGAAGCTTTCTAAACTATTTTAAATTTGGTTTAAGGTTTGTATATGGAGGCTATGATGATTTTGGGATGTATGTTTGGCTGATTCAACTATTTCTAATGGCAGCAATCTTGGATGGCCTTCTTTTGTAGGCAACCGATTGTAGTCGTTTTGATTTAGTTGCAGATTAAATCGTAGAACCGAGTCTCCTCCTTAGTAGATTATTTTTGTTTCTTTATAAATTTCTTGGTATATACCTGCATCTTACTGAACATGTTATGCTTTAAGATTTGTTCATTATTGCAAATCTTTCATTTCAATTTGTTATGATCAATTATGGCTTTTAAAATATTTTTTACAAAACTTGCATTACATAGAAATATAGACCTATCAATTGATTAAAGTATATATTCTACAGCATCCGTACATTTATTTTATTTTTGTACGGATGGAAAAAATATATACAGTGATCAATTGATTGTCCAGTTTGGACAGTTTGAGAATTATAAATAACTTTATAGGTGCTTATAGTAATCAAATGGTATGGATAGAGTTCCAGATTTATTTTGGACATTATTTTCTTTTAGTTTTCCTCATACATATTTACTTGTATAGGGAGAACTAAAGGAAAATGTTGTCCAGTGAAGATGCAATCCAAGGGGGGGTGAATTGGGTTTTATAAAACTTTCAAACTATTTGCAATAAACTAAAGCAAGTATGTGCTAGATCAATTCAATACTTATGTTTTGGCAATGTATTTGTATGTTTCAAAATAATATGCAACAGAATTAACAAAATAAATGTATAAAGAAAATAATCACACAAGCAATCACAAATACAAAGATATATAGTGGTTCGGTACACTCTAAGACACCTACATCCACTCTCCAAGATCTCTTTGGAAATTCACTACAATCTCAACCGATTATAGCCGATTAGTTTTTCGGGCTTACTAATCAAAACCCAACTTGTTTTTATAAGACTCACAAGTCAAAACCTCACTTGGTTTTACAGGCTAACCAAGAACCTAAATGGTTTTAAGGCTCACCACCAACCTCCTTTAGTTTTGCGGGCTAACTAAGAACCTAATTGGTTTTCCAAGGCTAACCAATAAACCTCCCTTGATTTTCTAGGCTAACCAAGAATCTAAATGATTTTAGGGCTCACCAACAATCTTCCTTGGTTTTTCGGGCTAACCAAGAACTTTTACAACAAAGTAAGAATGAGAGTAAAGAATATAATAAAGCTTTCTAAAATAAAGCAAATATCTCTTTGAAGCTCTTGGATGATGTTGAAGAAGCTTGTCTTCAATTTATTGAAGCCTTTGAATGAAGCTTGATATTTTGGACTTGGAAGCTCTTTTTGAAATTGGATGCTTGAAGGCTCAACTCTCTCAAAATATGAATCCTTAAAGTGTATGCAACTTTTCTCCCAAAGGATTACCTTCCCATTTGATTTGTGTTAATTATATAACTCTCCAAATTTTAAATGACCGTTAGAGATCGTTGGAGAGGAAAAACTAGCCATTACAAACATTTTAGAAAAGTTCTGTTCTTCAAAAAATTAGCCGTTGCAGAGCTGTCATCCGTTCAAGTGTCGACACTTCAGGTCATGTGTCGATACTTAGGGTCGACACTTGGAACAGTGAGTCGACACTTGACCAAAGAAATGTATTCTGAAGTCTTCTATTCTGTACTGGTGAGTCGACACTTCACTAGATCTTTAACTTCAGCAAGTTCTGTGACTAAAAGATTTTCAGGTGATGAGCTGATCCATGTATCGATACTTTGAGTCGACACAGCACATCCATATGTTGACACTTCAGCCGTGCCAACTGAAACTTTCTATGCGTGCCAGCATGAGTCGACACTTGGTGTCATATGTCGACACTTTGAGTCGACACCTTGAGTCATGTATCGACACTTTAAGTCGACACATCACTGAGATTTTCTTCAAAGCTTCTGAACTTGTGCTGAATCAAGTTTATGTTGAACTCATATGTCCATTCAAGCAATCTTCAACTATCGAAGTCTTCTTTGAGCAGATTTTTCATCTAAATTTGGACTTCTTCAACTGAATGACAATCTTTTCAATCTTTTAATATTTAATGAGTACCTGAAACTGATAAACACTTTTAACATGCATTAGTACTCATATATATTTAAATATTTTGTCAATCATCAAAATCAAGATCAGAGTCAACAATCTTTCCCTTTTTGATGATGAAAAGATTTTTAAGTATATGAATAGGATAAGCTTAAAAAGACTAACAATAAGATAAACATGTAAGCTCAAAATCAATGAGTATCAAGCTCTTCCTCAAAATATGATTTCAAAAATATTTTCAAAAATTATTCAAAATTTATAAACATTTTCTCCCTTGCTAATTCTTCCCTTAAGATTATAATATTTTGCTTTCTTCTCCCCCTTTTGCACTTTCTTTCATTTCTCATATGATTTTTCATGTTTATCCAGTCTTTTCCTTTTTCATACTTAACATTTTTTTTCCCTTTTTATCATCATGAAAAAGGGTGAAAGGAAATACAAAATGGGAATGAAGGTGGAAAGAATAGCAAGTAGATCATCAAAATCAATACACAAAATCAATTAATCATGATACCACTTAAATTTGTTATAGATTGAACATAATATAGCACTTGAAATATGATACCACTTGAAATATGAATTGAATATGATACCACAAAAATGATATGCACATGTCAAGAAATAATTAAATACACTGATATGCATATTATCCATTCATCTTACTCGTTCATGGGATAAGGTCACAGCGGCACCCCAACACATTATAAGAGACTTCAGTGAATGGAAAGAGAGGGTCTTTAAACCCTACTTAGCTTCTATGACCGGACGGCCATGGTGACTAACCCAATCCAAAGCAGTTACTAGGAATTCTTTTTTAAAAAATAAATAAATAAATGTTGATACGAATTGAATATGATACCACTTGAATGTAACTCCCCATAAAGGATTAGATTTGAAAACAAGGAGGGGTATCAGAGTAATATAAGTAAAGCATGATATCAAACAGAATATTCAAGGCATATATGTAGATAACAAATCTTTGGATGCTCCCCCTAAATGTTATTCCCTTTAAAAATATGCATTTATTTGAGGAATAAAACATGAAAGCACAAGCATCATAATTTCAGATAATTTGAGATATGAATATAAATTCTAAGTCTGAAATTAAAGATTTGCATTTTCAAAATATACATTATCTTCAAAAAATAAGAGATTGATTATTTAAAAACTTTTATCATGATTTAAAATCCATTTGAAATGATTTGATATCCATATAAATGTTAGAAATAATTTAATAGCAAGTCTAGCTACTAGAGCAAGGGTTTATCAATATGCATACATTCTTCTCAAATGTAATCCTTAACTACCAGTTCTATACTTGATCCAAATCATTTCTAGCTTAAGTAAAGATGCCAAAAATGAAAGCACATAAATCATAACATTTCACTTGAAATAGTTTAAAACTGTATTAATCAAAATCAAGTAAAAGTCTAATAATCACAAGTTTAATCATGACAGCATGAAATCCATCAACATCAAGAAGGTTCATGATCATAACAAATGACTATTAGTTTAAACTCGATTCTAATTAATCAATTGAAATAATTTTCAAAGCAATATTCAACTTTTAAAAACATTTTTCATGAAGTAATTTAAGATATGATACGGCTACATCGCTGACATGGAACGTGTGTCAGTTCCAGCTGGATGATGTCGGTGCTACGTGGATTTTTTTTTTAAAATTCCCTGCTCGAGGAGTGGCGCTCCTGCTCCTTCGCCAGGTGGCACCCCAAGACGGGTCCACCTTGGTCGAAGTCGAGCCATTCTCTGCCACTTCGCCAGGTGTCCACCTTGGCCGAAGCTGGCGACCCCCTTCTCCCTCGCCAGGTGGCACCCCAAGACGGGTCCATCTCTGTCGAGGTCGAGCCGAGCTCTCCTACTCCTTCGCCAGGTGGCACCCCAAGATGGGTCCACCTCGGCAGAAGTCGAGCCCTTCGGCCAAAGCTGGCGGCCCCCTGCTCTCTCGCCAGGTGGCACCCCAAGACGGGTCCACCTCTGCCGAGGTCGAGCCGGGCTCTCCTGCTCCTTCACTAGGTGGCACCCCAAGACGAGTCCACCTCTGTCGAAGTCGAGCCGTTCTCTGCTACTTTGCCATGTGTCCACCCAGGAGGGGTCCATCTCGACCGAAGCTGGCGGCCCCCTGCTCCCTCGCCAGGCGGCATCCCAAGACGGGTCCACCTCTATCGAGGTCGAGCCAGGCTCTCCTGCTCCTTCGCCAGGTGGCACCCCAAGACGGGTCCACCTCGGTCGAAGTCGAGCCCATCTCTGCCACTTCGCTAGGTGTCCACCCAGGAGGGGTCCACCTCGACCGAAGCTGGCAGCCCCCACTCCCTCGCCAGGTGGCACCCCAAGACGGGTCCACCTCGACCAAAGTCGAGCCTTTCTCTGCTCCCTCGCCAGGTGTCCACCCAAGAGGGGTCCACCTCGGCCGAAGCTGGTGGCCCCCTGCTCCCTCGCCAGGTGGCACCCCAAGACGGGTCCTTCTCTGCCGAGGTCGAGCTGGGCTCTCTTGCTCCTTCACCAAGTGGCACCCCAAGATGGGTCCACCTCGACCGAAGTGCCACTTCGCCAGGTGTCCACCAGGAGGGTTCCACCTTGGCCGAAGCTGGCAGCCCCCGCTCCTTCGCCAGGTGGCACCCCAAGACGGGTCCACCTTTGCCGAGGTAGAGCCTGGCGCTCCTGCTCCTTCGCCAGGTGGCATCCCAAGACGGGTCCACCTCGGTCGAAGTCGAGCCTTTCTCTGCCACTTCGCCAGGTGTCCACTTAGGAGGGGTCCACCTCGACCGAAACTGGTGGCCCCCTACTCCATCGCCAGGTGGCATCCTAAGATGGGTCCACTCTGTCGAGGTCGAGCCTGGCGCTCCTACTCCTTCGCCAGGTGGCACCCCAAGATGAGTCCACCTCGATCAAAGTCGAGCCTTTCTCTGCCACTTCACCAGGTGTCCACCCAGGAGGGGTCCACCTCGGTCGAAGCTGGCGGCCCCTGCTCCCTCGCCAAGTGGGGCCCCAAGACGGGTCCACCTCTGCCGAGGTCGAGCCTGGCACTCCTGCTCCTTTGCCAGGTGGCACCCCAAGACGGGTCCACCTCGACCGAAGTCGAGCCTTCCTCTGCCACTTCGCCAGGTGTCCACCCAGGAGGGGTCCACCTCAGCCGAAGCTGGCGGCCCCTGCTCCCTCGCCAGGTGGTGCCCCAAGATGGGTCAACCTCTGCCAAGGTCGAGCCTGGCGCTCCTGCTCCTTCGCCAGGTGGCACCCCAAGACGGGTCCACCTCGACCGAAGTCGAGCCTTCCTCTGCCACTTCACCAGGTGTCCACCTAGGAGGGGTCCACCTCGATCGAAGCTGACAGCCCCTTCTCCTTCACCAGATGGCACCCCAAGATGGGTCTACCTCGACCAAAGTCAGCCTTCCCCTGCAAAGCCTCGGGGAGACAAAGGCACGGGTCGCGAAGTCATCACTAGAATCGACATGCACCGCGTCCTATACAGGGCGCCAGTACGGCCCGCAGTGGTGCGCAGAACCTCGTTTACATCAGTTAAGTGGGGCCCCTCGATCAAGGAATAAAATTCTTGCGAGCAGTGGCCTGAAACACTGGAAACCCACCATCAACGCCCCGAAAGAAGGGCTCCCGTGCTTGGTTCAAGGTCTGGCCAGTTTTTCCCTTTCGTGACAATACGGCATACGAGGCGTGCCGACCATTTAACTCCCAGACTCGAAGGAGAAAGGGAAAAAGGATCCAGAGATCTCCGGGAGCCTCGGGGGGAGGAGACGGAGGCCAAAGGCGGTCCGGTGGTATAAAAGAGACGGTAAAAGCGGACGGAAAGGTAAACCAAAAAAGAGGGAAGAGTATCGGGAGAACGATCCTGGGACCCTCGGAAGTCCTCAGGCGCGAGCTCGATGAACCTGGCGCAGGAAGCCGGGCTCAATCCCTCTCTTCCTCACACTTCTTTCATCTAAATCTTCTCTAAGCACAGTAATCCTTCGGGAACCCATCTTAGTGGACATGTTCCATCTTGCCGCTCTCTAACTTGATCATCGAAGTGCCCCCACCGGAATCCCCGGCCTGGGTCTCTGACCTTGTTTTGCAGGACCGGAGGCTTGGAGATCTCGAGGTAGGAGAGTCCGAGAATCGGTGCCAGCTCACAAGCTATAGGCCACCACGGTAAGATCGACAACAAGATACATTAATCAAAATTAAGTGAAGGTTTTATAATCATAAGTTTAATCATGATAGCATGAAATTCATCAATATCAAAAAGTTCATGATCATAGCCAATGACTATAAGTCTAAACTTGATTCTAATTAAATATTTAAAATAATTTTTCAAAGTAATTGATGTTAAATATTCAACTATATTTTTAATTATGGAGGGAAATGTTTAGAATTTATCAATATACATAATCCTTCCTTTACCATTTAATCCAAAATATAGTAGGTCCGCTTCTTTAAATTATCTTGTATGCCCATTTTTCAAAAACTTTCTTTTTTCATGTTGGGCTGCAAGACATTCCTACAAAATATACTAAGTGGACAATTTTGGTACCCAAATTTTCTTGGATCCTTTAGGATTAGTAACTATGGTTCCTTTTGGAACTCAAATTTTTCTTAATCTACAAAGATATGCATTAAGTCCAGATTTATAAGACAAATTGGAATAAGTAGGTATAAGGAAATTCTTCAAAAATTTTTGCTTCTTTTCTTCAATCAAATTTTTTTTCTCATTCAAAAATTTATCACATAAATCTCTCAAAACATAATTTTCTTTTTCTAAAAACTCATTTTCTTTAAAAAAATTATTCTTTTTATTTTTCAAAATATCAATCTTGGCATTTAAATCATCATTTTTATTGGCAAGATTGATGTTCTCAAGAGAAAAGGAATCTACATGCCTTTTTAATTTCTCGTACTCAATTTTTAGCAATTTGTATTCATGCACAAGATCATTGAATGCATCATGTAATTCATCAAAGGTAAAGTCATAATCATTTTTAGCACATACCTTTTCCTCATTTGTCATGAAGCAAAGATTGGCTAATTTTTGAATTTGTTCTTCTTCTGAACTAGAGTCTTCACTTTTGCTCCATATAGCCATCATTGCCTTCTTTGTATATTTCTTTTTGGCCATTTTTCTCATGAATCTTCAAAATTTATGAACCAAAAATTTCATCTCATCTTCTTCACTGTCTTCCGATTCTTCACTTGAAGACTTATCTTGTGTAATGGATTTAAAAATAATTATTTTCTTCTTTTCATCAGCATCTACTTTCTTTTGCCATAAGTTCAACTCATAGGTCATGAGTGAACCGATAAGCTCCTCCAAAGACAAGGTTTCTATATTTTTAGCTTCTTAGATCGTCGTCACCTTTGGATCCCATGATATTGGCAAATATTTAAGAATTTTATTAACCAAATCAGCAGTATTATAGATTTTGCCAAGATTTTTTAATTCATTAATAATAGTTATAAATCTAGTAAACATGTCAGATATAGATTCATAATACATCATTTCAAAGATTTTAAAAGAATGTACAAGCAAATTAATTTTAGTATTCTTCACTTGAAGAGTACCCTCGTGAGTAACCTCAAGTATGTCCCATATTTCCTTCGCTGTTTCGCATGTGGAGATCCTATTGAATTCATTAGGGTCCAATACGCAATAAAGCAAGTTCATTGATTTGGCATTAAGCTCAGATTGCTTAATGTCATTTTCATCCTAATTCTCTTTGAGTTTTGGAATAGAAATGCCATTAACCAATATTGAAGGAATATGTGGACCATTAACAACCATTTTTCAAAGATAATAATCTATAGATTGAATATAAATGTACATGCATGTTTTCCAATATGTATAATTAGTGCTGTTAAAAAATGGTAGTCTAACACTAATACCTACAAGGGTTGCCATGATCTTTTACTCAAAATCGTTAGATTTTTAAACAGAGTACCGAGCGCTGATACCAATTGTTGCCTAGTGAAGATGCAACCTAAGAGGGGGGTGAATTGGGTTTTATAAAACTTTCAAACTATTTGCAATAAACTAAAGCAAGTATGTGCTATATCAATTCAATGCTTGTATTTTGGCAATGTATTTGTGTGCTTCAAAATAATATGCAGCGGAATTAATAAAGTAAATGCACAAAGAAAATAATCACACAAGCAATCACAAACACAAAGATATATAGTGGTTCGGTGCACTTCAAGGCACCTACATCCACTTCCCAAGATCTCTTTGAAAATTCATTATAATCTCAATCGATTATAGCCGATTAGTTTTTCGGTCTCACTAATCAAAATCCAACTTATTTTCATAAAGCTCATAAGTCAAAACCTCACTTAGTTTTACGGGCTAACCAAGAACCTAAATAGTTTTAAGGCTCACCACCAACCTCCCTTGGTTTTGCGGGCTAACCAAGAACCTAATTGGTTTTCCAAGGCTAACCAATAAATCTCCTTTGGTTTTTCGGGCTAACCAAGAACCTAAATGATTTTAAGGCCACCAACAACCTTTCTTGGTTTTCCAGGCTAACCAAGAACCTTTACAACAAAGTAAGAATGAGAGTAAAGAATACAATAAAGCTTTCTAAAATAAAGCAAATATCTCTTTGAAGCTCTTGGATGATGTTGAAGAAACTTGTCTTCAATTTGTTGAAGCCTTTGAATGAAGCTTGATGCTGTGGACTTGGAAGCTCTCTTTGAAATTGGATGCTTGAAGGCTCAACTCTCTCAAAATATGAATCCTTAAAGTGTATGGAACTTTTCTCCCAAAGGATTACCTCCCCATTTGATTTGTATTGATTATATAGCTCTCCAAACCTTAAATGACCATTAGAGACCATTGGAGAGGAAAAACTAGTCGTTACAAATATTTTAGGGAAGTTCTATTCTTCAGAAAACTAGTCGTTGCAGAGCTGTCATCCATTCAAGTATCGATACTTCAGGTCATGTGTCGACACTTAGGGTCGATACTTGGAACAGTGAATCGACACTTGACCAAAGAAATGTATTCTGAAGTCTTCTGTTCTGCACTAGTGTGCCGACACTTCATCTGATGAGTCGACATTTTGAGTCGATACTTGTCATCTATGTATCGACACTTCACCAAATCTTCAACTTCAGCAAGTTCTGTGACTAAAAAATTCTCAAACGATGAGCTGATCCATGTGTCGATACTTTGAATCAACACAACATATCCATGTGTTGACACTTCAGCCATGCCAACTGAAACTTTCTCTACGTGCCAGCATGTGTTGACACTTGGTGTCATGTGTTGACACTTTGAGTTGACACCTTGAGTCATGTGTCGACACATCACTAAGATTTTCTTCAAAGCTTCTGAACTTGTGCTGAATCAAGTTTGTGTTGAAGTCATATGTCCATTCAAGCAATCTTCAACTATCGAAGTCTTCTTTGAGCAGATTTTTCATCTAAATTTGGACTTCTTCAACTGAATGACAATCTTTTCAATCTTTCAATATTTAATGAGTACCTGAAATCGATAAACACTTTTAACATGTATTAGTACTCATATATACTTAAATATTTTGTCAATCATCAAAATCAAGACCAGATTCAACAAAAAATGCTGTCGAAATTTTTCTGGAACTTCTATTGCATATCGTTTGGTTACTGTAAATGACCTATATGATTAATGCAATTCTTGAATGGAATAGGATCTCTTTACCTATTAGTTGGTGATAGGATGCATTTTAATTTATTTTATTATTATAAATATTTATTTATCTTAGTTAATTTTATCTTACAATGGATAAGAGTTGGATAACTAAATCGAGGAATAGCAAAAATATCTGGATGGAGTTCAGAATTTCATTAAATTTGGTATGAAAAGAAGTAGCATCAATGGAAAGATTCTATGTCCATGCCGAAAATATGTAAATTTCAGTTCTCTATATCCAAATATTATTGAAGAACATTTGGTATGGAATGATTTTTTTAAGAGGTTATACAGAGTGGTTTTTTCATGGAAAGTCAAGGTTACCATCTACATGTAACCAAAGCTCTAACATGGAACATATACCTAATTTTGGATCCAGTAACCAACAAAAAATCTTGCAAGAGATGATGATATTTGTACAAGACTCGAAAGATAAAGAATGGGATACTGTTATTAAGACAAAATCCAGAAACTTGTATGACATAGAAAAAAGGGTGGAAGAAGATAATGATGATACTTATACTCAGTATGCCTTATAATATTATGCCGGATGATCATATAAATAATATAACCATTTTGGTTAGGTTGGATTCCAAAGAATGTATAACTGATTGATTATGACAAGTAAGTAGTTTATAAAATGGTTTATATTTTTGCATGAATAATTATCCTATCTTTTAAATAGCAATTCATTTCCATTATAATTTGATTATAATATTGACTGACTTGGTTTTTAATAATACATGTTAGGTACACCATGTCTAGAAGAAAGCGCCTATCAGATGTATAGTTTCAGTTTTTCCAGACTGAGGCTGGTACTTCATCACAGCAGCCCGACGATAGTCGATCAATTTCACGTCGGTCTGATGCAAGTCCCTCCATTCCTGCACATCCGGCCGAGGCCAGTACCTCTCCTACACATCAGGCCAAGGCCATTCCCTCTGATTCAGCACATCACGATCCTCCTATGAATCATCTAGATGATGAGCCTATCATCGATGATATACATATACATGGTAATTTAATAATTTCATCTCATTTCAATTCATATATATGTAATAATTTTGATATATAATTTCTGTATTTTTTTGTAGATGGATCCGGGAGACTTAGGAGGAGGCAAGGACCTATACTAGTCCTTGATGTATGGCAGTTACCTGAGGGTGAGAGGATCATCATTGAGTGCAACAAGCTAGGCCAGCCTATTAAGAAATTTGCTAGCTATTGACCAGCTTTTTGGGGACAGTAGCACGTCGGGGTCAGCTATATCCCCTAAATTATTCAAAGTGGAATAACATACTTCCTGCCTATAAAGTATAGATGCTACGACTTGTGCAGGTAAAAAATTTGATATATTATTTTATATCTTAAGTTTTTAATAATGTTATTACTTAATACTTATTTTATTGTTTATTTATATTGTAGAGCAAGTTCGTACTCCCTCCAAATTGTAATGATTTTATACTTAAGTATCTCAATCGCAAGTGAAAAGAATATAGGGCAAAGTTGAAAGGAGACTATAAGATAGTGTGTAAGACAGAGGAGCAGGTTGCAGCTACTTGTCCTCCTGATGTACACCCTCACAGTGGAATGAGCTGGTGCATTATTGATTCTCCGAGAGGCACAGGTTGGTAGCATCATCAAACTTATAAACTTATTAATTTTTAATGTAAATTATATTTATACAATATATAACATAGTTTTAATTTTATTTTGTAGACATATTCTGCTATTAGTAGAGCTGCACGAGCAGCTCAGTCTATTCCTCATATAGCGGGATCCAAGAGTTATGCACGGCTCAGGCATGAGTTTATATGTTTCTCATCCTATAATATTTTTAGTACGCTTTTAGTTTTAACATCATGTATCATCATGTATCATGCATGTGCCATGTATCATGGTACGAGGATATAAGATGTATCATTTTGGATTTTTTTATAATATTTATTCTTTCTATAGGCTGATCAGCAAGGGAGGGAGCCTGGTGAGGTGGAGTTCTATCGTATGACTCACGTTCACCAGGATGACGGTTTTATTCGGGAAGAGTCAAGAGATCTATTTGTATTTTTTTTATTTATATTATATCATGATTTATAATTTTATTTTTATTAAGTATTAATATATAATTTTTTTTTAAAACATAGGAGAGGGCTGCCTCTATGATTACCGAGCAAGCTGGCGAGTCTATATCATCTACGCAGAGCAGTCACGTCGAGGCCGAGGTATTCACGGAGTTGATGGGACCAAATCGTTATGGATGAGTGAAGGGTTATAGGATTGGAGTTATCCCTACTCAGTTATCTGAGATGAGTAGATTAACTCGGGATTCTAGAGATAGTCATGATGATTCACGTGTTCGTCGACTCGAGGATGAGATAGCAGAGCTCAGACAGACACGTGATACAGACAGAGTAGAAATGCAGACTATGATGGCTCAGCTTGAGCATGTCACATCTGTGCTGCATATGTTCATGTTATCTCAGGTAAGTAATTATTTATAACTATATATATATATATATATATATATATATATATATATATATATATTGTATGTATGTAATAATTTAGAATATATATAATGTAGGTATCGTAACTATATATATGTATATCTTGTAGGTTCTTGATGCATCTGCCAGTCGCAGACAGGATGACGACCAGCCTCCCGCGGACCATTGATGCCAGTCGATATTTTTATTATTATTATTTTTGTATGTCTTATGATGTATTTGAACTTGGATACTTTTTATATATATAAAACACACTTTATATTGATTTCATGTATATTTGATATTTGGAGTATGAATGTTGTGTTTGTGTGATACAATTTTCAATGAAATGATGTTTGATTCCATCTTTGTGTGATACAAGTTTGAATAAAATGATATTTGATTTTGGTGATGATGTATACAGGTTTGTATAGATTTGTGTTGATACAGGTTTCATTTTGTATGAGTTTGAATATCATACAGGTATTTTTTTTAAAAAAAAAAAAACTTGCCGATACTTTAAAGTGTCGCTATCTTACCGATTGCTGATGCTTTAAAGTGTTGTTATCGTGATGATTACCAACGCTTTTAAAAAGCATCGGCAGGCTATGTTCCGACGCTTACATATCCGATACTTTTGCGATGCTTTAAAAACCGTCGAAAACTTTCTTGCCAGCACATAAAAATATCGACAAATGTCTTTAACAGCGCCGGCAAATTCCCCTTTTACCGTAGTGACACACTGCTTTATTTACTCTATGCAGCCACATCAAATTGCCACCCATCAAAAATTTGCAGCGACAACAACAGATCGACACCGATTTGAATTGCACCTTGATCACCTGGATTTGGAAGTGTGCAAAATATTAATTGTGACGGAAAACAGTTGATATCGTAGGGCTTTGGAATTTTCATTGGTTATAGTGATGATCACCGGAAGATATGATATATATATATATATACAAGCTTCAATGTTCAATCTATGACCGCAGCTCGTGGAGATGCTTGAAAAAAGAAAACACGGAGATCAAAGAGAAGAAAAGACAACAAAAGAGCCAATGTGTCTAGGTTGTTGCAGAGATCGTCCTAATTAATGTTTCTGGATTGAATTCTCTTCTTCACTTTCTAAGTTACTTGTTTCTGATGTGACTTATGAAGCAATAAGTGATCAATGGCAGCAAATGGATTGGATTAGTCCTCTGGAACTATCACCAACCCAGGAAAATGACTTGAACGCTACAATCAATATTATTATATCAGAATTTACATCCTCCCAACCGAAGCAACATTCTTTCTCCAATTGAATTCAATTTTTCCTAGCTAAGGCTTCCTAAGAAACTCATGCTCTTTTCTATATATAATTTTTTCCCCATCCCCTTCCCTAGCTCTAACTCCAACAATTTTTTTCGATGATATTGTTTTGCCTTGAGGGCTTCTTTACATTTATGTGCAGGTAAAAATGACCCATGTATATAGAGTTCACTTTGCAAATAAGTGTCCAAATTAAATGACCCATGTATTTAGAGCTCAAATTGAATTTGCTCAAAATCTCCAACTGCTTTCATTCATGATTTTGATAACTTTTTTTGAAATGCCACCTCTCATGTTCTAACCCCGGACATGTCTTCAATTCATGCAGCACGAAGAAGGTTGCCAAATGGTGGGCCCTGGTTTCTTTGATGTATTTGTTTTGATTTTATCCGAACATATATATATATATATACACACGTTGCTTAGACATATCAATTTAGCTTGCCCTTGCTTTTATGACAATCCACCAATAATTTTTTCTTTTTATTCTTATGTAGAATATTTAGAAAACCATCCAAGCAACTAAATAAGATCTTGACATTTGATTTATTTTTGTCAAAAACAGTCTATAAGCCTCAATCTTTTGAGGATCCGCCATTCTATATATAGAGCATCTCAACTCCCACCTGAGCCCCAACTAGACCTAAAGAGACTTATGTGCACGGGTTTAGGCTTGAGTATGATCCAATCATACTCTATATAGACAATGGATCAAAATTTATGGTACCACATCACGATATCACTCATTTAAAATTTGAAAAGCCTTTCTTGATGGATCATTAATTTGGCCTTGGTCTTGACATGATAACTTATAAATTGCCGTTCCTGTACTTTGAAGGGAGCAGTCTAGAATTTTGACTTATCAACAATAAGTCCATTTAGCAATATCATCATTTGTTTTAGTTAATTCCGTGGGAGTTTTTGATGTAATTATCAAGTTTATAGATACAGGTCAACCTTCTTCTTCTTCTTCTTCTCCTTCTTCTTCTTTTTGTGTGTGTGTGTGTGTGTGTGGCTAAAATGGTCCGCTTTGGACTTTCTTGGACACTTGTGCTCTTGCCTCAGATAGCTATAGAAATTTGTCTCTTTTTTTTTTAATGGTATAGTTGATGTTCATATGTTGTTAATACATGCAAACATGATGTAAGTTGATAAACAATTGCAAATGTGGAAACTAGTTTAAAGGCAATGTCATAATGGTCCACTAAAATTCAAAATAGACAGGCTTTTTGTGCTTTTTTTTTTTTTTTTTTTTGGAAGGGTCCTTTCCTTTTTTGCAAATTTAATAGTAGAGTAATATTTCTACAGAATTGCCTTTAAACCTAAAACTTTTTTTTTTTTTTTTTTTTTTTAAGGTACACGAGTACACACAGCATTAAGAGATACGTCTCGGTCACAGAAACAATCAGGGGTCGTGGTCCCTCGTTAGCATGCTTCTTCTCACAGAAAAGCCAACCCCCCCTCCCTCTCACCAGATTCCCGCTGCCCCTGACCAATTGCTACAAAAGTAATTGTACCGCTAAATTTCAACAATCCAGTCTACTTCCTACACCTGTCCTTTTTCCTTTCTTCTCATTAACGAATACACCGCCTTGCCCGCATCCAACCCGGTTCTGACCAATTTCGTCCAATCCAGTTCACACCCGATCCTCCTACATGTACAGGTCTCCAACAGCAAGCCATTGCCTTCTGGGAGTAACAAACATGTTGGCATGGCTTTCTTGACAAGCCACAACACTCCTTCAATTCACCACTACCCACCCCCCCCCCCCCCCCCCCCGCAAAGTTTTCAAAGAGAAGAAGAACAAAAATAATTTCTATCATAAATAGGAAAACCAAAACCAATATTATCCACGCCTCCTTGATGACGAAGATCTCAACGATTCAATAGTTCTTGGTCGCGTGCACGACAGTAAATCTCTACTATATTAATTTACCAAAAAAAAAAAATTCTAGTATATATGAATGGAGAGAGATTCGTATATATCATGCATAAAGATAGATATTAAAGAGAGAAATATATTAAGATTAGAGAGAAGCTGTAATATTATTGGATATATATCTTCCAAGACACTCTAGGGCGACCTCGGAGCTAATTAAAAAGGCTCGCCCTCTTTCTCTTCTCTCTATCTAACCGTCTCTCTCAGGGTGGTAGAATGTCTCTTACGAATCAGGTTGCCTCATCTGCACTCAACCTAATCGCACCTCCTGTTGTCCTAGTATTTTTGCTATTCTTCCCCCATCCTCTATGTTGGTTTTTTTTAACTCGAGGTCTGGAAAGGGAAAGGAGAGAGACAGAGAGGTTAGACCATGTCTCGTCCTACGCGTATACATAGCATGACCATACTTGAGGGTCAAGCAACCTATTGGTATTTGCCAACTTCTCTCTCTCTCATATAAGACTTGCTTTGTCCTTTCCTTCTTTTTTTTCTTTGTATTCTTTGTTTTCTTAGACGGTAGGAGAGATATTAGGAGGGGGTTCTCTTCTCTTCTCTTCTCCTTTTCCTTCATCTCACCCCTGGGCAATGATGAGCAAAAGCGAGGAGAATTCTATTCCTTCCCAAAGCTCAAGGAGAACTAAGGGAGAGGGGGGAAGAGAACGCCCAGATCTTTAATATATATAAGAGAGACAAGCTTCTTTCTTTCTTTTCCTTTTCCATTCTTTTCTTTTCTTTTATCCTTTTCTTTCCCTCTTCCCCCTTCTTTGCTTATCATTCCCCTCCAGCTAGAGTTATCTCTTGCCTCCACTGGCGAGGAGCGCGAGGCCTGTCCTCTAAGCTGCGAGGGCATGAGAGATAAAGAAAGAAAGATGACATGGTGCAACAGCTGTGATGATGATCGCGTGATCGACAGGAGCTCGGCTTCCTCGGCCGCGTTGATCAGCAAGAAATCTTATGCAAACGTGATCAAGTCCTGCCCTTCATGCGGCCACCGCATCCAATATGAGGAACAGGTGATACTTTTTCTCTCCTAGCTCACTTTTTTACACAATTTTGATAATTTTTTTGATGTTTTCTCGATCTGCACGAGTTGTTGCATGGCAATGATGCATGTATATCATGATTCATGTCACTTTTGTTCATGAGTTATACCTTAATATATAAATGGAACCTTATGATCTATATATATATATCCTCTATATATAGCTTGTTTCTTGAAACAGATAAATAAATAAAAAGAAGAATTATATTGTTTGTTACTGTGCATGATGGAAAACCTAGAGATAAAGGAACAAAGAAAAACAAAAATAATCATATATATGTAGAGTAATATGAGCATGGATGAGCCCAGGCCGCGGCTGCTGCCATCCAAGATTTGCCTGGGCTGCCTGCTGGTGTGAGGTTCGATCCAACCGACCAGGAGCTTCTCGAGCACTTGGAGGGGAAGGCGAGGCCAGATTCGCAGAAGCTTCACCCTCTCATCGATGAGTTTATTCCTACAATTGAAGGCGAGAACGGGATCTGTTACACCCACCCAGAGAAACTCCCTGGTAATTATTAATGATCTCTTTGTCATCTTCATAAGCCTGTCAAAGAAATCTTCTTTAAAGATCTTTTGCTGAACATTTTCATAAGCTAATCCTTTAAGTCAATGTCATATTTTTTTCCATTTTAAACATCTGCAAACCATAGGCATATCTAACAATATTCATGTTCATGCATGCTCCAAAAGCTCGCGGAAGGACCGCTCCAAAAAGCTCCAAAAATATATATCCTTGAGCAGTGATGCATGCTATAAAGAGATGATTTATTCCACGTTGGTGTTAACATGTGTAATAACGCCACAATAATGCCTTGGAGCTAAAAATTCATGGTGGTGTATTGAAAATATGGGGTCGATATGTACCCATAGTCATGATTAATTATAAGATTAGACTTGTAGCGTTGTGTTTACATTTTTTTTTTTTTTATAAAAAAAATTAATTACTGCGTTGTAGGCAAGATGTTTTCGAACATGAACATGGTCTTTATGATGAATAATTGCATCCAACCTGAACAATCAATTTTTTGGCATTTATGATCTCAAAATTTTATAAAATAGCACAAACTTCAAGTCTATGATATATTTTAGCACCAGAGATCGAATAACTGTGTTAGTTGAAGCCTGCTGTGATAACTAGAACTCCATGCCATGAGGAATCATATTTTCTTATCATGAAACTATTTAGACTATAGAGTTGCTTATAGTTTCGCGAAAGCATATAACGAGATCAGATAAGTCTTGGTTTTATGAAAAAATATATTTTTCAAGTTACATGAAGTAGTATATATCACGACGTCCAAAATAGATTTTATGAAGCAACAAACAAAATAAAGTTTTATCGAGGCTTAATTACTCCTAATGGTCATATCCTTTTGCTAGCACTTAGATGTTTTAGTGTATCTCCAAAAATCTGGACCTGGTTATTTATAATGAAGACGAGTCTCCTTAATTCCTTTTCTCTTAAAAAAAAAAAAAAGAATATTATAAAATGGAATAATGTTAAGCCATGTTATGTCCATACAAATTGGCAGTTGGACCGGTCTTCATCCGTTCATGTGCATAAACAAACGAACAAACAAATAAAGCTTTGACAAGTAGTCAAAAAATCCATTAAAAAGTTTGGGAGTCAATTGTCTTTCAACATAAAAATTTACTCATGAATTTGGCTCTCTGATTTTTCAAATATTACCCATAACAGATTTTTATAATCCAGATATGAGATTATAAATTTTTCTGATGCACAATATTTTAATTTACAAGAACTTTATTGTAATATGATGTTTTCTTTTTTTTGAATGCCTACAAGGGATTAGATCGATGCAGAATCGCACCTACTACGTACTCATGGTTAAGGTGAAGAAATGACTCGGATTTTTTCTCTCATAAAACTGAAATCCTGCGCGCAGGCGTGGATTCATTCTCCTAGAGGAGAGAATATCCGAGAGAAAACATCGAGTCATTTATTCAAAATTTAACCTTGCATGTCATGATGATCAATAGATGATAGAAATTTTCATTACGTTTTTTTTTTTTTTTCATTATTTTTTTTTTTAAAAAAAAATTCATAACATATATACGTGGCTTCATTCTATTAATCATCTTCCATGACTAGCTACTGTTTGCATGATATTATTGTATAGGAGTAAGCAGGGATGGTCTAATTCGACACTTCTTCCATCGCCCTTCCAAGGCATACACAACAGGGACCAGGAAGCGCAGAAAAGTGCATACAGACGCGCATGGAGGTGAGACACGGTGGCACAAAACCGGCAAGACAAGACCAGTGCTCGTAGGTGGGAAGCTCAAGGGGTACAAGAAGATACTGGTTCTCTACACCAACTATGGCAAACAGCGAAAACCTGAGAAAACTAATTGGGTGATGCACCAATATCACCTGGGCTCTGATGAAGAAGAGAAGGATGGAGAGTTAGTTGTATCAAAAGTTTTCTACCAGACGCAACCAAGACAATGTGGCTCGGTTGCAAGGGATACAGTTCGAGGAAAATCTAAAGGTCTAAATGGGGACGATCATCCCATCCTCAAGGATGCAAGCATCGTCGATTACTATAATTCATCACTGATAACCTATAATCAAGGTGGGCACAATAGAGCAAACTCCCCTCATTTGATACCCAACTTCGCTGTACATGCTGGTGGAACTTCCTATCTTCCTTGAGTGGATCAAGGAATACATCCTTCTTTTTAAGTGCATGCACAAGAAAAAAGACCGAAAAAGAAGAAGGAGAGGAGGAGGGAAGCTCTTGGCGGTAGTTTCTGTACACAGGTGAATAAAATTAACCCATGTTGAAACTTTACGTACGTAAGTGGTATAGCATTCAAGTTAATAATTGAGAGGGCACATTAATTCTTTGGTATATCTAAGAAATCCATCAACTATCAGCTAGCTTTTGCCTCGATTGGTTGTTGTAAAGAGACTGCAACTTGCAACACTTGAATGCTAATGAGAGCGTTGGAAACTCTGTTTCTTATGGTAATGATAAGGATGCCATGGCGGTTTTATCATGTGCTGCCATAAAGTTGTAAGATATGGAAAGGTGACGGAAGATAGAAGACTTTAGTTGGGCTTATTTCATGCCTAAATCATAACTTTATTTTTTCTTTGTAATGACAACTGGATGATGCAAGCTCTTGAGAAGCCTGGAAGCGTTTTGATTTCACATCATGTCTGATGCTGTTTTTTTGGTTTTTTGGTACAAAGAATCTGATGCGGTTTGTCACGGTCTTTCGCGCTCAAGGGATTTAAAAAAGAAAAGGAAATAACATTGTAATCATCATCATCATCAAAGTCTTGTTCTCCATTAAAGTGGACCTGGCTATGGAGCATTGGTCTAACTTCTGAAGGCCCACTTCAAGGACAGACTAGATTTTTACAACTGTTTTTTAATGTGACATCGGAACCGCTCCAAGAATATTTCAAGCAGAGCAGCAATATATATATATATATATATATATATATATATATATGGAATTTGTTAATATAAATCAATAATGAAACTAATTCTGACTATGGCGAGACTCGAGAGTTTCTCTTTGCCTTTAAGCTTCATGTTGACATGTCATGTTAACTCGATGAAGTCTAATTGTCTTTTTTTAAAAAAAAAAAAAAAAAAAATTGCTAGATTCTCTCCTCTCCTTTCTTATTATTATTAAACTAATATTTGGCATGTGCATCGAGAAAGCATAAAAAATGGCTGAAATTTCACTAGGCACGTGGTGCATGAAGAGTGACAGAAGCCTTCATCCTTCCATGCGTGGAGCTGCATATTTTCTTTCACCTGTTTTCCCTTCAATCTTCTATTTGCACCGAGCTCTATAAATTCTAGATAGAAAGGACTCGAAAAGGTCCAACTACAAATGAAAAGTCTGCTTAATTATGGTGAAACCATCGTTACCATCCTAACACACACACAAAAGGGCTTTAAAATAGATGAGATTGTTGGAATATATGAAAATCCAAAGTTTAAATCCACATGCAATAAAACATGGCTAAATCATCCTTTGGTTATATATATATCCTGATGTATGAATAAAGAATATATATATATATGTTGATGCTGGACCAAATAGGCTGGATGGAGTGGTTCTTCTGCCGGATCGCCGTCGACCGGTACCTGCAAGAAGTCCCTGACCGGAAATTTTCTGGTGGGGGACACTCCGATGTCTAAGTCAGAAAAAAAAAAAAAGGGACCCAGGCAACAGCATAATGGAGAATTTCGAGAGCAAGAAAGAAAAAAGAGCCAAAAAGTCCCCTAAGTGTCTCCTCTTACCGGTATTTATAGGGTCCAACGTAACTACTTACAGTTATGGAGGTTGACGGATGTAACCACTTCATAACTGCAAGTAGTGGCTGTCGGAAAAGCCGTTACACTCGGGGTTTGCTCAATCTAAAGCCTCGGACCATGTGGGTGGTTGTAATAACTCAAACAGATTAACCGTTTATCCAAGAAACCCACCTGCTCCAAAAACCCTATTTCTTTTAAGGACGAATCCGAAGTGAACTCTACATTCTCTTTAGTAGTGCTCTTGAAGAGAATGTTAGCACTTTGGAATCTTTTGAATATGACAAAAATAAATACTTACAGTCTTCGGGTTATGTTGAGGAGATAAAGCCGAAGACATTTGCCTAGGATGTCAAGTCTTCGGATCAAGATGGATGCACGAAGCCGAAGATAGTAAACAAAACTTGCTTCCCGGTAAGTTAGGTATGATTTTCGGATTGAGATAATAATACGAAGCCGAAGATCCGGAGTTGACACCTTCCGGAATGAACACAACCATAAACATTAGGCATAGTCTTCGGAGTAAAGTGAGTGTACGAAGCCGAAGATTTAGGGTGTGTAACATCATCCTGGATCATAGATATAAAACCACAAATATTAGGTATAGTCTTCGGGCCCAGGTGGATGTAAGAAGCCGAAGACCCAGGATCAATAACGCGAAGACAGTAACATGAAGCCAAAAACTTCTTTTGCCATCTGATATAACCAATAAAATAAAGAATAAATAATTAACTGCAATAAAATAGGGATATCATAACAATATATATGATCCTTTCGGGCCGAAGAAAAACCACTTCAATAGTTTAGTTCCTAAAAGATTTTTCCAGATTTTGTTGGAATATATATATATATAACAATCAAAAGGTTCGACTCTTTCATGCAATGGAGCTATATAACATGTTTTAGATCATCCTATTGTTATATATCTATATGCATGAACGCAGAACGTGATCCTTGGGCAGAAGAAAAGCCACTTCAGTAATTTACTTCTTGTTAATGAAATATTTTCCAGTTTTTGAGTGTAACATAGATATTAGTGAGATTGTCGTAATAGAGCTTCACGGTTGGTGACGGTTGGTGTGCGAGATTCTTGATGAACCGCCTCCACAACAGGGAGACTTGGTGTGGGTAAGTCCAATGAGACGAAAAAGTGTAGAGCTTTGAAAGTTAGAAGGTTCCATCCAAAATGGTTAGAAGTTTCTCAATTTGCTTGTACAGTGAAGTTAGAGAGAGTTGGTGTCATATTTTGAATGCTAGAAAAAGTTAGCTGTGAAGACATTGTCTATTAATTATCTGCCGAGAAGATTATAGCAGGTTCTTTTTTTTTTTTTTTTTTTTTTGGATAAAGTCAGTAACAGATCTACTTCAGTCCAATCGTATCTTCTTTTTCGAGAGAAAAGGAGGGAGACCTGTGGAGCTGAAGTTACGTAGCTAGGTAAACCAACCAATGCCCAAACTTTAGACCTTCCGGTTGCTAGGTGGTGTGACCACCGGGCAACCTCCAATTCACACCAACTGCATTTCTTCACCTTATTATTATTATTATTATTATTATTATTATTAAAAAAAAAAGATGACACTAGCTATGAGCAAAGGAAGGTATCATGATTGTATCAAGATTTTACGATGCATAGACTGTACCACAAAATATTGCATAACCTAGATAGCTACTATCAGAAGATAAATGATCATCAAATAATGCACACCGTATATGATATGTTTTTTTTTTTTTTTGGATAACCATCTATCTTTTGATTACGGCCATCCAAAACTGCACCGTATTTTATGCTACGATATGATCCAGTTTGTGCATCACAGAGAATCTATGATTATGATTTTGATAGAAATTTTAAGATTCTATAATGTTTTTTCATGAAAACAAGGCTAAAAAAATTTAAGAAAAAGAATTAAATACACAATATTTTTCTAAAAAGAAAATAATAATACACCCCTCCTATAACATTAACTAATCTACTAAAAACTTAGAAGATCTGCAGCTCATAATATATGATAGGCAATCCACCCCTCCTATAACATTAACTAATCTACTAAAAACTCAGAAGATCTGCAGCTCATAATATATGATATTTATATAATTCAATAAAATAACATAATGGACTGCTTTTTGATCGACCTAATTCGACTCAAGACACTTTTAGTTTAGATTAATTACTACTAAAATATTGCTGTTAACTTACCATTGGGCCTCACAAGCTTAAGCCGACAAGAAGTGATTCAAGTCAAGAGTGAACAAACCATGAATGAGTCAAGCAGAAGAAATATTCAAGATAACAAAAAGAATGACATAATATGATAGATTTAACTATGACCTTTGGCTATCATATTATATCTATTTTACTGTTAGCCTCAAAAACTTAAACCGCCAGGAAAAAAGTAAACAATACACACATATATGTATATATTTGCTCATTTTATCCTTTCTTTGGAACCAACTTTCTTTTCTTTCTTTCCTTTTTTTTTTTTTTTTTTTTTTTTTTTTTTTGGAACATAGTGGGAGATATCCAGGTCAGTTCATATAGATTTGAAAACTGAAAGTTTCGGGTTGGATTTTTCTGGTGAAAACTACCTTGGGGAAGGCTTCCTTGAAAATCTTTATTACGTAGTGGGTTTAAGGTTGGGTTTATACCTGATTCTTTGCCGGGCCTGGTTAATTTTTTGACCAAAGCTGAGGTAGAGGAGGGTATAAAATCTAACTATTCTTTTATGCTTTCTCAAATCTGGTTAATTATATTTCTTGGATTGCCCCTCTTCTTAGAGTCTTAAAGGTAAACTTTTTTTTTTTTTTTTTTTTTATGGAAAAAAGGTTTTTTTTTGTGGGGGGGGGGGGGGGGGGGGAGGGGGGCGGGTTTATCCCGGTGTAGCTCCCCGTAACAGACCCCCAGCCTGCTAGACCATGTCCGATTCGGACCGTAAATTTTTTCGTGTGCCTTCCCCGCATAACTGGGCGAGTACGTTAGCCTAGTCCCACTACGGCACCGGAGTTTTGGCCGCTCAGCCTTCCAGTCAGGTGCCTCAAATTGAATCTGAAATTTAATCAAGTCACCCGCGGGATCATTTCTCGAACCCGTGACTAGTGAATTATACATAAGAGCTGAGGTATGCCTTAACCGACCGTGCTACCACCATGAAAGTTTAAAAGGTAAACTTTGATGGAGCGAAGAGAGAGAACAATGCTGCAGCTACTTTTATTATTAGGTATCATATAAGATATATGGTGTTTACTACTGGGAAACAGCTACTTGCTACTTTCTCTGTTTTATTTGCAGAATTACAAAGGGCTTGGTTGGGGATGTTTCATGCTTTGTTTATTTGTTATGCTACTCAATCATGGCTGGAAGGGGATTCCAGCATTTTAATAACAAGGCTTCAATGCACTAAACTTTGCGGGCTTGATGATGACCCTTTCTTGAGATCCAAGAGCTTGTTTTGCCAATGTGCATGCTATACATATTTCTCACATTAGAAGGGAGGGGAATAAAGTGGCGGATTCGCTAGCAGGTGCTGCTCTGTTCAAGGATTTTACCATGTTTAGTGGGCAATCACTTCCTTCGGAGCTGAAATATCTTTTAGAGGCTGATGCTCATGAAACTATTTATACTAGATCCTAGTGGGCTATTTTGCTTGATGTTTAAGTTAGGTTCTTTTTTTGTTTTCTTTCTTTGTACCATGTATTCCAACAAAAAAAATCAAGTTGTCCTAGAGAGATAACTTAGGCCTTTTTTGCGGTGACCAGATTAACTAAACTTTTTTTTTTGGCCCCTTAATGTAGTTCATCTTGGTTTAGAACTATTCAAGAGAGAGAGAAACCCATGTTTTCTTAATGCATCTTTACTGATACAACCATCTGTTAAGAAAAAACATCCCGATTCAGCTCACTAAAAATGAAACTCATAAGAAATCAAGCTTAGAAGGACCTAGACCATGCCCCATAGCAAGCCAGGCCTAGTCTGCAAGTGCACGCACACAGCCTACAGGCTTGCATGGCCTAGCCATGTAGCCCATGCATGCGCGGCCCATGCGCCTAGGAGCACATGGTTCATCGTGGTCCATGGGTTAACATGGTCCATGGAAGGTTTTGGTGTAGTACTGGCGAGCAGGCATGTGATCTATGTGATCGAATGGTGGCATGTACTCTTGGACAAGATTAGATGGTTTAGGATGAGTCCGACTTCTATTTGGCTTGATCCAACATAATTTGCGGCACGTTCGATGCCTATCGGGCAGCTAGGAGGTGTTCTGGGATTAAACAAGAGTTGAACAAGGTACGGGAATCCTTTTTTGATGCAATTTGAGATACCAGACTCCTGTCGAAGTGCTCTTCGATAAGAAGATATCCTAAAGGCTATAAAAGGGGGGCAGACGGGCCAAGGACCAGGTGTGAAGATTTAGAGGGCTTTCAGAGGATGTGGCAGTGACAAAGAAAGCCTGTAAGGACTAGAGGGTCTCTTTGAAATTTGAAAACTTTGTGAGAAATTTGAAACTTCTTGTTGAAAAAAATTATACGAGATTGAGAGTTCAAGTTCCTATCTTATAAGTAATTATTTTCTCATAGTGGAGTCTTGTATGCCCTGTTGATTGTGTCTTCTATTTTATTTTTCTCTTCTTTTTTCTCTTATGATATCAACAACGAAATCATGATTTTGGAAATAAGGATCCGTATCCACACGAAGGATTTTTTAATAAGTGGTATCAGTGCAATTAGTGCCATAATAACTGGTATCAAAGTCCCAGGTTGTCTATGTTAATTGAGATTGAAGAAGATAGAGAAGACTAGTGCAATCAAAGTCAACACCAATTGATTTGATGGAAAGAGTAATTTTTTTCTGACAAGTGAGGGTAAAAGACATGCTCATCTAGTAGAGGTTGATCGATGTTCTTATATGTGAGGAGAGGCTAGCCACCATGGAGGATAGGAGTTGGAGACGGCTTCAGATATAGGTAGTGAGAATAATCCGCTTATGTCTAGCGAATAACGTGGTGATCCATATACTGAGTGAGACTTCTCCAATGGTGCTATGAGTGAAGGAATTATACATGACAAAGTCCTTTACTAATATACTCTTTCTTTAAAAGCAGTTCTATCAACTACGGATGAATAAAGGACAGAGCGTGTAAGAGCATTTAACCAACTTTTAGAGGATCCCTCACTAATTTTCTAAGTATAGGTAAGAAGGTTGAAGAGAAAACCAGGATGTTGGTCTTGTTATCGTCACTTCCGTACTCCTTCAAGTCTTTAATGACTACTCTTCTAATGAAAAAATAGTACCATCAAAATGGAAAAGGTCATTTCGATGCTACTCCAAAACGATGTTCTTAAACGGGAGAATCAAGCTTTAAATTCAGACAAGAACTTAGTATTAATGGTCTCTGAAGGAGCTAATAGCAAAGGATAAAGTGGCAGAGGATAGCATGGTGGACAGTTCAGGTCCAAGTTGAAGAATGCGAGCAAGATCAAGTGCTACTGATACAACAAGTTGGAACATCATGTCAGAAATTGTCTGTAACTTAAGAATCAGATGAAGGCTACCATGATGGTGGTCTATGATAGTGTAGTGACAGACACGATGATGCACTCATGGTGTCTAATAAGGTATCTTCTTCTTCCTAGTAGTGGAATATTCTATAGATTTTGAATCTTTCCATTATGTATGTTGCAGAAAGGAACTGTTCAACTCTTTAGAGAGTAGAAATGGCACTATTCACTTATCAAACGGATCGAGTTATACGATCGAAAGCGAAGGGATAGTTAGCTTAAAGCTTCTTGATAGAATATCGAGGAAACTAGACAAGATTCAATACATATCCAGCTTCAACAAGAATCTAATCTTACTAGTAAACTAGATTCAAATGGCTATACGAGGAGAGCTGGTGATGGATTCCTGAAGGTTATCCATGATAATAGAGTTGTCTTGTAGGGAAAGAAATAGAGAGAACATTACCTCTTGATAGGGAGTCCAGTACGAGATAAAGTTCTTGATGCAAGTGGATGCCCAATGCAATGTGGAGCTCGAGGAGCAAATGAATTAGGCACAAGACAAGAGACTTAGGAGGATGATAGGCGATATCGCACTATGAAGTTCTTATTGCCATGTTAGGATATCCTAAACAAGTCTCAGGTATAGGTGAGCACCGTACACGATAAAGATGTGATTGAGTGGCCGGGCTTGACTTCCATGTTTTTCCATCTATGAACAACAGGCATTTGCCCCAGGACATTGGGATGAGATCCTTCAAGAACTTTCAAAGATAGATGGAAGCTGAATATCAAATCGAGATAGAGATTGTTAAGGAAAAATGCCATGATTCGGCCCTTTGGAATGAAGCCCATAGGAAACCAAGCCCAGGAAGACCTAAACCACACCCCGCAGCAAGCCAAGCTTGGCTCGCAGGCATGCGCGACCCGCAGGCGTGCACGACCCGCAGGCGTGCACGGCTTGGGCACATGGCCCAAGCATATAGCCTAGGCATGTGCGAATGCATGGCCCAAGCACTAAGGAGCATGAGGTTCACTGCGGTCCATAGGTTGGTGCAATACATCGGAGGTTTTGGCACGATTTCTATCGGTCTTTGTCACGATTTACAAGCAAGCAGACACGTAATCTATGTGATCGAACGGTGGCGCGTGCTCTCAGACAAGATCAGACGATCCAAGATGAGTTCGACTTTGATTTGACTTGATCCAGTACGATTTGTGGCATGTTTGATGCCAATCAAGTAGCCAGGAGGTGTTTTGAGATCAAACAAAAGTTGGACAAGGTACAGGAGTTATTTCCAGCATGGTTAGAACAACCAGACTCCTATCAAAGTGCTTTTTGACAAAAAGATCCCAAAAACTATAAAAGGAGGATAGATGAGACAAAGACCAGGTATGATGATACAGAGGACTTCCAGAAGATGTGACAGTGGTAGAGTAAGCCTGGAGGTGCTAAAGAGTTTCATCGAAAGTTGAGAGTTTTATGTGAAATTTGATTCTTGTCGAGAGAAATTGTATAGAATTATAAATGTTAGTTCTTAATTATTTTTTTTCGAAGTAAAGTTTTGCATATCCTATTGATTGTCTTTTATTTTATTTTTTCCTTTCTTATCCTACCGCATCAACAATATCATGATCTTGAAAACGAAGATATGTATTCTGTATAAAAATTTTTTAATAAATGATATCATTATAGTTGATACCATGATATCACCTTATCTGATAAAATAAAATAATATAAATTTAACTTTCTAAGCATGACATGCGCCCATGGCATGCACGGCTTGATACTCAGCTGGCATGATACATTTGCCGTAACATGACTTCTGTTCCCTCCAATCTCTTATTGGGCCAACACACATCAGCATCTTATCCAAGCTGCTGCACCGACGAGATTTTAAATCGGGGCAGCATTGACGAAAGGGATTCATGGGTCCAGGGCGGTGCTGGTGGCCAGCACTTTCAAGGCCATGCCAGACGTCACTGCCCATTCTGCGGGTTTTAACTTGCACCGAAAACAGCACCGGGCAGTTTTTCACAGTACCAGGACTTGATGCTGAGGACAACCGAGAGAAAAGGTCAAAAAGTTTCGCAGCGGACAAGATGACAGATTTGAATTACCTTACAATCCCAAAAAATAAATAAATAAAAATAAAGAAAAAAAAAGGTAGATTTGAACTACCCGAACTAAGAGAAAACGCCAGCCTCCTTACCCGTCCATTGTTGCAGATATTTATTTAAATTTAAAAGATCAAAATACTAATTGAACAACAAATTATTGGAAAGGGATGTTTTTGAGCAAAAAGAAAATGATTGATCCTTTGATCCCTGACCCACCACGGAGCACGACACTCGCCACATATAGCGCGAGATATTATCGATATCTCACGATTGCCTCCAACCACGGATCAGATCGATGCAAATAAATCGAGCGACCACTATCAAAGGGATGAGGCACCAACATCTTGCCTAAGCCCTGGCTGGTTTGATCTCAAAAACCAAAATATTTTTTAGTGAATGGATTAGAGAATTGCAGCATTGAACAAATTTTCTTTTCAAGAAATAACTTATTTCTGTTCTCCATTCCTGGGTGCATGCATACCAACAATACCATCTCCTCGTTGTCGCAACAAATGCAATAAAGCAATTAATAAAACGACAAAAAGACAAATGGATAATGATACTTTAACATACCAACACGAGATTACTTAAAGATTAGTTCAAGGCAACCGAGTGTAATTACATATGACCACCAAAAAAAAAAAAAAAAAACTAAGTTAAACATGGCCTCGTGGATGATAAAAACATTCTTAAAAGACTGAACTGACCTGAATTGTTTGTTTTACCAAATATTTTCATTTGCATATGACGCTGTGTGAGAGACCCAAGTGGCTGCTTGTCATACAAAATTAACTATTTTTTTAGGACATGCTTCTCATACAAGGCGATGAAGTCCTTCTTATTGGGATTTTTTAGCTGTAACAGTTGTGCACCAAATCCATGCTTTGTGAGCTCCTGTTTCAGTTTCAACACGGTAAACTTCGCATAATCTTTAGCTTCAGTGTCGTGATTTTCCTCGTTGCCATTTCCATCTTCCCCTACGAAAACAGAACCACCATCTTCTGTGGGAGTATAATTGTAGGGGCTAGTGGTACTCTTGCATCTTTTTCTGCCCCTGACCACCTCTTGTTCAACAACGTCCACATTGTGGACGGATTCAGTGCCCATGCAATCCTCCACCCTCAAACGCTTCCCATGAGCAGTCCTGAGCTTGCTGTCAAGTGCAGTCTCATTGAGCCGAATCGAAGTCAGCTCCTGCTGGAGTGCATCTAGTTTGCCTTGAGTTGCTTGTAGCTGCAACGACAATGCCTCCGCTCTGTTGTTGGCTTCTGCAAGAGCCACTCTTTCTGTTGCCAAAAGACCCTCAAGAACTTGGACTGTGTTGGACCTCTGTGCATTGCTCTGGCTCAACATTTCCTCAATTTCCTTCTCTCTTTCATTAACCCTTCCCTCAAGTGATGTGACCTTGGAATTTGCGTCCATCTCAGATTGGCGCAGCCTCTCAAGTTCATCCATCAGATTAGTCCTCTCTCTCTCAAGGCTCTCAACATGCCTTTTAGTTCTTTCAATTACCGTCAATCTTTCCATTGCCAACTGCTGAACTTCATTCTTCTCCTTCTGAAAAGCAATCACTTCGGCACGAGCAGAATCAGCCAACTCAACCGCTCTCTTTGCCTCCCTTTCAGCATCTCTGCATCTCTTGTCTGCTTCGCTGAATTTCTTGCATTCAGAAAGGTATTTCTCCTCAAGATGGTTCTTTTCTTGTTCCAGTATTTTGACTTGCTTGTCATGAGATTGATCTATGCTTCTAAGAGAACTCAAGTTCTCAACTAATGTTTTGATTTCATTTTTCAAGGCCAAAGATTCTGCCTCCTGGCTCTTCAATTTGGAATGTGCAGCCTGCATATAAAGCACCTCAACTGTTATTTGGCCATGGTCTTTGATCGTGAAACAATGACAAGCAAATAAATTGATGCTTCCGTAACATGAAAAGATCTAGAGTCCTACCTCCAAATGTGAGACCAAACTGTTTGCATGCTTTTCTGAAAGGTCAATCTTTGCGGTCAAATTGGTAATTTCCCTTTCCTGTTAATTATTATAAGCCAAAAGACATAAGGGTTATATTTATATTGATAATATATATAGCAAACAAAAGAAAATTGATAGTTACCTTTTCCGCTATCTGGTCAGCAAATTCTTCCCTCAAGGCATCTTCTCTTTCCTGTGCTTTCTTATTAGTGCGTTCTTGCACTAAAGCTGCTCTCTCCAAAGCTGTTTTAGCTTCTCCAACAGCAATATCATATTTTCTCTTCCATTCCAAGGCCTCTTCCTGAGCAGAATGTGTCTGTTCACGAACAGCAGCTAATCTCCCTTCAGAAGCACTCACTCTGGACTCCAGAGTGGCAAGTTGAGCCTTGAGCTTGTCTTCCTTAGCCTTCTGCTCTGAATATGTACGGTCATATTTAGTTTTCCAGTCGGAGGATTCAAGTTTAGCAAGATCCAGAGCTTGAAGTAATCCTGAACAACGTTCCTCTAACTTGCTATATTTGTTCTGCAAATCCAAAATACGAGCAGAGTAATCTTTGGAAATTTTTTCCTTGTCACTGATGGCTTCCTCATAGCGCTTCAGATATTCAGTTCTGTGTTTCTCATTTGCCTCAAGTTGCATCTTAAGCAATCCCAATTTGTCTTCACTTGAACTGCATTTCAACTTAAGAGTGCTCCTTTCTGATTCAATTTGATTTAATTGTCTCCTGAAAAGGTCCAGTATTGGACCTTCCAAACTGCAAAACTCAAAAATGTCAATTAGAAAACTGAAGAAGAAAGTCCATAATCTAAACCACCATAAGGAATTATAGAGTTCATACCGCAGTCCAGATTGGACCTTAATGGAAATGGATCATATCAGAACTTTGAAAACTTAAGACCCAAACCAAAGAAGGCATAAAAGTTTTAAAAGGGTGGAAATAAACAATATTAAACCAATATGACCAAGACTCAGTCAACTGGTGAGTGAAAGGAGTCAGACAAACAAATCCATTTGCAAAACAGACCATTCCAATGTAAAAATTACCCTCAAACCTTCTCATTTGTTTTTTTTTTTTTTTTTTTTTTTTTGAGAAATAACTGTCTTAGCCTTTTGAGAAATTGTGTGTTAGCAATGCTAATTTAGCTCAAAGCACAAAGGTAAAGAAACACACCACTTGTGAAGAAAAGCAGCCAACTTTTGCCATCTTCCTGGCCCATGAGAAGATGACTCGTATTTGGAGAGAAGACTGTCCAAACACTGCAAAGGCATTCAATAAAACAAACCATCATATATATTTCCAAAGAAAAGAAATATATAAAAGAAGAGAAAAATCAATCAGCTCTATGGATGCCCTCAAGTCTAGGAACAAAGAGCAGCTACCAGAAGGAAAGTATATCATTTATATGTGATTTAGTCTTATACTTCTAGCCACATGCTGTATACTGAATTATGATTAGATCATGACATGGAGTAGAGAAGAGGTATCAAACAGAAAGATGATGGTAATACATTGTCAAACCTACTCATCTTATGATCAGTATTAGCAGACTGGATAAAAAAAAATCATGTTTGGATATGGACTCCAAACCGCTAGATTCATGATAACTACGACCATGCATAATGTGAATGGATTAATTTGAGCATTCTGCCAATTTTCACAATTCATAACATAAAAAAACTACATATACGACATTATGCAGCATGTAATGGTATTGCAAATCAATACTGTCATCAGAAAAGAGGGGGTATTATTAGCCACAAAGTTGGTCATTATTTCAAGGATACAAATCCTAGCAGAAAGTACATAATGAGCTAACAATAGGTAGCACAGTTGGTTGGCACCTCACATCTAAGGGCTAGCCCTTTAGGTCATCATCGGGGCTCAAATCCTGGGACTTGCTCAAGAAGAAGAGAAAGTTCATAATCAACAACTTCACCGGAATAAATGAATAAACTTTACACAAGCCAAGTTACATAGCATGCAGCTTTATCAAAACGAAAAAACCCAGCATAAATTTCTGGTATTGTGAACACAAAGGAAAAATAATGCCCGTGAGTTCAGAACACATTGATCTAATCTGAATATGCCAGTAAACAGAAAGTAATCATGAACGTAAAATGATAGAGCATAGTGAAGAAAGAAGGAAAAAAGCTAAACATACTAAACAAAGAACTAACAAACTCAAAATGAAAATGGCGTTAGAAAAAATACCGGATATCTGCATAAAAATATGTATTTGTTAAGTATTAGGCATGCATGTGTCATTGTCAGATGCCTCACCTGAATCACATCATCAAGTTTCACATTAGGAACACGACAAGTTTCTTGCAACTTTGTTTCCATGCTCTGTATGATATTTGAAGAGAGCAAATCTGCCTCTATAAAAGCATTCCTTTTAAAATCCTGCACCAGAATGCAGTCAAGGATGAATGCACAAGCAAGATGGCTATCCCGTCATTCAAGAAGCAGGCCTGTATCTAATTACAGCACCATTTATTGAAACGTAACAAAAATTATATTACTCCAACAAAAGTAGCAAGGTTTGACCAAGATATTAATGTCACGATGAATTTTATATATTACACGAGTCAAGATGTGCCTTTTAAGTATTATAGACTGAAGCATAGCTTGGGTATTTAGGAAAACATTCTACAAAACAACAACAAAGACTCTGGCTTTGAATGTTGAGCAGTAAAAAGAGTTCAGAAAAACATGTTGAGCATGAGAAAAATAAGAATGTTATGGATGTGTGATAAAACTAGAAAGAATATTAAGTACAAAGTGATGGAAAATCAATTGAGATGATAAAGAATGTACAATGATAGAAAAGAAGGGGGGGGGGGGGGGGGGGGGGGGGTGCCGGGCGGGTGGGTGAGGGGTTGGGGCACTAAGGTTATAGGAAATGCAGGGCTGGGGGGTGTTGGTGGTGGTGGTGGGCAGCGTAGGGACACTTGAGGTAAAATGGATGAAGGTTATGGGGGTGGGTGAGGGGCGGGGGCGCTAAGGTTATAGGAAATGCAGGGCTGGGGGGTGTTGGTGGTGGTGGTGGGCAGCGTAGGGACACTTGAGGTATAAAATGGATGAAGGTTATGGGGAAAGACATCCAGAAGCTTGGAATAACATCAAAGGTGATCTTAAAAAGGAATGCTTGGTGAATAAGGATACATAAAGCCAATCTAATTAGTTAAAGGAAGGCTGGATGGTTATGGTACCTTCCTGTCTCCTTTCCTGAACTGACC
Organism: Areca catechu; assembly: GCA_021397845.1. Classification (NCBI taxonomy): domain Eukaryota; kingdom Viridiplantae; phylum Streptophyta; class Magnoliopsida; order Arecales; family Arecaceae; genus Areca; species Areca catechu. The sequence continues at coordinate 40,892,430 of CM038039.1, forward strand.
AAGAGTTCTTAGCGGCATTCTAAATGTCAAAGAAAGGAAACAAAGAAATCCATCCATTCATGGTAAGCTACCTCTATACAGAGTGGTGGCAGTGGAAGTGAAAGATGTGAAAACAAGGTACCGGTGACAGGTGGTAAGTGGTACCAAGTAATTATGAAGTGTCATAGTTGTGAGAGTGATAGGTGAATGATGCCATGTATTGGCACGTATGTGTGTGTGAATGTGAGGGAAGCAAATATGTGCATGTTTAAAACAAGCTTTCGGGAGGAAAAGGGAGACTGGGGTGCTATTTAATTGCAAAGAAATTTATACCATCTAATAAATCTACTCATCGCGTTGAACAATGGTGGACTTCTGAGATCATGCATAAGGCAAGACCCCATAGGACATAGATGAATCCATGCATATGCGTTTGCATTTATATACTAACATATATATCATTGTCTTTACAAGGTAGATTAGAAAGATCGTCTAATTATAAACATCTGTGAAAGCATCAACTACATGGAAGATTGGAAATGTAGTGGCTCATTAATGAGCAAAGGTGGGAACAGAATTTACAATGTAAAAGGCATCATAGAAAAATATCTCATTAGCATATTTTTAAATGCATTACTTGCTTCACTATAGCAAAATCATCATATGAAAACTGAAAATCTGCCTAAAGAAAAGGAAAGAGACTAGACAAAGAGAATAGCAGGCAGAAGCCTTAGACCAGTGATGAGTTTTAAATTTTTTACAATTCTACATTGCTTTAGATATGCACACTTGAACATAACTAACAGTGCTGTGACAATAAGAAATGATAAGGCAATTTTGTTGCCTTGTCAGCAAATATACAGGCATTGAATTCCGTTAGGAATGGCTCACCATACTCGTACATAATCTTTAGCTGTGGTCTTGGAATCATGGAGATAAACCTAAGGATTTAGTATTTAGGGACATAAGTGGCCTCAGATCAATTGCTATGCTCTGGAGGAAGATTCCACTGACTTTAAATAAAAAGGTTTTGTCTTTGAATGTGTGTGTGTGTGGTTGGGGGGGGGGGGGGGGGGGCGCGCGCTCGTGCATTTCAGTGATTGAAGGGTTTATGCATACGTAACATTGTATACATGAGAGAGCTGGGATATTAGCCCTCGGATTTTAGCTGGAACCACTTAAAAACAACCTCTATGCAAATCGAATTTAATACAAAAAGGTACAGTTCCAGATTTAAAATAGCCCTGGTTTCATTGAGAACCATGGATCACCGACGGCTTAATATCAATCCACAGAAATAATCAAACTTGGTTCAAATTATCTAAAAGAAGTCCCATAAAATGGATGTCCTAAGTATCTTGATTGAGTCACATTATCAGAATATAATATATGCTTCAACAGATACACGTTATGAAGATGGAACATTGATGAAGCAATAAGTTACACTAATTTACTGATGAAGGAATTAACAGAAATAGCATTCAATAAAACTATGATATCAATAGACATATTATGAAAGCCAGAGCAATTCATTCAATATAATGAAAAATATCAAGGAAATGAAGTCAATGCTCACCTCAAATGCCTTTCTGAAAAAATTATGGAGAAGCTTTTCATAATGCAGACGAGCAGAGCCAGCTCCCACAGCAGTGGCATTAAAAATGGTTAGAGCTTTTTGAACAGCATTTTCATGTGCTTCACTTAGAACAGCCTGAAACATATGAAGTTAGTGCAGAATGCAGACTGCAAACAAGTTTTACATCTACAACACAATGCATTACATAGAGATCTTCATACCTCTTCTGCCGGTTTTGTTCGGTCAAAAGAAGAATGTACATATCAGCAGCTGAATCGTAAGCTCTGCGACATTCAGCTTCTTCAACACTCTACAGAACAATCAAAAATCAAAAGACTGCTCTAAAATAAGAAAATTATACGCAAAATGGTGTCATAATATTGCTGTTTCATTTAAAACCAAGTCAGAAACACATTTATCACCATTACACACAGAGATGCAGCCTCCAAATCATAAAACAGGATGTAGGAAATAGGAAAAGACAGAGAGGTAACTCCCCATCCCCTTACTCTGGTCATTATACTGGTTCACATGCTGAAGGGAAAGGCCTCAAGGGAATTCAAATTTATCCTTGTTTACTGCCTAGAACTTTTTGAGGATGCCCAATATATTGAATTATATGCCCCTACTGGTTTGCTGGTTGATTGGCAAAGAGGCTGGAAAATAACAATCAATAATTTCAGACATCAATATTTTGGAAGTCAGAAATCCCTATTCATCATTTCAATCAGACTGTTGCTTCAATCCTTGCTTTTTTGTTTATATACATGAAAAAGAAAACAAGGATTAAAACTGTCTAATTGAAATTGCAACTGAATTATCAGCTCATAAAAAAGTAGACTATGACCAAATCTACCGAAGTCAAAAGTACACTTCCACAGCCAAAAAAGTGAACGGGAGAAAGGTAAACAGGACTGAACTATGTTCATATTCACCAAAGTTCCAAAAATAGTAAATACCCATATGCCCATTTTTAACAATACAGATATTACATTGATGCAAAAAAAAAAAAAAAAAAAACTAATATTAATATCTTAAGGATGATATTGACTTAATATAGGAGATTGGCTCTTTTCTCATACCTTACATTCCTTATGGGCTTTAAGATACGTGCAGTAACTGGATTCTCATACTTAAAGATGGGTATGGTCAGAAGGAGAAATCGACAACATTAAATACATAAAAACATGCATATCCGTATGCCCAAAAGATCACATGCAACAGGGTAAATACAAAACAAATCATGTGCTCAGAACCTGACTCACAACAACTACAAAATAAAGCACCATGCTCTCCAGGAGAAACAGGAACCCTTTATGTTGGGTCTTCTGGTTTTCATAAATGTTGGTTTACTAGCTAAAGAGAGAACACCAAAAGATAAGATAGAGATTTTAATAAGGTAGTCAAGATATTCAGCAATACGCACTGGTTCTTATGAGTTGAGGCTGATATCTCTCATCAACTGGAGATTTCATTTTCCCCTACAGTTTATTTTCTGTTTTGTTTCCTCAATTACTTACCATGAATAATTATGTCTTACATCTACCTGTACAGCATTGACTTCCATTTTATTTTAATATCTTCTTTTTCGGATTAAGCAGAAAAGGTTTGACGTTATCTTGTATACCACATCAGATCTTGTAAACCAAGAAAAACCTTCAGAGGTGCATCATCCACCTTTTGCGAAAAATAAAAACTATAGTTGAAAGCAAGATGTCTCGGTAAACATGGCAATTTTTTTAGTTCTACAGTCGAATGCTAAGACTAGAGGTCCAGAAGTTCAGCAAGGTAATCATTTCATTTCTTGTTATATGATTTTTGTGGAAAAGGGGTATGTAACACATCATGATCGGTCAACCTACACCATAGTAGTGCTTGCACAACCACCTAGATCAACTCTGCTATTTCAGGAACCTGACATCAGACAGCTCACTATGAAAACTGGAATAGCAATTTGCTTTTCTGAATTAAAGAGCACAAAGACCTGCACATTTCATTAAGGCAGGCATGTTCAAGTATTCGACATCTAGACCTTAGGCCTTAAAATGGAGTGCATAGGTGCCAAGATCTAGAATAATTTGTTATTCCAAGAAAAGAGAGGTGGTTCTTATCCACAAAAAAAAAGAGGTGGTTAAATTATTGGTAGCAGACCTTTTCTCAGAAAATGAATCATGATTTTTCTAACTGAATCATGACCTTTTCGAATAAGTGGAGATAAATTTTCTTAGCTTAACTTCAATTATTCATGGAAAATAAGGTATTTGTTTCCCATTAACAAAGAGGCAGCATCTTGTAGTGTAACAACACTTGGGAAGAAAACCATAGAAACACAAAAAGTAAGACTGCTAAATGAGATATCATGAAAACCGCTTACGGACACTAAGCATACTATTAATCATGTCTTGGGGTTCATTCAGGTAATAATATCATGGATGAGTATGGAGAGAGCATTTTATGCACATCTACAAAAAAGCAGGAGTGCAGAAGGTACATTTATCAGATCTAATAAAAAACAATATCAGAAAGTTCAGTCCTCAGTGACACACTATTAATTTACATCCTTGCCTAAAAAGTGTTGATAAAGCATCATGAACATTAGGTCAACAAACATCCAAGAGAAGTATTTTTCTTAGTGTAGTTAACTTTGCATAACAGTTGTCTCTGTTAAGTGTCAGTGTGTTTGCCTTATCACTATATCAGCTTTTAGATGTGCATTTCTGCTATCGGTGAAGTATTCCTCCATTGCTCAATTTCACAAATAAAGGCCTATTACCTTGCAAATTGGAACCTGAAAAGCTAAATATGGAGGTTATGCTCAAACCGATATGTTAAACTATTAATGCATCCTAGCACACGAGTGCTGCAACATGTGCATAACTTTTAGCCATCACTGATGAAAAGCATATTTAAAGACAATAAGAACATGCCTGTAAGGAATTACCATATAGTATGCTCCCAAGTCCTAATGACTCTGTCACAAAAAGACTGAAACATCTATGACTTAGATGAAAGCAAAATTTTAATCCAGAAAATTCACCACATTTGCACTGGTACAGTGACTGTTGCATCACAAAGTCAACTACCATAACTAAAAAGCCTTGAGGAGAAGTAATGCCCAATGATTTTCACAAAAAATAAAATACCAATAATCAACATATTGAGGGAGAGCCATTATTCCTTATAGAATTGATACTAATAGCATGCTTTTTGAGCATAGTTTCAAAGGTAAGATGATAGTGTGGATGTATGTGAGAATGAAAGCGAATTCCTCAATAAAACCACAAGAGTGAATTTGGAAACAAATGCATAAAAAATAAAATAAACAATATTACATAGCAAGATGGCCTCTCCAGCAATATACCATGTTAAGTCGCATAGGTAACTTAAAACTGCAAAGGCAACATAAGCACATTCAAAATGCCACAATTGCTAAGCTACAATTCAAAAAAAAAAACATCCCTAGCATTCCAGATCAAATTGTTTTCAAAATTGGTATTGGATACAACAATAAGAGTAATAAATCTTGACAAAAACTATGCATGATCACAACTTAATCTTCAACAATAAGGTATGAGGAGAATATCTCAGTGGCTTGATCGTATATGCTTCAAGTACATAGGGCTGATGATCATCAGTCCTTGAAAAGGTGATGTCACTATTCAACATAGAAAGATGCCATGCATTAAGCCACAATGACATGCTGGCCATGTAGCACTGGCATTACCAATTGAAACATATAAAATGAAGTATGCTATTGCTGTCATATAAACAGCATCTTTTTGCTGTTGCAATAAAATATTTTTGAACAACAGAATATAATTTAGCATATTATTGAAATCTGCTCAAGAGATAAGTGAGAAGGATAGAAAGAAGAGCAAATTTGTTTCTTGAAAATTAGTGAGAGCAGAAAGTTGACCATCTTTTCTTAGGAATGCAGGCTAGGTCACAATGACAACAAATAACTAAGCTGTATCTCATACAATGCTTGCTAGGAACTAACCCTTCCTTTTTCCATCTCCTTTTCTAAAGAGTAGAAGATGGAGCTTTTAATATTCAATTAGTCGCATGTGGTTATAAACAAGTCATAACAACCCATCCAAAAAGACTAGTCGAAAGGTAATTTTGGATGAGATCTTGAATTGTTATAAATAGTATTAGAGCAAACCCAGCGCATAACTTATGTAGACTAGGGAATACTGCAGTATGGGTTCATTGGGCTGACCATGGACTGATCATAATGTTTATGAATGAATAAATGAATTTAAACCTTTAGCTTGGAAAGGACGCCAGGGCTTAAATGGGAAGAATATGTGAGGACCCGTGCATGTATTTAGTCCCATATCAGTTATTCACTAGAAAGATCTTAAATACTTATACAGGGCCAACGAATCCAAAAAATACCTTGCAGCTAGTCTTTTTGGATGAGATCCTGAGTCATTACAAAAAATAGTATCCGAGTGGACCTGGTCCATAACCTATATGGACTAAGAAATATTGCAACACGAGTTCATGGACTGACCACGGACCGATCGTGATATTTATGAATGAATGCATGGGTTTGGACCCCTAACCTGGCATCCATGCCAAGGCTTAAACGGGAAGAGTATGTGAGAACCCGTGCGAGCATGTATTTAGTCCCACATCGATTATTTGCTAAGAATATCTTGGATATTTATGCAAGACCGAGAAATCTAAAATTACCTTTCAGCTAACCTATTTGGATGAGGTCCTGGGTCATTACACTAGTCTTTACAATTCTTTAGATGACTAAATATATGATGATACCATTTCTTTTGTATGTAGGAATTTCAATGGAATATCAAATAGAACTTCAATAAACTATCAAATAGAACATAATAGTAAGCAGATATATCTCATTGGTTCAAGCCAAGGAAATTGATAACTGGTATAAAACAATCAACTAGGTAATCATGCTCAAAATCTCTACATAAACAATTACCAGATTTCACCTAACCAAACAGAATAGTGCATTATTAGCATAAACCTGCGGGAGACGTGGGATACGGTTTCTCCCTTTCCCAAATGTTCAAGAAATGCAGTATAGCAATGTAACAAATTATAATAAATTGAAAGCTTCAATAGTCAAATTTTGTTGCATACTTTAATGACAGCTATACAAAAACTCCTGTCGTTAATACTAGCATCCACATGGCAATGGAGAACTTCGCATAAGCTGAAACTGTGTGCAAAGGTTTCCATCATTAATAAGGCCCCACACCATGTGCAAGGTATGATTTTTTTCCTCCAAGCAGAAACTCCCGTCATTAATACGAACTCCACATCCATGTAAAAACTTGTCATTAAGACCGGTCCCATGTGATGCATCAGGTTATGGTTGTTTTCCCCTCTTATTTCCAGTTGTTCTTGAAATACAATATAACAATGTAACAAATTTTCAATAACCAAATTTCTGTTGCATATTAAGCAATGAGTTTTAATGATGGCCAAGCACATTAATATTGGCATCCACATGCTGAAATGCAGGGCTCTGCACAATCTAAGCCACCATTTTAGATCATATAATAGAGTAATAGACTAAATATATTAATCCGTTCATATTCCACAGTTTGACAGAACAAGCAATATTTTTATCCAATAATAAGATTAACAAGTTAAATATGTATTTTCATCAAGTTATCACAACTAAACATTAACAAACAAACTCAACATAGTTGAGAATGACGTGTCAAAAAATCACAACAAACTAACCTTCCATGAGGAGGATATTGTAGGTATAGCACCATTGTTGATGGCATCCAAAAATGATTGAGTAATACCGGAAAGAATAGGACCTGTCATTACAGTTGCTCCTACTTGTTTGGGCCTGGTTCGCTCAAAGATGAAATTTGTCAATGCATCAAGGCCAGACCTAAATTCTGGCCGCAACTTATCTAACTGCACAATGAGAATTAGAAGAAAACTTTAAAAAATTAAAATAAAATTCATAATGATGATAATGTAAAGTGTGTAAATATAGACTTACAGGGATTTGATCAAGGCGTTGGAGATCATTTTCATTGTTCAATGGTCGCACAAGTGTGAAACACTCTCTATCAGGGAAAAGAGCACGAATGGACTCCCGAATCTATTTATAATTAATTTCTTGAAATCAGCAAAGCAAATCAAAAGCAATGACAAATAAAATATCATTGATATAATGTATACATTGATAGACATCGAACGAAGCTATCAGGTCTGCATAAAAACAAGTTATCGTGTATAAAAAAGAGTTCAAATGACACCTCATTTTTAGCAAATATATCCCTTCCTCCACCTTGCACAGGTCTCAATGCTAACTCTAGGTAGTCACGTGGGGTGATTTTCCTATTATCCTCTACTAAATCTAAATAGAAGTCCTGAAATCACACAGTAACACTTGGTTAATGATCAAACTGGTGCACATTGGAAACAAGAAAGACCGAATATAGAAGACACTCTCAACAATAAGCATGAAACGCAATAAAATCACCCTCAATAGCCAAACAAAGACAGGAGAAAATTGTCCAAGCTCCGATGCCCTGGATCTTCCTCCAGATGCTCTCACTCGAATATGTTTAGTCATTTCAGTGACCAGAGATAGACGATCAAGTGCAGCTTCATCTATACCCCCCATCTGTAAAAGTCAACACAGATTTATTTGCATAAATAATTATTAAAAAAACTTACCAAATAGTTGGTATATTAGTGACTAGTATGAGGTATTAAAATTAAAGAAAGACTGCATCAGATGTACAATTACAACTGAAAATGAATCTTAAATCTCACAATTCTTTTTTTAAAATTCAGATAGAGACTCAGTACAATATTACTCTACCTGATTAAAGATAAACATGCTTGATAACAGAACTGCCAGAGAAAATATTTGTGTACTGTAAGTCCCCTGTCAAAAAGTCAGTGCAAAAAATACAAACTACATCAGTTCAGCTGGATGATCATTAGTTATATTACTACTTAAAGTGATTAAAGAAAAAACTAATTGCAACAGCATCTTCGAGTTAAATCTGACCTACATCATACTAATCAAGAAATGATAATGTTTATCAAAGATGCAAAAACTGTCAAAACACAAAGCTCTTTTAGTAGATCACCCTGCAATGCACGTTAAAACACTCAATGAAGTTCCAATTACCTATAACTATAATGATGCTGCAAATCAATAGATAACTCCATTTTGCATTTAGTACATGTTCAATCTTAACACTCAAACCTTTTGCATAGATTTACTAGAAAAATGTCTAATACAGAATAATATCATATAAAGTTCAAAAGTTGCATTTTTCACCAAAAAAAGTTCAAAAGTTGTATTTAGAATCAAAGTTTTATATACCATGAGACAGGGCTGTCTCAGCTTGTCATAAATGGGATGCCCTGCATGCGAACACTTGGGGTGATTGATATCTTGTCCTGGCCCAGTTTATTTCTTGACTCATCTCATCCAGACACTAGAAAAGGTGAGACACCCCACTATCCCACCAGTATTCAAAACCTTGATTGGAATGTAGTATTACTCTCATCACTATGCATTAATCACTTTGTTTGATTGGTAAATAGTGACTAGACATGGTGACTTTTTCTCAGATCTTTCTATATGGTCTTAGTAAAAAATGAATACAAGTGCCCTTCAACAAGACATAATACCTTAGCTCACTGCATTTCATGAAGTCTTGATGAAAATTACATCTTATATCATATCATGAACCAGCCTTGACAAGTTCAATACACATCTTAGCCTACAAAATAATATGCAGCATTATGTTTAACTAATGTTTAGCATGTGCATGCTCGTAGTTTATTCAAGATATTAGCTAACCAATTAATCCCAAAAGGTTAAGCTAATAGGAAATGGGTCAAAAATGTATATCAGGCTTAACCCACCCACCCCTTCCCACCGCAACCTGGACCATGCAACATGGAGGGATAACAAAGTCAAGACAAGGATGAGTAAAGATGGCAATTAAATAATAGAACAAGAGGGGATTTTCACTCATGACTTGCAGGAACCTAAGGTTTGATGCAATATATTAACTAACTAGTTCAAGCCAAAAGCTTAAGCTGGTAGGTAATGGGTCAATTGTGTTACACACCTGAATAAAAGTCACAGGTTTCTATCTCTTTTTCTTCTCTTTTCTCTCCAAACTCACTTTACACAAGAAAACAAAGCATTTGATGGACAGCCATGATCTCATCAATCAAGAGTATTTGATATAAATTTATACTTATACCCTCTGTTTAATGTAATTTACTTCTCTTTCTCCTTCGTAGTTGATTTAGAGTGAATAGGAAAGGGTGTACATGGTAGATACTATTAAAGTTAAAGGCAAGGAAGACAAAGTCTAAGCAATCTGCTTGAGAGGTGCCCATCATAGCTAAACACATACAGGTGGAGGCAAAAAGTGGGCTCTATCTGTGGGAGTTTACATTACAACAGTAGAGGAAACAATAACTATTTGATAGTTTCTGGTCTGAAGTTGCCAATTTGAATCAATGATGTTCATTGGTGATAGCCATGCAAATCCAAGAGGATTCATAGGGTGTGGTACATTTATTTGGATAAGTTTTAACATTCTAATAATTGCATTTGATCATTAATAAAAGAAAACCAATCTAGTTCTAGAAAGAGTTTAATATCCCTGGGCATGTTCAGGCATACCATTTACACAGCAGTGCATTTTTTCATGTCATACAAGACAAGAGCATGTGTAAAAACTTGACTTCAACAAGCATTCATGAGGCCTGGTTATGTGATTTTTTTCATGTATTTTACTGGAAAAGAAACAGGTCATCGTCTTTCATTCGTCAATTTATTCATTCTATCCTCATTAGAAGGGAGTCAAGATCCCCTATAGAACAAGGTAAACTTAGACAAGTTATCCTTCACAATCCCCAGTAGTTTTCAGGATTATAAAAGCAATTATAAAGCAAGATCAAATATAAGCTTTTCAGTAATGTAGACTTATGAACGTACATCCATATATATTACATGCATGGATTATACTGGAAAGCAGGAAGAAATGTAAGGTGATAAACAGAAATTTTCATTTCAGAAAATTTCAGCACATTAGGGTAAAGTCCATATTCCACAAGCAGATGAGTGAGTGCAGACCAAATGGATCAGGTGCAAATCAGGAATGTATTATATCAGGCACTGGAAACAACCCAAATATATCGAGTGAAACATAGCAAGACTAATGCGGCACTCCCCTAATTACATATGCAAGATTAGAATACCACCATGATTATGTATATAGTACGATGTGGAGGAGGACAAAACTAACTGTTTGATCATAGGCATCAATTCCTTCGCTGTCCAACAGTAAAAGATTATATTCAGTGCCATCAAGAGCAGTTCGCTTTATTGGTGCGCTCCATAGCCAAAGCCCCTTAGTGCATGGTCGATGAGTAGAAGCTACTTGAAACCCACTGCTCCTTCCTAGAAGCTACAACATGGCCACAGCCACAAGTATAATTGTCAGAAAAAATAATCCAACATGTTTATTAAAAATGGGGATCCCAAAATATCTATACATCGTGTGCTACCTCCAAAAGCAGATCAGCAAAAATTCAGGTAATAAGAAAGAAGAATGAAAAAATGGTTCGCATTTCACAACGAAAATGATAGCATACTAATAGCTATGTGATTGAAAGATAATATAACATAAAACTATGAGCAAATATTTATAGTGGTGGTGTTTGGAGATGAAGAATCATGGCAATATTATCAAACTAAATCAGTCATAAATCACTCCATAAATGCATTAGGACTTGGTACTAGCAATAAACATGTATAAAACAAAGATAAACAAGTACACATACAACTTGACTTATGAGCAAATATTTATAGTGGTGGTGTTGGGAGATGAAGAATCATGGCATTATTATCAAACTAAATCAGACATAAATCACTCTATAAATGCATTAGGACTTGGTACTAGCAATAAACATGTATAAAACAAAGATATACAAGTACACATACAACTTGACTAATTATTGTTAGGATTAGCACTGCTTCCCAAACCATGCATCAAGAGGCTTAAACTCAATTAGAAAAAACTGGTGTTGCAAGACCGTGACATGTCATATAATCTGCATCAACATCTAAGTTAGCTTCCTATAAATGAAGATGATGATCAACCCATCATATTTACCCAATAACACTAATAACTAGAAATGTTCAGTTTTATCTGCTCCCTATCTTTACAACTCATAGGTGTAACATTAGCCATTGTCAATGTTAGGTATGCAGAGGTGTAACATTAGCCATTGTCAATGTTAGGTATGTGAGACCATAAGCAGAGATATGCTCATGACAATGATAGGCATCTGACATAAGAATAGCATAATGTCTAGATTACTATATTTATTCTGAATTCTAGATTTCTAGCCTTGATAATGCAAAAGCAACTGGTCACCCAGTTGAAATTTTGATATGGTTACAGTTATGACACTACAAATTGCAATTACATATCCTTCCACTATGGCTCTCAAGGAGAAAAGATCGTTTCATAACTTGGTAGGTAGGTAGATACTTGATGGATGAAGACACGAGTAATACATTATCTATTTTTAGTGGAAGATAACTTATAATTAGCTCACATTAATCACATATTAAACATTAACATTGCCAGAGGCAGATAGCATCCAACATTTTAATCGATACATTACTGCATGCCAATATAGTGTGATACCTTATTGGTCATATAAATTTTTAAAAGTACATATACACGATGCAAATTAACATGTGCAAGACAAAGTCCAAGAACAAGAATCAGAATTGAAGACAACATGCAGCATGCAGCAAAGGTCAAGATAATTACTACTGGGCATAAAGAGGTCGAGAAAATAATTACGGGCATAAAGGTCAATATAATAATTAGTGGGCAAAATCCATACTGTATTTGATGCCAATAGGAAAGACAATGGAAAGCCCTGCTTCCTGATGCAAGTTGGTGGCCAGATGATGGTTTTATGGTCTTTTAAACAGAGAAACCATCCAAGCTTTGATAAACTATGGTTCTGGTATCTGTGCAGAAAACTGGTTTTTTTAAGTTAGCTTCCGTTGTTCGAGAAACTACTCTCATCAAAATTACTTCTTAAAGTATGTCACGCGAAGTTCTGCATGTCTGAATTTTAAGTTGGTCAACCATAACTTTGTAATTTTTTAAGCAAAACCTAAGGGACAAAAGATTCGGATCATTCCACCTAACTAACCATCGAAAGTGGTTCTGCCCTCACTAAATTCATATACAAACAGAACAAATCATCGATTTTTTCCAAAGAAAGGAGACAGCTTTACAAATCTCCCCATCAACGACCCAAAATTCTCCATCCTTAGCACCATCCTTAATCAAATTCAAGAAGGACCAAAAAAAAAAAAAAAAAGCAAGAAGAAGAAAAAAAACCCTAGAATTCTAGGCCGTTCTAGGATCATGAAGGAAAAACAAGAATTGGAATAGAATTCGAAAAGAACCTGGTTGAGGATGAAGCTCTTGCCCTGCCGGGCGCGTCCGCAGACGGAGATGACGCCGACGGGGCCCTTGACAAGCTGGAGGGTGGCGACGGCCTCCGGGTCCATCCGGAACTTCCCCTTCTCGTCGCAGTAGACGAGGCGGAGAGGCCTCGCCGGCCCCACGGTGGCGGGTGAGGACGACGGCGAAGAAGCCGCCGCAGCGTCGGATCTCCGCGGCGGCTTCTCCTTCGACGAAGAGGGGGAAGAGGAGGACGAGCCCCCTCGAAAGCCAAGCATTTGCATCATTCTTCTCCCTCTCGACCGAAGGCTATATCAATCCCTTCACTTCTACGCTCTACCAGGGCTTCCTGATCTCTCCCTCGCTATCGCTTTCGCTTTTGTTTTCTTGGCGAAGGTAGAGGGGAGGGGGGACGAAGGAAAGAGGAAAGGATTGTTAGCGCTAGATGGATTTAAAAACATGGAGGGTTCTTTAAACGGGCGTGCGTGGGGAAGAGCTTGCCTGGGCCCCAGATTTCTGGATGGTGAAATGACCATATTACCCTTGGGCGAGGCGGTGTTTAGCATTGGGCCAGCGGGATCGCGTGCTTCCGAAGCTAAGCTTCCCTGTTCCAACGTTCAAGGCCTCTTTCGGCTGAGATCGGGCCCGCCTACGGCCCGGATTTTATAGTTCGGCCCGGCCAGTTTTAATGGGTTCATTACTCTCGGTCTCTCTCTCTTTTGTTACCGTTCTACCTGAAAGGTGGCCCTTTTTTATTTATTTTTATAGAAAATTAATTCCCACTCCTCATCTTGACTAAGAATGGCAATAAATCGGGTTTGAATCGGGTTACCCAAAACCCATATCCACTCTGTAAAAAATTATCTGTCCCATACCCGTCTCGGATCGGGTCGGGTATAAAAAAATCATGTATGGATCGGATCGGGTCGGGTCGGATATACCCGGTCCATAAAACTTTATTTATTTAAAAGCTAAACGGGTCGGGTATATCCGTCTCATATCTAATATACTTGAATATTTTATAAACATAATTTTTTATATATAAACGGGTCGGGTTCGGGTCGGGACGTACTACTATCCGTATCCGACCCGAACCCGAGTCGAGTTTTTTTGTACAACACATATCCATTTATAAATTAGGCGGGTCGGGTTTTACCTGTCTCATTAGAATCGGGTCGGATCGGATACCCATCGAATCGGTAAAAATTGACATCCCTAATTTTGACTTCACTATAACAAATTATCCATGTTGACTAAAAGTATAACTTCCAGTCCTTCATTTAACATTTATCGTAATACAACATCCTTCATGATGTCGTATTATTTTAAAAATATCGAAAATACTCTTTGTTATATCATGGTTCCTCTTCCGTTTATCGAAAATATCCTTTATTATATTACAGTTCCTCTTTCGTTTATCGTTCCTTCGGAAGCTGTGCTGATGTTTCCTCTCCCATTCCAAGAGCCAGCCATTGAAGACGTGCCGTTCATCCCTTCCTTGCACCCTACAGCAGCCCCCTAGTGAAGCTCTCCCACGAGATCAATGTCCGTTCATCCCTTCCTTACTTGATGAACTCTGCCTCGAGATCAATATCCGTTGTCTACCAATGAAGCTCTCCCACGAAGAGAGTAGTCCCCCAGCTCCTTCTCCACCATTCACACTGCCTCCCATACTGGCCTGCCTCCTCCTTATTGATTTGTTCTGAATCCTCTTCTATGCCATGCTCACAAAACTTTCCTCTAATTTCTTCTGAATTAGATTCCTTATTATTATCTTGGTTTTTAACAGTTATGGATCCTAAGGACATTGAAAATTCAAATTTTATGGCTGTGTACGCCTATGGTAATGAAACCCATATCATTTCAATTTCAAAAGATACAACTCTTAATTATATTGTCACTGAAATAGTGGAGAGATAGAAGCATTTATCCCCTACAATGATTGATTTGAAATTCTATATTCCTAATAATTCAAGAATACACGTTACACTCATAGAAGGTAAGGATGTCAGCAATATGTACGAAATACATCGAAAGTTAAAAGCTGCAATAATTGAAATGGTTGTATTTCATGTAGCGTCGATGACTGAATCGCCTAATGTGATAATCAATTTGAGGTAATTCAAAGTATATTCATAATTTTTTTTAGTATATTATTTTTTATAATTAATCTAAATCATATAATGTGATGTTCAATGTGAGGCAATATTACTTACAGGAAGAATCAATCTTTTGTACTTGCAAAGATGGTGTCACATCTGAAAATGTTGAACATGTAAATTATTCTAAGAATTATCGGAAGGGTAGTTTATCTCATTTTTCCTCATTTGGCAACTCAAGTAATTTTGTTCGAGTAGTCGAAGAAACAAGGAGTATCATTGAAGATGAACCAGATCCAAGGAACACTTTGGATGCTTGGAAAAGCTCTATAGAGGATGTAGGTCAAAAATTCAAGGATGTTGAAACCCTTCATGATACAATTCATAATTTCTGCATTGCAAATTATAGAGATTTTGTGTTTATAAAGAATGATCGTCAGCGTGTTACTGTTGAATGTGCATATGAAGGATGTGGATGGTACATTTATGCTTCTCGTCTTGGGTATCAAGATTGATTTGTAATTAAAACAATGAGCAATCAACATATATGTAGAGTAGGGTTACAAGTTCGATCTCATCCCAAGGCTTCGAAGCATTGGGTTTCAAATATTATGAAAGAGAAAATTTATGATATGCCTTTATATAGGCCAAGTGATACTATAAAAGAAATTCATCATGAATTTGGTATGGAATTACCATATCATCAAGCTTGGCATGGGAAAGAGGTTGCTATGAAGGAGTTATATGGTCAAAGGTCAGAATCTTATTAACGGATACGATGGTATTGTAATGCCATTCTCGAGACCAACCATGGTAGCATAGCAGAGTATTAAATTCTCGAAGATTAATTTAGACGTTTATTCATTTCCTTTAGAGCCCCAATCAATGGTTTCCTTAGAGGTTGTAGACCTCTAATATTCATGGATGCAACATTTGTTAAACATAAGGATGGTGGAGTTTTACTTGGTGCTACGGGCAAAGATGCGAATGATGATATGTTCCCTATAGCATATGCCGTTGTTGATATAGAGAATGATGATAATTGAAACTAGTTTTGTCAGATTTTAAAAGGAGCCATAGAGTCTTGTATGAGTACCATAGACAACCATTCATAATTATGACAGATAGGCATCAGGGATTTATGAAAGTAGTGTCGAAGTACTTTTTCGATAGCTAGCACTATTACTGCATCAATCCTATCAAAGAAAATTTTAAAAATCAGGCATGCAACATTCTAATCAAAACTTTTAATTTTTATTTTTAAATTAAAAGGTATGTTTACATACAATGATTGTATATGTGCAGATGCTTGCTCATTATCGTATATTTGAAAGGAAGAGGTTGGTTGATTTGTTAAATGCTGTTGCATATATTCCAAGGCTAAATATTTTTCAAAAATTAATGAGTAAACTTATAGCTGAAGTCCCAAGTGCAAGTAACTTTAAAACACACTCAAAGCCAGAGAATTGGGCAAATTCAGTATTTCTAGGTCCGTGTTGCGATATTATGACATCTAATGTTGCTGAATATTTTAATAGTTAGATTCTAGAGGCTCGACATCTTGCTAATCCTCGGATGGTTGATCATATAAGACTTCAAATTATACAATTGATGCATGCTAGACGAATGCGAGAACATAGCATCAAAACCCATCTTTGTCCTGATCCTGAAAAAGTATTGCAAAGAAATGCGGAAGAGGGTCGGAAGTTATCTGTGTTTACATCAAGCATTATGGTTTATGATGTAAAGGACACAAAGTACTCATGAAAGGTTGACCAAAAAGATTGCACGTGCTCTTGTAGTGAATGGCAAATCTTTCGGATGTCATGTAAGCATGCATGTGCATGCATTAAGAAGGCTAGCAGATCATTATATCACTTATACTTATTTTCAGGCTAAAATGTATAGAACAGTATATGAAGAATATATCAATCCAATTCCTGATATTGAGATAAGCTATGGTAGTTCAGATGAGGTGCATATTTTACCTCCTACCATCAAGACTCGTCTTGGTAGGCCTAGGAAGAAGAGAAGAGCTTCACAAATGGATTCATCGAGAACTACACAATATGGACGATGCAGAAAAGAAGGACATAATAGAAGGACTTGTAATGAGATTGTTAAGTAACATCTGTTGTTGTTCTGCATTTACCATTCTATGGTTGTTGTTCTGTTATTGTTTTGAATTCTGTTCTTATCTTAATGTTAATGGGGATATTGATATCAGTTTGCTCTTATGACAATGAATTCTAAATTCTGAATTTTTGTTCATATTAGGGCTATATATCGAAATGCTGTATATCTTACCGAAAGAAATAAAATTGGCACAATATTGATATATACCACCTTGTACTTCATCTTACTAAATCCTGAATTTAGCACAATATTTTTAATAGTACACAGTTAATTAACTAAATGTAGGACACGGTTATTTTATTTTCGCACACAGTTATTTTAGTTCTGTCCACAGTTAAATTAAGCTTGCAAAGTTAAATTAGTTCTGCACACAGTTAAATTAGTTCTGCATATAATTAAATTAAGCATGTACATAGTTATTTTAGTTCTGCATACAGTTAAATTAAGCATGCATATAGTTATTTTAGTTCTGCACATAGTTATTTTAGTTATGTATACAGTTAAATTAAGCTGCACATAGTTATTTTAGTTCTATACAGTTAAATTAAACCTGCATACAGTAATTTTAGTTCTGCATACAGTTATTTTAGTTTTGCACATAGTTAAATTAAACCTGCACATAACTATTTTAGTTATGCACACAGCTAAATTAAGCCTGCACACAGTTATTTTAGTTCTACATTGAGTTAAATTAAGCCTGAACACAGTTATTTTAGTTTTGCACATAGTTAAATTAAGCCTGCACATAGTTATTTTAGTTCTGCACACAGTTAAATTATAGAGTGTCGGTAAATAGCCCTAATATAAATATTATGCCAATTTTACAAGGTGGTATATATCAACATTATGCCAATCTTACTTCTTTCAGTAAGATATTACAGTGTTTCGGTATATTGCCCTAATATGAATATTGTGCCAATTTTACAAGGTAGTATACATCAACATTGTGCCAATCTTACTTCTTTCAGTAAGATATTAGAATGTTTCGGTACATAGCCCTAATATAAAAATTGTGCCAATTTTACAAGGTGGTATATATTAACATTATGCCAATTATACTTCTTTCAGTAAGATATTACAGCATTTTGGTAAATAACCCTAATATGAATATTATGTCAATTTTACAAGATGGTATATATCAACATTGTGCCAATCTTACTTCTATCAGTAAAATTTTATAGCATTTCGGTAAATTGCCCTAATATGAACATTGTGCCAATTTTACAAAGTGGAATATATCAACATTGTACCAATCTTACTTCTTTCAGTAGGATATTAGAATGTTTCAGTACATAGCCCTAATATGAACATTATGCCAATTTTACAATGTGATATATATTGACATTGTACCAATCTTACTTCTTTCAATAAGATATTACATCATTTTGATAAATAGCCCTGATATGGCCAGAACGCTGATGTGGCACGAAGTAGCGGACGTGGAGTCCCCATCAGATGCCACGACAAGCTTTCAATATGAGCGCCTTTGCCGAGCTGAGCTCCCCTAAAGCAACACCTCTGCTCGTCGAAGGCAAGCTCCGTCCTCCGCCAGGTCCGTTCCCGCAAGCCCGGAACACCTAGGCCAGAGCCGAGTCCGAGTTCCCACCTAAGGCGGACCCCTCGAGATCGGGCCCCGTGGTTAGGAGTCGAGCTGAGCCTCCTCCGCCACGAGGCGCCCCTCCGAGCTCAGGTCCCCTGGGCTGGGTGGCACCCTGGCACCGAGCTCGTTTGAGGTCGAGCCCCGTGGTCAGGAGTCGAGCTCAGCCTCCTCCGCCATGAGGCGCCCCTCCGCGACCGAGCTCGGTCCGCCTCCGTTCTGCCAAGCAGCACCCAAGCGAGTCTACCGCAGACAGGACCTGCCTCTCCAGCTCGGCCCCTATTCAAGCCAATACACTGGCCGCCAAGGGAGCCCTACCTCTCCTCCAAGGACAGTGACGATGCTCCCAAGGGCCGTACACCACCAACCATGCCGCAATCAAGGCGCCATACCCTCTGTCGATCTACCGTACAACCGGAGAAAAGACCTTACCGGAGAGCAAGGATCCCAAGACCGGTGGCCCGCTGATCGAGACCCTGACAGACTCCAAGGAGAGGGATAAGTGGAAGGAATGTCAGAAATCTACGGAGGCTTCCCTGACTGTCACAACAAGAGAGACGTCCCGTCCACGTCATGGTACCTCACCACACACGACAGCAGGAGGAGATCCCGAAGCAAACCAAGGTAGAAACTCCCGCCAAAAAAACTAAGCAAAAAGGTATCGGCATCTAACCTCAAGGGGGGAGATTCATATCATACTCTCAATTGAGGAGAGGAACCAAAGCGACACTAGGGAAGAAGGCCAGAGAATAGGGCAAGACCACCTCGGCCAACACTATTCCCAGCTCATCCTCATCTTCCACTCACACTATATTCACTCCTCCTAGCGTAGAGCTCATCCAGAGGGGCTCGACCAGGAGGACCTATTCCCTTGGATCGCCACTGACTTGACCGTCGGAGTGCCTCCACCGGAATTCCCGGCCCGAGTCACTAACGTTGCTTCCTTGCAGGTCCCGAGGCACCGGAGGCGTTACTAGACGGGCGGACGTGACCCACCCGACGCCATCAGCAGCTACGGGCCACGACGATCTGGGCGGCAACAGATTGGCGCGCCAGGAAGGGGGGGCAGAACGACACTCGATCCAGTCCAAGCCCCGCCTAGTCGGACTGCAAGGAGGATGGCGACCACCTGGGCAAGGGGAGCTTCTCCCAGCCGTGCGGAGGCGTCCCCTTCCCACGGGAACTTGCACGGACTGGAGATGGAAGTGCCTGCCCTGGCTATCTCGCCTCCACCAGAGGCCCAGCTGGCCGCACTCGCCCAACAGATGCAAGTTCTTGCCATGGTAGTGCGACAGCTTCAGCACCAGCACCGGTCCGTGGCTACCCACCAGCAGTCAGGGACCCAGGCAGCCCATGCCGCAACTCCCCGCGATAGCCTGCGCTCTTCCCGAGGAAGGTCATTGCAGCCATGGGCCACCACTGACAACCGAGGAAGCCATCAAGCTTCGATGAAAAGACAACGAGCCAGCTCTGCTGATGGAGAGAGCCGCTCACAAAACCTCGGGTGGGAGGCACCCAGACCTCGCCGAGGCAGGAAAAGTAAGACCCCCTGCCATGGGTGCCGCGCATCCATGTCACCTTCGCCGTCTCCTTCGGTGGAGGGGTTTCCTGATGAAGCCGCCAAGCGCGCGACGGGTAGGCGCCTGGAGGAGCATGAACGCAAGCTGGCAGAGTTCGATCACCGGTTCGCCAACATGCCGGGCTCTGCTAGTGAGCCAGCGGGCTATGACACCCATCCCCCATTCTCCCAAGAAATCCAAGCGGAGCCGATCCTGCATCGGTTTCGGATGCCACAGGTGGACCCTTACGACGGGACCACAGACCCCCTAGACCACCTGGAAAGCTATCGGGCCTCGTGAGTGTCCAGGGAGCCACCGACGCTTTGCTGTGCATCGCCTTCCCCGCCACTCTCCGGAAGGCGGCTCGAGTATGGTTCTCCCGCCTCGAACCGGAGAGCATCAACTCCTTCGCCCAGTTGGGACAGAAGTTCATGGCTCATTTCGATACTTGCTGGAAGATGCCACGTGAGGTGGACAACCTCTTTTCCATCAAGCAACAGGATCAGGAGCCGCTATAGAGTTACGTGGCTCGTTTCAAGGCTGCCGCCCTAGAGATCTACTGTTTGGAGGAGCCGGTCGCCATACTGGCCTTGAAGCGAGGGCTCAAGACTTCCTGCTTGACGTACTCGCTCGACAAAAAGCCTCCGAAGTCTTATTCCGAGCTCCTCATCCGTGCTTAGAAGTACATCCACGCCGAGGAGTTGGATCGTACCCGGCGGGAGCTAGACGGGAGGCCACCGAAGAGGCCCGCACCTGCCGAGGGGCCAAGGGCGCAGAAGCCAACGCCCCAAGCTCAAAGCTCCCGAAGGGATCGGCCAAGACCGAGGGGGACTCCTATTCCTACGGAGGCCTACACCCCTCTCCTTGCCCCGAGGATGAAGATCCTCATGGAGGTCAAGGGCGAGACCTATTTGCGATGCCCACTGCCATTGAAGCCATCTACCACCCGTGACAAGTCAAAGTACTGTCGCTTCCATCGCGACCACGGTCACAACACCAAGGAATGCCGCAACCTCAAGTGGGAGATTGAGGAGCTCATCAAGAGAGGCTACCTCAGAAGGTATGTGGGGGGCAGATCCCAATTAGAATCCCAGGCACTCGTTGCCCCTCCACCAGTCCCAGTAGTCGACAATCGTCCTACCGAAAAGCCGGTGGGGATAATACACTAGGGGACTGGGTGCGCCTCCGAGAAGGCCTGGGGGGTAAGGAGCGGAAAAGCTCCGAGTGTCCTGTGAGCCTGCCACACAGCGCCCAGAGCGGCCAAGGGTAAAGCGCCATTCAACCTCATCTTCGGCATGGAGATAGTGATCCCAGTTGAGCTAGGCGCACCCCCTCAACCAGGACCTCCTCGAAGAAACGAGGGTCAAAGCCTGGCCTTGGATGGTAGCGTACCTGTAATGGGTCGCCCGATATCATAGCGCCCGGGTGAGGTTGAAGATCTTCCGACCCGACAACCTGGAGTTGTGCTAAGCTGAGGCGTCTTAACCCAGAGAGCGCGGTAAACCCCCGCCGAATGGGGAAGGCCCCTACAAAGTGAACGAGGCCCTCCTGTAGAGAGCCCACTATCTCGAGGACCTGGATGGAACCAGACTCCCCCTGGACATGGAACACTTGTGATCCGGGGTGTTACTACCAACATGTAAGTTCTCCCTCCATTTGCAATAAAAGTCCTTTTCCTGTGCAACGGTTTATCTGCCTTACAGGAATCAAAAGACCTGGGAAGCCTCCAGGCACCGGCAAGGCTAGCTCCCCGGCATCGAAAGACCAGACGACCTCCGGCACCGACGAGCCCAGCTCATCGGCATCAAAAGATCGGACGACCTCCGGCACCAGCAAGCCAAGCTCTCTGGCATCAAAAGACCGGACGACCTCCGGCACCGGCGAGCCCAGCTCACCGGCATCAAAAGACCAGACGACCTCCGGCACCGGCAAGCCCAGCTCACCAGCATCAGAAGACCGGACGACCTCCGGCATAGGCGAGCCCAGCTCACCAGCAAAACAGGTCCCTTGCTGGAGTTGTTCCGGCGGGGGATACTCCGATGCCTAAGTCAGTGGCGGATTCCAGCCACATAATGGAGAAGGTGTCGAGAAAGAGTATAAGAGAAAAGGCTCTTGGAGATTACAAGAGTATGTGTGCGAGATTATTCGCGTACCTCTCGAGCTGCCCTTCGTACCCATATTTAAAAAAAGGCCCCCAGCCTGCGGCCCGCTCTTTTTCCGATGATCATGGGGAGCCAATCTCTTCCATGATTGCCAATCGTGGGTTGTCAATGAGCGGTTCCGGCTAGATCTGAGGTGTGGCTGCAGGAGTCGCACGCCATGATCATGGCATGATGAGTGTCGATTGTAACCGTTGGTTACAGTTGCCTTTCTGGAACAGATTGTGATCCAAGCTTCGGGTTTCCCCTTGCGTGGGCCGAAGACTTGGTATTTCTCCAAGACCGGAGTTCGTGTCTACGGCGGGGTCCGAAGCACGTGCCTTCGGAAGTCGATGAGGAGTTCAGTCTTCGGTCGAGGCCGAAGACGTCACCTGAAGAACTGGCCTTCGGATGTTGCCATCCGGTGTGTGGCCTTGGGTCACCTGCAGTCGGCTCGTCCCCGGCTTGGTTCGAAGTTCGTAGTGCGGAGAGAGAACTTCGGCCAGTCGAACCGTAGTTCAGTTTGTAGCTTAAACCAGGATATCCCAACAAATATTTTTTAAATCTTTATTTCCGAAGTTGGGGTCGTCCCAACTATAATTACGAAATGAGGTGTACGGAATATTAAAAAAATGGTGAAATCATATATAGGACTTGCAATTTCTCCGCTATCCTTTTTTTATTTAAACTTTAATAAAAAATAAAATTAATAAAAAATAATAAAAAAATTAATAAAAATTAGAAAAAAATAGAAAATAGAAAATAAAAATATGATATTATAATATTTTTTTCTAATTATTTGACTTGTGACTTCGCAGTCCGGTCGCCGATCCGGCCACTGGCCACCGGTCGCTGGTCTGAGAGTTAGTCCGGTTCCAGTCATCGATTTGATAGCCAGTTTGACTTTTAGGTCGGTAACAGTCTGATCACCGATCTAGCGCCAGTCCGCCACTGGTCTGACGGTCGGCCACCGGTTGACGGACGATCGATCGCCAGAGTCCGGCCATCGATCCGACCGTCAGTCTGGCCACCACGGTCTGGCCATCGATCCGTCGCTGGTCCTACCACCTGTCCGGTCACCGATCTAGCTGCTAGGGTCCGACCACCAGCCCGACCGTCGATTCTGCCACCAGTCCGGCCCTTAGTCCTGCCACAGGTCCGATCGCCAGTCTGACCATCGGTCCAATGGCTAGTCGAACCGTGGCCTTTGGACCGGTGGTTCGACCAGTGGTTGGACTGGTTGCCGGACCTGCGGTCGAACCAGTTGCAGGATTAGGGGCCGGAGTGGTGGCAGGACTGGGGGTCGGATAGGTGGCACGATCGACGACCGGACTGGTGGCCGGATCTTGGTGACCGAATCGGTGGCCGAACATGTGGCAGGACCGGTGGCCAGACTGGTGACTGGATTGACCGTCAGATTGGTGGCCGATCGTCATACTAGTGGCTGGACTAGCGGCATCGGTCTGGCACCGACCTAGCAGCTGAACTGGCTGTCGGACAGATGTTGGAGCCGGACTAGCTGTCAGACCGGTGGTCGAATCGATGGCCGGACTGCGAAGTCGCAAGTTATAATAATTAGAAAAAAGATTATAATATCATATTATTTTATTATTTTTAAATTATTTTTAAATTTTAATTTTTTTTTAAAAAATTTATTTTTTATTAAAATTTAAAATAAAAAAGGTGGAGAAAAATTGCAGGTTTTACTTGGTAAAAAAATACAGGTTTTTTTATTTTTTCTCCATTCCATATATCTAGTTTAGTAATTATAATGGGGACGACCCGAAATAAAGATTTAAAAAATATTATTTAAAAAAAATCTCTCGTGAACCGCCACAAGTCCTCGAGAGAGGCATAGCCCTTGGATTACTTTTGCTGAGTTTTTTTTAAAATAATATTTTTTTTAAAAAAAATTACCGAAATAGATAATTTCAGATATATTTATCGCAATAAATGATTCGTCTGACGTGGCAGTCACGGGGCACTTGAATTTATCTTTTCAAAAAACAAAATCAACTTTATCTTTTGAAAAGATGATTTCCATTCAAATGATTATATTTTTTTATTTAATTTTAATTTTGACGTGATGTTTTTGAATTAATTTTGATGTGACAACTGAATTATCTTTTGGAAAGATGAATTCAGCATTTGAATTCGTCTTCCTAAAGGACGAATTCAAAATATTTTTTTTCTTCCCGATTTTAGAAATATTATTATTTCTTTTAAATCTAATTAATAAATTATAATTTTAAATAAATAAATAATAAATAATAAATTAGTATTAATTTAAATTATATATATTATTTTTTGGCAATATTAATTTTTATATTATTTTAAAATAACATTAATTAAAAATAGCATTAATTAACTATATAAAAATAATATTAATTTAAAATTAATAATAAATTGACTAAAAAATAGCATTAATTGAAAATAATATTAATTAAAAGATATTATAATAATATTTTATAATAACTATTGGCTGCCAATTCGGGTGTTGGTTTGGCCAATAGGGTCCAACTACCGGTCCGATCGTCAGGATCCTGCCACCGGTCTAGCTCCAGTCATGCCACAGATCCGATCGCGGGTCCAGTCATCGGGGTCCTGCCATCGATCCTGAGTAAGGGATCGGACTGATACCGAGTTGTCGACCGAACTGGTACCGGGCTGGCGACCGGATAGTATCGACCTGGTGATTATTTTTATTTTTTTAAAAAATTATACTATATTATTGTATATAATATATAATATAATAAATTATAATATATTTATTATATTTTAGAATATAAAATCATTGTTATAATATAAAATATATTATATATTATTATAATATCTTTTAATTAATGTTATTTTTATTTAATTTATTATTAATTTTAATTAATATTATTTTTATATAGTTAACTAATGTTATTTCAAATAATATAATAATTAATATTACTAAAAAATAATATATATAATTTTAATTAATACTAATTTATTATTTATTATTTATTTATTTAAAATTAAAATTTATTAATTATATTTAAAATAAATAATAATATTTCTAAGAAAAAAAATTATTTAAATTCGTCGTTTGGAAAGACGAATTCAAATGTTTCCAGAAAACGAATTCAGGTATCACATCAAAAGTAATTCAAAAGCATCATATTAAAATTAAAATTAAATAAAAAAAATTAAAAATATTTGAACGGAAATTATCTTTTTAAAAGATATTTCATGTTTTGAAAAGATGAATTCAAATATTCGTGGGACGAAGCACCTATTTTGATAAATATATAATATCACCTACTTTGATAATTTCTTTTTTAAAAAAAAATTATTTAAAAAAAAAAACTCTACTTTTGCTTCACACCACCCTGCCCAGGTGACCACGGGCCAGTATTCTCTTCCTGGATTCTCCTCCTTCTTTCCAGAATTATTATTCCGGTAATTATTCATGAACCGTCGTGGCATCCAATGCAAACACTGTCAGCTTTCCGATGTACCACCCTTGACTGCCTGTCACGCTTTCCGACCAGCTTGACCGTGGCGGAGGACCACCCAACAGCACGTGAGGACAACCGTCTGATCATCGACAAGTGGTCCAGCCCAGCTGCCTGTGTACTTCATCAGTTTAACAGGTTCCATATATTGGCACGGGGACAGATCAGTAAAGGCATGATGGGTCCCTTCTGCCAGGGCACTCCGCGCTGCGCCGTGGAGTAATGGGGTTGCCCGTGCTTTCTTTCCCGCATCATTTTCCATCCGTACTCATTGTTTTTTAATTAGCTATGTTATTCTAGCTATAAGAGCTATATTCTTTGTGCACGGTTGGATGCTGCTTATTATATATAATTTGCAATGGGACCCAGCAATGAAGGGACGGCATCGAAGTACTAATGCATTCGTTGGCATCCGAGTTCCTGTCCACGGATGCTTTTACCCCGATTAGAATCATTAAACATTTATAAAACATTGAAACATCCCGAGCATAACATCTGATGATCGGACAATGAATCCAGATGGATGCCCATTGAAATAAAAAATCCTCCAACATGTGAAATTTTGAAAATGATACCCATCCGAAGCCATGTATTCCAAAGGTATGACGTGGTTGACTCGATTGTCCGTACATAAGCATGCATGCCCAAGGGTGAGCTAAAGAGCCCAAGATTTTACTTTTAATCTGTATGCGGTTGCTTGGACGATGAACCTGTTTCTTTTCGGTTGGTTTTGAGATTTAACTGTTTCATATTTTTCATAGAGGGCAACCGTGAAAAGAGAAAATATTTAGTGGTTATTTTTGCTCCAAGGGCTATAATAATGGGCGTTGATAACTTTATAACGCCATTGTAATGATTAGCCTCTCTAACAGCGTAGAACAACAGTCATCAAGTTCAGGAGGCTAGCTTACCAATGCAAGCCAGCAATCTCTCAGCAGTATCGAAGATGTGAAATCAAGGTTCGACTCATTTCAATCCTGAAGTTTGAAGAGTGGAAAAGTACCAGAAGCCCCGTGTCATGTCTTGAAATCTAATTCTTAAAATATCTTATATATATATATATATATAGAGAGAGAGAGAGAACAAACTCCTAAGATACTTGTTGGATGTTCACATGCACCTCATGTGATAACGTAGAAAAACTGGAGATCATTGGATGATAGAAAAAATCAAGTATCTACATATTTTGAAATGGAAATTCTATCATTATGGCATTTTTATTGGCAATTCGGATTTAAATTGGATTATCCAAAATTTATATCCGTCTCGTTATATCCATATATTCGTTTCATATCCGTCTCGATATCGGGTCGGGTATTCACGTATGAATCGGATTGGACGGATATATCCGGTCTCATAAAACTTAGTTTATTTAAAAGCTAAACGATCTGAATCAGGGTGGACCGACATATCCAAATTTTTTTATATTATTTTTTATTTATAAACTTAGATAGATTAAATTTTATATTATTTTTATTTATAAATTAGATTTTATTAAAAATAGATCAAATTAAAAATTTAACGATAAAAATTATCATTTCTGATCTATCATGAAGCTTCGCTGGAAGTCCACCGATCCTTACATGGTGGCCCAAATAAAAAGATGTCGACGGTACTCCTGCCATAACATCCAAAAAGTAGGGGCTCACGGTGGGCTCCATCCTCCACGTGACTGCAGTTAGCTCACATGCCGCTTCCTCTCCGTTGCCCTTAACAGCGCCCCGCTCCCCTCGCCGCTCCTCCGAGTATCGGGGAATAGAGACGGAGAAACCAAACCCTAATCTTAATCTCGTCCAATGGCCCGGTGAGATCTCCAGCGATGGGCGGCGGAGGAGGAAGAGGGGGAGAGACACCACACACACCCACCGGAGTGCAAGCGGAGGCGGCGGTGGAGGAGGTGGTGGGAGCGAGTTCTTCATCTGTTTCACCGCCCGACCATCCACCTCCATGCGCGCCCCATCGGCGAGGTCGCTTCCGAGCCCCGGTCGCAACCACCGTGACCCGGCGGCGCCGCCACTGTCTTCGTCGCTAAGCAGGAGGCTGAGGAGCAGCAGGAGCCTCAAGGGCGGGCAGTCCCCGATGTTTCCCGCACGGAAAGGTTGTGCCTTTCGAGC
Organism: Areca catechu; assembly: GCA_021397845.1. Lineage (NCBI taxonomy): Eukaryota > Viridiplantae > Streptophyta > Magnoliopsida > Arecales > Arecaceae > Areca > Areca catechu. The sequence goes on from CM038039.1 coordinate 40,920,596, forward strand.
TGCGGAGCCCTCCTCCCCCAAGGTTACGTGCATTGGCCAAGTTAGGGTTAAATCCAAGGCAAAGAACATGGGGGAAGGGGCAGCGTTGGGGTCCAGATCAGATGGTTTGAGGATAAGGGAGGAGGGGAAGAACGGCATTGGAGAAGAGGAGAGGGAATGCTCGAGGAACCAGAGTTGGGCTTATCAGCTCCCTACCAGCATCTATGAGGCACTGAGGGCATTTGGATCGGAGTTCAATTCCTTTCTCCCCTGCGGAAAGGGCAGAGCTCCATGCTTTTCATCGTCGAAGGCGAGGGAGGAGAAGAGAGGAGTAGAAGGAAGAGGAGAGAAGAGGTCGGCAAGTTCTTGCGGAGTGGTGTTTGCAAGGTGGCTGATGGCGATAGAGGAGAGCGAGGAAGGGGAGGGAGGGGAGATGGTAGGTTTGATGGTTGGGGAGAGGGAGAGGGAGCTGGATTTGGTGTTGAGGGAGAGGGAGAGGGAGAACGGGGGGGAGGGAAGGTGGATGGGGGAAGGAGGGATGGGGGGAGAGGAGGGAAGGAAGGAGGTGATGATGGTGGTGGAGGAGGTGGTCTGTGTTCCGCCAAAGAATGCTCTTTTGCTCATGAGGTGCAGATCTGATCCAGTAAAAATGGCAGCTTTGACTTCCCGGTTCTTCGGATCTCCTGCTACAAAGGTTCAAGCAGAAGAAGAGGAGGAGGAGGAGGAGGAAAATGATGATGGAAATGAGCAAAGAAAGATGTTGGGAAGCATCTTGTGGCGGAGGAGGCTGGAAAAGGAGATGGACAAGAGTCGAACGACGAAGTGGAAGTCAATGCTGAAATTTTTTCTCAGGAAACAGGGGAAGCAGAGAGAAGGGACAGTGAATGTGAAACCTTGAAAGCAGTAATTCTCTCTGTATCAGTGAAAGAGGAAGGCGTTTTGGAAGATACAGGGTGTGTGGAAGGAGAGAAAGGAATCAAAGAAGCAGGATTTTTAGATGAATCTCTTCTTAGCGACCCAAATGAAGTAGTGGACGCAACACAAACCGAGTTACAAGAAAAGCAATACGAGGGAATTTTAAATGATGACACCATTTCACTTAAAAGAGGAGAGAAGAAAGAAGAGGAAGATATCGAAGGGAAAGAACCCAGTAGCTGCTCTTCCGAATATAATAAAGAAAAGGAAGAAAACATAGTCAAAAAAGAGACCGAAGAAACTATACCCAATAGGTTCTCTTCTGAATGCAATAACGAAGGTATTAGACGCAGTAGCTCTTGCAAAGAGAAGGAAATAAGGCATAGCTTTTCCACTGAAAGGGAGGCAAGGAGACATAGCCTCTCCACCGGGAGAGATGCAAGGAGAGCCAGCATCTCTGTAGACAAACAGGGTACGATCAGCTGGAGCTTTATCATTGACAGGGAAGAGATAAAAGTGAGATCAGAAGTATCAGCGGCCGAAGCAGAAAGGGACAGGAAGAAAGAACAATTCCTAGAGGAAGAGGAAATAAGAAAAGCTGAGGAGGTCGAGAAATTGAAGAGAGCAGGAGAAGCTGGAGTGGTGCCTGAAGAAAGAGGAGAAGAGGAGGAAGAAGAAGGTGGAGGAGAAAGGGAAGAGAAAGAGGATGAGGAGGAGGAGAAGAGGGAAGGTTTACCAGATTGTCTTTTGTTAATGACTTACGAGCCCAAGCTATCGATGGAGGTCTCAAGGGAGACATTGTTCTGCAGCACTAATTTCCCCCATGGTCATCATCACCATGGCCATTCCCCTAAAGGAGGGAGAATCAGAAGCTCTAAAGGCAAGTCCGGAGTTGATAGTGCTAGTGATGGGAGGTGTGTTAAAGTTGTTAAGGTTAGCGATGGAAGGTGCGTTGAGAGCGTGGATGTGATCCAATCCACAGAGTCGAGCCCCCAACATCTACCACCTCCGCCACCGGTGCCACCATTCCCATCAGCTGTCGAAGAGACATTATTGAGTGGTGTTGCTGCTGCCCTGGTGCCAGCGTTCGAGCCATTTGTGCTCACACGGTGCAAGTCCGAGCCGGCGAGGCCATCTGCCAGGTTGGTGGCAGATGGTGGCTTCTGGAAGAACCGGCATAGACCTGTTGGTGCTATTGGCTTCTAACTTCTAAGCCAGTTGGAATTAAACATTGTTGCTTGGAGAGAGAGAGAGAGAGAGGAGATTACCGATCCTATTGCTAATGCATGCCTTTTTAGACTTTTTGTTGTAATTGCTTTTGATGATTTGTTGTATGATGATAGATGACTTCAATGAACAGAAGAGTTCCCTTTTTCTTCCTCATTTTATTTTATGTTGTCGGGCAGGGTTCCTTTTTTTGATTGAAACCAGAGCTCGCTGTTATAGTGTTATCAAGCCTTTTCGATTTACATGGTTAGGCTGCCAAATAGAGGCCGTACGCATATCCATGCCATCACGAACTTCTTAGAAATGCAACTTCACCTTTACGTGCTCTATGATGTTGCTACCAAAAATAAACAAAAATTATATTTCTAATTCTTAAATTATATCAATTTTTTAAAAATAATATTAAATTATAATTTTTGAATCTGATTTTTTTATCATTTTAATGTTGCTCTTTAATTAATTTTCGATGGATTTCTCCCATCAATTTGGTTGTTTCTTGCTGAACGGGTATTTATGTATTTTTTTTTTGATAAAACGTTGTATTCATTGCACAGAATGAAGATGAATACAACCTAAAAAGTCAGCAAGTGTAATTTTCCTAAGCTATACAGGGGCTGAGTGTCAATCAGACCAAATGACAAATCCCGTATGCTGAGCTACATAGGAGGCTATCCAGTCGCAGCTGAGTTGGCCTCCCTATAATATATGTCTAATAGTCAGAGAATGACATCCCTGCAACATAAGTCTAATATTCCTGACAATGGGATGAGCCGCGGGCATGGAAGAAGAATGCGTAGCCAAGATACAACGGTGGCAGAGTCGCCCTCGATGATGAGACGATCAAGGCGAAGATCTGCCGAGCGTATCTAATGCCAGCCAATGCAGCATAAAGCTCAAGTGTCAGTACGGAGGAGTCCGTAAGGGAATACCCCCAGCTACTAGGAAACCCATATGAGAGTCCCTAATAACGAATCCCGCTCCACCCATCCTGCGGGAAAGGCTCCCATCGAAGTTGACAGTGACACAAGACGGAGGAGGGGGTTCCCAGATAATAAAAACCCTCCGGGCCGCTCGACGAGCGAAAGGAAAATCCCATATCTCAACCGGCATCACTGTGGACCTACAGTACTCCATAACAGCAGTCCTGGCTCTCTCCACCAACATCCTAGGGGAAGACCTAACTGAAGCGAAGATCTGATCATTTCTAGAAATCCAAATATGATAAGCCAGATAAGCAATAAAGGAGACCTGGATCGTAGGAGCCATCCGTAGCAGAGTATAAAAGACATCAATCATCAGGTCAGGCTGGACGAAAGGGTCATGGAAGCCCGTCAATGCCCGATTGTCCTCCTCGCGCTGCATAGAGGAAGATAGCATGCGTCTACGACTCGACCGGATTCCCACAAAAAGGACAATCCGACGTGATATGGATGCTCCTGGAAATGAGAAACTCGCGGGTAGGGAGGCGGTGCCATGCGAGTTTCCAGATGAAGAGAGAGACCCTGGGATGAACCGGCAGAGTCCAGATCCGGTGATAGCTCCTGGGAAATGCTGGTCGAAGGCGGGCCGTCGAATGAGGTCAGAGATGGGCACACGGGAGGACATCGTATATTGCCAAACTCTGATGTCATAGCACGAATGCAACGGAAGGGGGATGGAGAGGATCCTGAAACCGAGAATATGTCCAAATATAGAGAGAACCACATCCGTATCCTAAGTGGCGAGTCCTAACCGCCGAAGATCAACAATGGTCATGGAGGGGGCGTGAAAATCGAGATGAAGGTAGGCCACCGAATCAAAGGAATGTCTGATATCCAGGGATCATGCATGAATCTGATGGGTCGGCCATCCCCCAAAACCCAGGATAGCTGAGGGATGATGATCGGGGCCCTAGCAAGCACCTCACGCCAAACTACCGATGACTTCCTAGCGGGTCTAGGACAGTCACCGGGATCCATAGGGATATCTCCGTATTTGGCCCTCATGAAAGAGGACCACATAGTATCCGGATATAAGAAGAATCTGGCAGCATGTCTGGTCAAGAAAGCCTCTCTCCTATCAAGGAGTGAAGGAATATCCAAGCCACCAGAGTGAGTATGAATGCAAACAATATCCCATCTCATAAGATGAATCCTCCTCCGAGCAGAAGAGGAGTCCCAGAGGAAAGACCGAATCATCTGCTCCACCTTGCTAATAACACCCTTGGGAATAAAAGCATTTGAGAGCATATAAGCAGGGAGAGAGGCAAGGACTAAGCGGATAATAGTAAGCCTACCCATCGCAGAGAGCGATCTGGCCTGCCATCCCGCAATCTTGTCAGCCACCGATGCCAGTAAAGGGGCGCAGTCGTGCCTGATGAGCCTGGTGCTAGATATGGGTATTCCTAGATAATGGAGAGGTCCCTGTGGCTCATGACTACTCAGCATATCAATAATCTGTACCGGAGAGTAGAGGCAATGTTGGGACTGAAATAAATTCCTGATTTCTGAAAATTTACCCTCTGGCCAGAAGCATAACAGTAGTGCTCAACCACTCTCCTGAATCCCCTGGCATTAGACAGTGAGGCCCGGCCAAGTAAAAGACAGTCATTCGCGAAAAAGAGATGAGAGACCGGAAGGCTCCCGTGCAGTGATATACGGATGGATCTGAGAATCCCCACCGCCACCGAAAGAGATCTGGAAAGGAAGTCAGCACAAATGATAATAAATAAGGGGACAGAGGATAACCTTATCGGAGGCCATGGGAGGATTGAAAGAATTTCGTAAGGGATCCATTAATCATGATAGAGAAATCTGGAGCATTATGCAAGCCATAATTTTAGAAATCCAGGATGGGTGAAAACCAAAGTCTTCCAGAGATTTGATAAGAAAGGTCCAATCGACACAATCATGGGCCCTCTCCATATCAAGCTTGATAACTATCAGACTGTGCCACTGAGATGCTCGATGAAGATTGTTACAAGCCGTGACAGTGACGTGGCCAGGCTCAGGTATCGCCGAATGCGAGCGAGCCACGTGTGTTTCCCTGCCAGAATCAGCGCCACGTCCTCAAAGCTAGGTTCGGCAAGACCGCACGCCCGACGACTATCTGAAGCAAACAGCTCCCGCCGAGGTCGAGTTCGGCGCGGAGTTCCCCCACCGACTCATCTGCGCCCGGGCTCGGAGGAGTCCGCCCCGAGTAAGGTCGGCCGAGGTCGGCTGACCCTCCGCCTTGCGCCAGGCGATCTTCTGCCACCTCGCCAGGTGTCCACCCAGGAGGGGTCCACCTAGGCCGAGGTCGGCTGACCCTCCGCCTTGCGCCAGGTGGCCACCCGGAGACGGGTCCACCTCGGCCGAAGCCAGGCGATCTTCTGCCACCTCGCCAGGTGTCCACCCAGGAGGAGTCCACCTAGGCCGAGGTCGGCTGACCCTCCGCCTTGCGCCAGGTGGCCACCCGGAGACGGGTCCACCTCGGCCGAAGCCAGGCGATCTTCTGCCACCTCGCCAGGTGTCCACCCAGGAGGGGTCCACCTGAGCCGAGGTCGGCCGATCCCTCGCCTCTCGCCAGTTGCCCCCGGAGACAGGTCCAACTCAGCCGAGGTCAGACCGCTCGTACGGAGAGGCCCCCGGGGAAAGCGACAGGTCCCGAGGCCATCCCTCGGGCCGTACCGACCCCAGACGGCGTCCCGTACGGAGGGCGGCGGCACGCGGAACGTCACTTATATTGGCCCGACAGGTCCCGCAATCGAGAGACCCGATCCTGACGGAACAGGCCCCGTAAACGGATGGCGCCCACGCTCGGGAAAAAGAGCACTCTCACGAAGCCCGAAGCCTGACGACTGGCCGCTCTGCCAACGCCGCCCTCCCTCTTTTTCCCTCCTGTCTTTGCCTTTTCCCTGCTGGGCCCGGCGGACGAGGTCAGAAAGCCGCCTGGCCTCCCTCGCCGAAAAGGGAAAAGGAAGGAAAACAGGGGAGGGGAGTTTCCGAGGAGGAAAAGGACAAGCGCACGATGGAAGGAGATAAAGAGGGAAGAATCTGGGGACTGCAAGGTAAGCCAACTAGCCTGGGGACAAGGAGGAAGCACCGGCACAAGGCCTCGCTCCGAAAAAGAAACCAGAGATCCCGAGAGGGGAATACTGGACGTGAGCTCGGCAAACAGGCCCAGCCGAGATTCCGGTCCCCAGCGCGTTCCCTTCACAGTTAACTCTCCAAATCTGGGGCCCTTTAGAGGGCCTGGGAGGGAGAGTCTGTTCCTTCTCGTCGTCTACTTACTTGACCGTCGGAGCCCCCTCGCCGGAATCCCCGGCCAGGGTCCTCTAACCCCTTTGTCGCAGGTTCTCCGCAGGAAGGGAGGCTCCCTCGCCAGGAGGTCAGGAAGGATCGGCTGATCCACGGCACAGGCGCGGCGACGAGAACGGCAACAAAGATCATGCATAAATTCCTGAGCAATAAGAATATTGTCAGTAATATTGTGGCCTCCAATAATCCTTGCCCAAGGCTGATCAGCTTCAGGAGAATCAGTCTCATCCTGTTCGCCAATAGTTTAGCACAAACTTTGTAAAGAGTATTGTAGAGACTGATGGGCCGAAAGTGTGAAGGCAAAGATGGACCCTGTCACTTCGGAATGAGGGCGATAAAGGTCTGCTTCCAGTTGGGAGGCATGGTGGCCTTATTAAAGAAGAGTTGAACAGCAGCAACCATGTCAGCCCTCAGAATCTCTCAGAAAGACCAAAATGTGAAGGGTGGAAAACCATCAGGATCAGGAGCTTTATCCTCCACCAAGAATCACAGAGTGGATTTGACTTCATCCTCAGTTACCTGATTCAGAAATTCATAATTATGGAGAGCAGAAACTGAAATCCGAGGAGGAACAGAAGAGATAAAAGGATAAGTAGGATTAGGAACAGTCCACCTGGTTGCGAAATACTGGAGGAATTCCCTCCGGATGTCAGCTTCCTCCTCGATCCAGCCCGCCTGGTTGGAATAAATAGCCCGGATAGTATTGGTATGTCTCATGATGACAGTAGCATGATGAAAATACTGAGTGTTCCTATCCCCCTCCTGCAGCCATTGTATCCTGGATTTTTGTCTCCAAAGAACTTCCTGATTTTGCAAAAGGGTATGATGGCAAGCAAGAGAAGTCCGAAGGGCATTAAGATCATCATCAGATAAGTGGCCTTGGGCATCTTCCTTGATCTGCAGAGCATGAATAGAGGCTTCAACCGTCTTGATCTGGTTCATTAGATTGCCAACCTCCACCTTATTCCACCAAAGAAGGCGTCTCCTCAGAAGCTCAAATCTCCTAGATATCCTGTAGGCCGCATCCCCCCGGACAAGCATACTCCAGACCTCCCTAGCTATCTCCTTGGCCTTAGGATAGGATAGCTAAAACTTCTCAAATCTGAAAGGGCTCGATCTGGAAGGGGGCACTTATACTAAGGAGAATGGGGGCATGATCAGATGCAATCCTGCTCAGGTGGCGTACAGTGTGATCCGGAAAAAGAGAAAGCCATGAAGGAGTAGCAAAGTATCTATCCAGCCTCTCCAAACTCTGGCCTGACCAGAACGGTTATTACACCGAGTGTGACGAGGACCCAGGAAGCCTAAGTCAATCAGCCCGTTCTCCTGGATGAAGCTGGAAAATTCCCTCGTGCTAAAATCCGGGACAAAGGGCCTACCACCACGCTTGTCTTCATGCCTCTGAATAGTATTGAAGTCTCCATCAATAACAGTAAGGATCCCCTGATCAATTAACACAGAGGCTTCTTCCCGGAGCAATCTTCTCTCTATGTAAGACGTACTTGCAGATACACTATAGAGGAGCAAGAGGGACGGTCAGGTTCGGAGACCATAATAGCCACCATCTGAGAAGATCTGTGAAAAACATCAACCCTGGCAGCTCTAGAGTCCCAACTGACAATAATGCCCCCAGCCCGCCCCAGGGAAGGCACAGAGTAATATCCCCAGTCCCTGGGAAGGCGACGCCTAAGACCTTCAAGACTAGGACCAGCTATCCTAGTCTTAGCAAAACACAGATCTGTGGGTGATATAACTGTAGGTACCTGTGATAGGTAGATAAAAAGGAGGATTTTTTCGCCCCCCTTACATTCCATACAAAGGTTTTCATAGGTACATAGATCAGAATTGAGGCTTGGACCCCTGTCCGACCTCTTTTCCTTTAAGTACAGTGGATTGTTTTATAGGAATATTGACTAAATCTTTCCCTCCACTACTTTCTCCAGTTAACCCCAGGGCAAGTTTGACCCTGTCACATATAGTCATATGCCCCCCGTTCAAAGATAACGTCAGATGACAGCTTCAAAGGTTTGGCAGCCTGGCCTCCAGCATCCGAAGCTTCAGCTGCAGCCTTCCCCCCTAACAACAACCTTTCCCCTTACTCTGAAGTGGGACAACTATATCACCTCGGACCCCCACGTTCTGTTGTTTTGGGTCGCCTGATGAACCCTGCAAACCGGCTGCCGGCTTCCTTGCAAGAGCCTTCAAATGAGGGAGCTTCCCAGCTCCCCCCAGAACCTGCACTCCCTGGACTTCCACATCCAGAAGGTCCCCTTCCTTGAGCTCCTTACCCCCGTGTGCCCCTGCTTCTCGCATCACCCTTCCCTCACCCCCTATAGCCCTACACATCCCCGAAGACCCATCTCCCTCACTGAACCCTATCTCTCCCACAGACCCCCCTCCCACCCCCCGGACTGACTGGGGGACCGTCGCAGACGCCACCAGTCCCTTCCCTCCTCCTGTCTTCTAGAAATGTCCCCTTCTGATAGAGTTCCTACTCCCACCCCAGTGGTCTCCCCTGGATGGCCTCCAATCTCGTATTCATCCCAGCCTTACCGTCGACCCTACGCCACTCTCTTTTCTTCTCCCTCTTCCCACTCTCTGTTAGCCCCGAAGAAGGAGAAATAGCAGCTCCACTTATAGCTCCCAGAGGTGCACCCTCACCAACATTCACAGAGGGATTGGGGTTTACCTGAACAGTTGGTGCAGTGGTGGACTTCAGAGATGATGGTGAAGAAAATCTGGAGCGGCTTCTGCTCCGCTTGAGGGACACCGTGCCATAATCCACCATATTATAGTCCTAGTGGCCTTCTTCTGTGGAATGAGCTGCATGGTGTCTGCTAACTCCACGAAGAAGCTCCCTCCTGCCTCCTTCAATGATCCGCCACCCTTAGAGTGGTCCGATGTGGTAGCAGCAGGCGACTTCCTCCTCACTACCTTGGAAGGCTTTTGCCAACCTTCGGAATCCAGTGGTGACGTGGGAGTAGAAGAGAGCCAATTGGGAGACGACGTTGTGGGGGAGGAAGGTGGGTCAGGAGAAGACACGGAGCTTACCTCGGTCCGGCATCAAAGCAGCCTTGGTGGAAACCCTCCCCGGGCGAGCTGGGCGCCCTGGCTGTCATCAGCCAGGGCCCAAAGGTGAGAATCTCCCCTCCAGCATGGCGTTGGACCCCGGAGCCTCAGATTTGGGCCCCCTGCTCATCGATGAAATTCCCAGGGCTCAACCCTGGGTTAGAGGCTTTCGACCTCCCCTGTTCCTCCTTGAAATGACAGCCATCAATGAAGTGGCCAATTCTTCCGCACCGAAAGCAAACTGCTGGCAAGCTCTCATAAACAAATTGCTGCCAGAAAACCGAGCTCCTTCCTTGGATCAAGACTCTCGATAGCAAGGGTTTAGAAGTGTCAAGCTCCATGCAGACCCTGGCGAACCCGATTTTTCTCATGAGATCAATGAAGTTGTCCAAGGATAAAGGGTTACCTGCCTCTCCGGCAATGGCCATTATTGCCGAAGGTTCCCAGTACTCCAAAGGTAAATCAGGCAGCCTCATCCAAACAATTGTTCGGTTGACAGGGCTTCTTCCCTGAATGAAATCAGACTGCCACGGTGCCAGCGCCATCAGCTGCCCGGTGACGTACCACGGCCCCGCCCCGACCACCCAATTGCAGTCCTCCTTTGAAGCCAACCGAACCACCAAGTGGTCCTCCCCCACCAAGAAGATCTCAGGATCCAAGGTCAGTTGCAACTTTTGCCAGGCCTCCCTCGCCAATCGGAACGCTTGAACCCGGTGACCCAAGCTGCGGAAGATGACTGCGAGGCCCTCCCACTTTTTCCATGCCTCGTCTATCAGCGAATCCGGCATGATCAGAACTTTAGAGAAGCTAAGCTGGAGCCTCTCCATCTCCTCCTCCGTTAACTTGTAAGATGTCCACACCGGTGCACGAGACGGTCCGTGCATGACGTCTGCCCACATACGACCGGTCTCCTCCTTGCCGTCAGAGCCGGAAGCTCTTCCTTCCGCCCCCTTCTCTGCCATCAACGAACCCTGAACTCAGAGAAGAACTCCAAACCCTCGAAACCCACTTGAGACTCTCGAAGAAGATGGCGCGGATATCAAGACACTCCGACCGCCAAAGCGAACTTCACTAGGGTATTTATGTAATTAATTTTTAATTGGCATTAGTGCATTTACATGGCAAAATTATAGTAGGGCTATAAAAACAAATTAAAAAAAAAATGTTGGTCATGTTTTATGTCATCCTTTCTTGAACTAAACTGAGAAAGAGGCAGAGACTGTGGGAGAAACCTTCGGGGAAACCTCCTCAATCGACTCAATGTGAGATGAGACCGGAACCATCTCTAGATCAGTCGGGGATGATTGGCCTTCTAAAGTCTGGGCAGCCGACTGCCCGACTGAAGATGATGCTCTGCCACCTTCACCGCTAGGCGTTCGGCAACGGCGTGTCATCATCATGGACTCTATGGAAACAACGATGGCAGTCCACTCCTTTGCCCGTTGTTTTGTTGGCCTCTCGGGCGTCGGCTCCTCTGTCCACTGCCTCTTTGGTCTCTGGGTCGCCAGCTCAGTAATCTGGATGCCCCTTCTCTAGGCGTTAGTACCGAAACGGTCGCTGTGTCTAGCTTCATTTTTCCTCCTACCAGAAAGCAAAGGTAAAGTTAGCAATAATAATAATAAAGCTGATGGAGGAAGAGAGAAGATCTTCGACGAGGACCTCTACCCTATCCCAAATATTGGTGTTGGCTGACTCCGGCCGAGTGAAGATTTTCCTCCGGAGTAGTTCTTTGGCAAAGGCAGGGTCGTCCTCATCCAATTTGTTAAAATCGGCCTCATCGACCCTCAGGACCTTCCTCCCATCGATGGCCTTCAACCTTGGTTCTCTCCATGCTGGCTTAAAATCCCAGGGCTCCAGGCTATCTACAAAGAAGAAACGGGATTTCCACCCGTGAATGGCCGACGGAAGACCCCTCAAGATGGCCGGTCGTAGCACGCCGGATTGAATTTGCAATTATCTCAAGGACTGGAGCATTAATTGTCAAGTAATGCTCTCCTCCTTCGAAGCCGCAGAATTGCTCGAAGGCCAAGAGCAAGGGGGGAAACTGTTATACCCAACCGGCTCACCACCAAATCGGACCGCCACCCTTGCTGAGGTCCGACCACACCGTTTTTCTGAAGTCCGGAGATCTGACGGACATTTTCCTTCGAGGTCCGACCGACCCACTTCAGCTAAGGTTCGATCAACCTTTTCTTCGAGGTCCGATCGACCCACTGAAGTAGAAGTCCGACCAACCCACTTCAGTTGAGGTCCGGACAACCTTTTCTTGCTGAAGCTCCGACGGACGTTCTCCAGTCGAGGTCTGACCGATCCACTTCAGCTGAGGTCCGACCAACCTTTTCCCGCTGAAGCTCCGACAGATGTTCTCCAGTCGAGGTCCGACTGACCCACTCCAAGGATCTCAATAACTCCAGAAGCCTCTTCCAGCTGGTACCAGAATTCTGTTATAACAGATCCTGCCACATCAGCACCACTACTCCCACGACATCGCCCTATCTTGGCGCCACGTGACCACTCACCGGATTCTCCTAGGGGCAGATCAGTCTTTTCAAGCTTCATCTCTAACGAATTTTGGTACTGTTCCACGTCTATATGAGGTAAACTGGGGGACACAGGGCGGTAAGCAAGCAAGCCGAGGCTAGCACATATACTCTTTCTTCTCCATATGATGTCTCTTTGATTCCTCCATTTTGTTGCCCTCAAGCTCTCGCTAACTTAAGTATCGGAGTGTCCCTTGCCGAAATACCACCGATCCTTGAAAATTTTGTGCAGAAATCAGGAGGAGTGCGCTCCAATCCAGCTGTCCGAGCATGATCGATTACATGTGGTATATGTTTTCTTTACCGAGAGAGCGGTGTACAAAGACTCTCTTTTCTGAAAAGTTATTTGTTTTTGAGCAAAATGCCGGCCTGGGACCGTCTCATTTCATCGAAGCAATGAAATGGGTACAAGAAGAGCACGAGCCCGGAGAAGGCTTGCCAAAGTTGAATGCGGATGTACCACAAAATTTCTGGACCAGAAGTCTAGAATAGAGTAAATGATATTATTATGGTCAACCGACATGTTCTCGACCCAAAAAGTTTGCATTTTGGTACTTTTTTATTTGTTCGGAGGAGTCGATCGGTTGTAATAATGTTGCCAGGTATCCTCGGTGGCCACGGTACCGACCCATCTGAAATTATCATCAATTGGTAAGCTATATGTTTCACCGAGGTATAGTGTTCTCGCACTACTATAAAGCAAGTTATCATTCTCTACTTTTATGCTAGTTTAGATAAATTAAGAAAACAAATACAGTCCAATAAAACCATGCCACCTAGGATGCATTTTGGCACTTTCCCGAATCCCCTTCTACATAAGGTGTTGGAGTACAAGCAAACAGCTCCGGTGCAACTGCGCAAGCTAGAACATGCTTGCCCCCCCCAAGTTTCGTGCCTTTTTCTGGAAGGCAGAGGCTGTTTATCATCTGTCATTACGGAACAAATAAGCAATTAGAGTCGACGATTAATGTCTTGCCAATATATACAGAGCTAATGAGAAGATATACAAAGGTGAAGAAGTTTCTTTAGAATGGCATCTCCAAAGAAAATGTAAGGAGGAGCGAATTTAACGAAGGGGAAAATGCTTCTGGACAGGGGATCCATTGATTTAGTATTGGTTCCATCTGGTTTGGCCATCATGTTTGGCTACCATCTCTTCCTCCTCTACCGAATCCTGAGGTTCCCGCACACTACTGCAATCGGCTACGAAAAACCACAACAAAAGGGCATGGGTCCAGCGGATGCTACAGGTAATGATTGTATGAAGCCTCTCCTTTTATTATATATGAACTGCTGGAAGTTCTTAATTCAATAACCGCATTCTTAATCATATCGAAAGATGCTCCTAAGGCCAAGGTGTCATATGATTTGGCTCCTGAACGAGAGCTCTTTACCAAAGCAAACAGCTCTTTTTTCTTTTTCTTTTCTTTTCTTTTCTTTTTTTTTTTTTTGGTAAAACAATTCTTCCTGCTCCAACTTCTCGAAGGAAGTTTATTGAAACTAGTTCGCTGCATCTATGACTCTATCCGTATCTCCTTGATATCTCTCTGATTGAATGTTGAGAAAAAAAAGCTCGATTCAGCCCGGAAGAGATCCACTACAAGGAAACCAAGCCCAGAAGGATCCATACCATGCCTCGCAGTAGGCCGGCTAGGTTGCAGGCATGCATGGCCCAAGGGGGATAGCATGGTCTACAAAAAATATTTTTTTTATCGTTATCATAGTCTACGAGCTATTTTTGTGCGATCCAATGGTCACGTGTAATCCGACCAAAGATCCAAGGGCCCAAGACAAGTCCGGCTTCGATCCAAAGTGATGCACTACAATCTCGACGCATCTGATGGTGATCGAATGATCGAAAACTCTTCGATGGTTCAAATATATTGGAAAAGGAATTCGACTCCTGACATGGTTTGAACCACCAGACTACTGTCAAAGTACTCTTCAATAAGGAGACATTCCAGAAGCTATAAAATGGGATAGATGAATCGGAGATAGTGAGGATGCAGAGGGCTTTAAAGAGATATGGCAGTAGTAAAGAAAATATGTAGGGGCTAAAAAATCTCCTTGAAAGGTAAAGAGTTGTAAGAGGAAATTTTTAATTTCTTATCGAGTTTTTTTGTACAGATAAGAGTGTAAGATTTTCTTTAGAATTTTTTCATAGTAAAATCTTATATACTTATGATTATATCTTTTATTTTATTTTCTCTTCATCTTCTCTTGTAGCATGAACAACGATATCATGATCTTAGAAATAGGAATTTATATTCTGCAAGAAAGATTCTCCAACAAGGATATCAATGTAGGTGTACCATAATAATTGGTATTAAAGTCCCGAGTTTTTCAGATTATCCATGTTAATCGAGATGAAGAAGATGGAGAAATAAGCACAATCAAAGTCGACATCAACCGATTTATGAATAGATAATTTCTCTCTGGCAAGTAAGTGTGAAAGACATGCTTATCCAATAGAAATTGATCAACACTCTCATATACGAGGAGAGACCAACCACCATGGGGAGTGGTAAGTATGATTCACTTATACCTGGTGGATGACGTGGTAATACAATACTAAGCGATTTTTTTTCTAATGGTGCTATGGACAAAGCTTGGGGTGTTGTACATGTAGAGAATCCTAGGTACTGATACCACTTATTGTGAATCCGGATCAGCGCCTAATCGTGGAAGCACCGTGAGAGAGATCATGACGAGATGATTGCAGCCTTCTTGATTCACAATGAAGCAGGAGAAAATATATATAAGATATTAGGAGAAAAGAAATTATATTATTATCCTTTGAGAAGATCTTGATACAGAACACAAGACACCAGCCTCCTCTCTGAAACCAGGAAGAAACTCTCAAACCTGTGGACTCCTTATGCTCGGTTCCCTTCTCCAAGCCCGTGGAACACCCACGTCCCAAGCCCTTCTTCCGCGTGATGTAACCCTCACGCGATTCCTCACGGTGAGAAAGAGAGATCACGCACACCCCTCTTAAACCAAAAGGAATCGACTACACCTCTAGACCTAAAACCTCATGACCCACAAATCAAGTTATGTTACAATCTCTCAAAAACTACCCCCTAAGTCATATACATGAGAAAATACTCAAACCTAGGTCAAGCCCCCTTGCCCAACATGACTCACATGTTCTCTCAACCTCGGACTCGGAGTATCCCTGGAACACCTCCAGGACCCACTTGGGACACGCCCCCAAGCCAGGGATCCTCGACATCCCTGCCATGGCCTTCCAGGTCTCTCCAAGACTTGGGAGCACCACAAATCCCTATAGTACATGGAAAGTTCTTCATCAATATTTTCTTTCTTTGAAAGTAATTTATCAACTGTGGATGAGTAAAGGACAAAGTATATAGGAGTATCTGAGCAACTTTTAAAGGATCCTCACCAATCTTTTCAATATAAGTGAGAAGGTTGAAGAGAAGACCAAGGCGTTGGTCTTGCTATCTTTACTTTTACACTCCTTCAGTTCTCATGACTACTCTTCTAGTAAAAAAGAGCACCATAATGGAAGAGGTACTTCAGTGCTATTCCAAAATGAAGTTCTCGAACGGGAGAACCAAAACTCAAGTTCAAGTAGGAACTTCGTATGATGGTCTCTGGAGGAGCTGGAGGTAAAAAGTAGAGTGATAGAGGATCGCCAGGTAGGCGATCCAAGTTAAAGGATACTAGCAAGATCAAGTACTACAGGTACGATGAGCTGGGATATTATGTCAGAGATTATCCGTAGTTCAAGAATTGGATAAAGGCTACTATGGCGGTGGTCGATGGTAGCAACAATGATGGATATGGTGATGCACGCATAGTATCCGATGAGGTATCTTCTTCTTTTCAACAGTAAATTCTATATTCTGTATGTTCCCATCATGCATATTATAGAAAGGAGTTATTCGACTTTTTAAAGAGTAGAAAGGTACGGTCTATCTACCAGATGAATCGAGTTAAGAGATCAAGGATGATTAGATAGTTAGCTTAAAGCTTCATGATAGAATATCAAAGAAGTTGGACAAGGTCCAATACATACCAACTTCAGCAAGAATCTAATCTCACTGAGTAAACTATATTGGAACTACTATACATAGAGAGCCGGTAATAGAATCCTGAAGGTTATCCATATCAATAAGGTTATCTTATAGAAAAAGAAGTGCAGAGATCATTACCTCTTGATAGGAAGTCCGGTATGAGGTGAGATCCCTGATGCAGATAGGAGTCCAGTACATGATGGAGCTCCGGAAGTTGGTGGATCGGGTATGAGATAAAAGACTCGAGAGGACGACAGGCAATATCATATGGTAAAGTTCCTATTATCGCAAGAAGCTTTCCGAGCAGGTCTCAGATCAAGAGGAATCGAGCATACGATGAAGATGGGATCAAGCGACCTGGCTCGACTTCCATATTTGCCCATCCATGACCAGCAGAATATTCTAAGATGTAGGGGCAAGATCCTTCAAAAGCTCTCAAAGATATCTACTAGAACGAAGCTTGCTAAGCCTAGGAGGACCTAAGCCATGCCTTGTAATAGTCTAGGCATGGTCCGCAGCCTAGACCGACACACGCGAATGCATGGATGTGTGGGCGCTGCCCATGCACGCGTGCAGTCTATGGCACAAGCACGATCCACCGTGGTGATAGCATAATCTACGGGGAATGTTTTTTTGTCATTATCATGGTCTATGTGCTATTTTTGCACGATCCAATGATTACGCTGATCCGAGTAAAGATCTAAGGGCCCAGGATGAGTCCAACTTCGATCCAGCAAGATGCGCGATGATTTCGGTGCATTCGATGGCGATTAAATAGCCGGGAACTCTTTGACGAGTCAAATAGAGTCGGAAAAGAAATTTGAATCCTTTTTCGATGTGATTTAAACTACCGGACTTCTGTCAAAGTGTTCTTCTATCGGAAGACATCATAGAGACTATAAGATTGGACAGACAGGTCATAGATAGAGTATAAGGATCTAGAGGGCTTTCAGGATGTGTGATAGTGGTGGAGAAAATCTGTAGAAACTAGAGGGTTTCTTTGAGATGCGAGAGTTTATGAGAGAGGTTTTTGAATTTTTGTTTAGTTTTTTTGTACATGATATGAGTGCGAGATGTCCTTTTTATAATTTTTTTTTATAGTAAAATCTTGCATGCCCTATTAATTATATCTTCTATTTTATTTTTCTCTTTTTCCTTCTTTTATAACATCAACAAAGATATCATGATCTCGGAAACAATAACCCGTATTTCGCAAGAGATTTTTTAATAAATAATAATGATGCAGATAATATCACAACCCCAAATCTTGTCATCGGGCTATTTTCAACCCTGCGATGTTAACAACTAAAAGTATCCGTTGCTAACATGATTAAATAGTTTCTCTATGCACAGGTGTAATTTCATTTCTCGACGAAACGAGGGGTGGGTTAACGGTCAACCACCATATTGCCTTAAAAAAAAAAAAAAAAAAAATCAATCAAAGAGCATGCGCGGTAGCAAGTTTTATTTTGCGAGTTAAAAATCAAGCAAATAATTTGGTCAAAAGAATGATGCGGCAATCAGAACGATGAGCAATTAATTTAATATTTTTTTCCAGATGACTCCGGAGGATACGGGACTGGCTCTGCAAGTGATATCGAGCAATATTTCAGCATCGAGCAACCTTGCCTCGCTCTCCATTGCGCTGAGTTCCATCATCGGGACATGGGCAGGAAGCACCTCCAAGGTTTTCATGACCGAAGTAATCTATGGCGACACGAGCCAGTCCACCTCTTCGGTGAAGTACATTGCCCTCCTCATCTGTTTCCTGGCGGCCTTCACTTGCTTCATCCACTCTGCGAGGTACTTCGTCCATGCCAGCTTCTTGATGAGCACCCTGGACTCCGACATACCCGTGAGCTATGTCCAGACCGCAGTGATAAGAGGTGGCAATTTCTGGTCCATGGGTCTGAGAGCAATGTACTTTGCGACCACCTTGCTGCTCTGGATTTTTGGACCGATACCGATGTTCCTTTGTTCGCTATTCATGGTGCTGATCTTGCATTTCCTCGATACCAATTCCACACCATTGCACCAGTATCGGTTTTCTTCCAACAAAAGGTTGGTGGTGAAAAGGGTAGACAGGCCCCTGAGTTAGCATTCGGTGCAATCCATTGTACTCCCCATCTTTTGATCACGAGTTGACATCTAAAAGCTGTTTCTGAAATCATTTGCTCGCAAGAATTAATTGCTGCCAGTTGCTCGAAAGCTCGCTAGCTAAAGAGAAGCGTGTTTGAACAAAATAAGAAAGGATATGGCCATTAATGCATATACGAGTGAAAGAAAAGACCAAAATTCGCTTCTTGAATCGGATTTCTTTGTAATTTACGGGCATCCACCGAGCTTTGCTGCATATACTTGGTAAGGTTTACTCGATCTTTCAGACCGGATGTTGAGTTAGTGAATAGCTTTCCGTGAACTTAGTTATGATGGTTAATCATGATTTGAACGAGAGTACGACATCAAAGCCAATAATCTGATAGACTGCATTTTTTAGATCAGAGGAGGATAATATATACCATCTAATAACCTACATGCACTCTATCTGTCGAGGTACAGCACCAATCAACATTGTACCCATGCTCCCTTGCCCGAGTAGGATGGGGTCATACCATCCAAACAAACACTCCGTGGTTCTGATGGCTATCTTGAGTACACCATCAACTAGATGCACCATTGCTATAGCCTTGCCACTTGCTTGGATCGAAGCATCTTGTCACCGTAAATGCTTGGGTGACACACCACCAAAATTTCCGCACTTCTATGTGATTAAAAAAAAAAAAGAAAAAGGGTACGTATGATATGGCATCGATTCTGCATTTTATTTCAATCATAATCATATTTCTGCCTGACCACAAAATGAGCTAATCGTGACATGACATTTAGGTCATCATTATAAAACAATTTCGTTGGTATAACGCTTCTGTACTACGACAATATAACTTTGAAGGATTATCCGATAAGAGAAATTTAGAAGCAAGTACGATTGGGAGCTAGGTTTAACAAAAATCACCATATAGGCCAAAGTTGATGGTGGAAGGATGGACAATCGGATAATAGGGAGAAAAAGAAGATTCCGATAAAAACAAGAATTTAAAACATTTTTTTTTTCTTTTAAATTTTTTTAAATTATAAGAGCATATATCAAAATCGTATCTCAAAAATTACATTTATTCATACATATTGTGCAGATCAAATCCCTCTTTCAATAATGTAGTTTATAAAAGGCTGACAACTTATACATCAATAGTAACTGTAATCAACGTATCGCATCAAGATATTAAATAATAAATTGCCCTGCAAGCACCTCAAGTTTGATAAAGATCAAATTTTTATCAACACCCAGATTCCATCGGCACAAAATATGAAATTTTATCAATCCATCCTTCTATATATACGTTCAAAGCAAACAACACTGCATATGATTGACATAGCTGAAGGGTAATTTAACACTAAAAGAGAGCATTAAGATAAGAAATCCTCCACCATGGGTCACTAAAAATTGTTCAACGAACACATCATTTTTTTAAAAAAAAAAAAAAAAAAATTGAATTTTATCAATTCCCGGATTCCATTGGTAAACATGGGAGTACAATAAGAGAGATAGAGATGAGAAAGACTCGAGACTCGAGACTCGAGAAGCGAGATACCGTTGGATCCGGTTTGGCCGACAATTGTGTCAGGTTGGAGTTGAAGGCTTAAGCAAACAAGCCTAACTGGATGTGTTCGCTGATTAAATTAATCAAACCCACAATTTAGCTTTTTTTTTTTTTTTTGGTATCATTAGTACTTGTTATGTACTTACTCTAGTTAGGCCTATTAATTAATTTGGGCACTTGCGTGAATCTGACCCAATAGTAGAAAATTTTATTTTTGGCATTGCTATGCAAGTTTTTCTCCAAAATTTCGAATGTTTTCCCTGAAGAACCTTCTCTCAGGTTGGACGATGAGCAATAGATCAGATGGGTTCAAAAAGATTTTCATTATGCACCTAGTTCTCGGCCAGTTTGGGTTGGGTTGACTTCTCAAGTTGGGCTACGATGGGCAATTAGAACTTGAGAGTCATGTTTGATTCGAATTATAATTTTTATTTTTATTTTTTTGAAGTATTAACAATGATACTGTAATCTTGAAAATGATGATACTACAATAAATTTTTTTAACAAAATGTTATCGAGATGGTTGGTACCATGATACTTATTACTTCAAGTTTTAATCAGCACGCCTTTGCCGTTTAATGCTCGAACCATGATCATGGAGGCTAACCGCGTCCTCGTCAATTTGACACCCGAGAGGACCATGATTTATTCTAACAAAAAGCTAGTTGATGAGCATACAAACACTTGATATGGGGAGTCGGGGGTCATGTTAGATCTCGCGACAATCACCACGTTTGAAAAGAGGGAGTGTAATGATAATTAACAAGCAGCCATGATTCGAATGACTAAACTCCACACAAGTGTCCGGCTCCGACCATTTTCCATGACCATCCTACGTAGTAGTATGTCGCCTAAAGTTCATATAAAGAAAGGTGGGAGAAAGCAAAGATTGTCACCATTAAAGCTTAGCATGACTCACCCCTTACACTAGTCAATTCATCCTCCAACGCATCAGAGATTACTGAAGTGGATTAAAGGAGGAATCTTTCTTTAAAATATTTACTTCGGGCATTTCCCACCTGAGCATCCTTATTTTATTAGCAAAATATTCGCATCAAATGGAGTCCAACAACTCAAGTTGCATGCTTGAAAGAAAAACATGTTTCATTCCAAGTACGATGCCATTCTATTTTATATCGCATGGTAATATACTGTTGACTGGACGACGGTATATGTAGCGAATCATATGAAATCCTTATTTTGGAGATTCTTTCTCTTTGATGCTACGATATTTTATTTTTTTCTTTAATTTGAATCATCTGATTTATTATTAAAGGAAAAGAAAACGCATTTAAACCAAAACCTTCCCTACCTTTTATGGTTGGCAAGAGTCCCGGTCCCAAAAGAAGCGAAACTTTAACAAAAACCACGGCAGGTCACCGGAGTTGCTCAAAAGAAGAAATTAATAAAGGAGACATCACGAATCATTAGGATAGTTGCGCGGTCGTGACTCAATTTTTGTATATAATTTATTGATCATGAATTTAAGAAATGATCCCGTGGATGATTCGATTAAATTTCAGATTAATTCTGGAATACGTGACTGGAAGGTTGAGCAAGCGATCCAAACTCGGGTCCCGTAATGAAATTAGGTTGACGTACTCATCCTATCGATGAAAAAGGCACGTAAAAATTTATGATCTAAATTGAATAAAAATCTAACGGGGAACCCGAGCGGAAAGTTACACCGGAAGGTTCACCCCCCTCCCTTCTTTTTTTTTTTTTTCTTTTTTTCTTAAAATAAAAAATAAAAAAAAAAAAAAAAAAACTTCCTTGTAAAAAGACGGGCGCGGCAACCCAAGCTTTCGCTATAAAGTCAATACTACCGAGCGAGGCCGTTCCAAAGCGCAGGCTTTGGGGTTCGTGGAGTGTCCTTTCTGTTAGTGGCGACGGCGCCGTTACTGGAATTGAGATAACTTTTTACCTTTTAATGGCTCGCCCGAAGTTCCAACCTTGATTGGTATTGGTCAGGGCACCGACAACTCTGCACTCATTTTTGTCGTTCTATTTTTATTGGTTTGGATTCATGAATTTTAACTAATATTTAATGGATTAAGTATTAAAAAAAATATACCAATTAAAGTTTTCATTACAAAAGGAAAGATTTTTTTTTTTTTTTTTTAAAAAGGAAAATGATCATGCCCTTTCCGAAAATGGATGTCAGTTCTTTCTTTATAAATAGAGGTGGTTTGAGAACCCTCGGATAAGCCTCTTAAGCATATCCAAGAGCTTTTTACTTTCTCTCCTTTCCGCATCTTTTCTTTTTTTTTATTTCGAATTTCAATTAATTTTAGGGTAGCAAATAGATCAAACCGGATTGGATCATAAATGATCCCGATATGATACGGTTCTTTGATCGGGTCCTAATGTTGGATCCATACCTAATCCACTAAAAAATTGAGTCGAACGAGTCATTCGGGTTGGATCGGGTTCATAAATAACATGATTCTAATCTAAAAAATCTGGATATATATGTGATCCGGATAAAATATAGACAACTATATTTTAATTATTATATAGACAACTATTATTAATCATAAAATAGATAACAAATAATATTATTTTCAAAATAAATTAAGATATAAAAATAATTATAACTCTATCTTCATATTAAAAATAAGTTTTATACATGTTTTAAATTATAATTTAAAGGTCCAAATATATATAATTCTAATAGTATTAGTATGTTCGAGCATGGTCGGGGGTCCAAATTCAGTAAACCTAGATTCGATTCGAAAAACGAAACATGTTTAATTTTAGTATCCAACCCAGATTCATGGATCTCTAAAAATGGATTGAACCGGATCCGATCAGATTACGAGTCGACTCGACTTATTTACGGTCTTTATTGACTTGACCATTAGAAGGTCTTTGCCGGATAATTTTTGACAAGTGAACAGGCTTAGAGGTGCTCTCTAGAAGCTCCGGTCATCCGGGCTGACCTCGGCCATCCTTGATCGGACCAATTTCAAGACCATCCTGGGGTTCACGTCAACACGACCTGGATCCAACTTCGCTCTTGCTTGAACAAGCTCATGCTACTCAAAATCAACCTACGTAATCCATATTCTGCTTGGAACGAAAATTTTGGAATCCCTCGATGGCTTTCAGATCTATATGATCGTGTTCGTCGCTGAGCCAAAATATTTATTGGCTTGATTTGCCCCCGACTTTCCTTCGAACCAGTCCCTCATGGTAGCGGTCTAAGCTAAAACCTAGGACAAGAGATCTACTTCCAAACCTAAAGAGGCACCCAAGGGCCCACCCCAAAGGTGCGGCCTCCACTAGAGAGGGGGACACGAAGCACGAAGCCAACAAAGCGGATGGGAAAAAGGGTGCACCCTCCGGTTGGGTGCGGGTCGGGTCGTGGGTGTGGCACCCACTTCTGATGATCACGACACGAGCCCTGCCTGCCATTTCTGTCCAGCAAAAGGGCCCTGCGAGTTCACTAAATCATCGGCGTTCACCTGAACCCGCCAGCCACACACCCACTGGCAAGAGGTGGGCCCCCACCACCTCCCCGGCCCGTGATCATTTGTTTGATTTGCTCCTCTGTCTCGGGTTCTAATTTCCCCGTAGTGGATCTGGCCCAAAAGATAGCAGCGCGGAGACAACGAGAGACGATAAAAATAAAAACTTAAATTTAAGAGAGTTTTCACTTCCCATGCTCCATTTCTTTGTACTTCCCTCGAGGAAGCTTAAAAGACCTCATCAGCTAGCAACCCAGACAAGAGGAAGCAAGCAGTGGGGAAGGCGCGAAAGTAAGATGCTGGATTTTCCCAAAATAGGCTTCTCACTGGTTTTTAAATTAATAGATGGGGCCCCCTAAGGGTAGTGCTTCGGTCGGTAGGAAGGAGGCATGGGTCCAGGGGGGCGGAGGGGAAGTCCGGAATCGGAAAATGAGAGGGAGGGGGTAGAGGAGCCAAGGTTTCAAAAAGGAAATCCAATCCTTCCATGAAAAAAATCCCTCCTAAAAGAATAACTTTTCCGGATATGTCAACCTGGATCCAGAATATTTAAGAAATCAAACATAACCAACCATTCTAACTATTATTATAATTTGCTATCATAAATTCATAAGCTTTTTGCCCAGATCAGAAAAATTAAAAATATTTATGCAAGAGAGCTAGGGTATATATAGAAATGGAAGAGCGATGTCGCATGCGAACCATATGTGATGTGTTTTAAGATCCTGTACCTAACCTGTTTAGGCTTGTTTAAGCGGGAACGAAAGAAAGTTAGGGTGGGATTGGGTGATGCTCCGGTTTATCCGGGGGGGTTTACTTTTAAGTTGGTTAGGTTAGCCTATAAAAGTATGAAGCACCCTAGCAGCGAAGCTGGTACGAATGGGTAGTGGAGTCCTTTTTTTTCTCGTAGGCTCGTCCTCTCCGGGGTTCCGTGGGGGCAACCTTTGCTATTCGAGACGAGAGCGAGGTACCTTTTTTTTCTTTCTCGTTGGGGGACCATGCCTTCTTGGCGTCCGGGAGGAGTGTAAAAAACCTCGTGTCAGGTCCCCGGAAGGAGAGAGCAGCCCCACCATGTGAGGCTGTGCACCGAGATCTCACATGTTGAACTGGTAGCCTGTTTCGCACGTACGGAAATGGACTTTTATCTGGACTTTTGTTCGCTATTGCATGCACTCCTTTCTTGTGCCTCCCGTAAATTAGTATACAAAAGGCTCCATTAAACTCGAGCCGGGATCCGTGCAGTACTATTTTAAGTATCATCCAACGAAGCATTTTGCTTTTGTTAAAGTTGCATGCGCTTGCTACTATTATCACGTCCCGAATTCAATAACAAAATCGATTACATAATCGATCGTACAAATTTTAAATTTTATCCTAGAAATCATGCAAGATCTAATTACATCAAGTTAATATATCAAAAAAAATTAATATCATATAATTAATCAGGTAGCATCCATTTATTAAATCAGTCAACTATTGATCTACTGATTTACATCAAGCATCGATAATCGAAACTAAACTCTAACTCTAACTAACTCAGCATGTATAGGTCTTCGTCTCACACCCAGCCCAAATCTTGTCACGTGTCCTGAGTCTCTGAAAATTTAAAAGGATAGAAAGTGAGCTATACAGCCCAATAAAACATCTATATGATCATTCTAAGTAATAATACAACTTTCTGAAACAATAAAATCCCAATATGATATGTCAATGCAATCAAATGATTTCAGCCTCATGTATTACAAACTTTGATAACATTATAATTTTTTTTTCTTTAGAATTTCATTACGTAATCTTTATCTTTAGGGTCCTGGACTAGCCACGGTCATGTACCAGCCCATGACTGGCAACCACAAAGCGACCATGCATACTATGGTCGGTCCTGCTCACGTACTAAGCCCGTGGCTCGGCTGTCCCACGTACTATCCGCCCGTGGCCGGCTCCCACGTACAAGCCCGTGGCTCAAGCTGTATAACCACGGTGCAACCATAGCATGGCTAGACCAAACACCTTATTTACTTTATTAACACTTGTCAAAACATCTTTTATGACCTCTCGACAACCGGTATCGTGGTCCAACCCACTCGATAACCGATGTCATGGTCCAACATATTGTATTAACCGATATCGTGGTCCAACCCACTCGATATCCGGTTCCATGGTTCAACTTATTTAGCAATCCGGTATCATGGTCCAACCCATCCGGATATCAATTTTCTCTATAACATCATGCATGGAATACCGACGACAATAATGTTAAAAAAATACATTATCTATCACAAGAAAATAACTATGCCACATAATATATATCATACGTGTAAATGCATATATAAACTCGTGCATAAAAGAATGATCGATACAGAATTTCCTTACCTTATCGCCAATCCTAATATATTGGACACTAGTCAATACCTGAATTTTTGCGCGATGCCTCCCTGCTCAAAACACTGATTCCCTACATTAATAAATAATTTAATTAAAATCTAAATTCCCGAATTTCATGAATTTCGAGAAAATCCCTGGATTCTCTCTTCTTCTACTCTCCTCTTCCTTCTCTCTCCTCTTTCTCTCTCTTCCTTCTCTCTCTTCTCTCTCTATCTCTTCCTTCTCTCTCTTATTATTATATATTTATTTATTTATATTTTTTTTTCTGGACCAAACCAATATATATATATATATATATATTATTATTATTATTATTTCTTTTCTTTTCCTTTCTTCCGAACCCAAAACCAAACTCCCTTTTTTTTTTTTTCTTCCTCTTTCTTCCTTCTTTTCTTCTTTCTCTCCCGATTCCCTCTCCCTTCGGCTTAACTCAACCGAAACCCCTCCCCCCCCCCACGGTGGCCGGCAGTGGCCATGGGAAGGTTACCGGGGAGAGCTCGACGGATCGGAAACGGGCGACGGTGGCGGCACGGCCACCGGCGGTCCACGGCCCTAACCCAAAAAAAAACCGAAAAATCCAAAAAAAACTAAATGAAAACCTTTAAAAATCTCACTGAACCTCGTCGATCTCTTGAATGCTCGTCGAAGAGGAAAAATTGACCGCATGGGAAAGGCTTGATGGTCTCGAATCATCGGTGGTGACAGGATTTTATAGAAACCAAACGATGGTTCCCTCACCGTTTGGAAAACGAATTTCGTCCAATCGAGTTCCAATCCTTCATGGACTCATCACCGATCAACTCCCTCTTCCCTACGTCTCGTCCCTCGAAGTTTCCGGTGAAAACGCCGGCCGGATAAGGGTAAGGAAACCTTCCCTGTTCCGGCTCCATCTCTCCCTTTATATTTTTTTTTTCCTTCGCTGGGTTAAAGTCGGCTGGGCCTGCCAACTTTAGCCCAACGGCCCAAATATTACACCTATGCTCTCACGTAAACTAGCATACTAATTACCATCCTAATCATCACAGGATGGACCATTTTGCTTGATATGCTTTTATGTAACTCTTATGAGTTTGTTAAGCTCGAGATAACCTATTCATCAATTAGATTATTAAACTTTTTTAAATTATCGTTTGATGACATGGCGTTGTAGATTCGTTATAGTGATCATGCCATGCTACTTAGCAATCATATGTATGATTGAATCTTGGATGGTGATGGGGTATTGGATTGTGATAGATCTAAGGTTTGGAATAATCCCCGTACCCTCATGAAAGGGTATTTCAATGAATTTATTAGAAGAAGAATTACATACAAGGAATATTACAGCTCA
This sequence comes from Areca catechu, assembly GCA_021397845.1. Classification (NCBI taxonomy): domain Eukaryota; kingdom Viridiplantae; phylum Streptophyta; class Magnoliopsida; order Arecales; family Arecaceae; genus Areca; species Areca catechu. Next base: position 40,947,484 of record CM038039.1, read on the forward strand.
AAGAAATTCCAAGATATGTGGGATCTATATCGAATATCAGATATCATGCCAATATTCCCCTTCAAGATGGGGCAAATATATTGATAAGTCCTATCTTGGTATAAACAGAAGTAAAATGACTTAAACTTGATCCTTTGATCAGAGCATCAGCTAGTTGATCTGAAGATCGAACATGCAAGATCTAAAAGACCCCGAAGGTGAGCTTTTCCTTGATAAAATGCTGATCAATTTCAATGTGCTTGGTTCTATCATACTGAACTTGATTGTTTGCTATCTTAATAACTGCCTGATTGTTACAAAAGAGTAGCAATGAAGAATCATGAAGTAATTGAAGTTTTGTTAATAAGTTTTTTGGCCATAGTACTTCACAAACTCCAAGTGCCATTTCTCTATATTCGGCCTCGGCAGTTGAGCGAGCCACCACATCTTACTTTTTGTTATGCCATGTAACAAGATTTCCTTCTACAAATGTGCAATAACCAGAGGTCGAGCGACTGTCATCTATGGACCCAGCCCAGTCAGCATCCGTATATCTCTCAATATGGAGGTGTCCATGTTGTGAATATAATAGCCCTCTTCTAGGACAACTCTTCAAGTATCGAAGAATTCTATATACTGCTTCCATATGACTTGAGCGAGGATCATGCATATATTGGCTAAGCACACTCACAGCAAAGGCAATATCAGGTCTGGTATGAGATAAATAAATCAGTCTACCTACCAATCTCTGATAATGATCCTTATTCACTGGAGTGCCAGAGTCAGCTATAAGTCTATGATTCTGATCAATAGGTGTAGCCGGAGGTCAACATCCGAGCATTCCAGTTTCAATCAAAAGATCCATAACATACTTTCTTTGGAAAAGATAAATTCCCTTAGAAGAATATGCTACTTCAATTCCAAGAAAGTACCTTAGTTTATCCAGGTCCTTGACCTCAAATGCTTGTGCTAATTGGGACTTCAGACATGCTATCTCCTTTGTGTCATTACTAGTACTCACGATGTCATCGACATAGATGATAAGAAGTGTAATTTATCTATAGGATTGCTTGAAGAAGATCGTGTGATCAGCATTACTCTGACAATAGCCCATTGACATGACAGCCCGCCTGAATTGGTCAAACCAAGCTCGCGGAGATTGTTTTAGCCCATACAAAGATCGTCTCAATCTACAAACTTTTCCAACTGTTTGGGCTGTAGCAAAGTCGGGTGGAATTTGCATATACACCTCCTCCTAGAGTTCTCCATGTAGAAATGCATTTTTTATATCCAGTTGGTATAAATCCCAACCAAAGTTGGCTGCACACGAGATAATGGTTCTAATAGTATTCATCTTTGCTACAGGAGCAAATGACTCATCATAATCGATCCCCTATGTCTGTGTGAAGTCTCTGGTTACCAGTCTTGCCTTGTAGCATTCAACAGTGCCCTCCAGAGTCTGCTTTACAGTAAAAACCTACTTATAACAAACCAGCTATTTTCCAGCTGGTAAAGATACAAGGTCCCGTGTCTTGTTCTTTTCTAGAGCTCCCATTTCTTCTAACATAGCTTCTTTCCACCGAGAATCCCTTTTTGCCATCTTCCAGTCATTAGGTATAGACACAGAATGCAATGAAGCTATAAAACTATTATATGAAGAGGACAAATAAGAATAATACACAAAATTAGCGATATCATGCCTATATCGTATAGGACGACTAGCATAACGAGGAGTTTTTCATAAAGCAATAGATAACTTAGAAGGAAGATCAATAGAGGAATCAGAAATATTACCACTTGTCTCAGATGGAGGCAAGGACGAAGGAGATGAAGCTGGAATAGGGGATGTAGACTGGGATTCTGGAGAATGCATGTAGGGCTATTCTCGAGTTGGAGTGATAGGATATTTTGGAGTGTCATCAGCATCATCCCTCTGGTTACCATTAGGGGCATTGGGCTCGGGATTATCCCTTTAAAAAACATGTCCATTAGGAATAGGGGTGGTCCCCATAATAACAGGATTATCAAAGACATCCAACATGGTCTTCTCCTCTCGACCAGTACAAGGAATACTTGAGTTGGAAGATGATTTGAGTAAGAAGGAAAAGTTGGAAGAGCCATTATAAAAAGGTTCGAATTCCCGAAAAGTAACATCCATACTGACTAAGAGCTTCCATTCAGAAGGACACCAGCACTTATAGCCCTTTTTAGTAGGAGAATATCTGACGGAAATACACTTCAGGGCACGAGGATCAAGTTTATCCATAGATGGTCGGTGATTCCGCACGAAACAAACACAACCAAATACATGAGGAGGTACAATATAGGAAGTAACTCCAGTGAGATATACAATAGGGGTTTTATACCCTAGCACCCTTGGTGGCATTCGATTGATCAAGTAGGCTACTGTAAGAACAGCTTCATTCCATAAAATCTTTGGCACATTCATGGTAAACATTAAACACCAAGTCACTTCCAATAAATGTCTGTTTTTACGCTCAGCAACTCCATTCTATGCAAGGATGTCAATACAAGTAGTTTGATGAATAATACCATGAGATGACAAATACTCACCAAACTCCTTATTCACATATTCAGTTCCATTATCTGAGTGAAGAATTTTCAAAGTAGTAGCATACTGAGTAAACACCATCTTATGAAAATCCTTGAAATAAGAAAAAACTTCATTTTTATTCTTTATTAGGTAGACTCATGTTGTTCTACTATAACAATCAATAAAAATCACAAACCACTTGTGGCCATAGATAGAGATTGTTCCACATGGGCCCTATACATCAGAACGAATAATCTGAAAAGGTGCAGAACTCCTACTACTTGAAACTGGATAAATACTACGTGTGTGTTTGGCAAACTCACACGCATCACAGACCAAGAGATGTTTGTCGATATTACTGAACTCAAATGGATAAATTTGTGCCATAAAGGTAAAAGGAAGATGACCAAGCCTGTAATGTAATAGCAATAATTCAGACTTCCGTGACTCAGATGCAGCAGCAATGTATCCAATTTTTGAGCAGCCATCTTCCAAAACATACAATCCATCACGCATTATTCCAGTCCCAAGTCTCTTTCCTGTTCGAGCTTCCTGAATCACACAGTTATGTTCATTGAAAGTTATAGAACATTTAAGATCACGAGTAATAGAACTAATAGATAATAGGTTAACAGGAAATGTTGAAATATGCATAACAGACTGAAGAGGTAGACTAGGTGTACAGTGGATAGATCCTTGCCCAGAGATTCTAGAGACCGAGCAATCAGCTAAATGCACAAATTTATTGACTATATTAGGAGAGTAAGAGATGAAATTACTAGATGATCCAGTCATATGACTGGATGCCCCATAATCTATGATCCAATAATTATTACGAGAGCTAATGCAACTAAATGCCATACCCTGTATTTCTGGACTTATATGAGCAAAGTTACCATAATGACTGGAAGAAGTAGTATTTTCAGAAGTAGTATTGGCTAAAGCTTCAAGACTGAATCTAAACTGATGAAGGGCCCGCAACTCATCCATAGTGACAGAGACTGTATGAGTAGCAGTATCTCCAGGTGCAGCAATAGTAATTGTGTGGGTAGAGGTATCCCCAGATATAGTAGTTTGATATGCAAAACCACTACCGCGAGCACCACAACCTCCTCTTCCTCCACTACGAGCACCTCCTCGACCTCCTGAAATCTTACTATGAAGCTCAAGGCAGTAGGGTCTAATATGACTAGGTTGATGATAATGGTGACAAATCTTGTCACACATGAAGGAAGAAACACGAATAGCTCGTGAAGATGATGGCTGTAAGGATTGGGCAGAACCAACAGCAGATAATGTAGATTGAGATTGATGCGGGACACATACTCGATGAACCCTAAATTATTTGGAAAAGGGAAACACCTAAACAAACTAGGACCGTGGGAGGGCTAAGAAGCCTCCCGGGACTAAGGAAAACTGAAACTAAAATCTTAAAATAGCCGATCTCTTTTGTTTTTCAATTTTCTTTGTGGAGGTGGCGAAGGAAGGATGGAGATGGGAGACTGGGAACGGGAACTCATGGCCCTGGGACTCACCCTAACGGGGAGACGCACATAGAAAGTCAGGGATCAAAGCACACGGCTACCCTGAGCTCTCATCGAACCCATAATGCACACAGCAGGGCTCTCATAGATGCCTCGCTCATCGAACCCATAATGCACACAACAGGGCTCTCAATAGCACACAACAAAGGCATCCCGCTTGGGTGACTCTCAGAGGATACAAGGGGATAAGAAGATGGGATAGGGGATAACTAGGGCTTCACACCCCTCATCGAACCCATAATGCACACAGCAGGGAACGAAGGCAAAACGGGTCTCAGCCCAGAACTAGAACCAGAACCAGTGGCTAAATTAAAAATTTCATATCAACTGAGTAATACAGGAGGGCAGGGGCCTTTATAGAGAAAAACCAAACCCCTCACTCACTTTGCCTACAAGCAATCCAAAAAAAAAAAAACAAACTACATCAAAATCCGTGCTACATCAATATTGGTGCTGATCTGCTCTGGAAAGCGTGTTGGCTTGATGAAGTGCTCTAAAGAGCGCGCTGCTCTGAAAACTGGACTGCTCCAAAATCTGTGTGGAATCCTCTCTTGGCCGTGCACAGGGGAGAGATAACGATCTCCGGTGGCAACCGGTGGATGGCCGACGGCTGGGAAGCGGGCGGCGGATGGGCCGACGGACGGCGAGTGGCGGACGGCCGGCGGCTGCTGCAGGCGGGGCGGCGACACATAGGTGGCACGGCATGCCTAGGGCATGCCATTTGGTCTCCCACGGTCGCGGGGGACCCCTGGGCACCGGCGAGGCCCCCGGCGACCGGACTTTGGCCGGCGGACGGCGGGACGGCGACGGATGGTGGGCGGTGGACGGCGGCGGTGCAAGGGCGGCACGACCGCATGGCATGCACGAGCGTGCCGTTTGTTCTTCCCGCGGGCGTGAGCCTAATGGCGCCGGCGAGGACCTCGGCGATTGGGCATGGGCCGGCGGACGGCGGGCGGGCGGCCGGCAGCATGCCGACGACGGCGGGCTGCAGCGGCGGCCGTGGGCGATGCTTGGTCTTCTCACGGCCATCCCTTCGTCTTCCACGGGCGGGGTGGCGGATGCCAGTTTTCCGGTGAGGGCGGGGCCGGTGAGCACTAACGGGCGGGCCGACGGGGTCTGCCGGGGGTCGGGCAGCCCGGATATGGGGGTGGCGGGGCGGTGGGCTAGGGTTTTGGAGGTTTTAAAAAACACGGGAGGGAGATGGAATAAGGATGAAATAATGGTGACAAATCTTGTCACGCATGAAAGAAGAAACACGAGTAGCTCGTGAAGATGATGGCTGTGAGGATTGGGCAGAACCAACAGTAGATAGTGTAGATCGAGATTGATGCAGGACACAGACTCGATGAACCCTGAATTATTTGAAAAAGGGAAACACCTAAACAAACTAGGACCATGGGAGGGCTAAGAAGCCTCCCGGGTCTAAGGCGAAACTGAAACTAAAATCGTAAAACAGCTGATCTCTTTTATTTTTCAATTTTCTTGGTGGAGATGGCGAAGGAAGGATGGAGATGGGAGACTGGGAACGGAACTCATGGCCCTGGGATTCACCCTAATGGGGAGACGCACATAGAAAGTCGAAGATCAAAGCACACAGCTATCTTGAGCTCTCATCGAACCCATAATACACACAGCATGGCTCTCATAGATGCCTCGCTCATCGAACCCATAATGCACATAACAGGGTTCTCAATAGCACACAGCAAAGGCATCCTGCTTGGGTGGCTCTCAGAGGATATGAGGGGATAAGAAGATGGGATAGGGGATAACTAGGGCTTCACACCCCTCATCGAATCCATAATGCACACAACAAGAAACGAAGGCAAAACGGGTCTCAGCCCAGAACCATAACTAGTGGCTAAACTAAAAATTTCATATCAATTGAGTAATACAGGAGGGGAAGGGGCCTTTATATAGAAAAAACCAAATCTCTCACTCACTTAGCCTACAAGCAATCCAAAAAAAGAAAATAAACTACATCAAAATCCATGCTACATCAATATTGGTGCCGATCTGCTCTGGAAAGCGTGTCGACTTGATGAAGTGCTCTAAAGAGCATGCTACTTTGAAAACAGGACTACCCCAAAATCCGTGCGGAATCCTCTCGTGGCCGTGCACAGGGGAAGATAACGATCTCCGGTGGCAACCTGTGGATGGCCGGCGGCCGGGAAGCGGGGGGTGGACGGGGCTGACGGACGGCCAGCGGTAGCTGCAGGAGGGGCAGTGGCACAGAGATGGCACAGCATGCCCAGGGCGTGCCGTTTGGTCTCCCACGGTTGTGGGGGACCCCTAGGTGCCGGCGAGGCCCCCGGCGGTCGGACTTTGGCCGGCGGACGGCGGGACGGTGGCGTACGATGGGCGACGGACGGCGGCGGCGCAGGGGCGGCATGACCGCACGTCATGCACGAGCATGCCGTTTGGTCTTCCCGCTGGCGTGAGCCCAAGGGCGCCGACGAGGACCTCCGGTGGTTGGGCATGGGCCGGTGGACGACGGGCAGGCGGCCGACAGCATGCCGACGACGGCGGGCTGCAGCGGCGGTCGTGGGTGATGCTTGGTCTTCCCACGACCATCCCTTCGTCTTCCACGGGCGGGGTGGTGGATGCCAGTTTTTCGACGAGGGCGGGGCCGGTGAGCACCGACGGGCAGGCCGACGGGGGCGGCCGGGGGTCGGGCAGCCCAGATCTGGGGTGGCGGGGCGGTGGGATAGGGTTTGGGAGGTTTTAAAAAACACGGGAGGGGAGATGGAATAAGGATGGAATAATGGTGACAAATCTTGTCACGCATGAAGGAAGAAACACAAGTAGCTCGTGAAGATGATGGCTGTGAGGATTGGGCAGAACCAACAGCAGATAGTGTAGATCGAGATTGATGCGGGACACAGACTCGATGAACCCTGAATTATTTGAAAAAGGGAAACACCTAAACAAACTAGGATCATGGGAGGGCTAAGAAGCCTCCCGGGTCTAAGGCGAAACTGAAACTAAAATCCTAAAATAGTTGATCTCTTTTGTTTTTCAATTTTCTTGGTGGAGATGGCGAAGGAAGGATGGAGATGGGAGACTGGGAACGGGAACTCATGGCCCTGGGACTCACCCTAACGGGGAGACACACATATAAAGTCAGAGATCAAAGCACACAGCTATCCTGAGCTCTCATCAAACCCATAATACACACAGCAGGGCTCTCATAGATGCCTCGCTCATCGAACCTATAATGCACACAACATGGTTCTCAATAGCACACAGCAAAGGCATCCCGCTTGGATGACTCTCAGAGGATATGAGGGGATAAGAAGATGGGATAGGGGATAACTAGGGCTTCACACCCCTCATCGAACCCATAATGCACACAGCAGGAAACGAAGGCAAAACGGGTCTCAGCCCAGAACCATAACGAGTGGCTAAACTAAAAATTTCATATCAATTGAGTAATACAGGAGGGGAAGGGGCCTTTATATAGAAAAACCAAATCCCTCACTCACTTAGGCTACAAGCAATCCAAAAAAAGAAAATAAACTACATCAAAAGCCGTGCTACATCAATATTGGTGCTGATCTGCTCTGGAAAGCGTGTCGACTTGATGAAGTGCTCTAAAGAGCGTGCTGCTCTGAAAATCAGACTACTCCAATGCCCGTGTGAAATCCTCTCGTGGCCATGCACAGGGGAAGAGAACGATCTCCGGTGGCAACCTGTGGATGGCCGGCGGCCGGGAAGCGGGCGGTGGACGGGGCTGACGGACGGCCGGCGGTGGCTGCAGGCGGGGCGGCGGCACAGAGGTGGCACAGCATGCCCAGGGCGTGCCGTTTGGTCTCCCACGGTCGTGGGGGACCCCTAGGTGCCGGCGAGGCCCCCGGCGGTCGGACTTTGGCCGGCGGACGGCGGGACAGTGGAGGACGATGGGCGACGGACGGCGGCGGCGCAGGGGCAGCATGACCGCACGTCATGCACGAGCGTGCCATTTGGTCTTCCCGCTGGCGTGAGCCCAAGGGCGCCGGTGAGGACCTCCGGCGGCTGGGCATGGGCCAGCGGACGACGGGCGGGCGACCGACAGCATGCCGACGACGGTGAGCGGCAGCGGTAGCCATGGGTGATGCTTGGTCTTTTCACGGCCATCCCTTCGTCTTCCATGGGCTAGGCGACAGATGCCAGTTTTTCGACGAGGGTGGGGCCGGCGAGCACTGGCGGGGGCGGCCGGGGGTCGATCTGCCCGAATATGGGGGCGGCGGGGCGGTGGGCTAGGGTTTGGGAGGTTTAAAAAACACGGGAGGGAGATGGAATATGGATGGAATAAAATGGGGATAGGTTGGGATAAAGATGGAATAGTGGGGATATGTGGAATAGCAGGAATAAGAAAAATAAAAAAATATGAGAAAAATAAGAAAAAATAGGAAAAAGAATCCGGACCTGCCCTGGATCCCCATCAGAGATGGAGCTCCAAAAGTTGAGGACATGGTCTGTAATCGCATTTCTTCACTGGCAATGGAAGAAATAGCCTCATCTAGAGTTGGCCACTCTTTGGCTGCAAGTATTGTGGCTCGTCGATGTTCAAACTCGAAATTTAAATCATAAAGAAAATCAACAATTCTACGCCTATCAACCCATTTCTGTACAGCCTCAGCATCTTCAAAACAAGCTAAAGAGAGTGGATCAAAAAAATCTAGATCAGACCATAACCTTTTAATTTCAGATACAAACTCAACAATGGACAAACTCCCTTGTTTCAGATCCTTAAGCTCACATTGTATATTATGAGCATGCATAGTATTCTCCTGTTAAGAATGCATTATTGCCAAAGCAGTCCAAATTTCATATGCACTTAATTGCTAACTTTTCCACAGTCTTAGCTACCTGTGGAGTCATAGAACCCAGCAACCAAGCTGACACCAAGGAATTATTGTTTTTCCATCTTTTTGCATCAATTCCCATTCCATTAGGCCTTTTCAACTCACATGTAATAAACCCTTCAAGATTTCTAGATTCCAAAATAAGGTATGGAGAGTATAACTAATATTCTCTCCTCCAGAATTGCCCACATCCCTTTGTATATGTTTATTTAAAAGGACCTCAAGGTCACTCAAAGTCAGTGCAGTTGGATTTATCATACCAAAAATACTGGTTCTAGGAATAATTGTAATAACTCAAAGTCAAAGAGGGAAGGAAAAAAACCTTACTTGAGAAAACACTTAGGTGATATGCTTAGCACTTCTCGGATAATTCATAAGCATCCACTATCAATCATATTCTGGGATCTGCTTGTATTGATTGAATATGAAAAATAACAATATAAGATCCTTGCCAGCCTAACATCACGACATCACGGTGTACTGATGGCCCATTATACCATACTGTGTTACAGCCAAAAGGAAAACGAGACAGAGATCCCACACTTTATCACAGTCAAAATCGAGGCAGAGATCCCATTGTCCGGTCCTCCTCTTAGGGCATCACGAAGGAGATCGGAGGGAAGAAGGCCGACCGCAAGAAAAGCAGCGCCGACAAAAGATTGAGAGAAGAAAGAGGCGGCAGAGGCTTATAACGACAATAGTGGTGCGACGGTCACAGCATCAACGAAGGCAGCGACGTGGCAACGGAGGTGCGAAGGCCACAGTGGCAAAGGCGACAGCGACGATGTTCGATGCGACGGCCGCAGTGGCAATGGAGGCAGCGACGATGTCCGGTGCGATGGCCGTAGTAGCAACGGAGGCAGCGACAATGTCCGATCCGGTCCTCCTTTCTCTACCAGGGCACGCTGGAAGCAAGGAAAGCAGGGGAAGCAACGGGCTAGGGCATGCTGGAAGCAAGGGAAGCGGTGAGAGATGGGTTGATCTGTCCCGTGCCTTGTGACCATATGATTCGACAACAAGGGATCACGCGACGGGAAGCAACGGCAGAGATGCCTGTGATCACGTGATGGGAAGCAGGGGAAGCCGTGGGAAATTGGTTTAACCGGAAAGGTCGGAGACCGTGAAGAGGTTTAATCGGAGAGGGATGAAATTTTAGGGAAGAGAAGGGTGGATCGAATGCTCTGATACCATGATAGATCTAAGATTTAAAATAATCCTCATACTTTCATGAGAGGATATTCCGATAAATTTATTAGAAGAAAAATTACATACAAGAAACATTAAAGCTCAAAAAAAATTTAAAATATGCGGGATCCATATGGAATATCAGTTACGATGCCAATAGAGTGCATGTTTCACGAAAAAGAAGAATCCAATCTTTCTTCGTGCAAAATCAGCGCACGGGATCACCCGTCTGATGCATCTCAAGGCATCCCGAACTCCCATTTATTTGCTGTTATAAATCTCAAAGCAAATTGGGCGATGATTCAATGATGGATTCGTACAAAAGGAATGCGAATCCTTCTTTCCCGTGGAAGATACATCTCCGTCTTCATGGGATGCAGGTAATCATGATCCAGACGATTCTCCTTTCATTTTTTTTTTTTTTTTTTAACAAATAAATAAATAAAAAGATACAGATGTAAGGATAATAGGATGTCATACATGGAGGACAAGGGTTCAAATCCACTTGCACATGATTTGACCGCATACGAGAGTGCTTTCGATGCTTGTTAACGTACTTTTGATCAATTCTTTCATAGCTTAAATTTTGTATGAGGGGTAAATGTTTAATAAAATAAGATATTTCAATATGTACAACATGAGATCGATACCTAATGGACACAATCTCTTGTCGTAATTTATGCTTTTAGATTTTTTTTGTTTTTTGTTTGCATGGTGGACCTGACCTGACGTATAAACATATCAAGATATTCTCTCTCCCCGGCCGTACACGCTGATCTGTCCCTTTTCTCCTTGGTGACATAAGTTTCGTATTGATGAGTCTATGTCAATATGTACTAAGGTTGCACAAGGAGTGGCATACGTTAAAAGACTGATAGTTACTTCTCGGGAGACCATTCATCATAGAGATATCTCTCTTTTCAATAATACTAAATAAATACAAGATTATGTTATGAAAACATTTAAGATCGAGTTAATCTCATGTTCATTGGTGTGGTTCAAATTGAAAATATTTCGTTAATAGCAACTCCATCCATGATCATAAGCTCAACAATAGTAGTAATATATTCTGCATCGCCCGTTTTGGACAATGCCAATTACAGCAGCGTGTTTGCGTGAGAATGGAAAATTCTATTTGCCGTCCCTTTTTTTTTCCATCCATTTTAAACTTTACTTTTACTAAATCTCGCTTCTTCTTCTCTTCTTCTTTTGTCTTTTTGGTTTTGGATGTTATTCTGCTCGAATGTTTGAAAATTTTGTGAATCAAACTTTGCTTGCGAGTTCCGTGAAGTGTCTGTATAGTCACTCTTACTTTTCATCTTGAATCAGGTGACCTAGATTTTAGATGATGCTGACATCACCTTTTGAGATCTTTGCTTGTTGGTAAGACCTTCACTTGTTTAATAGTCCAAAATTTTACTTGCATAATTTCGTATTGATGAGTCTATAATTGATGACTAAGGTTCACTAAGGAGTGGCATACGTTAAAAGACTGATAGTTACTTCTCGGGAGACCATTCATCATAGAGATATCTCTCTTTCAATAATACTAAATAAATACAAGATTATGTTATGAAAACATTTAAGATCGAGTTAATCTCATGTTCATTGGTGTGGTTCAAATTGAAAATATTTCGTTATATGCAACTCCATCCAATGATCATAAGCTCAACAATAGTAGTAATATATTCTGCAATCGCCCGTTTTGGACAATGCCAATTACAGCAGCGTGTTTGCGTGAGAATGGAAAAATTCTATTTGCCGTCCCTTTTTTTTTCCATCCATTTTAAACTTTACTTTTACTAAATCTCGCTTCTTCTTCTTCTTCTTTTTGTCTTTTTGGTTTTGGATGTTATTCTGCATCGAATGTTTGAAAATTTTGTGAATCAAACTTTGCTTGCGAGTTCCGTGAAGTGTCTGTAACCTAGTCACTCTTACTTTTCATCTTGAATCAGGTGACCTAGATTTTAGATGATGCTGACATCACCTTTTTGAGATCTTTGCTTGTTGGTAAGACCTTCACTTGTTTAATAATCCAAAATTTTACTTGCATATATATATATATATATAATTATGAACCTAACATTCATTCTAGTTGTTAGAACTAATAACACATTTGTTATATGCATAACAAATTATAATATGAGTTTTTTTATCCTGAGATGAGACTAAACTAAATCAAACCATCAAAGACCAAATACAAAGTAAAACTATGCACAAAACTATCACCTAAATATACCATTTAATTTGACCGCATTTCAACTAACTCGAAAGTTGTGTACTGCTCGAGAAAGGCTAAGATCTTATTTTCGATTGCTTTCAGAGGGGCTAAAATCATTTTTTAAGCCTAAAAAATACTTTCGAATGTTATATGAATGTTTGGAAAAAAATATGAAACAACATTCTAATTTTTTTGAGAAGTGGAAGTCTCTAATTGTTAAAAAATCCAATTTAAAGTTTCTCATGAAAGTTGTTTATATGACCAAAATATTTTTGAACTTCGTAGTTATTTTATTGTTTACTATAATATTTATATCAAAACAAAACATATAAATTATAAATTAAGAATACCTTACACTTTATCATACCAATACAAAATTAACATTATATTATAGCACTATATCATTTTATATTATAGTATTATGGTAATATTATGATATTAACATGATATTAAAAAATTATGTTACTATAATTATTATATTATAATAGTCACATTTTAATAGTACAATATTATTATATTTCTATAATATTATACTATTATATTATAATAATATACTATTTTACTATTATATTATTAAAAACAAATAATTTGTAAATTAAGAATATTTTCTAATAACAATGCTTGATAATATAAAATATTAAAAATATTATGCAATGCTCTATATTAATATTTTTAAAAATCAAAAAAAAAATTCATAATTGGATTATCGAATAAATATTAAAATTCAATATCATTTAAGGAATGTTGTTATCAAATAGTGATTGACTTTTTGTTAAAAAAAGAAAAAAATTAGCAGCAAAGCTCAAAAATCCCTGTCAGGAAACTTTAATATCAATATTAGTCCTGAACAGGAGTTAAATTTATATCGACGGGAATGGTTGATTGGACGTTTCACGAAACATTTGATTTATTTCTGATTTCTCGATCATGCCCTCCGACCATCACAGCTCTCCAAACCGGTTCCCTCCGTTACAAACATCACCCCCTCAGCACGTGACGCGTACAGTCCCCGTGCCCCAAAACAACCAGCTTTTAACCTTGCTTTCACGTACTAAACCCTTTATTAGCATGTGGTTCGTACGACCCCCATTCCATCCCATTTAAGTCCAAAGTCTGTGCGCTCGCTAACCTCCAAGCAAAAAAACCAGAGGCCCAGCAAGACCGACCCCGTTATTTTTTAAAACCCCCCCCCCCCCCCCCCCCCCCCCCCCCCCCCCACCATTCCAACCCTTTTTTTTTTTTTTTTTTTTTTTTTTTTTTTTTTTTTTTTTTTTTTTTTTTTTTTTTTTTTTTAAGAGAAGGAGAAGGAATAAATTTCGATTGTCACTATCCCTTCGAATCCCATCCCCATCAGATTATATTCAATGCAAGCCACATGTTTCATGTACTCTCCTTATCTTTCAATGAATACGTTAGACATCACTAATACGCCAGAATAGAATATTTTTTTTAATTTAAAAAATTCTAAAATTGGAGACAGCCTCCAATAATGCACGGTACCTGAAAAAGCATAATGGCTCTACATCTAGTCATCTGATGTTGCATTAAATTAAATGGTTTAAAATAACCTTCCCCTCCAAAAGCGGCCACCCGAAAAATAAAGCTCTCTCACCCCCAGCAGCTGCTGCTGCTCCGCTGTCCCGCAACAGCTGCTGCAACGGTCAGTCGCAACTCAGTCTCAGACCCACCGATAAGGGCGAGGAAACAAACCCCCCCCTCTCATTCTTTTTTTCAAAACAATATTTAAAAAAAAATAATTCAGGAATTAAAATTATTTTAAAAATATTTATAAATTTAGATTTTTTTTTGTGATGAAGGATGACAAGTCTAAAGTTATGGATTATATCTACGATTTCAGGTCGATGATATGGGTACTCAAAATTATGGGTTCAACCCACATAATAATTTCATTGTAAGCGGTAGCAAGTGTATTGCGGATTTAGGTGCATTTCACTTCTCTACATGACCTAGATCATCATGAAAGAAACATGTTATTTTCTTCCAAAGTCTTCACACGTTTCTTGATGAACTACCCCAATTGCATCCTAGCCGGATGTTCCCAAACCCTAACCACCTGACACTAGGAAAAAACCTAAAAAAAAAAATTATGTTCAGGCATGGTCGACTGTGTGGCTAGTCGACCGTTCAAAACCGGAGCAAACCGGTTAATGGCAGTCCACCAACCCGATCTACCGCACCTGGCATAGGTTGGTCGACCACCCTCTGTAGCGATCGATTGGTTATAATTCGAGAGAACCTGGTTGAAGGCGGTTGAGCACCTTGGTCGATTGCCTGTGCAGTTCAAACTTGGTCGACCGTCACTATTGCGGTCGACCAGCAAAAAGCCAAAAACATCCGGTTGAGAGGCCGGCTCTTCACTATCCATGAGTGTCGTTTCAACCTAGTCGACTGGCCTTTAGGTAGGTCGACTGGTTCAGCTTTTAAATATTTGTTTTTCTTGTCATTTCAATGTTTAATTAAAAATTTAAGTTACATTAATGAATTTAAATGTTTTAGTGTTTAAGCACACCATTGGATTTACATTGTTTAGGTTTTTAGGGTTTAAATATTTTAGATTTTATGATTTTAGGGTTTATGATTTTAGGATTTTTTGTGTTCGCTATATATAGTACGGGTTTTATTGGTTTAGTATTTATATTTTAAGATTTAGGGTTATATAATTCAGCATTTAGGATTTTAGTGTTTGTATTTCATAGTTCGGGCGATCGTGGCACTGTCTTCGAATCGAGCTCCAGCTTTGTACCACATCTAGCCTAGGCCTCAAACCAAGCCAATGGCATACCGGAGCTTTGTACTTCATCTATCAATTAGTTTAAAAAATTGAAACTTAAAACTTAGCATACGTCAAAAAAAATACAAAAAGGCAAGTGCAGCAGATGAAATCTTTGATTAATGAAAAACTCTATATATACATGATGGTCCTAATAAATTGAGATATATAGAAAAATTAAAAAAAATCATGTGCCACATGGTGGCCGTCCCCTCCTCCTTGCTAGTTGCTTTTAATGATGTGATAGTCCTGGCTCATTCGGCTCTACAGCTTTAGAAGTATGGTACTCAATGTCAGTCGTAGATAGGATCAGAATGTCCTCATCCATATATTTTCCTGTATCATATGGAAGTCCCGATATATAAGATCCTTCTTTACATACTGGAAGTGTACAGTAAACAGATGTGAGCTGGTTGACATCATGAGGCATGCACGTAGATGACGATGCATATGGGGGTACTCGTGGAACTGCTTCATCGTCAATGGAGAGGTAACATGTCGACCTCACTTATGCATAGCCAGAGGTGGTGCTCCCAATGATGATGGATATCCATATGGCATAGGCATTTTATCCCCTCCTACTATGTGATGACCATATGGATACACTGCAATCCGTCTCTGCTCATTGATGACATATAGAATGGACGTACAAAGATCTGGAATAGTATGCATCGAGGTCAGATGGATCAGCGTGATCATAAATATGAACCACATCATTATTCTGTAATAAACAAGCAGGTAATGAATAATATGACAAAGAAACCAATAGTTTACTATCCCTTTAGAAAATTAAAATTATTAAACATACCAGAAAATCAAATATGACACCCCCGTGACACATAAATCATTGGATGATGTGATAGTATCACTATATATACAATCACTATAGTCCATAATACCGTTAACTATATAACCGTCAACGATATAATCCTGGTGACTCCCCCATAAATGGACATAATGCCAATGCACGTCAGCCCAGTCCTGCTTAGCACGACCCCTAAGATCATACCGGTGTAACCTAGCATCGGTATCACAAGTTTCTAGAATCGGTTGATGGATACCAAACTGGTACAAAACTCTATCAACAAAGTGTCACTCCACAATATGAAAATAGATGAGTGGCACTCAACATCGCAAAATATACTGCTCGTCTAAATAGTAATCTGGTAAAGAAGCAATGACATCGGGAGTATATGGTTGCCATATAAGCTATAAAAAATGATAAATTATAAATAATTAACAAAGCAACATTACGTCATGTAATATAAAATATAATAAATTATAACATATCTACATACTTACCTGGTCTCTATCCATCCAGATGCCAATGGTATAAGATAAGCATGTGCATCGAGACTTATGTAACATCAAACATGTCTCTCCATCTGTACATACAACAGCATAAATATATGATATTTATAGAGTAAAAGATAGCAAGTAAAACTATTTACTACTTACCTCCTACCCAACAGTCCAAGTGGCTGTGGCTCCTCAACATGTAATCTACGTGGGACTATAAATGAAAATCGCTTCCATGTCCACAACTGTAACAATATAAGAAAACCTGCAATATCCTTTGCATCTTTTTTACTTGCCTTGTATATTTTCATGTACAACCATGCAAGGCAAGCACTGCCCTAACTATACTATCCAGCTGCCTCTAAATTTTCAAGTAATAATAAAAAAATAATACTCATCATATACTGTGATTTCTCTGCAAATGAACACCAACCAAATATTTGTACAATATATGCCATGGCATAACACTATAAATATAACTCATTAGCATGAAGGGGGTAACTCAGGAAACTACTCTGCTAACCATGACATATTCAATTACGCACCATTGAGTTTACTTGTAGATAGGTCAACACTCAACAACTGTACACATACCTGATGCTAATCAAAGCATGTGTTGCCCATAACGGGTAGATCATCAACCCATGATCCCAATAAAATTGATACATTCTCTAGGGTGATAGTGTACGCCCCCTGAGGTAGATGAAAGGTATGTGTCTTCGGGTGCCATCGCTCGACCAACGTTATAATGAGATGCCAGTCGAGCTGCATAAATCTGATATAGTTGAATCCTTAAAAACTAGCTTGCCACAAATAAACCTCCATGCATCCATCTAGTGGCATGGACCTACTGAAAGAAAACCAGTGCAATGGACGCCTACCCTAGGCATGCTACACTAAGGAGTAGGTATTGCATAATTAAAATTTTTAAACATGCATACGGAAAACCTACTCATGCACAGGATCTAACATAAACATGATGCATGTAACTAATATACATGCATGTATAGGCAAATATAATAATTATAAATAATATGATAAAATCTAGATCTAAACATGCATGATAACAAAAAGGAAATAATATACCTTATAGAGCTTCCTTTTTGTTCTGAATTTGGATCGAAGCAGGAAAAAGCCGACTCCCTTCAACAGCAAATCAAGACAGCTGGTTGAACTCGTGCAGTCTTCAGAATAGATCTGCAAATAGGGCTTCAATTTGATTTGCAACAGCAAGAAAAAGAGAGGATCGATCCAATCTCTCAAGGTGTCCAAATGTCCACCCTCTAAAGTATCCACGCATGGGCTCTCGTTGATCTAACTACCGGATGGATGCTAGTCCTCTGGAATAAAAAATAGGTCATGGAAATGTGAAGCAGGGAAAGCCATAAAACTTCACGGATGGTCTTCTCCAAAACCACCCATACTCCACCAAGAGCATACAATGGAGAAACAAAGAATAGGGAAGGATTTCATGGACGCCCTACAAATTTTCTGCACTCAGAAAACCATCCCAAAAACTCTCTCACATACCGTAATAAATCGCTCTCTGCTCCTCTCTTATCCCATGCTCTGTTCTTTACCTCCCCCTCATCTCACGGCCTTCCACCAAAAATATGAGAGGCTGAGAACACCCAAGAATGCAAGGAAGTCACCGTGAGAGGAGTAGAGATAAAACCCAAACTCCTTTGAAAAGCATTTGAATCAATTTTAAGAAACTGGGAACCGCAGGCTTGGAAGAGAATAAGAGGGCAAAAACACCGTGAAAACAGGGACCAAGAGGAAGGAAGACGTGCGGGAGAAAAACACCATGAGACCCATTCCAGATTGCAGTGCTATGGATGAAATCCCAAGTAAGATTCGATCTCAGGCTGTTCTTATCCCATGCGGCATCCGATCTACTTCAGTTCTTATCCCATTCACATGGTAAAACAGAGCAACCGATAGCAAGGGGCTCCATGGAGTCACGTTTAATGAGATGTCACACATCCCACTTATAAATCACATCAGTGTCACCACACTTCCTTGGTCAAGAGGACAACCAAACGATGTGAACCACAACAACCTACACTTGATACATTGCCGTCCTGTACAATGTATCCTTTGGTTGTGAACCTTTTTAAAAGACCACTCGATATATCATCTCTATATCGAAGTCAGTGCAGTCCTAAGGACTTCATCACATAAATAGAGCTCATTACAGGGAAATGAATAATGTGATGAGCTGCCAAAATAAAGTTTTATTAATTCATATACAAATTACAATACCGAGCACAACCGCCTACAGTCTAAGTGATTGGCTTTGGGACACAATTTCCAACACCTACGTAGTGCCAGTTCCCTACGCAGACATGTGAGAAAGCCTAGATCCTATGGAATAAATGAAATTATTTTAATTTAATAAACTAATAAAATTTATGCAAATGTTAATGATATGAATATGTACCTGACCATCTTATATGTCGATCGATCGATGGATAGTCTAGTCATATAATCCTTATCATCTACCGGTCCTGGATCCATCTATAACAACTGCTGAAAACATTGAAAGAAATGTTACTAAAAAATATCATTAACTACATACTATCATTAGTATGAAATTTATGCAAAAGGTCTTTGACCGTACAATATAAAAATAAATTTCAAAAACAAAGCTACATAGTATACATAAATTTAAACATTAAGGTAAATTCTAATGTCCAAAATACAAAGTTAACCACAACAATCAACACTATATCAAGTAAAAGATACACTGAACTGCATCACTTATACATAAATATTATTATAAAAAGATGCAGCACAATCATCCCAACCAAAAGACGCGTTATCATAGCATTACTTTTTGCCACTTCTTTAATTTTGGAATATAACTTCCTGGATTTCAACCTTAATTCGTTAATTTCTATTCTAATATCTCGAAGTGAATCATCATCTAATATTGAGGTGGCCAGTCTTGATTGAATATTTGTAGGAAAACACCAATCTTGGAAGTGATGTTCTTCACAAGTATAGTATAGCCTGTTTGGATTTTTTTTAGAACCTGATATTTTATTAAAGCTGTACGATTGCAGTGGCATTTTTGGTTGAAATACACAAAATAAGGTAAACTACCCAGAGAACTTGAACTCATTTGAGACATCATGTCTTCTTGCGTATAGATAAATGAGCATGTTATATCATGTTATATTCAATCATTTACATTAATTAAAATTCACCATCTTGACATCTGATACCATAACATTTATTTCAAATAGCAAAATAAGGAAGATTAAAGTGACGTATTACATTTCATTCTCTATTTCTTGGACAAGTCTGACTATAATATCCTTCTTCATTACAACTTTGATATCTAGGTCTATTTCCAACTTCTGTCTAATCTATTTTACCTCTAAGTCTCGATGAGCATGGTCGATCCTGCTTTGTAGGCATTCTCATTATGGTATTTTCATCATATCAGAAGTTGAACGGGGCCAATATTTTTAATGCGGGATAGGTTTAAACTGGTGACTATAATTTTGATAGTAATCATATAGAGTGTAGCATTGATTAACGTACCACCAGAAATCAATTGCTACGTGAGCACAGGAAACCAGTACATGCAAACAAGATAAGTGATAACGCTACCACTTTTGGTACGTATATGTCCGCTCCAATACCAAACTATCTGTACTACAATTTTTTTATAAATTACTGATTTGATGATATATTCAATATAATAAGAAGATAAATAAAAAAAGAGTTGTCAATAATTTTATCGGAATATTATTGCCTTTGTTCAAATAAAGACCATGCAATGCCATTTGAACTTGAAATACTCACTTGTCTCGTCAAATCTTGTCATGTTATGAGACATAACTATGGATTGGTTGGCGCTCACACAAGTAATGACAAAAGGACTAAATCTTTTACCCCTAAATAATGCATTCTCTGCCTACACACGTCGGCCATCAAAATATGATACAAGATGAAAGAAGGTAAGTTGCACAAGTGAAGTTATAGGCAAGAAGTGAGCATTTTTTAGTACTCCATTAAAACATTCAGATAAGTTAATGTCATAGTTCCAAATCTTCGATCATCATCATATACAAGTATCTATTTTTTCAAAGGATTTTGTTCAATTATCGAATGGCTTCGAAGTTTATTTTTTCAATCTTACTTAGATACTTGGTAAATTTTTGACCTGTATTTGCATCCTGATTTTTTTAACCAAATATCTTAGTTTTGCATCTCAGAATGTTATTTAAAATTGCTTGCTACATGATATGCATTTGGTGGCTTCCAACCAAAATATTCATTTTCCATTACATACAGTATACCTGGATGCTGATATGAAATTAAACAGCTATCTTACCTGAGGTAACATGACATCTTAGGCAAGCTAAAAACCAATCTCATGTATCAGCTGACTCTTCATCTACTATACCAAGTGCAAGTAAAAATATTTAATTGTTTCCATTCATAGTGGTTACAATCAGAATCTTCTTCCGGTACTTTTTATATAAGAAAGTAGCATCAATACTAATTATAGGCAGACAATATTTAAAACCTTCTATTGATGGTGCAAAGGCTCAAAAAATATGATCAAATGCTGCATATACTAGAAGACCAATAAGTGTACTTATGAATTTAACCCAACATCCAGGATTAAATTCTTCTATAGCATGCAACCACTTGGACAATAAATCATAAAATTTATCACAATCTCTATATACCATTCCCATTGTTTTTTGCTTCGCCTTCCATAACTTTCTATACATGGGAATATAATTGAATTTGTTCTTTATAATTGCACCAATAGCGGCAATAAAAATTATTGGTGCTTCTTTCATAAGATCCAATATTTCATTTACAATCAAGTTGGAGTCTAGTCCAGAATGATCTTGAGAAAGCATAGCAAAAAATATGTATATAGACTAACATATTATGTGATTTCAAAATAATTGCCTTGATGCTTACATGCACGAAGCTTCCAATTACAAGCCGACTTTCTATTTTTATATTTGACAACTCATAGATATGGCTTGGAGTCAACAACCACAAATTCATGATTCATGTCAATTGAATATTGTTTTACTGCAGTTTGTAGTTCAACCTTATCATTAAAATAGAGCCCTTTACACAACTACTCACCTATTTTCCATATCAAATTTCGTGCATGCAACCAGCACACATTGAAGTATTATTAGTTGCCCAATAAAATTGACTAAATATTCTAGAAGGAGAACGCTAGAAAATTTGGAACTCTAGTATCATGTGGACTAGGTATGTCATGCGATGTGCTAGCTTGCTGACCATCATTTTCCATGCCCTTCTCATTTTGTACATCATCTTCAAAAAAATGGTTATCTAAATAAACTATATCATCAACATGTGTGTAACATAATGCTTGTCCGATAATAATCTCAGGCATATCACTATCCACCATAGCTACTTGTTTATCTATGTCTCTCAAATCGATATTTACTTGGACATTATCAGCAACATATAGACTGGATGACACAAAATGTTTGGCGATATCAGTTGTTATTCATATATCTTGACCAAATTCTTGTTCATCATCATTATCCTACTCAGGAGCAAATCCAATATCCTCAATAGGTTGCACGTCTATATATAACTCTTCATCAAATAGACATGAATGTAACTTTTCGGTTGAGAAGACTATCTCAATATCCTCATCATCCATAACTGGAATCGATTTGTATTTCATTACTGTTAGTTGTACTACTTGTGGATATTTGTATACTATTACTATTTTATTCAATCTTTGATCAAGATGGAAGACTCTGTATAACTTATCTTCTAGCTCCTCAAATATAGGGGTGCAAATGGATCGAGTAGAATCAGGTCATGAGTGACCCCAATCCAATCCAGTTCTTTGATCGAGTTCTAATATTAGACCCAGATCCAATCCACTAGAAAATCGGGCCAGGTCGGGTCGGGTCACTATTAGAATTTTTAACCCAATGGATCATTCGGGTTGGATCGGATCCATAAATAACCTAGTTCTAATCTAAACAAATTAGAATTAAATATAATCTAGATAAAATATAGATAACTATATTTCAATTATTATATAGCCAACTATTATTAACCATAAAATAGATAACAAATAAAATTATTTTTAAAATAAATAAGATAAAAAAATAATTATAACTCTATTTTTATGTTAAAAATAAATATTGGGTTAGAAAACACAGTAGGGAAGAAAAATAAGGAAAAATAGCAAGGGGAAGTGGTTGTTTGAAGAGGGTGGCTAGGGTTTTGGAGAGCAGGACCGCGGTTGGAATCAGTCGCAGGACACCGGGAAGAGGAAGGGCTCACACAGAATTCCTTCAAGCACACAGCAGGTAGCACATAGCAATTGGAGAATTCAAGTATTATTTCATAATAAAATTGTTCTTCATACAATATACTAGGGCCCTTTAAATAGACTCCTAGACTTGGCCCCCAAGTAAGGCTAAAAAAGATATTACATAGGAGTTTTAATCCCCATCCAACTCTAGCTAGAAAATAAGGAAAACTAGGTAGAAGAAATCCCTAAAATTTCTCCCCTCTCCTCTTGCCTTGGTCGGCCATGGGAGGTGACCCTAGTGGCCGACCAAGGGTGGTGAGCATAAGTCCTTGGCACCACTTACTCCTCTCCTGGGCCTGGGCTGGCCCAGTTTGCTTCAGGCTACATTTCAGGACTTCGGAGTTTCGGGCTTGTCTCCCGGGCTTCTGATTTCTTCTCCTAGGCTTGTGATTTTTCCTCCTAGGCCTTCCATGATCCTCATAGCTTTAGTTGGGTTAGTCTTCACTTGGACTGGCTTGGTCCTCACTTGTATGAGTCATTATTGGACATGTACCGAACTCCGGAAAATGACTAGCTCAACATGAGCTGACTAGTACAGGACTCAAGTGATAAAAAAAATAACTTAGATGGACTAAATCTTTATTACAAATGGACTATGATGCTGTTAATTGATCCACAGAGGGTTGAGAAGCCTCTGTCTTATTCCGGTGCCTTGTGTCTCCACCAAATAGCCTTTGCTGGCTGCCGATCATATTCAATATCATATGGTTCGTTAACAATAGAATCATTAATATGGCTTAAAGCAATGATGATTTCTTCCAAGTTACACTACATGTATAACAAATAAGCCAAACATAAATACACTATCAAACAATAATTAAATTATAATCTTGTAGATGTATAATATAAGTAATGCTCTAAAAATAATAATGCTAGAATAGTCATTTAGGTTATGGCAAAATGCATATTAATCCATAACAAATTATGCTACACATATTAGTATGCATGTCATTTTCAGGTGGACTATCAATAAAAAAATTATTAACTTATCAACCTATCAAAACTATTCTAATAATTAAGAATAGCCATTTTAGACTACATTTTAGATTAAGTCGAATTAGTTTCGGTCTATGACCTAAATTTTTCATACCATGCCTAAGCCTAGCTTGTAATTGGCTTAGCATATATAATGGATGTCTACTTATCATTGAGTAGGAATTGGAAATTATCAATTATTGCTAAAGGGTTGAGACTTGATAGACCTTCTTATGAATGATTTGTTTATATTTTACGAGCTTCTACGTACTCCTGCTATAAGTAGAACCACCTATTACATATTCAATTCATCCTTCTATTCTAATAAATAAATAATTTATAATAACTACAAACTTGCTATCAAGCATTTCAGTTGATAACAAATTAATTACATATATCATAAGCAACTTTTTAATCTTAGTGACAAATAATAATAAATTAAATTAATAAAATAAATTACAGATTTGATTAAATGATGATGGTGATTTAATCATGATTGGACTCGTCAAGGCAACTTGCAAAAAATAAAATTTATCAATTAATAACAATCATGGCCTAATAAAAAATCTTAATTTATATTATAATTTAATATTAAGATTTTTTAAAATAATATTTTAATTACAATTTAAAAAATACTATGTGCAGAGAAAAATAAATTAAAGAAGATTAAATGGCCGAGATCAATATGTACCAGGAGGATTCAGATGCCATATTCGACTTAAAAAAAAACCATGGAACAATCGAGAATCGGTCCACGGTTCTTAACGGTCAATCGAGAGGACTTGGTTGGGAAGTTTGGGAGCAAGAGGGAGATCGGCAGACCGGAGCATTATATACAAAGTTACCAAAAAAAAAAAAAAAAGCAGAATAAAACTATGGACTAGTGCAAAAAAGAATTTGAAGGGGGAGCACTATGGGTGGCTGACCGAGAGAAGGGATCAACGGAGAATATGGGCGACTGGAGGGGAGAAGAAGGCTGGTTGTTTAGGTTTTCTTAGATCTAAGGGAAAGAACTCAGTTTTAGTTAGATCTCGTACCACATTGCTTGAACAAACAAAAAAATTAAATAACAAAATTGTTGTCGAGTTTGGGAGCAAGATATGGGACCGGCTGACCGGAGCATTATTTTCTGTACAAAAAATTTAAAAAATCATTGTTGATGTTGAATCTCTCTCGATCGGTTGGAGTGATCTTTCCGTCGTTAGACCGCCGCGAATCAGGACCTGCAACACAGATTTCTGACTGGAGGTTTTCCGGCGGGGGACACTCCGATGCCAAAGTCAGAAGAGACCCAAGCAACAGCAGAATGGAAAGCTTGTAGAAGCAAAAAATGAGAAAGAAAGGGGATCGAAATATCGTCTCCAAAAACTCCGAGTTCGGATTCCTGGAGCGTTCCCTCTGTTAATGATACGAAGCCGAATACTTAGGATCGGTAACAAGAAGATAACAAATTGAAACCGAATGCTCCTCTTGCCATCTGATACAACCTTATAAATTGATTAATTAATTGAAATAAAATAGGGATATCATAACAACTATGATAAAAATCATGGCCGACTGGCAGGAGGGACCATCGAAGGACAGGTGGAGTAGAGCATTGCATACCAAAAAAAAAAAAAAAAAAAAATAAATAAAATAAAAGGGTTCCTAAATGGGGACCATAACAAAGGATAATGTGAAATGGGAGATCACTATGCTTCGGCTGACCGGGAGGAGGAAGCACCGGAGCACAAGCGATCGACGGGTGGCGTTCTTGAGAGGAGGAGGAGGGTTGGGAGGATCCAAGGAAGAACAAGGTCGGATCTAATGGATGAGAAAGAGCTGGTTGGGAGAAACTAAGGGAGCAGCATTTGTAGGTTCGACCTACAAACCCTTGCCAACCTTTTTCAAGTCGGATTTGGTGGATGCTAAGCAAAGTGGACAATAAGTCGTAGGTTCAATCTATAACTTTTGCCACCTCATCATGAAAAATCCTAGATTTATAAATATTTTTCAAACTAACCTATTTTCATAATTAATTATTTAATCAGTATTATTTTTTAAAAAATTCCTCTTTCTTTCTCATCTCGATTCCCATTTCTTTAGTATTGATTTGCGCTGGTGCAGCAGTGACAACGACGATCAAATCAGACACGCTCAGCAACATCGGGTGGCTCCGTGGAGATAGGGGAGAGAAAAGAGACAGAGATCATTAAAAATTTAAAATTATTAAGTTATGGAGGTTTGAGAGTACGGAGCCGGTAACTTTTTCACCCGCTAGTTTTTCAGAAAAGCTGAAGCCGATGCGGGGCGGGGGCGGGAGGGAAACGGAAGGGAAAAGAAAAGAAAAGAAAAGAAAAGAAAAAAAAAAAGCTTTTATCTTTACCCGGACCCTTCCATCACTTTCTCTCTCTGCTCGCCTCGTCTCCTCACGTTGTCCTTTCCTTCTTCTAATTGAAATTTTAGGACTTTTCTTTCTTCTCTTCTCGAACTACCACCGCCATGCATCGTTCCATCCTTGCCGTGCTCCCGCCCTGACGCTAACGCTAGCGCTAATTTTCGTTCCCTCTTGGCTTGTTTTTCCTTACTCTGCTTTGGTTTTTGGGTTCGGGGAGGATGGGGATCGATCTGAACACGGTTGAGGAAGAAGAGGAGGAGGAGGAGGCAGAGCTACCGGCCGCCGCGCAGGTCCCGGGCCAGGCGCACCGCCGCACTCAGCCGCCGGCGGAGGCGGTGTGCCTGGAGTTATGGCACGCCTGCGCCGGACCTCTGATATCGCTGCCGAGGAAGGGGAGCGTGGTGGTGTACTTGCCACAAGGGCATCTCGAGCACCTCGGCGACGCCGGCGGCGGCGGACTTTTCCGTTACGATGTGCCTCCACACGTCTTCTGCAGGGTGGTCGACGTCAAGCTTCTTGTTCGTTCTGTCTCTCGATTCTCTCTTACTTTTATTCTCCCCAATCTTTTGGGGTTTAGGGTTTTTTGGGGAGTCTTTTTTTGTGGAATGTGGTTGTTTTTTTTTGGCTAATTCCTTCGTTTTCGTTTTCTGCAGGCTGATGCAGCTACAGATGAGGTTTACGCGCAGCTCTTTCTTGTTGCCGAAAGCGAGGTTAGGGTTAGTTTTTTTTTTTTTTCCTTCCCAATTTTATTAAATGTATTGTAATACTAGTTCATTTTTTCAAGGAGAACCATAGGATCAAGTGGAATGTGGCCTTTTATTTTATTGACTTTTTTTTTAAAAAAAATGTTTCGGTCTTTTTAAGATTCCAGTTACTTTTAGAAACATGAGCAGAGACACCTTAAAACCACATACAATGATCCATTTTTAGTTTAAGTGCCTACCAATCAGAAATGAGTCCGCAAATGGATTTATTTTCCTCATGTTTCTGGAAGCTTAAGGTTGGGTAATGGATTTTGTGGGCAATATGTATTCTTTCTCAAGAAAAAGGTTCTTTTGCTTCGTCCTTTTTTCTTAGGTTAGGTGACTCTGATCATGTGATTGTCTCTTAGGAGGTTGAGCGGCAACTGCAGGAGGGTGAAGCTGAAGGAGATGTGGAAGAAGAGGATGTTGATGGTCTTCATAGGTCTTCGATGCCTCATATGTTCTGCAAGACCCTAACTGCCTCCGACACAAGCACTCATGGAGGATTCTCTGTGCCTCGCCGAGCTGCTGAGGACTGTTTCCCTCCTCTGGTAAACGGGGCATTTTAAATCTTTTGCTATTCTTTTGAAGGAATCGGAACTTTGGGCGCGCCTCTCCTGATTGGGGGTTCATGGAAGAAAAGAAAAGAAAGGATTGATGAGGAGAGAAAAAGAAAAGAAATGAAGTTTGTTTATCTTGGAAGTTTAATAGAACTGGAAGTAGAGAAGGAAGGAAAAGAAAGAAAATGATACGGTTTTACTTTTAGAGGGGTAAGATGGGAATTATATAAAGTTTCACTCAAAATAGCAGATTTGAAGGGATTTGTTTTCCCTCCAATTTCTCTCTCTCTCTCTCTCTCTCTCTCTCTCTCTCTTTTTCTTTCCACCTTTTCTTTCCTAAAAGTTTTACAGCTAAGGGAAAAGATTAACTTTCTCTTCTGTTCTTTTCTTTTCTCTCCTATTCTCCTCTCCCGACTAGCATAGGGTGTTTGGCTTGTTTGGTTGTAGATTTTTGAATTTTTTAGTTCAATGCTTGCCTCTAATCTTATTGTTGCTTTCATTTCATTTTGAATTAGGATTATAAGCAGCAGAGACCTTCACAAGAACTTATTGCGAAAGATTTAGATGGTGTTGAGTGGAGGTTTCGACATATTTACAGAGGTATGTAGTTTGTTCTGGAGAATAAAATCCTCTGAGTTCTTCTGTACATTTGTTTCAATTTTGCAGTCAATACACCAAGGTTTATGACAAAATGCCTCGATTCACGTTATCTTTGTACCTTTTAATCTTTTGGCTTGTTGGGCTGCAGCAATGGAATTCAAATATTCCACCGACCTCTTTGATATGTGGACTATTTTGCAGGAGTGATGGAGCACAAAGTTGGCAAAATAATTGTTCGTTAAGCAAATGGAAAATAATACTCAAAAAAAAAAGTTAAATTGAACTTATATGGCTTTGTTCTCTACATAACTTTGCTCAAAATTTTAAATCGTGGAATGCTTCAATGTCCATATAAGCTTCTCTGAAATGCTCATATGGTAAAACTAAGTTTTGTTAGTGATAGCTGATATACTGAATACTTTCTATGCTGTTATCCCTTAAGCATTAGTTCTTTCACATATGGTTTTAATTTCTTAAATGGTTATAAGTTTTTATTGATTTAATCAATTTCTATGTATGTCTTATGAAACCTTTTGTGACATTTGTCATTGCATTATTAGATGATCTTAAAATTGATCCTGATCACTCACATTGCTTTAATTTTTTTAAAACATATTTAAAAATCTTCATTATATTGCTGATTATATGATTTATGATTGTATCTTGCACTGACATATTTTTGACTTGGCTGGTTAACAGGTCAACCACGCAGGCATCTTCTTACCACAGGATGGAGTGCATTTGTCAATAAAAAGAAGCTTGTCTCAGGGGATGCTGTGCTTTTTCTGCGGTATGCATATAAATTGAGGTGAAGTAACACTCCAACACGTGAAGAACCTTTCTCTAAATGATCATCTCTTCCTTTATATTAGGGGCGATGATGGTGAGCTCAGATTGGGAATCAGGAGAGCAGCTCAATTTAAAAATGGCACTCCTTTTTCAGCATCTTGTAGCCAGAGCTTAGATCTAGGCACACTGGCTGCTGTGGCTAGTGCTGTCTCCACAAAAAGTGTGTTCCATATCTGTTATAACCCAAGGTGTGTTTTGTTGTGGCAGAGAATTTAGCTATTTGTATTTATATATAATAACCTTAACATTTTGAACTTGAGAAACCTAATTAAATTTATTTTTCTGTGCACTCGTTGCTGCTTTTTTCTGTGAGCCACATGAGTGTAAAACTTTAGTTGTCTGAGCTGCAAATGTTCTCAATCTGTTTAACTAGCATTAATAATATCAATCTAATAAAAACCTACAATTCTAATCTCCCTCTGTTATTTTTTTTTTCTTTACATCGATAAGAGAATATCTTTAATGTTTTATTAGTTGCTATTGAAATCCTGATAGCTGGATTTAAATTGTTTTCATGTGGTTATAGAAATTGTGTAATCTGTGGATTGACATTAAGAAACTGCTGCAGGGAAATGGTAAGATCTATGCTACTGTTTCATCTTTCAAAATTATTTTTAAATGTGGTTTTGGGTGAGATCTATGCTACATGTGATTGTTCTTAAGCTCCCATTTAGTTGAAGTGCATGGAGTGCACTTGAAAAAGATCACTCTTGACAATTGCTTTCGGAATACAATGCATAGAAATTTACATTTTTATGCTTATTGATACTCTTAACTCGGCAAGCATGTATAGAAATTCTCCATAATGTATGGGTTCAAGTGAGTGTTGAGAAAAAATGTCTCGATTCAGCCCGGAAGGAGCCCAGAACAAGATCTAGAAGGACCCAAACCACGCCCCGTAGGCCCAGGCATCATGGCACACCATACGGTCCACGTGCAGGCATTTTGCATGGTCCATGATGTTTCCCGGGGTTTTCACATGGTTCACGCTCATGATTTGCATTATTAGATGGCTGAGCGCATTCCTAGGTGGGATCCAATGGCCATGGGACGATGCCGACTTGTTTGAGACTTGATCTAGCAAATTTTCAGGCTAATCTCGTGTGTTTGTTGATGATCGGACGGTCGACAACTTTCAGGGAGTCAA
Organism: Areca catechu; assembly: GCA_021397845.1. Taxonomy (NCBI): domain Eukaryota; kingdom Viridiplantae; phylum Streptophyta; class Magnoliopsida; order Arecales; family Arecaceae; genus Areca; species Areca catechu. The sequence continues at coordinate 40,977,504 of CM038039.1, forward strand.
AGATGAGTTGTAGATGGACTAGAAGTCCATTTTCGACATGATTTGAAGCTTTGGATCCTTGTCAAAGTGGTCTTCAATACAAAGACGTACCAAAGGCTATAAAAACGGGGCAGATGGGTCAGGGCACCAGTGTTAGGATCTAGAGAGCTTCTGGAGGCTGTGGCGGTAGTAGAGAAAGCCTGTAGGGGCTAGAGATTTTCTTGAGAGTTGAGAATTTTGTGAGGAATTTAGGATTTTTTATTGAGAGATTGTACGGGATTAATGGTGGGAGTTTTTATCTTGTAACTGTTTATTTTTCTTATAATGAAATCTTGCATGCTTTGATTGTCTTTTATTTTAATTTTCTTTTCTTCTCTTGCGGCATCAACAACGATATTATGATCTTGAAAATGGGGATCCTTATTTTGCACGAGAGATTTTTGAACAAGTGGTATCAGTACAGGTGGTACCACAATAACTGGTATCAAAGTTTCAGGTTGTTTAGATTGTCCATGTTGATCGAGTTTGAAGAAGACGAAGAAGATAGGCATGATCAAAGTCAACATCAGCTGGTTCGATAAAAAGAGTAATTTTTTTTTGCAAGCGAAGGTGAAAGATGTGCTCATATAGCAAAAAGGTTGATCGATGCTCTCATATATGAGATCGGCTATCATGGAGGAGAAAAGTTGGAAGCGACTTTAGATACAGGTGGTGAGTATGATCTGCTTGTATTTGATGAATGACATGATTTATGTACTGAGCGAGATTTTTTCGATGGTGATATGGACAAAGCTCGAAAAATTGTACATGACAGTTTCTTACCAATATGCTTTCTTTGAAAGTAGTTTTATCAACCGCGGATGAGCGAAGGATAGCATGCAGGAGGATTTGAGCAACTTTCAGAGGATCCTCACCGATCTCAATATTGGTGAGAAGGTTGAAGATAAAATCGGGGCGTTGATCTTATTATCATCACTTCCACACTTCTTTGAATCCTTGATGACCCCTTTTATAATAAAAAAAGAACCATCAAGATGGACGTTACTTCCAGAACGAGGTTCTTAGGCTGGAGAACCAAGTTTCGAGTTTAGACGGGAACTCAGCATTGACGGTCTTTGGAGAAGTTGGTGGTAAAAGGCGAAGCAATAGAGGATTGCGAGGTGGGTGGTCCAGGTCGAAGGATACTAGCAAAATCAAGTACTACCGGTGCGACGAGCTGGGCATCATATCAGAGATTGTTCATAGCTCAATAATTGAACGAGGGCTACTGTGATGGTGGTCGATGATAGTAATAGTGATGGATATGGTGATGCACTTGTGGTATCCAATAAGGTATCTTCTTTTTAGCAGTGGATTTTAGATTCTGCATGTTCTCATCATATGTGATGTGGCGGGATCGCTGACGTGGGATCCCTGTCAGACGCCACGTCGGACGAAGCTGCCACGTGGGACGCCTCTGCCCAGACTCCTCCGCCCGGCCGCGCTCCCTCCGGGTCGAGATGCCGTGGCCAAAGTCGAGCTTCGCCTCTCCTTCGTCCGGCCGCGCTCCCTCCGGGTCGAGACGCCGTGGCCGAAGTCGAGCTCCGCCTCTCCTTCGCCCGGCCGTGCTCTCCGGGTCGAGACGCCATGGCTGAAGTCGAACTCCGCCTCTCCAGATCGGCTTCATCTCGAACGAAGAGGTCTGCGGTTGGGAAAGTCGCCGCTCTCCCTGGATGGTGGTCCGACACCCGAGGATCGCGAAAAGACGCCTGCCAAGTTGCGATGATGGTCCTGGCTGCCACTTGTACCAAAATTGAAAGAATCCCTCGATCGAGGCTCTGTGCTCCCCACCAACCGTCTGCACCTTCTGAAAGAGGAAGTCAACCAGCAGATCCGGGTCCAGAAGGCGGTGGTCCTTCGATCGAGGCCCTGCTAAGTTATCCGAAAGGGAGAGACCAGAAGGAATGTCAGAGCAAACGGTAGGTTCCATACCACAAATAAGAAAAGACAACCCGTCCACGGCACGAAACATCGCTGCATGCTCCCGTAAGCATGGAGAAGATCCCGAGGTAAGCGGCGCAATGATCCTGGCAAAAAGGGGTCTTCTAGATTCAAACGAGGTAAGTGAAGCTAAGTTCAGATCCAGTCGAGTGAGGGCCAACGAGCAAGAATAGGGCAGCGCATAGGAAGACCACTGCACTAGGCTACTGCAAATTCCCAGGAGGGGTCTTGATGGACACAGCCGCTTAGCTCAAGCTCTCCTTTGCTACCACTCCCACACTCTGCTCTCGACCCACTCGCACTTTCTCATTTCATAAATTCTCCTAGCATGGAGTCCATCCTCGGGTCTCGACCTGGAGGATCTGTTTTCCTGGATTATCACTGACTTGATCGTCGAAGTGCCCTCGCCGGGATCATCGTCCCGGGTCTCTAACTCTGTTTTGCAGGTTTGGGCATCTGAGCAAGATTCTGAGCGACAGGAGCGCAGTTTGAGTTCGACCTCAGCTACATACCACGATAATCGGGCGGCAACAGATTGGCGCACCAGGTAAGGGGGCAGGACGCATTCTGATCCAACTCAATCCCCTTGCAAGCAGTCCCTTGGGAGGATGGTGATGACGCGAGCGAGAGAACTCTCCACCAGCCATGCAGGAGATCCCCTTTCCCGTGGGGACTCGCATAGTTCAGAAGGGGAGCTCCCCGCTCCATCTCAACCACCTCCGGCGGATGCTCAGTTGGCCGCACTCACCCAGCAAATGCAGATGCTCACTGCAGTGATGTGTCAGCTGCAACACCAGCACCGGTCCTTGGCTACCCACCAGCAGCCAGGAACTCTCGCGGCCCAAGCCGCTGTACCGCACGACAGCTTGCGGTCCTTCCAAGGAAGGCCCTCGCTGCCGCGAGCCATAGCAGACCGTCGGGGAAGCCACAGGACCCCGGCGAAGAGACATTGGATTGGGTCCGTCGACCGGGAGAGCCGATCTCCGACCTACGAGCAGGATGCTGCTTAGCACCCTTGAGGTCGCAGAGGCAAGGCCTTTCGTCGCAACCCCCCTCGACAAGTATATTCACCTCCCCCGTCGGCCTTGGTGGAGTGATCAACCGATGAAGCCATCAGGCACTTGGCAGAGAAGCGCCTGGAGAAACAAGAGCGCAGGCTGGCGGACCTACCCCACCAGTTTGCCAATCTGCAGGGCTCCACCAGCGAGCAGCGGGCTACGACACTCGTCCCCATTTCTCTTGAGAAGTTCAAGAGGAACCGATTCCGGGTCGGTTTCGTATGCCGCAGGTGGATCCTTACGACGGGACCACCGATCCCCTGGACCACTTGAGAGCTACAAGGCCCTCATGAGAGTCCAGGGCGCGATCGATGCCCTCCTCTGCGTCGCCTTTCTTGCCACTCTCCAGAAGGCAGCTTGGGTATGGTTTACCCGCCTTGAGCCGAAGAGCATCAATTGTTTCACTCAGCTGGAGCGAAAGTTCGTGGCCTACTTCGATGCTTGCTGGAAGGTGCCACGAGAGGTAGACTGCATCTTCTCCATCAGGCAACAAGACCACGAGCTCCTACGGGACTACGTGGCCTGCTTCAAGTTTGCCGCGCTGGAGATCTACAACCTTGATGAGCTAGTTGCTATGCTGGCGTGAAGAGAGGGCTCAGGATTTCTCGCCTGACCTACTCTCTTGACAAGAAGCCCTCCAAGACGTACTTCGAGCTCCTCCTCCATGTTCAGAAGTACATCCGCGTTGAGGAGGCAGATTGCATGAGGGAGCTGGACGGTAAGCCATTGAAGAAACCAGCTCCCGGGGAGACGTTCGGGACGCGGAAGCCCGAACCAGCCATACCGAACTTCCGCCAGAGGCCGAAGCCGAGGAGAGACCCTATCCCGGAATAAAGGTTCACGCCCCTTCTCGCCTCGAGGATGAAGATCCTCATGGAGATCGAGGGTGAATGCTACCTGAAGCGCCCACCTCCACTGAAGCCGTCTACCGGTTGCGACAGGATGAAATATTGCCAGTTCCACTGCGATCACGACCACGACACCAAGGAATGCCGGCACCTCAACAGGGAGATTGAAGACCTCATAAAGAGGGGCTACCTCAGGAGGTTCGTGGGGGACAGACCTCCAGCGGAACCTCAGGTGCTCGTTGCTCTCCCTTTAGTCCCTACAATCGACAACTGCCCTACCGAGAAGTCGGTGGGGATAATATGCTGGGGAGTCGAGTGCGCTTCCAAGAGGGCCCGGGAGGAAGAAAGTTCTGAAAGTGTACTTCCCTTTGTGAGGGAGGGGGGCTGAAAATGAAAATGTAAACAATGATGCTGTGGTCGTCGAGATGACGATCGCAAAGCATCCTATAAGACGGATTATGGTCGATAGTGGAAGCTCGACTGATGTCCTTTTCTACTATGCTTTCTCCAGGATGAATTTATCCTCTGCTTAAACCTGTGCACACCTCTCATTGGTTTCACAGGGGACTCGGTAGGAGTCGAGGGGGAAATTACTCTTTTCGTTACTGCCGGGACGTCATCTTGGTAGAGCACCGTCATGATGACCTTCACGGTTGTTAGGCTCCCCTCAACCTATAACGTGATTGTTGGCCGACCTGGGCTCAACTTGCTCGACGCGGTCATTTCCACAAAGTGGCTGCTGGTGCAGTTCCCAACCCCCTACGGTGTCGGGGAGATGAGGGGGGCATCTCAGCCGATCCAGCATTATTTTCAAACCGTCCCTGGGGCCAAGGTCTCCGAGGACGACCCCAGCATAGACGATCTCGACCAAAGGGTGCAAGACCTCAGGTGTCACATCCCCAACACTTGGCCTAGGCGGGGTCGGGTGTGCAGGCTAGGCAGAGCGCTGTCGAGCTAGGGCTGGGCGTGCTGGAGCATGTCCAGGACGCGCTTATGAGGTTGCGCGCGAGCGTGCATGGTGGAGAGGTGCGCAAGTGCAGTGGTTTGGCCGGACAATGCCAAGCCACGATGGGACGTGCGGGAGCATGTCCTTGGGCGTTGGGATGTGTGCACCCAGTGCAGCAGAGGTCGGACCCGGGCGCGCGTGGGACAGGTGTGCAAGTGCAGTGGAGGCTGGATCCGTGCGTGCGCGGGATAGGCGCGCGCAGGGCAATGAAGTCCGGGATTCGGGAGCGCGCGGGGTGAGCGCGTGCAGCGCAATGGAGGACCGAGCCTGGTGTGTGCAGGGTGAGCGCGCACAGTGTAGCGGAGCACTGCAGGGGCCGAGCGGGTGCATGCGGGGCGAGCGCGCGGCGCAGCGGCCAGACCGGGTGCGCGGGGTATGCACGCGGTGAGGTCAAGTGCGGCCGGGCAGGGCGGGTGCGCGGGCATGCGCACGGTGCCAAGGGGCAAAGTGGCCGAGCCAGGCGGGCGCGCAGGTGTGCGCGCGCTCCTGGGCACGATGCAGCCAGACCAGATGGGCGTCAGGACCGGACTCGAGTCATTTGGTCGTTGGTCTCGGGTCCCTGGGCTGTTGGACGCGAGTCCTGGACGCGCGGGATTCATGTGTGTATGGAGCATGGGCGCAGACGTGCGGGACGCGGGTGCACGCGAGGCACAGATGCACCGGACTCGGATCCTTTGGCTACCAACTGACTGCGCAGTTGCCAGACGGTTGTGGACACGGGCGTGCGCGGGACATGGGCGCAGGCGTGCGGGATTCGGGCATGCACGGAGCATGGGCATAGACGCTCGGGACGCGGGTGCACTCGAGGCACAGATGCGTCGGACTCGGATCCTTTGGCTGCCAACCGACTAGGCAGTTGCCAGACGGTGGTGGATGCGGGCGTGCGCGGGACATGGGCGCAGGCGCGCGTGACGCGGACATGCGCGGGACATGGATGCAAGTGCGCAGGACTCGAGCGCACGCGAGTCACAGAGGTGCTGGACTCGGATCCTTAAGTGGGGCTGGGGACCCTGATAGGAAAAAGGAGGAAGGAGAGACCTTGCTGCTGGGCAGCAGCAGTCCATGGGGGCCTTTGGCTGGAACCTGAGATGGGATCTTGGGGCAGTAACCTTGGGCAGGTTGCTGTGTGCCATGGCCGCATGGAGAAGAAGCCCTAGGTTTGGGGCATGTCGCCTGCATGGGAGTGGGTACCATTGTTGGTTGGTGCTAGCAAGAAGCTAGGCGGTTGGGCTTGCCAACCATATGGCAGAGAATGCCATTAGGCAGCAGTCCATAAGTGACCTTAGGAGGGGTTGCCGAGGGAAAAGAGGGTGTGGGATCCTTCTGCTGCTAGCTAGAGATGCCAGCTACCTTAGAGTGCTGTAAACATTACTATGTGAGAAGTGTATCCTGGTTTGGGAGAGAGGCAAGCCAGGTTGGGGGTGTTTCCCTGTACATCTGTCATTTCTGGGTGAGTGCTGGGATCCGGGATAGCCACAGCAGGGACTCGGGACAACAGGGTGAGGGATCCGGGTTCTGGGAGTGCATAACCAAACACCACCAGTTGCAGGCAGTAGCAAGTGGCAGGAAGCTGCTTTTGGTGCACTTGGACGGCTAAGTGCATGGGGGAAGGCTGGCTAGGAAGGGCTTTCCGAGCACCGCACGAGGAAAAATTCCTTTGTCAAGGGAAGGCCGCGTGACACCAGGGGTGGCCCGGTCGAGTGCCTGCTGTCGTATCCTCTCGGAACCGACCTGGCGAAGACGGTGCAGGTTGGGGCGCAACTGCAAGATGATGAGCGAGCACACCTGTTAGAGTTTTTTCGGACGAACGTAGACGTGTTTGCTTGGATGGCGGCCGATATGCCCGGGATCCCACCTGAAATCATCACTCACAAGCTGAGCATCGACCCGAAATATTGTCCCGTTCAGTAGAAGAACAGAAGCTTCGCACCGGAGAGGCAACGTGTGATCAATGAGGAGGTAGATAAACTCCTCGCGGCCGGCTTTGTGCGAGAAGTGCAATATCCGAGCTGGCTGGCAAATGTGGCTATGGTTAAAAAGAATAATAGGAAGTGGAGGATCTGTGTAGACTACACTGATCTCAACCGAGCCTGTCAAAGGATAGCTTTCCTTTGTCGAAGATCGACCAGTTAGTGGACGCTACCTCGGGGCACCGCTTGCTCTCCTTCATGGATGCATTATCCGGATACAACCAAATCCAGATGCACCCGGAGGACGAGGAGCACACTGCCTTCATCACCGACCGAGAAACATACTGCTACCGAATGATGCCGTTCGGCTTGAAGAATGCTGGTGTTATGTACCAGCGACTGGTCAATCGAGTGTTCAAGGATCAGATTGGTAGGAACATGCAGGTATATGTAGACGACATGCTCGTCATAAGCAAGCCGAGGTCAGACCACGTCACTGACCTCGCCGAAGCCTTCCACAATCTTCGAGAGCACAAGATGAAGCTGAATTCGGCGAAGTGCGCTTTCGGAGTAGCAGCAGGAAAGTTCCTTGGCTTCATGGTGACCTAGAGAGGAATCGAGGCAACCCGGAGAAGGTCTAGGCGATAGTTGACATGGAGCATCCGACCTTGAAGAAGCAGGTCCAGCGCCTGACGGGTCGGATTGCAGTATTGAGCCGATTCATCTCGAGGTCGGTAGATCGCTATTTTCCTTTCTTCAAGGTGCTGCACAAAATGCATGACTTCACTTGGACCGAGAAATGCAAGGCAGCCTTCGAGAAGCTTAAAGACTTCCTGGTGTCGCCATCGCTGCTCTCCCGGCCGGAAGAGGAAGATGAGCTCATGCTGTACCTGGCGGTCACCCTGGCGGCTGTTAGCTTGGTTCTTGTCCGCACGGATTAGGACGGAATCCAAAAGCCGGTGTACTATGCCAGCAAAATCCTTCGGGATGCGGAGATCAGGTACACCTGATTTGAAAAGTTAATTTTTGCTCTTATCATGCCTGCCCAGCATCTCAGGCCGTACTTCCAAGCGCATCCGATCGTGGTCCTGACGGGCCAGTCCCTGAGGGCTGTGCTTAGTCGCCCCGACATATCCGGACGTTTGGCCAAATGGGCACTGAAGCTCAACGAGTTCGACATCGCATGCCGACTTCCTGGTCGAGTGCACGGGGCTTGCCGAAGAGCCGGAGCATATAACCCCGGAGTACTAAGTATAGCCCGGAGCCAAGAAGGAATCTTGGATCCTCCATGTCGATGGCGCGTCCAATGCGGGCGGGAGCGGTGTAGGTCTCATCCTCGCTAACGGTGACGGAGTTGTAGCTGAATATGCACTCCGCTTCAAATTCGTCGCCACCAACGAGGCGGAGTATGAAGCACTCCTCGTGGGCCTAAGGGTTTCCCGCGAGCTGGGTGTGCAGAGCCTGAAGGTCTTCACCGACTCCCAGTTGGTGGCCATACAGGTCTCCAGAGAATATGAAGCCAGAGATCCCCAGATGAATTACCTGGAGCGGGTTTGCTCAAGCACGACAGGCTTCCGACGCTTTAGCATCTCTCACATCCCCCGAGGAGAGAATGCTCGTGCCGATACGCTGTCAAGACTTGCGACCTTGCCAGACTCGTTACTAGGGCGCGCCCACATTGAGTACCTCGAAAATCCAAGCAACGAAGCTCCCGCAGAGGTGCAGCAAGTCATCCCGGAGCCGAGCTGAATGGATAGGTACATCAGATACATCAACGATGGCATCCTACCAGAAGACCGCACAGAGGCCAGCCTTGTCAACAAGGCCTCGCGTTTCGTCCTGATGGGAGGGCAGCTCTACCGCTGATCCTATTCCTATCCGTTCCTGAAGTACCTGAGACCCGCAGAGGTAGTCTTCGTGCTCCAAGAGATACACGAAGGTCTTTGCGGAAATTACGTCGGTGGGAGGATGCTTGCGTACAAGGCCCTCCGCCAGGAATACTATTGGGAAACAATGAGGGAGGACGCCATTGACTTCGTAAAGAAGTGCGACCGGTGCCAGCGCCATGCCCACATACAGCGTTAACCAGCGGCGCCGATCTCCCAGCTCTCTATCCTTTGGCTATTCGTCCAGTGGGGGATGGACATCCTAGGTCTATTTCTTCCTGCATCAGGGCAACGGAAGTTTCTGATAGTCGCCATTGACCACTTCATCAAGTGGGTAGAAGCAGAGCCACTGGCGCGGATCACGGAAGCCAAGGTCCGCCAGCTCTTCTGGAAGTCGATTATCTGTCGCTTTGGGCATCCCATAGCGTCATCATCGACAACGGGCGGCAGTTCGACAATCGGGAGTTCGAAGAATTCTGTGTCGAGCTCGGCATCCAACATCGCTCACCTCGGTGGCTCACCCTCAGACTAACGGGGAGGCCGAAGTGATCATCCGGACCATCCTCCAAGGACTCAGAACCGGGCTAGACCGGGTCAAGGGTAGGTGGGCAGAAGAACTCCCCAGCGTTCTTTGGGCCTACCACACAACACCCCGCATGGCCACGGATGAAACGCCTTTCAGCCTCGTGTTCGGTGCAGAAGTCGTTGTTTCAGTTGAACTCGTCGTGCCCGCACTGTGGACATAGCAGTATGATGAAGCAGAGAATTCTGCGCGCCTTTTTCTCAACTTGGACCTCCTCGAGGAAACCAGAGACAAGGCTCGACTCCGGATGGCGGCTTATCGGCAGCGTGTAGCCCGGTATTACAATGCGAGGGTGAAGCCAAAGGTCTTCCGCCCAGGTGACCTAGTGCTGCGTCGAGCCGAAGCCTCTCAGCTCGGGAATGTAGAAAACTCTCATCGAACTGGGAGGGTCCCTATAAGGTGGTCGAGGCTCTCCTGCATGGAGCCTACTACCTAGCAGACCTGGACGGCGTCAGATTCCCGCGGACATGGAATGCCTGCAACCTAAGAATGTACTATCAGTAATGCAAGGTCTTTCCCCAATAATAATAAAGATCCCTTTTTGTGCAAATCACCTTTGCCTTGCAGGGATATCTAAGCCCGGAGCCCAGCTCTCCAGCACCGAAGCTCGAAGTCCAACTCTCCGGCACTCAAGCTTGGACTCCGGTCTGGCATTAAAGATCGGAGACTTAAGATGCCCGGCACTCAAGCTCGGATCCGGTCCGGAACCAAAGACCGGAGACTTATGATGCCCGGCACTCTAGCCCGGACTTCGGTCTGATACCAAAGCCCGGAGCCCAGCTTTCCGGCATTCAAGCCCGGAAACTACCGAAGCCAGGCACTGTGCTCACAGTCCGAAGATGCCAGCGGGACTCCTAAGAGGTCCGCCATCTACCACTCGGCTCACAATACAGCTCTAGAGCCCGGAAACTCCTGAAGCCCAACACCTCAAAGTCACCTGGCGTTTCTAACCAGTGCAACCTTCGAGCTCGGCCTTGCCGCGCACACTTGGCGCTGGCCCCGGCCGAGACTGGACAGATTTCGTCGGGCAAAGCACTCGGAATCATCCAACCACTTCGCCCATGAGGTGGAAATGACTCAGTAAGATGAGAACCCCTTCCTAACTCCCTCACATGTTCGGGACTCAACGAAGAAGAATGAAGGGAAAGTTGACAAAGTGCAAGAAAAAAAAAAGGTGAGAAAGGTGACACAAGCCAGAGTGACCGAAAATGTATTTCCATTGATAACAAGTCAATTAGTACAATTGCCTCTGTGCCCCGACGTGCCGGGAAGCCTGGATCGAAGGCAAGAAGAAAAGAAAAGTTATAGAGAGCCCCTACTCTACTCGGCCGGCTCCTTCCCGGGATGGCGCACGGATGGGGCATCATCTTCTGGAGCCTCCAGCGGCACGACTTCGACCTCGGAGACCACCTCTGGTGAAGTGGGGTCAGAGGCAACGGCCGGCTCCTCAGCAGTGCCCGAGTTTGGAGTCGGACCCGCGCCTGGAGCACCAGGGTACCCGAGCAAGCTTTGGCACTTGTCCGAGATGATGCTCTCCATCCTGGATCGGAGGTACATAAACCCCTGGAAAAAGGAGTTCGCCGCCGTCTCATGGAACTCGGCAGCGAAATTCTGAGAGGCCTTGTACCTCGCCACAGCCTCCGCGGCCCCCTTCTTGGTGACCTCTGCCTGGGGCGGCCTCCTTCGCCGCTTCCGCCGACTCGGCTGCCTCAATGACCTTCTCAGCCGCGACAGCCCTCCTCTCGGCGGTAGTTGCCCTCTCTCTCGCCGCCTCCAGTTTGGCCTGAAGAGATTGGGCTCGACCTTTCTCCTGGGCGGCCTCAGTACTGAGCTCCTTCAGCCTCGATTCCTTGGCTTTGAGCTCCTCCGCCTTGCTCTTTGACCGGCTCCTCTCTCGGTCCAAGCTCTCTTGGAGCTCCTTTATATGCCTTTCGGCACTTGCGAGCTCCCCCCGGAGCTCCTTATTCTTCTGTCTCACCTCCCAGGCGTCGTCATTCTTCTGCTTCAGCTCGGCGGTCAAGGACTCGAGCTGCGCTGCACACTGCTTGTCCTTCTTGGACCAGTTCTTGCAGCAGTCCCTGATCAGCAGAAGTTCAGTGTCGAGCTGCAACGAGGAAGATATCAGCCATAGGGACAGAGAAAAGGATAAGGCAAAACGAAGAAAAGTACTTACCGAGAAGAGCTGGGGGAAGGTGCTGCTGATTGGGTCCCCCAGTAGTTTCTCGGCCTTCTCCCGTCGGTCGCATGACTGGACTGCGAAGTCTATCGTGCGCTTGGCTAGACCCTGGTCCCGGACCAGGGAGACATTCGGCGCCAGTTTGAATGGCACCCGGCGGTAATCCCTTTCCTTATCCGCCCTCGACGCGGAGTCGTCCGCTCCGGATGAAGCGTCGGAGGCGCGGTGGGAGCTCGGTGTTACCCCGGCCGGTGCCGCCAACGCCGGCTTCGCCCTCTCCTGCTCTCCCTCCTCGACATCGACGATCTTCGGAGGAGGAGACACAGCAGCAGCAGCGGTTCTGGCTCGGACGACCATCTCGAGCACCTGAGCCGGGACCAGTTCGCGTTGCCTCGGCTGCTCAGAGGCGGGCTCAGCAGCACTCCGGCTTGGCTCGGGCTTGGGCTCGACCTCCCTTTTTCCTGTTCAGGGACGGTCTCGGCCCTTCCCTCGCTCGGCTTAGTCGGTGCGGTAGGTGCGGCCCCCACACCGCTCACTTCGTGAGCCCTCTTTGAGGGGGACTCGTCGACCCCCGCTGGTGGACCCCTCTTCTTTGTGATTGTGAGAAGGTCATCCAGAAAGAACTTCATGCCTTTAAAGAAGAGAGAATGTCAGCTCCAAGCTCAGAAAGACAAGAAAAAGCACAAGGAGAAAAAGTTCGAGCCGAACTCAACCAACTTTTTCATTGGGCTGACCCCGTCCTCGAAGAGGGAAGGAACCTGGACGGTGCGGAGCTGCTCGAAGACCTTTTGATCAGCCGCTTTGACCGTTGAATTTCAGTTAGGGGACTGATCCGGATCGCTCCAGACTTAGTCGACCCCCTCGACCGAGGCAAAGAAATAATTTTCCATCCTTTGATGGAAGAGGGGAGTTTGAATTTAATTCCCTTCGGGCTGGAAGAGATGGACCACCACCTCTCCTCAGAAGGGTGGCGTTTCACGGTAAAGAAGATCCTTGAACAATGAAAAACGAGCTGCAATCCCGTGGAAGAGATAGAGTTCTATGAAGCAGAAGATGGTCTTCACAGCATTTGGGACGAGCTGAGCAGGAACGAGACGGTAATTGCTCAGCACGGAAAGGAAGAAATGATGGAAGGGAAATCGAAGTCCCCCTGTGAGAGTTTTCTCGTAGAGGGCGATCCGGCCCGGGCCACTGGAGGTGACCCGTTCCCCTGGTCGAGGGACCGAGAGTCGGACAGATTTCGGGACACCATAGGTCTCCCGGATGGTTGCCAGTTCCTCAGCAGAAATTGTCGAAACAACCCCTTTAGGACATGTCGACCGAGGTTCGGGGGCGGGTTCAGGTGGAGGAGGGGGGCTGGCTCTAGGCTCCCTAATAGGGCTGGAATTGGGTCGGCCCAAAGCCCATTGGACTGGCCTAGTCCAAAATTAGATCAGGTTTTGGATCATATTTTAAGAATTTTCGGACTGAATTCGGGTATTCCTTTGGTCCAAAAATTAAATGAACTCTATTTTACAGCCCGAAGTCTAGCCCGATATGCTTAAAATTTAGCCTGAAGCCCGAACCGATTTCGGGCTGGCCCGAAGTTTATTGAGCTGGCTTAGCCCAGTTTCAGGCAATGGGCTTTGGACCGGCCCAGTTCCAGCCCTACTCCCTAATGACGATCCCAGTGGGGGGATGCCTCCTGCTGAACTTGAAGCATATCTCTTCCTACTCATCGGATGAAGAAGGCAGCCTCGGCCGAAAAGGCCCCGCCTCATTCTGTTTGGTTAAGGGACGGAAGTTGGGGCCGAAGCGAGATATCTTGAAGATGAAGGAGACAAAGTCTGGAAGAGAAGAGGAAGAAGACGGACAATGTCCGAGAAGACCTTAGCCTTAGAGGGAAGTCCTACCTTGCTGGAAAATGGAGAAAGAAACGAACCTGACTATCTGTGAGAGTCTAGGATGACCGGGGGGAGAAGAGGAAGCTTTGGTATGATAGCGGGCACGTGATATTTGAAAGAGGAAGTATTTTAGGAAAAACTGCCTTTTATTTCGAAGTGATCAGACGTCTAACCGTACCGCTACAGCATCTCCATCGATGGATCTGCGCCACGTGTCAGCCATCGGCGAATAGGATGCCTTGCTTTGATCGCGGCTGATCTGAATTCTGCGCCAGCAATAAGTGCTCCTCGGACGTGTCCACGTGGCTCCTCCGCACTGGCTTGGAGAACCGCCTCACGAACCGCTGGCGATCGTGGTCATTATTATGTCGGATTTCTGTCTTTCCATGTCAGCACCGCATTTATTCCCGCCACATCATTCGCCCCCCACTCCCTTCGCCCCGAGTGCCGCGCGCCAACGGGACCGGGAGTGGGGGGCAAATGATGTGGCAGGATTGTTGACGTGGGATCCCTGTCAGATGCCACGTCGGACGAAGCTGCCATGTGGGATTCCTCTGCCTGGCCGCGCTTTCTCTGGATCGAGATGCCATGGTCGAAGTCGAGCTCCGCCTCTCCTTCGCCCGGTCGCTCCCTCCGGGTCGAGACGCCGTGGCCGAAGTCGAGCTCCGCCTCTCCTTCGCTCGGCCGCGCTCCCTCCGGGTCGAGATGCCATGGCCGAAGTCGAGCTCCGCCTCTCCTTCACTCGGTCGCGCTCCCTCCGGGTCGAGACGCTGTGGTCGAAGTCGAGCTTCGCCTCTCCAGATCGGCTCCATCTCGGACGAAGAGGTCCGCGGTTGGGGAAGTCGCTGCTCTCCCTGGATAGTGGCCCGACATCCGAGGACTGCAAAAAGATGCCTGCCAGGTCGCGATGATGGTTCCAGCTGCCACTTGCACTAAAATGGAAAGAATCTCCCGATCGAGGCTCTGAGCTCCCTACCAACCATCTGCACCTTTTGAAAGAGGAAGTTAACCAACAAATCCGGATCTAGAAGGTGGCGGTCCTTTGATCGAGGCCCTGCTAAGTTTTCCAAAAGGGAGCGACCAGAAGGAATGTCAGAGCAAACGGTAGGTTCCATACCACAAATAAGGAAAGACAACCCGTCCACGGCACGAAACATCGCCGCATGCACTCGTAAGCATGGGAAAGATCCCGAGGTAAGCAGCGCGCAACGACTCTGGCAAAAAGGGGTCTCCCAGATTCAAACGAGGTAAGTGAAGCTAAGTTCAGATCCAGTCGAGGGCCAACGAGCAAAAAGAGGGCAGCGAACAGGAAGATCACCGCTCCAGGCTACCACAAACCCCCAGGAGGGGTCTTGACGGACACAGCCGCTTAGCTCGAGCTCTCCTTTGCTGCCACTCCTACACTCTGCTCTCGATGCACTCGCACTCTTATTTCATAAATTCTCTCGTAGCATGGAGTCCACCCTCAGGGCTCGACCGGGAGGATCTGTTTTCCTGGATCGTCACTGACTTGACCGTTGGAATTCCCCCGCCGGGATCACCGGCCCGGGTCTCTAACTCTGTTTTGCAGGTTTGGGCGTTTGAGCAGGATCCTGAGTGACAGGAGTGCAGTCCGAGTTTGACCTCAGCTACAGGCTACGGTGATCGGGCATCAACAATATGTATTATAGAGAGGATGCTATTTACTTACTAGATGGATCAAGCTGTGCGATCGAGGAGAAAAGGACAATCAGCTTAAAACTTCATGATGGAATATTGAAAAAAATGGATGATGTCCAATACATATCCAATTTCAATAAGAATATAATTTTACCGAGTAAACTGGATTCAAATGGCTATACATATTGCTACACATGGAGAGCTGGCGATGGAATCTTGAATGTTATCCGCGACATTAGCATTATCTTGCAGGAAAAGAAGTATAGAGAACAATATCTCTTGATATAAAGTCTAGTACGAGGTAGTCCCTGATGTAGATAGGAGTCCAGTGCGAGATGGAGCTCTTAAATAGGGCTGCAAATGGGTCGGGTCGATCCATGACTCGACCCGACCCAGATCCATTTAAAAGACCCATGGATCTAGATCGGATTTAAAAATTGGACTCGTTCATTTTTTGGATCGGGTCTGGATTACTGAATTTGGACCCGACCCGATCCATAAAAATTTTTGGGTTAATTTGGATCTTTAGATATATGACTTGATTCAACCCGACCCGACCCAAATTTCTTTTAATATTTATTTATGGGCTTTGGCCCATATAAATATATTATTTATAATATATTAGGTAAATAGTAAATTGTAATGGCTAATGGATTTCTGGCTTGGGCCAAATCCACCGTTCATTCAGGCCCACCGCCCACCCCGATTGGTGTACAGAATGTTCTTTGCCAACTCCATGGTTTGGGCCATCCATCAGCCATGGCTCTTATGCTGGATGGTGGGGTTTAGCTGTAAATTCCAAGTGCATGGCAAGAACCGATGTAGCTAATCATCCTTACCATCGATGTGACCTGATGCAAAGTTTTAAATGCTCGCTCCCAAAGTAGAACTATTAAATGGGATGTATCCGTGAAGTAGAAAATCCATCACTGCTCCTCCTGCGCTGCAGAAAACAAGCATAAGGAAACAAATTCCATCCTAATCTTGTCTTGGGGGTTGGGGGGGGGCAGTGCCTCTTGACCGCATGACTCCCCACATTTTTAACGCGTGGATGAGACCTTGGCATCCGCCTTCCTTTCCAAGAGTTCTTAAACCCCGCAGAAGGTTGCGAGATCATGCATGGTAGTAGATATCCAAGACCCGAACCAGACTCGACCTGGATCCGAATCAGACCTGTATGTTATGGATTGGGTCGGGTTATATATGGACCCGACCTGACTTGAATGACCCATTGGATCAATAAATTTGATTATGGACCCGACCTGACTCGATCTTTTATTAGATTGGATTCGGGTCCAATATCAAGACCCGATCAAGGAACCGGGTTGGGTTGGGATCAAGCATAACCTGGTCTGACCCGATCCATTTGCAGCCCTACTCTTAAAGTAGGTGGATCGGGCACTAGCCAAGAGACTTGGAAGGACGATAGGCAACGTCGCATGGTGAAGTTTCTATTATCGTAGGAGACTTTTCTGAACAGATTTTAGATCAAGGTGAATACAGTACACGATGGAGATGGAATTGAGCGTTTTGGCTTGACTCCCATATTTGTCCATCATGAGTAGCAGGTGTTTATCCCAAGGCATGGAAACGAGATCCTTTAAAAGCTCTCAAAGTCAGATGGAGGTTAAATGTCAAGTCAAGGTAGAGATTGTTGAGGTACAATACATCGATTCGGCCCGAAAAAGGCCCAGAACAAGACACAGGAGGACTCATACCATGCCCTACAGCAGGCCAAGCCTGGCCTGTAGGTGCGCGCGGCCCAAGCACCCAAGCACCGTGGCGCACCACGTTGTCCACGTTCGGGTGTTTCGCACGGTACATGGACCGCACTTTTGTGGTCCATGGCATTTCCCGGGGGTTTCATGCAGCTCACGTGCACGATTTGTGTGATCGGATAGCCGAGCACGTTTCCAGGCCGGATTCGATGGCCATGGGATGATGCCAACTCGTTTGAGGCTTGATCCAACGAGTTTTCAGGCTAATATTGTGCGTTTGTTGATGATCGGACAGCCGACGACTTCCATGGTGTCAAAGATGAGTTGTAGGTGGACTAGAAGCACATTTTTGATATGGTTCGAAGCTTTGGATCTCTGTCGAAGTGATCTTCGATACAGAGACATGCCAAATGCTATAAAAACATGGCATACGGGTTAAGGCACAAGTTTAAGGATCCAGAGGGCTTCCAAAGGATGTGGCAGCGGCAGAGAAAGCTTGTAAGGATTAGTGGGTCTTCTTGAAAATTGGACGTTTTGTTAGAATTTGGGGTTTTTTGTTGAGAGAAATTGTACGAGATTAAGAGTTGAAGTTTTTATCTTATAAGTGGTTATTTTTTTCATTAAAAAATCTTGCATGTCTTATTGATTGTCTTTTATTTTATTTTTCTCTTCTTCATTCTCTTGTGGCATCAGCAACGATATCGTGATCTTAGGAATGAGAATCCATATATTCTGCATGAGGGATTTCCTAACAAATAGTATCAATGCATGTAATACCACAATAGTGAGAGGTTAACATCACAAATATATATATATTTATGTAGATTTATGCATTCCTGTGCTTACAATATGCGAAAATCACTTCACTATACGTGATCAGCTAGTCTATATTCATATATGATTTGCCCGTATACATTCATGTCCTCCCCAACACTTGATCATTTAAATTACTGATAAAAACAAATATTCCTAATCTATGGTATGGGGTATAAAGAAAATGTCTAGTTGGCGGAAGTTGGACATTACACAATAAGATCTAACCAGGTTCTTATCACAGCCAGTCAAGTGAACATCCTTAAAATGTGCATGGCTGTTGGGCTGAGCAATCAAGAAGTTGGTGATTTTTGGCAATATCCAGTGGACTAAGAAAATGAAGACCTGGAGTTGTTTTGGTAATCAGAGGGATGATGTTGACAGGATTTAATGAATGACACGGAATCTGAATGTGCAAGTCGTGTCAAGTTCTTGTTGATTATCAGATAGCTATTTAGTGCTTCAAAGGTGGCCTCTGCTCCTCCTCATAGGACTTTCCTATATATATCTGGTCTTCCTTCACTTTTTTGGTTCTGTGTAAGAAATGGTTTATATACATTGTTTAAGAGTTGAGGACTTGGTCAGAGCCTTTATGATTTTTGGTAGATGGTGAACCAAAGAAGGAACGCCCCTTATAAGGCTCCTCATCAAGGTTTTAATTACCGTGGGATGAGCTGTCCCAGTTTTTTCTGAAATTGGATGCCTGTGTAACAATAATGGAGATGGTGGATGCCCCATCCCATCCCATTTTATTTCCCTCCTCATCCCATTCTGACACTTGAGATGGTATGCCTTGCTATCCCACTGGTATTTAAAACTTTGCTCCTTATAATCTTTGCTCATGTATTCAAATATTGATGGCCAAGATTGAGAAATAACGTTCATTCTTATATAAAAAAGAGTAAGCAATGTATACATGCATCAAATCCCCAGGAATTGGAATTCCATAGTTACAGGGTTGTCCCAACTAATTGCCAAATTATCCTAAATCATTGCAGCATGTTCTCTTAGATATATGAGATTTTTCAGAATTGCTCCACCACCACACCTTGTCCTCCATGGCTTCATGCATCATTTGACCTAATTCTCACCATTTTCTTGATAGATGGTTAGTTATAAGGGGAATCTGAAATCTACGAGTTAACCTTGAAAAGTGAACAAAATCTAATCATTCTTTCTGATTTATGGCAAAGTGGTTCCCTTGTTTCTGTTCCATTCTAATGCATGCTAAGTGTCCCTTGTTTATTGGGATTACCCCCCATGGAAATTAGTGAATCGTTTTTGGTACTGAAGGGTTATTAAAAATATGATCAATTTCTGATAAAAGCCACCACTCTTTTCTTTTGCATAAGGTCAGCAACTTTCTATGACTTTGATTGTTCATGAAATTTTAGTACAGTTGTTTCCACAAGAGTCATGTTAAGTGTCAGGCATATTGTTTGAATTCTCTTGGCAAGACACTCATTTATAATTTTAAAATTTGCCAAAGGAAAAATATCAATACTGTTGAAGACTAACAGTGAAAAACAGCTAGGTCTTACTTCATGATATATTAATTTCTATACTTAGATATGCTATTTAATTCTAAAAGTGTTTTCATTATCTTATGATGCTGATCAAGAGGAAGGAAACAAACCCCATTTCAGATATATGTATTGTACTCTTCCTATAACTTATCAGTAAGATTCGCAAAGCTATGTAAATCTGTTCAGTAGTTAATACTAGGCCATAGTTCAGCTCTGTACTTGAGGCGTTCAGTAAATGCACATCCAACAATTCATGTTCAAGATATTGGTTTATGTATTCATGAGATTATTATCAGATTTTTAATGTTGATAAAATTAACATGGGGCCATCATTATATGTTTGATAACTTGCAATATTTAATGTATAAAATCATTGTGTGTGTAAAATGATTAAAATTAGTGTAAACAGTGTTGTATAACCGCAATCATGAGAGTTAGATTCAGAAAGGTACTCAATTATCTAACTATTGAGCAAAAAAATACAAGATATGGGGATATGTAGGAGAAAATAATAATTTTGTTTTTAAATTGGATATTTAGTTATTTAATTTTGTACAATTGAAAATATTAAAGGCAATACTGGTTAACATCATATACTTTAAAAAGTGATCACCAGTATAAATCATGTATCTATATTTTTGATTATTTGCTGTTGTTATCATCACATCCCAGAATAACCAAGGCCCACCTTTGAATTATCATTATATTCGTGTGAGAGCTGCATAGAAGAATTTGACTCTTCATTATTCTCAAATATCCGCAATCCAAGAATCCGATATATATGTAAAGTTTCTAATGGTATTTGACTTCCAGATATGAGTAGACAGATTTTCCAAGGTGGACACTAGTGTTCACGTAATATTATATTACTATATGTCAGTCAAATAAAATGTTTGTGTAGTTGTTTCTAAATTGTTCGAATTCCTCATATGCTTCAAAGTCTGAACATTTCTAGAATTTCATAGAAAGTTCTCTTTCTTCTTTTTTTTTTTAAAAAAGTTAATTCAGATGGTTTAAGGTTGTCTGAGCAAATGACAAAGGTAATTGCATAAAATGAGCCTACGAGTGTGAGATTAAGCTTGTTCTTTTTGTCTATTTTTGGCTGCCTCTGCTCTCCTCATAGGTGTGATCGCTTCATAAGAAGACCCTTCGACATCTGTATTTAAATCATTTCTTTTTTCCGTCACAAGCCATATTTGGTACTGTTGTTGGGTCAAAATAATTTTGGACAAAATTTGAATGTTTACCTTTCAAATTTACCTTAATCCTTTCGAAGTTATTATCATATTGTAAAATAGATATCGGCGCTTCATTCACAATGTTTCTTTGATGCTTTTTTGGTAAGTTGGTGCAACGTTGATTTGCTTCTGAAAAATTTAGGATTCGATTATAAATTATCATCCGATGCACATTACCATGTTTTGATGATTTTGTGAATAGAGAAATTATTAGCATTTGATTAGAGAAAAGACACATTTAATCTCTCATAATACCTGTCATGTTTAATGATGATGTTCTGGTTGCACCTGTGTTCTGTGGTTTTTGCAGTTGCTCTTTCCATGTGACTGTATTTTGTAATACAATTTTTTCCTATGTTACATGATCCTAACAATTCTTTGTTACATATCTTTTGACTTTATGCTAATATTAGTATGTCATACCCTGGTTTGTTATCTTTGGCTAATCACTGTCCACATTTTAGTTAGAGAATATTTGTTAGATGCCTAATGTGAGAGAACAATTTGTATATCATGTCATGTTTAGTTAAACAAGTACCTTGGATTTCGAATTTGATTTACAGGACAAGCCCATCAGAATTTATAGTACCATACTGCAAATTTGCAAAGAGCTTCAGCCATTCATTTACAACTGGGATGAGGTTCAAGATGCGATATGAAAGTGAAGATGCAGCTGAGAGAAAGTATGCTGCATACAACTTACAAAGTTGTAACTTCTTGAGTCAAATCAGCATCTTGAGATTTTCTTTTTTTCTAGGTTCACAGGATTGATAACAGGGATTGGTGACGTGGACCCTGCAAGATGGCCTGGTTCTAAATGGAGATGTCTGTTGGTAAGCTTTTATGCTAATCTGCTTGATAATTTACAAAGTGAAGGGTTTCTTTGAATTTGGGAACGAGATTTCATACTGAGTTATCATTAAACCTCTATCATTCCTTTCCCGCTAGCAGAAACCTCTGACTGTTGATCTACTTCCTTTATACCTGTACACCCATTCTAAGGTTTTCTTTTCTTGCCATACACAACTAAACAATTTTATAGATAATGACAGTTGTGCAGGTTGTCAATTTTCACCATCTGTACTCGTTTTACTTCATTCTGCATCTGCACCATTTGATTAAATTGTTAACATTTTCATATTGAGTTATGCTTTTTCTCCAATTTTATTTTCATTTTTTATGAATGATACACGTAGTGGCTTTTATGTAACAACAACATGAGTGAAAATTTCCAAATAGATATTGCAAATGCAAGACTGGTGCATAATACACATTCATTCCATGTACATAGTATCTACCTGTATTGGAAAACAGAGATGCCATATTAGATGATCTCATTGTGTTTTTCTCTCTTACCTATTTTAGATTTTTGTTCTTAGACATGGTTGTTGATAGTTTAAAATATTTAATGTTTTTACAAAGAATTATTTAAAAAACATGGTGATCTGAAACAATCTCAAAATTTCTATCTTAAATTGATGGACTGATCAAATTTCATGTTTTCTTGTTTTTTCTTCTTGAAGTAAAATGAATATTCATTTTGTTGCACCAGGAGCCACACAACAATACTTCAACTCAGTATATCATCAGCTTCAGTGCTTCAGTCAAGGAAATGATAGCATCTTGACATCAACTGCGAGTTTATTTTTTCCATCTCACTAATATTTGGCGTTCTTGACTCCTCACTTACTTGATAGTTTTCTCCAACAAGGAACAAACAATCAGTTTATTGAACTTATGCATATTATCTGAATAAAAGAAAAAACATCTCCCCCTTTATGAAGATTTTAACCCTGTTCTTAATGCACGAACCAAGATAATTTCTCTTAGAAGCAATATGGATCTAAAACCATCTAAATTGCAGTAGGTGGATGCTGAGGGAACTCCATATCTTGGTTGCCGGAATTGGGTGGATACTTTAGAAACAGTTTTAATAGAGAAACTCTTAGGAAGTGGGTGCGGGTTCAGGATTTTGAAAAGATTCTGAGGCGGGCATGTTACCCTAGTTAGAAGATTTTGCCTTTTAAGCTCTATATAATAATACGGTGCACCAATCTTACTCAAAATAGGTAATCCAGACCTACCAGAAATATTGTCTTTATGTTCAATCCAAAAATTAAAAGGAAAATAAATTAAAAAGCTCTACTTAGTTATAACTTTTCTGCTGACCAAAAAAAGGCCATAAGATTTCTAGAATCATGCAATCTGTTGAACCTCAATGACTCTTGATGTAGCATGTTGGAATCCTATTTTTATGTGCTTGTTTTAATCGAAACTCCACATTCTTTAGACTTTAGGTATATGGTGAAAAATATGATATACCTACACTGCCTGTACATTCCTTAGAGTTTGTTTGCAAGCAAACTTGTCTTTAGTACTTAATGAAAATATCATTATAATAGTTGGAATGTACTAAAAGAATTATGTTTTGCCCCATTTGGCTATCAGTTGTATTCCTTTGTTCAACATGATTTTATCTGTAGGCCCTGAGCAGCTGAATCTATTGAGCCCATGCTTTCTCATGAGGTTTGATGATCTTTCTTGGCTTTATTCACTCTTCTATTTTTCTTAGCATCATTGCCGGTTACAAAATAAGCTTTAATAGTATCTGATTTATAAGATACTCTTAATTTTCTTTAGTTTGAGAATTGAAGGCAATTGGTACTCTGCGTATTGCCTGTTATCATGCTTATCTATACACTAGGCATTCTGTACTGTTCAGTAGTATTAGATCATCATATGTTAAACAATAGATCTTTCAAGCCAACGTTAATTATCATATATTAAACATAAACTTCTCAAGCTAATCTTGAATCTGCTACCACATTTTCATATCTTGGTGGATGCTTGAAAGGTTGCATCACCAATCATCTCTCTTTGGACTTTTTTTTTCCTCTTTTACTCATGTAGTATTGGCAAGTTTATGATGTTTAATGTCTTAAATTTGACTAGCATCTGCCTAGATTTTCCACTTTTAACATTCAAGTTTAAAGATTGTTTGCACTTCCTAACAGGTGAGGTGGGATGATGATGTGGATACTGGCCGTCAGAATAGGGTATCTCCATGGGAGATTGAGCCATCCGGTTCAATTTCGGGTCATAATAGTCTCTTATCACCAGGTTCCAAGAGAACCAAAATTTCCCTTTCTGCGGTCAATCTGGATTTTCCAGTTCCAAGTAGGTCTTTCTTGTGGAAAATGCTTATTTATGATCAGCAGTCCCTTCTTTCTTGCATATTTTATTCTTTATCATTCTCTTTGTACAATTTTTTCCACAGATGGAAATGGGTATCCAGATTTAGGGGAATCTGCAAGGTTCCACAAGGTCTTGCAAGGTCAAGAATTTACGGGTTTTAGAACCCCCTATGATGGTGTTGATGTAGCAAATTCGCAGGAGACTGAGGTAAGAAATCATCAATACCTGGATATGAGGAGATCCTCCAACAATGCAAATAGATGCATGTCAGGTGGTCTAAGAAGTTGGGTCAGAGTTCCAGTTGGAAATTCTGATATACCCTACAAGTGCATAGGCTTTAGTGAGTCCATTGGATTCCCAAAGGTCTTGCAAGGTCAAGAAGTAATTCCAGAAAATACGCCATATCAGCGAGCAGTAGTTGATATTCATACAAGAAATGGTGGGTTTGGCTCATTTGATGCTGTGCATACATCTGGTGCTGGAAATAGATGGCCTGCATCAAGCCATGGATGTTCTCTTCTACAACCATCACAGTTGTCAGTTCAAGCATCATCTCCATCTTCCGTGCTAATGTTTCCACAAGCAAGTTTTAAGCATCCATGCTCTCAATCAGTGTTTGGCATGAATGATAGGAGTACGGATGATGGAGTATTGAGCGGAAAAGAAGCACCCTTGTATTGTTGGCCTCGTCATGTAGGGGGTGAAGTCATCAATGAACATCAGAAACCAGGGAAAGTCCATATGCCTATGCATACTTATAAGCCAGAGTTGAAGAATGACAAAGAAATTAGCAGCAACGGTTGCAGGCTTTTTGGTTTTCCCTTGACTGAGAGGATTCCCTTGACAAATGAAGTGGATAGAACCGAGAGAGAGTTTGAAACTGATTTTTCAACTTCAAAGTCTCAAATACCAGCTAAACCTCTTGGGCGCAGCTGCACTACAGTAAGTGCTCTTTATGCTCTATGTGCAGCTCCGTTCTAGGAATCCTTGCCCTTTTTTCTTTATTACAGGATGGATACTGCAGGTTCACAAGCAAGGGAGTGTTTTAGGCAGGGTGGTTGATCTCTCAAAACTTGATGGATATGATGATCTGATTTGCGAGCTTGAACGACTTTTTGATATGAAAGGGCTGTTAAATGACCCAGAGAAAAAGTGGAATGTTGTCTATACTGATGAAGAAGATGATATGATGCTAGTTGGAGATGATCCTTGGCAGTTGAGTGCTAGCACCTGCCTCTGTTATCTGAACTACTATACATTTGTTGTACTGCTGCCAGACACTGAAGTTAGCATTTTCATTTCTCTGCAGGGAGTTCTGCAAAATTGCTTCGAAAATATTAATTTACACAAATGATGAGGAAATGATGGCATGCTGTGATGAAGCCCATGGTTACTCATCTGAACTATCTTTTCCAATCAATATTGCCACGTTTTCCTTGGGCTGCAGTAAATCTTCATCAGTGTCAACATGAATGAAACTTTGTGAGCCTGAGACCGTCCTATAATTAGAATTTGAACTATTGTGTCTGTTTGGCTTGTCTTCAAACCATCTTTCCTCTGCCCTTGTTACTAATTTTGTCCAAGAAGCTTAAGAAGAAATTCTGCTATCTAATCTGTCGAAGAGTTTGATGCAGTATGGGTGCTGTCTTAACAGTACTCTGAAGCATGAACTATGCAATAGTAACCTCGCAGAACTTCTTTGGTCTGCACATTTTGCTTATGTTTGTTGTTACATTACTGATGTATGTTGTGCGGGATATTTATTTCTGATCAGGCGGGTAGAAATACCAATTATGTCAATTTCTCAGATGCGATAAATATATGTTTGAGTTGCTTATAGCAGGGCGAGATGAAGAGGGCCAAGGCAATATGAACGGCTAGTGGGGCTTCCATGAATGCACATATTAGTGCATTATTTCGGGTCCGGCCAATCAGGATGGCAATGAAAGGTCTGGGCCCAGACTAATGGTTCGAGCAATTGTGGCCACTACGGGCGCGACATATTAAACCCTGTGCTGAGCTTGCATTATTTATATGACTTGATTCAATAGAATAGCTAGATCTATTTTAGTATAAGTTAATATTTTTGATAGCCGAGTGATTTTCATGCCCTGGCACGATCTAGGCATGCGGCAGGTGGCTGCATATTTGTTTAATTTTATCAAATATGCAATACCTGCATTTTTATCGAACGCAAAGGTCATATCAATCCATCTAGTGATAAAAAAGTAAATCCATTAATATTTTTATTCAATAACAAGATTATTCGTCAAGACTTGTAAGAAATCAAATAAAATTCAATCAAGATCTAAAATAATTTTTATTTAAATATAAATTAAATAGATAACATTTAAAAACTATATTTCTTGCCGGTCGGCTCCAAATTTAGGATCTTCTGGATTTTAAGTCTTTTGTTGCTGAATTCACGTGATTCTTCTGCACCGTCAAGATTTATCTAATCAGGTTTTCTTTGGGATCTTGCAAAATAGATTCACTTATCGGAAGATTCTGGTGGGAGACATTCTAATACTTGAGTCAGCAAGAGTTTGATTAACAGATACAGGATCTCGGAGAAAATAGACAGGATTGAGAGAATATTTCAGCTATTTATTCTTACTTATTCTCGGAGATCTCCTATTACTGGTATTTATAGGTATTGGCCTTAACAGAATTTAGTTGAAATGGCTTCTTGCAGTTAGTTTCAACATTATTTTGTTGAAAACTAATTTGAGCCTCGTATAATGGTTGGTGGTTATTATGATAGAACAATCAACTTTTTTCTTGTCGTTTTCATTCTTCTCGAAGTTGGTCGACATTTGTAAGTTAGTCGGACTTTTTGGGCAAATTAGACCAATGGATTTGTAGAGAGGGTCGGTCGATTGCTGTCTCACCAGCTTTTGGGTCTGACATGGCCTTTTGTTTATCCTTCCGGCCTATTATGGTCTTTGTGAGTTAGATCAATTGGCTTATCACAACATTTGCCTCCCATTCCCAAGTTCAAGATATATTTAGTGCCTTGAAAGATAGGAGTTAATAATAAGAATGATGAGGATATGAGGTCAAGATTAATTAACTTTCTATAGAACAACACCGATATTTTTGCATGGTTGGCCAATGATATGGTAGGAATCCCTCCCGAAGTCATCACTCTTCAGCTGAAGGTTGATTCGGAATGTAGGTATGTTTGATAGAAGAAGAGGAATTTTGTCCCAAAAAGATAAAAACTCATCAATGAAGAAGTAACAAACTCCTTGATGCTGGGTTCATAAGGAAAGTCCATTACCCGGATTGGCTCGCTAACATGGTAATAGTAAAAAAGGTAAATGGTAAATGGAGAATCTGCATTGACTATATTGATCTCAATAAAGCCTGCCTGAAGAACAGCTTTTCTTTGTCAAAGATAGATCAGCTTGTTGACGCCACCGCTGGACATAAGCTTATAATCAAATTTGGATGAATCCTAAAGACGAGGAGAAAATATCTTTTATAATTGAAAGATGACTATACTGCTACAAGGTGATGCCGTTCGGCTTGAAGAATGCCAGAGCAATGTACCGATGTCTGGTCAACAAAATCTTCGAAAAATAGCTTGAAAAAATTGTGGAAGCATACGTCGACGATATGATTGTCAAGAGCATCCAGGCCGACGACCATATTAAGGACCTGGAAGAGGCCTTCGACGTATTATGAAGGTATTGGATGAAGCTTAATCCTACCACGTATGTCTTTGAAGTTACTTCAGGAAAATCTTTCGGTTTCCTTGTTATCAATCGGAGAATTGAAGCTAATCAGAAAAAATCCGAGCAATCCTCGACATGAGGCAACCTTCCAATAAGAAGGAAGTACAACAGCTTACCGGATATATCGCATCATTAAGCCGATTCATTTCTCAGTCGGCGGAAAGATGCCTTCCTTTCTTCAAAGCCCTATGACAAACCAGGAGCTTCGAGTGGTCAAAAAATTGCCGACAAGCTTATGAAGAATTAAAGAAGTATTTAGTTAATCCGACTCTACTTTTGAAGACCGGGGAAGGAGAAGTGCTGTACCTTTACCTTGCTGCTTTGGATGAGGCTATCAGCTCGGTGCTCGTTAGGAAGGAATCTGAAGGTGCCCATAAGTCGATCTACTACACCAGCAAAGTGCTACATGATACCGAGGTGAGATATCCAAAAGCACAAAAATTAATATATGCTTTGGTGATAGCAGCGAAACCCCTAAGACCATATTTGCAGTCTTACCCAATCACCGTGCTGACGGATCAATCACTGAGGACTATCTTGCAATGCTCCGACATCTCAGGCAGGGTAGCCAAATGGGCCATTAAATTGGAGGAATTTGGTATTGTATATCATCCCCGACCATCAATAAAGGTCCAAGTCTTGGCTGATTTTATTGCCGAATGCACTTGGAGTAATGAAGAAGGAAAAAGCCAGACATATGCTAGAGAAACCGAAGATGACTCCTATTCCACGTGGATCCTTCATGTGGATGGAGCGTCTAACTCTTCTAGTTACGAAGCAGGGCTGATTATAGCCGACCTCGATGGAGATGCCATGGAATATGCTCTCCGTTTCTCTTTCCAAGCATCAAACAATCAAGCCGAATATGAGACCCATCTGGCAGGACTTAGAATTTCCAAAGAATTAGGCATTCGAAAGATGAAAGTATTCTCGGACTCTCAATTGGTGGTGAACCAAGTTAAAGAAGATTTTGAAGCCTAAGATACTACTATGGTAAAGTATTTGGAGAAGGTACGAGACCTTGTTATCCAATTTGAATCCCTTGATATTTCTCATGTTCCATGAACCGAGAATTCTCGAGCCGACACATTATCCCGGTTGGCCATAATGGCTCCCAACTTCGTTCGTCGAACTTTCATTAAATACTTGGAAGCTCCTAGCATTGTAATGGAAAAAAGTATAGAAATATACCAAGTAGAGCAAGAATCCAACAGGATGGATTCGATTACCAGATATTTAAATAAGGGGACCATACCAAAAGATACCACTGAAGCTAAATGGATTTGGTTGACAGCTTCGCAATACATTATCTTAGAGGGGACTCTTTTTAAGAGGTCCTTTACATAACCTTTGTTGAAGTGCTTGGGGCCTTCGGATACCGATTATGTTATGAGAGAAGTTCATGAAGGCATATGCGGTGATGATCTAAGGGGTAGATCTCTGGCTTATAAGATTATATGCCAGGAATATTATTGGCCGACCATCTAGAAAGATGTAGCTAACTTTGTGAGAACATGCGACCAGTGCTAGAGTTATTCTAATATTTAGAGACGTCCGGCAAGTCAATTGACCCAGTTGGTCACCTTCTGGCCATTCATCCAATGGAAATAGATATTCTCGGTCCCTTCCCTCCAGCCTCCAGTCAGAAAAAAATTATAATCATAGCCATTGATTACTTTATCAAATAGGTTGAAGCCGAGCCTTTAGCCCATATTATTGAAGAAAAAGTTGAGAGCTTCGTTAGAAACTTCATAATCTACCGATTCAGAATCCCTTACGCCATCATTATCGACAATGAGAGGTAATTTGATAAACAAAAATTCAAAGATTTTTGTACCCAATACCACATCCTCCATAAGTTAACTTCTATCGGACATTTTCAAACAAATGGCAAAGCCAAAGTAACCAATCAAACGATTCTCCTGGTCTGAAGACTCGACTGAATGAGACAAAAGGACTTTGGGTCGAAGAACTAAATTCTGTTCTTTGGGCATATCGGACAACTCCCCGATCTACTATTGGAGAGTCACCATTCAACTTAACATATGGGAGCGAAGCAATCATACCGGTAAAAGTCACTCTCTGATCTAGGTGGACGGACCATTTCAAGGAACTAGACAATTCAGAACGGGGAAGAGCCGATTTGGACTTGCTCGAAGGAACAAGACTCCAAGCACAGCTAAGGATGGCCATATGTTGATAGAAGGTCTCTTAATACTATAACTCGCGAGTGAAAGTCAGAACTTTATTGCTCAGAGACTTGGTGTTGCGGAGAGCCGAAGTATCCGACCTACAGAGCAAGAAAAGCTTGCTACAAATTGGAAAGGCCTTTATTGGATCACTGAGATGATACGGTCCGAGACTTACCAGATCGAAAGTTTGGATGGATACAAAATGGTTCGACCATGGAATGTAGAAAATCTTCGCAGACACTATCAATAAAGTTCAATTCTCATGCATTCTCTTCTATATAATCTAGGGTGGGCCTGATCAGCATACCCTATCAATATGTTCAACAAACTAAGAGTGGGCCTAACCAACCTACCTTATCAGTATATCTAACAAGCAAAGAGCTGGCCTGACTAGCCGACTTAATTGGTATATCTGATAGTATCAAAGTTGGCCTAAACCACCAACTCACATCCGACAAACAGAGGTTGGTCTAGCACACTAACTTAATCGGTATTATAAAAAAGGAATAGCTTAATTGACTAGCTTAGCCATTATGTTCAACAAAAGGAACATTGGCACAATCAGAAACAATCTCTACACTACTAAACCATTACGCCGATGGGACAGTACTTAACAAAAGCTACCATTGCATACCAAAGAACCGACATGTTCATACTTAATATTTTTTTCAAGCACACACTGAGGACATACGATAAGAACACTGTTTGTGGAGAAAATGTAAACTCATTCATATAAGGATTTGTTACATTTCAAAAG
The DNA here is from genome assembly GCA_021397845.1 of Areca catechu. Lineage (NCBI taxonomy): Eukaryota > Viridiplantae > Streptophyta > Magnoliopsida > Arecales > Arecaceae > Areca > Areca catechu. The sequence goes on from CM038039.1 coordinate 41,007,651, forward strand.
AAAGTTTGGATTTGCACGAAGTACAAAAAGAAACAAAAATACAAGTATATCATGATTGATCTTTCTCGACCGGTTCAAAAGCTGGAGCAGGATCGGCCATAGCTTGGACGGGGCTGCTAAGGTCATCAACTGCAGGAGCAGGGACATCTTTGTCCTGTTCAGTTGCCCCATCCTCTTCATCGATCTCATTCGAGTTAACCTTGGAGACATCAAGGTCTGGGTAGAACTTCTTCACCTTTTCCAAGCAATCCTCGAAGCCATTTTGCAGCTTTCATCCTAGCTTCGTTCATCTCATCACAAAGGTGGTAGACTTCTTGTATTCATCAATAGCTTGAAGAACCCATTGTTCTGCCGATTCTGCCCTCTCTTCGGCATGTTCAGCCCTCTTCTCGGTCACTACCTTCTGGGCCAAGGCATCGTTAGATTTCTTCAAGTTATCCCTGGACATTTGCTCTGAAGAATGAAACTTCTTTTTCTTCTTTTTGAGCTTCGTCTCCAATTCGGTCACTTTGACCTGTGCCGCTTTCAACTCTTTCTCTAAAGAAAGGTTGACAGTGACACTCTGATCTAGTTTTTACTCCATGGTCATCCCGAGTTCTTTGGCCACCTCCTACTCAGCCTTCACTGCTTCCAGCTGATCCTGAAAGCCCTTACTAAGATTAGCAAATCTTGCGATACTCCCTTCAATCAGAGAGATCTCATGGATAAACTGTAGAAGATTAGCAAAAAGAGTTAGTTACTTACTGTGATCCATCAAAAGAAGATACAGAGGGAGAAGATTCATACCCTTAGAGTGTTCGAGTAGATGGAAGTGAAGATCTCCTCCAAACGACGGGCCTTAGTCACCTCCCAATCCCTTGGAAGGATAGTGGCCTTCAGCATCGTCCTAGCTAGGCTAGGGTTGTCGAATGTTGCATCATCGGAATATACATTAAAGTCGATTGGGTCCTCTTCTTCCTGCAGCTTGGACCCTGTATCGACTGTAAGAGCTTTTCCCTTATTCGAATGATTGACTGAAGAAATTGGTTCGACTTCTGGAGATGCAGTCGACTGTTTTGAAGGTCGTTCGACTGGGGTCATCCTTGGACGAAGCTCCACCAAGAGAACATCATCTTCATCAGATGTTGTCCTTACCATTATTGGAGTATTCCCCCTGAATGGAACTTTTGAGGGATTACCTGAGGGAGCACTTATCGTGCATGCCCTCTTTGTACCCTTTGATTCGGTGGGAGAGGCCATCGCCATCCTCTTTCTAATGGCTTGATGGAGTTTGCGGGTATCCGGCTTCATCTTCTCGTCTACAAGAAAGGGAAGTAACAAGGATGGTTAGTCAAAGAAAAAAAGAAGATAAAGGAAAAATAAACAATACGGTAGGACATACCTAGTGAAGGGGAAGCGCTGATCTGAGCGAGGTAAAGGTCCTGCTTGCTCAGCAACTCTCTCATTGGAGAGACTTCGATCCCAGAGAGCTTGTCGAAGTTCACTCTATCGGCCATTATAAACTTCTTCCCATCATTGGGGGTTAGACGGGGCTCCCTCCACTCGGTATTAAAGCTCCAGGACTACGTGGAAAAAAGAAAAAAAAAGTAAGGCTTCCACCCGTGAATGGCGGATGGAAGCCCTACGATGAACCTCCTACCAGGATGAGGGCCAATGACCCACCATCCATGGCCATGAAAGTCCTTCTTCAAGATGAAGAAAGAGTTGAACAAAGAGGTCCTTGGCACTATGTCTAAGTCATGGCAAAGGACCAGAAAGGCATATATGATCCGAATGCTGTTCGAAGTCAATTATGCTGAGACCACATGGTACAAATTGAAGATCCGGATGAAAAATGGGTAAAGGAGAAAACGAAGACCAGCCTTAAGGTATTCTTCGTATATCACTATGGTCCATGGAAGAGGCATGTTTATCCTCTCATCGGAATGAGGGACAAAGGCAGGTAAATCTTGCAGAATCTTGTAATAGTTCCACAGGGAAGCTAACCTAGACACCGTAAGGGTACTAATGGATTCAGGCCTCAGTTTTCTCCTATGATGAGGATCCTTTGCCCTAGAGGGACCATGATTATCGGAGGAGTCACCTTCTTCCCTACCGATCGAGGACCTGCCAATGGCAGAACATCTAAAGACCTAACCATTTCTACAAGGGAAGAAAAGTGTCTAACCTGAAAAGAACAGAAGAGCTCAAGAAGAGAGGAAGAGATTGAAGCGAAGACGAAGACCCCCAAAGACCAAAATTGAAAATGGTGGAAAGATCTGGCTTTCGGATCATATAGGAGGTGTCGACGATCGCGATTTCTTCCTCGAGCCATAGGAAATGCCTCTGATCGTGCCATATATGCAAATCTCAACCAATAGATATGACTCAATGAAAAAAGTTGATATGATAGAAGGAAACCAATGTGTCAGTATCGATTCGTGAGAGTTCGACTGGCTGGGATAAAAAAATGACGACGATTATGATTACCTATTTGTGCAACTTCGATGACCCCGATCAAGCCACGAACTCGACCTTTACCAAGCATCGACGAAAAATGTATCGACACAATCCTGGGATCCAAGGGATAACTTTCCCACTAATGAAGATTTGAAACATGGCAAAGGCGTTATGCCCTAAGAGTGGCAAATTAATATCGCCAACTGAATCCGAGTTTTGCCATCATTGAAGGATATCTCCTTTCTCTCTCCTCGATGAAGAATGCAAAAAAAACTCATCATTCTTATTATTAATTCTCATCTTTCAAGGCACTAAATATATCGTGAACTTGGAAGTGGGGGGGCAAATGTTGTGATAAGCCAATTGATCTAACTCATAAAAGGTCATAATAGGCCCGAAGGATAAATAAAAGGCCGTGTCAGGCCCAAAAGCTGGTGAGACGGTAATTGGCCGATCACCCCTATGGATTCATTGGTCTGACTCGTCCATAAAGTCCGACTAACTTATAAATTCTGACCAACTTCGAAAAGAATGAGGACGACAAGAAAAGAGTTGGTTGTTCTACCAGAATAATCACCAACCGTTATAATAGGCTCGTGTTAGTTTTCAATGGAATAACGTCGAAACTAAGCGCACGAGGCCCTTTCAACTAAATTCTGTTAAGGCCAATACCTATAAATATCGATAAGAGGGAACCTTCGGGGATAAGTAAGAATAACTAGTTGAAGTATTCTCTCATTCCTGTCTATTTTCTTTAAGATTCTGTATCTATTACTCGAACCCTTACTGACTTAGGCATCGAAGCTGTTATGATATCCTGTTTTTATTTTAACTAATTATCGGGTCATTCTTTGAACCAATTTCAATTTTTTGGTTTATTGGTCAAATCAATATATAAAGGGAAATATCTCCTGGACCCGATGAAGATTCTGATCTACAAAAGGATATTCTATATCTTCAGCTTCGTATCTTTATCTTGATCCGAAGACCATGCCTAACAATCTTTATATCTTCGGCTTCGTATCTTTTTCTAGGTCCGAAGAGTATGCCAACGTCTTTATGTCTCTGGCTTCGTATCTTTATCTTGTTCTGAAGTCCATGCTTAATATCTTTATGTCTCCAGCTTCATATATTTATCTTGGTCCGAAGACCATGCCTAACAATCTTTATATCTCCGGCTTCGTATCTTTTTCTTTGTCCGAAGAGTATGCCTAACATCTTTATGTCTCTGGCTTCGTATCTTTATCTTGGTCTGAAGACCATGCCTAACGTCTTTATATCTCCGGCTTTGTATCTTTTCTTAGTCCGATGATTAAGCTTGTCAACTTATGTCTTGGGCTTCATATCTTGTATGGTTCAGAAGCCAAGCTTATTAACCTTATGTCTTCGGCTTCGTATTGTTGTCTTAGTCCGAAGGCCAAGCCTTTCAATTGAACATCTTCAGCTTTATTCCTTCAACATAATCTGAAGAGCATGTTATCTCGTATTCAAGACTGTAAGTGTTTATCTTTCTTTGTTATTTCCAAAGAAACTCTTCTGAAGTGTATAGCTAACATTTTCTTTAGGAGCGCTACTAAAGAGAATGTTGAGCTCACTTCAAATCTACTCTAAAAAAGAGAGGCATATTAAATATATGGGCTTTTCCAACCCTGAATCAGTTGAAGTCTGTTTTGGTTGTTGCAACTACCCACATGGCCGAAATTCTCAGATTGGATAAGCTCCGAAATAACTAATTTTCTGACCGCCACTACTTACAGTTATGAGGAGGTTGCGTTTGCCAACTCCCATAACTGTAGGTAGTTATGTTGGAGCCTATAAATACTGGTAAGAGGGAACACTCAAGGTAAGCTAAACTCATTCATAGAAATTCGAATTCTTTCATTTTTCTCTTTGCTTTCAAGCTCTCCATTATGCTGCCTAAGTTCTTGCTGACTTTGGCATCGGAGTGTCCTCCGCCAGAAAATTTCTGGTCAGGGGATCTGTTTTGTAGGTTCCAGGCGATGGTGAACTAGCGGGCAAGCCACTCCATCTGGCCAGCAGGGATTCAGCATCAATAGATTGGCATGCTAGGTAGGGAAAGAGATCTGTTTCCTCTATTTTGAAGGAGAGTTTTGCCAAGCAAAAATGGTGAAAGAGAAAGTTCGAGATGCATCCACAAGCAAGGAGCAGCAGGCTCCTCCAAATGGAGATCTTCCAGCAGATTAGGGACTGCAGCCTCCTATGATAATGGTGGGACAACAGCAATTTAAAACCCTTCTAAACAGGGTAGAAGCCTTGACGGTGCTGGTACAAAATCTATAAGAAGCTGCTGCTCAAAGGCAATATCCACTGCCTGTTTCGCAGTCCAGTCATCAACCTGAAAAAGAAGAAGATTGACATTGAGAAATCACTCCCAGTTTCTCACAGACTTGGTCATCTCGTGACCGCTATGCTTCCCCACCAAATCGACGAACAAGGGATCAGGGTGGAAAGAAAAGGGCACGGTGCTCACCATTTATTTCTTCTAGAAGTTTTGCACCAGAAGGGGCTAGGCAGAGAGAGATCAACTGTGAATTTGAAAAGAAATTCAAATCCATGCAAGCGAAAATAGCCAGAATTTCAGATATAAGAAGGAATGATGAGGTTATCGCTTTCAACTCTCAGCCTCTATTTTCTGATCGCATTATGGATGAAGTTATCCCTAGGCACTTCAAAATCTCACAGTTAGAGGCTTATGACGGGACTTCAGATCCTCTCAACTATCTAGGGAGCTATAAGGCTCATATGATGGTACAAGGAGCAACTGATGCTCTTTACTGTCATGCTTTTCCTGCTACATTGAAGAGATCTGCTCGAATGTGGTATTCGAGCTTACCACCAAAGATAATCCACTCTTTTGCTGAACTGGAGCGGCAGTTTGTTTTGCACTTCAGAACGTGCCAAAAGATGCCGTGCAACACAGACAGCTTATTTCTCCTCCAGCAGCATGAAGGAGAAAGTTTGAAGGAATTTGTCCATCGCTTCAATTCAGCCACTTTGAAAATATCGAATCTAAATGAGCATGTGGGGCCATGTCTTCCTTAAAGAAAGGCTTGAAGTCATCCAGGTTCATTTTTTCCCTGGACAAAAGACTTCCAGTGAGCTATGCTGAATTGTTGGCAAGGGCTCAAAAGTATGCAGCCGTTGAGGAGCAAGCGGCAAGCCGAAGACTTGCAGAAGGGAGATACCCTTCTAAGAAGAAAAGCGCCAAGAAACCAAACATGCCCATATCCTCTAACAATGCTTTAGTTCCCAGGCGTAGTCCTAGATCCAAACAGTAAAATAACTGGTTTGATGCCTATACCCTTCTCAACTTACCAAGAGAAAAAATTCTGCCGGAGATTGAGAAGGAAAAATATGTTCAAAGGCCACGTCCCCTGAAGACATCTACAAAAGCAAGGGACAAAAGCAAATATTGCCGATTCCACCGAGATCATGGCCACAACACAGAGAAATGTTTTCAGGTTCGGGACGCCATTAAAGACCTGATAAAGAGGGGATATTTGGAAAAGTACATTAACCGCCTAGAATCTCAAGCCGAAGCAACTACCCTTCCAAGGATATCCGATAAAGTCGATTTGCCTCACCAAAAACCAACTGATGGGAATGTTGGTATGCTTCATCGATCATCTGCATGGGATATTGAAGTTGAGGAGAATATCCCAAAAAGGTTCAAAGGGAAGAACTCTATAACTTTTTTCGATGAGGATGTCCAAAGAATACAACTTCCACATGATGACCCTGTTGTGGTCTTGGCTGTTATTGCCAAATTTGATGTAAAAAGAATTTTGATTGATAATGGAAGTTCAGTTGATATTTTGATGTATGATGCCTTTCTTTGGATGGGATTGTCTGGGCATGAATTGCGAAGATCTCTTATTCCTATAACTGGTTTCGGAGGAAATAAAGTTAGAGTTGAAGGTGAAACAATCTTGCCCGTGACTTTTGGGTCCGATCCATATCAAAGAACACTTCCCATCAATTTCATTGTGGCTAGAACATTTTCGGCTTATAATGCAATATTGGGATGTCCAACATTAAATAAATTCAGGGCCATAGTTTCCACATACCACCTTTTGGTTTGGTTTCCTACCAGGACAGGCATTAGAGAAGTAAGGGGAGATCAAAGGATCGCTCACCAGTATTTGATGATTCAAAATAAACAAGCAGCCAAGTATTTAACACTTGACCAGTTGGATCCAAGAGATGAATCCGAAGACTGTGAAGAACCGGTGGAGAAAACATATTTTGTGCCATTATCTGAAGACGACCCAACCAAGCTTTTACAAATTGGCAGCTTGCTTGATGAGGAGTCAAAGGTAAAATTAATTTCCTTTCTTCAAGATAATGCTGATATTTTTGCTTGGACGGCTTCGGACATGCCTGGAATTCCACTTGATGTGATCACTCATCGCTTGGAAGTCTCTCCCAGCTATAAGTCTGTTTAGCAAAAGAAGAGAAATTTTACTCTTGAAAGGTAGAAGGTTATTGATGAAGAGGTTAATAAGCGACTTGAGGCTAAGTTCATAAGAGAAGTCCAATATCCAAATTGGCTGGGAAATGTAGTCATAGTGAAAAAATCAAATAACAAATGAAGGATTTGCATAAATTATACATATTTCAACAAAGCATGTCCGAAGGACAGTTTTCCTTTACCAAAAATCGACCAGTTAGTTGACGCCACGGCTGGTCATCAATTGTTAAGTTTTATGGATGCCTTCTCAGGCTATAACCATATTCGAATGGATCCAGAAGATGAAGAGAAAACTGCCTTTATTATAGAAAAAAGGACTTTACTGTTATAAAGTAATGCCGTTTGGTTTAAAGAATGTTGGGGCAATTTTTCAGAGGCTCATCAACAAAGTTTTCAAAAACCAGATTGGGAGAAATATGGAAGCTTATATGGATGATATGATTGTGAAAAGTCTTCATAAGTCTGATCATATTGCAGATCTAAACGAGTCTTTTGATGCTCTTAGGCGCCATCGAATGAGATTGAATCCAACCAAGTGTGTCTTCGGTGTAACTTCTGAAAAATTCTTGGGGTACTTGGTCACCAAGCGAGGAATTGAAGTTAATCCAGAAAAAATCCAAGCACTTCGGACAATGAGGCATCCCACTTGCAAAAAAGAAGTTCAGAAATTAACAGGAAGAGTTGCTTCTTTAAGCTGATTTATCTCCCGCTCTGCAGAAAGATGTTTACCTTTCTTCAAGGTTCTTCGCCAAACTCAAAATTTTGAATGGACAGAGGATTGGAAAACTGCTTTTGACAAGCTGAAAGAATACTTGGAAAATCCTTCCTTGCTCTCCAAGCCCTGCGAAGGAGAGACACTTTACTTATACTTGTCAGCCATAGATGAGGCAGTTAGTTCGGTGCTGGTATGAAGAGATGCCAATCATTCATAAAAGCCGATCTACTATACTAGTATAGTGTTGCATGAAGCAAAAATTCGATACCCCAGAGTGCAAAAGATTATCTTTTCTCTAGTGGTGGCAGCGAAGCATCTTCGACCTTATTTTCAGGCCCATTCCATTGTGGTTTTGACAGATCAACCCTTAAAATCCATTCTTCACTATCCTGATACCTCAGGAAGGATAGCTAAGTGGGCTGTTAAATTGGAAGAATTTGATATTGATTATCAGCCTAAGTCAGCAATGAAAGCACATATTTTGGCTGATTTTATAGCAGAATGTACATGGAGATCCAAAGAAGAACGGCCAAGAGCCGAAGAGGAAAGTACCAAAGATAGTTTAGAATTTATATGGATGCTACATTCAAATGCCAACGGTTGCGGTGCATGTCTAATTTTGGTTGGTCTGAATGGGCAAGTTATTGAATATGCTCTTCGATTTTATTTCCAAGCTTCGAATAACAAGGCAGAGTATGAAGCACTTATTGCTGGGCTTAGAATCTCTCAAAAATTAGAGATTAAAAAGATCAAAGTTTTTTTTGATTCATAGCTAGTGGTGAATCAAGTAAAAGATGATTTCGAAGCCCGGAATCCAAATATGATTCAATACTTAGAAAAAGTCCGAAGCCTGACATTTGAGCTGGAGCATTTTGAGATTGTTCATGTGCCAAGAATGGAAAATTCTCAGGCAAATGCTCTTTCGCGACTTTCAACCACTGCACCAGATTCTCTTGGAAAAACATATGTAGAATATCTTGAAGATCCCAGCATATCAGAGCCTACAGTTGAAGTGTGTCAAGTTGAACATGAACCTTCATGGATGGACCATATTCTTAAATTTTTGAAGGAAGACGCCCTACCCGAAGACAAGCTAGAAGCTAAATGGCTTTGGTGGATGGCCTCTCAATATGTGATCTTGAATGAAACATTGTATAAGAGGTCTTTCACGCAGCCCTTGCTAAGATGTTTGGGGCCGTCCGATGCTGATTACGCACTCAGGGAAGTGCATGAAAGAATATATAGAGATCATCTGGAGAGCAGATCCTTGGCATACAAAATAATTCGTCAGGGTTATTATTGGCCAACCATTCAAAAGGATTCTGCAGAGTTTGTCCGAAGATGTGATCACTGTCAGTGATACTCCAATGTCCAAAGATGGCCTGTGAATCAGTTAACTCCATTGACAGCTCCCTAGCCTTTTGCACAGTAGGGAATGGACATTCTTGGAAGACAGTTTGATAATCCGAAGTTCAAGGACTTCTGCACCCAATATCACATTCTTCACAAACTTACTTCGGTGGGACATCCTCAATGTAATGGAGAAGCAGAAGTGACAAATAGAACCATTCTTCATGGTCTTAAAACTAGATTGAATGATGCTAAGGGATCGTGGGCCGATGAATTAAACTCAGTTCTTTGGGCATACCGAACCACTCCCAGAACAGCTACTGGTGATTCTCCATTTCATCTATCTTATGGCACTAAAGCAGTCCTTCCTATAGAGGTCTCTTTACAATCTCTGTGGATTGATCATTATAAAGAGCCCGAAAATTCTGAGCACCGAAGAGTTGACCTGGATTTACTACAAGGTACATGACTTCAGGCATAGTTGAAGATGGCTGCCTATCGACAAAAAATTATAAAATACTATAACTCTCGTGTAAAGGAATGGGTCTTTCGTCCTGAGGATCTGGTTCTACGAAAGTCTGAAGTATCCAAACGTGTAATGGAGAAGCAAAAGTGACAAACAGAACCATTCTTCATGGTCTTAAAACTAGATTGAATGATGCCAAGGGATCGTGGGTCGATGAATTAAATTCAGTTCTTTGGGCATACCGAACCACTCCCAGAATAGCTATTGGTGAATCTCCGTTTCCTCTATCTTATGGCACTGAAGCAGTCCTTCCTATAGAGGTCTCTTTATAATCTCTATGGATTGATCATTATAAAGAGCCCAAAAATTCTGAATGTCGAAGAGTTGACCTGGATTTGCTACAAGGTACATGACTTCAGGCACGGTTGAAGATGGCTGCCTATCGGCAAAAAATTATAAAATACTATAACTCTCATGTAAAGGAACGGGTCTTTCATCTTGAGGATCTGGTTCTACAAAAGTTTGAACTATCCAAACCTACCGAACAAGGAAAGCTCTCTCCCACATGGGAAGGTCCATACCGAATTAAAGAGGTTATTCGACCCGGGACTTATCAGTTGGAAATCCTAGAAGGTGTTCTACTGCCACGACCTTGAAATGTACAAAACCTTCACAAGTATTATCAATAAAGGTTTTTATTCAAGGTCATCAAGATAAATTTAACTGTTCTATCTTCATCTATTTCTAAAAGGCATAAGGATGATCCCCGTGATCTACCCTACAAAGTGCCGAGGAAGGCTTGACCAGCTTATCTTAATTTTCTTTTCTTTACGGCATAAGGATGATCTCCGTGATTTACCTTACGAAGTACCGAGTTTGGCATAACCAGTCCATCTTAATAAAAAAGGCATGAGGATGATCTCCGTGATTTACCTCACAAAGTGCCGAGGTGGGCATGATCAGCCTGTCTTAATTCTATTTCAAAAAGGCATGAGAATAATCTCCGTGATCTACTTTACCAAATGCCGAGGTGGGCCCAATCAGCCTATCTTAATCCTTGATCAAAAGGCATAAGGGTGATTCAAGCGATCTATCCCATAAAAATGTCAAAGGTTATCAACCTTTCATTCAGATACAGGTGACCCACACGGTCTATTTTATCCTAAGTCAGAAGCTTAGCGTATTTTTCAATCTGAAGACTTGGCTCTTATCTGGAGATTTGGTATTCTTTTATCTCAATTCTGTGGAATCATCCTAAGTCCGAAGACTTAGCATATTTTCCAGTCCGAAGACTTGACTTTCTTATTTGGAGATTTGGTATTCTTTTATCTCAATTCTATGGAATCATCCTAAGTCCGAAGACTTAGCTTATTTTCCAGTCCGAAGACTTGACTTCCTTATTTGGAGACTTGGTATTCTCTCATGTCAATTCTATGAGATTATCCTAAGTCCGAAGACTAAGCATATTTTGGAGACTTGGCATCTTAAAATTTTGACATTCTTATTTTAATATTGTTATTCAATAAAATCTTGGATCAGATTTGGGAATTCTGTTTCTTAAAAGATTGTTATTCTAAGTCCGAGAACTTAGCATTATAATATACTTCGGAGGTTTCAATTATTTTCTAATCCGAAGACTTTTTACTTTGAACAATTTCCATTCATTCACATATATATTCACAAAGAAATATCTTACTGGAATAGATTTTTATTAATAAGGTGTTTACATTTCAAAAAGAGAAGGGAAAAGAAAAAAATTATAAGTTATCCATTATTGAAGTGTCATCAGCTTGGGTGAGATCAATCGAACTAGCCACTTCTTCGGCTGTCGCAGGTGCTTCATGACCTTCTTGTGGTTTGGGCTCATTTGGACATTCGAGAATAAACAGTTGAATTTCTGAAATATCCAAATATGGGTAAAGGCTTTGCACCTCCTTCACCCGTCATTGAAGCCTCCGTTGTAACTATGGGTTCCTGCTTCAATCATCTCACCTTCAAAAGCTGAAGATGCTTTATAATCTTCTGCCGCCCTTCTCAGTTAATCTTTTAAAGATTGAATCTCTTCAGTAGCCTCTTGATCTTCTTGTAACCTCTTCGGATTTCTGATGGGCTTCCTTAAGTAGAGCTTCCAGAGACCGAACCTTATTCTTTCTCTTCTTGAGTCTTGCCTCCTGTAAAGTGTTCTTCGATTGGATTTTTTCCACATCAGTTTTTAAGCTCTGAACCAAGGCGTCACTTTGAGCAAGCTTCTCCTCCATAGCTTGCCTTTGTTCCTCGGTTTTTGTCTTTTCAGCCTCAGCCACTTTCATTCTTTCCTTCATTCTTTTGTAGTTGTCTCTGAATTCAAAGATGCCTTCTTCCATGATAGTGATATCATGGATCATCTGCATTAACAAATAGAAAGGTTAGCAACAATAGATCTATGCTTTGAAAACACAAAATCCAATGTTTACCTTCAGTGCGGATGAGAACACTAAGTCAGAAACATCTTCAATACATCGGGACTTAGTATTGTCCTAGTCATTGGGAAGAAGCGTACGTTTCATCAGCTTCTTGGCTAGTTCGGGGTTCTCCAGGCCCTCTGCATCATAAAAAATGGTAAAATCCATGTTGCAGCCTCCTTCCGAAGAGGCATTCCACCTAGGGTGGTCTTCGGATTGATACTTTGCTCTTTCCTTTCCTTTCTCCTTCGGAGATGCAAGCAAGGATTCCTTGTCAAATGCCACGTCTCGTTGATCCAGAGGCGGCACCGACCGAGGACTCTTTGGAGGGGGCCTTCTCGGAGATGGACTCCTGAAAGGCTCAGGTGGATTTGGCAAGAAAGTAGGCGGTATCTCTTCATCCGATGCGGGCCTCATCGAAGGAGTGCTCGAGCCCTCTTTGGTTCTTCTCTTCTTTCGGACTTCGTACTTCGGCGGAACAAGCACTGCCCTCTTCCTGGAAGCCTGTCGAACTTTATCAAATTGTGGCTTCATTGGTTCACCTGCAGTCAAAGAATTTTGTCATATATATATATATAAGAAGAGAAGAAGAAAAAGGATGGAGAGAAGGAAAATCCGAAGACCACTATCTCTATACCTAATGCTGGGACTTTGCTGATATGGGCTCGGTGAAGATTTTCTTCCTTCAGCAATTCTCTAAATGAGAGAATTTCCGATTCTGATAGAGTTTCAAAGTCCTTGAGATCGGCTTTCAGAACTCTTTTCCCAGCATTCGCATTCAAGCGTGGAGCCTTCCATTCAGTATTGAACCCCCAGTTGGTATAGAATACAAAGAAAAAATATGGTTTCCACCCATGTATGGCACTAGGGGTTCCTTTTATTAGTCTTCGGCCTGACCGAGGACCTATACCCACCATCCTTTACCGTGAAAGTCTCTTTTCAGCATAAACAGAGAAATGAATAGGGAAGTCCTCGTCTCTACGTTTCTAAGTTTGCAAAGGACTAGGAATCCACAAATGTTTCTAAAATTGTTAGGATTTAGCCGTGCTAGAACAATTTGATAAAGATTAAAAATTTTTATGAAAAAGGGATGAAGGGGAAGCCTTAGACCAGCCTTAAGGTGGTCTTCGTATATGGCAATTGATTGTATAGGGGGTTTATCTACCCTTTCCTCAGGCTTTGGAAGGATCATTTTGAAAGTTCGTGGGATATGGAAACGCTGCCTAACACCTTTTATCTTGGCAAGCGTAAAGGAACTGGTAACAGAATCAGGAGATCTTTCCGGACTCCCCTTCCTACCCGAACTTCTTTTCCTACTGGTTTCTCCTCCCGGCGAATCCCTATTGGTTTCACCTCCCGGTGGCCTTTTACTGGTTTCTCCTCTCGACGAACCCCTATCACTAGGAGGATTCTTAGTGGACTCTAACATTGTAAAGAAGCAAAAGGAAGAAGGGAAGAAAGACCTCTAACCTCTGAAAAAAATGAAAATGGCAAGCTGCAGTGCAGAGCGGGAGGAAGAAGAAACGCGGAGGCGAAGAAAATTCTTCTTGAGAAGTTCTCCTCTCTTTTATAGGTGAGATTATCGGATTTCAAGACGATTCGGAGATCTCCTTGATCGTGCACCGTATCAACGGTCTCGATCATGGGTACGATTTCCTAATAATCACCCATTAATAAGACGGTGACCGTGATCCATGTGAAATGCCGTGAATGGCTACGATGGCTTCTCAACTGTGATCAGTCTCCAGATGATTGCCAGGTGTCCTGCCTTGATAAAATAAAAGCTCTTTTTTAAAAAAGATTTCTCAGGATTTTTCCAGATTCAAAGCGTTTCTTTCGAAGTGGCAAATGAAAAGGTGACATGTGTCTTCACCACGTCTCTCATGCCACCAAACAGTTATTGCGAAAGACGTGCCAGGGTTCAACGCCAATATTATATGTCAGTTACTATTAAACAACAAATTTTAAATACTCCCATTTTTCGAAATTAAATCATTTCAAACTTGGAAGTGGGGGGCAGCTGTTATGATATCATGTTTTTATTTTAATTAATTATTGGGTCATTATTTGAACCAATTTCAATTTTTTGGTTTATTGGTCAAATCAATATATAAAGGGAAATATCTCCTGGACCTGATGAAGATTCTGATCTACAAAAGAATATTCTATATCTTCGGGTTCGTATCTTTATCTTGATCCGAAGACCATGCCTAACAATCTTTATATCTCCGGCTTCGTATCTTTTTCTTGGTCCGAAGAATATGCCTAACGTCTTTATGTCTCTGGCTTCGTATCTTTATCTTGGTCCGAAGACCATGCCTAACATCTTTATATCTCCGGCTTCATATATTTATCTTGGTCCGAAGACCATGCCTAACAATCTTTATATCTCCGGCTTCGTATATTTTTCTTGGTCCGAAAAGTATGCCTAACGTCTTTATGTCTCTGGCTTCGTATCTTTATCTTGGTCCGAAGACCATGCCTAACATCTTTATATCTCCGGCTTCGTATCTTTTCTTAGTCCGAAGATTAAGCTTGTTAACTCATGTCTTGGGCTTTATATCTTGTCTGGTTCAGAAGCCAAGCTTATTAATCTTATGTCTTCAGCTTCGTATTGTTGTCTTAGTTCGAAGGCCAAGCCTTTTAATTGAACATCTTCAGCTTTATTCCTTCAACATAATCTGAAGAGCATGTTATCTCGTATTCAAGACTGTAAGCGTTTATCTTTCTTTGTTATTTCCAAAGAAACTCTTCTGAAGTGTATAGCTAACATTCTCTTTAGGAGCGCTACTAAAGAGAATGTTGAGCTCACTTCAGATCTACTCTAAAAAAGAGAGGCATATTAAATACGTGGGCTTTTCCAACCCTGAATAAGTTGAAGTCTATTTTGGTTGTTGCAACTACCCACATGGTCGAAATCCTCAGATTGGATAAGCTCCGAAATAACTGATTTTTCGACCGCCACTACTTACAGTTACGAGGAGGTTGCGTTTGCCAACTCCCATAACCGTAAGTAGTTATATTGGAGCCTATAAATACTGGTAAGAGGGGACACTCGAGGTAAGCTAAACTCATTCTCAGAATTTCAAATTCTTTTTTTTCCCTCTCTGCTTTCAAGCTCTCCATTCTGCTACCTGAGTTCTTGCTAACTTTGGCATCGGAACGTTCCCCGCCGGAAGATTTTCGGTCAGGGGATCTGTTTTGCAGGTTCCGGGCGATGGTGAACCAGTGGGCGAGCCACTCCATCCGGCCGACAGGGATTTAGCATCAACAAGAGTGTCCCCCACCAGAAATCCTCCGGTGAGTGGGTCTTTTTTGCAGGACCCCGAAGGGTACCTGATTGGATGAACTTGACGGTGCGGAAGGATCACTTGGGTTCGGTGACAATAAAACCCAAAAGAGAGGGAGAGAGTGAGCTTTCTATGCTCAGCAAGTTATCAAATATAATTAATTTATCAAATATAGTAATTTATTAAAAATAAAATATATGAGCTAATCATTTTTTTCCAAATAAGATATGCATAATAGTAAAGTTTGAAATATTCTCAGTTTTTAGTGACTATAGCCATGATTAGCCCGATGACAAAATTCGAAAGAGACTAATCCTGAAATAGATATGCGATGCATTAGCATGTACCGGTGATTAGCCCGGATCAGCTAGGCTTGAAAGTATCTAGATCTAATTTACATGACTACGATCCCGTGATAGGACAAAGAAACTAGTTCTGAAATATATACACGTGATGCATCAGCGTGTACTAGCGATCAACATCGACTAGCTAAGCCTGAAAGAAATAGCTCTGCCAACGATCAGCATGATCAACTAGACTCGAATCATAGTCAATTAGAGAGTTTTTCTAATAATTTCATATATCCAATATCTCATAACATATATACTTCCATAACACAAGTAATTTTAAATTTTATATCTCATTTCCAAAAACAAGAAAACAATTTTCATGCTAATGAAAATTCTCATTCAAATTTTATGCAAGCATATTATCATGTAATATTAAAATGAAGAAATCATATTTAATATTGATAATCATGTCTGAGTATCATCATACTTGATTCAAGTTTTCTGAATTATTTTTCATACATATTTTCTAAATATTTTAAATTCTAATATTCATCATTTTTATATATAAATTCTAGTTTTGAACTGTGCATTATTAAATCTCAAAGATAAAAGAAACTTATCAAAAATAAATTCCATGAGTGACACATGACTCGATCCCTAGATTCGTCATTCTTCAATCAATAAAGGTTCCGATAAAATAAATTAATAATGCAATTAATTTTTAATTTTTTTTAAAAAAATTAGAATAAAAAGAGAGACTCTTGACCAAGTCTAAACCTGGATCTGGTTGTGGGATCTAGATAGTCATTTACGTTTGATCGATGCGAACCAAGTTGGTTAATATAAAATTAGATTTAGATATAATCTGATTAAAGCATAATCAAAAAAATGACTTTACATAATTAGATTTCTCTTTCTAATTAATTAATTAATTATTTTTTCTCTTTTGTTTTTCTTTTTATTCTCTTTTGGTCTCTTTCTTTCTATTTTTTTGGCCGAACAGAGCCCCTCCGGTTCCCGGCTCAGATAACCGAGGTTGGGAGGGGGCGGTGACCCAACATGGATGTAACCGAAATGGGAGGATCAAGGTGGGGTGGCCGATTGTGGCTAGAGGTGGTCGAGCCATCTGCAGCAATGCTGAGAGAGAGAGAGAGAGAGGGAGGAAGAGGAGGGAAATAGGATATTGTCCCTTGCTGCCATCTCGGCAACATCACATGTACGTCGAAAAGAAAATAGCAGAGGTGACGATAGCGGCTACTATCCCTGGCCAATGATGGTGCTTAGCTCGATGGCTGTCCAAGAGGAGGAAGAAAGGAGAGGCGATGGGAAGAAGCTTCGAAGGAAATCAATCGTAGGAATAGAGAGATTTAAAGAGAAAATTTTGAATAAGTTTAGCTTGACTGCTTAACAGAAAGATACCGTTCACCGGTTGTGGTGGTTTCCGATGGCCATCACCTAATTCATCTCCGCTCCGTGGCATTCGCACCTGCCTCGGTTGAGGGTAAGGAATCAGAATTTCTCTTTTCCTTTCTTTTTTTTTTTTTATTATTTTTTTATTTTTGGGTTAGAGACGGTTGGGACTGCTGATTTTAGCTCAAAACGGACTGTCTAAAGTCTCTGTCGTGTTGTGTGCCTGCTGCTACAAGTTCGTTCTAGTTGATTTGGGCTTGCTGTCGTCTCAACTTTCTTTGTGCTGTCGTGCCCTCTAAAATTCTAGGTTTAGGCTCCTCAAATCATGAAGTATCGAGAGAATAATCTCCTTGCAGAAAGATCTCTTGGAGACTACGTGAGTTGACCGCCGATGGTTTTTTCTCCTTCCAACCGGGTTTTTAACCAAAATAATATTAATTTTTTTTTTTATTTTCTAAAATACGGTCGTTATATTTTTATTTACGGATATAGATAATTTTGGCCACGTGGCAGGGGCACCCGTGAGATGGCTTGAGGGATGAAAATATGGGTTGGATCCGCGAGTTCTGTACGAAATCGCAGGTTGAACCTACTATTTTAATCCAAAAATTAAATAATAAAAAAAAAAGCACGGGACCTCCCATCGAATGAAATAAAAAAAAAAAAAAAAAGAAAGAAGGCGCGAGTCGAATCGCATTTCCTTCCATGGACGGAAAAAAAAAAAAAAAAACTCCTGCATGAAAGAAAGCGCGGTGTCCAAAAAGAAAAAAAAAATTCCAAAACACTTTTCCTCTCCCACTAAATGAAAAAAAAAAAAAAAACCCAGCCCCTGGTAGAAGAAGCCGACAAAAAAAAAAAAAAAAAAAAAAAAAAAAATCAAACAGTATTCAGATATAATTCCAAAATATTAATTAAATTTTAATCTAATAAAATTTTTAAAAATAAATAACAAATTTAAAATAATATAATAAAATATTCAAAATAATAAAATAAAATTAAAAAATATTTAAAATAATATAATAAAATTAAAAATATTTAAATATTTAAAATAATATAATAAAATCTAAAATTTAAAAAAAAATTAAAAAGTAAAAAAAGTTACGGGGCACCGGTTCGACTAGACGAGTGGCCGGATCGGTTCTCTCACGCGGGGGAGGGGGGTTTTGTTTTTTTGGGAGAAGACACGGGTTTAACCCATGCCTTTTCTTTTTTTTTTTTTTTATTTTTTTTTTGGCTTTCCGGTTAAAATCGTGGATTGAATCCATGATTTCATACAAAACTCGTGGGTCCAACCCACGTTTTCATCCTTCGAGGCCACCTCACGGGTACCCCTGCCATGTGTCCAGATACGTGACCAAAATCATCTATATTCATAAATAAAAACAAAACGGCCATATTGTAGGAAATAGATTTTTTTTTTTTATTATTTTGGTTAAAAACCCGTTCCAACCTTTCTAGATATTTAAATGGAAGTGAATATTTGCATAATAATCTACTATAAAGTATAATCAAGACATTCTCTTCTTGGCTGAATTGCTTTGCATTAGCTCGTTATGCCGGTATTTCTTTTTAAACTTTTTTTTTTTTTTTAAAATATGTATAATCTTTTCGTGCTTTTAAGTATACCATATGTGCTTTTTATATGAGTACCGTATTTTTGACCGTTGAAAGATTAAGAGCGTGTCAAATATACCCTTTTGCTGTTGTTGTACTGTTGTTGAGGAGTACTTGTTCCTGGTCAAAAAAAGAGGCGTCTCCTTCTAGATGTGAACCAGTCATAATCGATCATTATTGTTGGCATAGAGTTTTTGTATCGATCGATCGAAGTTACTGTACCGCAGGATCGTTTCCTGATTTATTTATAAAATAAGTTTTTTATCGGAGTTATTTCGACGGGGGACACTCGATGCCTAAATTAGTGACGGATCCCAACCACATAATGGGGAAGAGCGTCGAAAGTATAAAGAAAAGGCTCTTAGAGTATGTGTCAGTGTATGAATATGTGTGTTGCGCGTACCTCTCTCGAGCCATTCTTCTTACCATTATTAAGAGGAGGCCTCCGGCCTGCGGCCCGCCCTTTTCTCGGTGATTATGGGGAGTCAATTTCTCCCCATGATTGGCGATCGTGGGTTGTCATTGAGCGGTTCTGGCCAGACCAGAGGTGTGGCAGCTGGAGTTGCACGCCATGATCGTGGCATGGAGATTGTCGATTGTTACCGTTGGTTACAGTTGCCTATCTGGGCCAGATTATGGTCCCATCTTTGGATTTCTCCTGTTTAAGAAGATTCTCGGTCGGAGACTTAGTCCTCTGCGTGGGCCGAAGACTCGGAGTCCATCCAAGGCCGGAGATCATGTCTCTGGCGGAAGCCGAAGAATGTGTCTTCGGGAGTCGTCGAGGAGCTTGGTCTTCGGTTAGGGCCGAAGACATCATCCGAAGATCTGGCTCTCGGATGTCGTAGACCGGTGAGAAGCTTTGAGTTACCAGTAGTTGGCCTGATCTCTCCTGGTCCGAAGTCCGTGGTCCGGAGAAAAGGGCTTCGGCCAATCGAACCGGTGTTCGGTTCGTAGCTGAACCGGATATCCCAACAGTTGCCCCCTTACTCTCAGTTCTCGAAGCGGAGGTTTGCCTTGAGAAGTGAGAGTACTAATGCCTTGTCGTTTTCCTCCCGGAACATAGTGTAGTGGATGATTATGGGATCTCTTATTGGACTGTCCATCATGACTGTTGGTTGATCCGGGGATCAGGTGGTGGACAGCTGTCACTCCCAGGTTGGGGAAGAAGGAAAAAGTGGGCGGCCTTGGGACCGTCTCTCCTTTGCTCGTTACACGATGATTCAGCCAATCTTTCGGTTGAGATTTGGATGGTTGTGGTGGCTTTCCCCCATCCATTGGATGATGGATGCGCCTCATCCTGGCGGTTAGTTGAAGGCGGGTTACCTCCCTGGGTAATCTTGGATCAAATCAACCTGGTAGGGCTTCAGAGATCCCTATTTTCCTCTTGGGAAAGAGAGAAGGTCCGGCTAAGGAAGCTTCTTCAACCTCGTCTCATCCTTCGTCCAGCTTTCCTTGTTCTGGACTACCAGTCTATTCCGCAGGTAGAATCTTCCTTCTGCCCCCTTGCTTCATTCTTTTATCATGAAAGAAAATGTAGAAAGTCAGGGAGAAAAAGTTGGGCCCTCGGGGGTCGGTGAAGTAGTAGGTCCGGAGTCGATCTCCAGTTCAGTTTCTCAGGGAAAGGCGGCCCTTCTTTGAGAACGCTATCGCATTCCCGAGGAGTTTTCTTTTGTTCTCCCCGCACTCGAGGAACGGGTGAACAAACCTCCCCCGGGGTGTCTAGCTGTGTATGAAGATCATCTGAAAGCTGGTCTTCGGTTTTTCCTGTACCCCTTCTTCGTCAAGATCTTCCACCTATACCAAGTGGTGCCGGCGCAGTTGACCACGAACAGCATCCGGAATATCTGCGGGTTCCTGGTCTTGTGCAGCATTGCAAACATAGAACATATGACCAATTTATTCATGGCTCTCTTCGTACTCAAGAGGGATTTCCACAGTAATGGATGGTGGGTGATTGGCCCTCGATCAGGCCGCAAGGTTATCAAGGACATGCCCAGCGCCATCCACGGGTAGAAACCCGTTTTTGTGTTTGTATTGTTTTTTGATCCATGGGGCTTCAACACTATTTGAAAAAGCCTCGTTTAACTGCCAATGACAGGGAGAAGGTCTTGGCGGCTGATCAGTCGGATTACGATCTCTTGGTCGATTCGGAAGTTGCCCCTATCCGGGAGTTATTGGAGGAGAGAAATCTCTATCTCGAGGGAAATAGCAAATTCCCCACATTAGGTATAGCGACGGAAATTTCTGCTCCCCTTCCCCCGATTTTGCTGTAGCTCAGTCGATTGAAATAAACTCTTTTGCTTGTAGGTGGCGGAATGAAGCCCGGTGTGAGCTGGCTCCGTCAGACCTCTGAGAAGAGGGTAGCACAAGCCCCTCTCACAAGGTTGGCGGTTCGGAAGAAGGCTCGAAGGGACGGTCCTGAGGGGGACCGGAGCACTTCATCTTCTCGAGGAACCCCAGGGGAAGATGTGGCACCTATAGAAGGGGCCCTGTCGAGACCTTGTCCAGTCGAAACTCTACTGGCAGCTACTTCCCCGGTTCGCACAACAGGGAGTCTGCCTCAGGCGGTGGATATGCCGCCGTTTTGCCCTCCCATGGTTGATAGGGGCAAAGCACGGAAAGTCGAGGGAGAGTTCATTCGTGGAGCCTCCCCAGTTGGAAGCCGTTCGGCGAACTCTTCGGAGCTTTCACCTACGGGGGGACTGCTGGTCCCTGCCGTAGCAGGCAGGCATTGAAGGGTACGCTGCTGTCTCATGACTTGGCAGTTCTTCAGAATCGAAACCTTCCTAGGGTGTCCGATTCTGCCTTTTCCATCCTGTAACAAGTATGATTCTTGCCGTCTCCTTTGTTTTGAGAATTGTTCGCTCCATAACTCCGCATTTTTGATGCAGTTGGTCTATGACCTTACTTTTATGGAGGAGGGCCTGGGGAATGTTGACAGTCTCATCCATGGCCTCAAGGAGGAGCTCCATACTGCCAGGGCTGCAAAGGAAGTAGCCAAAGAGTTGAGGCAGTCTATGGAGGACCGCCTTATCCGGGTGAACGATGAAGTTCACAAACTGAAGGGCGAACTAAAGAGTGCTGATCTGATGATGGCGGAGCAAGGGGCAGGGTGGAGGAAAAGTAGGAAACAGATTGACTCCTTGGAGCAAGCTGCAAGGAAGAATCAGGAGAAGGTAGAAAGCTTGACCAAGGCAGTGGAGGAGGCTTCTAGGAGGGCTGGAGGGCCGAAGAGACGATTCTGGAGTCCGAAGTGGCCAAGAGGAAGCGGGTAGACGATGCTGTGGCAGACTTCAAGATGTCTTCACAATTTCAAGAGGAAATGAATGAAGCATCTTTGTACGGCTACCAGCATGGCTTTAACAACGGACTTTCCAAGGTAAAGGAGGCCTTCCCTCACCTTGATCTTTCCAGCATCCCTCCCTTCAATATAGCCGAAGAAGAAGAGGAAGAGATAGAGGATGCCGAAGCCGCAGTAGAGGCCAAAGAGGCGCCATGCCCGGGTGGGGAGGCCTCTGCCTTAGTCGAAAATCTGGGAGTGACCTCAACTCCGAATCCGATTCAGGAGGAGGTTCAGGCTGGGGGAGTCCAAGCCGAAGGTTCTCCGGTCCCGGCCCAGATTGATGAGATCCTTTCAACACAAGTTGACAAGTTGCTTCAGTCATGTGGTGTGGGGTCTCCTCCTGTTGATATTGAGTGATTCGAGTTGCTTTGGATGTATTTTCTTTTTTTTCCCTTTGTAATGTCAATGGATTTTGTATGACAACTCTTCTCGATCTTGAAATGATCTTTTTTTTCCTGCATATGCAATGTTGCATTTCGTATGTAACTTGAACTAGTTTTACCGTTCTTTTTTCTGCTTGGTCGAATGGCCATGGTCGAAGGCCGTTTAATTGGTAGTTGACGAAGATGAACTCTGTTGCCAAAGACCGTCTACAATAAATTAGGCCGGTGTCACCCTCCTTTGGATACTAAATCTATCCGTTGGGGTAGACAGACGTCAACTTCCCATCATGCATTGATTAGGGAAGTTTGATCGCGTTTCTCGTTGTCCACGTGGCATATCGACATTCATGATTTCTTGCGCCTTGTGTGCCGCCGGGTCTCCTTTTTTCAAAAAGGAGCCATTAATATTGCCGTCGCATGATGGGGATTTCCCTGGATTCGAAGCGCCGGCAGTTATCCTGGGAATGACCTCTGAGCGGCCTTCTGGTTCTCGAAGCATCGCTCGGACACGTGGCGCTCTCTGATGCGGCTAGGAAAAGAGGTGGAGCACGCCTCCCTGCTGTCGGTCGTGGGTGCAGGGTCTCTATAAATAGGACCTTGCCTTCGACCATCAGGGGCCATTATTCTCGTAGACTCCTTCTGATTAAAAATTAGGTTCAGCACTTTCGAGCTTCGTCGGGCCACGAAGAGAAGGGCTTTCGACCCAAAGAGGAATAGGAGTTCGGAGTTCTTCGAGCTGGGGAATGACGAGGAGCCTCTCGTGGACCGTCTGGAGAAGAAGGTCCGCTTGTTGGAGGCCCAACTGAGGGAGGCCAGGGCGCAAGTCACGGTGACAGCCGCGGAGGTAGAGGAGGCCAAGAAGGAGGCGGCGAAGGCTATCTCAGTCTTCAAGGCATCCGCTGCCTTCAGGGAGGAGGTCGCCGAGGCGGCTCTGGACTCCTACCATCAGGGGTTCCGGTAATGTAGAGGGATGGCCTTCAAGTTTTATGACTTGAAGGGCTTGGACAACATCAAGCCCTCCGTTTCCTTTCCCGGGCATGAATTTGATTTCGACTCCGATGAGGGGTCGGATTCTGGTTCGGATGGGAACCCGAGGCCCCCTCGTCGTCTCTTCTGAGCTCCCCCCGCCGGTACGGAAAAAATCCGGCGGGAGGTTATTGAAAATTTCCCGTGTCTTTCCAATGTTACTCTTTCTTTTCTTTTTTTTTTATCTCTCTTTTTTGAGAGTCTCTTTTTTTTTGTTCTCTCTTTATGAAAGTTTCTTTTTCTCTCTTTTTTTTTTTTGTAAAAAGAGAAATGAAATATCTTTTTTTTACCTTTTTCCTTGTGCTTTCTGCGATATGTTGTATCATGTTTTATTTAGAATGTTAATTCCTTAGACCATTTTCGATCTTTAGGGAAGAAGTGAGGTCAGTTGGACCATTTTCGGAATGTCTGTTATCGACAGAAAGGATGATAGTGGTCCTTTTAGGCACGTTTTCGGATTTACCGTAGGGTAGGGTGCTTACACCGTCCCTGTGCACTTCTATCGTGATCAAGGTAGGCTGTTCAGGCCTGTCCCGGCACATCTTCGGGTTTACCGTAGGGTAGATTACGAAAACCATCCCTGTACCTTTGATCTTCTTGGTGGCATGGTAGGGCCATCCGTTGCGCTCATCGGGCATACCAATAAGGTGAGTGGATCAGACTTTCCTTTGCGCAGTTGATCGATTTTTCAGATCAGGTCTCTTAGGTTGTTGTCGTTTAGTCGATGCAACTAGCCATTCTGAGTTGAGTAGGGTTGAGCAATCTTGCACAGGAAATTTAGGAACTCGTTTATTGATAATATTTGCAAAGGTTTTGTACATTCCATGGCCGGGACAGAGTTTTCCCATCTAGGGTCTTAAGTTGATATGCTCCCGGTCGAATGACTTCTTCGACTTGATATGGACCTTCCCAGTTGGGAAAGAGTTTACCCTATTCCGTTGGCCTGGATACTTCTGCCCTTCGCAGTACCATATCCCCTATGCGGAAAATCTGCTCTTTCACCCTTGAGTTGTAGTATTTGGCGATCTTTTGTTGGTACGCCGCCATTCTTATCTAAGCCTGAAGTCTGGAGCTTGGCAGCGTATCCAGGTCGATCCTTCTACGATCGGAGTTCCCAGGCTCTTCATAGTTGTCAAATCTCAGGGACTGCAAGGAGACTTCAATAGGTAGTACAGCTTCGGTACTGTATGCCAGGTTGAACGGAGACTCACTGGTGGTCATTCTCGGGGTAGTTCGGTATGTCCAGAGAACGGAGGTTAATTCTTCGGCCCAAAGCCCTTTGGCGATGTTCAACCTCGTCTTCAGACCATGGAGAATGGTCTGATTAGTGACTTCGGCTTCTCCGTTGGACTGTGGATGAGCAATGGAAGTCAGCCGATGCTGAACATGATACCGAGCACAGAAGTCCTTGAACTTCGGGTTGTCGAACTGTCTCCCGTTGTCCATGATTATGACATGTGGGATGCCAAACCAGAATATGATAGAATTTTTTACAAAATTCTCCACCTTGCCTTATGTGATTTGGGCCAATGGTTCGGCTTCTTCCCACTTTGTAAAGTAGTCGATGGTCACAAGAAGGAACTTCCTTTGCCCTGATGTCAGTGGGAATGGACCGAGAATGTCCATTCCCCATTGGGCAAAAGGCCATGGGGCTGCCAGTTGGGTCAGGTGACTCGCAGGCTGTCTCTGGACATTGGCGTACCACTGGCACTGGTCGCACTTTCGCACAAAGTCAGCCAAATCCTTCTGGATGGAGGGCCAGTAATATCCTTGTCGAATGATCTTGTGTGCCAGTAATCTACCTCCCAAGTGATCACCGCATATACCCTCGTGGACCTCTCTCAGGGCATAATCTGCATCTATCGGTCCCAAGCATTTTAGCAGTGGCTGAGAGAACGATCTCTTATAGAGGGTCCCATCTAAGATGACATACTGAGATGCCATCCAACGAATCTTCTTGGCCTCTGCCTTGTCCTCTGGCAGTACACCTTCATTTAGAAATTTGATGATAGGATCCATCCAGCTTGGCTCGGTGTTGATCTAGCGCACCTTTGCAGCCCCTTCGGCTATACTTGGACTTTCCAGATGTTCAACAAAGGTGCGCCCGAGAGATTCCAGTGCCGTAGTTGCCAGTCGAGACAATACATCCACCCAGGAATTCTCTGATCGTGGGACATGGATGATCTCAAAATATTTCAGTTAAGAGGATAAGGCCCGTACCTTATCTAGGTACTGCACCATGGTTGGATCATTGGCTGCATATTCTCCGTTAACTTGATTTATATCCAGCTGGGAGTTTGAGAAGGTTCGGAGTTGTTGAACTCCCAGATTCTTGGCAATCCGAAGTCCGACAAGTAAGGTTTCGTATTCAGCCTGGTTGTTTGAAGCATGGAAGGAGAATCGAAGTGCGTACTCTATGGTGTGATCGTTAGGTTCGGCCAGCATAAGTCCAGCTCCGTATCCAGTAGCATTGGAAGCTCCGTCCACATGAAGCACCCAGACGGACTTCGTCTCCTTCGGAACTTTGTCTTCTACCGAAGATGCTTCATCTTCGGACTTCCAGGTGCATTCAGCCAAAAAATCGGAGAGCACCTGGGCCTTCATAGCCGCTCGGGGTTGGAAACTGATGTCAAATTCACTTAACTTCACAGCCCACTTGGCTATCCTTCCAGAGGTGTCCGAAGATTGGAGAACGGCCTTGAGGGACTGATCGGTCAGCACCACAATGGCGTGGGCATGGAAGTACGGCCGTAGTCGCTTTGATGCAATCATCAGAGAGTAGATCAGCTTCTGCATCCTCGCATATCGCGTTTCGGCATCATGCAAAACCTTGCTGATATAGTAGATCAGCTTGTGGGATCCATCTTCATCTCTTTGGACAAGGACCAAACTAATGGCTTCATCTGAAGAAGAGAGGTATAGGTAGAGAACCTTGCCTTCTTGTGATTTGGAGAGTAGTGGTGGGGTTTCCAGGTACTTCTTCAACTCCTCAAAGGCAGTGCGACAGTCTTCGGACCATTCGAAGCTCTTTGATTGCCGGAGTACCTTGAAGAATGAGAGGCATTTCTTAGCGGACCGAGAAATGAATCTGCTTAGGGAGGCAATTCTCCCTGTTAACTGCTGGACTTCTTTTTTGCAGGAGGGATGTCTCATATCTTTTAGAGGGAAGGGAAAAATGGGGATAAAAATGTAAACAATGATGCTGTGGTCGTCGAGATGACGATCACAAAGCATCCTGTAAAGTGCATCATGGTAGATAGTGGAAGCTCTACGGATGTACTTTTCTACGATGCTTTCTCCCGGATGAATCTCTTCCCTACTCAGCTCAAGCCAGTATACACTCCCCTTCTTGGTTTCACGGGAGACTCCGCAAGAGTGGAGGGAGAAATCACTCTCCCAGTTACTGCCGGAACCCCACCTCGGCAGAGCACCGTCATGATGATGTTCACGGTTGTCTGGCTTCCTTCACCTTACAACGTGATCTTGGGCCAACCTGGGCTCAACCTCCTCGATACTGTCGTCTCTACCAGGAGGTTACTTGTCCAATTCCCAACCCCTTGCGATGTGGGGGAGATGAGGGGTACGCCCCAGCCAGTGCAGCACTGCTTTCAGACACTCCCCAGGGCCCGGATGCCCGAGGAGGACTCCAGGGTGGACGAGCTCGACCAGAGGGTTCAGGACCCCAGAGGAGGCCCGACCGAGCGCCTACTTCCTTACCAGCTCGGGACCGATAAGACGAAGACCGTGCATATCAGAGCCCAGCTGCTCGAGGAGGAAAAAGCTCCACTGTTGGAATTCTTGAGGGCGAATGCGGATGTGTTCACTTGGACGGCAATCGACATGCCAGGTATTCCCCCTGAAGTCATCACCCACAAACTCAATGTTGATCCGAGGTACAGACCAGTTCGACAGAAGAAGAGAAGCTTCGTCCTAGAAAGGCTAGCGGCCATCAACGAGGAAGTTGAGAAACTCCTCACCACCGGCTTTATCCAAGAAGTACAGTATTCGAGCTGGCTAGCGAATGTGGTAATGGTGAAGAAGAATAATGCCAAGTGGAGGATCTGTGTAGACTACACCGACCTTAACAAGGCGTGCCCGAAGGATAGTTTCCCTCTCTCGAGGATAGACCAATTGGTGGATGCCACCTCAGGGCACAGGCCGCTCTCCTTTATGGATGCATTTTTCGGGTACAATCAGATCTGGATGCACCCAGAGGACGAGGAGCACACCGCCTTCATCACTGACCAAGGGACATACTACTGCAGGGTGATGCCCTTTTGCTTGAAGAATGCTAGGGCCACGTACCAACGTCTCGTCAACAAAGTCTTCAAGGACTAGATTGGCAGGAATGTGCAAGTGTACGTGGATGACATGCTAGTCATGAGCAAACTGAGGTCAGACCACATCGCCGACCTTGCTGAAGCCTTTCACAATCTCTGGAAGCACTAGATGAAGCTCAACCCAGCGAAGTGCACTTTTGAGGTGGCGACCGAGAAATTCCTTGGCTTTATGGTCACCCAAAGAGGCATCGAGGCGAATCCGGAGAAGGTCCAGGCAATCGTCGACATGGAGCATCCAACATCCAAGAAGCAGGTCTAGTGCCTGACGAGGAGAGTCGCGGCCCTTAGCCGGTTCATCTCGAGGTCGGCTGATCGCTGCCTTCCTTTCTTCAAAGCATTGCGCAAGATGCATGATTTCACCTGGACCGAGAATGCAAAGTAGCCTTTGAAGAGCTGAAGGAGTTCCTGACCTCCCCACCTTTGTTATCCAGACCCGAAGAAGGAGAAGAGCTTCTGCTCTATCTAGCGGCCACACCAGGAGCTGTCAGCTCGGTCCTTGTCTGTACAGACCAGGATGGATCCCAGAAGCTGGTGTACTACACCAGCAAAATACTCCATGACACGTAGATCATGTATACCCACTCTGAAAAATTTATTTTTGTACTAATAATGTCTACTAAGCGCCTCAAGCCCTATTTCCAAGCGCATCCCATCATGGTTGTGACTGATCAGTCGCTAAGGACCATGTTGAGCCACCCTGAGACTTCCGGAAGGTTGGCCAAGTGGTCCCTGATGCTGAGCGAGTATGACATCGCATACCAGCCGATGTCATCGCAGAAGGCCCAAGTCCTAGCCGACTTCGTGGTCGAGCGTATAGGGCTTCCCGAGGAACCAGAGCGGATGGTCCCGAGAGCCAAGCTGAGACCGGCCCACCTGGGGACCCTTGGGTCCTTCATGTGGACGGAGCCTCCAATTCTTGCGGGTGCGGAGCAGGCCTCATCCTCGCCAATTCCGACGGAGTGGTGACGGAGTCTGCACTTCGCTTCAAGTTCTCCACTACAAACAACCAGGCGGAGTATGAGGCACTCCTTGTGGGCCTGAAGGTGTCCCACGAGCTGGGTGTATAGAACCTCAAGGTCTTCACCGACCCCAACTGGTTGCCGGACAAGTCTCCGGAGAGTACGAGAACCGAGATCCCTAGATGATGAAGTACCTGGAGAAGGTTCGTTCGAGCGCGGCAGGCTTCCGCTACTTCCGCGTTTCCAACATTCCCCATGGAGAAAATGCCCGTGCGGATGCACTATCGAGGCATGCAACCCTACCGAACTCATCCCTGGGGCGCACCTACGTCGAGTATCTCGAGAATCCAAGCTACGAAAGTCCCGAGGAGGTGCAACAAGTAGCCCCCGAGCTGAGCTGGATGGACAAGTATGTCAAGTACATCCAGGACGGCCTACTGCCAGAAGATCACAAAGAAGCTGGCCTCATAAGAAGGAAAGCTACCCGCTTCGTCTTGATGGATGGCCAGCTCTACCGCCGATCTTATTCTTACCCTCTCCTGAAGTGCCTCAGGCCCACAGAGGCAGCCTTTGTGCTCCAGGAGATACACGAGGGCCTCTGTGGGAATCATGTAGGAGGGAGGACTCTGGCGTACAAGGCGCTCCGCCAGGGATACTTCTGGGAAACGATGAGGGAGGACACCGCCGACTTCGTCAAGAAGTGTGACAAGTGACAGCGTCATTCCCACATCCAGTGCCTGCCGGCTGCACCGATCTCCTAGCTGTCGTCTCCTTGGCCTTTCGCACAATGGAGGATGGACATCCTAGGACCGTTCCCCACCGTACCTGGACAACGGAAGTTCATACTAGTGGTGATCAACTACTTCACCAAATGGATCGAAGCAGAGCCTCTAGCTCGGATCACAAAAGCCAATGTCCGGCAATTCTTTTGGAAGTCTGTCATCTGCCACTTTTTAAAGAGTAGAGAGAGTTCTGTTTACTTGCCAGATGGATCTAACTGTGCGATCGAAGGCATTGGGATAGTCAGCTTGAAAGTACATGATGGGATGATGAAGAAATTGAACGAGATTCAGTATTGTTGCCGCCAAGTCGTCGTGGCCCGTAGCTTCCGATGGCGTTGGATCGCTTGCCCTCTTCCTGGGAGCTCCTCGTTCCTTGAGACCTGCAAGAAACAATCGTTAGAGACCCGGGCCGGGGATTCTGGCGGGGGCGCTCCGACGGTCAAGTCAGTGACGATCCAGGGGAACAGGACCTCCTGGTCGAGCCCCTCTCGATGGGCTCCACACTAGGAGGAGTGAGTGCGGTGTAAGTGGAGATGAGTACGAGCTGGGAGAGTTTATGGCCTAGGTGCGGAGATCATCCTCTGTGGCCTTCCCTCTCCTCTCGTTTTCTGTGAGTGATCTTGTCTTGTTTTGCTTACCCTCAATGGTTTCTTTTTAACTGAACCTGCTTCGGGATACTCTCCCCCCTTGCCAGAGCATGCGACGGGGTACCATGCCATGGACGGAACGTCTCTTCTGACATTCAGTGGAAGAAGCCTCCGTGCATTCTGACATTCTCTCCGGTCACCCATTCCTTGAAACTTGGCAGTGCCTCGATCGGGGGGCCGCCACCCTTGGGATTTGTGCCTTCTGGCTGGCCCCTTGCTTCTGGCCATACAGACGGTTGGTGGAGGGCATGGCACCCCGGTCAGGGAGCTTTCTTCTCTTCCGGTGAGAGTGGAGCGGTGGGGAGTTATTGCGGT
Source organism: Areca catechu (assembly GCA_021397845.1). NCBI lineage: Eukaryota > Viridiplantae > Streptophyta > Magnoliopsida > Arecales > Arecaceae > Areca > Areca catechu. The sequence continues at coordinate 41,037,953 of CM038039.1, forward strand.
ATGGGGGGCGCTGCCTCGCGGCCCTCGAGAGGCCCGCCGTTGTTTCTGGTGGGGAAATGTTGCTTCCTTGGTGGTTGGTGCCCTGGCTAAGGTGGTTGCCAAGCTGGACCGCAGAACTTGGCTTTGCCGGGCTCGACTTCGGTCCGCAGGACTCGATGTTGGGAGGCCTGGCTTGGCCGAAGTGGACGGCATGCGGCCCCGGGCTGGAGGGATCGACCTCAGGGGCGCCCCACGCGTCGGAGGGCTAAGTTTGACCTCGGACCGTGGAGCTCGACTTCGAGGGGGTCGACCTGGGAGATCGCTCGGCCCAGGCCTGGGCAGTTCGATCTCTCGGGATCCGACCCGCGGAAGGTGGCGCCCAGTCTTGGCGGGAGGTCTCGGCTACCTGAGGGGGCTCGGCCCGGCGTGCGAGCCCGGGAGGCGGTGTCCACTGTGATGGCATACTCCGTCCTGGCAACTGGCAGGTGTTCCATGTCAGCGATCTTGCCACATCATTTGCCCCCCACTCCCAAGGCCAGCTAGCATGAGGCGTTCGGGACGAAGGGAGTAATTACGGTGCTGACATGGAAAGGTGAGGATCCGATGCAATGATGCCCACGATTGGCGGTGCTTCGAGAGACAGTCCCCGGAGCCAGTGCGGAGGCGCCACGCGGCCACGACCGAGGGGCAGTTATTGCGGGCACGGAATTCTGAGTGATCGTATCGAAATCAGGCATCTGCCCCGTTGATCGATGACACGTGGTGGGCATCCAATAGTGGGGGACCCGTAACGGTATGGTTGGGCGCCTGTCAGTTCAAAGAGAAATGTAGCCTTTTTAAAACTTATCTTTTTTCAAATCTCTCGTGCTCGCAGCCGTGCCGAAGCTTTCCTCCCATCTTCTTCCCCCGGCGGTTTCTGTTTCTCCAGTCCCTTAGCAGGTCAGTCTCCTTTCTCCTCCTGTCGGTCGAGTAGGGATCCTTCTAGGTCTTCCCCAACCTCTTTCCCTTTCCTTCACCATGTCTCGTTTCGGTCCAGATTTCCATCCTTCTTGCCAAGCCGAGGCCGGGCCTTCCAGGCCGAAAACTCCCGGGGGATCACCTCGGTGATCACTACCGTGGAGCTCGCAACCATCCGGGATGATTACGGCATCCCGGACTCCATCCAACTCTCGGTCCCTCGTCCGGGTTAACGAGTCACCTCTAGCGACCCCAGTAGGATAGCTTTCTATGATGAGGCCTTTGCCGGGGGTCTCCGATTTCCTTTCCATCCGTTTTTCCTCTCCATCTTGATAAACTACCGTCTCATTCTTGCCCAGCTTGTCCCAAATGCCATCAGGACGATTTTTTGCTTCATCGTCCTGTGTCACTTCCATGGGATTGTTGCCCATTTTTTCTTGTTTAGGGCCTTTTTCATCCTGAAGCGCCATCCCACTGAGGGGTGGTGGTCTCTATCCTCCCGTCCGAGGGGCATGAAGTTCGAGCTACCCTCTTCCATCAAGGGATAAAAAAGCAGGTACTTTTTTGTCTCGATTGAGGGGGTCGACTGAGTCTGGAGCGACCCGGACCGATCCCTTAACTGGAATTCCTCGGTCGAGATGGCCGACCTTGAGCTGTACGAGCAGCTTCGCTCTGCCAAAATCCCTTCATTTGAGGTATTGCTGTCAGAGCAGAATCTCCGCGAGGCCGGGGTCGGCTCGACACGGGAGTCGGGTGAGTTCGGGTCGACCTCCCTTTTTCTCTTTCTTTCTCTTCTTTTCTTTTGGGGGGGTAGGTGACTGACGATGTCTTATCTGGTGCAGACATGAAGTTCTCAATGGACGAGCTGCTTTCCTTTACCGAGGAACGTAGCCAGGCGGTGGAGGCTAGCGAGCCTGCCCCAAAGAGGGCCCGTACGGATGACGATGCAAGGCCGATGCTGAGTGAGCCAGTGGCGCTAGTTGCCAAGCGGAGGCAGAAGAGGGGAGCAGAGGCCGCCGTGGAGCCTTCGAGGCGGCATGACTCGGTCCCGGCTCTCGAGCCCGAGGTTGTGGCCCGAGCCAGGTCGGCCGCTGCCGCGACTATGGAGACAACCACTCCGGAGGTCGTCGAGGTCGAAGAGGATGAGGTGATGGGAGGCGCGAGGCCGGTGGCAGCAAAACGGTCTGAGGTGGCACCGAGCCCGCAGCCCGACCTGGTAGCTTCCCCTGCCGAGGATGAGTCCGCGTCGATCGCGGGGAAGAAAGACAGGGACTACCACTGGGTCCCTTTCAAATTGGGGCCCAACGTCTCGCTGATGAAGGACCCACCCCTCGCTGAGAAGATGGACTTCTCCATCCAGTCCTACGACCGGCGGGAGGGGAGCGGCAAGCTCATCGGCGATGTTATTGACGCGTCCTTCTCCAACCTGTACGTTGTAAGTCTTCCTTCGCTCTGTCCCAATCTCTCTTTTTACATCTGTGATCGGTGCGGCTAACGTGTCTTTCATCGTAGCAAGGTAGTCTTTCATCGCAGCAAGGTAGGGAGCTCATCCTGATCCGGGATTTTTTCCACAACTGGGCCAGGAGGGACAGAGAGCGGAAGGCGGAGCTCGAGTCCCAAACGATCGGGCTCAGGTGGAAGAATGACGAGGCTTGGGAGGCCAACCTGAAGGTCAAGAGCCTCACAGGCAAGGTTGCCAATGCCGAGCAGGCCAGGAGGGAGCTCTAGGATGAGCTCGACTTGAAGAGGACTCGGCTGGAGGAGCTCCGTGCCAAGTCGAAGGCAACCAGGGAGCGGGCTGCATCCGCAGAGAGGAAGATCGTAGTCGCTGAGCAGAGGGCCGTAGATGCAGGGTGAAAGCTTCCGCCGCTGCGAGCTCGACCGTGGCAACCGAGAGGGGGACGACTGAGGCTTCCCGTCGGGCGGAAGCTGTAAGGAAGGAGGCGGCCGAGGCCACCCGACGGGCCGCAGATGCAGAGCAGAGGGCCCTGAAGGCAACTCGCAGAGCCGAGGCCCTCAAAATGGGAGCGGTTGATGCGGTGGCCGTGTTTAAGGCCTCCCCAGAGTACCTGCGCGACTTCAAGGAGGCGACGATGGACTCCTTCTACAAGGGGTTCGTGTATTGCCGCACCCAGTTGCGTGGCATTCTCTCGAAGGAATGATTGGCCACCCTCCAACTCCCGGGCTCCAAGAGTTCCAAGGTCTCGACTCCGGCACCGGCGGTGGCAAGGGAGAAGGCGGCTCTCGTGGAGCCGGTCGTGCAAGCATCGTCAGCTGAGTCGACCCCACCGACCGCGGTGGTCGAGCCAGCTTAGCAGGTGGCAGCAATCGAGCCGGCTCCAGCAGCGGTAGGATCCGAATCAACCCTCTCCGCGGTGACGACCGTGGAGCAGGCTCCGGGCGCGGAGATGGAGGGAGCAGGGTGCCAGCTGGTCATCGTCTGGGGAAGGCACCGGTGGAGTAGGGTAGGAGTCTTGTGATTTTCTTTTTCTTAATGTTGACTCGGGCCGACCGGCATGTCGGGGGCTCGAGCACACTTGTACATGAACATATATTTTTAAATGAAATGGAGTTTTTCATTTGTCAATGCTTGAGTGTCCTTCTCCCCTCCCCTTCTCCTCTTTCTACCTTATTCTTCTTTTTGTGTTTTACATGTGGAGGAGTTAGAGAGGGAGGACTCCTTTCTGCTTGAGAATCGGGCTTCGAGCTCGAGTATGGAAGTCTTTGTTGGTTCGAAGGCATTAGCGGCCGGAGGGCTTGGCTCCGAGCTCGATGGCCTGAGAGCTCGGCCCGGGGCTTTGACGTCTCGGAGCTGGGCTCGAAGACCTGGTGGTCGGAGGACTTGGCTCCGGGCTTGATGGCTTGAGAGCTCGTTCCGGGGCTTCGACGTCTCAGAGCTGGGCTCGAAGACCTGGTGGCCCAGCTGATGCTGAAGCTGGCGCACCGCCGTAGTGAGAACTTGCTTTTGCTGGGCAAGCGCGGCCAGCTAGGCTTCCGCCGGAGGTGTCTGGATTAGAGCGGGCGGTGCCACTTCCAGATCGTGCGGGTCCCCTCGGAGGGGGGAATCCCTCGTGCGACTGGTGGAGGCTTCTCTCGCTCGCGTAGTCACCATTCTCCGGGTAGGTTTGTTCACGACGGGGATGACCCTTCAAAGCAAGGGGATCCCTCTGACGGTTAGTCCTTCGGGTCTCCTACCCCCTTCCTGGCATGCCAATCTGTTGCCGCCAAGATCGTTGTGGCCCGTAGCTTCCGGTGGCGTCGGACCGCTTGCCCTCTTCCCAGGAGTTCCTCGTTCCTTGAGACCTGCAAGAAACAATCGTTAGAGATCCGGGCCAGGGATTCCGGCGGGGGTGCTCCGACGGTCAAGTTAGTGACGATCCAGGGGAACAAGACCTCCTGGTCGAGCCCCTCTCGATGGGCTCCACACTAGGAGTGAGTGCGGTGTAAGTGGAGATGAGTACGAGCTGGGAGAGTTTGTGGCCGAGTTGGGGAGATCCTCCTCTGTGGCCTTCCCTCTCCTCTCATTTTCTGCGAGTGATCTTGCCTTGTTTTGCTTATTCTCAATGGTTTCTTTTTAACTGAACCTACTTCGGGATACTCCCCCCCCCCGCCGGAGCATGCGGCAGGGTACCGTGTCGTGGACGGAATGTCTCTTCTGACATTCGGTGGGGGAAGCCTCATGTGTTCTGACATTCTCTCCAGTCGCCCTATTCCTAGAAACTTTGCAGTGCCTCGATCAAGGGCCGCCGCCCTTGGGATTTGTGCCTTATGGCTGGTCCCTCGCTTCGGCTATACGACGGTTGGTGGAGGGCATGGCACCCTGGTCATGGAGCTTTCTTCTCTTCCGGCGCGAGTGGCAGTGGCGGGGAGTTATTGCGGTATGGGGGGCACTGCCTCGCGGCCCTTGGGAGGCCCGCTGTTGTTTTTGGAGGGGAAATGCTGCTCCCTTGGCGGTTGGCACCCTGGCTGAGGTGGTTGCCGAGCTGGACCGCGGAACTTGGCTTTGCCGGGCTTGACTTCGGTCCGCAGGACTCGACATCGAGAGGCTTGGCTTGGCCGAAGTGGACGGCATGCGGCCCCGGGCTGGAGGGCTCGACCTCAGGGGTGCCCCATGCGTCGGAGGGCTAAGTTCGATCTCGGACCGTGGAGCTCGACTTCGAGGGGGTCGACTTGGAAGATCGCTCGGCCCAGGCCTAGGCGGTCCGATCTCCCGGGATCCAACCTGCGGAAGGCGGTGCCCGGTCTTGGCGAGTGGTCTCGGCTACCTGAGGGGGCTCGGCCCGGTGTGCGAGCTCGGGAGGCGGTGTCCATCGTGGCGGCATACTCCATCCTAGCAACTGGCAGGTGTTCCACGTCAGCGATCCTGCCACATCAAGTACATACCCAGTTTTCGCAGAAATTTAATTTTACTCAAAACTGGATCAATCGGCTATCTGTTAAAAGTCGGTGATGAAATCCTGAAGGTCATGCACGATAATAGGATCATCTTGCAGGGAAAGAAACATGGAGATTATTATTTTTTGATAGCGAGTTCAGTATGAGATAGAGTTTCTGATACAGATAGGAGCCTAGTTTGAGATGGAGCTTCGGGAGTAAGTGGATCAGTTTCGATACAAGACTCTGAAAGATAATAGATGATGTCACAAGGTGAAATTTTTATTCCTGCAGGAGGCTTTTCCAAGTAAGTCTCAGGTCTAGGTGAGCACAACACGTGACGGAGATAGGATCAAACAGCTTAGCTTGACTTCCATGTTTGTCCATTATGATCAGCAGGCGTTTGTTCTAGGATATGGGAGTGATCTTTCAAGAAGCTCTCAAAGTCAAATGAAAACCGAACATCGAGTCGAGATTGAGGTTATTGGAAAAAATGCTTCGAATTTGGCCCCTGAAGAAGTCCAAAACAGATAAGAATCCTTGCCAAAAGTAGGACCCAGAAATAGCCCAGAAAAGAAAATAAAAAAAATAGCCCGGACCCATGACCGGCCCATAGGCCAACTGTGCAACCCATGGCCAAGTAGCCAGAGTTTTTTCCTTCCCTTTGGTATTCTATCATGGTTTACAAACATGAGAGTGGACCGAGCGGTGTATGGGGGCGGGATCGCAGCGTATGCGCAAGAGAGACATTCGATCGACAGCCATGTATGCTCCACGATAAGATCGGATGGCTGGGAGCATTCATCAGCATGATCTGGGCTGATTTGGCCTGCATGAATTTCGATGTGATCAAAGTCGATCAATGGTCAGGAGTTAATCTGGAGTTCAACTACGAATTGGAGAGATTACCGGACTCCGATTTGGACATGATTTGGACTGTTAAGTTTCTAGTGAGACGCTCTTCGTAGTAGAGACTAAAAACATGGGTGGAGGACCAGGCTAGGTGTGAGGATCAAAAGAGTGATGAAGGATTTCTAAAAATTCTATAGCGGTTATGAGTTGAGAGCTTATACAAGAAATTTTAGGATTTCTTATTAAGAAAATTATACGAAATTGATATTGGGGATTCCAATCTTGTAAATTTTTATTTTTTTATATTGAAACCTTGCATGTCTAAATAATTGTACTTTCTTTTTTCTTTTTCCTTCTTCTGTGATATTGACACTGATAATCATGATCCTGGAAATGAAGATCGGTATTCCGTACAAGTGATCTCTCGATAAATGATATCGATGCAATTAGTACCATAACAGATATACAAGATCTTCTTTGTCCCAAAATTTATATTTAATTTTTATTGAAAAACATATGAAAATATGCTTGAAAGGACGGTGGTATAACGAAGAAGAGGACACGTAAGAATCTAGATATATATGGAACCCAAGAGTACATACATATGAGCTAAGAGGTTGACCTTTGTCCGACGTTGACGTTCTACGGGCCAACCTAAGTAGGAAATAGTTCATGTCAAGCAGCGAAACCAATCCAAAACTCAGCGATCCAATTTAATCAAGACATTTTCGTTCCTAAGATTTCTAACGGAATTGATTATTAAATTGTTCAATTTCAAATTAATGAAAGACGCAATCCAAAATTTGGTGATTCAACTCGATCACCCACGGTAGTACGTGGATACATGGATTTTTCAGAATCACGTACTCGAATCCATATACAGCTATTTTGAACCACTTTTTTTAATTTTCATAATTTTTATATATTATTTAATTGTTTTATGTTGACCTGTGACTTGGCCCCTCCGAGCGACATCAGCGGAACTTCCGTCCCTTTTTTTTTTTAACTCCCTAAATTATCTCACAGTTAGGAATGGTAATTTTTTTTCGATCTGATACGATTCGACCCGATCTTAATGGGACGGATAAAATTCGATCCATCTAATTTATAAATAAATATGAATTATATAAAATAAATTCGACTCGGGTTCGAATCGAGTACGGATAGTCATATATCCCGATCCGAACCCGATCCGTTTATATATTAAAAAAAATATATTTATAAAATATTTAAGTAAATAGGATATGAGATGGATATACCCGATCCGATCCAATCCGACTCGACTCGATCCGTTTAATTTTTAAATAAATTAAGTTTTATAAGATTGGATATACCTGATTCGACCCATGATTTTTTTATACCTGATTCGATTCGATCAGAGATGAATATAAAACGGATATGAAATAAATAATTTTTTAGCAAGATGAATATAAATTTTGGATAATCTAATTCAAATCCGATTCGTCGCTGGTTACGAGGGGTGGCCAGGCCTCCGGACATTGCCGAGAAGGTTCCGTTCGTAACGTCCTTCGCTTTCCGTCTGGCCGTAGAAAGTCTTCCCACGGTGAGCGGAGGGATATTTCTCCGCAAGGTGACGACATCTAATATCATATGCAACCGCAACGTGTTTGAATCGAGGAACGCCTTTCCCTCCTCGCTCTATATATTATTTTTCTTCTTCTCTTTTTTAATTTTTTTTTTAAAATTCTTTTTGAGGAAATCATGCTCTATATATTCTTAAGCAAACTAAACCAGATCAAACTTCCCATGTATCGTTCCTTTTCTTCCCATTTCTACTTAGTTTCATCACCGCCCAAATAATTCCATCTTTTTTTCTTTTCTTTTTCTTTTGCCCTTTTCTACTAGTAACGCATTTGTTTGCTTTCGATCATGGCGTCGCTCGAAATCACCCCTACATGGGCCGTCGCCACCGTTTGCTTGGCACTCATATCCGTCGGCATCCTCGCAGAACATGGCTTCCATCATCTAGCCAAGGTACGACATCCGAACGTATGCATCCATTTCATTTGATCGCTTCTTTCTTTGCTTCATTTAATGATAACCGATGCCTACTTCAGTGTCTCCAAAAGAGGAGGAGGAAGTCATTAAGCCGAGCTCTTTCCCGGGTAGAGTCAGGTAGACCAGTCTAGAGAGGAGATACCATTAATTCATGGATCTTTCTTTGCCTATTTCCTTTCGCTTATTGGTTCCTGATAAGCTTGGTTGGTTTTAGAGCTCATCCAGTTAGGCTTTGTATCTTTGCTGCTGACTGTTGCACAACAACCAATCTCGAAGATTTGCATACCGTCGAGCCTAGGTGACTCATTCCTTCCATGTAAGGATTCCCCTTCGAGCAATGTCACAGGATCCCCATGCCAGGAGGTAAGAAGGATGTCAACAATCTTATGGAATTGAACAATGGAAATTAAGTATTACTGCTAGAATTCTCGAAGATGTTGAGGTTGTGATGTTGGTTGTCTAGGGGAAGGTATCTCTAGTCTCGAGTGGAGGCATGAATGAGCTCCAGGTTTTGATCTTTTCCTTGGCCCTCTCTCATGTACTCTCTTGCCTGCTGACCATGGGCTTGGGATTGGCCAAGGTGAGTCCATCAACCCCGTCTTTCTTTTCTTCTTCTTCTTCTTCTTCTTCTTCTTTTAATATATATATATATATATATCTATATTAATAAAAAAAGAATTATGGTGGGGAAGGGAAAATACTATTAATGATATTAGAGAAATGATGTGAGAATTACCAAGATTAAGAATCTGGGAAAATGAATCAAGGATACAAGCATTGGCCGGCAATACCCAGCTTGGCAAATGTTCATTGGAGCTTAACTGCTTACTTTTCTAGTGGTAACGTTGATTTCTGAAGAAAATTAGCTCCCATGTCTCTCTCAACCAATCTCTGAACCAAAAGCCTACGGCAATGTGGAGAAAAAGTCTTACCCCCCCCACCCCACCCGTTGGGAAACAGATGTACGATCAACATTGGAAGATGTGAAAGGAGAAGTTTCTATATTTCAACATTTCAAAAGTCTAATAGAAAGCTGTTGCCGTTTCCATTTGTTCAGATGAAGAAATGGGAGACTTGGGAAAGTGAAACACGAAGCCTCCAGTACCAAGTTTCTTATGGTAATTAAGTTTACGTTCTGGACTTGCTCTACAATTTCATATTGTTGCTATCTGTTGACTTCACTCACTGCACGACTTTTTTTCTAGAGAGAGAGAGAAAAAAAAAAACTTGTACCTCTCTTTTCCTCTCCATCCTTCTCTATTACGCAGCGAGAGACACCTTCTTTGTTGTTATTTATAATCTCATTCTTTCCTACTGAGGCTCGATGAAACTGCTGCTTAAATAGATTCACGAAGATTTAAGCTCAGGCGCCAAACAAGCTTCGGAAGGCGGCATTTGAGATTTTGGAGCAATCACAGCTTGCTTCGTTGGCCCGTGAGATGTCTTCTTCTTCTTCTTCTTCTTCTTCTTCTTCTTCTTCTTCTTGGGTTGCTAAGCCGTAGGCAACAAACTACTACTATCGAGATTAACCAAGTTGTTAGTGTTAATTTGCAGGTCTGCTTCTTTCGGCAGCTTATGGGATCAGTCAGCAAAGCCGACTATTTTGCACTCCGTCGTGGATTTATGGCTGTAAGCCCTTGCAGTCTAATCTATATAATTTATGCCAACTTTTTCATAGCTTCTTGTAATGTTGCATCGTGTCTTTTTTTTTTTTTTTTTTATGTTAGATTGTGTTGTGTCTTGTTCATCAGGCCCATTTTTCTAAAAAGAGCAACTTTAATTTTCATGAGTTTCTTAAGAGAGCTATGGATGAGGACCTCGTCATGGTGGTGGGAACGAGGTAATATTCCATCCATAATGTACTTGTGCCATGGTTGGTTCCAATCTTCAGTACGTAGCAAGCTAATAAGTCATGCCATTCTTCTATTTGCAGTGTTTGGGCCTGGACATTTGCAGTTCTTTTCATCTTCTTTAATGCTCGAAGTAATCTCTTTCTCTCTCTCTCTCTCAAGAATGGTTCTATCAAGTGCACCAATTTTTTTGAGGAATACTTCTGTTGGCGTCAAACCATGTCGATGACAATAGATAGGATGGTCGCAAAATGCTGTTATAAAGCTCTCCTTTCAAATTCTCACTGCTAATTCTTTTTAAATTTTCGGTAAACAGGATTCTATGAACATTTTTGGCTGCCCTTTATTCCCCTGGTGGTAAGAAGTCCAGACTCTCTTCTCTGATAAGAAGCCCTTGTGAAAGAAATTAAGCCTTCCTTTCAACTCTTGATGCAGGTACTCCTGGCCGTGGGAACGAAGCTGGAAGACATCATCACCATAATGTGTCTGGAAAGCAGCGAACAGTCTGCTGTTGTGGTGGGATCGTTGCTGGTGAATCCAAGAAACGATCTCTTTTGGTTTGGCCGCCCTCATCTTGTTCTCCATCTCATCCATTTCATCCTATTTCAAGTTAGTTCCAGTTTACAACCTTTTTGAGCCATTTCATCTATTACTGATGGTGATGTTCTGGTCGCAATGCTTACATAAAGAGTTTATTGAGCCTTCGCAGAATTCCTTTCAGCTGGCATTCTTTGGATGGACATGGGTAAGGCTAGCTGTTTTCATCCACGTACCAAACAGTTAGTCAAAAGCTTTTTAATTAACCTAATTAACTTGCTCGATTTAAACAGTACAAGTTTGGATGGAGATCTTGCTTTCACAGAGAGAATGCGGACATTGTCCTGACCATAATCATCGGCATCCTCGTTCAATTCTTATGCGGTTACGTAGCCCTGCCACTATATGGATTGGTCTCACAGGTAAATCTCTAACACATGCATGAAACCTTGATCGACGATCTAAATCATTCAACAAAAGTAAACGACTCTTATTTTTGGTATATCTTGGTCTCGCTCCATCTATATATGTGTCAACTCATGGTCATGCGTATCTGGATTAGATGGGTACGTTCATGCGGAAAGAAGTGTTCACCGAACGCGTCATCAGGGGTCTGAAGAACTGGCACGAGATTGCAAGCCAAAATTTGGCACCCCAAGCATCTGGATCGCCTAATCAGACTGCTCCATCAAGCTCTCACAATATCGACGATGTTTCCTCCATGGTGCCCTCGCCATCTTGTACAATCAACAACACTACTCCAGTATCTGATGATGTACATGAAGCTAGCTTCCTCGACCTTGGTGGCGCACAAAGGGGCGCAGGGCTTGCTGTGAGGGAGATCGTGGAAGAAGATATCACACCCAATACTAGCAATAGGGGGGTAGCTTATGATGGTGAGCTCTCTTTTCAGTGGTTGAATGAGAGAGGGAATTGATCAGTTTGGAGGCTGCTCTTGTTGTTAAAGCGATAACCCTTTTAATTTCACGATCTAGTTGGTTAGAGAGATGAAATTTTGACATGTTGGTTAACCTTTACATCGTATCTGAAATATCCCTCTGCATATAAAGAATATGTTAAGACCTCGACTCAATTGGCTTGTAACTTATGATCGGTTGTGGTCTTATACCTCGCTGCTTATCGATAACAAGGGAAGTAGTAGTCTTTGCACGTCCTATTAGATCGCATTCAGTACCATGCAACTCTGATTGAAGCATATCAAACGTTCAAACTTCTCCTAGGAAAGAATACTTTGGGAAGTCCCTGGATCAACATTTCAGGGACTTGGAACCAAGACAGCCAGCCAACTAATCTTTGAGTTGGGATTTTATTAAAACAAAAACCTAAGAGAATATGTAGACTTAAGCATGCATTAATGAACAGGTCATTCTTATTAATTTCTTGGAGACATTCGATTCTAAAAACACTCTGAATTGAAAGCACTAATTCTGAAAGTAGCAATTAATACAAGCGATACAACGTCTCTTAACAAATTTGGGTGGACCTTTCCTGCCTATAGAAATACGTCTTTCTAATATTCTTATTTGAATTTTCGGTGCTGATCCTTTTTTGTCACGGATGCTTGTAAACCAAGCAACACAGAAATCTTGACCCTTCCATATCACTTGTAACATCAAATCACCATTTGCCGCTTCTACCATCAAGAACAGAGAAAACGAGCAAAAGATAAAATTACCTAATCCACTAAGTTGTTTAGAAAAAAAAACAAAAAAATCATGATAAGACGGTGGCATGAGGTAACATGATAAGAAATTGTCCACGTTCGAAGCACAAGCCAAATTTGTGTCACCCGGTGCAACTACTTTTATCTCGAAAGTCATCCAGTGTAAGTAGACGAATAACTAGACCTCATCATATAGCTTCGCCAAACATGGAAGCATCTAGTCTGGCTCAACCCACTCAGCCTCAGCCTGATGTATGTGCCATATCAGGACCAGGTCTTTAATGCTATATTGCTAGAGACCACAACCTGAGCTCCCCACAAAAAATGTTGGAGCCAAACCCATATCTAATACAAGTATACCACTTTCCCTCGATGTTGAAGAAGAACCGGGGGACTTAAAAGAAAGCTAGATAAATGCCATACTCTTGCACCTCTTCTCATGTGCAATGAGTGAAGCCATGTGTTGCCGTCAACACCGTCGTGGCCTATAGAAGCTGTCGAGGTCGGATCGTCCTTCTTGTGCTCTTGGGATGTCCCGCTCCTCTAAATCTGCAAAAACAGGGTTAGTGACCCGGACCGGGGATTCCGGTGAGGGCACTCCGACGGTCAAGTCAGTGACGACCCAGGGGAACATATCCTCCTGGTCGAGCCCCTCTTGATGGACTCCATGCTAGGAGGAGTGAATGATGTGTGAGTGGGGATGCGAGTATGCTGGAAGAGATGTTAGCCGAGGTGGACTGGCCCTCCTGTATGGCTTCTTCTCCTTTACTCGCCGGTGTGATGTTCTGTGGTTGAGTTTGCACTTACCTCCCTCTCCTCGAGCGTGTCGAAGGTTCTTTTAAGTCTGGGCGATAGTTGGACGCCTACTTTGGGATCTTTCCTGTGCTGTCAGGCGCGTGCAGCGGTGTTCCATGTTATGGATGGGACGTCTCTTCCGATACGTACTGTCAGGAGCGTGTGGCGGCATTCCATGCCGTGGACGGAACGTCTTTCCTAGTTAGTGGTGAAGAAACTGTTGTGCGTTCTGACATTCCTTCTGGTCATCCCATTCTGGGAAGCCTGGCAGCGTCTTAATTGGGGGGGAACTTTTTCCTCTCCTGGTATAAGCGGCATCCATAGGCATTTATTATGATTTGATGGGTGCTTCTTCATGGCCCTCGGGTGGCCCGCCGGTGCCCCGGAGAGGTGGCTCCGTGCTCTTGGAGGGCGGCGGCGCTGTCCGAGGAGGTTGCCGAGCTGGAGAGCTGGGACTCGGCTCTGGCTCGGAGGGGGCCTGACCTCGACTTCGGAGAAGCTTGGACCGGTAGAGGAGGGCTCGACTCCAGCTCAGAGGGCCCGACCTTGGAGGGGCTTGATCCGGCGGAGGAGGTCGGCACGCGACCCCTGCCCAGAGGGCTCGACCTCGAAGGGGCTCGCTCTGGTGAAGGGGGTCGCTCGGCTCCGGCCTGGGCGACCCGAGCTCGCGGGCGTTGACCTGGTGGAGGACGGAGCTCGGCTTCGACAGATCAGGAGATCTCGGCTCGACAAAGGAACCCGAGATGGGGTGTTCACCATGGTAGCTTTTTTGACATGGCATCTGATAGGGGTCACACGTCAGCCTTCCGCAGTATCATTTGCCCCCCACTCCCGAGTCTCGTTGGCGCAAAGCGCTCAGGGCGAAGGGAGTAAATGCTGTACTGACATGGAAAGGCGAGAATCCAGCGCAATGATGGCCATGATTGCCGGTGCTTCGGGGAGCGGTTTCTTTGGCCTATCTGATGGAGCCACGTGGACACGTCCAAGGAGTGGTTATTGGGGGCACATAATCCCGTGCGGTCGCAGCTGAAACCAGATGCCAGCCCTGCTGATGGTCGACACGTGGCATGGATCCAATGGTAGGGAGCCATAACGATGCGGTCGGACGCCCGTCACTTCGAAAGGAAAGGTGACCTTTCATGAACCGTACTTTCTTTCAAATTCTACGTGCCCACCTTGGTGCCAGGTCTTTCCTTCATTCTCCTGGCCACTCCGCCTCTCCAAGTCCTAAGTAGGTCAGTCTCCTTCCTCGCACTGGTCGGGTAGGGACTCTCTTAGGGTTAGGTTCTCCTTCGGATCTTCGTCCATCTCCTCCCTCTTTCAATTCTTCTCGTTTCTCGACCTTCATGTCCCGCTTCGGATCGAATTTCTGTCCCACCACTAACCAAGGTGAGGCCAGGTTTTCGAGGCCGAGGCCGCCCTCTTCTTCTTCCGAAGAGGAGGACGCGGCGCACTTCGAGGTTAGCCGAAGGCCCGCGCCTGGGGGAATAGTGATTAGGGAGCCCGCGTCTTCTCCCCCACCTCGTCCTATTCTTTTGCCTTCTGCGCCTGCTCCCGAACCTTCTTGGTCAACAGGTCCCAGGGGGATCGCTTCGGTGATCACGACTGTGGACCTTGTGACCATTCGGGACACCTATGGTATCCCGGATGGCGTCCGGCTCTCGGTTCCTCGATCGGGGGAGCGGGTCACCTCCAGTGGCCCGTGTCGGATAGCCTTCTACGAGGAAACCTTCTCAAGTGGCCTCCAATTCCCGTTCCACCATTTCTTCCTCTCTGTCCTGAGCCATTACCACCTTGTCCCGAATGCCATCAGACTATTTTTTCCTTCATTGTCTTGTGCCACTTTCACGGGATTGTCACCCATTTTTTCTTATTCAGGACTTTCTTCACACTGAAATGCCATCCCACCAAGGAGGGGTGGTGGTCTCTCTCCTCCCGCCCTATGGGGATTAACTTTGAACTTCCCTCTTCCATCAAAGGATGGAAGAGTAGGTATTTTTTTGCCTCGATCGAGGGGGTCGACTGGATCTGGAGCGACCCAGATCGGTCCCCCAACAGGGATTCCACGGTCGACGCAACCAATTCGGAGGTGTACGACCAGCTTCGCTCTGCCGAGGTCCCTTCACTTGAGGTACTGCTGTCGGAGCAGAATCTCCACAAGGCCCGGCGGGTCGGCCCAACACAAGAGTTGGATGAGTTCGGCTCAAAAATCTTTTTATTCTCTTCCTTTCTTTTCTTTCTTTTTTTTTTGAGCTGATGTTTTCTAACTTGGTGCAACCATGAAGTTCTTTATAGAGGAACTCCTCTCATTCTCTAAGGAGAGGAATCAGGCAGAGGGCACCGGTGAGCCCACTTCGAAGAGAGCTCGGGTAGATGTCGAGGCGAGCACAGTATCGGCCGACCCCGTTCTTGAGCCAAGGAAGAGTAGGACTGCTGAACCCGCCCCCGAGCTTCCAAGGTGGCACGGCTCGGTCCCCGCGTCGAAGTCCAAGGTGGTGGTTCGGGCCAGGTCCACTGCCACTACTGCCGCGACGACGTCTCCCTCTCCAGAGATCGTCGAGGTCGAGGAGGACAAGGAGCCGGAGGGCGCAGGACAGGTTTCAGTAGTTTCGTTCGAAGCGATGCCGAGCTCCCAGCCCGCACCAACGACTTCCACCACCGACGAAGCAAGTGTCCCCGAACTGGCGACGGGCACAAGAGACAGGGATTACCGTCGGGTCCCCTTCAAGCTGGGGCCCAACATCTCCCTTGTCAGGGACAAGATGCTTGCCGAGCGGATGATGGACTTTTTCGTTTAGTCCTGCGACTGGCGAGAGAGGAGCGGGAAGTACCTGATCGACACCATCAACACATCCTTCTCCAACCTCTATGCCGTTAGTTGATTTCGGATATGCCTTGCTCTCTCTCTCACTTTCTTGTTAACTTACATCATTCTTGATGTAGCAAGGGGCCAAACTCCAACTAATCCGAAACTATTGCCGCAACTGGGTCAGGAGGGATAAGGAGCGCGAGACGGAGTTTGAGTCTTCGAAGACCGAACTGTGGCGAAAGAGCGATGACCTCTGAGAGGCCAACATGATGATCAAGAACCTCCGAGGTGAAGTCGGCAGCGCCGGGCGATGCTCAAGGGGGCTCGAGGAAGAGCTCAAGTCTAAGGGCGCCCAGCTGAAGGAGCTTCAGGCCGAGCTGGAGGCAGTGAAAGAGCAAGCCGTCTCCTCCAAGAAGAAGGCTATGGCCACTGACCAGAAGGCTGCTGAGACGGAGAGGAGGACCTCCGCTGCCATCAGTTTAGCTGAGGCCGTGAAGAAAGAGGCCGTCGAGGCCATCCATAGAGCTGAGGATGCGGACAAGAGGGCGGCAGAGGCGGTTGCGGATTACAAGGCTTCTGAGGAATTCAAGCTGGACTTCAAGGAGGCAGCGATGGACTCCTTTTTCAAGAGATTCGCTTACTGCCGATCCCAGCTACATGGCATTCTCTCGGAAGAGTGGATGGCCGCCCTCCGACTCCCGGGCTTCAAGGGTGCGAAGGGTCCGGCCCCCGCACCAGTTACAATGGAGGAGCGTCCTGCTGTGATCGTGCCGCCTCCTCGAGTAGCAGCAACAGAATCGACCCTGCAGGTGGTGTCAGCCGAAACAGCTCCACCGGCGACGGCGGCCGAACCGACATTGCGGCGGTAGTGGTCGAAGGAGGGGCCCCGGCTCCGAATGTCGAGGGCAGCGGAACTTCAGTAGTGCGCCGCCCTGGAAAGCACCGGTGGAGTAGAGTATGGTCTCTTTTTCAGCCATAGCCTTGCATTGTTTTCTTCCCTAGGCTGCTCGGTATGTCGGGCCTCAAAAGTATTGTAACTCCTTCTATTTAGTAATGAAAAAATATACTTTGTCAAATTGTCTTGCCCATTTTTCTCTCTTTTTGTGCATGTGATGAGATCAAAAAGGAAGACTCCTCCTCTGTTTTTGGGTGCCCAATAATTGGTGGCCGGAAAGCTGAGCTTCGGGCTTGGAGATATGGTGGTCGGAGATATGAGCTCCGGGCTTGGCTGTCTTGGAGCTGGGCTCGAAGATCTAGTGGCTGGAGATTTGAGCTCCGGGCTTGGATGTCTTGGAGATGGGCTCGAAGATGGTGGCCGGAGACCTGAGCTCCGGACTTGGATTGCCTGAGAGCTGGGCCCAAGTCTTGGTATCTTAGAGCTAGGCTCGAAGACTTGCTGGCTGGAGAGCTGGGCCCCGATCCAGGGTTGCCTGAGAGCTGGGCTCAGGTCTTGGTGTCTTGGAGTTAGGCTCGAAGATTTGCTGGCTGGAGAGCTAGGCCCCGGTCCAGGGTTTCCTGAGAGCTGGGCTCAGGTGTTGGTATCTTGGAGCTAGGCTCGAAGACTTGTTATCCGGAGAGCTGGGCCCCGGATCTTGATCGCTTGAGAGCTGGGCTCAGGTCTTGGTGTCTTGGAGCTAGGCTCGAAGACTTGTCATCCGAAGAGCTGGGCCCCGGGACTTGATCGCCTGAGAGTTGGGCTCAGGTCTTGGTGTCTTGGAGCTGGGCTCGAAGACCTTTCATCCGGAGAGCTGGGCTCCGGGTCTTGATCGCCTGAGAGCTGGGCTCAAGCCTTGGTGTCTTGGAGCTGGGCTCGAAGATGTGGTGGCTGGAGATCTGAGCCCCAGGCTTGGATTGCCTGAGAGCTGGGCTCAGGTCTTGGTGTCTTGGAGCTAGGCTCGAAGATGTGGTGGCTGGAGATCTGAACCCTAGGCCGGAGAGCTGGGCTCAGGTCTTGGTTTCTTGGAGCTAGGCTCGAAGACTTGCTAGCCGGAGAGCTGGGCCCCAGTCCAGGGTTGCCTGAGAGCTGGGCTCAGGTCTTGGTGTCTTGGAGCTAGGCTCGAAGACTCGTCGTCCAAAGAGCTGGGCCCCGGGTCTTGATCGCCTGAGAGCTAGGCTCAGGTCTTGGTGTCTTGGAGCTGGGCTCGAAGACCTATCGTTCGGAGAGCTGGGCCCTGGGTCTTGATCGCCTGAGAGCTGGGCTCAGGTCTTGGTGTCTTGGAGCTGGCTCGAAGACCCGTCGTCCGGAGAGCTGGGCCCCAGGTCTTGATCGCTTGAGAGCTGGGCTCAGGTCTTGGTGTCTTGGAGCTGGGCTCGAAGACCTTTCGTTCGGAGAGCTGGGCTCCGGGTCTCGGACTGGGTGGTAATATTCCTACAAGGAAGATAACCTATTGCGTAAAGGAAAATCTTTATTTTAATGGAAGAAAGCCTTACACTACTGATATTATCTTCTCAGATTGCAAGCATTTCATGTTCGAGGGAACTTGACGCCGTCAAGATCCTCAAGGTAGTAGGCCCCATATGAGAGGGCCTCAACCACTTTGTAAGGGCCTTCCCAGTTTGGCGAGAGCTTGACGCACTCCCGGGGTTGAGATGCTTCAGCTTGGCGCAGCACCAGGTCCCCGGGTTTGAAGACTTTTGGCCTTACTCTCATGTTGTAGTACCGAGCCACCTGTTGCTAGTATGCCGCCATTCGGAACCGAGCTTTGTCCCTTGTTTCTTCGATAAAGTATAAGTTAAGCAGAAGGTGTGCTAAGTTCTGCACTTCGTCGTACTGCTGTACTCATAGCATGGGTATGCTGAGTTCGACCGGGATGACTGTCTCGGTGCCGAAGACAAGGTTGAAGGGCGTCTCGTCAGTTGCTATTCTGGACGTTGTGTGATAGGCCCACAAGACACTTGGGAGTTCTTCCGCCCACCTGCCCTTGGCTTGGTCCAGCCTGGTTCTGAGAGAACATGTAGCAAGGACTGGTGCTGGTGCTGAAGCTGGTGCACTGTCGTGGCAAGGATTTGCATCTGCTGGGTGAGTGCAGCCAGCTGAGATTTCGGCAGAGGTGGTTGAGCTGGAGCAGGTGGCTCCATCTCTGGGTTGTGCGGGTTCCCCCGGGAAGGGGAGTCTCCTGCATGACTGGTGGAGACTTCTCTCACCCACGTCGTCACCATCCTTCCATCGAACTGCTTGTAAGGGGGCTCAAGCTGGATTAAAGATCGCTTCGCCTTCCTTCCTGGCGCACCAATCTGTTGCCGCCAAGATCGTCGTGGCCTATAGCTACTGTCGAGGTTGGATCGCCCCTCTTGCGCTCTTGGGATGTCCCACTCCTCTGAACCTACAAAAACAGGGTTAGTGACCTGGGCCGGCGATTCCGACGGGGGCACTTCGACGGTCAAGTCAGTGACGACCCAGGGGAACAAATTCTCCTAGTCGAGCCCCTCTTGATGGACTCCACGCTAGGAAGAGTGAATGATGTGTGAATGGGGATGCGAGTGTGCTGGGAAAGATATTAGCCGAGGTGGATTGGCCCTCCTGTATAGCTTCTTCTCCTTTACTCGCTGGTGTGATGTTCTGTGGTTGAGTTTGCACTTACCTCCCTCTCCCCGAGCGTGTCGAAGGTTCTTTTAAGTCTGGGCGATCATTAGATGCCTACTTCGGGATCTTCCCTGTACTGTCAGGCGCGTGTAGCGGTGTTCCAAGTTATGGATGGGACATCTCTTCCGATACGTACTGTCAGGAGCGTGTGGCGGCGTTCCATGCCGTGGACAGAACGTCTTTCCTAGTTTGTGGTGAGGAAACTACTGTGCGTTCTGACATTCCTTCAGGTCGTTCCATTCTGGGAAGCCTGGTAGCGTCTTAATTGGGGGGAAACTTCTCCCTCTCCTGGTGTAAGCGGCACCCACAGGCAGTTATTATGATTTGACGGGTGCTTTTTATGGCCCTCGGATGGCTCGCTGGTGCCCCGGGAGATGGCTCCGCCCTCTTGGAGGCCGGCGGCGCTGTCTGAGGAGGTTGCCGAGCTGGAGAGCTGGGACTCGACTCCAGCCCGGAGGGGGCCTGACCTCAACTTTGGAGAAGCTTGGACCAATGGAGGAGGGCTCAACTCCGGCTCAGAGGGCCCGACCTCAGAGGGGCTTGATTCGGTGGAGGAGGTCAACACGCGACCCCTGCCCAGAGGGCTCGACCTCGAAGGAGCTCGCTCTGGTGAAGGGGGTTGCTTGGCTCCGGCCTAGGCGACCCGAGCTCGCGAGCGTCGACCTGGCAGAGGATGGAGCTCGGCTTCAACGGATCAGGAGAGCTCGGCTCGGCAAAGGAACCCGAGATGGAGTGTCCACCATGGCAGCTTTTCTGACATGGCATCTGATAGGGGTCACACGTCAGCTTTCCGCCGTATCACCATGTATTCGGATATTAATGAAGAAATTAAATTGGCTATCTTAGTGGTCTGGAAGAAACAACTAACCAAGTTCCAACTTTATAATTACACCATTATTTTCTTATCCATCTATTGCTGCCTACACTGCCATAGCCTATAGCTTGGGGATGACCTCGGATGCCGACCTCATCGCTTAGAAACCAACTCACACGCCTGGACCTACAAAAAATAGAAGACCCGAGCCGGGGATCCCGGCGGGAGCACTCCGACGATCAAGTCAATGGCGATCTAGGAGAACATATCCTCCTCTGGGAGCCCCTTTGGTCGGACTCCACGCTTGGAAGAGGAGAATTTGCTTTAGAAAGAAAGAGTGGAGTGAGAGTGGCAGCGGTGGAGGAGAGCACGAGCGGTGACGGTTGTGTCTGTTGAGACTCTTCCGATGAGTGCTCCTGTAGTCTCAGAATGCTCTACTCCTTGCTTGCTCTCCCGTTCGCTTGCCTTTGCCTGCTTACCTCGTTTGAAGACCTTATGAGCCTTCTTTTAGGCCATAGACCCTTCCAGCGACCTACCTCGGGTTCTTCCCCCTCTACAGGCACCGGAAGGTCAACATCCGGCAATGCTCGTGCCGTGTGTTCAGGTGCTTTCCCCATCCATGATAAGGAGTTATGTCACTGGCTCTGACCTCCCCTTCGGTCGCTCCACTTTGAAAAATTTGGCAAGGCCTCGATCAGGGAGCAGTCGCCCCCTGATTTGAATCTTCTGGGACGATTTCCTCTTTCGGGTGGTGCAAAAGATCGGTTGGGAGGTGCAATGCCTTGGTCAGGGCGTCCTTTCCTATCTGGTGTATGTAGTAGTGGGAGTAGTCATGGCATCCTGGGGGGTGCCCCTCCGTGGTCCTTGGGCGGCGGTCTGCCGCGCAAGGGAGGTGGTGCCGTCCCCCTCCTCCTACTTCTGAACTTCCCAAAGCACCGTGGGCTTTGGCCACCGGAACGGCTTCTGGCTGCTAGACCTCTCGTCTGAAGAGAGCTTTGTTCGAAAAGAAGGAGCTCGACTTCGGTCGAGATGTGCTCGACCTCGAGGGAGCCACCCGGCGAAGGAGCTCGAAGAGAATGGGAGCTCGACTTCGGCCGAGGTGGGCTTGACATCGAGGGAGCCGCATGGCGAAGGAGCCCGAAGAGAGCGAGAGCTCGACTTCGACCGAGGCGGGCTCAACCTCGAGGGAGCCGCCCGGCGAAGGAGCTCGACTTCGACCAAGGTGGACTCGATCTCGAGGGAGCCACCGGGCGAAGGAGCCCAAAAAGAGCAGGAGCTCGACTTCGGCCGAGGTGGACTCGACCTCGAGGGAGCCGTCCGGCGAATGAGCCTGAAGAGAGCGGGAGCTCGACTTCGGTCGGGGTGGGCTCGACCTCGAGGGAGCCGTCCGGCGAAGGAGCATGAAAAGAATGTATGACATAATGTGATATTCGACTGAATCTGAGAGGGACTCCATATCAATAATTTTGCCACATCACCATCAGCCATGACAGAATCTCTAGAGTCAACTCCACCGTGGGCTCCTGCGAAGGTCACCGCCAGCTTGATCTTCATTTATAGCTCTGCTCGCAGAACATAATACCTTCCATTAGCTTACTGTGGTAAGTTTGTGCATTTGGTAATGTTTTGGCGCTCAACGGTGTGCGAAGTACAGAAATAAATGATTGCGTCGATCAATTATGACATAAGAGTTGGTTCTTGTATCAATGCATGAAGAAAAGAAAGAGAAGTGTCCTCGGCAAGGCTCTAAACCAGGTGAAGGCAGGCGAGCAAGAAATTTGGCTTTTGATGACATGGTTGTGCATATAGGTTTTTTTTCCCCACCTTATTTACATATTTTCTCTAAAGCAGTAGAGCTTCAACCATTAGAAATTTAATATGAAGATACGACAATGGCGTTTTAAGGAACATGGTGGGAATGTGATGATCTGGGCTTTAAATCTTGGACCTCGCCTTGGCAAGAGAAGAGTTCCAACCAGCTGACCTGATACCTGTCAGCACAAGCATTAACGAAATAACTTTTTCATGTACGTATTTATCCTAGGGGCCCATTCTTTTTATAAATAAATATCATAAAAAAATTTAGTTAACTTTTTTATCCATCGACTTATCTATAATTTTATATTTTTTAGATGAATAAATTATTTTCAATATATCATTAATCATATAATAATAATAATAATAAAAACTATATAATAATATTATTATAATTAATTTATTATTATAAAATAATTTACCATTATAATATATATATTATATTATATTATAAAAAATATTTATATTATATTATATTATATTATATTATTATATATGTAATAGATATATTTATATCATAGAAGATATTATGAAAATATGGATAGATTTTAAATATAAATAATAAATTCTGGAATCATTTTAATACATAAAAAATATAAATAAATTATTTTTTTTATTTAAATGTTATCTAGAAAATACTTATCACTCTCCAAAGAGCAGTCCTTCTAAGGATTTATGACAAGCACCGTTGCTTCGTTAAAAGTGTATGGACCTATGCTTTTCGGGTACCCAAAAACATGTAATCATGCTCCTCCCATCAAACTACACTCCACACCGTGGATGTAACCTAACTGGGTCTTCTTTAGGTCTCTACTAAGTTGGATAATCTGATCTGAAGATCAATCATTATCCCCCGATAATTGCATTTTAAATTTTTGCGCAGAGACCCTGTTAGGAGCTCATTTGCAGAGATGCATGAATCTGTGTTACCTGTTGAGTTTGATAGTCCAAGATTATCCTCAGATCCAGGAGGCATAAATATAGGATTATGGGTTTTTGGATAGTATGCATGTAATTTTAAATTCGTAGGGTTTAAATATATTAAAAACTAACGTTTGTGGAGTATATACATGCAAAAAAAAAAAAAAAAAGAAAAACCCACAATATCATGTTCTAACCAATTATACATGCTCTTTTAATAATTTTCTATCTTAAATGTGACGATACTTGAAGTTGAAGAGCTATATATGTGATGGTATTTCTATTTGTCGCGTATCAGGTTATAATGGTCTCGTTGGCCTAGTCCCCTCTTATATGCCGAGTTTATGTAGACAAGAAAGCAAATCGTACTTGTAGAGGAATAGATACATAGAAGCCGCGTTTTTAAGAATATATACCCAAAATTCCTTTGAAAGGTTAACAAAAACTGAGACTCTTTTGTTTTGATCACATGTCATGAGGCTAGAGTTGAGAAGTATGGGATTCATGTCCTTGCTGCTGACCTTGGCGGATCAAACCGTACGTTTCAAAGGTCTGCGTAAGCCCAAAAAGAGGAAGATCATTGTGGAAAGAAGGTGAGGATAGGTAACTAAAGATAGATATTGTCTTATTGCTGTTGTTACTTGCTGCCTCTGTGGAAGAAAGCACATGAAGTTTGAAGAAAGTTTTAATGGTTATTGGAACCCTTTTTTTTTTTTTTTTTTATGAAAATTGAATCGAAAAAAAAAGGTTACCGAAACTTGAGTAGCTTAAGTAGCCAATTTAGTAGTTCAGTTAATATGATTTCACTAGGGCAATCGAATACACCTGTCTGAATTCTTATGATCGAGGATTTCACTCGGAATGCCTCCCTAGTGCATGGGATGAGGGGTGATATAACCTTTTTTCTATGGTTGATATGATGATCTCCACCAGTGGTGAAGGGAAAAAATGGGGACCCGTTATTTCTTTCCATACTTACTAGTTAACTTGCTCGTTCCATAAAGATCCAAGAAGATTCATGCTAATCCACCAAACCTCCAGAAATTTTCAAGCAACAATTGCTTGCTTCAGTGGCTTGTAACTTCTACACCCTACCATCTACTGCTGAACTCAATTGCATGGTAATTCTTACGCTGCTGCCCGATCTCGCAGGTTGGTCTCCTCCAGCAGCTTATTTGTTCAGTATCCAAAGCTGATTATTTTGCTCTTCGCCATGGCTTTTATCATGGTATGCTCCTTATTTTAGAACAAGAGAAGTAACTCGTATAGCACTACTTGTTTACAAGAACGGGTGATTCGTGTTCTCCAGGTTCATTTTGGTCATGATTTTGACTTGGACTTCATCAAGTATCTGTGGAGATATCTGGATCATGACTTCGCCAAATTCCTGGCAACCTTGCTTCTGAACCTCCAATGCAGTCTTTGGATTTGGATGCTAGCGGCTCTTTTCAACTCTCTCGGAACGCATGATAGATATCGGACCTACACCATGCTGTTATGCCCAAAGAAGAACACTAGATGGTCAATTAGGTCTCTTTCAGGCAACATATTTGATCAAGTGACTTTCTGGCCAGGCTTCCATCATCCCTTATGGATGCCTTTTATTCCAGCTTTGACCGTGAAGACATCTAACCGAACTTCTCTTGTTTCGTAACCTGATAATGGGAACGAAGCTGGAAGTCATTGCCGTGTGCACCGAGAGTACGCATTCCCCTGGAGCAATTTATGTGAAGCCGAGGACTGGAACCGGACCGGTTCAAAGCCCATTGCGCTGACCCATCGAAGAGATCCAAATGCCTCCAACATAAATTATCTAACTTCACCGGTGAAGCCGGACAATAGCTTGTTCTGTTTTTTTTTTTTAATAAGAAAAAGGAAAGGGGGATAAATCCTGATGTAACTATCCTGCAGGCTTCCAACCCATCGTTTGATACAAGCTGCTCGGATTTACATAATTTTTTCCCACCTAAAATAGCTTGTTCTGGTTTGGCCGGCCGCTTTATCTCATCCAATTCATGGTAAAACCTTCGACCGTGTCCGGTTCATCCTATTTCTTGCAAACTCCGATCGATTGCTAAATTGTCTCAGTATATAGCATACGGAACATCCGTTCATCCTCCATAATAAAAGAACAGCATCGGGAACCAGGTTCGATTTAAATTATTTTAAACGAAAAGATAAACGTTCGAGTAAATGAGTCTCCGGTCACAAAAATCTTGCATCGTTTCTCAAGCATTAAGGTAGTTATGTCCCTAGTAAGATAATTTATGTTTAGATAGCTGCCACTTCCGTTAGTATCTAATCTGCTTCAAGAATAAGCTAGCAGCCAATATCGAGTGCAGACAACCACGCGTTCAGATAAAACAAATTGACCCCCAACTTAGAGGCACCTGATAATCTCTGGCCGCTAAGCTCCATGGCCGTAGTTTCTAACATATCTCATAGCTATGGCGCCAACCACGACCCCACTTTGATTTTGTCTGAATGAAACCAACCCCAGAGCATCACTTCTACTATTTCAAGCCACATCTTTAATTTGATCACTTATTACAGAGGCATTTACTGATATGCACATAATTTGATCCACCCATACACTGGCCTTTCTCTTCACTTCTTTACCCTCAATTCACAAGCTCAAGTTAATTAAACCAAAGGAATTGAAATGCCAACTGATCATATCTCACCATATAATGCCAATATAATAATCATATGATTGTTCCTACTACAGAACTCATTCCCACTGGCATTCTTCACTTGGTCTTGGGTGAGCATGAGATTCTTCTCTTCAAAATCCAAATCCCTCGTTACCGTCAACATACTCAACCTGTTAAACAGTGCAAGTTTGAGTTCAGATCATGCTACCATCGACAAGCAGTGGCTGATGGATGCCCTTAGCCTCCGTATTGGAACGCTGATCCCATTCCTGTGCACATACAGAATCCTAACCCTGTGCTCATTGGTCACGCTGGTAAGTGCACACATTGTTCACAGATTCATTAAAAATTAGGCATATTTTTGAACACTTGCCCTCACACAGATGGTTGGAATTGTTTGCGTTAAGATGGGATCTTCGATGAAGGAGACAATATTTGCCGAATGTGTTATTTTGGGCTAGAGGAAATGGCAAAGATTCGCAAAGAAAAACCTAGCAATAAGGAACTCCAGTCACACAAATCCCTTATTGGGAGCCTCCCATTCATTTATGACTGCAAATTCACCCGCTCATCTGAAGATATCTAGAGCAACCTCACCATTCCAATTAGACATATCCAGTACAGCAAAGCTTGGAGTACCAGGAAACATAGACCAACCGGCGATAGAATTAGTGACCGAATATACACCCAGTCAGGCATCAGTGACACACTAATATACAACAGAAAGTATCTTTAGCTGGGTGTCGCAGGCAGAGCAACTGATTCTTATCGAGCAGTCAACATCAGAGACAACTTCCTCGTGGATGCTTCAATTGAAACAATATGACAATGATACGTTATATGAAATGATAAGTTACCATAGTACGTCTTGTCTCTCCTCCCAAGTTCTCCATGCAAACCTCTCAACTATTAAAGTAATGCAGGAATTAAATTTGAGCAGAATTACATTTTATAATAAGATTAGTAATTCGCTGATTTATTTAATAGTAAGAGGAAGAAACAAGACTTTCCAACTCTGTTTATGCAAATCGTGTACCTGTAGTTGGGGCATCTGGGCTCAAAAACTACTCTCGTTCAACTTGTTCTGCATAAAATCGTAAAGATATTAGAGCTTGTAAATCAAATTGACAAGAAACCTCGACGTGCACGTTGATGTAAAGATAAATAAACCTCTGAAAAAAATATCCTACCAAGTGGTATATCTGGAAGACTTTGATATGTGCCCAAAGGTTGTGTTGCATGCTCATTCTACCATTGAGCCTCGACATCAACCACACACAAACACCCCCCCCCCCCTCGCGCGCGCCCGCATATCATGGAAATGTAGGACTTAAAAGCAACAGGAATAATTATATGCATCCAAGGATTCCTAAAATGGTACCAAGATCCATACTGGTCACCAAACAATCAAAAATAGAAATAAATACAAAAAATTTAATAAAAAAAAAAAATCTAGTTCACAGGCATACCTCATTTAGTTGCAATTCTTTTAAAAACCCAGAGCACCTTCTCAATAGCAGAAGCATGTCAAAAATTCTGCCTTAAATTACAATAAGAAATTCAGACGGTAACATGATTACAGCACCTTCAGGACAGCCTCAATGCAAATCTGATACCAAAGAGCCGATCAAGTCTTGTATACCCCTAGAAGGAATGCTAGGAAGTGGTTCCCAAGCAAACTCCCCAGCATGCTCTAACCCCAATTTGGTATGTCCCTTGTGAGATGAGTTAGAGATAATAGATGGATGGAGAGATTCCAATGGTCTCGATTCACATCCATATGGTTCCAAATATCAATGTAATCATTTGTAGGCTAGCTGTCATGCTTCAGGAAGTAAACATGTAATGTAACAATCAATTTATTGATAATGTAATCCACCAGAGAAGAACTTGGGGCAACAACATGTAGCACCCATCTACATGCCAATAAACCAGAAACAAAACCAAGTATTATATAAGGTGCAACATGTTAGCACTCTCGCATCAATAACAATCACGTATTTTGAATATTTCACAACAAAAATTAACTTAGAGAACAAGATATAATTAAAGAAAATGACAACTCCCACAAAATTGATACGACAATAACCTTGCAGCAATATGTACACGCTAACAAAATTAGCACCCAGATAAAGGGCTTCAAAACTTCCTGAACCTTTCATATATGTGTATGTAAAAACTTGAGAACATCACTTAATTTTTGCAAAAAAAGACCAAAAGTACAACAAAACCTTAGTGTCAACAAAAAATATGAATGGCTTCTTCAGTCAACAGGAAACTTAACTGACTATATGGCATTAACCCAGTGGTTGCTTCATCATCAATATCATCTCTAATATGGAACACGCACATAATTTCTCAAATCTGCAATGAAGTATGGCTTCTTTATGGGGATATGAAGGCATCAATACACCATCTCTGAAGAAAAAAGTTAACGCTGATTGTGATAGAGAAATACTTTCACTATTTGCTATTTCAGAATCCTCCTCATTTCTTATGTGGCAACCGCATTCTGTTGGTATGAAATGTACCATATGCTGAGACGACATTTTCATAACCTGCTTGTCAACATTGTCATGACAAGCACAGCACTTGGACTGAACTCTTTGATATTGACTTTTTCCAAAGCATTCTTCAGAGTTGGTGCTACTTTGAGAAATATAAGATTTCCGTACCACTGCTAAAAGATGCAAAGAACATGAAGCAAGTAGATCATGGATATCATCTATTGTTGAATAATGGCCCTTAGATTTCCAGCAATCATAGAGAATTCTACGAACCAACACGTAGATAGCACATAAACATCTAGAGCAACAACAGTACAGGCATGCAGTCCCAGAGACAATTGAAAGCTCATTACTCTTTCCATGTGTGCACTCAGAAACTGTACCAGGCTCATCGGTAACACGCCCACCACTACTTGAAGATTGATAATTGTTCAGACAATTACACTTGTCACTAGCCTCTTTTGAGCAAGATATGGTCACTGCAACCGAACTGTCAAGATTGCACATATTAGCCCTGGCAGGAAGGTTGCTTTCTGTCACTCCCAAGCCATCGACATGTTTCATATTTGCCAGCTTTTCACCAGGTGATGGACTCTTTGATCCAAGAGTTCCATCACTGTTTAGTGGAGGTGCAGCTGAGGTAGAACCTGAATGAAAGCTGGAGTGATTAGGCTCCTGAAAATGATTAACATCTGGTATGATGCTTGTATCAGAACTAGGTGATGTCCCTTCATTAAAATCAACACATTCTCCATTACTGGTAACTAATTTATGAGGACTTGCTTTGGGCGAAACCTCTTCATTGCAGCTTACATTTGGTACACTCCGCATGCTCAAAGGATCATGAACAATATTACTGCTGCTCAAATTATTATCTACATAAAGACTCCCTGTAATCACTGGCTTGGTGTTTGACATTGTCATCTGATTATCTGTTTGTACACTATAGAAACAAAACAGAAAGAACAATAATAGTTAGTCAAAAAACAATAATGTCAAACAGGTAGTTTCACAAAATTTCAGGGAAAGAACAGATTTTGTGTACAAAACAGGAAAGTAAGAAAACATAGTTAGCAATCATAACCAAAAATACAGAATGATAAATTACCCAACAATAATGTAAAAAAAAAAAAGAAGTATGATATTCTGAATGCCATAAAGGAATTAAAAAGCAGTTCCTAAGTTGGAAAAAACAACTAGAGCAGGAAAAGAAATTCAGCAATAACTGCAGAGTATGCAGATTAGAATATTGTCAATTTCTTTTGTGTGTGTCACAAAACTATTTGCAGATAATGTCATTTGAATAGTAAGAAGATGATAAGAACAAATGCGAGATCAGATTAATGGACAAAATTATACAGCATACTGGGCTTAAAAACAGCAGAACAAGGAAAGAATAATGACCTAAAAATGTAGAAAGAACAAAGGAATATGGAGGAAAACCAGAGAATAGGACCTAAAAATATAACAAAGTGCATATTATTTGCACATGATATAATGTAGATTGATGAGAAGAGAGAGTATAATTGTTAAAATGAAAATATGGATAAAATTTGTAGAGAATACGGGGTTGGAATGCAGTTTCAATGGAAATGAAAATAAAGTTCCAGCAAAACTAAATTGCCAAGTGATAACATAATGTACTTGGTTAAATATCCTGGAAATGATATACGAACAAATATATAAAAGATAAAGAGTTGAGTGGAAGGCATGGAAAGGTTCCTCTGGTTTGTTATATAACCAATTATACCTAGGTCACCAAAGGAAAAACCTATGCTACAATTGAAGTGTTAGATGACTACTTGATTCCAAAATCATCCATGGATAACTCTATTTTCTTTCCAATTATTCCCTTAGTATTCAAGGTGAAGTGATGAATAACAATTCCATTTTGTAAGATGTGTTGGTTTAATTGTGAAAGGCTGCTAGTTCAGTTGGTATTGTTCCTCATTTCAAAGTGGAGTTTGTGTGTTTAATTACCTCTAAGATGGTTCTAGGGATTTCAAGAAATTATGTAACAGCTTGAAGATGTGGCTGGCAGGATAGCCACAATTATTGTGGTGAATGGGCACAATTTTTGTGGTGTTATCAAGGGCGCTGTTTTGGGAGTAATATAGAGCATAACTGGAATGCAATTGGGCAGAGTCCCAGTGGCACAATTGCATGGTTTTTAGGTCAGTCAGGTCAAATAGGTGCCTACCCATCCCTGCTGCTATATATAGGCTGATGCTGAGGCATGTGACGTTATCTTGTACTTACCTAAAATATTCTTCTTACTAAAAACTGTCTCAAGAGCGGTAGTTATAAATGCTGGATTAAGAAAGTGCCCTGATAAGCCAGCTGAGCATAGCAAAGATGAGGATGTTGAGATGAATGCATGGAAAAATTGAGACTGGGAAATGGGTATATTAGAATAAGCATGATGAACAGAGATGCCAATCATGTGTAATGAAGATCTAACAAAACTTAAATAAAGGTCACTTAAATATGCCAATCCAACAAGAAAGAAAATGGGAAGACCTAAGGTAACATGGATTTAAGTTCTGAAAAAGGATATGGAAAAGATAGCGAATAACATAAGAAACCCTTACAGGAAAGGTTAATGAATAACCGTTCATAAAGTCAAGCCACGAGATGGGGCAAGGCTGGATTGTTCTGCTTATTCTTATACCAATATGGAAACTAAAAGATAATAAGAAAGCAAAGGTATCTCAATCTGAAAAATTTTAGTAAGAAAAGTGGTACCTCTGAAATGTGTAAGCCCAGCTATTAACAATATCTTCTAGGTAAGCCACTTGTGACAGAAGTCGAAGGTAACGGTATTTGTCTTTGCTGTCCAAAATCTTAGCTCGAACCTGCCCAACTAAAAGCTCTAAAACCATTCTAACTGCAACAGAGACGTCTCTAACTGACGTGTAGACACTTTTATATGCCAATAAACCCACAGCCACTAAACCCCTTACAACACCAGAATTTTCTCGATTCTTAAGGTTGCTTGAGTTTGCTCCAGCAACTACCTTGTTGGGTGAACTACTGGAATCCATCAAACAAGAATTAAATGGCCAACCCTTCCAAGGCCCACTAATGTCTGCAGAGGGACCTTCTGTCAGTTTTGAGGTTATCCAACAAAGCTCAGCAAATTGTGGATATCGTAAAATCTGATAACCAAATGTGGCAATTGCTAACATTGAATTCCCTTTCATAGATTTACCAGGAAAAATCCTTGGAATTGAACCTTCATGCCTATCGAGCTGAAGATCAACCTTGTCATGGCCTCTCATCTTAGATGGCGGTGAACATCTCTGATCACCATTTGTAACTTGCTGAGTTTCTTTGTCCCTGCAAGATGCTCCAGCATTTGAATCAGTCCGCTCAGCATCCACAGAAATATCCATGTTTAGCCTCAGGGGTTCTGCATTAGCTTTCACTGCAGTAAAGACTTCATTTTTATCATGGGAATTGCTTATATGAGTTCTGTGATGCACCAGCTGTGCATAATTCTGAACAAGGTCCTCCGATAATTTTGCTGCACACGAATCAATGACCTGATTAGGATTAAAATTTCCATCAACACACATCAGGAATCGTGGTGCTGTATGTTCTGAAGGAGCACAATCGGCATGAGTCACAGAATCACTGGAAAAAAAATGCCTTATTACAAGGGGAAGGTCATGATTCTGCATTTCACAAGTAGCCTGCAAATATAAAACATAAATTTCAAAAACCTCAAACACAGCTGCAATCACAAAACAAGCACTTCGGCAAGTAAATGAGATGCCAAATACATGACCATCAGTTTTGCTCAGCAAATGGGTAAGAAACAAATGAGGGAAAAATAATATTCTTTTAATCTGCAGAAATAGATAACAAATCTAACAATTCACTTTATGATGAGCGCCAGAATGTTATTATTATCAACATCAGTATTTGTTTAAGAGACTTCAGAAGATATGGCACAAACTTATAGGTCATAAAATGCAGTCTTCGTAATTTATCAAGAAGAAAATGACAAATAAAAAGCAAACGAGTCGAGATATTATATCATATTCAGCCTGGAGATAGTTTTTTTCAGAAAGAGAGAGAGATAGTATTATTTGAGTTTTTTTCAGAAAGAGAGAGAGATAGTATTATTTGCATCAGCAAGTGATAAGCAGTCTGTAAAAGAATCTATTAACTTAGATCAAAAGCTTTCTCCTGACAAAACTCACATGGAGCACAAGTGCAAATATATAGAAGGTAGGAATGATGTTGGCACTCACTGATCCTGAGAATGATCAATCTAATGATATCCTAACTGATAGCTAGGATTTGCAGTTGACAAGAGAGAACAAGTTAAGAGTATCGAATAATATGCATTCTGGGACAATTTTGAATTAGATAGTCACTTATTTTTTCTAGAGAACAACCATACTTCTTTCGCTCCATATTCAAAAAGTTGCAAACATGATTAGAACATATGCATAACAAAAGGAACATGGCATGCACAAAGCAAACAAAGCAAGAGAGACAGTTTAGCTGTTTCCAAAACAACAACAATATCCTACTCCCCTTGGACTAACACTACACATAAAAGCCTGAAGATATATGCAAAAATCTGCATGAGAGAACATGTATCGACATACATACAGGCCACCAAATAGTTGGAAGAACAGACTGAACATAGATGACAAAACAGACAACATCAAATATGATGGAGATTGTCAGTGTAACTCAAGCTCATACATAGAAGTTGCCACTCAAGAACATATGCTTGCATGAACTTTGAAATCAGCCAAAAGGACAAAAAATAGTAATGCACACCGAATCTGAAGCTTACCAGAATATTTATAGATCCAGATGCACACACAGAATCCACCTGCTCAACAAATGAATTCCATGCTTGTGAAGAATTTTTTGCTGCATCAACTCCTACTTCTCCGGATGACTTGCAGGCATTTGGACTGCCTTCACTCTGCTTTGCATCCTCTCCACAAGTCTCATCAATAGCCCATAAATCAATTCTAGGCATGTAGATTATGCATCTCCCCACATTCAGGCATTTCACTAACGGAAAAAATTAGTCAAACATACTAGTGTTCAAAAGATGGCAGATAGAACATAAAACAGACAGGCCATTTCATCACTCAAAGTGCTTTATTAGAACAAGCAATTCATGAAAGATGTCTAAGAAAATACGCAAGGATAATAACAATGATCAATGACTTTTGGATCTAATTCAATAGTAGATGAGTTTAAAACAACTTGGTTAACCGATATTGCTTTGTAATAAACCACATAAACAATCGAAAGAAGTAATGGCCACAATCAACTGAGAGAAGTTGCAGCATGGGTACCTACTAGACTGTCAAACAAACTAGAGGCCCAGGAGAATCTGAACATGGAGGTTCTGCCATAGATATCAGATGTCCTAGGAAAATCAATTAACCCGGTTACAAGTATTCATGCAAGAGTAAGAGAGCTAAGACTCGCATTGAGTCATGGAGAGAATTTTAATTGACCAATGAACTGCTAGAGAATCAAGAAGCTTGTCTTGGATCACATGAAAATTACTGGGAAATTTAGGTCTTACAGATACTTGCAAGATTATCAAAAAACATATAGTTTTTGGATGTAGGATTCATCAAACAATTAAAACATTCAAGGTGAAAGTTTAGGCCTAAAGTTATAGAGTCAAGTCTGATTACAGCATCCGGTGCCAACATCATGCATGTTTCATGAAGTTGTTAAACATTTTGAACAACATTAATGACTCTAGAAAATATACTTAGTTAACAAGTCAATACATGTTTAATCCAGGCTATAATTTATTAAAGAAAGGAAATGCATAATGTTTTAGTGTACAGAGGGATATCCAAGCATGAAAGTTTGAAGCTCCATTATTAAGTAGGAGAATAATCAATCTTAATAAACTTTAATGGTCAAGAAAGCTAAAAAACAAAATCTAAAAACATACTTAGAATTTGGGTAAGGCCAAGAATAATATCTCCATGTCCTTCTTGAGAAATAGTAGCCAAATCAACTTTCTGAATATTAACATGGCCCACATATCCATGAAGAAGGCAGCTAGCCAGATGTTGTTGGCCAGATCTGGGAGTTCCGGCAATCAAAGTTCGAAATCCTGATGTATTCCCCAATTTAAGGGATTTCTGCATTGACTCACTGTCTGTACAAGCATCAGAAGTCTTTGATCTAGAGGAATCGAACTTTTCAAGGACATCATTGTCATCTTCCAATCGATAAGAATGACCAGATCCTGATGGACACATTACCAGGCCATAGCAAGAAAGAATTTTCACTATCTCATTTGCAAAAGACGGGTCCGAAGTTAAAGAATGAAGCTGAGACCACCAAGAGATGACAGGGATACTTCTCTGTTCTAAGGCAGAAACAATGATGCTTTCAATAGATTGCAATGCCTTGCGAAAGCAAGGAGGTAACCAGATCCGCCCATCAATGTAAAATGAGATAAGCAGGTGAGACAGCGGTTTCAGAAGACATGAAACAAGATGAGAGTGGAGTGGCGAAGAAACTACATCATTTGCAGCCATTCCTGCTTCTCTTCGGGAACATGGAGGAGGAGCAAATGCAAGAGCTTTTAACCAATCTCTTTCCCCCACGACAAATTCAGGCAAACGAGGAAGTCTGCAATGATCAGAACCTTTTTCAGCAGTAGATAAAAGTTCTTGTAAGGCACAGTTCCTCTTCAAAGCATTCATTGCAGCTTGAGTACAAAGAGACTGCAGATCAGCACCAGCATAACCAGCAGTTTGATTTGCAATCCATGAAAGAAGAGACCCAGATACAGGATTTGGCCAATTTCGAGTATGAAGTGACAGAATAGCAGCTCTATCCTTCAGTGTTGGTAGTGGAAAATATATTTCCCGATCAAATCTTCCTGGTCGCCTAAGAGCAGGATCAACAGCATCAGGACGATTTGTAGCACCTATCACTATAACTGAACCTCGAGACTTCAGACCATCAAGCAAGGAAAGTAAAGTTGACACAACTGAGTTATGTGTTTGATCTTGATGCCTAGACCGACAT
The DNA here is from genome assembly GCA_021397845.1 of Areca catechu. Taxonomy (NCBI): domain Eukaryota; kingdom Viridiplantae; phylum Streptophyta; class Magnoliopsida; order Arecales; family Arecaceae; genus Areca; species Areca catechu. Next base: position 41,073,147 of record CM038039.1, read on the forward strand.
GGAGCTAACCCATCAATTTCATCAAAAAAGATAATGGAAGGTTGAGATTTCTCAGCAACCTGGAAAAGAAGTCTTAATTGTCTTTCAGCATCACCAACATATTTTCCCAAACAATCAGCACCTTTACGGGCAAAATAAGCTATCCTCTTTTCCCCACGAGAGCATGCACCAATTAATGCCCGTACAACTAATGTTTTACCTGTACCAGGATATCCATGCAATAGAACACCTCTAGGAGGTGTGATGCCCAGGGTACTGAAGAACTCGGGATATAAAAGGGGCAATATTACCACTTCTTTCAAGCACTGAATGACATCTTGGAGCCCAGCAACAGATTCCCAACCCTGGTATGGCTTTTGATTTTCATAAGAACCCCCAATATAGACAGGTGCTATTCTTAAAAGATCTCGGTGAAGTCTCTTGCCTTCACGTTTCAAGAACTCTTCATCCTCTCCACAATTTTCTAACCACTTCTCTTCAGCTTCCAAGTCTTTCCTCCATGCATCATGTGAAAGCTTTCTCGTATCCAGCTTCAATTTCTTAAATTTCATTTTCCTAATTTGCTGAGAGTAACTCTCTCCTTGAGGTTGGAAAAGATGCCGATGATCATTGCAAGCTATGAGAAATTTGCGATGATCAAATATACAACCATCTGCTCGGCCGCAAGGCTGCAACAAGAAAGGTGATATGCAAGGAAAAGTAAGACAAAAAAACATAATAAAGATATATCATCAATAGAAAAGAAATAATATACAACCAAATGGTAGGTTTTAGGGCACCGATCAACACGGCATCCAATAGTTGCCCCAGGTCTCCCACAACGGCTGCATTTCAACACCCTTCCCCTGCAAAGTGCAGCTCTAACATTTTTCAGGCATCCCAAACCAGCAAAATAAACCTGAAATTCACAACATACATGCATTAAATTTATGGCAGTTATTTGTTATCTGAAGATAATCAAAAGACCTTTTTGAATATCTGTTGTCTAGAATCAGCATCAGCATCTATATTATTATACAATGACAGATACTCGCACAATCAGAGACTACAAGGCCCGAGTCCCATCCTGAAGGAAGCTGATTTAGTATGAAGGAAATGTAACTATTTAGTCAGTAGCATATTGACACATATATGAATTTATCTCATTAAGCAGATACCTGTATATGCTCAGTCAACAAGTTTGGCATATGTGATGAAACATTTAAAAATGTTGCAGTTACACAACCATGATGACCCATGATGCTATTTCAAGGCATGTTATCAACTATGCAACAGGAACCCAAAGATGGGAACATGAAGAGTTATGAACTATAAACAAGAAAGTGGGTGCAGGAACCAGTAAACATTATTGGTTCCATATAAGCAGCAATGAATATGGTCTTCACTCTGCACTATCAATTGTAGTCCTGATCAAAGAAAGTTGGGGAACACAACTAGCCCACCATGCCCATCATTTATCATTTCTACACATGCATAAAAAAAAGTTACATTGTGTTAATGATATCATCAATACTGGTATACACAGTAACAAAATCAAAGTAAGAATTTTTCAGCATTTCATGAACAAAATCATTCTGCACTACATACGAGGACATGTGAATACTTAATCATGATAAAATGGAGAAGCTAAACATTCTAATGGGGAAATGGGTACATATACCAGTATATGATGTGAGATGTGAGGTAATGAACAAATGCAGATACATAAATACATATACATAGACATACACATATATACATGCATGCATATATGTATACATAGATCCAAGGGTCTTACCTATATTATGAAAAAATATGTGAAAATATAAAAATGATTTAATTGTTAAAAATATGGAACATGCATTTGATTATTAATGAAAACAATTCCAAACTATCTTGCATTTTGTTCATTGACAAAAATAAAATAGTTTTTGAATTATTTTTAAATAAAATAATTATTTATGAATCATAAATAATATGATAAGATTCTATCAAACTGAAAATGCATCAAAAATGTCTTTCTTGAATCCTAAATTAAGTGTATGATATGAAGGAAAGACATATTTTAGGTTGGTAAATAGCTTTGAGTAAGAAGGGGCCTAAGAGAGCCTGATGTTTGATAGCACCATTGAAGGATAGACTCAAAAACATCATTACATGTGCTAGGGGTGGCAATTTACTCACCCGATTGAGTACCCGACCTGACCCTAACCTATTTAGAGTCCGCAGGGAGGATGGATAATGGCAATAGGTGCCTCAAACCTGATCCAATTATATATAGGCCTTGGCCAATCAGACCCTCTATGCCCTTTGCTTCAGGTCCAGTTTATATTTTATACATTATTGACTTACAAAGTTTTTTTTTCTTTATATTTTTAGGTTCATCAAGACCACCGCATGATAGCTAAATTTAAACTATCCTTGATGATTATGATGATAATAGAGAAAAAAGTATTGCAATCAATAGTGAGAGATTAATCATGTGAAAGACTATAACATACATGTTTAGTTGTTTCTTTTTTTTTAAATGATTGATTTTCTTCATTTACAGAACAAATGATTTCTTAAAGAACAATATTTCTGTTTGTCGTTTCTATTACTGTTAAAAATTTGGTTTGCCATGCACTATACCTTTGACTCTCATTTTGTTTAATGATATTTGAAGTATTGAAATTTACTTCTTTTTTTTTTCATTTGGTTAATTTGTATGCAAAAATAATGGCTTTCGTAGCTTTACCAACCTTGACCCGTCTCAACCCGCTCTATCTAACTCTACCTGCCCCACCACAAGGATGGTACAGTGTGGGTATGGTAATGGCCTACCCAACCCATACCCACCACATTGTTATCCTTAAGATATCCAATTATTGTGGCTTGGATAACAAAGGAGGTAGATTCACCTAGTTGAAGTAGCATGTAGTGGGTGGCTATGGTGATGTCCAGAAGTGACCAAGGTGCCTGGGGAGGTTAGACAGATAATGTTGGACCCCATGCAAAGTCTAGAGTAAGCAAAACAGGGGCTCAAATCATTCACTATTGAGGGAAAGTTTATGATGCCATGCAAAATCAGGACCACAATACTTGGGCAAAAACCAGATTTGACAGGTAGACACTGTCATCCAAGAGGAGAGGATCCAAAGGTGGTTCACTAAGAGGCACACACGATAAAGGTTATGGAGATAGGGGTATGCAGAGATATTGGTGGCTCAATTGCCAAAACTCATGTTGAAGGGCAGGAGGATAATAAGTGCACCTGGCACATCATAAAACTAAACTAATGAAAAAGACTAAACAGGAGAGAAAGGAGATGAGGAGCAGTACTTGGAAGTTGTTATGTAGATTAGAGGGAGTTAACATTAGTGGCACATCTACCAAAGCATCGGATAGCCACAGTGAACAACAAATCTAATCATATGCTAGAAAAAGATCTCCTAGTGCATCCGACTGAGTGGACATTATGCTTGATCTATGAATGATCTATTTGGTTTCTTCCACACATCACATATCCCATGAGATCCAACTCTGCACATTTATCCCTCCTATTGATGTGAGTATAGCCAGGGTTTGGAGTGTAATGCTCCTTCTTACTATCATAAGCAAGGATGACTGGGCTCCGAGGAGTACTACACGTACACATTTGCAGCACTAAGAGCCATAGCCCAGTCATGATCCAACATCTTATGATCAGCAAGAATGGGAACAATATTCAGGTTGGTATAATGTTCTGGGTCCCAACTACTAGCAAGACTCGAATGTACATAAGAGCCAGCAAAGTTCTACATGAGATTAGACAATTAAAGTAAGTTATTATGATTTTTTTTTATAATTTTGTTTTGTATTTGCCAATCTTCACTCACAAATGTTGTTAGTTAATTAAACATTGTGCCAGTGCATATATTAACCCTCACTTATAACATACACTTCAAAACATCTCTTAAAATACAACATAAGATTACCTAAATATCTTCATCATGCATTAAAAAAACAACCAACTTCATGGGAAAAAAAAAAAAAATTGGTCCGTACGATATGCTAACAGCATGAAGTGTAGTATCAGAGCGGGATGACCCGGCACCATACTGGTCTAGCCAAAAACAAGAACCAAGCTTAATACTAATTTTTAAAACATTCCTCTTTATTTAACATGTAATGGAGAGTAAACTTCCTTTTAATCTAACATACTTATGCTACCTAAGCCTCCTAAGCTAAATCAATCTAACATACTTATGCTACCTAAGCCTCCTAAGCTAAATCAAACAGTAACGCAAGGGGACCCCCATTCGCAGGGGGGTACTGGATGATCAATCATGTTCGAGGGGGTAACGGATGATCATACCCCAGGGTCCGAAGTCTAAGTAGCTCAGGCTAGGAGTTCCTCCTCTGCCCCTCAATCGGTCATGTTTGAGGGGGTACCGGATGATCAGACCCTGGGGTCTGATCATCTACTAAATTGGAAGTCCCCCATCTACTAAATTGGAAGTCCAACAACCATTAATGTGATTATATATAGAGTTTCTTCACCCTAGATGCAAGTTAAGTCCGAGGTAGAAAGGACAACCATGAACATCATAATTGTTGTTAAGGCACATACAACATTAAGCCTAATTCGATCTTAATTTTTTTATCATTGGTTAATTGTGATGAAAGCTACTGATTAAACTTTATGCGACATCAATATCTTCAAATTTCTTATCTATTTGGAGTAAATCTATTATATCTATAAAAGCAAAAATCTGGCTTAATTTTGGAGGGAATTTTCTCTTCAAAAATTGTATCAAATTTCTCTAGCTTAGTTTTGAAAAGAATTTTCCAAATATCAAAATTTTGAAATAAATTTTGAATAAATTTAAGATGATGGATATAATAAATAATAGATTTTATTAAGTAAATTTTGAATCATACCAAACATCAAAATTATTATATTCCATGCATTGCATCTAGTTTCAACCTAAGGCTGAGCTATTAGATCAATTTATCATATTCCATGCATCGCATTAAAATCTCTCAATATCAAATTATAGTTTTATTTCCAATCTCTCTTCCACCTGAAGCATTATTTGTGTCCTTGCTAAACCTCAAAAACATTCAAGCTCTGCGAACTAGTCTGGGGAAGGAGGATAGGGATGGGATCTACATGATAGTAATTTGTCCTCTCTGTGAACTAGTCTGGCTTCCTATCGTTCCCTTCTTACTCAGCAGGAGACTCTGTGGAGACAGAAATCCAGAGTTCAATGGTTGGCTGAGGGAGACAAGAACACTCACTTCTTTCATCAGGCCACTCTTGTTCGGAGGCATAGGAATCAAATTGTAGCTCTAAAATCTAATGAGGGGCAGTGGATTGAAGAGGAAGTTAGGAGGGAGGTTGATTCTTTCTTCGTATCTAGATGGAAGGCCAATTCTGGGACTTCTTATCCTCTCCATGTTTCTACATCAGAGGTGGTGGTTTTCCATGTGCGGAATATAGCCCTTCTTGCTCCTGTTACTGAGGCTAAAGTGATTGCTGTTCTTTGGTCTTTAAAAGAGAACAAAGCACCCGGACCGGATGGTTACCCTCCTTTATTCTTTAGGAGGTATTGGAGCAATATTAGATATGATGTTATTTCTGCTGTGCAACTTTTTTTCTCTACAGGTCAGATGCCGGATTTATGGAAGAGGACTTATGTCACTCTTGTTCCCAAACATCCTTAAGCTTGTCATCCTTCTTACTTTAGACCTATCAGTCTTTGTAGTACTCTTTATAAGATGTGTGCTAAGCTGTTGGCAAATAGGATGAAGCCTATTCTTCCAAATATCATCTCTCCAGAGCAGGGGGCTTTCATTGAGGATCGGAGCATCTCTGACAATGTTTTGCTGGCTCAAGAGTTTATGTATGATATGCGGAAGGCTCCTGCTAGGAGTGATCTTATGGCTATCAAGCTAGACATGGAAAGAACTTATGATCGTATAGAGTGGAGCTTTTGAAGCAGTCATTGCTGGATTTCGGTTTTCACCCACGTTGGATCTCCAGGATTATAGCTTGTATTACCAGTCCTTCTCTATTATTATTAATGGATCTCCGTCGGATTTCTTCTATTCTACGGTTGGGCAGTGGCAAGGTTGTCCCTCTCCCCCTATCTGTTTATTATTTGTGCTGACTCTCTTTCACGAGCGCTGCGGGATTCTATTAGGATATTGGCTATTCAGCCATATGTTGCTGCTCCTACAATTTTCTCGATCTTGCACTTCTGTTTGCAGATGACTGTTTACTTTTAGGCAGGACATCTGAGACTACAGCTCAGGGATTTAGGAGGATGCTCCAGGCTTATTGTTTAGCTTCTGGGTCAATCTTGCAAAATCAGAGGTCCATTTCAGTCCGAAGCTTCCGACCCGTCTTCATCATTTGATCTCTTCTACTCTAGGGATTGGAGAGGAGGGGTCTCTTTATTATCTGGGTATTCCCATCTCAGGTGGTTCTCTTTGCAGAGCGGATTCTAGTTTGGTGTTGCAGGCGATGCAGGACAGGGTGGAATGCTAGCAGGGCCGGGCACTCTCGTCCATGGGCAGGCTCACTCTGATTAGGTCGGTTCTTTCTTCTTTATCGATTTATTTGCTTGCCAATACTGTCATCCCTAAGGCCATAGTGGTGAAAGCTGAGCAAATCCTTTGGACTTTCTTGTGGAGATCAAATGGAGCTCCCAGGGGAGTCAATCTTGTGGGGTGACACTTTGTTTGTCAGCCGGTTAGGGATGGAGGGCTGGGTATCCATTCCCTAGTGGTGAGGAGGGAGGCACTCTTGGCCCATCATGTTACCAGGCTTTTCTTATCTCCTGACAGCTTATGGTCCTCCTTTATGCGGCATAGATATAATCTTCGATCCTTGGAGGGGGAGTATCTTACTCTCGCCTCGGGTCTACTATTTGGAGAAAAATGCCGAGGGCTCCTGATGTTATACATCATATGAGATGGATTATGGGGGATGGTAGATCTATTAAGGTCTTGTCAGATCCGTAGATTTCAGATATTGCCTTAGATAGGTGGCCTACTTTTTTATCTTCTGATATGCCAGTTTCCATTACCATCGCTGGCCTTCTCCTCCCAGGAGAGCATAGCTGGGATTCTGCTGTGGTTACTCACTATTTTAGTGAGGTTCTAGGAGAGAGAGTTCTATCTATTGGTATTCCCGTGAATCATTGTCTTGATGTCAGAGTTTGGAGATCTTCCTCTTCTTCTTCTGCTCCTCTGGCTGATCTATATTTCATTTACTGTCCGAAGCCTCAAACGGGCATTCAAGCTGCGTGGATTTGATCTCTTCCAGTGCACCCTAGAGTGAGGCTTTTTATCTGGAAGGTGGCATGGCGGTGGCTCCCCACGAGATCTCTACTATGTTCTCGTGGTCTCCATCTTCCTTCTTCATGCCCGATCTGTGGAGAGGAGGACGAGTCCATTGGACATACCTTATTTTATTGTCTGAGAGCTCGGCGGGTGTGGTTTTTTCTTGTTCCATGATGATGATGTGGTTGATACCTTTCTTCATGTCCTTCGTTCTCCACCCTCCTCTACTTCTTCGATGTTTGTGACCTATTTAGCGTAGCATATCTGGCCCACCCGAAATGCTATGGTGTTCAGCTCTGATACTTGCTCCACTATGTTCATTGTTGAGAGAGCTAGACTTACTCTCAGGAGTATCAAGGTATGACGGTGGATAGTTCAAAGATCTGGGGCTCCGGTTCTACTCCTCGAGCACCTCGCCGGGTTTTTATCTCTTGGGAGCCCCCTCCTTCGACCTATGCTATAGTCAGCTTTGATAGGAGTGTTAGAGGTGCTACTGGTGGAGCTGCTTTTGTTATCCGAGCATCGGGCGTCGGGTTTCTTGCTGCTAGGGGTACCCGGCTATTTGACCCTACTATCCCCATGGCAGAACTTCATGGAGCTTGGGCGAGGATCAGGTATGCCAGGATGGTTCTATAGCTCGACCGTCTTATCATAGAGGGAGACTCGTCGACGGTTATCTCTTGGATCCATAGTGCCTTTCGTTCTACCCCTTCTCACCCTCATCTTCGGGATATTATTTCTTTCTTACAGGGATGTTCAGGAATCGTTGTCAGGCATGTCTACTGTGAAGCCAACTCGACTGCTGACTGGGTGGCTTCTTTTATGGCGAATCACTCTGGCGAGGTCTCTTGGTCTCTTCTACTGGAAACGCCAGCGCCCTTCAGGGATATTTTGTTGTCTGACTCTCTTGGCTGTACTTATTCTAGGATTGTATCTTAAACGATCTGGTTTATCAAAAAAAACACATTCAAGCTCTTATAATACAATGCGATATCCCAAGATCTACACATAGTCAACTCATATTGCAACAAGATAACACTCCTTAAAAACAAAATCATGATGACCAAATCATTAAAAACCGTGATCTCAGTTATCAAGAAAATCCAATAACGCTATTATGTTGCTGGAAGCTTGTGCAATTTGTCCCAATGTACATGGTCCAACTATAGGGCACACAAGGAATAATACCAGTGATAATTAAAAAATCATAAAGATAAGTAAAAAACTAGAATTTAAGAAGAAAGAAGGGAATTATAATGGAAAAAAAATAAAACCAAGAATTTTAAGTGGACCAGTTCATTAGATTGTTATCAGCATGTTTTTCTTTAGGGAAAAAAAAGCTCAAACTCCAAGTTCTTAGGTTTTGCAACATGGCAAGTTTCTAGACTTCAATCGATCATCATAATTTGTCTGTTACTTTGATAATATTTCGAGATAGTGTTTAATCTCAACTATAGTATCCTAAGATGAAGACTTAAAGTTCCCATAGCAAGGATCGCTGAACCGGTACCGAGGGCCATAACGATCAGCCAACGGTACGGTCCGTACCGTACCGGTACAATACCGATAATAAAAAATGAGCTGAAAAAAATCTTTCTCCCATCTTTCAAGCAAAAATCGCTGAACCAAAATTGAACCGGATCCAAACCGAGCCAAACAAGCCCAAACCGGAGTGTACCAGGCGGTACGGTACGGTACTGTACCGTACCGTACAGAAAAATTTTTTTTTTTATTTTTTAACTGTCCGGCTCCCTGAACCGTTTTATATCGGTACGGAACGCCCCGTACCGGGTGATATGGGACGGTTCCGGGTTCCATGTCCTATAGTATACATCCAACCAACATTGGTGAAACCACCCCGAACGAGGTTCCCAGACGGTACTAGCGACGGACCATGACAGTTATGGCCTTTGGGTCAAGAAACCGATGGAAGAGAAGAGGGAGAAAGAGAGAGAGAGAGAGGGAGGAAGGGAGAGAGAGAGAGAGTGGGCGATAGCAACAGGAACAAGGGTGGGGGAGGGAGAGAGAGGGCTTTTGAAGCCCTTTCTTCTCCGTGCATCAAAACCTGCCCCTGTTTCGAAACAATACAAGGACTTTCGCTTCCTTTTTTTTGAATTGTTTAAGTAAAGTTGGCAACCACTACCCACTTCACTTATTTAAAAATAATAATAATAAATGAGGAGTTTTTTAAAGTGCAGTCACCATCTAATTAAAAAATTTCATAAAAAAATTTTAAAAAATCTCACTTAAATTTTTTTAAAAAGTGGTAGCGGCTGCCAACTTCACTTTAAAATTCAGAAAATATATATAAAAAGGGCAGAAATCCCCTTTCTGATGCATGGAGCAAAGAGGGCCCCAAAGCCCTCTCTCCCCCCTCCCTGGCCCCTATTTTGACCACCACCCTCTCCCTCTCTATCTCTTCCCCCCCCCCCCCCCCCCCAAAAACACCCTTCTAGTTTTGCCTCGTCAAGATGGCATGACATGGCATACTGTACCATCTCACCGACCAACTGACATGGATACCGGCTTCAACACTACTTTCCATGCATCTAACATAACAAATATATTTACAATGGGTTTCCCAAATTTCATGAAGAGAAGTTGAGTCCTATAGGCCATCCTCGTTTCTTCGACCTCTCTACAATGAACTTTAACCTGCTGTCAAAAGGTTTATGTTCTCATTTGATACCAGAAAAGAAAACCTCTAGAAATCCTAAGATATGTTTCGAATAAGTATAAATTTCACCACAAGATAAAATAGCCCAATCTACTAGGGATCCTCAACTAAAAAATGAATAAAGCAATATAAAAAGACCAAGAATCTACCAACTTTTGAAAATTACAACAGTATTATTCCTTCTTAAAAACCTTAGCACATGGCTACAATTCCTTCTTTTTATTTCTATTAAAAATAGATCAATTTACATAATCTTCTAATGCAAAAAATATATTAATCATATGATTATGAAAGACCAGAATATGGTTTGGCAACCAAAGATGGTCCCTGTATTGACCTCCTTAATATGTTTTCATTATTGCCTTTTAAACTAGTTCCAAGCTCACTCCTTGAATTTTCCATCGTTACTTCTGTAAGCGTGTTCTAGCCCTCACTTGTAAAAAATGTCTGCTCTACCACTCCATAAAGGCACCTAAACTTTAGTCATGGTGCACTAAAGTGTAAGTCTACCATTACATAAGGACCAGGTGCCAAGTACCAACCACAGCTTCCAATGGTTTGTAAACAAAATAAGTTCATCCTTCAAAGAAGGTTCCATCCTGCAACCTAATATAGCAAAGCGTCACTACGATGAACTTTAAAAACTCTCCTAGTAACACAATCCACAGTTCAAATCATCATACCTCCATGCTCTTAAATTGGTTCCTCTCTTCATTTTCTTTCCAGGGCATTCTTTGACATATCATGCCACTCGTTAAACAGTAGAAAGTACACAATTAAGAAAAGTGAATTCCACTTGTTTCAGATTTTGATCAATAGAAGAATTAAATTATCAATCTTCTTCAATTTCCACCTCTAATTCCTAATAGGTCTTTGTTGAACATTTATGATGATCAAACTCTTAAGCAACACTTGTGCATGTTTAAAGCTAGCAACATGATATGGTACAACATGTAATTCACTTCTTGATCCAAGTGAATAGGAGACATAACATAAAGTATTAGATTGGATATGGTATAAAAAAATAATTAATTAATTTAATTGAAGAAGATGAAGAAGGATGAAAGAAGAGCATTCCAAAAACACTTAATACACAGATTGGTGTTTAAAGAGTTTAAATAACCTGAATTGTGAAAAGACAACCCTGAGTCAAATTTTAACTAGCAGGCTCAATTGGAGTTCTAGCATATTCTTGATTAGCGAATGAGCCCAAACAAAGCTATGAAAACCCCAGCTAAGTTCTTGCTTAGCTCACACATTAGAGGAGAAAAACTAGGCTGTGAGAGGTTGGCAAACTTGCACTCTTTCACAACCAATACAATTCAGGCAACCCCAATGAACCAGTTGAAGTTAGCTGTATGAACTCATCTGGCAGCAAAACATGGCTGCCATAGACTCAATTTTAAGGCATTAACAATGTCTGTGAAAATATAGAATCTTCTAGCGACAGTGTAAACTGAAAAAATTATATTTAAAGGTAGCTAGCTAGCAACATCTCTAACATGCATAAGAAATGCATACATTGATTTCCACCAATCAGACATGTCTGCAATAATATAAGAAAAAAATAGCTCAGTAAGTTTACTTCACCTCCGGACTCCAAACAGCACAATGCTGATGAACCCAGACACGAGCCATGCCAAAACGATCACGAATAGGACCCAAAAGCCTACCAAGCCAACCAGGTTCATCACCAAACCCATCCCACACATCATAGTTTGGTTCCTCTGAAGCTGACGATCCTTCGTATGCCTCGTTATCACTCTCTACGGACTCATGGACAAGTCTTTTTGGTGGCTTCCCATCAGTCCCTCCCCCACAAAGGCCACACCTCCGACCTTCTTTCACATGCGGCTGGGTAAGCTTTTCTTGCGAAACAGGCAATTTCAGATTATCTTGCGAAACGGGCAATTTCAGATTATCTTCCTTTAAGATCTCCTCATTCTCAACAGCTTTGCTGTTCAGATGTTCGCCTGATTGGTTGGCTGCATCCTTTCCCAAGTCAGTATTTTCCACTTGTGGAATAGGATATGCAGTCCCTTGCTCAAATGGCTGATCTACTTTCTCTTCTCCACCCACATTCATACATTCAACCTGTTCTCTAACCTCCTGAGTCTGTTCAGCAGTCTGCAAGTCCTCGTTTGATTCACAACCAAGCTGCAAATCAGAGGCAGCTTTAATTTCCTCTTCAGGAGATGCCTTCCAACCGCTATCTTCTCCATCATCTGAAGGCAAAACGGCAGCTCTATCTCCAGGTTCTTCAGCAGCCAAAGATATCTCGTCACTGGAAACCCTCTTCCTCCTCCCCCTCTTGGATCCTAATGCCGGCGAATCCAACCCACTCATCCCCTCCCTAGTCACTGGCTTCGACGTCTCCTTTTCCTTTCTAACAACCCTATCCGATGCATGAAGATGCTTCTTGTCACCAAAGATGGGGGCCTTGCTCCCTACCTTTGCAACCCTAGATCGAAGTCTCGACCTCCAATTCCCGGCTTCCACCTCCGAATCCCTAGTTTCTTGGTCACAAGGGCTCAAAGACGCCTCCTTCCTCCGCACAAGAAGGGGCTTTCCCTCATCTTGACGATCGCCATCCCTTCTCATCCTCCCCTTCTTCTTCCTCCTCTTCCGACTCCCACCACCCCCAATCCGAATTGGCGAATCTCCATCTCTAGACCTCTTCCTCCGGTGAGAGGGCACCGGGGAGGCGTCCAGCACGGCCGGGGCTCTCCGGACACGGGAGCTGCGGCGAAGACGGCCGGAATCTTCCTCCGGCGACCGAATCCCGGAGATGGAAAGACCGGAGGGATTGTCGCAGATGGCGTCCAGCCTCTTCTGCTTCTTCCGCGCCCGGGAGCCCGCCGGCCGGCCCTTCCGCCGCTTGCCGCCTCCGGAAGCAGCCGCCGCCGCCTGAGTCTGAGATAGAGGCATCAAGATATACGAAGAAGGGTGAGCGAGAGAGACGGAGGAAAGGTCAGTGAAATATTGCCCTAAAGAGGAACAAGCCAAAGACGGGGGAGAAGAAGAAGGCGAGAAGAAAGGAGGTGTTTTCCATGCGGGATCGTACGCGATTTTTTTTATAGTATTTCACTACTGCAAAGAGAGTGTGAATGCGTTATTAGTGCAGAGATTGGGCTCAGGGGTGGTGGGAGTGTGCGTTAATTATATGACAAGGGAGCGGGTTTTGGACATTTTGCTTTATGCGGTGGAGTGAGCTGTGGGCTTGTGAACTGAGACACTTGATTTTTTTTGAAAATCTGAACGGGGGATTCAGGGGACCGGGGGCGGGGGCTGGGACTAGTCGACAGTTGATGCTTAAATTGGTAGGTTTGGGGAGCCGGGGAGTCTTGGATGCTTGGGCTAACTTATAGAGCGGATCCTAGTCCGATCCTAGTCCATGTGAACTGAGATATATGGGCCAGGTCAGGTTCAGTTCTATTTAATAAATGGATTAAAAAATTCTAGCCCGATTCAATTCTATGCGGACTACGGGTTAGGACCGAACCATGCACTAAATTTTTTTTAAAAAAAGAAAAGAGGTAGATAGCTCGGCAAGCCCACCTTGAACTTTTTCCTGGTCGTCCAATGGTGTTATTCGGCTACTCACTATTGTATGGCCGGAGGGCACGGAGAAAATGAAGATCGGAGTAGCGAAGGAAAGCTCGAGTCACAAGAGGAGGCTGGAAACGGCATTAGGGATCTTGGATTTAGGAAGCGAAGGCTGCTTCCCTATCACCATCGATTATTGAACGACTGTACTCTATCCTCCTTTGCTTTCCTATCATCATCGATGGTTGCAAGACTGTACTCTATCCTCCTTCACTGCACGCCATAAATCCATCATCAATGTCGCTGCTCCTTTCCTCCTCCGCTGCATACTTAATTTCGATTCCGTCCCCTGTCACCATCTAGAAAAGAAATCGATCGAAGAATTGAGATAAATCGAAGGTGCTCCCATCAGACTGACCCACTGACTAGTCCAATCTAGCCCGTGGACTATAAAAACCGGGTCAAAGGCCCAATTACATAAATAAGCATAATTTCTTAGTCCAGTCCATTTTATTTATAGGATCGAATAGGCTGATTCATGAACTACAGTCCATTTTGACTGTTCCATTTTCTTGAGCTATATTAAGTAGAATAAAATTACTAAAGTCAATTGCCAAAGTAAAATTGTTATAGTTTTGTGGATGTGACCTGGCAACGTCTTGTTAGGTAGAAGAACAGTATACAGTAGATTTCCGGATCGTCTGGAACAGGTCCCAAAAAGTGCAGAAAAAGTGACGACTAAGATAAAACAAGGTGCATCCAATTCCCACTCGATGCTGTCGTAATATTTCTATTATTAATAATTGGTACTGTTTTTTCATCCAAGAAAAGGTAATTGACACCGTTCTTGTACGAGGGTTTTTGAGCTTGTTGACTGTTCAAGTTGCTATGAAAGAAAAAGAGCAAAATAACATCAAAAAGATTTTTAAAAAAAAGAATATGTTACTTAATAAGATAAAAGGTATGAAAACAGAGAAGAAAATAATGGGAGCGTTAAGAAAAGAAAAATATTCCTTGACTGCATCGGTTTCTTAGTTCAATGATAACTGCACAGCTTAATTGTTTAGTCATACACCAAATGCGACGAGATCCGCTTAAGTCTAGCGTGTAACTGAGTTACAAGTACAGTACACTGATGTACCCGTGCATGAGCAATCTCCGATAGACCACTAGCGTATGCCAGTGTAGCAAAAATGTTCCCAGTGTGCACAACACTCAATAACCTGCACACATTATTGTGATTTTTCTATATTTAATAACCAAAATATCTAAATTGTACAACTAAAATGTTGAGCATCTTACTGACCTGTGCTGTAAAAGATTACAATACTTTCACTTTTTAACATTATAAAATTTAATACGATTTGAACCATTCTATAGAAAGCAACTAAAAGAAATAATCACATTCAACTATAAAAATATCTGCATATCATGATTGATGATTAGCCACTTGGATCTCTGCAAAGTTTTGGCATCACAGATCCAGACATAATACACAAGACAACTGTACAACAAAACTAGATCAAAATTTTGAAAAGGAAAGAAATTACAATGCAAACAGCAAATGGATAAATATCAACATTTAAGTTGCCATAATAGTTTATGCATATTCAGATTAACGTGTCCTCTTGGTGCCTCAATTCATTCATCATCAACCTCAGTGAAATCTTCCACCACCGTAGGCTGTGTTGTCACATTCTCTGTCGAGCGCATCTCCTCGATTTCAATGGAAAGCAAATGGTCACAAACCACCCTTTCGATGTGCAAAATTTTGGGGCAGCCTGAGTAAAATAAATGTAGTAAGCCAGCAACCACATATATAGAAGTTTATGAGAGAGAGATTAGTAAGTTACCTGCAACTGGACACTGAGGATGTGGTTTCTTCATTCTGATGTAATGCATTATTGGATCTTTTTCGTAAATGTGCTTGCAATCCATACTGAAATCCCACAAACAATAAGGTTCAGAATGATTACTGGCATTTTTAAAGCTATAATGAGTGTAGACTCCACATGCTTTCTCATTTTTAACTGTATTTCCAACAGTTTCAAGGTGGTGATATCAAGCTATCCACCAACTGGAACACGAAATAAGAGAGTGAGCTTATGTGACAGAACTTACCCTGTCAAACTATGCCATATCATGTTAGCAGAGACACATAAAATCTCCAGAAGGATTTGAAAGTAGGAGAAGAATTGAACTAGTAGTTTTAAATAACTTGACGATGCAATAAACATAATCTAGAGTACTGAAAGGTTCTTAGTTCATCAATGCTAATTACCCACAACAGTGCCATCCAGTATGCACGTGTTCACATGACTGCTCTCATTAAATACTTGAAATTTAACATACATTATATAGTTTGACAAATTATAACTTCAAATACGGCTACAACAGTCATATGGAAACAAATTTCTAAAGCATTCTTTGCTCAGTATAGGACTTGCAATTTCATCATTTAGTGGTCAATTAGCGATAAAAGCCAGTGAGAACGAGGTCGAGTTGTATTTGCATGCACATGAGTGAATGTAGCTATATCAATTAATACTACTATCAAGATTTCAAAGCAGGCAAGGTTTAGAAACAGTAGAAATACTTTACCAGCGAACAGGACTTTCCAATTCAATTACAGGCTTTCCAGTTAACGGGCATGTGATATTAAGTAGATTACTCTGTGTACTGGTCATAATGATATCTTCCTGCTCTTCACCAGGCATCGGTTGACCTGCATGATGAACATTCTGTAGAAGGTGACATGGTTAATTACAACACAGTCTTGAAACTAACAGATTTCATATTCTTTGTGATAGCAGATATTGTTGTACAAATCAAAGAATTTTGATTGCATGTAGTTCATAAATCAGATATCCAAATCGTTATTTGAGGTAAAAATATTATAGCTTCCCTGGCTATAAAACCCATTGCACGATCTCTAGGAGCATGAATTGCTTAGCCAAGTTGATACATCACTCTGAAATATATTAGTATGATTCATAAGGCTCAGTTCAAAAAAACAAGCATGGATGCAACTATTTGAAGCCTCCTACTATTACATGAGATTGCAAGTTTTGTTAAATGATCTACAAACAAAAATGAAATGTTTCATTGGCCAAGCTCCTTGCTCAAGTTACTAAGCATTAATCAAACATGAGGATCAAATATATAATGAAAAAAATTGTACTAAAAGAAAATTCAAGGGAACAGCAAACACGAATGGATGAAAGAGCAGGAATCTGTGTGAATGATCAAAGAAGAAAGCAAAACTAGAGCACAGGGGTTGAACATGAACATATGTCCTTAGCATTTATTGACCAAAAGGAGAAGCTATGGCCTACCAAAACCTCTACTTCTTGTTAGTTGGCAGTAACAATCATTGGTTGAGCAACAAAAGCCACCATAGCTATCCAAGTCCTTCTGACTAGAGAAAAAAAAGACTGAAGCAATTTATATGGTAATGTCAAAGTCACAGCTGATGCATCAGCCTTTTCTTCAGAGCGGTGCAGGGCGGGGTGAAGAATCAGAGAAGTAGGATGCACCACTCAAACATAGGTTTCCGACCAACCAGTCAGTGGCATACCCTCTTTAAGGATATATGTAAAGGCTCATAGCAGCTTATAGGGGTGGCAAGGATCTGTTCCACCACATCAATATATCTCTTCTAAACTTTTTCTAAAGACAAAAACGTTATATACATAGATAGCATTTTAGTCAGTTGAAAGACTCGCTGTTAAAGGCTGATGTTTGTCCATCTCACTTATCTACTAGTACAGTTAACTTGAGAAAATTTTGCTTCTTTGACCACTGAAAAGACAACTCAGATAGTTACAATACTTTAGTTTAATTTTTTCACTTATATCCATTTCATCCCATAAAACAATACAAGTTATTCCACCCACTAAAACAAAAAACTACCTATTCACACCTCATTAGCTATAATTGACAAGCTGGGTGTTCTGCAGTTTTACTCTCTTCAAGACTGATTAGGTTTTCAGGCACTCATTTTCATTGCTTCAGTCCAACATTTCTCCATACAATTGCACTTGCTTCATCACCATCAACACTTATTGGATGACATAAGGCCATAAATAGTTCAATTGTGACTAATGACAGCTATTCAAAATTTGGTCATTTTTGTCCTCATAGACATGAACATCTTTTACGCTGCTTCAACAGCTCTCTCTAAACTACTCTCTCAGGATTGTCGGGAGGACGGGAAAAGGGCTCGAACCTGGATGGCTTCAGGTCAAGCCTTGGGCTTGAAATCCAATCTTGTAAAAGTTCCAATCCAGGCTCAAAACTAGCCTCGCTCAAATCTTGGCCCAACTCAAAGCTTGAGCCCAACAATGGACCCGATCCAAGCCTAGCTCAAAGCTTGAGATTGACAATGGGCCTGATCCAAGGCTGAAAATATGCCCATCTCACCCGGATCATTCTCCTCTTTCCCACTCTCCCCATTTTCTCTCCCCTCTCCTCTCCCTCCCTCTTGATCTCTCTCCCTTTGGATCTCTCTCTCTCTCTCTCTCCAATCCTTCCTGATCTCTCACCTTTATATTCTCTCTCCCGATCAGGCTTTGTGCCGAGCTTTGGTTTGGGATCTGGTCAAAAAAAATTCAGCCCTCTGCCCAACCTGAATCCTGCAATTTGTTCTTTTCAGGCCGGGCCCAGGTCCAGCCCAATTCCAGCACTAACCATTGGTGCTCTTGCTTTCCATATTATTATTCAAATAACCACTCATACTCAAAGTCTATACTTGTCTTTGTAACTCCACTTGCTCTCCCACTGTATCTAACTTCATGATCTTCCTTTGACAGAAGCTCATTTTGATACATCACTTCTATAAATATCTCATTGCACCTTGGATGAATAGTGTTACCCATTATTTACCTCCATGTTTTGGGGTTATCTAAAACAAAAGCATTCTATCTCATGACACAAAACAAGGATTTAGGGTTGTTTGACCCCACTTCAAACAAACCAATCCATCATACAGAACCAAGATGAAACCGGTCCTATCTGCAAGAGATGACAAGAATGCTGGCTAATGTGGACCTATATATTAATTAGAACACAAGTTTCTTGTTTTCTAATTTGATTTTTTCTTGTGCAGATTTACTTAATCAGATGATTAAGTAATTGAAGTGTGAGTTGTTCACTATTGTTTGTTCGATCTAAGGATTCTTAAAAGAAGACGAATGATGGCATGGATGGAGCATTCTAATTTATTTCTCCCCACTACCTGATTAAGTAATTGAAGTAATTGAAGTGTGAGTTGTTCACTATTGTTTGTTCAATCTAAGGATTCTTAAAAGAAGATGAATGATGGCATGCATGGAGCATTCTAATTTATTTCTCCCCACTACCTGATTTGATTACTTCATGATGGGTGGAGAATCCCCAAAATTAATTTCTTAGCATTTAGGTCCCACTCAAGATTTGCAATTGATACCGAACCTTGTAACAGTACCCAACCAATACACCTAGTACCAAATGTCAGTATGCTACAGACCTTGGTACCAACTCTTAGTACAGGGACATACCAAATCTCGGTACCCTTCGAGTACAATATAGTATTGCCTCATGCTGTACGATACGGTCTGCCATGGCAAATCATTGCCCCACCACTGGTAGTCTTCATTGGAAAAACATATTTACTTGAGTTGTGGATGAGGTTTTTTGTAAAAGCTTTTGACCTTATTGAGAGGAATGCATTTAGTTATATTGCACCCAAGGTTCACATAACTCACGTGAGATGACATAGTCAGTCCCTATCTGTCGGAGCAAAATCTGCTCTGATACCAAACTGTCGTGACACACCGGATGAGATCACCCCATCCGGACCACTTGCACCGTCTCAAACACTGAAGCACCATGAAGAAACAATAGCGGAAGCAACAAGCCTAACGTGAACACTATACCACGAATCTTAGGAGATCGGGGTAAAGAAGATCAATCAAAGAATATATATCAAGATTAAGAAGTTTAGGGAGAAAACAAGGATTTATATTATCTCCTATGTGAATAGCTTACAGGACCTCTTGAAAGACTCGAACATTTCTCTCTCTCTCGAGGCCATACAATATATATATATACCTAGGTTAAACCAAACCTAGCCCCTTGAACCAACTCCCAACCAGCACATCGTCAAAACAGCTAACCCGTCATCCGAGCCGACTCTAATCCATCCGAGCCGACTCGTCCAGACAATAAGTTTCCTGACTGTGCATCCGAGCCGACTCTAATCCATCCGAGACGACTCGTCCAGACAACAATTTTCCTGACTATGCATCCGAGCCGACTCGACTAGAGTGTCTTCATACCTACCTTGAGAACTAGAGTTGACTCCTGGAAATCGAGTCGACTCGAAGAACTATCGAGCCGACTCGAACAGACTGACTGAACAATAACAATTGTAACATAGTCTATCACCTAGGACTCTTACCGGACTCACTCCTAGCCCTAGTTACATCATGACCAACATGACAAAGACCCAAAACTTGACTCCAGATGCCTTGAATACACCACACGAGACTCAACAATCTCCACCTTGGTGTTTCAAGGCTTCGATCAACTCCATTTCGTCTATCAACCGCATCAGTCCCATACACTTGTGAAAGCTGTCCCTTGGAAGAACCTTCGTCAGTGCATCAGCTGGATTCTCCTTGGTATAAACCTTTTCCAGCTCCACCTCGCCTTCCTCCACCAGCTCTCTAATCCGATGGTATCTGATGTCAATGCGTTTCGTCCTGGCATGATATACTGAATTCTGTGCAAGTAACAATGCACTCTGGCTATCACAATACACCTTGACAGCCTCCTGTTTGCAGCCCATCTCCATAGCCAATCCCTTCAGCCATAAAGCCTCCTTTGCTGCCTCCGTGATGCCAATATACTCTGCTTTAGTGGTGGATAACGCCGTTATAGGCTGCAAACAAGACCTCCAAGACACAGGTCCCCCATTCATGCTGAATATGAAACCTGTTGTGGACCGACGGGTATCCACATCTCCACCAAAGTTTGCATCCACAAAGCCTTCCATCTGCCCCTTGGCAACCTTGACTATGTTAGAGTGTTCTACAGCACCTCTACACTGTCCGTAGCAGATGCCCACTCCAACTGATCCCACCAAGTATCTGAAGATCCCCTTCAGTGCTTGCCAATGTTCCTTGCCAGGCTGCGCCATGAATCTGCTCACCTAACTCACTGCATGGGTTAGATCCGGCCTACAACACACCATAGCGTACATTAGACTTCCCACGCCTGAGCCTCCACCTCAGTCTGTGGTGACATACTCTTCGAAAGTCTGAAATGTCCTGCAAGTGGCAGCACTGCTGGTTTAGCCTCCTTCATTCCAAACCTCTCTAGCACCTTTCGAATGTATCCTCCCTGAGATAAATGCAGCAACTTCTTAGCTCGATCTCTGAAAATCTCCATACCCAAAATCTTCCGTGCAGCCTCCAAGTCCTTCATCTCAAGCTCCCAAGATAGGCTTGCCTTCAAATCCTGCACTGTCCTCTTACTCTTGCATGCTATCAGCATGTCATCTACATATAAGAGTAGATATACCTTGGATCCATCCTCCAGAGATTTTATATACACATGGATCAAAATTGCACCTGGAAAGTCCAATGCTTCTCACGAAAGTATCAAACCGCTTGTACCATTGTCTTGGTGACTGCTTCAACCCATACAATGATTTCTTCAACAAGCATACCTTCTCCTTTGATCCAGGTTCCCTGAACCCCTGTGGCTGCTCCATGTAGATACTCTCCTCAAGATATCCATGGAGAAATGCTGTCTTCACGTCCATCTGCTTCAGCTCCAAATCCTGAGCTGCTACAATGCTTAACAGCACCCTGATAGACGTATGCCTGACAATAGGAGAGAAGATCTCAGAGTAGTCAATGCCTTCTTTCTATGGGTACCCCTTGGCTACCAACCTAGCCTTGTACCTCACTCCACCTTGCTCTGAATTTCCCTCCTTTGTAAAGACTCATTTGGAGCCAATGGGTCGACTCCCTCTTGGTAGATCTACAAGCTGCCATGTCTTGTGCTTCCGAAGAGAGTCCATCTCCTCCATCATGGCTTGCATCCATGATCTTGCATATGAACTATCCATGGCCTCCTCAAATGTCTCTGGATCTCTACTAGCAGAGATGAGAACATATGAGATGGTCTCATCTATGCCGTAACGCACCGGTTTCTGGATGTTCCTCTTAGGCTTGTGCAGTGCTACACCTCTTAGATTATCTTGCAAACCTATATTTTTTGGCTCCTGCTCATCCTCCTGGTCAGAAATCCTCCCTCGTTGTTCCTCCACATGTATGGGAATGTGACTGCGACTCACCGCCTCAAAGTGAACCTGTTTTGAGGCTGAAACTGATGGCTCATCTCCTGACTACAGAAATCGAAATCTGTTATCCTCCACAGACCTATCAACTCCAGTTGCAACACCGGGCTTCCTTAGACGGCTCCTCTCATCGAAGATAATATTCTTACTGATTGTGGACCACTGAGAGTGAGGATCCACCAGTAGGTATCCTTTCACGCCCCTTAAATATCCAATGAATATCAGTTTGCGTGACTTTGGATCCAATTTATTCCTTTCGACTCCTTCCACCGGTGCATATACTAGACTGCCGAAAACTTTTAGGTGACCAAGCTCCACCTTCTTTCCACTCCAAACCTCCTCTGGGATGCCTCCATCGATTCTTCTATTTGGAGACCTGTTTACAAGAAAACAAGAAAAAGTTATAGCATCATCCCAAAAAACCTTGGGCAGTGATGCTTGCAGCCTCAAGCTCCTGGCCTTCTCTGTCAATGTCCGGTTCATTCTTTCAGCTACACCATTTTGTTGGGGAGTCATTTTCATAGTGAATTGGCGTTTAATGCCATTCTCCTCACAGTAACTTCTAAACTCAAAGCTTGTGTACTCTCCACCATTGTCAGACCGTAGGCACTTGACTGGTTTTCCTATTTTCTTTTCCATTTCAACTCTCCAGGTCTTGAATCGGGCAAATACCTCTGATTTTTTCCTGATCAAATATACCCACACCTTCTGGAGAAGTCATCGATGAAAGTGACAAAGTATTTTGCTCCACCCCTAGCTGATACGGGTGCCGGCCCCCAAACATCCGAGTGAACTAACTCCAAAACTCCTTCACTCAGCTTGGTACTCCTGGCAAACGTTATTCTGTGCTGTTTGCCATAAATACAAGACTCACATAGATCATCTCTCTCTTTCCTAAGTGCTGGAATTAGATCCTTCTTAGAGAGTTCCATGAGTCCTCGGTCACTCATGTGACCCATCCGATAGTGCCATAGTTGGTAGGTAAGCTGCTCCTCCTGTGCTGCAGCAAGGATTTCCACACTATCTATCACAGCTGAGCCTTCCATCCTATAAAGGTTGTTGTTCAGTCTCCTTCCTCTCATCACCACCAAGGCGCCCTTGGTTATCTTCAAGCATCCACTACCTGGTGAACAGCTAAGGGCATACCCCTGCTTCTCCAAATAACCTAGAGAAATTAGTTTCTTCTTCAGCTCTGGCACATGCTTGACATTGGTAAGCGTCCGTATGACTCCATCATACATTCTTACCCTGATTGTACCAACACCAGCAACCTTACATGGATGATCATCCCCGAGACTCACACTTCCACCATTTGCTTTGGCATAAGAAGCAAACCATTTCCTGTGTGAAGTGTAATGAAAGGAGCGGGCTGAATCCAATGTCCATTCACTATCATACTCCATGGCTCCATCTGATACAACCAGTAAATCACCGTCACTGTCCTCAGATGAATGTGCACCACTCCCACTGGTCGAATCTCCTTCGGAAAAACTCTTCCCCTTCTCATTCTTCAAAAGTGGACAGTTCCTCTTCAGATGACCAGGCTGATGACATTTAAAACACTTCCAGCCCTGCTGACTATCTCGAGATTTGGACCTACCTTTTGATTTTCCTCGAGTCCTATCCCTTGGCCTTCCTTGTCTTTCATTCATGGCAAGAACCTCTGAACTTGAACTTCCTTTACATAACTTTTCCCGCTGTTCATTAGACTTGAGAACTCCAACCACCTCTTTGAAGTTTAATGTCTCCTTTCCATACACCAAAGTTATAATGAGACCGTCATATAATACTAGAAGTGAACACAGTAATAGGAGAGCTCTATCCTCTTCATCTATCTTCACATCAAGACTCATAACATCCGAGCATACTTGATTGAATTTCTGGATATGAGCAATCAGATCTCCTCCCTCAGGCATCCACAAGCTGTACAGCTGTTTCTTTAACCACAACTTGTTCGTTTTATTCCTGTCCAAGTATGTGTTCTTCAACTTCCTCCAAAGACCCTTCGCCGTGGTTTCTCCACTGATTTCAGGTAGAACCTGATCAGCCAAGCACATCCTGATTGTGCTGAAAGCTATCTCTTCTAATTCCTCACATTCTTCCAAACTAACCTTCTCTGACTTCTCTCGTACTAACACCTTATAGATCCGGTTCTGTACGAGTAAATCCTTCATCTTTTGCTGCCAAAGGATGAAGTTTTCCTTGCCATCGAATTTTCCAAAGTCTGCCTTGATACTACTAGATGCCATATCAACAAATTTTATCAAATCAACAACACCAACTACTCACCTTGATGTTTCGATCAAAAATTGTTCCGTACCTGATCCCAGTAGTGATCTTTCCTTCACGCAACCCAGGCTCTGATACCGAACTGTCGAAGCAAGATCTGCTCTGATACCAAACTGTCGTGACATACCGGATGAGATCACCCCGTCCGGACCACTTGCACCGTCTCAAACACGAAGCACCGTGAAGAAACAATAGCGGAAGCAACAAGCCTAACGTGAACACTATACCACGAATCTTAGGAGATCGAGGTAAAGAAGATCAATCAAAGAATATATATCAAGATTAAGAAAAAGTTTAGGGAGAAAACAAGGATTTATATTATCTCTTGTGTGAATAGCTTACAGGACCTCTTAAAAGACTCGAACTTCTCTCTCTCAAGGCCGTACAATATATATATACCTAGGTTAAACCAAACCTAGCCCTTGAACCAACTCCCAACCAGCACATCGTCAAAATAGCTAACCCGTCATCCGAGTTGACTTAAATCTATCCGAGCCGACTCGTCCAGACAATAGGTTTCCTGACTGTGCATCCGAGCCGACTCTAATCCATCCGAGCCGACTCGTCCAGACAATAGTTTTCCTGACTGTGCATCCGAGCCGACTCTAATCCATCCGAGCCGACTCGTCTAGACAATAGTTTTCCTGACTGTGCATCCGAGCCGACTCTAATCCATCCGAGCTGACTCGACCAGAGTGTCTTCATACCTATCCTGAGAACTAGAGTCGACTCCTGGAAACCGAGTCGACTCGAAGGACCATCGAGCCGACTCGAACAGACAGACTGAACAATAACCATTGTAACACAGTCTATCACCTAGGACTCTTACCGGACTCACTCCTAGCCCTAGTTACATCATGACCAACATGACAAAGACCCAAAACTTGACTCCAGATATCTTGGATATACCACACGAGACTCAACACTATCCTTTCTAAAGACCAATCCTTTCTTCCTCCTGCTGATTGACGAGAACCACCTCTCCTTCACCACCTCATCTTCATGTTGTAGCAGGCAAGGCAGCTCCTCCTCACCTTCACCACCAAAAGCAACTATAAATTAGTTTAGAGGTTTGGCTTTTCTCTCTTCTTTGAAAGGGTCTCTCTCCATTCCCATCAAAGAGAGAACTTTCCATAAGTGACTCAGCCAGATTCCTTATGGCGTTCAAGGTTTTTCTTACATGTGCCTGTTACAATTGTTTGCTTCTAGTTTTCATAGAAGTAGAGGAATTATAAATCATAGAATTTTGTTTTGAGGTGCCTAGTTCATTGATTGGATGTCTAGAAGATGAACAAATAAACTATAAAAGTAGTTGTGATTGGCACTAATTATGACGACAGGTATTATCAATTGCTATTCACAATCTATATCTTGATAATGTTGGTCAATCAACATTTGAAAAAGAAAGAGACATGGTTTACATCTACATTTGATGCAACCAAGAGAATATTATAGTTACAATCAAGGAAAATGGTCAGCAGATACTTGAAGAAAATTTCACTAAAGCCACCTTCTGTAGCTTCTATTTGGTTACCCAAGTAAGAGTAATTATAAGACTACCTTCAAATAAAACAGCTTTGCTTGGCGAAAGTTAACCCATATAGTGACATTACCAGCACACTTTGAGGAATAAGGATTACAAAAATTATATGCATTTTATTTGGCTAGCAAGTTTGCCATTCCAGTGCAGCAAAATGTCAAAAAAGGACAACATAACTTTCTGAACAGGATGCCAATAAAACTAATGCCATTCACCCCTTAAAGGGACCAAATGTGTTAATTCTGTAGGATGCACCTCGACCATTTTTCATGTATGTCTTTACAGATCCCGAATCAAATGGTTTGAAAACTCAATTTCTCTAAGCATCCTCAGACCTAATGTGAATTTTTTTCAGTTTCATTATCACCAATCTTCTGCTCCATCAAACTGTCTCAAATATGGCGGTAAAAGATGGAAAATAATGTGAAAACAGAAACATATAGCTATTGCTTCAAACAAATATATACAGAGAGTTTTCAATTTCATTACAAAAATTGCAAAATTTAACTCTGATAGTAGCATCAACAAAATGTCAAATTCAGATATGACAACAAAAAACCTCTGCAGGAAAGAACTGAGCAATTCCAAATAAAAAAGGTTCAGAAAATATACCCAGATGGCTTCTTTGAACTGCCGGTAGAGAGGATTATTTGGTGGCAATGGCGATGCCTCCTTCAGCTTAGCAACCTCATCCTCCAATAACTTCTTGAAATTGGTGGGCTGTAATTTGTCAAACCAGATGAAATATACCGCAAATAAAAATAAAATATTTGACATCAAATCAAATCACACACCGACAAAAAAAAGATACTGACCTGATCCGAAGGCTGATACAAGCTCCGTATGGATTGGATCGCCTCGGAGAAGCAGGTGCAGTCATTGTACGCCTCCAGAAGCTCCAAGACTGTGGCTTCCAATTCCTTCACCTGCTTTGGCACCCAGAAGTGAAGGATCAAGATGGAGATGAGGATCCATGGTTTTGCAGCTAAACTAGTCGTTACCTTGTCGGATTGCTGGTCCTTCTCGAGGTCCACGGCGATGCCCTTGATCATGGTCAGGGCTTTTCGGATGTCCTGGCACGAGGGAAGAAAAGGATTAGGCCCGAGAGCGGTTTAGGGTTTAGTGATTGGCTTGTAGAATCTAGGGTTTTGGTAAAGCGTTTGGGGTTTAGGGTTTGCAAACCGGATTCTAGAGCTTAGGGTTTAATCTATACCACGATGAGGGATTGGTTGTCGGACGAAAGGGTGGACACCGCCGTGGCGATTCTCCCGGCGGCGGAACCATGCGGACGAGGAGCCGACGTGGATGCCATCTTCTCTCTCTCCTGCTCGCTCTCTGGAGCTACAGATGGAGGGAAAGGGAAGCAGCTCGGAAGAGGAGGGGGGAATCAAATCGGACTGGCACGTGCCATCGCGCGTGTCTTGCACGAGATGAGGCCAGGTGCTCCGCATAGTTTTATAGACTGGACACGGGTTGTATCTTTGGCTCGAAAGAAGGATTCCCCTTACCACCACGTAGCAGCGTAGGTGGAACATATTTTAGTCCCATATTTTAGAAATCTCGTGTTCAAAAAAACAGCCATGTTGATCATCTTTTTTATTTAAATTTTTTATTAAAAAAATTCTCCTTCCTTCGTACTATAACACCGTTCGGCCCTGCACCGGACATATTTCAATATCTTCTCCTACCTTACAGTTGCTTTTTTTATACATATAGAGACGAGCAATTACATTATGCTAGTGTCATAGCAACTCTAAGATCATAAATCAAAAATGAGTTCTTTCGATGATGAAAAAAGATTCTTTCATATAAAAAATATACTTTATTATTAAAATAAAAATCATTGTCACGTTTTGGTGAGACGTTCGAGCCAGATATTCGACAGATAATCGCATATCTTCAGGCTTCAATCCCAATGAAAATGTAAGGCCTATCTTACCAATCGACAATCAGGTAGCGGTAGAAAATGAATTCACTAATTATTTATTTATTTCTAAAGTTTTCCATCAAAACTAATAATTAGATAAAATTTAATTAAAAATTCAGGATACGGTGTAAGCAAAAAGTTCAACTAAAATTTAAAATAAAACATAAACCGAGGAACTAACACCTAAATCCTAGCTCTTCATTGACTGGTCTAAAAGTCCAATTGATCTTCCAAATCTGTAATAAAAATATAAGAAATAGGAGATGAGCTATACAGTTTAGTAAGTTATCATCACCTCTAATATATATATAAATATATCAACAATAAATTACAAATATATACAAATCATACATCATAGAACAACCAACTCATGACAAAAATAAAATGCAACATCACATTGATATGCACATTCAATTAATAAACAATACAATCATGATAGCCAACCATTTACTTTACTTGCCTAGTTCCTCTGACTATGACTACGATCGGCACGTGGCTAGTCCGGAAAGAGACAAAATCCTTATTACACATGTCGACAACCGGTCATGTACCAGTGATCATCCCACTGGAGGCCTGGAAGGAAACTAGTTCTGATATCACACGAGAAAACATGCATTCTCAGCATGTGCTAGCAACCGCAATGCATGGCTAAAAATAAAAAGGCAAATAACTCCTGACTACACATACCATACATCGATCATGTACCAGTGATCATCCCATTGGAGGCTCGGAAGGAGACCAGGTTCTCGTATAATCATAGTCGGACTAGAAAGCGTCAATACCAATATACATAACAAAGTATGTAATATAATGCAGATTAAATTATGCTACACATATTTAACAATCATAACATTCATAACATACCAGAGAGCATATTTAGCATGTAATACTAGATGTCAAGATAACTTACCTGATAGAACTTTATCAATATATGGCATGTTCGAGTCTCAACTCTGATACTGCTCTATTGACAAGAAAAATAAAAATTATGGCAAAATTAATCATGTAAATTTTCTAACTAAAATAAACTAATATAGGAAAAATGGCTCTTAGTATGGTCAGGATCCGGCCTAATTTATTAAAAAAATCGGTTCAAATTTTATTATTATTTTTGATATTTTATTTTTCTTTTCTTTCTTCTCCTCTTTCTCTTTCCTCTCTCTATCCTCTGTCTCTCTTTTTTCTCTCTCCTCTTCTCTCTCCTCTTCTCTCTCCTCTCCTTTGTCTCTCTTTCTTTCCTCCTTCTCTATCCTCTCTCATCTTTCTCTCACCTCTTTCCTCTCCTCTCTCTCTTTCCTCTCTTCTTCTTTTCTCTCTCATCTTTTTTTTCCTTTTTCTTCTTTTTTTTTTCATTTTCTTTCTTTTTTTTTATCTTTTCTTTTTTTTTTCCTCCTCTTTTCTTTTCCTTCTTCTTCCTTCTTTCTTTTCTTCCCCGAGTCCCCTCCTTGCTTAGCCCGAGCATGCCTCCCATGGACCAGCAAGCCAAAAGGGGCGACGACCCAATGGAGATTGATCAGATGGAGTGGAGGGGGGGTCAGCCAGCGTATCCACGACCGTCCCAACCACCGGGAGGAGGATGGAAGATATCTATCCCACGCTGCCCAAAAAAACTATAAATCAAGGGTTGAGGAAGAAGAGAACTTATCGGCGACGGTCCGGAGTAGTCGGCCACCGGAGGAGAGAAGAAAATGATGGAAATCTCGATGATGAGAGGGGTTTTTAAAAAGAAAGAATAAGGAAATTTCCTCGTTGTACGGGGGATTAACTCGATTGATCGAGTCCCCCGACCCAATCCTCCATGCCATCGGCCTTTCCCTCCCAGCCACGGTGGTCCGGTCAAAGATTTCGGCAAGGTTCTCGCTCAAACAAGATCCCCTGTTTTGGCTTATTCCCTTCTTTTTTTTTTCCAGTTTTTAAAACTAAAGTCGGCAGGCTCTACCGACTTTAACCCAAGGCGACCCAGCAATGGCTTGGGTTTTACAATTGTCCATAAAATTCTTATGTAGAAGTAAATTTACATAGAAACGAATATACATACATGAGTACCTGAAATTGGCTTGACCTAGTTACGGTCGCACATGTAAGCATTTATATGGATGTAAATCTGCACAAGAAGAATTTATGCGAACAAGCGTACATGATTTTCAACTGTTATTATGGTTTACCTTGCATAACGCACCGAGAAGCGGACCAGCGTATGGTTTACCTTCCTCCCTTTTTTGCTTCAATTGCAGTTGGCCTTGGAAGCAAACCATTCCCTATATTATCGAGTTGGCCAGGATCTCCTGGGGCTGGATCCCAAAGAGTGGTCTAAGGTTAGGTTGAAGTCCGACCGGCATGGATAGAAGCTGATATTATGTATTAGGTCGGGCCATAACCATAGTTTTGGAGGGATCTATTAAATATTAAATATTTAAAAAAATGGTCATTATATATTGATCGGTTATTTTTTTAAAATGATTGTTATTTGTGTTGGGATTTGAGTGGTGCTCCCAAGCTTTGGAGAGACTTGGGAGACCATGGCAAGGATGCTGGAGGCGATCCCTGGATACTTGGAGGTGTACCAAGCATTTCCTGGAGGTGTTCCAGGAGGCTCGAGATCTGGGTTTGGAGATCTTGAGGTTGGAGTCGGCTTGGGCTATTGAGGAGTCGATTCTTGCAGGTCGACAGCATGTTGGAGTTCTGTTCGAGTCGGCTCGAGGTCTGTTCGAGTCGACTCATGGTCTGGTCGAGTTGGCTCGAGGTGTGTTCGAGTCGACTCTTCTGACGGGTTTAGAGCTCACGTGTTGGCCTGGGAGGGAGAGAGAGAGTTTTGTTGGGCTGAGTCATGTTGACTCAGGGCTATATATATATCTTGTATGAGTAGGGTTCAGAGAGCCATAGTTGAGAGACGTGAGGTCCAAGAGGAATACAAGAGCTCTTTCTCCCCATTCTTGATTTCTTTTCTCTCCCTCTCTGGTTCTCTCTATCGTTGACAGCCCCATGGGGGCACATCTCCGCGACGGGAGCGGATGGTGTGCCTCAATCCTTCCCTAGTGAGGTTCTTTTCATGGCCATGGCAATATCAATGAGATCCCGAGCGTTCCGCATGGTGGAGCGAGGTGTCTCGTTTCCTCAATATTTGGTATCAGAGCTTCTTGATGCGGTGGCATGAAGGAAGAAGGGAAGAAGAAGCAGATCTCTAGTTGTGAGATCTGGAGGAGGCTGCAGTGGTACAGATCGGAAGCATCATGGATCTACCAGAGATCTCGCGGAGGTGAGATTGGAAGCATGGTGGATCTGTCGGAGATCTTGCCGAGGGTAAGATCGGAGGTGAGGGCCTGCTGCCTTCACTGGGAGAAAATTCTTGATCACGCCAGAGACGAAGATCTGGCGGATGACCCGGTGGTGACGAACATGATCAAGATCGCAATGGCATGGCTGGAGTTCAAATTCTTGGATCTGAAAGCCATAGAGGAACGTTGACCTGGGAGGGGTCATGGGTCTGAATCTGTGGATCTCCGATGGAGATGGAGATGTTTTTAGCAGATCTGGATGGCTTGACGGTGATGGATGAAAATCCAGATCGCATTGGCATGGATCAGAGGGAGTTTTGGTCTTCCCCTATGCCGGAATGCAATGGCCGAGATGGAGGAGAAAATGCCCAATCAGGGGCATAGCTGCCAGGGAGAAAGCATGGCTACCAGGAAGAGAAAGAAGTGTTCGTCGTCTCAGGGAGCTGGCTCGTTCATCACAGAGCCGGCTCGGTTAGAAGTTGTTGGAGTAGTGCAGGTTGCAGAGCCAGCTCGGGCATCGCAGAGCTGGTTCGGCCGTCATGGAGTCGGCTCCTCTGGAGAGGCCTCCAGTTACAGAGTAGCAGAGTCGGCTCAGGCACGGTGTTGGTGCAAGACACAGGTGCAGACGGTGGTGCAGGGCATCACGGGAGCGGTGCAGATCGCGTGGGCTGTGACAGGGCATCGCAGGGTCTATCGACGGTAGCTGGGACCGGCAGTGCAGGTCGCGGGTGCGGACATGGTGCAGGGGCAACACGGCGTGCGAGAGGCTTCCCGATCATGCGGATGGTGCGAGGCAACGCGGGACAGTCGCCGGAGGCATCACAGCGTGACTCGCCGGTCGCGGGCGCGGGCTCATCGGTGCCGGACGTAGTGGCATGCGGAAGAATAGATATGCTGCAGATCACACACGCCACTACTGTGAGGGTGGTCGTCGGAGGCACAGCAGCGCACGGGCGTTCGCCAGAGGCGTGGCACGGTCGCAGGCGATGGCCGGAGGCGACAGCATTGTCTGGGAAATGCTATGGTCCACGGTTTCTTCCATGGACTAGTAGCAATGGCAGAGGTAGACCCAAAATTCCCATGTGAACCATTGGGACGGTTCACCGTGGACCAGTCAATCAAGGCATCTTAAGTCATTGCTCTGAAATTCATGCTGACTCATTTTTTTTTTGGCGATTCTGGGTTCAATCGAACTCTGATTTGAGTCCCATCTATACCGTTGGATTTCATATTTTGAGCTATTTGTGTCGAGCTATGTTGGATCTAGTGTTGGAGTCAGATCATAGGTGATGTGGAGATCGCGGTGTAGCTGCCATGTGTGCGGGCAGCTTGAGCAGGTTGGTTCCATCTTCGGCTCTCCCAGGCAGACAGAGGTTCGTGGCATTGAGAGCAGTATGGAGGTTTGCTGATTGTGTGGATCTTGTCGAGGATGATGGATCCTGTGGTGCAGGATCTTGTGATGGTGGAGCAGAGCTACGAGTCCTGTACTGGGGAGCATTGACAGGTCGGGTGATCTGTGGTTCAGCACAGGTAGAGCGACACACACCAGAGATCTTCAGAGCATGAGTGGTAGCTCCATCAGTAGTGGACCAGGTTCTTGGTCACTGTGGAGGAGAGCGATCGGTAGGTCTCCGCTACCTTGATCGTGATGGAGCTGTATGTGGGTGTGGTATCCCACGTGACTGGAGGTGGAGACAGTCCCATGGAGCACCAGAGAGGTACATTAGCAGAGGTTGATGGAGGCTGACAACTCAGGGAGATCCGGGTACATTAGCAAAGGCTGGGACATGATCATGCAGTCTATGGACAGGCTGGGACATGATGATGCAGTCACTGGAGCTGATGGAGGCTGGCAGCTCAGGGAGACAGGAGACAGTCTCAGGGAGTGCTAGGGATGTCATGCAGCCTATGGAAAAATAGGACGTGATGGAGTAGACATCATGCAGCCTATGGACAGGCTGGGACGTGATGGAGTAGACATCATGTAGCCTAGAGACAGGCTGGGAAATGACGAACATCATGTA
Source organism: Areca catechu (assembly GCA_021397845.1). NCBI lineage: Eukaryota > Viridiplantae > Streptophyta > Magnoliopsida > Arecales > Arecaceae > Areca > Areca catechu. The sequence goes on from CM038039.1 coordinate 41,106,062, forward strand.
GCCTATGGACAGGCTTGGACATGAAGAAGCAGCCACTTGTTATGGTTGCTATGTTCAGTTGCTATTTTTGAGGAGTTGGGATGGGCTCTTAAGTTTCGGAGGTTCCTGCGGGGTTACAGAGTATCCGAGACGGTCTCGGAGAGGTCCGCGGTGTGCGGAGGGTCTGAAAAGACAGCGATTGGTTACGAGGTTCAGGTCATGCTCAACAGGACATCGTTGAGATGCTGGCCTCGGGGTTTTCTTTCTGTGGCATCACAGGGACTTCAGTTTCAGGTGGAGCACTAGTAACAGGTGGCTTCACGGGTGGAGCGAGTTTTGACACATGTTCAGAGCAGGAGGTGCATGGAGGACCATATCCTTGCACGGATGCCAGGGGTGCATTTACCCAGGTGGAGCGGAGAGTGCAAAGTATGGTGTGGCTCTATGGAGATTATGTCAGGTAGAGCTCCAGTTACAGTGAGTGCCGGTTCAGGTTTGCTGGGTTCTCTCCAGAGAAGTCCAAGAACATACTGATACAGCTGCCAGACAAAAGGAAAGCAACAATCTGTGGTGCTAGGATACGAGCTAGGATCTTTAGTTGTAGAGACGATCATCCCAGAGGTCTCCAGGTGATATTAGCAGTTGGAGGATATTGGCAGAGGCATGGATAGCCGCACAGTGTTGTCAGGACACGCAGTTACAGCAGGATGTGCGTTGAGGACATTGCCAGGTTTGCCAAAGCTTGGGAGCACTAAGGTGGAGATTGTTAGGATTTGAGTGGTGCTCCCAAGCTTTGGAGAGACTTATGAGACTATGGCGGGGATGCTGGAGGCGATCCCTGGATGCTTGGAGGTATGCCAAGCATTTCCTGGAGGTGTTCTAGGAGGCTCGAGATCTGGGTTTGGAGATCTTAAGGTTGGAGTCGGCTTGGGCTATTGAGGAGTCGATTCTTGCAGGTCGACAGCAGGTTGGAGTTCTGTTCGAGTCGGCTCGAGGTCTGTTCGAGTCGACTCATGGTCTGGTTGAGTCGGCTCGAAGTCTATTCGAGTCGACTCTTCTGACGGGTTTAGAGCTCATGTGTTGGCCTGGGGAGGGAGAGAGAGTTTTGTTGGGCTGAGTTATGTTGACTCAGGGCTATATATATATCTTGTATGAGTAGGGTTCAGAGAGCCGCAGTTGAGAGACATGAGGTCTAAGAGGAATACAAGAGCTCTTTCTCCCCATTCTTGATTTCTTTTCTCTCCTCTCTGGTTCTCTCTATCGTTGACAGCCCCATGGGGGCACACCTCCGCGATGGGAGCGGATGGTGTGCCCCAATCCTTCCCTGGTGAGGTTCTTTTCATGGCCATGGCAGTATCAATAAGATCCCGGGCATTCTGCATGGTGGAGCGAGATGTCTCGTTTCCTCAACAATTTGTCATCCATATACATATTTTCCGAGTTAAAGAACAAATTTTCAAAGTTTGAATTTTAATACAAAATTTTTCCTTCCATGGCAAAATTAAGAAAAGGTGCAAAACACATGATGCTTCACTAACTTGAAATCGTAAACGTTATGGCAAACTGATACGGTGGCATGATGCTATTTTTAAAACCTTGATCCCCTCTATCAAACTCCTCTCCCACTTGGTCTGAGAGAGAGAGATGGCAAAGCAAGAGGAATCGGTGATGCTGCCTGGTCCTCCAATGTGATAGGATGGAATGCAATTACCATTATTTATGCAAAGGGTGGCAGGACTAGCAAAAAAAATGATGATTTTGAAAATTATAGATATAATTTAAAAATAATAAAAAAAATAATTATAAAAAATTATAATAATTTAATTATAAGAAAATAATAAAATATTTATAAAAAATTGAAGAATCAAAATTAAATCCAAAAATATGTAAGACACCGTTCTAAGATATATTTGCATCTCTTATATGGAAATAGTCGAAAATACTATTCCGAGATACGACTGGAATTTTACCGCCTATGAGCACGTTCGTAAAAAAGATTGATGGAGGAGACTCTTTCAGTATCCAGTAAAATGACTTTAAAACAAAAAAGATTTGGAAGAGAAAATACAAGAAAAAAAGAAAAGAGAGTATAAAAATATAAAACAAAATCCATATCTTTAAATATCTAAGATGGTCTTTTTATAGCCATCCAAAATCTGACCATTTGAATTTTTATCGACCTATTGAAGTTTAATTAGGAGTCCAACGATCAGAAAATTAAAAGTTCAATAATTAAAAATATAACGGTCAAATAATTAAAAGTTCAATGATCAAATAATTAAAAACAAAATATCCAAATAATTAAAAGTTCAACAGTCAGTAATTAAAAGTAAGATATTCAAATAATTAAAAAAAATGATTAAATAATTAATTAATTAATGGAAAAAAATATTTTTTTTAATAATTTTGATTAAATACTGGTTAGAGACATAGCATCATAAAAATAAAAAAAGGATCTAGTTTGAGTTTGCATTTTTTAGAGCTTAAGGTGAATTAATTTACCAATAGAATCATGGTAGGAGCCTCTGTTTTGACATTAATCTAATTAAAAAGAAAGCATGTGAACCGCAAAGTGTATGGTTCTTCCTCTCCTATGAAATCAATCAAGTCACAAAGCATTAATAATAATAAAAAAGAAGATAAGAATTGAGCATGAATGGAAACACCATGTATATAAAATACGAAAAGAGTTTGCATTACCTTTCTCGGATGAATCATTATTAGACAATGCAATGATTACTCTAAGATTTATGAAGATGGATGAATGAAAGAGTTTGGATTTTTTTAAAAAAATAAGCTGGATGACCCACACTATACTAGCCTAGTGTGGATGCATCCAAAAAGATTAGAAAAAATGACATCTTGGAACAAAATAGGGAATCCCCCAAGTCCTTCCATAAAATATTAACAGAATGGTCAGCCACATACGAAGTGATCTAGTCAGTAGTCGAGTTTGCTTCACGCTATACATGACGATCAGAAATCTCGTGCAAGCCTGCAGCAGCACAGCAATATCTTGGAGCAAGGGATGCCTCACGTTAGTCCTGATAGCCTCCTAGATCCATGAGACAACTGTGGCTAAGTCGCCCTCAAGGATCAAATACTCCACATGTAAAACTGTGGTGGCATAGACAATATCAGCCCATGCCCACTTAGCTCAGCAGGGATAGTGGGGTCAAGGAATACCTCCCCCTTCGCGGCCACAAGACGTGACCCATGACCACGGATAACAAAGCTAGCACCACCTCGTCTGCCCTTGACACTCTCATCAAAGTTAACCTTCAAAACCTGTGAAGGAGGGAGCTCCCAAGATATGAAAACCCGACGAGATGCTCTAACAGTAAAGCAGGAACCCCATGTTTCCATAGTCATAAAGGTGGCAATGATCATCTCCTCGACATCAATGAAGGAAATCTCAGCCACAACTCTGGGTGGATGGCTCCTTGTGTCAAAAATGAGGACATTCATGGAAAGCCAAATATGATAAGCAATATAGGCCATATGGATCCTAGAAGCCATGGTCGTTTGATCAGTAGTAGAATGTCGCAAAGAATCCAAAAATGTCTTAGCTGAAACCTCTGGCTGCATAGATAGGCTATCAAACCCAACCAAATGCCACAGCTGAGAAGATCACAGGCAAAGAAAGAGAGAATGGTCCAATGTCTCCTCGTCGTGGCCACATTCCAGACATGTAGATGAAAGATGCATCCCTCTAAAGTTAAGAAAGGATCTAGTAGGTAGGCACCTCCAAGCCACCTTCTAACGAAAAAGCATAATCCTCAGGTGAACACCCAACTTCCAGATCCAGGCAGCATTCATAGTTGTGTGAGCCTCCTCACAAAATAGTCTATGAAGATTAGACAACCCCAGCCTCGAGAGAGAGGAAGACCTCCATACCTTGACATCAGACAATGGGCATAGGGGAAGAGCGATATAAAGGACCCGGATGCCGAGAATATCACCAAAGGTATTGATCGCCTGCACTGGGTACCACTGATTTGTAGCAGGGAAAAATAGGTCAGATATAGAAATGGTGTTTGGGATATCCGTACTAACAATGGTAGGCCATCTGAACAACGGAAGATCAGTAATCCATGGGTCAAGCATGAAGCTGACAGACCGGCCATTATCCAAAATCCAAGCCATTTGAGGGAGCACATGAGGAGCCCAAGAAACCATCTCCCTCCATATAGTAGAGGCAATCCGACCAGGCCGAGGCTCCATTTTCGAGGGAAAAGAGCCGTATCTAGCTCTCATCATCACAGTCTACATACTTTCTGGGCATAATAAAAATCTGGTAATATGTCTAGCTAACAAGGCCTCCCTCCTGGTAATGAGGGACTGGATGCCAAGACCCCCTCCACCATAGGCTAACAGACCTCCCTCCAGTCAAGGAGATGAATACCATGCCTAGCAGGTTCAGCATTCCAAAAAAAGGTTATGATACATTGCTCCAATCTTGCTATCATAGTTTTAGGAATAATGTCTTTAGAGATCATATAAACTAGAAAAGAGCTCAGAATTGTCTAACCAATGTAATCCTGCCCATGAGAGATAGCGCTCTCCACTATCAACCATCTACCCGCTCTCGCATAACCTTCATGAGTGGAATATAATCAGCCCTCCTCAATGTACCCCGAGTAATAGAACATCCAAATAATGCAACGTTCCTCTACTCTCAGCAATCCCCAAAATGTGTCGTATCTAGTGCCTGAGCTGGGTGGGTGTCTTCAGACTGAAGTGAACCACAGATTTTTGAAGATTGACACTCTACACAGATGAGAGACAATAGTCTTCCATAATCCTTTGAAGTTTCAGTGCAGAATATGCTATCGCTCTACCTAGAAGCAAGCATTCATTTGCAAAAAGAAGATACGAGATTGGTAGGGCTCTAGGAGCAAGGATGTAAGGATCAAACCCCCTCCCCCCATAGCAGCCCACAGAGCTCGGGACAGAGCATCAATATAAATAATGAACAGGTATGAGGATAGAGGACAACTTTGCCGAAGGCTAATAGTGGTTCCGAAGAAATTTGTAGGAGTTCCATTGAAAAGGATGGCAAAGGAAGGTCTCTCAACACAGGCCAGAACCCACAAAATCCATAATGGATGAAAGCCAAACTCCAGCATAGCCCTCTCCAAGAACCTCTAGTGTATATGATCGTATGCCCGCTCCATGTCCAGCTTAACTACCATAAGACTACGAGGGATCGGGACTCGACCGAGGTCATGCATAAATCCTGAGTAATCAAAATGTTGCCAGTGATGGAACGGCCACCAATAAAAGCACCCTGTTCCAGACTGATGAGACGCAGGAGGACATGCTTCATTCTAATGACTAGAAGCTTAGCACAAATTTTATATAAGGTATTATATAAGCTGAAGGGTCAATAATGGCATGATTGGAAAAGTATCATGATGCTTGAAGATTAATATCACAAAAGTCTCTTCCACAAGTCCTGTATCTGCCCATGAATAAAGAAGTGCTGCACAGCTGCAACCACATCCCCATAGATGATGGACCAATATTGTCTGAAGAAGAGAGGAGGGAACCCACCAGGACGAAGCATCTTATCCTCAGCTATATACCATAAAGCTCTGCAAACTTCAACTTCAGATATAGGCATGATAAGTTGCTGATTTTGCTACTCAGAAACAATCACAGAAGGCGATGGATCATAAAGGAATCATCGACCCCCACCGGCATAGTCCATCTATGCCTAAAGGACTGAGTGGTCTCCTCCCTAATCTCATCCTCGTCCTCCAACCACCTCCCCCCTAAGCTCCGTATTGCTCGGATCTAGTTCCTCTACCTCTGGATAATTGTAGCTTGGTGGAAAAACCTGGTGGTCCTATCACCCTCCCTAAGCCACTGCACTCTGGACTTCTACCTCCACAAAGCCTCCTGCTGATGAAGAAGAGAGTGATGGATGGTGAGCTAGCCCCGAAGATGAACAAGATCAACCTCTGACAAACCCCCATTCCTCTGCTCACGCTCCTGGACCTCCATAATAGATCACTCCACCATCTTCAGATTGCAAAATATATTGCCAACCTCTACTCTGTTCCATGATAACAACCATCTCCTGACCAAATCCAGCCTGCACGAGATTCGATATTTGGCATCCTCTCTGATAAGCATCCTCCATACCTTTCTAATTATCTTCCATGAGTGGGGGTAAGCCAGCCAAAATTTCTTAAATCTAAAGGGAGCATGATAGGGGGTCACAACATCAATAGAGAAAAGAAGCAGACAGTGATCAGAGACAATCCTCGCTAAGTGTCGCATAGAGTAATTGGGATGCCACTGAATCTAATTAGGAGTTGCATAAACTCTTTTAATTCTTTCCCAGACTCTAGCATTTCAGGTACGGTTGTTGCACCAAGTGAACCGAGATTCCACAAAGCCAAGATCAACAAGGCCACTATCATGCAAGAAATGACCAAATTCATTTGAAGCAATGTCCTCCACAAAAGGTCGCCCTCCTCTCTTGTCCTCAGGCCGAAGAATATAGTTAAAGTCACTAGCCACCATCAACTGAATACCTTGATTAAGCAGAAAGATAACCTCATGCCATAAGACCCTCCGTTCCCTATAGTTTGTACTTGCATAAACACCAGAAAGTAGCCAAGTGAGATCATTAGATTCACTAATAATAATAGGTATATGCTGAGCACAGCGATGGAACACATTTACTTTACCTGCCCCATGATCCCAGGTAACAATAATACCAGGCCTTGGGCTTCAATTGCATAAGATCCCCAACTCATAGGAAAATGACAGTGAATATAGTTCAAGCTTGAACTAGTAAGTCTAGTCTCTAATAGGACATAAAGATCAGGATGATACAACTATCCTAATCTTCGAAATCTTGATTGGAAGGAATGTTTCCCCGCCCCCCACACATTCCACACCAAAACTTTCATTAAAGCACATCATCTGTTTGATCAGTGTCTGATAAATCCCCAGGTACAGCACTTTCTTCATGGCTACTATCCTTCACCCCTTGTACCCCCACCGCAAACAAGGCCTTCTTTAGTTTCCCAGTCACCACCACATGGAGTTGTTTAGGTTCATTTTCCTTCCGCACCTCCACCCTATCCTTCTATAGATGAGTGGAATGACCATGAACCTCATTCAGATGGTCCCTTGCAGGCTGGGATGCAGCAAACATGAAGGCACCTGATGAAGCTTCACCCACTTGTATGGGAGATACCTGAAGCCCCCTACTCCCCCCCCCCCAACCTCGAAGACTTGAGATTAGTGGCTCCCTCCTTTTTAACCCCAAGCACAATGGCCTTAACATTGGTAATGAGACCTCTGCTTTTCCCAACCTATCCTCTACCCGGTTTCGAATAGGCCTGAAGACGAACCTCATGACCTTGGTCGGGAAGTGGGGTTGTATCCGAAGAGGCCAAACCCAAACCTTCCCCCTACATACCCCCTCCTCGCAGAGCACTGTCACACCATCCACCCTTCCACCCTCAGAACCCCCCTGTTTTGTTATCGGCATAGCATGGACAGCTCCCCTCAATCCAGTCGTCTGGTGTGCATCAGGTTCCTGGCTCGATGAAGACAGCACAACTGATATTGGAAAGTCATGAACCCTCTTTCCAACCATACAAGGTGAAGGGTTAATAACCCATGCAGTAGGAGACTCCTCTAGGGTGGAGACTTCCTTCCCGGACTCTCGGCTAGAGCATTGAAGAAGCAACTTGGATGGGCTCCTGGTTATCTTCAGCGATATCGTTCCTAGTTCAGACATGACAGCATCCTATGGGCTGGGCTCATTAAGCCGGCCCAATTCCATCACATCTCCCAATGGGCTGAGGGCACCGAATGCCTAGTTTTTTTTTTGTGCTGATGCTTCCTCCCCGGCTTCCCCCAATTGATCTCTTAGCAACCTATGGCGAGCTACTTTGGAAGGCTTCTGCCACCCTTTCGAGTCAGGCGGGGAGTCCAGTGAAGTCGACGATTCCGAAATGGGAGAAGAGGAATTGAGAACATGGCCTGCCTCCTTCTCCAATTCCTTCCTTTTGGCATAGATCTAGGTGCCCGTGGCTATTGGATGCACGAAGTGACCAACCACAGGCCAAGTTGCGGTCAGCCACCAACACCAGTGCCTTTCCCCTCCACCATCATAGAGAAACTAGGCTCCGAACCCCTCACCCTCCATCGCCACAACATTCTCTAGATGCAATGAATAATCACTGTTATCTGAAGAAAGTTCTCCTTCAGAGAACTGGCACCCATTGTTGGCATGGCCAAGCCTTCCACACCTGTAGCAGGTTAGGGGAGATTCTCATAGATGAATTATTGCTAGAATACTCCCCTTTTCTCCTCGATCAACACTCCGGGCTTCAAAGGCACCCCTGCATCAATCTCTACATGGACTCTTTCATACCCTATCTTCTGGAGCAACTCGGTAAAGTCATCGATAGCCATTGGCCTCCCTGCCTCCACCGCAATGGCCATTATGGTCGTCGGCATCCAAAAATCCATAGGAAGCCCCAGGAGGCGCGTCCATACCCCCGTCCACTAGATTGGCCGCTGGTCGAGCATGAAGTATGGTTCCCATGCGTCCATCGCCAGTAACTAGCCTGCCATGAACCACGGCATGCCCCTAAGTGCTGCCAAGCAGTCCAGCTCCATCTTGAACCTCATGATGATGTGATCATCGGCAATGGAGAAGACCTCCGACTCATACTCTAACTTGAGGTGCTACTAGAGCTCCTTTGCAACCCAATCTCCTGGCACCCTCCATCCCAAACTTGTACAAAGACCGACACCTTCTTCCAGTTCCTACGTGACTCCTCCATCATCTCCTCCGGTAGCTCTAGGCCCTTGGAAAAGTAATTATGAAGCTCGTCCATTTCCCCTCCATTATCCAGTGAGAGGTCCAAGATGGCCCTCATGAGATATGTTGGACGACCCTCGCCCACGTTCGGCCTCTATCAGTCCTCTCCAACAACCATAGACTGCTCCCATTGAATTTTTCCTGCTCCTTAGACATTGTTCCCCTTCCACTGTTGGTCACCTCTCTCACAACAGTACTTCCCAGCACCTGTTCGTCCGAAGGCCTCACTTGGTTGCACAAGAATTGAAGCAGGATGAACCAAGCATACTAGTGAACCACTGTTGGGTGCTTTAACATTTATGCAATATGTGATCCAATGACCGGCATGCTAAAGGAATATTAATCATTTTTTTGCTCGAAAGATGCAATCCGAATTCATTGACTATCGTGCAAAAATGTTATTTCTTTTGCAGATGCTCAATATAGGCATTCTGAACCATAATCATGGTAAGCTTTTAAAAAGACTACTAAAAATCCTGACAAAAACACTAATATGAGACTCGACACTTGGTTCCTTTGTTCTATTTACAACATAGTGCTGGTGAACAGGATTGTCAATCCAAACCTCTTGCATTTCGAGGTCACATATTTTAATTAGTGCTCGAAATAAATAATAATTATATTCAGCCTCGATCAGTTTAGTTGTAATCCTATCCTAAGATGCTTCCATATTCTTCAACGTTTTGATATGTATAATAATTTTAGTTAGAATTCTCCACCTCAAAATTTATATTAAAAATATTCTTTCTAACCTAGGATGTGCATAATTTAGTTCATGAGTCATGTTACAGCAATAATACATCTATTCGGCCCAACTAAGCTACAGGTCCATTCAACTCGACAAAGCAATTGGAGCATTCAAGCTCCCATCGGCTCAAACTTCCATTGAGATCTTCCTCCTAAATCTCTAGGTTAGCCATACTTTCTTCCTCCAAGAAACTCAACACATGAGCCATCACTCCCCCTATCTCTCCCACAGAACTCTATTCTCCATAGAGAGTTTCATGGAGAATAAAAGACAAAGCCCATGGCACCTAGCTTGTCTCCTACACCACTCTATCGCCAGAGGACTGCCACTCCCCCCTCTTGTCATCGTCTTCATCAATGCCCACCTCACTCTTAACATCTCTACTCTCTTTGCGCCCGACACCGTCGAAGCTCGCGATGGCTTGCCTCGGCTTGTCGGAACTCACCACTATGGCATGACCTGCAAAGCCCACCTAGGCTCGGCATCATGACCACCTCCACCATCGACGACAGCCTCCAGTGTCCACAACAGCCTCTGGAATGCTCCACAGCCAACAAGGCCGATTGCCTCTGGCACGGCATCCCTCCTCAGTGCCCATGACTATCTTAGCATCCCAACCGCCTAGGCTTGATGCCCACGGCCACCTCGGCATGCCCCATCCGTCTTCGATGAGCAACCTCTTTTCTGTTGGAAATTTCATACATCAAAGTTATTATCACAAGGCTGAAATTAGAGAAGGCAATATGAGAAACTCCTTGTTTGGAAATGAATTGAGGAAGAGGCTTATTATTCACTAAGCATTTCATTTTTGTATAGGCATTACAAGACACTTAATGCTTTGGAACCAACATGCTAAATCAGTTGTAACAAAAATGAAACAGTTGAAACAGAATAGAGCAAAAATAGGGAATAAAGGACACCTAAGTTTGACTCATTCGATACAAGAAAGCATGATGCATAACTCCTAAACTTTTGCATCAATATTCAACACCCCCCCTTGATGCAAAATCACATACACCGAGATATTTTCTAAAATATAAAAATTTTGCTGGAGGGAGGTTCTTTGCCAGGATGTCTACAGTTTGTTCACTTGTTGGACAACTCTTCATCTCAATCAACCCTTTATTAATAGATTCTCGTGAGAAGTGATGGCGTATGTTTATGTGCTTTGCCCTTCCATGATGACAAGGATTTTTCACCATTAACATAGCTCCCATATTGTCACAAAAAATCTTGGTGGCATTCTTTTAAGGTTGTGAAGATCCTCAAGTAGTTGTCACATCCAAATAGCTTGAGAAGCTAAAGAGGCTGCTGTAAAATATTCAGCCTCAGATGATGACAATGCAAGGTAGTTTGCTTCTTTGAGGTCTAAGTGATTGCTCCAGAACCAAGAGTGAAGAGAAAGCCTGTGGTACTCTTTCGATCATCTAAAAAGCTTGCCCAATCACTGTTACAAAAGCCAAATAAATTGAAGCTAGTAGCATGAGAGTACCAAATACCATAGTGACTAGTTCTGCGAACATAGCGTAGGAATCGTTTTGCTGCACCAGCATGCTGCTTTGTTGGCTTTTGCATAAATCTTGACACCATACTAACTGCAAATACAATATCAGGACGAGTGTGTTAGATACATTAATCCTCTAACAAGGCTTCGAAAAAACTTTGCATCTACTAATTCTATATCATCTTCAAGAGTTAGCTTCTCATTTGTATTCATAGATGTCTCTACCTTCTTGCATTCTGTCATTCTAATTTTTTTGACAAATCCAGTGCATACTTTTCTTGTGAAACAAAGAAACCTTTATTTGTTTGTTTGACATCTCAAATTAAAGCATCATTTTCTCTCTAAATTCTTTAATAAGAGATGTAGAAGAGCCCATGTATATGATGTCATCAACATACAAATACACAACAAGCATTTGATCTTTACCTTCCATCTTGGTACATAATGTGGGCTCACTTGCACTCCTTTAAAAACCATTTTCATAGAAATAAGCATCGATTCTACTGTACCAAGCTCATGGAGCTTGTTTCAATTCACAGAGAGCTTTTTTAAGTTTATAGACATTCTCCTCCTTTCCTTCAATTATAAATCCCTACAGTTGTGAAACATACACATCTTCTAACAAATTACTATTTAAAAATGCAGATTTAACATCAAATTGATAGACTAACCAATTATAGTGTGCAGCTATTGATAAAACAGTTTAAATAGTTTTCATTCGTGCCACAAAAGAGAAAGTCTCTGAAAAATTTATACCTTGCTATTGAGCATACCCTTTAGCAACAACTCTTGCTTTATGTTTATGCACACTTCTATCAGCATTGAACTTTGTTCGGAATATCCACTTCAGGCCTATAGCTTCTTTTCCATCTGGTAAGTCAACTAGTGTCCAAGTTTGGTTTCTTTCTATTGATGAAATTTCCTTCTCTATAGATTGTTTTCATTCTTCCTTTTCTATAACTTCCTCAAAACATGATGGTTATGTAGCAAAGAGAGCAAAGTTGCAGGAACTATGTATAGAATTAATGATCTCACCTTTCTTGTTGCACCATCACTTGAACAGCTAGATCATGTGATCTATTAGAATCTTTACTTAATGGTGTACTACTTAATGAACTATTTGATGAAGGGCTTGAAGATTCTTTCGTATAAAAAATATACTTTATTATTAAAATAAAAATTCTTCAGTACTGTTGTCATGTCCCGGCCAGATATTTGAGCCAGGCGTACGACAGATGACCACATCTCTTCAGGCTTCAATCCCAACAGAAATGCAAGACATATCTTACCAATCAACAATCAGGTAGTGATAGAAAATAAGTTCACTAATTATTTATTTATTTCTAGAGTATTCCATCAAAACTAACAATTAGATAAAATTTAATTAAAAATTCAGGATACGGTATAAGCAAAGTTCAACTTAAATTTAAAATAAAATATAAACTAAGGAACTAACACCTAAATCCTAACTCTTCATTGACGGGTCTTAAAGTCTAATTGATCTTTCATATTTGTAATAAAAATATAAGAAACAGGGAATGGGCTATACAGACTTAGTAAGTTACATCATCTCTAATATATGCAAAAATATGTCAATAATAAATTATAAATATACACAAATCATACATTATAGAATAACCAACTCATGATAAAATAAAATGCAACATCACATTAATATGCACATTCAATTAACAAACAACACAATCATAATAGCCAACCATTTACTTCACTTGCCTAATCCCTCTGACTATGACCACGATCGACACATGGCTAATCCTAAAAGAAACTAAATCCTGATTACACATACCAATAATCGATCATGTCTAGTGATCGCCCCACTGGAGGTCTGGAAGGAAACTAACTCTGATATCACACAAGAAAACATGTATTCTCAACATGTTCCAGCAACCGCAATGCATGGCTAAAAACAAAAAAGCAAATAGCTCCTAACTACATATACCATATATAGATCATGTACCAGTGATCGTCCCACTGGAAGCTCGGAAGGAGACTAGATCATCGTGTAATCATAGTTAGACTAGAGAGCGTCAATACCAATATACATAACAAAGTATGTAATTCAATGCATATCAAATTATGCTACACATATTTAACAATCATAACATTCATAACATACCAAAGAGCATATAAAGCATGTAATACTAGAGGTCAAGATAACTTACCTGATAGAACTCTATCAATTTATGGCCTGTTCGAGTCTCAACTCTGATGCTGCTCCATTAACAAGAAAGATGAAAATCCTGATAAAATTAATCATATAAATTTTCTAATTAAAATAAACTAATATAGAAAAAATGGCTCTTAGTCTGGTCTGCATCTTGGCCTAATTTACTAAAAGAATCAGTTCAAATTTTTTTATTATTTTTGATATTTTATTTTTCTTTTTTTCCTTCCCTTTTTCTCTCTCATTCCTCTCTCCTCTTTCTCTCTCTTCTTTCTCTCTCCCTTCTTTCTCTCTCCTCTCTCCCTCTTTGTCTCTCTTTCTTTCCTCCATCTCTATCCTCTTTCTCTCTCTTTTTTCTCTCTCCTCTTTCCTCTCTTCTTTCCTCTCCTCTCTCTTTCCTCTTTTCTTCTTTTTTTTCTCTCTCTCTTTTTTTTCCTTTTCTTCTTCTTTTTTCTTTCTTTTTTTTTTTTTTTTTTTTTTTTTTTTTTTTTCTTTTCTTTTCCTTTTTCTTCCTTCTTTCTTTTCTTCCCCGACTCCCCTCCTTGCTTAGCCTGAGCATGCCTCCTATGGACCAGCGAGCCAAAAGGGGCGACGGCCCACAGGAGATTGATCAAATAGAGTGGAGGGGGGTTCAGCCGGTGCATCCACGGCCGTCCCGACCACCGGCAAAGAACCAGGAGGAGGACGGAAGAGATCCATCCCATGCTATCTAAAAAAAACTATAAATCAAGGGTTGAGGAAGAAGAAAACTTACCGGCAACGGTCCGGAGCAGTCGGCCACCGGAGGAGAGAAGAAGATGATGGAAATCTTGACGATGAGAGGGATTTTTAAAAAGAAAGAACAAGGAAATTTTCTCGTCGTACGGGGGATTAACTCGATTGATTGAGTCCTCCAACTCAATCCTCCATGCCACCGGCCTTTTCCCTCCTAGCCATGATGGTCCGGTTGAAGATTCTGACAAGGTTCTTGCTCAGATAAGAGGGGAACAAGATCTCCTATTTGGCTTCTTCCCTTCTTTTTTTTTGGTTTTTGAACTGAAGTTGGCAGACTTTGCCGACTTCAGCCCAAGGCGGCCCAGCAATGACTTGGGTTTTACAACTGTCCATAAAATTCCTATGCAGAAGTAAATTTGTATAGAAATGAATATACAGATGTGAATACCTGAAATTGGCTTGACCTAGGTACGGTCGCACATGTAAGCCTTTTTATGCAGATGTAAATCCGCATAGGAAGAATTTATGCGGACAAGCATACATGATTTTCGACTATCATTATGGTTTACCTCGTATAACACACCGAGAAGTAGACCATCTCATGGGAAATTCATAAACAAAAGTAAGCCATATAGGCCCAGCCCATCTGGCTCAATCCAAACGATTAGGCAAAACTATTGGGCCGAGTCGGGCTGATCACTATTCTTGTTACAAATAAATTTCAACCCGGGTAAAAATACATTAACCCGGACGGGCTTAATCCAGAACTAAATAAATAAATATTATATTATATTATATTATATTTATATCTATTAGTATAGAGTTTTCTGTTCATCCATTTTATTCTCCTATGTCTACCTTCTTTCCTTTTCTACTTCAATTGTAGTTGGCCTTGGAAGCAAACCATTCCCTACATTGATCGAGTTGGCTAGGTTCTCCCGGGACTGGATCCCAAAGAGTGGTTTAAGGTTAGGTTGAAGTCTGACCAGCATGGATAGAAGCTGATATTGTGCATTAGGTCGGGCCATAACCATAGTTTCGAAAGGATCTATTAAATATTAAATATTTAAAAAATGGTCATTATATATTGATCAGTTATTTTTTTAAAATGGTTATTATTTGTCATCCATATACATATTTTCGAGTTGAAGAACAAATTTTCAAAGTTTGAATTTTAATACAAAAATTTTCCTTTCATGGATTAATTAAAATTAAGAAAAGGTGCAAAACACGTGATACTTCACTAATTTGAAATCGTAAAAGCTATGGCAAATTGATACGGTGGCATGATGCTATTTTTGAAACCTTGATCCCCTCTATCAAACTCCTCTTCCATTTTGTTCGAGAGAGAGAGAAGGCAAAGCAAGAGGAACCGGTGATGCTACCTGGTCCTCCAATGTGATAGGATGGAATGCAATTATCATTGTTTATGCAAAGGGTGGCAGGACTAGCAAAAAAATATCACGATTTTAAAAATTATAGATATAATTAAAAAATAACAAAATTTTAATTATAGAAAAATAATAAAATATTTATAAAAAATTGATGAATCAAAATTAAATTCAAAAATATGTAAGACACCATTTTAAGATATATTTCCATCTTTTATATAGAAATAGTCGAAAATACTATTCCAAGATACAACCGAAATTCTACCACTTGCGAGCACGTTCGTAAAAGAGATTGATGGAGACTCTTTCATTACCCAGTAAAATGACTTTGAAACAAAAAAGATTTGGAGGAGAAAATACAAGACAAAAAGGAAAAAGAGTATAAAAATACAAAACAAAATTCACATCTTTAAATCTCTAAGATGATCTTTTTATAGCCATCCAAAATCTGATCGTTTGAATTTTTATTGACCTATTGAAGTTTAATTAGGAGTCCAATAGTCAAAAAACTAAAAGTCCAATAATTAAAAATATAATGGTCAAATAATTAAAAGTTCAACGATCAAATAATTAAAAGCAAAATGTCCAAATAATTAAAAGTTCAACGGTCAAGTAATTAAAAGTAAACAGTTAAATAATTAAAAAAAATGATTAAACAATTAATTAATTGATGGAATTTTTTTTTTTAATAATTTTGGTTAAATACTTGTTAGAGACATAGCTTCATAAAAATAAAAAAAGGATCTAGTTTGAGTTTACATCTTTTAGAGCCCAAGGTGAATTAATTTACCAATAGAATCATGGTAGGAGCCTCTGTTTTGACATTAATCTAATTAAAAAGAAAGCATGTGAGCTGCAAAGTATATGGTTCTTCCTCTCCTCTGAAATTAATAAAGTCACAAAGCATTAACAAAAAAAAAAAAAAAGGGATAAGAATTGAGCATGAATGGAAACACCATGTATATAAAATATGGAAAGGGTTTGCATTACTTGTTCGTATGAATCATTATTAAACAGTGCAATGATTACTGTGATATTTATGAAGATGGATGAACGAAAGAGTTTGGATTTTTTTTAAAAAAAAATAAGCCAGATAACCTACACTATATCAGCCTAATGTGGATGCATCCAAAAAGATCAGAAAAAAAAGACATCCTGGAACAAAGCAAGGAATCCTTCAAGTCCGTCCACAAAATATTAACAGAATGGTCGCCACATACGAAGCGACCTAGTTAGCAGTCAAGTTTACTTCGCGATATACATGATGGATCATAAATTCCGTACAAGCCTGCAGCAGCACAGCAATATCTCGGAACAAGGGATGCCTCACGTCAGTCCTGATAGCCTCCTGGATCCACTAGACAACTGTGGCCAAGTCGCCTTCAAGGATCAAATACTCTGCACGTAAAATTGTGGATACAAGAGATAAAATTTTGACACTTTACCAATTTCTGTTACAATATGTTAGAGGATGCTACCTCTTAAACAACATTCAATTACTTCACGTAACCCTACAGACAAATAAGAGGGATCTTCGATAGGTAAGCGGGTGACCACTCTATTCACATGCTCATTTCTGGCTCGCGAGGAATTTTCTTTCTAAGCTCCGGCTGTTGCCCAAATCATCCTATTGACTTGATTATTGGAGTGTTCCTGCCGGTAACCATGGCCCCAAAACCTTTTGCAGGCCTCGTCGACAAGCGATCGAGAGCAACATCCGACCAGAGGATCCTCCGGTGCCACCGCAACCACTTGGAAGGTAATCTGGCAGCAACAAGTCCCTTCTCTAGAACCAGGGTAATTCAATCTTCATCACATGAAAATTTATCTAAATTAAGAACTTGGTGCACCAAAACAAAATCTTAAACAATTTCATGAGACCAGCACGCTGCATGCAATATAATCAGTAGGGGCATTTTACAAAAGTTTCCGATCCCACCTAAATCTCTTCGCTTCTTCGACTCGGGATTGGATTAGATGTCTAATTTCAAATCACAAACCATCTGAATGAGCCTTACACAATCGCAAGTTATTCCATGGTATATAAATGGTCTATGATCTACAATCGGTCCTTCCCATTACAACCATCAATTAGAGGAACCTGACTCTTTGGGTAGAGTCAACAATTAATCAATATCAGGCCATTCAGCTTGGACCCAAGTATGGCTTATCAGTGAATTGACCAAGGCTGAATACTCGAACTCATTGTGGATTAGTTTTAAACCATAGCTTATGCCCATCCAGTATTGCCCCATCACTACTGGTGGTACCGGGATCTGTTGCTGGAAATAATTACTATATGGTAACCTATATTTCGTATAGGAGAAGGAGAGCAGTATATAGGATTCTCCGAAAATGATCCAAATTTTAAAAAATAAAATAAAATAAAATAAAATAAAATAAAATAAAAGAAGAAGA
This sequence comes from Areca catechu, assembly GCA_021397845.1. Classification (NCBI taxonomy): domain Eukaryota; kingdom Viridiplantae; phylum Streptophyta; class Magnoliopsida; order Arecales; family Arecaceae; genus Areca; species Areca catechu. The sequence goes on from CM038039.1 coordinate 41,123,858, forward strand.
AGAAGAATTAAATAGAAAAACCAGTTACGGCATGTTTCCGGCCCCCAACCGGCGACAGGGCATGTGGTGACGGGCTGCCAACCACGACACCCACAGCACACCTGCAATCCAACCATAGAATTATTGATGAAGTCAATGTGCACCAACTTTTAAAATGGTTATTATTTATAGCATGTCAATTCTAATAAAATCGAATTCTATGCAATTTAGAATGTTTTAGATGTCTAGTGATTCGCACCTGGACCCACGTACAACACTCCGTTCTGTTGACATTGAGGGTGTTACATAATTGTTTAGAGTGAGATTTATTTATTTATTTATTTATTTATTTTATAGTTATCAGATCGGATCTACAGATGTCAAATTCTACATATCTTCTTGTGCAGGATTGCTGATGATTGAAATATTTTGTTTGTCTAGGAGGTATTTATTTCCTTAATTACGCATTGCAAAAAGTTCTATACACTTCCATGTGGATGAATTTTACTGACCAAACCTCACCTATCTGTCCTTTTGTATGCAAGGCCTGGCCTCACTGTGAAATGTAGATGGACAGCACAGTGAACACGCAAGACAAGTAAGTACTTTCTCTCTCAATCTCTCCATTTTTATTATTTATTTATTTTTTTATTTATTATTATTATTATTTTTTTTTTTTCGAGAGAGATTTGGTTGAAAGCCCATAAACATATTCATTGCTGATAAGAAGTACGTAAAATACATTAAGTCTATGTCATTTTAAATATATATATATATCAAAAGAATATATAGCTCCATGATTTAGGGTAGGTACGTACGACTCTTGCTCCATGTGGATGAGATTCCTCAGCATGCATGTATGGATATATAGATAAAGTAGATCTCCTGATATTGGATGGCAGACATAAATACGATGAATTTATTATCCATAATTCTTAAGTCATCCGCAATTTTCATCCTACCAATTTCCTCCACATAGATTCATGCATGCATGTTGACCGTCGATGATTTCAACCACTTCCCTTATCTCAATCAATTTAGCACCGTTTAATCTCGAACACGCACAAACAAAATTTCTAAAGAACAAAGCTATGGTACCATTAATTCCCACATTGCTTCATTATATATATATATATATATATGTAGCATTGCTTATTCGGAGGGAGAAACAACGAATACAAGAAGTGCAAATTTTATCACCAATCTCTTCTCCACCTAACCTCTCTAATTAATAACCCTCACAATCGATGTTCCATTTTAATATACGTACATAATAACTATCACGCTGTAAATATTCTATCCATCGATACCCCCCCCCCCCCCCCCCCCAAAAAAAAAAAAAATGTATTGTTTCAAAATATATATATTTAAAAAATAAAAAGTCCAAACTCTCCTCCCTCAAACCAAACCTGATCGATATCCAGCTCATTCCAGCGTAGTCACAAACCTACTCTCCCCATATATCCCACCCAAATACACTTCCCTCCCCATCCAACACCACCATGGCCTCCATCATCACCGCCACCGTTGCACTCATCGTAGCCACATTGCTCGGCCTCACCGTCCCCGGTGCTCGAGCCCAGCCCGTAGCCCCTGGCCCGATCCAGGCACCGCCCAACATCACCGCCGTCCTCGACAAGGGCGGCGAGTACAGCACGTTCATTCGGCTCCTAAGAGGAACCCAGGTGGAGCAGCAGATCAACAGCCAGCTCAACAACTCCTACAACGGCCTCACCGTCTTCGCCCCCACCGACAACGCCTTCAACAATCTCAAGGCCGGAACTCTCAACAGCCTCAGCCAACAAGAACAAGTAGCTCTCGTCCTCTACCACGTCCTCGCTCGCTTCTACAGCCTTTCCTCCTTCCAGACCACCAGCAACCCGGTTCAGACCCAGGCGTCCGGCAGCAATGGCGTTTACACGGTCAACATCACGACCACGACGAGCCAGGTGAACATCTCCACCGGCGTCGTCGACACGCCGATCACCAACACGCTTACATCCTCCTTCCCGCTCGCCGTTTACTCCATCGAGAAAGTCCTGCTGCCTTATGACCTCTTCGGGGCCAAGCCGCCGGCCACGGCACCGGCACCGGCGCCGCCTGGGAAGAGCGGCAAGGCGCCGACAGCACCCAAGGCCGGCGGGCCTTCTGCGGTAGCGGAGAGCAGTCCGTCGGTGGCGGTCGGTCTGAAGGGGAGGGGAGTGGTGTGGAGTTTTGTTGCGGGGGCCGGGGTGATGGGCATCGTCGGGAGTCTTTTGTGAGGAGTGAACGATTTCTCGATCTTCTTCCTTGGATTGTATTGCGTTGTATTAACTGCATGGATGGTTGTTAATGCATGTGTGTTTAATCTGTCGTGGCATTTTCGTTGGCGTGCCGATAAATATATATATATATATATATATATATATATCTTTAGCCATTAAAATTTTTTTCCCTCGAGTTTCCTCTGGCTTCGAGGTTTTCTTATATCCACTCGATACCTCGTTTCTCTCTGCATGTCTCTCTTTTTAAATAAAAGTTCCTGTAATCTTATAACATGATTTCCTGATCAAGGCGCGGGCGAAGGTAAAATGAGATGATTAGGCATATACCAAGCTCTATAAATCGATGGTTTTTTTTTTTTTTTTTTTGGTAAAATATAAATCGATGGTTGTTAATGCATTCACATGTACAGGGAAATAATAATGTTTCATAGTTTTTCCTTGTTTTATCAAAGAATTCAATCGGGCATGAAGTCTCTAGGTCATAACATTATGAATTTGAAAATTTTTTGAGAGTAGAATATTTCGAATTCATTTTTTCTATTTTTGAAATAATAAATAATTACCCAAAAAAATAAATCAACTTCTAAAATATCTCAAATTTTTAAAATCCAAAAATTTTAGACTTAAATAGAATATCATGAATACGAATTATGACAAAATTAATATTAAATTATTTTTAACTTATGATAGCTAGGATAAGGTTAAGTTTTATGGACGGTTCCGTTCATTTCCAAATTATGAGTAAACCATTTTTTCGACCACTGAAACTCGGATTCTAACCAAGAAGATGTTTTTTCTATTTTCAAATTCATTGACAACATGTTTATGATCTTGGAAAATAATTGATTCGGAGCTTGGACACCTGCGATAACGACTAACCTGCTCGGTAGATTATCGAGATCGACGATATGCCAGAAATCTTGATGATGCTATCGATATCTCTGATGATGCATACGAGGGCTAGCTTGCAATGAGATATCTCTATCAAGAGCACGCCAAATCTTCGTTCGTATCCGGTACATGTAATTGGCACCTCCACTTTGCATGACAAATAAAGATGCTGATATCTTCACCATCTATGATGGACATACTTTTTCGAAATTGTAATGAATTTGGCGATTATGATCAAACTACCACCTCCTTTATATAAAACGAAATAATAACATCTTTCAAAAAGCAACAAAGCCAAAATTTTGCTACTCTCTTTCTCTACTTTATTCTATCATTACCGGAAGCTCTAACTAATATAAATATCAAAGAACCCTTTTATCAAAAAAATATTTGATAAGTGTATTTCTTTACAAGTTTTCTAGAAGGATCAAAGGAACGACTTTCTAGTGCAGCATCCCTCTACATCAAAAATTGGTGGACCTCCATCTCGATAGGGGACCGATCCACCACCAAGACTCTAGAGATTCGTGGCAACACAAATTAATCAATAACTTACAAGATTTCAACTCCAATTTCAGAATCCAAATCCAATCCAGCAACTTTTTTAACCTATATATTATTCATATTTATGTTATAGTTTTAAATTTATTTGGGAAACAGTGTATGGATGGGAGTAGGTAGCATGCAAGTTGTAATTAGTGTGTTTTAATTTAATTTGATCGATGAAATGTGTATATGAAAAGAAACCGTAGTCTGACTTCCATGAATATATTTATATTATAATGATGTAATTTTCTTTTCAGCTCATACAAAAAGAAAAAAAAAAAAAAAAAAACATGGGTAATACTATTAATTGTTTAGGGCATCCAGATTAAATATAACCATGATGATCCACCTTTCTCTTTGAGGTTTTGATTGCATGATCGGAGTTTGTGTTAAATATTTCATGCAAATTGCAGTGCCTGATCGTAGACATGGATCCAAGCTTAACTCGCATGGCACTGACACAGCACTTAACGGGTATATAAGCATGCATTTGTTGAAAGGTGACAGACGGAATCCTAACGAATTTAATATAAGCCAATAGCCAGCTTCTCATATATCGTCGCTTGCCCGTTGAGCAATTATTCCACCAAATCAGACACAAAGCTATATAACAAGTCAACTCTCCTTCAGCTGATTAGCTGCAAGCTAGACGGAATTGAGTTGATTACAGCGCTCGATTTTGGCCATGAAATAATAATATTAAGAAAGATTCATCTCGGTCAAATTAAACATATGGGAGTACTGAAAGCTAGATTTGATGTCTCCAAGATGTGTACCCTTCAGTCTTGCTTCATAATAACTTTCAAGTCATCTACCATGCCAAACGTACGTTGATGGGTCTGCAAGTTTGAATCGAAATTTCCCGTGGTCAATGCAACCATATATACTTGTTTTAAAAGAATTTTATTTTACAAGTAATGAATGAGAGAGCATCATTTACTGGAGTTCAATGTTAACTAATTAATGATGCTTCTTTATTTTATTCCGAGTAGACTTCCAGTAGCGATACTTTTTCGAATAAATTTTCTATTTTTTTTTAAATAAAAAAAAAAATACAATCCTTCGCGGCACACCGTTTTCATCCCGTACCAGCCTCGAGGCGAGGTAGTTGGCGGGCTTACATCCGTGGTTTGCCTGTCATCCACGTGTCCTTACACCGCACCAATCCCCTGCTTCGAATAAAGCATTTATACAGGAGTAAAATAAAATCAAAAAACAAAATATCACATCACGAGAACAGCTCCAATATTTATCCATGATGTATTTGTTTAAAATGTTTTATAATAAAGAAAGATAATAAAGGATGAGATATTAATTATATATCTTTCGATAAACCTATCTATTTTTCAGCAAAAATATATTTTCTCATGAAACTCGAGAATGCACCGGTGGATATACAGTATCCATTTCACATGTCTTGGATCCATCCCATCATCATCATCATCATCATCATATATATATATATATTTCCCGATGATAAAATGATCCGCTTCCAAGGTCAGTCACATATAAGCAATCACCACTCAGACTACTTGCATGGAAATTAAGCAATGATGCCAGGATGCAGCATTCCTTTTTCAAAAAGATGCCGGTACTTACAATTTATAACTTTATACCAGTTAAGTAAGTAGACTTGATAAAATACATGATGGCTCTTTAAAAAAAGGATAAAATTTGCTGCCACATTTTAAGATCATTTTCATTTCATGATGATAATTAAATAAATTAGTTCATGATTAAGCATTGGCTTGGCGGCCTGCAAGCGCAAGTGAAAATGATTACATACATGGTCCTGTTCTTTCACACGCAAAGCCTCGATATTCATATAAAATTGTGGGCCGGCCCCGCAGTCTAAGATTGGCCATGCAAATTTTTTAACGATTGGAAATCAACTTTTATCTTTTCTTCTTTAAAGGATATATTAATAGATTCTCCATTCTTATTTCTCGGGATAAGAAATAACAATATATATTGATGAGCATTAAAAAAAAAAAAAAAAGACAAGTAAAAATCCAACCCACTTAGGATAGTTTAGATATTTGGATAAAAAATCTCATAAAAATTATTGATCGGACTATGACAACCAGCTAAATTAAGATGGATTAAATCTATATTTATAAAAACCCAGAGAATTATAGGAGTAAACTGGTCTTAATTTATAAGAAAAAAAAATCTTAAAATATTTTTTTTCAATGTACCGGACAATTCTAATGATTCTTTGGATATTTATAAAGATAAGTCTGGTCTAATCTTATTTAGTTGATTGTGTTGGCTTGATACCAAATCCTACCGGATTTTGGATTCAGATATTCAAACAATCTTTAGCGATAACTTTTTTCTTGTTTTGATGCCAGCATATTTTTGGATCCTTGCCTTTTGTCATGCCCCGACTCGAGATCCAAACCAAGCATATGATAGGCCGCTCTTATTTAGGGCTTGATCCTGTTAGACATGCAAGGCCTGCCTTTATAATAATTTACGAGTCATAAACCAATTAACCAGGTAATAGTAAAAAACAAATTCACTAATCCTTTTATTCAATAATAGAATTGTTCATCGAGATTGATAAGTGTTGCCGCCTAGATCGTCGTAGCCTGCAGCTTCTTACGTGGCCCAGGTGAGTGGACTCCCCGCCAGCATCACCGGGCTCGTCGATCGGAGACGATCAAGGAGAACATACCCTTCGTCACGGGACTCGGAGGAGTCGTCGTGCTCAAAGGGATCATTATAGGGAAGAAGGGGCTTGAAGTTGTGCTGTGGTCCTCCCGTGGGCCTCTCCGGTGGGGAACAATCTTCTCTGCATCGTCCATCCGTCGGGCGGACCTGCAAAACAGGGGAGACCTGGGCCGGGGATTCCGGCAAAGACACTCCGACGATAAGTCAGTGGGACGATCGAGGGAAACAGACAACCTCTGAGATAGAGAGCTTGGGGGACTCTCTGCTTCTAGAGGGTGATAAAAATGGAATATAATATATAGATGGAGAGAGTGTGTTATCTCTTTCTTACCTCCTCTTACCCGTGGCCTGTCGATCTTTATGTAGATGAATGGCTCCTGTCGTTCGGGGGAGGCGTGCTGGTGTTGATATAGACTTGTTATGCTAGGGTAGCCTGTGAGGCCATGATGGGCTGGTGAACCTTCTTCTTCTGGGTGGTTCAGGAAGTTGGTGCAGGGGTATAGTACCTTGGGCAGGGCACTATTTACTAGTTAGTGTAAACAGTGGCTTGCAAAGCTTAAATGCAAACCTTTTTTGCAGGCGGCGTGTCATGTGGCATGCCATAGGATCCACGTGGGTGGAGATCCTTGGAAAGAGTACCGGGCCCATGTGGATGAGACAGAATCGTACGATGCTCTCGGTGGCCGAGTTGGGTAGGACACTGAAGTGCCGAGTTGGCTGGGACACTACTCCAGATCACCATGCAGGCACGCGGACCGAGAGATGGCCCCAGAACCTTCCCATGCACGTGGACCGACGTGTGCATGGCGCAGGGCTCCATGCACGAACTCATGCATGGATGAGTGTGTAGTGGCTGAACTGGGCACCGATGGCAAGCATGGAACCGGAGGCGTGCGGGCTGGAGCCGGAGTACCCAGTCCCGGGGCGCGACGTTGCCGAGCCGGGGTCTCACCGGGCTGAGCCGGAGGGGGCGGAAGCGCGGGGGCGTGCCGTGGTCGCGGGCCTGGGGCGCAGGAGTGCCGTGGTCGCGGGCCTGTGGCACAGGAGTGCTGGACCAAGTGGAACCCGCCGAACCGGAGCCGGAGTAGGCGGATCTGGGGTGCGGGAGCGTCGAGCTGGGGCAGGCATCTCACTAGACCGGAGCCAGGCGCGGGCGATCGCCGAGTGCGGGCGGAGCCGTGCATGGGCGGAGCCTCGCAGGGCGGAGTTAGGTGGAGCCGGGCATGCTGCGGGCGTGCCAGGCAGGCGTGCGGGCCATAGACGGAGGAGCCGGTCTTGGACACAACGTCGTCGAGCCGTGGTCCCGTCGGGCTGAGGTGCGAGCGTGCCAGGCGGGCGTGCCGCGATGCCAATCTGGGTCCGTAATGCGGAGCTGGGTTCGAGCCGGGCTAAGGCATGGGCGTGCTGGGCTAAGGCATGGGCGTGCCGCAGTGCCGAGCTGCTGCGAGCGGAAGGACCGGACCTTGGGTGAAGCTGAGCATGGGCATGATGTGCGGGCGTGCCACGCTGCTCTCCATCGGGCTAGGCTGGATCAGAGCGGGATGCCAGGGCTGCTCTCCCATGGCCGGATCGGAGGAGCAGGATCGAGGTGCGGGCGAGGTCGCGCCGGATAGAAGCCAGAGAAGTCGAACCATGGGAGCCGGATCGCGGGACTACTGCGGGCATGCCACGAGCGCATCGTGGGCATGCAGAGCTGGGCCGAAGCCGGAGCCGGCGCCGCTGCGAGCGGTTGGAGCTGGAGCGGGCAAAGTCGTTTGGGGCCAGACTTCACGCTAGGGAGAATGTCGAGCCGGTCGTGGCCGAAGTGGGGCGGAGCGATGAGCTGGGTCAAGGCGCTGGAGCCGTAGATCTATGGACGGAGCCGTGCATGCTGCCGAACTGGGAGCTACCACGGCCGGATTACACCGGACTGGCGCTGGGCCGGAGCTGAGGCACAGTCGTGCCGCGGTCGGTGCGGAGCTGCGCCATCGTAGTCACCCTGCCCCCCAACGTGCCGAGCTGGTCCGGCATGGGTCGAGGTGGACGGACAAGCCGCTGGCATGCCGCGAGTGACACAGGAGCGGAGCGGATGGAGGGGTGAACTGACGCGGCCTGTGCCGCTAGCGTGACCCTGGCATGGGCTCGATCCTAGGCATGAGATGACCTGGGCACAATATGAGCCTGGCACGGTCATGAGCTGACCTGGGCTGGGCGGAGCCCGAGAGCGCTGGCCGAGGTACCGACCTGGCCGCCGCAGGGGTCAATTCCCCTCAGGATAGGCGTACCCACTGTCTTCCTTTGATGAGTGACTTGGAGATACCTGTGAAGCACGTGGCCACGTCAGCTACCAAGGAGGGTGTCGTGTCAGGGCCGAATGGGCTGGTTACTACTATAACAATAAGAAACAAAATTCAACTAAAAATCCAAACTAAAATATAAACCAAGAAAATGACATCTAAATCCTAAGATTCTCACTGACCGGTTCCAATACCCAAATGATCTTCTGGATCTGTAACAAAAATATAATAAACAGGAAATAAACTATACAGGCTCAGTAAATTATCAAAACCTCTAATTTATATAATATAATTTAATAATTATCTATAAAATATAAGCCAATCTGACATATTAAATCAATAAATACAAATTTTCAATTATGCATATTTCAATATGATATATTTCTAAAAAATAAATATGGATGGCCATCCATTCTCACTTCACTCTCCTAATCCCTCTGATTAACGCCATAATTGATCAATGACTAGTTCCAAAAGAGACTAAATTTTGACTACATATATCGCTCATCGGTCATATACTAGTAATCGTCCTACTGGAGGCCTAGAAGGATACTAGCTCTGATATCACACGAGAAAACATGCATCCTCAGTACATGCAAGCGATCGTCCCACTTGACTAGACCCGAAAGAAAACTAGCTCCTAACTACACATACCATCCATCGATCATGTACCAATGATCATCTCATTGAAGGTCCAGATCCTGGCTCATGTAATCATAGTCAGACTAGAGAGCACTAACATCTATAAATATTATATTTTTTATGCAATTCAATACAACTCATTTCCAAATATATATGTTCATCATTTCATAAAACACATAATATAAATATAACATAATAATAATTTAATTTTTTAAACAGATCATGCTTGTAAAGTATACTAGAGATCAAGATAATTTATTGAAAATAATTTTACCAATATTTTACAAATTCAAATCCTATATCCGGTGCCCCTCTATTAATAAAGATTATGAAGACTCTAACAAAATAAATTAATTTCATAATTAACCTTCAAAAAAAGACTAGAATAATGAGAAAAACTCCCTATCAGGTCTAGGTTTGGATTTCATCTACTGTTTAGCTTAGGTAACTAATTGAGTCCAATTTATAAAAATCTAATTTTATTATTGAATGATCAAATTGAAACTCAACAGATTTCCAGGTTGATATCCTACCTATTTTTATTTATTTATTATTTATTTTCTCTTCTTGCTTTTTTCTCTTCTCTTCTCTTCTCTCTCCCCTCTCTTCTCTTCTCTCTCCTCTCTTTTGTCTTCAATTGCTCAACCTGAACAGGGCCCTCTCACAATTCCAAAAAATAGAGGGAGGAAGAGGGGGCAGTGGTCTATCCTAGGGGTTGCCATGGAGAGGAGAGAGATCAAGACACCATAGCCGACGATGGCAAAAGGTGGTAATCCGACTACCCACAGGCGAGCCGAGAGGGAGAAATAAAAGGAATGGGGCTCCATCCCTTGTTTCCATGATACCAACATCCTGGCCAAGGAGAAATAGAGTGGGGAGGGGGAGAGCTTATTGATGAGGTAGCGATGGTGGAGATGGCTAGTGGTGATGGTTTCTGGCGATAATAGAGGCCAAAAGGCTTTCAAATTTTTGGACCAAAGAGAGTAGAGGGAGGTTTGGGAGGAAAGACATGGATCATTGGGTGGTGGTGTTTGGCTTTGATGGTCCAAAGGTTGCTAGAGATGGGGAAGAAGGTGATGGAGGCTTGGTTTTGGTTCGATGGGAAGCAGTATGGCGGGTTTAAAAATAGGGCTTGGAAAGGATAAACTCGGCTCAACGGTGGATAAGTCCGGCCGTTGGCCAGTCCAACCAACCCCAATGATCCTCTAACCTTTCCTCATCCATCCGTAGTGATCTCATCGATCATCCTGATGGTTTCAAGGCCCAAACAAGCAGGGGATAAGATCTCACATTTTGTAATTTTTTTTGAAACTTTGAACTCAAGTTGGCAAGCCTTGCCAACTTCAGTCCAAGACGGGCCTAGGTGGGTCGGCTTCATATTCTCCCTTTCTAAAACAAAGTTTCAGTCTTGAAATTAACATACTTGGTTCATAAAATAGCTAAGGGTACTTGGCTCGCATGAACTTTTCAAGTTTCCAAGTGACTTCTTGGTTTGAATGGTTGCACCGCTATTCTTTGATATAAGGAATAATACATCATCTCAAGATTTGCTCCTTTCTATCCACAACTTTTAGTGGTCACTTCTCATAAAATAAATCTTCTCTGAGTTAAAGTAGTCCAAAATTGACCACATGATTATAATCAGGTACATGTTTCCTCAGCATGGAGACATGAAATACATTATGAACTCAAGCAAGAGAAGGTGGTAAGGCAAGATGGTAAGCTACTACTCCAACCTTCTCCAAGATTATAAAAGAATCTACATACCGGGGGCTTAGCTTACCTCACACCCCGATATCATCACTCTCTTAGTAGGAGACACTTTGAAAAATACGTGATCTTTTACTTAGAATTCCAATTCTCTTCGTTTATTATCCACATAGCTAGTTTATCGACTCTGAGCTGAAAGAAGACACTTTTTGATAGGCTAAATTTTTTCATAGTTTGCTGAATAATTTTTGGTCCCAAAAGTCTTCTTTCACCAACATCATCCCAACATATATGAGTCCTACACCTCCTTCTATATAGAACTTCAAAGGGAGCCATCTAAATAGAAGCATGATAATTATTATTATATACAAACTCCACATGTGGGAAATGTTCATTCCAAGATCCTTTTAGATCTAATACACATGCTCTTAACATATCCTCTAGTATTTGAATAGTTCTCTCCGACTATCTATCTGTTTGGGATGAAAGGCTGTATTGAAATCTAGTTTGGTCTTCATATCTTAATGCAATCTTTTTCAAAATTATGAGACAAATCTCGTATCCCTATCAAATACAATAGATATTAGAATATCATGAAGTCTGATAATTTCATCTATAATAGCTTAGCTAACTTCTTCAAAGAAAAACTAACTTTGATAGATAATAAATATGCTTAGTCGATCGGTCCACAATCACTCGAATGGCATCAAATCTTCTAAGAGTCATTGGCAATTCTGAAACAAAGTTTATTGTGAGATGCTCCCACTTCCACATTGGAATAGTAAGGGATTGTAGTGGTCCTGCAGGCCTCTGATGTTCAGCTTTCACTTACTGACAAGTCAAGCACTGAGCAATATATAGAGCTATTTTCCTTTTCATACCACTCTACCAAAAGTTTTCTTGAAGGTCCCTATATATTTTTGTACTCCCATGGTGCATAGTGTAGGCAGAGTTGTGAGCCTCTATCAAGATTTCTCTCTTCAAACCTGCATTACTTAGAACACAATCTATTTCCAAATCTCAAGGATCCATCATCTTGAATTATAATCTCCGATGTCATCCCAGATTATACCTTCATCCTGATTCTTTGTAATTCTAGATCATTTATTTAGGATGCTTTAATTTTATCAATCAAGTTAGATTACACACTAAGAGCATAGAGCAGGACTTTAGAATTATAAAACTGTATCTCGATATCTAACTTTTCAAGATTTTGAAGAATATCCTTTTGTGAAGTGATTAAAACTACTATACCATCCATAGACTTCCTGCTTAAAATATCAGCTACCATATTTGCTTTTCTTGGAGGGTAATTAATTATTAGATCATAAACTTTAATGAGCTCCAACTATCTTCTTTGTCTCAAATTTAGCTTCTTCTAAAAAAATAAATATTTAAAGCTTTTATGATCTGTAAAAATCTTACAAGGTACTCCATATAAATAATATCTCCAAATCTTCAAGGCAAATACTATTACAGCCAGCTCTAGATCATGAATAGGGTAGTTCTATTCATGGGATTTAAGCTATTTAGAGGTATACACTACTACCTTCCCATTTTACATGAGAAGATATCCAACCCCCTTATAGAGGTATCACTGATTATAGGGTAAGAATAGGAGTTGATACCAAACACCGCTTCAACTCTTGGAAGCTCCTCTTATATTTCTCAGTCCATTTACATTTTGTTTCTTTGTGAGTCGATCAACTGGGTCAGTGGTACTGCTATGCGAGAGAATCTCTTCATAAATCTTCGATAATATTTGACTAGTCCAAGGAAGCTACAGACCTATGTCATATTAGTTGGTCGACCCCAATCCATAATTACTTCTACCTTCATCGGGTCAATAGATATACCCTCTTTAAAAATTATGTGTCTAATGAAGGAGATGCTCTTAAACCAAAATCGATATTTCTTCAATTTTGTATATAATCATTGTTCCCTTAATAATTATAATACCATCCTCAAATGCTCTTAAAATCTGACTCTTATAATATTTTTGAATATCATCTATAAATACAACTATATACTGATCCAAGTAAGACTTGAATTCTATGTTCATCATATCCATAAAAACTATGAGAGTATTTATTTATCGAAAAGGCATGACCAGAAATTTATAATACCCATATCTAGTTCGAAAGGCTATTTTTGAAATGTCATTGATCTTTATTTTTAATTAATGATATCCAAACTGTAAATCAATTTTTGAAAATACTTGGATATCCTGAAGTTGATCAAAAAGATTATCAATTCTAGGAAGACAATCTTTATTCCAAACTGTCAACTTATTTAGTTCTCTGTAGTCAATACATAATCTTAGACTTCCATCCTTCTTCTTGACAAAAAGCACTGGAGCATTCCACGGAAAAACACTGAGCCTAATAAAGTCCTTATCAAGTAATTCCTAGAGTTGCTCCTTAAGATCCTTTAATACAACTAGAGCCATTTGATAAGGATCTTTGAAGACTGGTTCTGTACGATGTACAAAATTAATAAAAAAATTCTATCTCTCTATCTGGAGGTAATCCTGAAAATTCTTCAAGGAATACAATAGAAAATTCTCTTGCTACTGGAATACTTTCTAACTTCACCTCTCCCTACTGAGAATCTAAGACACTGGCCAAATAACACATACAACCATTTTCTCAACATTCTACATGCTTGCATCGCAGAAATAATTCTGGTAGGGACATTCACTCCACTATTAGTGAAGTTAAAAGATTCCTATCCTAGAATCCAGAAGGTTATTTTCTTCCTAAAATAGTCCACCATGGCATGATAAAAAGCAAGCTAATCCATTTCTAGGATGATATCAAAATCCCTCATCTCTAAAACCATCAAATCGGATGCGAGATCATGACTTCCGATTCTCAGAATGCAAGATAGACAAATCAAATCAACCATGATGATACTCTCATTTGGGATAAAGACATATTTCATTATTTAGTGACAGGCACAATATTAATCTTTCTAGCAAATCCATATGAAATAAAAGAATATGTCATCCCGGAGTCAACTAAGATAAAAGCATATGTAGATGCTACTTTAACAATACCTATCACAAATTGAAGTTTTAATATTATTAATAATACCTTTAATATATAAATTAAACAAGCTAAACTTAAAAGATAGTTTTAGAATACCTGTCATTACAGTATTCGATGCTTGAGCATCTTCTTGAGTCATGGCATAGATATAGGCTTGGATTTTTTGCTTTTGATGTCCTCCATGTCCTTGTTCTGAAAGTTGCCTTGAAAGGAAGCTGGTGCATTTGAAGCAGTCTAAGCAGGTGGTCAAGGTATATTCAGGTAGGGATGCTGATATCCAGGGTTTTGGCGATAAGGATAATCATAATCTTGTGGCCCTACAAGCCATAGCTAAAACAAGCTCCAGAAAACTAGCGACAATCTTGTTTCAAGTAGAAACCTCGATACTTAGTACAACAAGATTCATTTTTCTACTAAGGTCCAATATCCTTTCCATGAGTTTCATGTTGCTTAGATTGATTGCTAAGAAATCGATCACCTTGACGTCCATCAGATCTAGACCTCTTTTGCTATTGCCCTCCCACTCTTACTATATACTGTCAACCCCCTACTCCATAATTTTAGCTTTATTAACCACATCTCAATATGAGACCAATTACATTAGCCTTATCCCAACATGTATCCTAGATCTCAGCCCCTTTTCAAACCTCTAGGCTTTGACACCGTCCATGGGCACCAGATTCGGAGCACAACGAAATAGCTCAATAAACTTGGCCTCGTATTGGATCATTGTCATACTTTTCAGAATCAGTCTTATAAATTCACTTTCTTTTTGACATCTCAGGCTCTTAGGAAAGTACATATTTATGAATTCTTGATAGAAAATATCTCAAGTGATTGGCCCATCAATCTCATGTTGCCTCTTGATAGCTTTCTACTATCCAAAAGCTTCACCCTGTAACTAGTAAGTGCATTCCATGCTAGCAAAAGTATTTTCTATCTCTTTAAGCCATTTCAGTGACTCGGTAGATTCGGTGGAACCTTCAAACGTAGATGATGCTAACTTCTTGAATTCATCAATCTCCTGATCCATCCTTGAAGATCGACCACTTCTATTTCCTTGCTATCTCATCCCCTAAATAATTTCAGTTAGAGCTTGAATGAGGTTTGCTACCTGACCATCAGAATTGGCAGTCCCCTGATTGTTGTTGGGATATTGGGGGTATCATGCTGCTGATGAGAAGGGCCGGCTGCTCGACTCTCATCCTGATCTAGTGATAGACTACGAGCTGCCCTGGAGATACTAACAGCTCGAGCTGTTTTAGCCGCTCAAGAAGCATTGCCCTTAAGTTGAGAAAAACTATTTATCGAAGAGATATCTTGAGTCCATGATGTTAGATGTATGCCCTGAAAGCCAAGTTGGCTTGACACATTATAATTTTTAGGAGCATTGTACTTAATTTTTCTTATTAATAAAAGGATATTAGTTTCATTCATATTGATGTTTCTATGAATCGTCCATGGAGTTAATGGACAACACATATTCTTAAGAGTTGAGAATCTGATGCATGTGTCTTTATAGATTAACTCCTAAAAGCTCTCGATTGTTGGAATATCACAAGGACGGTGATTGATCCATTAAAATTGATGCACATATCACTTCCCTTTCTGGAAAGATAAGTTTCTGACCTACAGTGTGGTGACACTGGAGTGAGAGTACAGGTAGTTGATAGAGATCAACGGTACTGAGCATGACCAAGTACAGGAAGTTATACGGATGACTACTCACTCGTCAATAACTTCCTGATGCTGTAGTCATGTGACTAGTTCTTTGACCTAGAGTGTCTAAGCTACTCACAATAAAGTTGCTGTAGTTTGATAGCACAATCACATGGTTCCTATCCATTCGGGACCTTGCAGTATTCGTTGGTTGCAGTAAGTTTATTGTAGGCGTAGGGTGTTCACTTGTAGGGATCTATCAGCCTTAGTAGTAAGGTATAATCCTATGCAACTTAATGTGACTAAGTCTAGAAGTCTATGGCCATAGCAAGGTGATAATGAAAAGATGTTTTCATTAGTATCATAATTGGACTTGAGTCGATTAAGTTAAGCATATGACTGATGGGTTTGACGAGTATCCGTAACCAACATCATGTTAGAATTTTTGATAGAGGAACCGAATCACATGGTAACTACACCTAGGGGTTCCAATCTTATTCTACTCGGTTGCCACTGCATACTACTAGGTGCCACTGGTGGATTGTGAGAGCCCATTAGGATCATTTTTGGATCGATGATCTTGATTAAGGTTGAGCTGAAATTGTTTCAGTCCATCAAAAGGAGTTTCAATAATGTATAATGAAGATTATAGCATGTCTCATTACTAGACAGGATAGGACCTGAAGGGTCACGCACATTAGGAGCTTAAGTAACCAATCAGCAAATCAAAATATTGATAAAATTGACGATTTTAATACATTTGGACCTAATTGTAAAGGTTAAAATTAATATTTGACCTAATTGTAAATATTATAATTAATAAATTATGGATTAATTATTAATTAAATTAAATTAGATTTAATTTAATTGAGTTAGACTCAGTTAATTGATCCTAATTGAGTTGGGTCAATATCCTTTTCGAAATGGTTCGATCGAATTTAAAATCGGCTTCAATTTGACTGTCAAATCACTTTATTTGGACCTATGACCTATGAGTTCCACTGGACTGGGACTCTCTCTCCTTATTTCTCTCCTCTCCACATGCCAAGCTAGTGGGCCCATTTTTGGCCCATGGTTTTATGCAGCAAATAGGTTGGTGCAAAAATTAAAAGGGGCGCACAATGAGATTGGTGTGAAAGATAAAAGAGGAGGAAGAGTCCTCTTCTACTCCTCTTAAAACTTAAACTAATTTGGATTGGATTAATGTTGTTTTGGCATGGAGAATTGGAGAGTTTTACCTTGAAAAATTAATAGGGAGAGAGGGGTGGCCGATGCATAAGCTTCTCTTTTTGTGCGTGAACTTTTCTCTTGGCCAACCAAACACTAAAGATTCTCTCTTGGTGTTTTATTTTCTTCTTCCTTGTGAGGCATAGATCTTCCCTTCAATAATCAGGAGAGGTGTTTTTCATAAGAGGAAGAAGATAACAAGAGGTCCAAAGTCTTGCATAGTCTGATTTGCAAGATAGAAGCCAGAAGTTGGTTTAGTTGCAGATCGGCATGATTTTTAAAGCAGTTGATTTATCGAAAAAGGAGAGGTTGCAAGGATCTAGCAGTTTGGTGCTCTCTATGACTCAGTTACGAGAGCTCTATGTAGATACCAGCAGAGGCCGGACGATTGCGTAGCTCCGATAGAATCTCGGTTCAGAAGCAGATCGACATATTTTTCAGAGCAGCCAGGATAACGATCTAGGTAAGTTTTTTAAGCTTAAAATAATTTTATTTCAGATCTGATATTTTTTTCATATATTTCAGCATGTTAAAAATTTATGATAAATAAATTAGATTTATTTATGAATTGGATAATTAGATATAAATTAGTTTTTATATCTACTTCCATTGCGATAGGTTGTTGATGCTTGATCGATTGCGATATACTGTTCCTGGGAGAACTCCAAAACTTGAAGCATTAGGGGTTCAAGAGGTACGATGATTCGAACGAGTACAGCGTGTATCCATAGCATAGAATTTTTTTGCAATATTGGACATCCTCATGGATCGAGTTTGAACCATTACAACCTATTTCATCAAAAAGAGTTAGATTCAACAAAATTTAATTTACTTAGTTACCGATAATTTGAAATCATCCAATCATATCCTTACTAATTCCACCCTTCTCACTAACTATTCTAAGCTATAGGATCTTTGAACCATGCTCTGATACTACTAAATCTATCACGTCCTGGCTTGAGGTCCAAACCAAGTATATGATAGATGGCCACATCTTCTTAGGATCTGATCTCATCAGAGATCCAAGGTGTCTTTACAATAATAGAATTATTCATCAAGATTGATAAGAAATGAAATTCAACTAAAAATCTAAATTAAAATATAAACTAAGAAAATGACATCTAAACCCTAAGCTCTTCACTGACTAGTCCCAATACCTAAATGATCTTCTGAATTTATAACAAAAATATAATAAACATGGTTACAGGCTCATTAAGTTATCATAATCTCTAATTTATGCAACATATAATTTAATAATTATTTATAAAATATAAGCCAATTTGACATATTAAATCAATCAATATAAATTTTCAATTATGCCTATTTGAATATAATATATTTTCAAAAAGCAACCATAGATGGCCATTCACTTCCACTTCACTCTCCTAGTCCCTTTAACTACGGTCACAATCTATTTATGGCTAGTTCCAAAAGAGGCTAGATCTTAACTGCACAAATCACTTGTCGGTCATGTACTAGTGATCGTCCCACTAGAGGCCTAGAAGGATACTAGTTCTAATATTACACGAGAAAACATGCATTTTGAACATGTGCCAGTGATCACCCCACCTGACTAGGTTTGGAAGGAAACTAGCTCTCGACTACACATACTATCTATCAATCATGTACCAATGATCGCCCCACTAGAGATCCAGAAGGAATCTAGAATTATTATTGTATTTACAATTAGTTATGTATTTTACAACTTATTTTAAGGTATGCATGTTCATCATTTTATAAAATACATAATATAAATATAATACAATAATAATTTATTCTTTTAAACATATCATGCTTGGTAAGTATACTAGAGATCAAGATAACTTATTAAAAATAATTCTACCAATATTTTACAAATTCGAATCCTAGATCCAGTGGTCTTCTACAGACGGAGGTGATGAAGACTCTTATAAAATAAATTAATTTAATAATTAACCTTAAAAAAAAAAACTAGAATGATGAGAAATACCCTCGGTCAGGTCTAGGTCTGAGTTTGATCTAAGGTTTAGCTTACATAACTAATTGAGTCCAATTTATAAAAATCTAATTAAATTATCGAATGGTCAAATTAAAGCCCAACAGATCTTCAGGTTGATATCTTATCCAATTTTATTTATTTATTTATTTATTTCCTCTCTCCTTTATATTCTCTCTCTTCTCTCTTCCTTCTTTTTTTCTTTCAATATTTTTTTCTTTTCATTTACTCAGCCCGAACATGCCTCCCATGGTTCCAAAAAATCTAGAAAGAAGGAAAAGGGGATGGTGGTCTGTCCTAGGGGCAGCTATGGAGAGGAGAGAGATCAAGACACCATAGCCAGTGTCGGTTAAAGGTGGTGGTTCGACAATCCATAGGCGAGCCAAGAGGGAGAAAGAAAAGGAACGGGGCTCTGTCCTTTGTTGCAATGGCAGCAATGCCTTGGTCAAGGAGAAATAGAGTGAGGAGGAGGAGAGCTTACCGGTGAGATAGCGACGGTGCGAACGCAGCTGGCAGCGATGATTTCTGGCAATGATAGAGGCCGAAAGGCTTTCAAATTTTTGGACCAAAGAGAGCAGAGAGAAGGAAAGAGATGGGTCTTTGGATGGTGGTGTTTGGCTTCGATGGTCTGAAGGTTGTCGGAGATGGGAAGAGGGCGGCGGAGGCTCGGTTTTGATTCGATGGGAAGCAATGTGGGAGGTTTAAAGAGAGAGTTCAGAAGGGATAAACTCGGCTCAATAGCGGATAAGTCCGGCCATTCGTCAGTCCAATCAATTTTCACTGGTCTTCCGACTGTTCTTTACCTATCCACGGATCTGCTGATCATCATGGTGGTTTCAAGGCCCAAACAAGTAGAGGATAAAATCTTATGTTTTACTTTTACTTTTTTTTTTTGAAATTCTATGCTGAAGTTGGCAAGGCTTTCCAACTTCAATCCAAGATTGGCCCAGATGGGCCGGGCTTCACACCCTCTCATCTCACATCTTAACCAAGAAAAGTCTCAAGCAAGATAATAAACATCTATCAATAACCTAAAATCTGACCGAGATCTCTTTTTCAGTTTACTGTTGGAAATGGATGCAGGATAAAAATGGGTTTGCGTATATACGGATACAATCAAATCCAACCTGAAACCGAGTTGCTGAGACACTTCTAACAGAAAAGAGTACGGCGCACCGGAGAATCCAAGTCCGGTTGGCCAAGAAAGCTCTGTTCCAAGCTCTGTGATCGTATATACAAACTTGCTGGCCAAATTTTGGCGACGTTCAATATATATATATTTTTTGAGTAAATTCAAGATAAACGATAAATGTTATAGAAAATCAAACCTCAGACCTCTTTCACGAGGAAAAAGCTAAATAACGGAAACAAGCCCACATCTTGAGCCCAAGCCTTCCATGGGCCGTCCCTGTTCCTAACTCGGGGTTGTTAAAGCCTATACTAACTGACTTGAGTTTTTAATGAAAGAAGACCATGATTTGATGGTGGACCCTGCCAACCAGACCCAATTTCCGAGGCACCATATTAGCTAACATATATAATTTTTTTATAGAGAAAAGGACGAGGGGGAGGTGGACGAACCCCCTCGGTGTAGCTCCCCGCTCGGGTCTTAACCCGTTAGATCTTCATTCGATTCGGACCGTAAATTTTTCGCATGCCCTTCCCACCAACTAGGTGAGTATGTCAGTCTAATCTCACCAGGGCACCGGAGTTTCGGCCGCTCAGCCATCCAATCACGTGTCCCAGAATTAATCTAAAATTTAATCGAGTCACCCGCGACATCATTTCTCGAACCCGTGATCAATGAATTATATACAAGCGCTAAGCTGTACCTTAACCAACTACATTACCACCGTAATTATAGCTAACAATCTTTTGCTTTCAGTTTCTTGATAGTTTAAGAAGAACTATCATGTTTCTACATTTGATATTAAATTTCTTTTCTTTTTTTTCAATTTTGATTAAGGATTAAAGTGTTTTTTTTTTTTTTTAACATTAAAGGAGGCTGTATGCCTTCCAGTTTTATTTATTGCCGTGAGTAAGGCAAAGCAAAGGGCCAAGGTCAATAACAGCCTATCATAGAGGAGAACCGCCGTTTTGAATAGGGGATAAGGAAGGCAATAAAATGATAGCAAAAGACCAAGAGGTTATAAAAATTAGGAAGGCAACAACTCACGATAATAAAGTAAACGACCTTGGCACTACGTAACTTTTTTTTTTTTTGCTTTGTTTTATTGTTCATCTTTTCAAGTTGTTAGAAACAATATAAATGAAAAAAAGCAGGGATGCTTCACTGCATGTAATAGACTCCCAATAAATGTTAGGCAAAGATCCCTCGACTTGAAGGCTATGTAGTCATTGTTTTAGGAGGTCTTGTTAAGAAATAACCATCATGCCCTTTCTCCCAGCATACCCTTCAATAAAAAAAAAAAAAAAAAAGAAAAAGAAAAAAAAAAAAGAAAAGAAAAGTTTCTTACCGAAAAAACGAAAAACGTGCAGTAGTGTTTGATAGCATGATAGGATAAGGTTGTTAGATCCATGGAAACAATCATTTCTCAAAGAAACTCATAATTTAATCAAAATCGGATAAATATCTCCCGCAGCCTAAATCCATGATCATCCTGAATGCAAAATTTTATCGGTCCCACAATATATTTTGTCTTGATGGTATGATATATAGTTATTATCATCACAAATGCGTTAAAATATTTGCTCGTCGCATGTAAGTTTTTTATCCTTCGAAGCGATCGATGCAGTTAGGTTTAGAAGGAAGAAGATGGTACGAGACGGTTCCATCTTACGTGCACCCAATTGAAAACTCGTGGATTCGAGTGTTGGCAAAAGCGAGTACAATACGATATCATGCTTAACAATAATATATCCATTAACAAGGAGGAGGTGCCAGCTTTTCTTCCGATGACGCTTGGTCGATGGAGACAACATACCAACCAATACCTCCCATCAAACGAAAACATTTGAAATCGAATCAAGGGAAAGTCCATAGCGAGAGGGGCCTCAACTACTGCTGTCACCCAATAAAAGATCGAACCGAACCAATTTGGATTTGGCCCACCACATGTCAAGACTAAGCGAGCTTCCGACTGATTAGCGAGAGACTCGGACGTCCGTTCCTCCACCTGCACATTCTCCGACGACCTTTCCACCCTTTGATGTCCTCCCGGAGGATTTCGGCTAATTAAAGCCTACGGAAAACCTTGTCCGTTCTTTTAGTTGGCAAGCATTTCTGGGGGTATTCGGGCCCCTCCATTTCTTTCGTCCCCTTTCGAATTGAAATGAAGCCATCGAAGGCGCTCTGAGTAGGTAGGAAGATTAGTATATAATCGAATCTTCATTGCTTGCTAAAGCAAGGTAACCGCTAATTTACACAAATCGCCGACGCCGCACTCTAAACAACGTTCAAAGCTTGATGCGCAAGTCACCCACCACGATGGGCAAATTATACACCATAGAACCTTTGCTTCTTGCATGCACCAGGTGCATGGAATGAGATGATTCCCAGCATGATTGTGGTCCTTTGGAGAAGCCAGTCACGATGCATCCATTAAAGCAGCATGGTAAGAGTTACATGTAATTGGATAAATAAATTGAAACTCTTCCTATTCTTTTTCCTTTTTAACAAATTATATATTTATTGTTAAATTAATTAATAGCAACAGATTAAAAGATAGATACTGCATGTATATTCTTCTGCATATATAATATGTTATATCAAAATTATATTTATAAAATTTGAAAAATAATTAAAAAAATAATTTTTTATGGTACGTGTGATAAAATATTTCTGGTATGGTAAATTAAAATTTAGGAAATAAATAGAGGTTTGGAATTCTAGCCTGGAAAGCATATAAAGCAACTATCTTAAAGGAGATTCGGCTTCTTTCTCGTGCAAAGAATAATTGGACCTCGGTCTCTCCTCTAAAGTATAACTTGGAAGTCGACATCCCAACGTCTATCGATGGCACGATCTAGATCGGACGCCGATCAATTCATCTTCGGTCCCGAAGATCAAATAAAAAATAAAAATCGAGGAAGTGGGATTTTTAGAAAAAATTGAGAAAGAAAGAAAGAGGGAGAAGTTTTTTTCATGAATTTTTTGACCAGAGATAGGAGTATTTTATAGGCTCAAAATCCTAAGGAAAGACCCGAAAATACCCCTTCAATTAGTTGTTTAAGCATTAAAAGAAATAAATCAAAAAAAAAAAAGGAATGACCATTTGTGCTGGCAGAACAGTCATGTGTGGGGCTCGCAGAACACTGGCATTTGTGCGGGCATTGGGTCTGCACAATAACGTTGGGAGGAGTTTTGAAACTCCCCAAACATCAAAAAAAAAAAAATAATAATAATAATAATAATATTTAAATTTAGTAAATAATTCAATAATAAAAGTTTTAAACTTTTACTTGCTTAGTACAAGTACCTTCTAGATTTGAACTTGTATTTAATATTGAAATATGCATAATATTAAGACGAACTGATCAACTATAGGATAGCATTATTTAGGTCATGCACTTATCTTAATTTTTATAAGAGTAACTAGGGATTTATCCTAGTCCAGTGGCATCACGACTACTCTCACTAAGATAGATCCTTCAAAAATACGTACAACGAAATCGTATCTCGCTAAACTCACAGCTTTAAATTTATTAAGAGCTATACTTAATCAACTATCATAATAGAGTACTGTACTATAGGGACATGGTAAATACATACTCCAAAACAGTGCTCCCAGACATCATCTCAGAAGTTGTTTTTCTTTGAACCTTAACCATGGGATTGCCATGATAGTAACGATCTACTTTGGTGACTAATATACAGGCTTAAGTCCCATCCCCTCGATGTTTCAAATATCGCAGTCATTGAAAGGCCTTTGATCAAAAATCTGTCAAGTTATTTTTTGATCTTATAAATTGTAATGATATCACTTCTTTTATTTTATTCTTACAACTTTATACCTGATAAAGATATGATTGTTCATCTTTTTATTCATTACATGTTGATTTAATAGATCCATTAGAGCTCTACAACCTAAATTTAAAGAAGATTTTAAATTTTTTGGTAAAAAGATTTTTATATCATTTTTTAAATCTTTTAGTCACTGTACTTCAGTACATACAGTATCCAGAATAGTTAATTTAAATATTAGTGTACTTCTAGTAATTATTATTTGTTTACAAGAGCCTCAAGATACTGCAACTTCTCCCAGCAAGAAGAGGTACCCAATGGTGAACTTAACATCTAAGTTATCTGTTATCCAATTAACATTACTATAACCCTCAGGTACTTCTGAATAACTTGAGTATACTAGAAAGTAATCTAAGGTTTCTTAAGATACCTAAAAATTCTTTCTAGAGCTTTTCAATGTTCTTTACCAGGATTACTTGTTTATCTACTCAGTCTGCCTACTGTATAAGCTATATCCGGACAGGTTTTATTTGAAATATATAATAAAAATTCTATCCTCTATAAATATTCTAATTAATTAATATGTGCTGCCGCCAAGATCGTCGTGGCCCGTAGCTGCTGTTGGCACTGGAGATGCGCTCTCCCTGCCGTCCGGCCATCCTCAGCTCCCGGACCCCCGCGCTGGGTGCGGTCGTCTTGTCGCCCGACGGTCCTCCGCTCCTAAACCTGCGAGACAGGGGTTAGAGACTCGGGCCGGGATTTTCGGTGGGGGCACTCCAACGATCAAGTCAGTGATGATCTAGGGGAACAGATCCTCCTGGTCGGGCCCCTCTTAATGGACTCCGCTCTAGGAGGAGTGGAAAATGTGTGTGAAGGTGAAAACGTTGCAGGGAGAGAGTGATAGCGGGGACAGAGGGGTGCCCTGTTCCTCCGCCTCTCCTTGTATCCCTCGTTTTCCATTAACTGTGGTGGTCGTGGCGCTTTGCCCTCTTGGTCGGGCTTGCGCTTGTGCTCGTGGTGGTGGTGGTTCCATGCCCCTCTTGCTGGTGGGGGATGCACTCCTTTTTTTTCTCTCTCTGGCTTGTGTTTTTTTGCCTGTGTTTTGGAGTTGTTGTGCTACCTCCGAATTTATTGCAAACTAGGTTACCGTTGGGCGCTTATCTCGGGATCCTTGCCGGGTTGTCAGGCGCATGCAGCGGTGTCCCGAGGAGTCTTTCCTGATTCGAGATAAGGAGAGTTGTCAGGCGCTCCGACACTCCTCTTGGTTGCCTCATTCCGGGAAACTTGGCAGTACCTCGAATGGCGGGCCACCGCCCGCGAGATTCGAATCTCCCGGTTGGCTTCCTTTCTTGAGTGATTTGAGTGGTTGGTGAGGAGTGTGGCATCTCGATCAACGTGCTGTTTGCCTTTCTGGTGTAACTGGCGGTCATAGGTGGTCAGTACGGTCTGGTAGGTGCTCCAATACGGTCCTCGGGCGGCTTGCCGACATTCTGGGCTGGCGATGACCTCGTCCGAGCTGGGGCTGAGCTGGTATGGCAGGGCTCACTCCGATCTAAGTGCTCCGAGCTTGCGGGGGCGTCTCGGTGGAGGAGGGCAGCGAGTGGGCCCGGTCCGGAGGGCGCGCGCTTGGAGAGGCTCCACATCGATGGGTGAGCGCTGAGCTCGACCTCGACCGCAGGGCACTAGCCTCCGAAAGTCTTGCTCTGAAGGGTGGAAGGCGGACCCGGTCCAGAGGGTGCGCGCTCGGAGAGGCTTCACATCGGCGGGTGAGCGCTGAGCTTGACCTCGACCACAGGGCACTAGCCTCCGAGGTTCTCGCTCTGGAGGGCGAAAGGCAGACCCGATCCAGAGGGCGCGCGCTCGGAGAGGCTCCACATCGACGGGTGAGCGCTGAGCTCGACCTCGATCGCAGGGCACTAGCCTCCGAGGGTCTAGCTTCGGAGGGCGGAAGGTGGACCCGGTCCAGAGGGCACACGCTCGGAGAGGCTCCACATCGATGGGTGAGCGCTGAGCTCGACCTCGACCGCAGGGCACTAGCCTCTGAGGGTCATGCTCTGGAGGGCAGAAGGCGGCTCTGACCTAGGCGTCCTGAGCTTGCGTGCACGACCTGGTGGAGGACTGAGCTCGGCTTGTTGTCCCGAGGAAGCTCAGCTCAGCTTGGTAGTGGGGTTTGAGCTGGAGAATTGATGTTGCACCTTTTCTTGTTGTGGCGCCTACCGGTTCCTCCACGTCAGCGATCTCACCACATCATTTGCCCCCCACTCCCGAGGCCCGTTAGTGTGCGGCGCTCGGGTCGAAGGGAGTAATTGCATCGCTGACGTGGAAAGGCGAAAATCTGGCATGATGATGGCCATGATTGATGGCGCTTCGGGGACCGGCCCTGCGGACCAATGCGGGGATGCCATGTGGCCACATCCGAGGAGCAGTTAATGTTGGCGCAGAATGCAGAGTGGCCGGGATGCCATTCTCACCGATGGGTGGTACGTGGCGTAGATCCATTGGCGGAGGAGGGGTTGGATCGGTACGAATCCCTCGGGTCATTTCGAAATGAAAGGAGGGCCTTACCCGAACCATCTATTCTTTTTGAATTCTCCGTGCCTGCTGCTGCCATGCCCAAGCTTCTTCCTGCTTCCTCCCAGTTGCCCAGAGTTTTCTAAGGCACCAGGTCAGTTTCTTCTTCCTCCTTCCCTGTTAGAATAGGGTTTTTCCTTCGGGTCTGGGGTCCTTTTCAGGTTGAGTCTCCTCTTCGGTATTCTACTTTGTGTCCTTCCTTTCCTTCGTCCTTGAGGATGTCCCATTTTGGTCCGGACTTCCGCTCCTCCACTGATCAGGGTGAAGCCGGTCCTTCCGAGTGGAGGTTGGCGTCTTCCTCTTCTTCCTCCAGCGGGGAGGAAGATGTAGCTCGCTTCGAGCTCAGTAAGAGGCGTCATCCTGGTCCGGTTCTCATCAGGGAACCGAGATCCAGTCCTTCTCTCCCTCCTTCTTCTGCTCCTGTTTCTGAGTCTGTCTGGCCTGCGGGTCCTGATGGGGTCGCCTCGACAATCACCGCCGGGGAGCTCAGGACTGTCCGGGATGTCTACAGCATCCCACATTCTATTCGGCTTATGATCCCTCGTCCGGGGGAACGAGTCACTTAGAGTGGCCCGGGCCGTCTTGCCTTCTATGAGGGGACCTTCTCTGGAGGCCTCCGGTTTCCTTTCTATCCTTTCTTCCTGTCCGTCTTGGACAATTATCGTCCAGTTCCCACGCAGCTAGTGCCAAATGCTATTAGGGTTATCTTTTCCTTCATTGTGCTTTGTCACCTCCACGGGTTCGTTGCTCGATTTTCCTTGTTCAGGGCTTTCTTTGCCCTGAAGTGCCACCCAACCGAGGATGGGTGGTGGTCCTTGTCCTCCCGCCCGAAGGGCATCAAGTTTGAGCTTCCTCTTCCATCAGGGGATGGAAGAGCAAGTTTTTCTTCGTTAAGGTCGAGGGGGTCGACTGGGTTTGGAGCGATCCGAACAAGTCCCCCAACCGAAACTCTGTGGTCGATGTGGCTGACCGGGATGATTACGAGCAGCTCCGCACCGCCCATATTCCTCCTCTCGAGGTCCTGTTGTCTGAGCAGAACCTCGCCGACTCCTGGATCGACCCAATGAATGGGTTGGGTGAGTTCGACCTGAACTTTTCCTTTCCTTTACTCTTGTACTCCTTGCATTGTTTCCCACAGGCTCTGATTGTTGTGTAATTTGCATGCAGGGATGATCTTCTCCGAGAATGACCTTCTGGCCATCACCAAGAAGAGGTCGCCGACCGGGCTGGCCGGGGAGCCTGCACCGAGGCGGGCTAGGAGTGAGAGTGCTTCTGCGGTCGCTCCAACAGTAGTGATCGGTCTGAGCTCGACTGCTCCAGGTGGTCCGAGTTCAGAGGTGTCTCGTGCTGCTCCTGTGCCGGTGGAGAGGGCAGCTTCTGTGGCACCGAGGCCAGCCCAGCAGGCCCCCGCTGCAGAGCCTGAGGTAGTCGTCCGAGCGAGGGCTGCAACTGTTGTTGTTGCACCCTGCCATCCTCCGGGTCCGCCCGTCGCTGATGTCAGGGGTGAGGAGATCCGGGCTGTGACCGGGGCCACGAAGGAGGTGCCGCCTGCATCGGCACCAGCTTCTCAGCCTCCCCTACGGGATCCTTCAGCCAGCAGGGCAAGGCCACCCGCTCACGGAGAGAGCAGGAGGGAGGAGGCGCGGTGCCATCTCCCTTTCAGGATGGGGCCGGAAAGTTCATTTCTCCGGAGTCTCGAGCTAGCTGAACGCATGATGGATTTCTCTATCCATGTATACGACCGGCAAGAGATGGTTGGGATGCGGCTGACTGATGTTATCAGTGCCATCTTTCCCCAGCTGTACTCGGTGAGCTATCCCCCTCTTTCTTTTATTCTTCTTCTTTCTCTTTTTCTCTTTCTTTCTTTCTTTGTTTTTTTTTCAGGCTGACCTTGTTTCATGGTGCAGATCGGTGCCGAGGCCCTCTTCATCAAGGGCCACTACCAGAGCTGGGAGCGTCTCGAGGGGCAACAGGTCACCGAGATCGAGTCTTTAAAGACCGACCTGAAGGAGAAGGTTGGGGCAAATGGGGTCCTTGAATTGAGGATCAAGAACCTCGAGAAATAGCTCGCCACTCTAAGGTGCGAGCGAAAAAGCTTCTGGAGGCCCGCGACATGGAGCGGAGCCATTCAAAGAAGGCCATTGAAGATCTCTCCTCCGTGGAGAAAAAGCTGAACTAGTACAGTGCCGAAGTCGATCAGCACAAAAAGGCCACAAGGGCTGCCCAGGCGAAGCTGGCTGCAGGGAGAGATCTACTGGCCATAGCTAAGAAGGCGGTGGAGGTGGCGGCCAACTCGACGGAGGTAGCCAGACTGGAGGCCGTCGAGTCGAGGAGGGTGGCGGCTGAGGCCACGAGGGGTGCTGAGGACGCTATTGCCAGATTCAAGGCTTCGGAGGAGTTCGTCGCTGAAATCCAGCGGATGGCATCGGACTCCTTCTATAAGGGTTTCATGTACCTGCATGGCCGGGTCGAGGGGCTTATTTCTGATAAGAATCGTAGCTGCCTCAGGTATCCTTTGACCTCGGAGGCGGAGGCTAACGAGGAGGTCGTTGCAGGAGTCGCGGGCTCAGAGCCTTTGATGCCAGCCGAGGGTGATCCTTCCGAGGTTAGGGCAGCTCATCCGGAGACTTCTGAGGGTGGGAGCTCTCGGCCTTAGGATCTAGCAGAGAAGCCGGCCGGTGCGAAGTGACCCTTTTCTTCCTTGCTTTGTTTTGTACTTTTGTTTCTTGTACTTTGTCAGTTTCACCCGGCATGTCGGGGGCTTAGAAAATACTTGTAACTTGTGTTTAATCAATGAAGCTTGAGCTTTTTGGTCATCTGTTTTCTTTGCCTAGTTCTTCCATTTTTTCTCTCTTTCTTTCACTCCCTTTCTTCTTTTCTCTTCTTCTTCTTCTTTTTTTGCATGGGGAGATTAAAGAGAAGGGCTTCACCTTGCTTGGGGTGAAGTTGTGACACTTGAGAGCTGCTGGGCTCAAAGGTGTTATTGACTGAGAGCCATGTGGCTCGGAGGTCCCTTGGCCAGAGATCTGATCTCTGGTCTTGGGTTGGTGTCCCAGAGCTAGGCTCGGGGACGTTGATGACTGAGAGCTGCGTGGCTCAAAGTTTTCTTGGCTGGATATCTGAGCTCCGATTTTGAGTGGGCGTCCTGGAGCTGGGCTCGGGGATGTAGATGACTGAGAGCTGCGTGGCTCGACGTTCTCTTGGTCGGAGATCTGAGCTCCGGTCTTGAGTTGACATTCTAGAGCTGGGCTCGGGAACGTTGATGACTGAGAGATGCGTGGCTCGAAGTTCTCTTAGCCGGAGATCTGAGCTCTGGTCTTGAGTGGGTGTCCTGGAGCTAGGCTCAGGTTCGTAGATGACTGAGAGTTGCGTGGCTTGAAGTTCTTTTGGCCTGAGATCTGAGCTCCGGTCTTGAGTTGGCATCCTGGAGTTGGGCTCGAGGAAGTAGATGATTGAGAGCTGCGTGGCTCGGAGTTCTCTTGGCCGGAGATCTGAGCTCCGGTCTTGAGTTGGCATCCTGGAGTTGGGCTCGGGGACGTAGATGACTGAGAGCTGTGTGGCTTGAAGTTCTCTTGGCTGGAGATCTGAGCTCCGGTCTTGAGTTTGGAAGGTGGTAGCTTCGATGCTGTACTTCCCTCTCATTCCCTTTCTTTCCTTCCCCTCTCACCTTTTTGATGAGCGGGGAGATTATAGATGAGGGTGCTTGCCGTGTTCCTCTCTTGTTCTCTTTCTTTCCTTCCCCTCTATTTTTTCCTTTTCTCTCTCTTTTTTTTTTTTAGAATGGGGAGATCAGAGAAGAGGATGCTTGCAGTGCCCCCCTTTTGTTCTCTTTCTTTCCTTCCCCTCTCGTCTTCTTTTCGAGTAGGGAGATCAGAGAAGGGGGGTTGCCGGGCTCCCCCCTTTGTTCTCTTTCTTTCCTTCCCCTCTCGTCTTCTTTTCGAGTGGGGAGATCAGAGAAGGGGGTTACCGAGCTTGATTGCCTTGGAGCTAGGCTCGAGGCCTTCTTGGACATGGAGCTAGGCTCAGGCCCAGGGGTTTCCTGAGGTCTTGGCTCAGGTCTTTGGCACCTTGGAGCTAGGCTCGAGGCGTTGATGGGAGCTACGTGGCCCCATGATCTCTTGGCATCTCAGAGCTGGGCTCGAAGATGTTTGAGATGGAGAGCGGCTTGGCTCGAAGTTTTCTTGGCCAGAGATCTGAGCTCCGATCTTGAGCCGGCGTCCTGGAGCTGGGCTCGGGGACGTTGTTGGCTGGGAGCTGCTTGGCTCAAAGGTCTTTTAGCCGGAGATCGGAGCTTCGGTCTTGAGTTGGTTTCCTGGAGCTGGGCTCGGGGATGCTTGGAATTCGGAGCTACATGACTCGAAGTTCTCTTGACATCCTGGAGCTGGGCTCGAGGATGCTTGGAGTTGGGAGCTATGTCACTTGAAGATCCTCTGACGTCCTGGAGCTGGGCTCGGGGATGCTTGGAATTGGAAGCTATGTGGCTTGAAGTTCTCTTGATGTCCTGGAGCTGGGCTCGGGGATGCTTGAAGTTGGGAGCTACATGACTCGAAGATCCTCTGACATCCTGGAGCTGGGCTCGGGGATGCTTGGAATTGGGAGCTACGTGGCTCGAAGTTCTCTTGACATCCTAGAGCTGGGCTCGGGGATGCTTGGAATTGGGAGCTACGTGGCTCGAAGATTCTTTGATGTCCTGGAGCTGGGCTTGGGGATACTTGGAATTGAGAGCTACGTGGCTCGAAAATCCTTTGATGGAATTGGGAGCTACGTGGCTCGAAGATCCTTTGACATCCTGGAGCTGGGCTCGGGGACGCTTGGAATTGGGAGCTACGTGGCTCGAAGATCCTTTGACATCCTGGAGCTGGGCTCGGGGATGCTTGAAATTGGGAGCTATGTGGCTCGAAGATCCTCTGACGTCCTGGAGCTGGGCTCGGGGACGCTGTCGATTCTTTCTTGCAAGACATGCGGATACCCATGCAAGGAAAAAATCGTTATCACGATTGTTGGTAAGGGGACTTACTTTGTTGGGGGCGTCTTCGTAGGCCGTAGGCCCTCCTCCTTCGAGGGAGCCTGACGCCATCGAGATCTTCGAGGCAACAGATCCCTCGTGATGGAACTTCGGTTGCCTCGTGGGGGCCTTCCCATGGTGGTTCACGATCATCGTCCCGACGACCGTGACATCTTTATTTACCTTCCTCCTTCGCTTTCTTCTCCCCTCATGGCAGGGAGATGACTCTCGGGGCCCCCTGTCCCCTGAGCCTTCTTAGACGCATGCGCGATTCTCCAGGCGATCACACCCGTCGGTTTCACGATGGGGTAGCTGTCGACGGTTGAAGCTGACGGGAGAGCGGCGAGCGCTTGGGGCCCCGCTCGAGGTCTGCCCCCCGCAAACCTTTGGAGGTGGGCCTCCTTGATGAGCTTCTCGATCTCCTGCTTGCGGTTGTGACATCTTTCGATGTCGTGGCTGTAACCGCGGTGGGGGTGATGATGCTCCGCCTCACCACGACCGGTGAAGGGCTTCACCGGTGGTGGGTGTTGTAGTCCGATGGCTCGCCAGTTGAGCCTCGCATACTGATGAACCGACGGGAGAACTCCGCTAGCTTGTGCTCATGCTTCTCAAGGCACGCTTTCGCTGTGTGCCTGATGGTTTCGTCAGCAGGTCCCCCTGCCGAAGGAGACAGGGAAGGTGACATCCTGGAGAAGCCTGGAGAAGATCGCCGATCTGTTGGCCTTTATAGCTCGTGTCGTCACCGTTCTTCCGCGGTATGTTGACCTGTGAGGAGGTGGAGGACTTAGTCACGCCCGTCCTGCCCCCTACCTGGCGCGCCAATCTGTTGCCGCCAAGATCGTCATGGCCCGTAGCTACTGTCGGCACTGGAGATGCGCTCTCCCTACCGCCCGGCCATCCTCGGCTCCTGGACCCCCGTGCTGGGTGCGGTCGCCTTGCCGCCCGGCGGTTCTCCGCTCCTGAACCTGCGAGACAGGGGTTAGAGACCCGGGCCGGGGTTTCTGGCATGGGCACTCCGATGATCAAGTCAGTGACGATCCAGGAGAATAGATCCTCCTAGTCGGGCCCCTCTTGATGGACTCCGCTCTAGGAGGAGTGGAAAATGTGTGTGAAGGTGAAAACGTTGCAGGGAGAGAGTGATAGCGGGGACAGAGGGGTGCCCTGTTCCTCCGCCTCTCCTTGTATCCCTCGTTTTCCTTCAACTGTGGTGGTCATGGCGCTTTGCCCTCTTGGTCGGGCTTGCACTTGTGCTCGTGGTAGTGGTGGTGCCATGCCCCTCTTGCTGGTGGGGGTTGCACTCATTCTCCTTTTTTTTTCTCTCTTGCTTGTATTTTTTTGCATGTGTCTTGAAGTTGTTATGTTACCTCCGAGTTTATTGCAAACTAGGTTACCGTTGGGTGCTTATCTCGGGATCCCCGCCGGGCTGTCAGGCGCATGCGGCGGTGTCCCGAGGAGTCTTTCCTGATTTGTGATAAGAGGAGTTGTCAGGCGCTCCGGCACTCCTCTTGGTTGCCTCATTTCAGGAAACTTGGCAGTACCTCGAATGGCGGGCCGTCGCCCGCGGGATTCGAATCTCCCGGTTGGCTTCCTTTCTTCGACGATCTGAGTGGTTGGTGAGGAGTGTGGCATCTCGATCAACGTGCTGCTTGCCTTTCAGGTGTAACTGGCGATCGCAGGTGGTCAGTACGGTATGGTAAGTGCTCCAGTACGGTCCTCAGCGGCTCGCTGGCATTCTGGGCTGGCGATGACCTCGTCCGAGCTAGGGTTGAGCTAGTACGGTAGGTTTCGCTCCGATCTAAGCGCTCCGAGCTTGCGGGGGCGTCTCGGTGGAGGAGGGCAGAGAGTGGGCCCGGTCCGGAGGGCGTGCGCTCGGAGAGGCTCGACATTGGTTGCTGAGTGATTTTGCTCGACCTCGACCGCAGGGCACTAACCTCCGAGGGTCTCGCTCCGGAGGGCAGGAGGCGGACCCGGTCCAGAGGGCGCGCGCTCGAGGAGGCTCCACATCGACGGGTGAGCGCTAAGCTTGACCTCGACCGCAGGGCACTAGCCTCAAAGGGTCTCGCTCCAGAGGGCGGAATGCGGACCCGGTCCAGAGGGTGCGCGCTCGGAGAGGCTCCACATCAGCGGGTGAGCGCTGAGCTCAACCTCGACCACAGGGCACTAGCCTCCGAAGGTTTCGCTCTGGAGGGCGGAAGGCGGACCCGGTCCAGAGGGCACGCGCTCGGAGAGGCTCCACATCGGCGGGTGAGCGCTGAGCTCGACCTCGACCGCAGGGCACTAGCCTCCGAGGGTCTCACTCCAGAGGGTGGAAGGCAGACCCGGTCCAGAGGGCGCGCGCTCGGAGAGGCTCCACATCGACAGGTGAGCGTTGAGCTCGACCTCGACCGCACGACACTAGCCTCCGAGGGTCTCGCTCTGGAGGGCGGAAGGCGGCTCCGACCTAGGCGTCCCGAGCTTGCAGGCACGACCTGGCGGAGGACTGAGCTCGGCTTGTTATCCCGAGAAAGCTCAGCTCAGCTCGATAGTGGGGTTCGAGCTGGAGAATTGATGTGGCGTCTTTTCTTGATGTGGCGCCTGCCGGTTCCTCCACGTTAGCGATCTCACCACATCAATATGTTCTCTTAAATTTTTAATTAAGTGAAAACTATGATCATAAGGGATAGAGATAGGATTTAAATCAGAATATTCAAGTTTTTTAAATATCTTTTCTATTGAATATACTAGACTTATTGCTATTCCACTATCTACATACAAGCATAATAATATTATAAAATATATATCCTATCTTTTATAATATACATATTTATCATATTTATTTATTTTAAAATTATATTTTAAGATCATTTCATCAAACTTAATATGTCATTACCTAGGAGCTTTTTTTAAACCATAAAGTGAATTAATTAGTCTGCTTACCTTTTATTCTTGTCCTTTTACTTCAAATCTTTGAGGTTGGTTTATGTAGATTTTTTTTTTTTAATTCTTTATCTAAGAATGCAGTTTTTACATATATTTAATGTATTATTAATTTATGAATTGAGACTAAAGTTACTAAAGTTTTTAGAATAGTTATCCTAACTACATGTACATTGGTGTCAAAGTAATCTATGTCTTTCTTTTGGTTAAACTCTTCTACTACTAACCTAGTTTTATTTTTTCTATTATTCTATCCGACCTTAATTTTCTTTTAAAAATCTAATTTATTTTTATAGATTTGTTTCTTGGAGATAAATCAGTTAAAATCTAAGTTTTAATTTTAAAGATTAATTGAATTTTACTATGCTTCTTTCCAATATGATGATTCTGATGATGACATCACCACATCATGTGTAGAAGGTTCATCGCTAAGAATGTGAAGAAATCTTTTTCGATTTTTTTTTTTTTTACTTCTTCTTAATTCAGGTTCAATTTCTAGTTCCGGTTCTATAACTCTAGAGGAAGATGGTTAATATTCTAGGGATTTAGAAATTTTAGTCTTAAAAGAAAATATATTCTCGAAGAAAGAGACATCTCTAGCTTCTAAGATTGATTTGTCTGCTATATTACTAATCTTTAATTTTATTACTAAGAATCTATAGGCATTGTTATTTTAGGCATAGCCTATAAATGCAACATCTACAATCTTAGATCCTAATTTTCTTTTTTTGGATCCAAGGATATTAACCTTAGCTAGACACTTCCTTACTTTGAGGTAATCTAAGTTAGGAGTCATCTGTTTTCAAAGTTCAAAAGGAGCCTTACCTTTATAAAATCTGAAAATGATTGAAAATTAATTTTTTATGGTATATGTGTTATAGAATATTTTTGGTGTGATAAAATAAAATTCAGAAAACAAATAGAGGTTTGGAATCCTGGCTTGGGAGGTGGACAAAACCACTATCCTCAAGGAGATTCAACCCTCTTTTCATGCGAAGAACAACCGGATCTCACTCTCTCCTCCAAGATACAACTCGAAAGCCAATACTTCAACATCCATCGGTGGCACGATCTTGATCGGACACCGATTAATCCAAAGATCGAATAAAGAATAAAAATTGCAAAGAATAAAAATCGAGGAAGGGAAAGAATTTTAGAAAATTTTGAGAAAGGAAGAAAGAGGGAGATTTTTTTTTTTTTTTTATGGATTTTTTTGGTCAGGAACAGGAGCGGCCCAAAATCCCAAGAAAAAACCTGAAAATACTCGTTTAATCAGTCATTTAAGTATTTAAAAAATAAACTAAAAAAAAAAAAAGGAACGGTCGTCCGTGCCGGTAGAATGGTCGTGCATGGAGCTCGTGAACGCTTGCGTTCGCGGAGGCATTGGATCTGCGCACGAACATTGGGAGGAGTCTTGAAACTCCCCAAATATCAACATAATCGTACCTTTGCATTGGTAAAGAAATTCTATAGGTCGGTTTGTTGGTGATTTGGCGTCTGGTATCGATGGCCACGACGGAGAACTAGTACCATGAGTGGGGAGTGGACTGATAATAAGAAGCAACGCTCTAAAATTATTGGTGGTTGGATGCCAGTGATTTTTCTTTATTCATGATCTTAATAAATTTCCATGACTAGAAGCCAGATCTACTATATAGGGTGTTTTTTTTTTATAGATGATCGGTGCAAAAGAAATGTATGAACATTGCTATATATCTCCAACATTTTCCCGTACATAGCAGGCTATTAATTTTTCGAGGGCATACGGATAGAGTTAGACATTATGAATTGGATAGATCGAACCAGTAAAATTATAAAAAATATATACACATATAATTTTTTTAAAAATTTTGAATGGAGAATTTATAAAGGGTTATGTGTACGAAGAAGGATGGATAGAGTTATACATGATGAATTGGACAGGTTGTATCAGTAAAATTATAAAAATTATATATATATATATATATACTCGATAGTACAAAGCAAATTGCATTTCAGCGGTCAAATGTAATGGTGATGCCACGACCCTCGTGGTCTCCAAGTTACGACATGAGGCCACGAATACGTTATCGATGACATCCTCGATTATTAAAAGTAATGATCACGGCATCACCACCATCAGTAGCCATCCATCGAGGTAGTTGGACGGTCACCGCTGATATTATCCCATCCCGTGTTACCCTGGAATTAAGCTTCGACGCCGTCCCGCGAATTCGAGAAACAAACGAAACATGGTTCCGTTGATATTCGTGGCAACATCTAGTCCGTTCGATGTGGCTTACACACGTACGTACGTACGGACGCTTGTTGGATGGTTTTGTCAAGGGTGACGTGATCGACGCGCACGCTGGTGCATGAGCTAACGTGGGTGTATTTAACTTGCCGGCTGGCTCTAGAAGCAATTTGGGGTCTTCTCTCCTTGGCTTATCAGGCATTTTTCCACGGTCCAACTCCACGACCCGTGAGCACCGCCTCATCCACCATCTTCCTGTCAAGCAACTTGCAGGAGATGAACGAACGGTCTTCTTCAAGAGTGAAGAAAAGGCATTCATTCAGCGCAACTCCATTCTCTGGCGAGAGCACCCGGCCCCCATCGCGATCGGAGATTGGGGTGCAGCACACGATGATCTCATGGATGACAAAGCAGGCCTCCTACTCCTTGGACCA
This sequence comes from Areca catechu, assembly GCA_021397845.1. Lineage (NCBI taxonomy): Eukaryota > Viridiplantae > Streptophyta > Magnoliopsida > Arecales > Arecaceae > Areca > Areca catechu. Next base: position 41,160,836 of record CM038039.1, read on the forward strand.
TGGGTTTGGATCATATATTTATTTATTTTCCATGATGGAATTAATGATCCATAATCATTACAACATATTTTGCATGGATCTCAAAATATCTAAACTTTTTTTTACCCATCCATTTACATAAATCTCAAAATAATTATGATTTAATTCCACGGTGAATTTGTGCAAAAGGAAACGAATATTTCTTTCGTGCAAAAAATACAACCCTCGTCCATGCACCATCCACCATCCTATCGATTAATTATTGCACGATAAACAACCAGAACGATGGTGCGGCAAAGTAAATTATTATTTCTATTTTAATTGACTAACAAAAATAAACACGAAATTTTAAACATATATGTATCATCGCTTGATATAGTTCGGATCGATTTGAGATACCGTGATATCCATGGAGATATGTATACCATGATCCCTTTCATAGCCTTGCAATTTTTTCGAGAATGCTCGATTTGTAAGCATAAGAACCCTATCACAATTATTCACATATTAACAAATATATATATATATATATATATATATATTTAAATTATTTATATATATATATATATTGGTAAATCGGAGCATTTAACGAAGAGATATAGTATGGATACATCTAAGAAAATCAGAAAGAACAATGTCCCTAAAAAATTCGAGGCATCTCCTAGACGGGTCTACAAAACTTCTGTCGAATGGTCGACAACAAAGGAAACGGCCCAATCAACCGCAGAGTTAGCCTCTCGATACACATACCTAACTATAAAAGCAGAGTAACCCTGTAAAAAAATAGCAATATCCCGGAAAAGAAGATGCGTCAGCTTGATCCTCAACGCCTCTTGAATCTAGGAAATAACAATAGCCAAATCATCCTCGATAACGAGGTGCTCCGCCTGTAAAATCTTCCAAGCATATAAAATATCACTCTACGCACCCCAGAGCTCCACCGCTGGAACGGTCAATGCAAAAAGATAGCACCCTTCCGCAGTCGCAAGATGAAGGCCCGAACCATGAATAATGAAGCTGGCCCCATTATGATCATTCATGACACTCCCATCAATATTGGCTGCGTAGAACCTCAAAGGTAGGAGCTCCCAGGAAATGAAAATCCGGCGAGATGCTCAAAGAGCAGAACAAAAGCCCTAGGTCTCCGAGGTAACTGCAATCGACAACAGAAACTCCTATGCATGGACCCGAGCTCTTTCCAGGACTACTCTGGCCAAAGGTCTCATAGAATAAAAAGCAAAAGCATTCCTGGTGAGCCATATGTGCTATGCTATGTAGGCCAATATAGTACAAAAAGGATGACCAGTAGTCGGCCGAATAAGATGCATAAAGGTATCAACATGATCAACAACCTGCATAAAACGGATATCGAAGCCAGCCAGCCTCCAGACCAGACAAGCTCGCAGGCATAAAAAAAGAACATGCTTCAGAGTCTTGCCTTCCTTCCCGGGCATATAAAAGGCACATGCAACCCTCTAGAGATAAGAAATGATCTGGTAGGTAGCCATTTTTGAGCCATTTTTCATAGAAATAAGCTCGCTCTTGGATGGACCCTCAACTTCCAAATCCAGTCGATATCAAGACTCCTCCGAGAAACCTGACAAAATAGAGGATACAAGTCCGACATAAACTACTCTGGGAAGAGATGAGAATCTCTACGCTCTCACATCACCACAGGCATGAACACGCAGAGATCAATAGATAAGACCCGCGCTTCTAGAATATCTCCAAAAATATGAGCAACCAACACCGGATTTCACCGTGTGCCATCCATAATGAATAAATCAGATATAGTAAGAGATTCGGGAATATCAATGGAAATGAAAGTCGGTCATCGGGCCAAAAAAAGATCTACAATCCAAAGATCGGACATAAAGCTGATAGATCAACCGTCGCCCAAATATATTTTTAAATAAATTTGCTAGATCATACATAAAGCTGATGGATCAAACAAAGCATAATTATGTATTTTTAACTAAATATAAATACAAAATCTAAAATTGAGCACAATTTTATAATAGTGACATATCTTTTATTGAAGCGAGCTCTCGCGCCAGTACCAAATTAGGAGTTTTTGTTTGTAATAAATTATTTTTTTTTTGCTAATATGTAAAGAAGGTTTGCATGCAATTTATTCACCGGGAAGAAATTCAAATTTATAATATGATTGTTCCCATGACTTACAAGGTTGAGGCAAAAAATGGTCTCATATCTTTCATCCCGTGGCTAATGTTAATCATTTTTTGAAAGTTAGACATAATTTAGACCGTCTCATCACGTTTTTGAATATTATATCCTTGAAATTAGAATAATAATATCTTCTAAACCAATTATAAAGTTATAATAATTCTCTTTCAATGAAATTGGCTTGATGATTTAATTTTCTATTCCTTTTTTTGATAAACAATTTTCTACTACTCTTATTTTCCACACCGAAGCTTGTACACGTGCAGCTAATTCTATACTTCGGTTTTTTGTGCCCTTGACCATTGATGGAGGCAATTGGGGTGGCATCAACCATGGAACGGTTGTGGGGCTCATGGCTAGTACACACTAATAATTATTTTAATTAAATATACAAGTTAATTATATTCTTGAATCATCATGAGGATTATTCCTTGCATTTTTGGGTTGAATAAGTTGAATTGTCTCACGTCGAGCATTTTAATATATATTAGTCGAAGGTTTAACTAATTTTGATTAATAACCCACCTACATTGTTTCATGATCTCATAAGAAGGAATTTTCTAGAAACTACTAGACTATTTTTATTTTTATTTATTCTTTTATTTTATTTTATTCATTTTTTTGGTTGTGGGGGGGGCAAGCAATGAACAAAACAAGTTCTTCGTACTGCAAAATAGCATCAAATAACTTTACCAATGAAGGGCTTGCCAACTATTTGACCTGCATAGCCTTTTAGTTCTTATGCGATCCAAGAATCTATATCATTTAGCAGCACCTTACCATTCTTCAAACTCAAATATAGTGCGTACTTCTATACTTGATTGAAATTTTTTATAATCGACTATATAAGGATATATAATGCATAAATTTATGGTAGCAAGGAGGTTGTGAAATCAGGAACATTAGTATCAATACTTGCTTAGGCCATCATATATAGTGCAACTATATTAAACATAAATAATTCGTCTTAATTAAATGTCATCAAACGGTATGATGGTTATACTTGTATGAATACTTGGTTCCTATGCTTTCTATCCAAGTGCAATTGTCATCTTAACAATGTCAAAGGCCCCCTTGTCATATTATTATATGTATTCATATTAGAAATTTGAATAACAATAACTATTAATACTATTATATGTCTATTATGTCCTTTATAATATATACCGACCAATAAAGGATGGGATAGGGGAAGACAAATAGTTGCCATGATTTCCATTACAACGGCAGAAGGGCTCAATTATTCAGGGATATTTTCGTTTGTGAAATGGAACTCTTCCAATCCCCCACCTGTTGGAGCAAATCCGCTCCATGAAATGCCCAGAATTTTTCTTGATGCCGTCATTGCAGAAAGAAAATATTCATCAAGGAAGAGATGGGATGCGCCATCCGCTCCCATCGTGGAGACGAGCCCCTATGGGATTGCACATACGAGAAAGAATCAGGAAGAAGAGAGGCTAGAATTTTTTTGGAGGAGAAAAGGATCGCGTCTACTCTTCTTTTTTTTCCAACGTTTCCGTCATTCTTTATATATAAAACAAACATAATCCTAGCTCACAACCGATCTAATCCTAAAAAACTCTTTCCTCTGAGTCACTCAAGAAAATCCAAACCCGAGTTCATGTACATCCATGTCTCACTTCTCTGAACCTCAGACTCAGAATATCTCTGAAACACCTCCAGAAAATTCCTGGAATACATCCAGGACCCGCTTGAGACACGCCTCCAAGTTCCAGGGATCGCTTCCAGCATTCCTATCATGATCTCCTAAATCTTTTCAAAATTTGAAAGCACCATGCAAATTCCTACACCACCCAGTACCCACCCACCACCAAAAAAAAAAAAAAAAAAAAAAAAATTCAAAATGGAACAAAAAATTTAGAGTGCTGATAAGCAGTCCTGAGCTGTATTGCCACCAAGGAGCTCGTGTAGTTAACAGGAATCAGGATCATGCCTCTCAAATCATAAAAAAAACCTATGGGATCCCAACGCCTGCAATGAAACACGACACGACACGTCATCCCATTTTATTTGCTGTCCGTACCAACACGGCGAATCTTCAACCAATACGCAGAATCCCTGACGTCACCGAGGCGGACGGGTTCCGCGCCACCAAGGGGATGACGCGCTTCCACGTCATTGCCTCCTGAGTCTTGACGGCGATGTCCGCATAGTTAGACGAGCGCATCGGGGGGTAACTGCCGTTGATGTCTTGCTTGGGGCCGCATGAAGTCGCCCATGCGGTAATTTAACATTTATATATGCCCTCTCTCTCCCCATCCCCAAACACTTGCGCTCTCTCTCTCTCTCTCTCTCTCTCTCTCTCTCTCGGCATTCTCTTTCTAAATGCAGCAAGCGATCCCGTACGGCAGCGGCCGGACGTGGTTTTCTCCGATGGCGGAGAGCAACGGCATCGTCGACGCGACGGACAACGAACGCCCGCCCCTCGACGGGCCGTCGACGTCGTCGGACGGCGGCGGGAGGATGAGGAGGCTGGTGGCGGAGAACCCGGTGCTGGTGGTCGGGCGGCAGGATTGCTGCTTGTGTCACGTGGTGCAGAGGCTGCTGCAAGGACTGGGAGTCAACCCGACGGTGTGCGAGGTGGCTGAAGACGCCGAGTCGGCTCTGGTAGAGGAGCTGGCGGAGATCGCCGGCGGAGGTGGCGGTGGGGTTCAACAACAGGTGCTTTTTCCAGCGGTGTTCATCGGGGGAAGGCTCGTAGGGGGGCTTGATCGCCTCATGGCCGTCCACATCTCCGGCGACCTCGTGCCAATCTTAAAGGAAGCCGGAGCCCTCTGGCTCTAAATTTCTCTCTTTTTAAAAGTACTTAATTTTATTTTTTTTCACCCCCCTTTTAATTTCATTTTTGATTTTAGTTTCGGAGTGGAGTATGGATCCATTTTTTTTTTTTGCTAAACAAAAAGGTATGGTTCCATTTTTACAATGGCTTTTTCATCATATATATATATATATATATATATATATATATATATATATATATATATATATATATATATATATATATATATATACTGTAGTTTGACGAGTAGACGGTAGGGTGGCCTCGGGTTGGTTGGTTATTTTTTTGGTTAAACGAAAAAAATGGGGGGGTGGGGGAGGAGTTAGACCCCTCGGGTTGGTTGGTTTGACGACCAAAGCTTAAACCGAGGGCAACCAGGTGAGTTGGTGGTGAGGAAACGACGATGTCTATTAGGTTTAATTAACTATATCCAGTCACGTGTTGCCCACACAATAGAAATAACAAATTAGTAGAGGATTCTAACTCGTGATCTTTAGCAAATGCGAGCTTTGATGTCACGATGATTAACTGATAGATGTCAAAAACTTGGGCTAAGAGCCAACAAAAATCAACATATATTATACATAGAGACTATAATAATCATTGAAGAAGGTTAGCCTCACCTTCTATCCATCATGAATTCGAGACATGATTCTCGCGAGTAACTCGATTAAATCTAAAAATTTTTCTAGGACACATGATCGCGGTGGCAAGAGAGTGCACTACTTCAACATTTTAGTGGTATCAGGCTACTGACGTACTCATCGATGATGATGAGAAGGGTACGTGAAAAAATTACGATCCGAATCAAATATAGCATGACGGGATTGGAATCCAGTGAAAATAGCTACACCGGAATTTATCCTTCTGTCTCCTTTTGTTAAAAAAAAAAAAAAAAAAAAAAAAAAAAAAAAAAAAAAAAAAAAAGAGAAGAAGGAGGAACCTTTGTAAATCACTAAATTTTATGAATAAAATAATATAGAATAATAAATTGGTGACCTCTACCTCTTACACTTGTCTACTTCAAATAAGCCCGACATTCACAGGCTGGCATGCTATCGAAAAAGTATAAAAACTAGCCATGCCCGATATATCTTGGAAACTCGCTCCATCTTGTTAGAAGGTAACTTGGCCACTGCATATGATTATTTGGATTGAGGTACAGCACAAAGATACCGGCGCCCCCTTGCACTTATAGAATATTTGGCAGATGGCGAGAGTTGGGACATCATTCCTTGCTCAACATGTAAGGCAAATAGCTAGGATAGCCGATTTGATAGCATTCTATATTGCCAACCACTTTGATGGCATGATATGGACCGATTTTATGAGCATTTTAATTGAAAAGACAGGTCAACGGATAATTGAGCACATCTCAACTCATATAGTATACAAGCAGAATGAAAATAAAATTATTTTATAGAGAAAATAAATTTGAACAAATTATAGAACATAAAAAAAAAAGTTAATCAAGTAATATAAAAATAAGAGAAAAAGAAAGTATACAAGATACATATGATTCGGCCTATCGATCATTGGCTTATGTTCACGAGCAAGATCTCCTTGACAATTCTTTATTAAACAACGATATAAAATCGCTAAGGCGGTAGCCCGGTTGGTATAAACTTAGCCTCATCTCCCACCGATCACGGGTTCGAGGCATGATCCTCGCGGGTGACTCGATTAAATCCAGGAATTTTCTAGGGCATGTGATCGGGATGATGAGAGAGCGCACTACTCCGGCATTTTAGTCGGGATGATGAGAGAGCGCACTACTCCGGCATTTTAGTGGTGTCAGGCTGACGTACTCACCGGTGGTGAGAAGGGTCCCAGTAGGGGTAGCTAAACCGGAATTTATCTCCCTCTCCTTTTCTTTACCAAAAAAACAACGATATAAAAAGTACAAAAATTGGAGAAGAAAATACAAGAAACTCTCTTTACAAGGCTTTTCATAATGAAAGAGCTCTTTGGATTCTCTCTCTCAAGCTTGGGGCATCCCAAAATCACTCTCTCAATCTCTATTTAAAAAGAGATCAAACAGAGTTCCAAACAACATTAAAAAATGATTTTCAACCAAAGTCGAAGACGACGAGAAACCATGATAGGATTCTAAAATAGAGTCATATTATAACTCTATTTAACAAAACTAAAAATCCAAACTAAAAAGACTTTTGCAGCTCCATGCATGAATGTCACATTATTTGAAAAAATAAGGATGGACAATGTGCTTCAACATCATTAATTCTTCCACTTGAAGAAATGTGCTGAACTCCAAAGAGCATCATCCCTGAAGGCCTTGCCAACCTTCACTCCTCATGTTGCTCTAAAATTGAAAGAAGCTTTATTCCAATTTAACTTTTTTAAAGTATATCAACATAAATGCTGGATTTGCATCGGTATAAATCTTCAACAGTATGACTAGACCATCATCCATCATATCTCTTACAAAGTGGTAGCAATGTCAATATGCTTCGTTCGAAAATAAAACACCAGATTTTTTACCAAAGGCAACACATTTTAATTATCACGATTCATCCTCATCACATTCTGCTTCACCTTAAATTTTTCAAGAAATCTCTTAAGCTAGATTGCTTTTTTACATGCATGTACCGCTGTAATGTACTCTGCCTCTTTCATTGATAGTGTCACGATTGGTTGAAGCTTAAATTTTCAGCCTATAGAACGGCTGGTCATGGAGAACACATAGCCTGTGATAGATCTCCTCCTGTCTCGATCTGCTGCAAAATCAGAATTTACATATTTAATGCACTCCAAATCCACAGAACCATAATAGAGTGAATAATCTGACATCCCTCAAAGATATCAGAAGATCCACTTTATTACTTTCCAATAGTCACTACCTGGATTTGCCATATATCAGTTCACAACTCCCACACTTGTACAATGTCGGATCTTGTGCATACCATGGCAAACATAAGAATCCCTAGTACTGATAAATATGATACCCGGGCCATGTCGGATCTTGTGCATACCATGGCAAATATAAGAATCCCTAGTACTGATAAATATGATACCCGGGCCATGTCAGTTTTTTTTGCTTTCCATGCTGGATGATTGTTCGATCAATAGTTTTAAAATGAATAGGAAATATGATAGAAACCGGCTTTGCATTTTATATATTGAAAAAATGCAGAACCTTCTCTATATATCTCTTTTATGAAAGCCAGACCTTTCTATTCTTCCTCTCCTATAGCATCTTCATCTCGAATATTTAGTTTACAGCTTCTAAGTCCTTCATCTCGAACTCTCCAGCTAATTAGTTTTTAGATTTGATATCCAATTTGTTATTCCCAACAAACATAATATCATCGACATACAATAGCAAGATACAGAAGCTTCTATCATTGTAACCACAGAAATATGCACAAGGATCTGCCTTCAATTGATCAAATCCCAAACTCACAATGAAGGAATCAAATCACTTGTATCAACATCTCGGCTCCTGTTTGAAACTGTACAATGATTTGTTCAGTCGATAAACCAACTGCTCCTTGCCTTTTTTTACAAAACTTTCAAGTTATGCCATATAAATCTCCTACTCCAGGTCACCATGCAAGAATACTATCTTTACATCCATTTGCTCGAGTTTCAAATCCATAACTATCAAGATCACCAAGACAACCCGAATAGTAGTTAAACAAATCACTGATAAGAAGATCTCATCAAAGTCAATTCTTGGCTTCTGAGCATAACTCTTCATCATCAAACATGCTTTGAGCCTCTTCATATTTCTATCTATATCTTTTTTCACCACCGATATCTGATAGGACTCCTTTCCTTCGATAGAATTGTAAGTTTCTAAGTATTGTTCTTCCAAAATGACTCAATCTTCTTCTCCATAGCACAATACCACTTTCTAGCATCGGTGAACTCACAAGTCTCCCTATATGAAGTCGGCTCATCCTCCTCCACTAAAGTAATATAAGTGTAAACATGGTTAGCAAAAGGAATGGAAAAAGTAACATAGTCATCATACCTCGCGGGAGGTCTAATGACCCTCCTAGGCTTCTTGGACTCTATTGATGGTTCTTCTGATGAAAAAGCATCTTCACATGATTGTAGAAACTCCGCACCCAGTTCGTCATCAACTACCTAGTCATCTACTTGTGTTTGCCTTGTTTGCATCTCATTGCATGCATCAAAGAACTCAATAGGAATAACGGCTTCATCATCTTATTTATATTTGATGCCTTGAAAGGATTCTTCATTAAAAATGACATCTCAACTAACAATAATGTCGATCCCACAATCGATACCCCTTTACTCCTTTAGCAGAGTCTAAAAAGATATACCTTTAAGAGTTCTTGTCCAATTTTATCGCTTCTTTTTTGGAATTTATACATAAGCATTACATCCAAAGACACGGAGATAGAAATAATTTATTAGTTTGCTTCTCCAAATTTTTTCTGAAATTTTTAATCCAAATGATTCTGTCGATGCTCGATTGATCAAGTAACAGACCATGTTCATAGCCTCTACCCAAAATCTCTTATCAAGTTTTGCCGAACTTAATATACTTTAGACTCTCTCCATAAGTATTCTATTTAACCTCTCTGTCATACCATTTTATTGTGGTACATCAAAAATTGTGAGGTACCATCAATTCCATGCTTGCCATAAAATTTTTTAAATTTTTTGGAGCAATATTTTCCTCCATTATCAGAATAGAGGCATTTGATTTTCAAATTCTTTTCAGTTTCTACCAGAGCCTTAAATTTCTTGAAGGTCTCAAAGACATCAGACTTTTGCATTAGAATATATATCCAAGCCTTCCGAAAATAGTTATCAATGAAGGAAACAAAGTAGGAACACCTACCAAATGATATATCAGGCAACTCTCAAGTATTTGAATGAATTAACTCAAAAAAAATTTTACCTCGCTATCGTGATGAAAAAAAGAAAGCCTTTTTTGCTTATCATAGATGCAATCTTCATAAAATTTCAATGGCACTAACTTGTATCCTAGAAGAAGCTCTTTATTTGATAATACTTGTAGACTGTGCTTGCTCATATATCCCAAATGACGATGCCAAACCGTCGAAGATACCATCTTCACACTTGCTACTATTGCTTCTCCCACTTGAGTCTCGCTCACCAATTTATAAAGACCACCTATAAGCTATTTCTTCATCACTACCAAATATCCTTAGCATATCTTCGATTGATCTTTCTCTCCAACAAACTTCAAGCCTTGCTTACAAAAACTTTAAAGTGATAGTATACTCTTGTGAAGTTCAGAAACATACCGAATATTAAAAACCGTCCAAACTATATCATCAAACATCTTGATCCGAATATCTCTCACTCTAACTCCATCATCCTATGATTCGTATATATGAAACTACTTCTTAAAAGGAGTCATGTGAAAAGATGCTCCCGAATCTAAAATCTAGTGATCTACAAGTTCATATTTCTCCAATGCTATCAATGCATCCCCGTCTTTCGAAGTAGTCGAACTAACTTCACCTTTTGCTACATTGTCTTCGAAGTTTTTCGATTCAAATTTTGTATCAATTCCTTTAACCCGATAATCTTTTTTCACTTGTCCTGGTTTTTTACAATTAAAATATTTTACCTTCTTCTTATCTTTGGATTTAGACCTTGCCTTCTCTCGATTACCACATTCTCTCTCAATAGGTCTTCCCTATGCTATCATGGCCTTCCTCGAAGAGCTTCTTTGACTAGATTTTCACCTCATCTCCTTTGTTAGCAATGATGTAACAACTGACTCCATCTTGAGAGTTTCAACGTGATTCAAATTCATGATGAGATTATCCTAAGATTCTGGTATAGAATAAAGTAGAATGCTAGCTTTTTCTTCTTTTTGATCCTTACATCATGACTGTAAGCTTGCTCACAATGGAATTGAATATATCCAAGTGCTCTTGAACTAATACCCCATCATTCATCTTCAGATTATATAATTACTGTCTCAAATAAATTTTATTTATCAAAGACTTCCCCTCATAGAGGTTCTTCAATTTTTTTCAAATCTTGTTTACAGTAGTCTTGACTTCGATATTAAATAATATTGAATCATCTTATATCAAATAGAGGTTTGCTATTGCCAGTTCATCTTTCTTCTCATATTGCACCTCCGACATTTATTGTGATTTGTATTCTTTTCCTTGCAAAATAAATTTATAGTCATCCTTAATCAATACTGCCTGCATCTTCATCTTTAAAAGTATAAAGTTTGATCCATTAAATCTCGATATCTTATATTTTATTGTTGTTAACTTGCCTACCATTGTTTTAAATTAAACTGACTATAAAAGGATCTCCCTACTCTGATACCAAACTAAAAGGATAGGCCAAGGGATAATCGAGCACCCCTCAACCCATATGGCACACAAGCACAGTGAAAATAAGATTTTTTTGTAGAAAAAATAAATTGAATAAATCGTAGAACACAAAAGAAAGATAATCAAGCAATATAAAATAAGAAAAAAAAGTACATCGGATATACGTGCTTCGGCCTGTCAATCATTAGCCTACATCCACGGACAATACCTCATCGATGATTCTTTATTAAATCACGAACAAAAGTTGAAGAAGAAAATACAAGAAACTCTCTCTACAAGATTTCTCATAATAAAAGTCCTTTTTGGATCCTCTCTCTCTCAAGCTTGGGGCATCCTAAAATCATGCTTTCGGTCTCTGTTTAAAAAGAGGCCAAATACAATTACAAAACAGCATCAAAAAATGATTCTTAAATGAAGTAGAATACCACAAAAAACTACCGTAGGACTCTAAAATAAAGTCTCGTTAGAACTCTGTTTAACAAAGCTAAAAATCTAAACTACAAAGACTTCCGCGGCTCCACAGGTGAATATCCCGTCATTTGGAAAAATAATGATGGACCACGGGCTTCAATATCATTGCAAATAACTCTTAAAAATATTGTATTTTTTTATTTCGTCGAATGCATTCATAAGAGAATGGTATGAATCGCCCGCTTCATCATAAAAGAAAAAAAAAGTATCAAAAACAACTTTCTAAGGCACGTGGAGCAGTCCAGGAGTAGAAGGAGACAGGCCAAGAGTAGAAGGGAACAAACGCTTGTTAGATGTGGCATTGCCTTCACCCATGCCCTAATTACTTGCTTAAATCAAGAAACAATATGAAGTAACCATTGTCATCCTAAAGTTTTTAATCTCCCATCTGCTAGCTATTTCATAAGTTTATCGATTCAGGGTGCACTCGGTTCATGACAGAAATTAAAATAGAAACCAGAATAGCTATATTCTCCAACAGATTTCTTCATGATTATAATTGGAATCAAAATGAGATTAAAATATTATGATCGAATCAAGGATTGAGTTTTAGAGGACGGGACATTCCCATTTTTTCTTAGAATTGTTAAAAAAACAATTTTTTTTAACCAAATAACTAAGATAAAAATCAATCATTCTCATTCCCATTCCATAACCAAATATGCTCCGACGAGTCGATGAACATGGAAAAAATTAAAAAGAAGAAAACAAAAAGAAAAATGGAATTTCAACACCTAATCGGTGGCCTTCTAATAAATAAGGTCTATCGTAACATATTTATCAAAAATAAAATAGAAATCATTCAATATGGAAAGAAGCTTCTTATTGATCATGAGTGATTTGGCACAGCTGGTGAAGCTGGTGCAACATACATGATGATGTTATGATGCGGAGCATCAATCATGACAAACATGCAATGGAGCTTTGTTTTCTGGTACCAGAGTGAGAAGGGCTTCAAGTCTTCTTCTTCTTGATAATTAGTCCCGACAAAGTTAACCATGCATATATTTACCTTTTCTGTACATTGTTGGGCTTGGTTTCACGGATCCCTCAATGTTTGTTTTATAAACAGACTTGGGACTGTACGTAAATTGACAACCGATCTAGCAATGTATCTCAACCTTTTAAGCTACACGAAAAAAGAACAAAAGAAAAAAAGGGGGGATATTGTGACATGTACTACAATTACCAAAATCATAGCCATATATATATACAGTATTTTTTTTTCAACTATTTAGATTTCGCTTTACAAATTTCCATTTTATGAACTATTCCAATCAGTGTAATTACCGGTACCGAGTATCGAGGAGACATCTTTCAAGTTACTATTTCACTATCTCTTCCAAATCTAAAAATCAAGATGTCAATAGAGATAGGTTACCAATTCATACATTAATTTAACATCCGGTAACTAAAAAGGTTGAGAAGTATGAGTTTCGTATATTAATAATTTAGAATATTATATTTGTCAATAACCAAATTTTTATTCTATATATATTAATATCTGGATGGAATGTCAACCAAGATGAAGACCACATGAGTCATGCCAAGTGCTATGGCGAATCTCCTATATACGGACGGATTCTTCACCTAGACTTTACTCCAGATATGAAAGAGTCAGTTCATGAGATTCATCTAAAATTATGCATTATTATTATTTAAAAAAAAAAAGAAGATCACAAAATATTATTCTTTTGTAAAAACTGAGATTTTTCTCCAAGCTTGGTAAACATGGGACTCAAATACCATCCAACCGCACTAAGTTGCTACTGCTTTGACCGAGCCAGCAACAAACAAAGTCCTTGTTGTTTAACGAACCAGATCCAAGAAGGAAGCCAAAGGAAAACGAATCACGGAACCTTAATTGAATCATACCGACCAGTGGTGATGGTTTCTATATTTACTTGATCTGATTTAACTATTAGAGGTGCTCCTTATGCACATGAGACTAACTTAAATAGAGACAGAGTGGATCTTTGCATTCAACCCCGAAAACTTTTTTACTTCGGAGGGGAAAAAAACCTCCAAAGAAAAATATCAGAAATCGGAACACTAACATTTTTTGTCCAAAATGTCACCTGTCTACACCGTAATTCTAAAAGCAAAAACGGGGATAGTTCTTTGAGCAAAAACAAAGACATTGTTTAGCAAATGCACATGGTTCATGGTTGTCAATCCCCTTGAAAACCAAGCACCAGAATCCAAAAGTTCATTTGTCTCTAGGAGAAGGTTCGACGCCGAAATTGAATTTTCCGTGCAAGAACAAACTAGGTAACTAACGGCGACGGGATCTCGTCAACGACGAGCAACGATCGCACCATATACCGAGGCATCGGTTCAAAGAATAAACGCGTTCGAGCGAGTCACGAGGCATGAAAAAAGTGGAACGGTACCCACCTTGGAAGAATAAACGCGTTCAACAAATCTTGGAAGTCTAGACTTCAATCAATATAAAAAACATGTGGTCGACTTGGACTTCTAGAACGACCAAATAGTGGATGCATGGCTAAACCCCAATAGGAGGGGAAAAAAAACAAAAAAAAAGAGAAACGGAAACTTGTAGTAGAGGGCTGGTTCATCTTGGAAGTCCAAAGCAGAGGTCGTTAACAAAGACTACAGGAAATTGGATCTAGGAATTGCAGACAACAAAAAATATGAGCAAGTATGGAAGGACATGGAAGAGGCCGGACAGATACTTTGCTACGCCTTCATGGCTATCTCTTAATCCAGATCATATTGTGAGCCACTTGAGGATTGCCTCTGATCATGTACCCATTCTCCTTTCCATGACTGTTCCCCCTCTAGACCGAAGCATTTCAGATTCGAAAAGTTTTGGCTTTCCTATCCAAAGACCAAACAGATAGCCAGGGAAGTCTGGAGAATGCCTGTTCGAGGGATGCGGCTTACAGGATTTCTAGAAGATTGGAGCTCTTGAGGAGAAGCCTCCTCTGGTGGAATAAGGTGGAAGTTGGCAATCTTCTGAACCAAATCAAGAAGGCTGAAGCTTTTATTCATGCTCTGCAGATCAAGGAAGATGCCCAAGGCTATCTATCTGATGACGACCTTCATGCTCTTCGTATTGCTCTTGCTAGCCATCATATCCTTTTTCAGAATCAGGAAGTCCTCTGGAGACAAAAATTCAGGGTTCAGTGGCTGCGGGAGGGAGACAGGAATACCCGATTTTTTCATCATGCCACTGTCATTAAGAGACATACCAACACAATCTGGGCTCTTTATTCCGACCAGGAGGGCTGGATGGAGGATGCAGCTGATATTTGGAAGGAATTCCTCCGGTACTTCACGACCAGGTGGACTGTTCCTATTCCTACTACTCCTTATATTTCTTCTGTTCCTCCCCAGACTTCAGTCACTACTCTTCAGAATTATGTACTCCTGAATTAGGTAACTGAAGACGAAGTCAAATCTACTCTGTGGTCCTTGGCGGAGGAGAAAGCTCCTGGTCCTGATGGCTTCCCTTCCTTTTTCTTTCGGTCATTCTGGGAGATTCTGAGGGTTGACATGGTTGCTGCGGTTTAACTCTTTTTCAATTCGGCCATCATGCCTCCTAACTGGAAGCATATTTATATAGCACTTATTCCGAAGCGCCAAGATCCATCTTTGCCTTCACATTATAGGCCCATCAGTCTTTGCAATACTCTTTACAAAGTTTGTGCTAAACTTTTAGAGAACAGGATGAGGCTAATTCTTCCGGAGCTTATTAGTCATGAACAAGGAGCTTTCATTGGAGGTCGCAATATCATTGACAATATTCTAATTGCTCAGGAATTTATGAGCGATCTTCATCGAGCTTCTCGGCGGCATAGTCTGATGATTATTAAGCTGGACATGGAAAGGGCCTATGATTGTGTGGACTGGGCTTTTCTTATCAAAGCTCTGCAAGACTTTGAGTTTCAATCATCCTGGATCTCTACAATTATGGCTTGCATAATTGCTCCAGCCTTCTCTATCCTGATCAATGGATCCCCTACGGATTTCTTTCAATCTTTCCATGGCTTCCGGCAATGTTATCTTGTCCCCCTATTTATTTATCATTTGTACTAATTTTCTTCCCATATCTCTTTCTCAGGCGGTGCGGGATTCTCAGATCCACCCATATATTTCTGGACCAGGAGCCTTCCCGACTCCCATCTCCTTTTCGTGGATGACTGTCTATTACTTGGCCGGGCCTCCCCGGCTAATGCCAGGGGATTCAGGGGTATTGTGGAGCACTACTGTTATGCTTCGGGCCAGAGGGTAAATTTCTAGAAATCTGGGATTTATTTCAGCCCCAAAACTGCTTCAATTATCCGGTGCAGGATTATTGATATGCTGGGTATTCAGGAGCGACAGGGCTCTCTATATTATCTTGGTATACCCATCTCTGGCACCAGGCTCTCCATGCATGATTGTGCCCCTTTACCGGCGTCGGTGATAGACAGGATAGTGGGATGGCAAGCCAGATCGCTCTCCATGATGAGCAAGCTTACTCTTATTCGCTCTATTCTCGCTTCTTTTCCGGTCTATATGCTCTCCAATGCTTTTATTCCCAGGGGTGTTATTGCCAAGGTAGAGCAGATGATTTGATCCTTTCTCTGGAGCTCCTCTTCTGATCGGAGGAGGATACATCTTATGAGCTGGGACATTGTTTGCCGACCGACTCAGATAGCTGGCTTGGGTATTCCTTCTCTTCTCGAGATGAGAGAGGCTTTCATGACCAGATATGCTGCCAGATTCTTCTTATGTCCAGACACTATGTGGTCCTTCATGAGGGCTAACTATGGAGATATTCCTATGCATCCCGGTGACTGCCCTAGCCCCACCAGAAAGTCATCGGTCGTTTGGCGAGAGGTGCTTGCCAGGGCATCGATCATCATTCCTTAGCTTTCCTAGATGATGGGAGATGGCCGATCCATTAGTTTTATGGATGATCCATGGATATCAGACATTCCTTTGATTAGGTGGCCCACTTTCATCTCGGTTCTTATGCCACCCTCTATTACTATTGCTGATCTTTGGCGACCGAGGTTAGCCTCTTGGGATACGGATAGGGTTCTGTCCATATTTGGGGACATCCTTGGCTTCAAAGTCATGTCCATTCCCCTTCCGATTTATCCGTGTTCCGATATCAGAGTATGGAGACATACGATGTCGACCTAGGTGCCCATCTCCGATCTCATACCTAGGCCTGCTTTTGATCATCATTCATCCAGGAGCTACCGTTGGATCTGGACTTTGCTGGTGCATCCCAGGGTATATCTCTTTTCATCTGGAAACTCACCTGGCATCGCCTTCATACTCGCGAGTTTATTATTTTCAGGGGTATCCATGTCACTTATGTTTGCCCTTTTTGTGGGACTCAGGCCGAGTTGCAGACTCATGCTATCTTCCTATGTGGCCGAGTGATGACGATCTGGGCTTTGGCTGGCTTTCATGACATTTCAACCCAGCCAGACCACATACTTGATGTCTTTTATCTCCTGTTGCAGACGGCTCCTATCATCCAGGTTTTCTTTGTAGCTTATCTAGCATATCATATTTGGGTTTCCAGAAATGACCGGATATTTGCATCCTTGAGATCTTCACCTAGGATGCTGGTGGAGAGGGCCAAGATTGCCGCGATTGAGTATTGTAGGTCCGCAGTGATGCCGGCTGAGATCTGGAGTTCCCCTATCACTCGTCGAGAGACCCGGAAGGTTTTCATTTCCTGGGAACCCCCTCCTTCGCCTTTTGTCACTGTTAGCTTTGATGGGAGTTTCCGCCATAGGATGGGTGGAGCGGGATTCATTATTAGGGACTCTACTCTGGGGTTCCTTGTTGCTAGGGGTATCCCCCTTATGAACTTTTCCGTTCCGGCCCTTGAGCTTTACGCCGTATGGGCTGGCATTAGATATGCTCGGCAGGTTCTTCATCTTGACCATCTCATCATTGAGGGAGACTCTACCACCATCATATCTTGGATTTCGTAGACTTTCTCCACGCATGCAGCTCATCATATAGTCAGGGATATTAGACTCATGTTGGAGGGATGTTTTTCTCTGACTATTAGGCACATCTTCAGGGAGGCCAACTCAACTGCTGACTGGATAGCCTCCTATGTCGTTCAGCATATGACTTCTGTTCTTTGATCTGATTGGCATATAGACCCTGTACAGCTTAAAGATATTATACTTGCTGACTCCTTAGATTATATTCATCTTCGTTCTGTACAATAATTATATCAATTTATTAAAAAAATAAAAAAAAATACGAAACCAAAGATCCGAAGATCGACACAAAAGACATTACCTTAAATTAGCTGGCGATAATTCGTGGAAGGCCCGTTGTCGTCGTGATAAAATGGGCATTGAAAATTAAAATGATGCCAACATCTACGAAAGATGCTACTAAACAGGACGACCTGCGAAGTAATCTCTTTTATAGCGAGATTAACACGGTCATTAACAGAATCAGCAGAATTATAATCCATTTAGGCATCATCACTCAATTTCTTTTTTAGAATTTCCTCAAAAAGTATTTAGAACAATTTCAGATATCTTTTTCATTTAGAAAAATCTCAGATATCAAAGCCTGAGAACTGACTGCAAAATGATGCCATGATGATAACGAGCAAGGGTAGTGATATGGCTACATCGCTGATGTGGAACGTGTCAGGTCCAGCCGGACGCCGCCGGTGCCACGTGGATTTTTCTTTCAAAATTTCTGCTCCTTCGCCAGGTGGCATCCCAAAATGGGTCCACCTCTGTCGAAGTCGAGCACCTCTCTGCCACTCCGCCAGGTGTCCACCTAGGAGGGGTCCATCTCGGTCGAAGCTGGCGATCTCTTGCTCCCTCGCCAGGTGGCACCCCAAGATGGGTCCACCTCAGCCGAGGTCGAGCCAGGCCCCCCTGCTCCTTCGCCAGGTGGCAACCCAAGACGGGTCCACCTCGATCGAAGTCGAGCACCTCTCTGCCACTCCGCCAGGTGTCCACCTAGGAGGGGTCCACCTCGGTCGAAGCTGGCGGCCTCCTGCTCCCTCGCCAGGTGGCACCCCAAGACGGGTCCACCTTTACCGAGGTCGAGCCAGGCCCCCCTGCTCCAGGTGGCACCCCAAGACGGGTCCACCTCAGTCGAAGTCGAGCACCGCTTTGTCACTCCACCAGGTGTCCACCCAGGAGGGGTCCACCTCGGCCGAAGCTGGCGGTCTCCTGCTCTCTCGCCAGGTGGCACCCCGAGACGGGTCCACCTCAATCGAGGTCGAGTCAGGCCCCCCTGCTTCTTCGCCATGTGGCACCCCAAGGCGGGTCCACCTCGGTCGAAGTCGAGCACCTCTCTGCCACTCCGCCAGGTGTCCACCCAGGAGGGATCCACCTCGGTCGAAGCTGGCGGCCTCCTGCTCCCACGCCAGGTGGCACCCCAAGACGGGTCCACCTCTGCCGAGGTCGAGCCAGGCCCCCCCTGCTCCTTCACCAGGTGGCACCCCAAGATGGGTCCACCTCGGTCGAAGTCGAGCACCTTTCTGCCACTCCGCCAAGTGTCCACCCAGGAGGGGTCCACCTCGGCTGAAGCTGGCGGCCTCCTGCTTCCTCGCCAGTTGGCATCCCGAGACGGGTCCACCTCAGTCGAGGATGAGCCAGGCCCCCCTGCTCCTTCGCCAGGAGGCACCCCAAGACGGGTCCACCTCGGTCGAAGTCAAGCACCTCTTTGCCATTTTGCCAGGTGTCCACCAAGGAGGGGTCCACGTTGGTCGAAGCTAGCGGCCTCTTGCTCCCTCGCCAGGTGGCACCCCAAGACGGGTCCACCTCATCCGAGGTCGAGCCAGGCCCCCCTGCTCCTTCGCCAGGTGGCACCCCAAGACGGGTCCACCTCGATCGAAGTCGAGCACCTCTCTGCCACTCCGCCAGGTATCCACCAAGAAGGGGTCCACCTCGGTCGAAGCTGGCAGCCTCCTGCTCCCTCGCCAGGTGGCACCCTAAGACGGGTCCACCTCTGTCGAGGTTGAGCCAGGCCCCCCTGCTCCTTCACCATGTGGCACCCCAAGACGGGTCCACCTTGGCCGAAGTCGAGCACCTCTCTGCCACTCCGCCAGGTGTCCACCCAGGAGGGGTCCATCTCAGTCGAAGCTGGCGGCCTCCTGCTCCCTCGCCAGGTGGCACCCCAAGACGGGTTCACCTCTGCCGAGGTCGAGCCAGGCCCCCCTGCTCCTTCATCAGGTGGCACCCCAAGACGGGTCCACCTCGGCTGAAGTCGAGCACCTCTCTACCACTCCACCAAGTGTCCACCCAGGAGGGGTCCATCTCGGTTGAAGCTGGCGGCCTCCTGCTCCCTCGTAAGGTGGCACCCCAAGACGGGTCCACCTCGACCGAAGTCAAGCCTCTCTCTGCCACTCCGCCAAGTGTCCACCCAGGAGGGATCCACCTCGACCGAAGCTGGCAGCCCCTGCTCCACCGCCAGGTGGCGCCCCATGACGGATCCACCTCAGCCGAAGTCAGCCCTACTCTGCAAAACCTCGGGGAGGCAGAGACACAGGCCACGAGGTCGCCACTAAAGCCGACGCACGCCGCACCCCGTACCGGGCGCTAGTACGGCCTACAGTGATACGCGAAACCTCGTTTACATCAGTTAAACAGGACCCTGCAACCAAGGAATGAAATTCTTGTGGGCAGGAGCCTGAAATGGCTAGAAGCCTACCGTCAACGCCCGAAAGGAAAGCTCCCGTACTTGGCCCAAGGTATCGCCAATCTTTCCCCCTTTCATGACACACGACGGACGAGACGTGCCGGCCACTTAACTCCCAGACTTGGAGGAGGGGAGAGGATCCAGAGATCTCGGGGAGCCCCCAGGAGGGGACATGGACTGAAAGCAGTCTGATGGTATAAAAGGGACGGAGAAAGCGGACGGAAAGGTAAGTGGAAAGAGGGAGAGAACATCGAGAAAACGATCCGGGAACCCCCAAAAAGCCCTCAGGCACAAGCTTGGTGAACCCAGCGCAGGAAGTCGGGCTTCAACCCCTCTCTTCCCTACACTTCTTTCATCTACTTCTTCTCTAAACACGGGAATCCTTCGGAAACCCGCCTTAGAGATCCTGTTCTATCTTGCCACTCTCTAACTTAACCATCGGAGTGCCCCCACCGGAATCCCCGGCTCGGATCTGTGACTTTATTTTGCAGGTCCGGAAGCTTGAAGATCTCGAGATGAAAGAGTCTGAAAATCGATGCCAGCTCATGAGCTAGAGACCACTACAGCGAAATCAGCAACAGGTAGGACAAACATTTTGACGATGGCATGGCTACTCGCTCGGATCTTGCAATGGCAAAGAATCTGGACACCTGTGGTCAACCAGCTCAGATTTCTCTTAGATTGCAAAATCCCAAAAATTTTCATGAACATGCAAAAACTCATAATCCTCATTGTTTAAAAGACCGTGGAAGCTGCCACGTTGAAATCTCTATATTGCTTAGCATTCTGGCGACCGATCCTAGATGGATTCAGGATGATAACATACCTCAGTCTTTTCAAGATCTCCTTTTCTTGATCATTTCGACTGCTCTTGCATCATAGATATGTGACTGCCCATCTGTATTTTTTTAATTAAAAAAAAATCCCTATACGGATGAGCCAGAAATCCACGTATACGCTCGCAACAAACAACACCCCATGCCAGAACATTTTGGAGAACACAATAACCACCAATTACCCAAGGAAAGCAGCAGAGCATGATTATAAAAGCAACATCAGCTATGAAGACCGCTGCATCCCATTATCTTTCGGGTTCACCGGTTCAGCTTTCTCGGCACCCAACTGCTGGAGGATTGTGATTTGCGAGTATCAAATTTGCATAGGGTCAGTTCTACCTGGAACACTATGAAGCAGATAAAAGCAACCATAACATAGATAGCATACAAATTTGATAATATCCTGTTCTTCAGATTCCTAATGATTCTTAAAGTGTGTCAAACCATGAATCAAAGTCATCTACAGGTTTTGAGACCGAGGGAGAATGAGAAGGAATACGCATCGATGATGTTGTTCCCTGCTTTTCAGGGCATGCCATGTGCTTCTGTTCCTTAAGGCAAAAGGGAGTTTCTGCAAGCAAATCATCGATCGCATTGTCAAGAGTTGCAGCTCTAGCTATTTGTCTCGAGGAATTGGAATCACCTGGAGGTTCTGAACCCAAAAGTGACTCAAAAGAAAGGTTTGTTGGGGGCAGTGCTCCCTCATTTGGTGGGCACACTGCATACTTCTGGGAATTCAGGGACAGGGAGGTTTCTGCAAGCAAATCATCAATTGCATCAGCAAGAGATGTACCAGCATTGCCTGAGGAAATAGGATCTTGACCAACAGATCGTGGACTCAGATGGACTGATGAATTAAATGTTGCATTATAAGAAGTTGATGCATCACTGGCAATTGCATCTGAATGAAAGCTAGAAAGATGGGTTTCACTAAATGAGTCGAGAAGCATGTCAAGTTCTTCCGCTGCTGCAGCTTCAAACCTGGAAGTTCTGTTCTGTTTCAGGCCTGGAACAGTATGGTTGCTAAGCTGCGACATGGATCCCTGAACTTCTATCCTGCCAGACAGCTCTGCAGGTATTGAATCATTAGTTGGATCAAACTTAAAAGCCTGTCCTGTAGAGGATTGGGTTTGACATTTCTCCACCACTGCTTCTTGTGTGATTCCATGAACATGACAAGAGTTCCAATGGTCAATTTGGCCATCTTCAGACTTTTCTAACTCTGTATTACCATGAAATCTTCCTGGAGACAAACTGTACTTATGTTCACTCACTGTCGGTGTTTCTGGTTGCTCAAATATCTGGTTTGCTTTCAACTCATCAATACACTGCAGCAACAAATGATAAGGATCACAAAGCTTGACTTAAAACAACCATTTTCCATGGAAAAGCAAAAAAGTGCATTTCACATAATATGTAGTCACTAATGACAGATGCTTCCAGTAACACCAAACCATAAACCAACTGAAACCACTTATCCTGCCCACTGATATTTTTCCATTTTGAGGCCATTGGAAAGCAGTGGTGAAAACCTAGTGTTTAAGAATTTTAGTAGCTGCAAATCATGGCTTAATATCAGTCTACCATGGTATTTCTCTGGTATGATGCAGCTTCCATAAGAGTGCATCAGTGTATACACATCATTCATTGACAAGTCGACCTATATCAGCTGACTGGCTACGATGACCAGTAGCATAACAACCTCAGTAACTCAAACCATTTCCTACTTACCAAAGCATGAATACTATCAACAAAAATGAAGCCAATCAATATTTCAAAACATGCATATTACACATCTCAGCATCTGACAAATTACTCTAATTAGATATATAGTTGTGACATGCTTTTAATCTGGTATCCACAAAATATCACTAAAATGCTAATGTTTAAAAAAATTGGGTTTCTGAAATGACAAAGCTAATCACCAACACACTTTTTAAAGAAACGGTCATGGTTAAACTAACTTGTCTCAAGTGTTGCCACGCAATTTACATGTTTTCCATAAGGGGTATGCCTCATCGTCTTTAACCATCCAAGAAAAAACAGCACATAATTATTATATTAACCCAAGAAAGTGATTGATCAACTTTTAATTGAGATAATAACTCAGCAATTACTTAGAGAATACATTCTGCATGCCTTTTATAAAGATTTTACAAAATCTTTATAATTTTTATAACTTGTTTGAGTTTGTGGGAAGCAAGATTCACAATTACATACACATCCAACAGATCTTCAAACTCCAACTTGACATACGATGTCTGTATCTTTTAGGACACGACTCACAGGTTTTCCTCATTTCAAGAATTTAAATGCAAAATCTTTTGTTGTGAACCCCATTGTCAACATTAACTTCACAATCAGGGAAAATACAGTTCACACATCTATGGTAATGCTCACTATCACCTTTGTGTTGAGGATTCCTCACATAAGTCAATGCAACAAAAGTCACCAATATTTGAGTGCAATCAGCTCTACATGGTTAGTGCACTATGGGACAACAGCAATATTAGTGTTGGGTTGAATCCAGCATTTCTTAGATAGGCTGCCTTTGTAAAGGTTTCTAAAACCAGTCATCTAAATGACAAGAAGGGCATTAATGCTCCATAGCAATGTTTACTGTACCGTACTATACTACACCATACCAGCATGCCATATTACTCCATATGTACACTATCGTACCATACCATACCACATACCAACATTATAATTGGTACCGGTACGAGGTCCGCTACCGAGATGGTGAAACTTGCTCCATAGTAAATGGTTACAAAGAACCACAAATATGAAAATTCATGAATGATTAATTCACATGCACCACCAGCCTAGAGAGGTTAGGTTACAAATAAACAACTTAAAAACAGATGCAGAATGCAGAATATATACAAAATTAAGGCTTGGAACTAAAATTGATAGCAAAAGGCCTACTAAATTGATAATCATGCATACCAACTCTTCGGGTAATAAATCTTCTTCAACAAACAGCCTCTGCGAAAGCTTTAGTTTTGATAATTGTGCAGCAAGTGCATGCAAATCCATGGAGAGAAAATTCACCTGACAATATTACATAACATATATTTAAAAGACAGAGCTCAACGGCAAAACAGAAATCAATTGCAATGAGTAGATCCAGGATTTTCCCTTAGGAGGCCAGCAAATGCATCATAGACATAACATTTGTTAAATTGTATAATTATTCAAAGTTTTTCACAGATAGGAAAAATGCATACAAATTAAATTTAATTTGCGATCAATATCAACTTCAATACCAGATCCAAAGTTAGTTTGGGCATCATATACGCTCGAGTTTGAGATTGACATTGAATTTAGATTTGCACTGATATTTTCCTGGGAGGTTGAAATTAATATACTTTGAATGCAATTAATATTTACAATAAACAACTTATAAGTTAAACCATATAATGGTTATCAAGAACTAATATTTCTTGATTAGATATAATTCCAAAATATCATTAGATTTTAGGTCCAAAATTAATATAGCATTGTAAATACCCTAAATTACAGAGGCACCTCTTCAATTTTTCGTGATTTGCACTTACACCCCAAAAATTCTAATTTTTCAATTAGACCACAAAACTTAGGTTTTGATTGTAATTTGGCCCAGCCATACATCTCCGTGAGGATCCGTGAACACGTGACATAAGTTTAGACATCGTATCCATTGATACCCTTTTTGTTTGATTCAGAAGGGGTTAGCTTTTTTTTAGGGGAATGGAAGGAGATCACATGGCAGTCATAAGACTCCTCCCTATTTCTCCTTCATTCTTTTTGAACAAGGGTTTTCTTGATCTGGTTGAGTCCAGTGAAGACAGAAAGAGGAGAGAGCAGAGAGAGAGAGAGAGGTCCAATCTGGTTGAGACAGAGAGAGGAAGTGAGGAAAGAATACAATCAAGGCCACATGAGAAGGGGAATGGATAGCTCACTTGTCAGCAATATGTTGGTGTTCCATTCTCATCAGCTCCTTGAAAGAGGAAGCTGATTTGTGGGGAAGCATGCACATGCTCCTCATGCCAATCGCCCTCCCCACATGCTCCTCATGCCAATCACCCTCCCCAGCAGTCATTGCCATTGCAACAGCCTCATGGTCGGTGCTTATTTTGATTTACTGGTCTTCCTTACCAAAGATGGAAAAACCCCAAAGAAATATTAGAACAGATACAGGGAAAGAAATTTGGAGATTATACTAATTTTAGGATAGCTGAGGCATACTCTCTCTCTCTCTCTTTCATTTAGATATTTCTCATCTCGTAGTTTGTTGGGTGGGGATGGCGTTCACTTTTTTATTGTTCCTTATTGTTTGTTTATCATTGTTTCAGTTCAGGCTTCTACACTTTCTTTGAGAGTTCGGCTATGAGAATTTTGGCTTTGCAAGACGACAATTGTGAGTGGAAAGACTGACATGCAACATGACATGGGGGGAGGTGGTGCAGGGTATCATTCTCTGCTCTCCATTCATGAAGGTTACAACTTCTGAGAGAAACGTCGCCTTGGACCATTAGACCGGCACTAGAGGCTGATCAAGATCTTTTGGAGGGAGAGTCAGGGAAATGGGAGGGAACAAGTTGGAATGGAGGAGGAGATAATAAGAGACCACTCAGATGAAAGCAGAAGAGAAAGACAAAAATGGAGAGCTAAGAGACTTGTTCAATGAGTGCTTGATCAAAACAAAGGAAACAGCAAGGACAAGTCAAGTGTCTAGGAAAAATGGAGCAGAAAATAGGAGGAATTAATCGAACACCCGACTACAATTTCCCTAAATTTGATTTCATTCCACTGATAACCTTTGAGGGCAAATTAGTCATTTCACACTCACCATTAATGGTATTAGAGCTCTGCAAATTAGTCATTTCACACTCACCATTAATGGTATTAGCGCTCTGGTGGATGTCAGGACCACACTGCATTCAATTTGTAGCTTTTGAGGTCTAATTGATATTAGAGTTTTTGGTGTTTAGTGCAAATCACAAAAAGTTGAAGGGGTCTCACTGTAGTTTACCCATTAATTTAATCCATGATTAGAAAGGTTAGCCAATAGCCATGAATGTGAGTGATTAAATTCATACCAATGCATACTAACTGTATTGGGCATATACATTTTGGAGTTAGAAAAAGCACACTACTTAAAGTAAAACAAGTACTTGCATCTATGAACACCACGAAACTGTGCAATCTCTCTCTCTCTCTCTCTCTCTCTATATATATATATATATATATATATGATTCAGATTATAACCAAAGCAATAGTAAAATACTAAATGATCACCATGTTGTTGTAATATTGTGTTCACCAATCTGATCTTTGAGGTAGAGGATGAGCTTATTTCTGATAGATGTGGCAATATCCACCGCCTGTTGGATACTTGACCCTAACGGGGTAGATTTTACCTGACCCATTTAGAGTCATGAGTGGGGATGGGTATTTGAAGTAAAGCCCATAGCAAGTTCAAGAGGAGGCAAGTAATGGCATACAAGTCCCAACCCTGACCCAAGGTATTTACTAAAATACCTTTTTTAATTGTTTGCTTTTCTTAGTTTAAGGTTAAATTTTGTGTTCTAAAGAAAAACATTTCTATTTATTGTTTGTATTATTGTTCAATTTGGTTTGTTATGTTTCATGTCTTAGACTCTTAATTTGTTTAGTATTATGCAAGGTATTGAGCTTTAACTTTACATTCTTTTTGGTTGGTTGATTTGCATGCTGAGACAAAAGATAATTTTTGCAGTTTTACTCATTCTGACCTGTCCCAACCCATCCCATCCAACTCTAAGCAAGGCAGGGCAAGTTCAGGGTCCCCCAAACCCACACCACCCCAAGGCAGGTATAGGTTGGGGATGGGTATGTGGTTCCATCATAGGGCTGGTGTGGGTAATGGCATACCCCACCCATACCCACCCCATTGCCATGCCTAATCTCTGGTCAAAATAAGGCAATCTCATATGTAATAGTATGTCTTAAAGGGTCTCGCATATAATAATAATACAACAATTGTTAATAAGATCTAGGCAAGGTTGGCTTTGAAGTCAGAAGTTATGAAATATATGATGGTATTAGACGATCCACCTTGATTTCAAGAAACTGGCCATGATTTCTTTTGTCTCTATGATATTGGAACACCTCTCTCCCTCTGAGTTTTCAAGGTATGTGAAAGGTCTGAATAGGTAGCTGAGGTAGAGCGCCGATAGCAAAAGTCTTCAAATAGTATATATGGTTTTTCTCCTTCCTCATATTGTGAAAAATGTTACAAATTTATGAGTGATGGATGAGAGAGGGGGGGGGGATGTGCATGAACAGAAATTATGGTCACAAGGTTTAGTATTATGGTAGTTAGAAACAATTTAAAATTGAGTTGTTAGTAGTATGCAACATATGGGGATTAGCCCTAAAAAGAACTCTAAAAATCTCAGACTCATTAATTTTATTAATACCATACGAATCTAGATTCTTATTATCTCAGATGCACTAATTCTAGGAGAGGCCAAACACATACTAAGATCTTGATAGCTCAGATTGAAAGGGAGACGCCATGGACCATGCATTTTTGTAGGGGGAGGGGGTGAATAGTGCTGCTTACATAAGATATTCTCAATTCCTTACTTTTCTTATGGAGGTTACCGCCATTGCACCACGCTAGCCCCCTCTCCCCTACAGGATACACCTTCCCCACTGCTTGCAACAGAAAAAGGTAAATCATGATTCTACAACATAAACACCCTACTTTCTTCATCCAGGATCAGCAGCAACATTGATATCCTTTAGTCATGTACCACAATAATTGGAAGTTATGGTATGTAAAAAGCTCATCGGTATTTGATAGCAGAAAAGCTACAAGAGAGATTTCAGGATGTTGTGAGGAAAAAGACAGTATAACTTTCAACTGTTTTTTGATGGATGAATCAACACGTGGCATGAATATATAGCAAAGAAAAGTGTGCTAGGCTGATCATGTATATATATAAAAAAAGATTCGGTTATGGTTATGGAAGAATCGGTTAAGTGCATGTGGGAAATACTGTTTAAATCAAAAACTAAAAAACTATTTTCAGACAGACGATGGTGTAATCATCCTTTCTAATGTTTTTTTTGGAGATAACAGAATAAATGAAGATCATATGATGGAGAAGCTTAAAAGTCTTTATACGTTATAGGCATCTCGTGAATAACATACTAATACCTCACAACTTGATGTGGAGTTTTCATCCACAATGAAATTGTCATCTGCACACCAAGATAAGAGGCTTTCTCCCCTGACAGAAAGCATAGAGATTATGCCCTGCATAAATTCTAGAGAAAATAAAAGTCAACATTTCTCTAGAGGATAGCCAAAAAACTTGAAATAAGCAGATATTAGAAAATACTATAGCATTACTTTTTGATTAGGATCTAAGAAACAGATGACTAACACAGTTGCAGAAGAGCCACCATGGATACAGTTATGTGCAACAAAATGCCAGAGGGAAGGCTGCCCAAGTATAAATTATAATCTTGTTCAGACCATCGGACCTCTGTTTAAGGAGGTTGACATGAATTGATTGATAGATTCAGGCTATGCACATTTGAATGAAAATGTGGCCTTCAGCCCAGTTTATATGTATACACACACATATATCCATGTATACATATATAAATAGATCCACACACCCATGCATGTCGCCCACCAGCCCACATGCACGCGTGCACACGTGCGCGCACATATATATGTATATGTATATTTATGTATATAAAATATGTAATTTGGAGACCCCTAGTGTATGCATCATCAAAAAACAAAAATAATTTAACTTTACTTAGATTGTCCAATTTTTTGACCACTTGATAATATGTGTATATATATATATATATATATATATATATGGTTATTTGGTAGATAGCAGACTGAGATCTGCAAAGTTTTCACAAAAGTCCAATACCAAAATAAGTGCAAATTCTGGTGCACTAAAATTGAGATTATGCCAATGTTCCAAAACAAATGGCTGTAAGCAAGCAGCAAGCATCAGTTTAGTGGAAAGACTACTTAGCTTCGGAAACTGTGTTTGTTGTGCACCACTAGTTAATAAATCAAATTTAATTAACAAATGGCAGGGATAGGGATACACTGAATCTTCTTTGTGGAGACAATGTCCAAATATCTGCACCTAATGGTGCCTATATGGTTCAGGTTTATTCTATTTCTTTTTTCTTCTCTTTTTTCTTTAAGGCTCATTCTTTTGTGGTAAACAAATTTAGCTGGAAAACTATATTTTTCTAGATAAATATTTCTCAAGCAACATTTAGACAAGAAAATAATTTATCCATATACTTTTACACATGGAAAAAAAGCTTTGAAATTTGTTATCCATGTTCTTTTGCATTACTACTTTATTGGGTAAGTTATTAAAATTTATTCATATTTTTCATAATACCCTTTATACTTTGTAAGTATAAATGGTAGTGGACAACTAAGTTATTAGGCATTAAATGATGAATATCTTGGAAATGAGAATGAGGGCATTTTAGAAATAAAATTTAATATTTATTTTACTGGTTGGTGAAAAAATGATTTAGCCATCTCCAAGGTGGGATAAGATTTTTCTCTCATTTCATAGATAAATGTCACCTAGGAAAAGTAACTTACCCATCTTAAAAAGCACGAGAACATGGATAAGTTGGTTAATAGGAAAGTTGACCAACTTTTCCATGATATTTATCCACAAAAGAACGGGTCCTTAAAAAAAATTCAAGTAGGGTGATTCCTGTATTTCCATGATAAGCAAGTTGATTCAGTCTAACAGGGTTTTCATCCAGAACTCTGAATTAAGTGACCAAGTAGTGGTATTAGTGAATCCCATTTATCTACTAATGGAAATGTGCCAGGAATATGGCCCAACATGCACTAACTACCCTCTTCTTGTCTACCAAATTGGCTTTGTAGAAGCAAAGACTGAAGCAAGTCTCTCTAAAATGAGATATTCTGCTGTTGTATAGCTTCTTTTTGCTGATTTGATGTTGGGGAAGGTTCTTGCCTCCATTTCTGGAGGGTAGGTATCTGGAGTTCATATATGATGTCTTGACTTCTGCTTGCACTCTGAAGGGATTCCCAAGTGTTCAGTGCCAAATCCCATGGGCCAAAACTTGGAGCATAATGCACCATCTTCTAGTCTTGAAGCAGAAAAATTTCCTTCTCACATAAGAGCCACAGAACAATCTTATCCTACTACCCGTTAATCAGGCATTTTCTTCTTCCCACAACATATTTTTTGCTACTACCATTTGTGCTGGCTATCCTTCTGCTTTCTTCTTCAGCAGCAGGACCCAAGATGTTGCTGCAGGTTAGAAGTTAAAAGTTGTAGAGTCATGCCTATTGTAATCATTTAGTAATCCTTTTCCTTTTCTTTTCCTTTTCTCTCTTTACTATTCTGAGGGGATTCTAAGTTAATGAGATGTTGTGACTTTCAGGTCATAGTTGAAATTCACTTACAGAATAGCAGATACCAATGGAAGGGTTTTATCCAACATTTCATCCATAGAAAGTTTAAAAAGATTAGTCGGGCAACTTTGATCATGTATGAAAGTCGAAATCGAAATACAAGAAGCTTGAAGAATATCCAAGAAGAAGGGGTTCTAGATAGTGAGTGATAAAGGATACAAACTAATTACTATAAGAAACCTGTAACAATATAACAAGAGGTTGGTCTGTGCAATGAAAGATGGTGATTGGAAAGGTCGGGCAACATAAAGGCAAGGAGACTTACGGATCACTAGAACATGGGGTAATCAGAAGATAAGCACACTTACGGATCACTAGTACATGGGGTAATCAGAAGATAAGCACGTCCTACTAAAATCTTGGGATTTCCCTTCTCCCATAATAGAGTATACTGGCAAACTTGAGAACATCAAATAGATGGTGCCATCGATCATTCCAAGTATAATTGATGAGACAATTCCCTCATGCCCATTTTTTAATGAAACATCAAAACACTATTTTCTGTCCTCAATCTGAAGAATAAATTTCGGATATTATGAAAGATTGGCTCATCCTTTTGAAGTTATCCTGTTGGAAGATATTGGCTTTTGAAGGACTGCATTTCCATATAGCATTTTTGTCAGATTTCTCATCATAATATTGTGGCTCCTCAACATCAGTCACCAAAAAAGTTGTTTAACACTAAGTTTCAGACCAACCATCAGTGTCTAGACTGAAGTTTTTCAAGAACTCCAAACTCAAATTCTAGTTCAGAATTTTTCTAACTTAGCTCATCTAGGTCTCCCTTTAAGACTAAAATATTCATTGTCTAGTAAAACCTGGCTTCAAAAGATTTTTCGATGAATAACTTCAAATTCACATCTTCAAAAGACCCTTTCATACATTCTCAATCACAATTCCATGAATAACCCATGAAAACTATAAACTAATCTACAACCCTCACAACTTACAAAATTTCCATATGATTTTTTTAAAAAAAATTTGCTAATGTTTTAAAAGAATGCTACAATAAATGCATGACCAACGGTCTGCATAGTCATTTGCAGTATACATGCATATACTATTTTTATATATTTAAAAGGTCATAAAATACAATAAAAACAATAATAAAAATGGTAGTATTATTTGATAGACAAATACAATATTGATAAATCACAACACTTGTCCTTGCTACATAGTACTTAATACATAATAGCAGTAATAATAACATGCTACAATACCAATGATACATATACCTAGCCAGCTTGAAACCCATATCCAACCTAACCGTCAATTTGAACCTACATATTTGCAAGAAACTAAATAAGAGTGGGCAATATGTGTGGCTGCATGATACTAAACATGCTGCATATGCGGCTGCACAATGCTTAAGCAGGGCTGTGGCTGCACAATGCAAAACTAGCTGCATATTGGGCTGCACAATGCTATTGTTCACAATATTTTTGGCTCATATGTAGCCTGAGCACATATAGCAATAGCATATAGGGAATGTAGTGTGATTAAGGGATTGCATCCGCATATGCAACCACATAGGCTGCAGTTTAAAACTGCTCATTTCAAATGACTGATGCATTTATATAGCATTTTAGTGAAAGCATTCTCTTTATATTAGAACTATTATTATCATTAAATATAACAACTCAGGCTGGAATTATGACATCAAGTCAATACCAAAAATTTACATTGGGTTGTGTCTCTTTTGATATCTTTCCTTACATAAACTGCACCTGTTCCGACATCAGCTAGTTCAAGTATCAGGGAAGATGATCATCCAAAATAACCATTCATATGAACCTTGGTGGAAAGTTGTGTTAGATGTACAGATGTGATAAATGAAATAAATTAAGTGTTATACAACAATAAGCTATCCATGGATGGTGTAATAGGAAAGTTAGTGGCTCAAACAGAGTGATGCAAGAATGTGTAGATGCCTGGGATTTAACTGTCTGATTGTTTCCAGTGCACCACAAGTTGCCCAAGAAAGTCGAGTCTTACGGGGACATAGTTTAACAAGGTTTGCTTGGCATTTAAATATAATTAAATCTAGGAAGGATTGATTGGATTTCTTACCCACATCTAATAGGATTTTAAATACAGTTTCAATTTCAACAATGGAAAAATGAAGAAAGTCAAAATCATTTAAGTGACTGCCCTGTAGGCAGTTACAATGAAAATCCACACAACACAAATCTTACCTGAATTGGTTTTCAATTCTTCTCAAAAAAGAGATCTAGAAAAGCAGTGAACGATCTACAGAGCACAAAGAAGAATGTCTGATACATGAAACTCAACCCAACTACTCAACAACCTGACAAGAATTTGGATGAGAAGAAAATGTGAACATAAAGGGGCAAAAAGAAACTCTTTTTACAACCATGTCTATCCAAACAGAATGTAGAAGCATCCTGATAATAGCAATGAAGCCAAAGGTGATACGACCTGCATCCATGATAAGGCCTTCTTCTGAAACACTCTACCATGAAACTCATTACACAATTTTGACCATATAGATGGATCCCTGCCTATATGTTCTCATACCTTTAGATGGCCAGTACCTATTGAGGTCCAGAAAGGAGTAAGAGGCCTTAACAAAGTCATGACTCCAGTCCAAAAAGGCCAAGTGAAAGAGCCATGTATAGCAAAATGCCCAAGATATAATTGCCCTTAAATATAGAATAAAATGGTTAATCTTTTGGCAATCAAAACCTACCTTTCAAGAATAGGACCCTCCCTAATAAGATCTTCTAGACATATGGCCAAATTGTGGTAGCTAATGAGCATAAATTTCCTTGTGCTGTCTAATTCCGATCCAACCAAAGTAAGGAAACTCATAGAAAACATAATGGAAAGAATTAAATTCCTTTCCATCTCTTCAATTTGATATCCAGCCTAAACATTTTGATCAAGAGGAGCATGCAAAGAAATCTTGATTATTTTTTTCACCATGCAGACAAATTTCCAAAATCCCCCCCAACTATCTATCCACACCCCACCCCACCAAAAAAAGAAAGAAAGAAATTTATAGTTGAACATTATGGACAGGCATCCTTTTCATTTCATATTTACAATTTGGCATCAAGCCTATTCATTTTATTTTAATTGCAAGAGGAATGACACGTACAACCAAAAGATTTCAAATTTGATGTCAAGAAAATCATACCTTCCCAATTCTTGGTTTCAAATTTGCTTGCAATTCGAATTTTTTAGGCTTGTTATTGACAAGATTTATAAACAGTTAAATAAGTAAGACATATCTTAACATACACATCTCAAAGTTCATGAACTAATAGTTTGGAAATCAGAAGCAGACGGTGAAGACCATAAAATTTGTTTATTGCCGAGGCACAACCCTCAAATCGCCAAGACTTCATTTTATACACCAAATTGCTTTGTTTCGGTATACCATAAAATCTCCATTAGAAATTAAGATAAACAAGAGAGTGGTTACCGGACGGGAGTTCGTCCAACGAAAAGTCGGACTGTGACGTCTCAAGATCGCGATGATCCTGTGGCTGGGACCGAGCCTGCTCGACCAAGAACCGGAAGTCCGCGCCCTTACTCTTGGGTCTAATATCGCCGTCGGCAAGTTTAGTTCCGGCAGAGCTCTCGGCTCCATCGCCGTCGTCGTCGTAGCGATCCCAGTTGGAGGGGAGATCGCGGGCGCGGGCATGGGCTCGTCGGGGGCTCGCCACTTGTCCTGCTCCGGCGGCTGCAGCGGCGACCGCGGCCGGTGCGGGCTTCTTCTTCTGGGCGCTCGCGGCGGCAGGTGTTGGGTGGTTCTTGCGGCCCTGCTGGGAGTGGTTTCGCTTCGACTTGGCCGAGGCTTTTGGATCCATTTTCGATTTGATTTCTTTTTACTTTCCCCTCTTTCTTCGGCTCAAGAATTTCGTTCTCCTCTCTTTTTGTTTCTCCTTCAAACCGTCATTCGGACACGGGGATCGAAATCGATTAGGGTTTTCTCATCGAGGGCCGCATCTTCATGTAGGGACTACTGGACTGGGGAGGGAAATCTGCCGACTTTATTTGAAGTCGGCAAAACGTGTGAAGCGGCTCGGAACATTTCGTAGCGTGGATGAATCGATCCAACAACTTACGTAATTTACGAAAACCAGCACGGACAGCTTTGCAGTTTACGTTTATCATGCTCATACCTAATAGTTTATAAACCTATACTTATATCAGTTACATTAATAATATTTAAAATAACTGGAAAGGAAGATAGACATAATAGTTTTTTTTTTTTTTCTGAGATGGTGTTTAGGTTATATAAGCTTGAAATTAACAACTTAATTAATATTTTATTAAGTTATTTGTAAATATATTATATTTTTTTATATCAAAAAATTATAATTTAATTTTTTTACTAATATATTTCACTTGTACATATGTTTTTGGGTTTTTTTTTTTTTTTTTTTTGGAAAAAAGAACTCCTTGATACGCTGTCAAGCGGTCAAGAGTTGGGCCAACTAAAAGCCCAGTTTAGATTGTACATAGGGGCGAAAAGGCCTTAACCTTGTCTATAGAAAGCTAACTCATATTAGCCCAGCCAGAACGAAGTCCTACCAAGGTCCAAGCATCGCTATGGCCATATATACAGGGACAGAGAGAAAATGAGTTGCAGAACCAAGCAGTTTTTTAAACAATGGATTTCATAAATAATGGTATGGCTGGTAGCACAGATTTGGAGATTTACTCTTTCCTGTTCACTATCTATCTAAGCTATAAAAGAATAATTTTTGACTTGGCAAATAACGACATAGTCAACTAATGCAGTTGTTTTCTTATTATTGTCAATTATTTTTTTACAATGGACAACAACTACTGCTGTGACAAGCATTCTTTAATTTCCAGGACGTTTAACTTGGTAAATAATTGTTACCTTTTGCTAATGGAATGTTAAATAATTAATGTCATTTCCATTATAAAAACATATCATATTTTTTTCTAAAGTAGGCATTATTGAAACCCGGTTCAAAAGCAAACACAGTTCTTAATGTAGATGTCATGCATGATTCATCATGATATATAATTATTTCGGAGCATGGTTGTTGTTGTTAACTGGGCATTGAAATTGATTTTACGTCTGGGAAGTTGTATTCTCTATCATGAGAAATAATGTATTGGTTGGTTCTGGCTTGATTTGCATCTAGGTTACACAATGAATGGATGCTAGTATATAGTTGATGGAGAACCACTTCCCATTCAGGTATTGATCAATGCCTCCATTTTTAGCTTCCGGTAGATTTCTCATGATGATAGCTCAAGTCCCAAGATTAATTGAACCTCCTTACACCTAATGTTGGCAGACATGCAGATGATGGTGAGTGAAGCATTCTCTCAGAGACAGCCGGTGAGTGAAGCATTCTCTCAGAGACAGCCTGTTCATTGTTATTCCAACAAGAAAGTTGACAGACTACATCACTTTGATCATTTTTCCCTCTCTGGCTTCCAGCTGCAGAGCCTTGAGTAAATAATGGTTATAATACACCAATCAAACATATATATGTATGTATGTATATATATATATATATATATATATATATTTTAATGCATTAAAAGTTTCCAAACAGCACATATGTCCTCTAAAAGTTTAGGAAGAGTAATGGCTGCTCTTTCCTCTACTTGCCGTGTGGTCCATCCTTCCACGGCCAAGTTAAAAGAAGACTATTTAGTGTTTTCTCCTTCTTCCTCTCTCAGTCTTCTTCTTTCCTTTTTTTTATAGAAATTTACAAATTATCTAAGATAGATCGGTCTGAGTGATGAAAATATGATGCACATTTGGCCGTAAGGGACTTGGTTACGTAGTTTCCGAGTTTTCCATATTTTGTTTTCCCTTTCGGTTGTTTTCCAGTTTTTGTTTGCTGAGATCGTGGCATGCTCCGTTACCATGAAATCACATGGATTTATCTTTTGTAAGCTTATATTAGGCAACATGTTGGCGTGGAGTTCCTGGATCGGCCGGTCGGAGCTGCTGCATCGCAGGACCGCTCCCTGGTTTACCTGCAAAACAGGTTCCTTATCGGAGTTGTTCCGACGAGGGACACTCCGAAGCCTAAGACAGTGGCGGATCCTGGCCACAGAATGGGGAAGGTGTGGAGAGTGGAAGAGAAAAAGGCTCTTGGAGATTGTAAACATATGTGAGCGAGGATGTTCCCGTACCTCTTCAACAATTCTTCTTACCCATATTTAAAAGAAAGCCTCCGGCCTGCGGCCCGCTCTTTTTCCGGTGATCATGGGGAGCCAATCTCTTCCATGATTGACGATTGTGGGTTGTCATTGAACGGTTCCGGCCAGATCGGAGGCGTGGCGGCAGGAGTTACACGCCATGATCATGGCATGATGAGTGTCGATTGTAACCGTTGGTCACAGTTGCCTTTCTGGGCCAGATCGTGGTCCAAGCTTCGGATATTCCCTTGCGTGGGCCGAAGACTTGGTATTTTCCCAGGACCGGAGATCATGTCTACGGCGGGGACCGAAGTACATGCCTTCGGAAGTCGATGAGTAGTTCGGTCTTCGGCCAGGGCCGAAGACGTTACCCGAAGGGCCGGCCTCCGGATGTTATGGTCCGGCATGAAGCCTTGGGTTGCCTGCAGTTGGCCTGCCCCTTGCTTGGTTTGAAGTCTGTAGTCCGGAGAAACGGGCTTCGACCAGTCGAATCGGAGTTTGGTTTATAGCTGAACCGGGATATCCCAATAGTTGCCCCCTTACTCTCAGTTTTTGAAGCGAAGATTTGCCTCGAGAAGTGAGAGTATTAATGCCTTGTCATTTTCCTCCTGAGAGACGGTGCAGTGGATGATTACAGGATCCTTGATTGGAATGTCCATCACGATCTGAGAATCAGATGGTAGATAGGTGTCACACCCGTATTGGGAAAGAAAGAAAAAGTGGGTGGCCTTGGGGCCATCTTTTCTTTTTCCGTTGCACGGTGGTTGAGGCAATCTTTTGGTTGGGATTTGGATGGTTGTGGTGGCTATCATCCGTCCGTTGGATGAAGGGTATACCTTATCCTGGCGGTCAGTTGCAGGTGGGTTACCTCCCAGGGTAACCTTGAGTCAATCTAACCCCGGCGGGGCTCTAGAGATCCCTACTTTTTTTTTGGGGAAGGGCGAAGGTCCGGCCAAGGAAGCTTCTTCAACCTCGTCTCATCCTCCGCCCAAATTGTTCTGGACTACCCGTCTATGCCTCAGGTAGAATCTTCTTTCTGCTCCCTTACTTCATTCCTTTATCATGGAAGAGACCGTAAAGAGTCAGGGGGAAAAGGTTGGGCCCTCGGGGGCCAGAGACATAGTAGGTCCGGAGTCGATCCCCAGCTCGGTTTCTCAGGGCAAGACAGTCCTTCTTTGGGAACGCTACCGTATTCCTGAGGAGTTTTCCTTCGTCCTCCCCGCGCCCGAGGAGCGGGTGAACGAACCTCCACCTGGGTGACTAGCCGTATACGAAGATCACCTGAAAGCTGGTCTTCGGTTTTCCCTGCACCCTTTCTTCGTCAAGATCTTCCGCTTGTACCAAGTGGTGCCAGCGCAATTGATCCCGAACAGCATCAGGAATATCTGTGGATTTCTGGTTATGTGTAGCATCGTGAACATAGATCCTAGGACCAATTTGTTCACGATCCTTTCATCCTCAAAAGGGATTTCCACAGCAACGGATGGTGGGTGATTGGCCCTATATCAGGCCATAGGGTTATCAAGGATATGCCCAGCGCCATCCACGAGTGGAAACCCATTTTTGTGTTTATGTTGTCTCTTAATTCATGGGGCTTCAATACGGTGTGGAAGAAGCCTTGACTGACCGCCAATGATGGGAAGAAAGTCTTGGCGGCCGATCAGTCGGACTACGACCTCTTGGTCAACTCTGAAGTTGTCCCAATTCGAGAATTGTTGGAGGAGAGAAATCTCCACCGGACGGGAATTAGCAGATCCCCCTCATTAGGTATAGCTATAGGAATTTCTGCTCCTCTTCTTGGATTTATCGCAGCCCAATCAATTGAAGTAAAATTCTTTGCTTACAGGTGGCGGGATGAAGCTTGGCTTGAGCTAGCTCCGTCAGACTTCGAAGAAGAGGGTGGCACAACCCCCTCTTACCAGGTCTGCGGTTCGGAAGAGAGCTTGGAGGGATGGCCCTGAAGGGGACCAAAGCACTTCGTCTTCCTGGGGGACCTCAGGGGAAGACGTAGTAGCCGTGGAAGGGGCTCCGTCAAGACCCCATCCAGTCGAAGCTCCGCCGGTGACTGTTTTTCCAGTTCGCACAATGGGGAGCCCGCCTCAGGGAGCGGATGTGCCGCCGTTTTGCCCCCTGCTACTGATAGGGGTGAAGCGCGACAAGTCGAAGGAGAGTTCGCCTGCGGGGCTTCCTCAGCCGGAGTCCGTTCGACGAACTTCTCGGAGCTTTTACCTACGGGGGGACTGCTGGTCCTGGCCGTAGCCAGGCAGGCGTTGAAGGGTATGCTTCTGCCTCACAACTTGGCTATTTTTCGGAACCTGAGCTTTCCCAGGGTGTCCGATTCTGCCTTCTCCGCCCTGCAACAGGTATGATCCTTGCCACTTCCCTATCTTGAGAATTGTTCGATCCATGACCCCTCTCTTTTGCTGTAGTTGGTCTATGACCTCACCTTCATGGAGGAGGGCCTGGGAAATGTAGACAACCTCATCCATGACCTTAAGGAGGAGCTTCAGACTGCCAAGGCTGCCAAGGAAGTAGCCGAGGAGCTGAAGCAGTCCATGGAGGACCGTCTTGCCTGGATGAATGATGAAGTTCACGAACTGAAGGGCGAACTGAGAAGTGCTCATGTAACAATGACAGGGCAAGAGGCAGGGTAGAGGAGGAGCAGGAAGCAAGTCGAATCCCTGGAGCAAGCTGCCAGGGAGGATCAGGCGAAGATAGAGAGCCTGACCAAGGCAGTGGAGGAGGCTTCCAGGAGGGTCGAAGAGGCGATCCTGGAGTCCGAAGCTGCTAAGAGGGAGTCCGCATCTTTGAAGCGGGTAGATGATGCCGTGGCGAACTTCAAGACGTCTCCGCAGTTCCAGGCGAAGATCAATGAAGTAACTTTGTATGGCTACCAGCATGGCTTCAACAACGGACTCTCCAGGGTGAAGGAGGCATTCCCTCACCTCGACCTTTCCAGCATTCCACCCTTCGATATAGTTGGAGAAGAAGAGGAAGTGGAGGGGGCCGAAGCCATGGTAGAGGTCGAGGAGGCGCCATGTCCGAAGGAGGAGGCTGCTACCCCAGTCGAAAATCCGGAGGTGACCCTAACTCTGACCCCGGTTCAGGAGGAAACTCAGGCTGGAGGAGTCCAAGCTGAAGGTTCTCCGGTCTCGACCCAGATTGACGAGGTCCTCTCAGAGAAAATTGATAAGGTGCTCCGGTCTTGTGGTGTGGAGCCTTCTCCTGCTGATGTTGAGTGATTTGGGTTGCTCTGGATGTATTTTCCTTCTTTCTTTTTCATTTTATCAATGAACTTTGTATGACAGGTTTTCTAGATTTTGGAATGAATTTTCCTTCCTTTGCATACGCCATATTGTGCTTCATGTGTAGCTCGAAATGGTTTTACCGTTCTTTCTTCTGATTAATCAAACAGTTGTGTCCGAAGGCCGTTCAGTCGATAAGAACCAGTTTTACCGTTCTCTTTCCTGTTTGGTTGAGCAATCGTAGCCGAAGGCCGTTCAGTCGATAAGAACTGGTTTTACCATTCTTTCTTCTAATTAATCGAACAGTTACATCCGAAGGCCGTTCAGTCGATAAGGACAAACTCCAGAATGGACCAGAACTCCGTTGACGAAGACCGTCACCTTCCTTCGGATATTAAGTTTGTCCGTTGGGGTGGACAAGTGTCATTTCCCTGCCAATCAGTGATCAAGGAGATTTGATTGTGATCATTGTTGTCCACGTGGCACGTCGATATTTGTACCGTCATGATTTCTTGCGCCTTGCGAGCCGCCAGGTCTTCCCTTTCCAAAAAGAAACCATTAATGATGTCGTCGCATGATGAGGATTTCTCTGGATTCGAAGCGATGGCGGTTGTTGTCCTGGGGATGGCTATGAGCGACTTTTTTGGTTCTCGAAGCATTGCCCGGACACGTGGCGCTTTCTAATGCGGCTGGAAAGGACGTGGGGCACGTCTCCCCGCAGTCGGTCATGGGTGCAGGGTTTCTATAAATAGGACCCTGCCTTCTGCTGTCAAAGGCCATCGTTTTATAGACTCCTTCCTTCCATCAATAATAATGATGTTCAGCACTTCTCAGCTCCGCCGTGCGGCAAAGAGGAGAGCCATCGACCCAAAAAGGAAGCGAAGTCCGGAATCTCTTGGGCCGGGAGATGAAGAAGAAGAGCCTCTCGTGGACTGTCTTGAGATGAAGGTCCTCCTGTTAGAGGCTCGGCTGAGGGAACTTGGGCCCAAGTCACGGTGGCGACCACGACGGCGGAGGAAGTGAGGAGGGAGGCGGCGGACACCATCGTGAACTTCAGGGCTTCTGCCGCCTTCAAGGACGAACTCACCGGGGTGGCTCTGGATTCCTTCCACCAGGGGTTTCGGGAATGTCGAAGGAAGGCCTCCAAGTTTTATAACTTGAAGGGCCTGGACAACATTAAGCCCTCCGTTCCCTTTTCCGGCCACGAATTTGATTCCGACTCCGATGAGGGATCGGATTCGGGTTCGAACAGGAACCCCGGAGGCCCTTCGTCATCCCACCAGATCTCTCTCGTCGGTACGGGAAAAACCCGACATGGAGTTATTGAAAATTTTCCACATCATTCTGCTGCTGCTGCCCCCTCCCCTTTTTTTTTGTATCTCTCCTTATAAGAGTTTCTTTTTCTTTTTCTTGTTCTCTCTTTAGGAAAGATTATTCCTTTTTTTTCTTTTTTTTTGTAAAAAAAAATTGAAAGGAATGAAATATCTTTTCTGTTACCTCTTTCCATGTACTTTTTGTGATGTGTTGCATCATGATTTGTCTGTAATGTAGACTCCGTAGACCACTTTCGATTTATAGGGAAGAAGTGACGTCAGTTGGACTGTTATGAGAATGTCTGTTGTTGACAGAAAGGACGACAGTGGTCCTTTTAAGTACGTGTTCGGATTTTTCGTAGGGTAAGGTGTTTACATCGTCCTTGTGCACTTTCTGTCGTGATTAAGGTAGGCTGTTCAGGCCCGCCTCGGCGCATGTTCGGATTCACCGTAGGGTAGGTTACGAGAACCATCCCTGCACCTTTGATCTTTTTGGTGGCCTGGTTAGACCATCCATTGCGCTCGTCGGGCATACCGATAAGGTTAGTGGATCAGACTCTCCTTTGTGCAGTTGATCGATTTTTCAGATCAGGTCACTCAAGTTGTTATCGTTCAGTCGATGCAACTAGCCGTTCTGAGTTGAGTAGGGTTGAGAAGCTTTGCACAGGAATTTCAGGAACTCTTTTATTGATAGTATTTATGAAGGTTTTGTACATTCCATGGCCGGGACAGGGCCTTCCCTTCCAGGGTCTTGAGTCGATATGTCCTTGGTCGGATGACTTCTTCGACTTGATATGGACCTTCCCAGTTGGGGGAGAGTTTATCCTGTTTCGTTGGCCTGGATACCTCTGCTCTTCGCAATACCATGTCCCCCGTACGAAAAATTTGCTCTTTCACCCTTGAGTTGTAATACTTGGCGACCTTTTGCT
Source organism: Areca catechu (assembly GCA_021397845.1). Classification (NCBI taxonomy): domain Eukaryota; kingdom Viridiplantae; phylum Streptophyta; class Magnoliopsida; order Arecales; family Arecaceae; genus Areca; species Areca catechu. The sequence goes on from CM038039.1 coordinate 41,203,227, forward strand.
GGTATGCCGCTATCCTTATTTGGGCCTGTAGCCTGGTGCTTGATAGCAAATCCAGATCAATCTTTCTGCGATCGAAATTCTCAGGCTCTTCATAGTTGTCAATTCTCAGGGACTGTAGGGAGACTTCAATGGATAGTACGGCTTCGGTACCGTATGCCAGGTTGAACGGAGATTCGCCGGTGGCCGTTCTTGGGGTAGTTCGGTATGCCCAGAGAATGGAGGTCAGCTCTTCGGTCCAAAATCCTTTGGCGGCGTTCAACCTTGTCTTCAGACCATGGAGGATGGTCCGGTTGGTGACTTCGGCTTCTCCGTTGGACTGTGGATGAGCAACGAATGTCAGCCGATGCTGGATATGGTACCGAGCACAGAAGTTCTTGAACTTCGGATTGTCGAATGGTCTCCCGTTGTCCGTAATGATGACATGTGGGATGCCGAACCTGAATATGATGAAGTTTTTTACAAAATTTTTCACCTTGCCTTCTGTGATCTGGGCCAATGGTTCGGCTTCTACCCATTTCGTGAAATAGTCGATGGCCATTAAGAGAAGCTTCCTTTGCCTTGATGCTGATGGGAATGGGCCAAGAATGTCCATCCCCCACTGGGCAAAAGGCCATGGGGTTGCCAGTTGAGTTAGGTGACTCGCAGGTTGTCTCTGTACATTGGCATACCTCTGGCATTGGTCGCACTTCTGTATGAAATCAACTGAGTCCTTCTGGATGGAGGGCCAATAATACCCCTATCGAATGATCTTGTACGCTAGAGATCTGCCTCCCAAGTGATCACCACATATGCCCTCGTGGACCTCTCTCAAAGCATAATCTGCATCGATGGGTCCTAAGCATTTTAGCAGTGGCTGGGAGAACGATCTCTTATAGAGGGTTCCGTCTAAGATGATGCCATCCATCGGATCTTCTTGGCCTCTGCCTTATCTTCCGGTAGTTCTTCCTCATTCAGGAATCTAATGATGGGATCCATCCAGCTTGGCTCAGTGTTGATCTGGCTCACCTCTGCAGCCTCTTCGGCTATGCTAGGAGTCTCAAGATGTTCAACAAAGGTGCGCCCGAGGGACTCCGGTGCTGTAGTTGTCAGTCGAGATAGTGCATCCACTCGGGAGTTCTCTGATCGTGGAACATGGATGATCTCAAAATGTTCTAGTTGGGAATATAAAGCCCGCACATTCTCCAGGTATTGCACCATGGTTGGATCTTTGGCTGCATATTCTCCATAGACTTGATTCACAACCAGTTGAAAATCTGAGAAGGCTCGAAGTTGCCGGACTACCAGATCTTGGCGATCCGAAGTCCGGCGAGTAGGGCTTCATATTCAGCCTGATTATTGGAGGCGTGGAAGGAGAAGCAGAGCGCTACTCTATAGTATGGCCGTCAGGTTCGGCCAACATGAGTCCAGCCCTGCATCCAGTAGCATTGGAAGCTCCATCCACATGAAGCATCCAAACGGACTTCATCTCCTTCGGGGTTTCTTCTTCTACCGAAGAGGCTTCATCTTCGGACTTCCGGGTGCACTTAGCCAAAAAACCGGAGAGCACATGGCCTTCATAGCCACTCGGGGTTGGAAGTTGATGTCAAATTTACTTAATTTTACAGCCCACTTGGCTATCCTTCCAGAGGTGTCCGGAGATCAGAGAACGGCCTTGAGAGGTTGATCAGTTAGCACCACGATAGCGTGGGCTTGAAAGTATGGTCGTAGTCGCTTTGCCGCAATCACTAAGGAATAGATCAACTTCTGCATCCTTGCATATCACGTTTATGCATCATGCAGGACCTTGTTGATATAGTAGATGGGCTTGTGAGACCCGTCTTCCTCCCTCCGGACAAGAACCGAACTTACTGCTTCATCAGAAGCAGAGAGGTACAGGTAGAGGACCTCGCCTTCTTTTGGCTTGGAGAGCAATGGCGGGGTCTCCAGATACTTCTTCAGTTCCTCAAAGGTAGCACGACAGTCTTCGGACCATTCGAAGCCCTTTGATTGCCGGAGTAACTTGAAGAACGGAAGACATTTCTCGGCTGACCGAGAGATAAATCTGCTTAGGGAGGTAATCCTTCCTGTCAACTGCTGGACTTTCTTTTTGCAGGAGGGATGTCTCATATCTTTCAAGGCTTGAATTTTCTCAGGGTTCACCTCGATCCCTGGTTTGGTGACAAGGAAGTCCAGGAATTTGCCCGAAGTGACCCCAAAGGCACACTTTGACGGGTTTAGCTTCATATGGTAGCGCCGGAGAGCGCTGAATGATTCCTCCAAGTCGCGGATGTGGTCTCTCCGGAGGAGGCTCTTGACGATCATGTCGTCAGCATAGGCCTCCATATTTCTCCCTAGTTGCTTTTCGAACACCTTGTTGATGAGTCTTTGAAATGTCGCTCCGGCGTTCTTTAGGCCGAACGGCATCATCTTGTAGCAGTAGAGATCTGGTGGGGACACCAAAGGCACCAGAATAAGATAGAGGCTTTTCAACCCTCTATGAATTGATCAATAATTTATGAGTCCATCTGTAATAAGGGCTTAGCCTATCTGAGTACATTTTAGTTGTTATTTGAGTATTTTGAGTTTCAGTTCTGTACTAGTTAGCTCATGTTGAGCTAGTTCAGTCCAGTGTTAGTCAACTCATGTCGAGCTAATTTTATTTTTTTGAGTCCTATTCAACCATATTGAAGACTCAAGACCACAATATACAAGTGAAGACCAAGTCCAACCAGATTGAAGACATGGAAGTATAGCCCAAGTCCAACCCAACTTGAAGATTTGAAGACCTCGGGAGGAAAATTCAGAAAACCCTGATTCCTTACAAATTCCCTCCAGATGTCCAGATTCCCTTCCAGATGCCAAAATATATTCATATACCAAGGCATCCATGATTTTAGAGGTCCATCTGCATCCTAGCCCAAAGAAATCAAGCCCAGGTGCCAAGCCCAAGCCCTAAAGAAGCAAGATACCAGGGAATATTCCTGCTACATGGCTACCAGGCCACCCCAGCTTCCAGAGGCCCAAACCCATGCACCCGAGCCCCTTTGGGCCGGCCTCTTGCTGCTCCTAGAAGCCCAACACGTCCCCTAGGCATCCTTGGAGTGTTGACCAAGTCAAGAAAATTTTTAGGGATTTTTCTACCTAATATTTCCTTATTTTCTAGCTAGGGTTTGAAAGGAAAAATGATTCTTATGTAAAGACTAATGTGCCCTTACTTGGAGCCCAAGGTTAAGGGTCTATTTAAAGGACCCTAGCCTCTTGTATGAAGGGAGAATTTTGATGAATGAAAACCTTGAGTTCTTCTATTGAGTTGTGTGATACCCTGCTGTGTGCATAAAGGGGTTTGCGAGAGTTTTTCTTCTCAATGCTGCAATCATCTTCCTGCTGCCAACAAGCATCTCAGATCCCTGGACGCCCACTCTAAAAGAAGCCTTCTCTTGCTGTTTTTCCTTTGTTTTCTTGTTCCTTTGTGAATTTTCTAACCCCTGACAGGTCGTTTACAGGTCCCTGAGTTCCTACGAATCCAACGACTCCAGCCAAGCCTTAATCGGACCACCGAGCAGAAAGCCGGGTATCCGCGGGTCATTGGCTCGGTTTTCCAGGCTGCATCCATCGAGGAACGAGAGTCCCCTTCGCTGCGATCTTCACAGACGTTGTCAGGTACACCCCTCTACCTCCAGTAGTTTTATTGTAGGAGAATTTGCCCTAACCGAGGCTTCTCAGCCCCGGCGGTCCTTCTTTGCTACTTTTCCAGGTCCTAATCTGCATGCTGATATTCAAAAATTCATACAAAATCCTCTACAAATAATTTTGATCTAAAATTCGGGAATTAATCACCTAACTCAACATGTAAAACATACAAAAAGAATTGCATGCATATTAGTCCCCCATCATTTGGTATCAGAGCTTAGATTAGGGCTTGTTTTCTGTGATTTTTCAGTCCATATATTCTCTATTTTTTAAATTATTTTTCCCTGTTAAAAACTCCAAAAATTTTGAAATTTATTTTGCTGGATTCATCATAATTCACAATAATTTTCTTAATTTTTGCAGATTTTATTATGGCCTGTGAATTCTTTGCAAGCCAAAATACAGCCTACAAATTTTTGGCTCTATTTTTTTTTCAGCAAGACAAGTTTGGAAGTTTTAGGGTTTTATTTAGCATTTTTTGCATATCTTTTAATTTTAGTATATTTCCTGCATATTAGGCCATAATTTGCAAGTTTTCTTTTATTTAAGAAAATACCAAAAAAAAAAAAATTTATATATTCTCCAAAAATACCAATAACATCTAACCCTAATTTGCATCATTTGCCTGCCATCATTGCATAATCTACTTTTAAGGGCACTCTTGCTATGTCAGATGGGGGGAGGATTTGATCACCTCTCCTTAGCCCAAAACCACACCCCTTGCATTCAGTCCCAAGCCTAAACCTAAAATTAACTAGACTTAATTTGTCCTAGTGGGCTAGGGACACCAACTGGTCGGGTCCGGACTATGTGTTAGATCATTGTGTCAAGCTAACCCGTGTGTGCTTTGTGCTCAGTGTCTAGAACGGTGGTTTAGGGATTCAATCCCGAAGGGCTTGTGTGTTGGTCCGCCTACCTGGCCAATCTCTGATTGGTGTCTAGGATTGGCAATCAGGGACCTAACACTCCCCTTACACCTGCCTGGCTGAGTACAAGGTTACTATAGGCTAGTTTGCCATCCTGATTGAGCATCTAGTTTGGACTCTAGGTCTAGTCAGCTATAGTCGGTCTGATCGAGTCTTGCATGAGCACTAGATCAGGAGTTTCATATCACCCACCTCCTTCACAAATGTCTGAACCCATGGAAAACTTACAAGCCCAAATAAAAGCCCTAGCTGATCAAATGGCCTAGATGGCTACCCAGATAACTACCCAGATGACTACCCAGTTAACTCGGTCTAGTACCCAAACCAACAATAGAATTGATTATCTTGCAGATAGGTTTGGCCAGTTAGAAGGCCATATAGGGACCATAGAAAGAACCCATGGGTCACGGTCTGATCCAGATCCTGAGTCCCCTCATCCTGACCCGTACTACAATCCTCAACCTATGAGGACCCCAAACCCTGATCCATACCGAGAGGTTGAACCTAGGAGAGCCCCTCAGCCTGACCCATACAATAATACTGAACCTAGAAGAACCCCTTACCATGACCCTTATTATGATACTGAACCTAGAAGAACCCTTTACCATGACCCTTATTATGATACTGAACCCAGGAGAACCCAATACTCTGACCCATATAGGGAGTCCAATCATAGGAGAACCCAATACTCTGACCCATATAGGGAGTCCAATCCTAGGAGAACCCAATATTCTGACCCATATAGGGAGTCCAACCCTAGGAAAACCCAGTATTCTGACCCATATAAGGAGTCCAACCCTAGGAGGACCCAATATCCTGACCCATATAGAGAGCCCAACCTTAGGAGGACCCCATACCATGATCCATCCTTAGAACCTGGCCATAGAGCTGACCTAAAACCCTATGACCCCAGATCCTATAATCCCCTGACCCATAGATCTGCACCCTTGTCCTATGAGCCTAGGGAGCCCATAACCCCTAGGTATCAATCTAGTACTAGTCATGCTTCCTCTAGTCAACTTGAACCCCATAGGATTAGTATCCCTAAATATGAGCCCAGTAGTGAGCCACTACCCCTCAGGCAACCTGAACCTACTAGGATTAGTGTCCATAATCAGAAACCAGGACCTAGCCAATTTTTCCCTAGCCGACCTTCTCCAACCATTCTTGAGATTGACAAGGCTTACATTAACGTGGAAGTGTATGAAGCTGATGCGAGCCTAGTGGATGAGTATGAAGGAGAAGAGGAGATACCTTTATTAGACCTAGAATTAGCTGGCCCAGTAGATACCCAGGTAGAAACCAACCCAGAGCTAGTTGACCTTGACCACATCCAATCTAAAGCTATAATGGAAGAACAAATAGAGGAAGAGAACCTAGGTACTGTTGCTAGAGCCTTACCTGAGGAAACCATAGAGGAGAGCCAAATTATAGAGTCTAGTCCAAAAACACAAGAACCAGAAGAATTTATTAAGGACCTGATCTCTTTGAATCAATACCTTCAAGATGAGTCCCCTCCTATAGTTCCCATTAAGGACCTTTTCCCCGAAATTGGCGACCCATCCTTCCATTATGCAAACCCTGTAGATATAGCTCAACCTCGTAAGGTTAACCTCATTAGTATAGGATTAGTTCCTGACACCCCATCTTTTATCCTACTTTATCCAACTAACCATGAACCTTTTTCTCTACCTTACCAAACTAATTCTGAACCCACTTCCTATTTTCTGTCCTTTCTTGACACCTCCAGTATTTCTAGGATTATTAGATTGCATTTAATTGAGATTAGCATACTGCATGCATTCATCACGCATGTTAGGTTTGCATTTTACTTCTGGCACACTCTTTGGAATTTGCTAGGAGTTCACTGTAAATTTTTATGTGCATGTCAAGCTAGGATCAAACCTAGGGAACCTATAATCTGTTAGGTTTAGATCCAAAGAGTTCAATAAGATTTCCTTCTATAGGAATGCATAGTCAAGTCTGTTAGGTGTTAGTACGAGTCCTTTGAATCATTTGTTAGGAGTCTGCATGTGCCCAGCATGTTCACCACCTACACTAATTTTAAACAAACTGGCTAATTCCTGAAGATGGATCAAAGAATTTGATGTAGTGGATTCTATCTTGATTAGGCTTAGGCCTAAAAGAAGCTTCATGCTTGCAGAGCCGGACCTTTTAAAGTGATAGAGAAGGTTGGATCAAATGCCTAGGTGTTAGACTTGCCTTCGGATTTGGGCATTAGTTCTACCTTCAATATTACAGACCTGGTTGAGTATAGGGAATCGGCAGCGATACCTAGTGAGACCTTTGGACCTATTCCTTTTCATTGTGAGTGACCCTAACCCAGAGTGTCCACTAACAAATTGGCCTGAGAGAGGAGAACGGATCGAGCATATCCTGGACGATCAAGCCATCACGACCTGGGGCCATGACTATCAATGCTTCCTGGTTCGATGGCAAGGCCAGCCAAAGTCGGACGATTCGTAGATTTCTCGAGAGGACTTGCAATGCCTCAACCCAGACCTTCTCGAGAGATATGTGAGCCAGCTTGATCTTCACTCGACAGGGTCGAGTTCCTCCCACCCCGAGAGAATTGGTGGGGACACCAAAGGTACCAGAATAAGATAGAGGCTTTTCAACCCTCTATGAATTGATCAATAATTTATGAATCCATCTGTAATAAGGGTTTAGCCTATCTGAGTCCATTTTAGTTTTTATTTGAGTATTTTGAGTTTCAGTTCTGTACTAGTTAGCTCATGTTGAGCTAGTTCAGTCCAGTGTTAGTCAGCTTATGTCGAGCTAATTTTATTTTTTTGAGTCCTATTCAACCATATTGAAGACTCAAGACCACATCATACAAGTGAAGACCAAGTCCAACCAGATTGAAGACATGGAAGTATAGCCCAAGTCCAACCCAGCTTGAAGATTTGAAGACCTCAGGAGGAAAATTCAGAAAACCCTGATTCCTTACAGATGCCCTCCAGATGCCCAGATTTCCTTCCAGATGCCAAAATATATTCATATACCAAGGCATCCATGATTTTAGAGGTCCATCTGCATCCTAGCCCAAAGAAATCAAGCCCAGGTGCCAAGCCCAAGCCCTAAAGAAGCAAGATACCAGGGAATATTCCTGCTACATGGCTACCAGGCCACCCCAGCATCCAGAGGCCCAAACCCATGCACCCGAGCCCCTTTGGGCCGGCCTCTTGCTGCTCCTAGAAGCCCAACACGCCCCCCTAGGCATCCTTGGAGTGTTGACCAAGTCAAGAGAATTTTTAGAGATTTTTCTACCTAATAGTTCCTTATTTTCTAGCTAGGGTTTGAAAGGGAAAAGGATTCTTATGTAAAGACTAATGTGCCCTTACTTGGAGCCCAAGGTTAAGGGTCTATTTAAAGGACCCTAGCCTCTTGTATGAAGGGAGAATTTTGATGAATGAAAACCTTGAGTTCTTCTATTGAGTTGTGTGATACCCTGCTGTGTGCATAAAGGGGTTTGCGAGAGTTTTTCTTCCCAGTGCTGCAATCATCTTCCTGCTGCCAACAAGCATCTCAGATCCCTGGATGCCCACTCCAAAAGAAGCCTTTCCTTGCTGTTTTTCCTTTGTTTTCTTGTTCCTTTGTGAATTCTTTAACCCCTGACAGGTCGTTTGCAGGTCCCTGAGTTCCTACGAATCCAACACTCCAGCCAAGCCTCAATCGGACCACCGAGCAGAAAGTCGGGTATCCGCGGGTCATTGGCTCGATTTTCTAGGCCACATCCATCGAGGAACGAGAGACCCCTTCGCTGCGATCTTCACAGACGTTGTCAGGTACACCCCTCTACCTCCAGTAGTTTTATTGTATGAGAACTTGCCCTAACCGAGGCTTCTCAGCCCCGGCGGTCCTTCTTTGCTACTTTTCTAGGTCATAATCTGCATGCTGATCTTCAAAAATTCATACAAAATTCCCTACAAATAATTTTGATCTGAAATTCGTGAATTAATCACCTAACTCAACATGTAAAACATATAAAAAGAATTGCATGCATATTAGTCCCCCATCAAGATCTTTATCAGTGATGAAAGTCGTCTTCTCCTCATTTTGTGGATCCATTCTAATTTGATTATAGCCGGAGAAGGCGTCCATGAAGCTCAGCAACTGGTGGCCGGCGGTAGCGTCGACCAGTTGATCAATCTTTGGAAGAGGGAAGCTATCTTTTGGGCAAGCCTTGTTGAGGTCTGTATAGTCGATGCAAATCCTCCACTTGCCACTAGCTTTCTTCACCATCACCATATTGGCCAACCACTCGGGGTAGCGGGCCTCTTTGATGAATCCTGCTTTGAGGAGATTGCCAACCTCTTCGTCTACAGCTTGCTGTCTTTCGGGGGCGAAGCTCCTCTTCTTCTGCCGCACCGGCTTATACCCATGGGTTACTTCCAGCTGATGAGTAATCACTTTGATAGAATCTCGAGCATGTCCGAAGCCGACCAGGCGAAGACATCGGCGTTGTCCTTGAGAAAATGGATCAACTCCGTTCTGGTTTTCTCATCAAGTGTGCTCCCGATCTGCACAACTCTGGAGGGATCTTCCTCTTTCAAAGGTACCGAGATGGTCCTCTCCATGGGCTCACCAAGATTTGCAGTTGCATCCCCCGGATCCAGCTGATCCGGGGTTGTCGAATCCTTGAAATGCTTGTCTTCAATCATCAGACACTACCATACCGTCCTCTGGTTCCCTCTAACTTCTCCAACATCGTTCCTGGTGGGGAAGCATACCAAGAGATAGTGAGAGGAGATCACGGTCCGGAACTTGTTCAAGGCAGGCCGCCCCAGAATAATATTATATGCTGAGGGGATCCGGGCTATCGTGAAGTTGATTGGCAGTGTCTTTTGTCGAGGTTCGATGCCGAGGGTTACAGGCAACACTATTTCCCCTTCGGCATAAACTTGATTACCCCCAAAACCAGAGAGCAATATGGGGGATCTTTGCAATTTATGTCTAGGCAAAGACATTTTAGAGAATGTATCGTACATCAAGACATCAGTCGAACTTTCGTTATCAACAAGGATCCGCTGTACATCATAATTGGCCACTACGGCCGAAATTACAAGAGGATCATCATGTGGGAGCCGAACTCCCGCAAGGTTGTCGTCGGAGAAGAGGATGGCGTTGTTGTCTTTAAGTCGCTTTGGGGAATCGTCCTCATCCCTTCTCCAGTTGGTGGGTCGGTATATCATCCCTACACCTCCATTGGTGGGCCTTTGATTTGGTAATTCAGCCTCTTCAGGAGGTGGCTGGGGAACAGTTGCTTCCGACTGGGGGCCTTGGCGACCGATATACCATCCCAGGTACCCTCTCTTGATGAGATCCTCAATTGCATCCTTCAGCTGGATGCATTCTTCTGTGTTGTGGCTGTGGTCCCAGTGGAATCGACAGTATTTGTTTCTGTTCCGGATGGAAGAGGAGGCCGTCATGGGACGGGGCCGTTGGAGATAGTTTTCTTTTTCTATCTCTATGAGAATCTTCTCTCGAGGGAGGTTGAGGGGGGTGTAGGAGTCGAATCTTCCTCCCAATGCTCTAGGCTTGGGAGGACTTCTTCGGCGGTCTGCATATCTGCTGCCGTTGTTATTAGAAGTTTGGGGACCTTGTCCCCTATTATTCTTCTTTTTTGAAGAGGGTTTTCCTTCAATCAGTCGTTGATTCGCCGCCTGCTCTTCTGCATCGGTGTATTTCTGAGCCCTTGACAGGAGCTCAGCGTAGCTTTTAGGGAACTTCTTATCCAGGGAGAATGTAAGCCTGGAGGTACGAAGTCCCTTCTTTAATGCTGACATGGCCACGTGCTCGTTAAGATCCGGGATCTCAAGCGTGGCCGCATTAAACCTGGAGATATAATCTCGCAGGCTTTCTCCTTCGTTCTGGTGAAGGAGGAACAGTGTGTCTGTATTCCGAGGAGTCTTACGGTAGGTCCTGAAATGCAAGACAAACAGTTTTTCTAACTTGAAAAAGGAATCGATGGTATCTGGGCGCAGGCTCGAGTACCACATCCGAGCGAACTTCTTCAAGGTGCCGGGAACGCCAAGCAGTACATCGCGTCTGAAGCTCCTTGAATCATCATATGGGCCTTGAAGCTGCCCAAATGATCGAAGGGGTCGGTGGTGCCATCGTAGGGCTCCATCTGGGGAACCCTGAAATGCCGAGAGATGACCTCGGCCATGATGTGGTCGGTGTAGGGTGGGCCTAGGTCACCCACAATCAAGTCGTCGGGATCCTTAAGATCCCACATCCTGTGTTCTCGCGCCTTCGCCATCTCTAATTCGATGGCTCTGAACCTCCCGTCATAATCGGGAGTCTGCTTCGGTGCTCTCTCCATAGAAGTGGAGTCTCCGGAGGAGGGTGAGGGAGTTTGCCTAGGCCTTTTCCCTTTGTGTGGGGAATCGGCAGACCTAGGCAACCTCGAAGTTTGGCCTTCAGGAGAGGGCCGAGAACGGGGGGAGGGATGCGCGGAATCCTCCCGTGGAGCTCTCCTTCGGGATCGAGAGCTATGTCTAGAAGCAGCCGGTGGGTTTCCCACCAAAAAGGCTCTGTCTTGGAATTCTTGAACCATGGCCGTAAGGTTGATGACCTGGTTTATAAGAGCTTCAAACTGCTGTACTCCCACAATAACAATGGGAGGTGGAGCATCGTTCTCCTCCGGGGGTGCACCCCCCTGAGACGGAGCACGACTCCGGCTTGTAGAAGCGATTAGAGCTTTTTCTCTTGCCATCAAAAACTTTTTTCTTCTCCTTGTTTGGGAGGGAGCTTAAAGAATGTTAACGCTCCCTACCTAGCGTGCCAATCTGTTGGCGTGGAGTCCCTGGATCGGCCGGTTGGAGCCACTGCGTCGCAGGATCGCTCCCTGGTTTACCTGCAAAACAGGTCCCTTGCCGGAGTTGTTCCGGCGGAGGACAGTCCGATGCCTAAGTCAGTGGCAGATCCCAGCCACAGAATGGGGAAGGTGTGGAGAGTGGAAGAGAAAAAGGCTCTTGGAGATTGTAAGCGTATGTGAGCGAGGATGTTCGTGTACCTCTCCAACAATCCTTCTTACCCTTATTTAAAAGAAGGCCTCCGGCCTGCGGCCCGCTCTTTTTTCGGTGATCATGGGGAGCCAATCACTCCCATGATTGACGATCGTGGGTTGTCATTGAACGGTTCCGGCCAGATCGGAGGCGTGGCGGCAGGAGTTACGCGTCATGATCATGGCATGATGAGTGTAGATTATAACCGTTGGTCACAGTTGCCTTTTTGGACCAGATCGTGGTGTAAGCTTTGGATTTCCCCCTACGTAGGCCGAAGACTTGGTATTTTCCCGGGGTCGGAGATCATGTATGCGGCGGGGACCGAAGTACGTGCCTTCGGAAGTCGATGAGTAGTTCGGTCTTCGACCGGGGCCGAAGACGTTACCCGAAGGGCCGGCCTCCGGATGTTGTGGTCCGGCATGAAGCCTTGGATTGCCTGCAGTTGGCCTGTCCCTTGCTCGGTCCGAAGTCCGTAGTCCGGAAAAACGGATTTCGACTAATCAAACCGAAATTTGATTTATAGCTAAACCGGGATATCCCAACACTTCATAATTATTTTTAGCTTTTGTGTGAGAAATAATAGTTTGAGCTATCCTTCATTTCTCTGCTCTGTGTTGCTGTGGCTGAAACAGAGAAATACCGTGAGAGTATTTTCCATTCCAATACTGAGTTTGAGAGCAGTCCTGTTTACCTCTGTAGTTTTGTTTCTACAAGCCTTAGTCTTCAGCCTAACGACCATTGAAGACCAAAATATTCTAAATGATTCCATTTTTTATACACGGGGATAATATCCTAAGTCTTGATATTTCTAAATTCCGATATGTTATCACTTGTTCAAGCTATAAAAAAGAATACAAGTATCATAGGATTCTGTGCTTATCTGTCTCAAGAGTTTCTGGATTTGATATCTCATGCCAGGTAATCACTTGGTCATCAAATTGTATTAGTGTGGCAGGCTTCTCGTAGAAAAGTAAAATTATGACAAGAAAAGGGTGCAACAAATTATTATATGTGATGAGGCCATAAAATAATCGGGAGAAACAAATATATAGTTGTACTTGGACATGTTATGAAAGCTATTAGCTGTGGCTGCCGAAGCCAATAACATTATTAACCAGCATATATCCTTTTACTTGACATAAGTTCTTAATATACATATGATTGGATATGCTTGCTGGCTAACACATTTTAAACCTAGAATATTTAGTGAACTCCGAATTATATAAAAAGATTACAAAATTAATTTATAATTAACTTTCTCCTTTATTTTGATCTATTGGTCCATATCTATAACCTGTACTGATTTAAAAAAATAGTATAAGTAGGTCTTTTCCTGCACTCTTTTTTGACTCTTCCTTTTGGTTTGGGTAATGTCAAAGTCCCTCCATCTATTGAAATCTAGCATAATTAAAATCTTTTTGAAAAAATGCATAGAGTTATTGTTATTATTCTTGTATGTCTGGCAACATCTGTAACAACCAGAAAAAAAAAAAAAAAAAAAAAAAAGACGGGCGCGAGGAGCGCGACGCGCGGGTGGGCGACGCGCGAGCGCGCGGGCACGCGGTGCGCGGCCCGGCCCATCGCGGCGGGCGCGCGTTGCGCGGCCCAGGCCCATGCGCGCGACGCGCGCAGGCGCGTGGGCTCGGCCCAGCCCGTGCCGTCTGTCGCGTGGGCGTTTCCCACGCGTTTCCCAGGTGTTTCCCAACCGTTTCTCGCGGTGTATGGCGGTCCATGGGGTTTCTGAGTGATCTGGACCGTCCGATCGTCCGATCGAACGGCTGAGATTGGTCCGAAAGAGTTTAGGCTTGATTAGGTGCTTTTGGATTCGGATTTGGACGTGGTTTGAGACGTCGATCTCAGATCTGACGGCTGGGAAGATATTTTAATGGTTTTGAACTTCCTAGGTTGTGTTTGAGGTGATTTTAGATGGGTTTTTCTTCTCTTTTTAAACAGGACGTCGATGGAAAGCAGGGAAGAGCCTGCTGAGAGCCATAAAAGAGAGGAGAAGAGAGAGAAAGAGAAGGGAAAAGAGAAGAGAAGAAGGAAGAAAGAGAAAGAGGAGAAGAGAGAGAAAGGGAGAGGGAAGGGATTTTGGTTTGGAAGATGAGGGAAGAGAAAATCCGGGGGGAACTGATTTGATGAATTTATTTATTATTGTAGGAGATCAATCTTTTGAGCAGGGAGGATTTGGACGAATTTCGGGTATAGATTGATACCGGATATTTTGGATTAGCGGTTGAAGGTAAGGATTCTGACGTGATCACCAGTTTATATATTATTTTATATGCATGGTTTTGATCCGAGTACATGATCATTGGCATGCATGAATTATTGTTATATGGTGTAGTTGAGTTTTATGAAGAACAATATGATTATGATTGTTATTATTTTATATTCCGGATATCGTGTTTATCGGATAAAAGTTCTATTTGATGATTTGGATCGTGATGTCGGTCAGTGGAAGAGTTGAGATTTCATGATTGATATTGTGGTTTTATCATTGTCGATATCTCATGCGTGATGTTATAAAGAAAATTTATATCCGGATGGGTTGGACCATGATACCGGATTGCTAAATAGGTTGAATCATGAAACTGGATATCGGGTGGGTTGGACCACGATATCAGTTATTACAATGGATTGGACCACGATATCGGTTATCGAGTGGGTTGGACCACGATACCGATTATCGAGAGATCATAAAAAATATGTTTCGACAAGTGTTAATGAAGTAAATACGGTATTTGGTCTAGCCATGCTACGGTTGCACCGTGGTTATACAGCCTGAGCCACGGGCTTTGTACGTGGGAGCTGGCCACGGGCGGATAGTACGTGGGACAGCCGAGCCACGGGCTTAGTACGTGAGCAGGACCGACCATAGTATGCATGGTCGCTTTGAGGTTGCCAGTCATGGGCTGGTACATGACCGTGGCTAGACCAGAACCCTAAAGATAAAGGTAAAATAATGAGAATATTAAAGGAAAAATGCAAAGTTATCAAAGTTCGTAATACATGAGGCTTAGATCATTTAATTATATACTGGTATTTTGCTATTTTAGAAATGTATATTATTACTGGTGTGATTATATGAAAACCTTACTGGGCTGTAGAGCTCACAACCTACTTTCTTCTTTTACAGAGTCGTACAGATACTTGGCTTGGTGATGAGTGAGATTTTTTTGAAGTAAGTGACTCTTGTGTACCCAGGCCTTGCATGATCTCTAGGGTAAAACCTAGGGTTTGTGCAGCTGGTCGCGTGCCGATTCCGGTGCTGGATTCGGGGCGTGACAGAATGGTATCAGAGCTTAGGTTATGATCACTTGGGATGGTGATACAAGTGGATAATAATAATAATGACATGATGGTTATTAGGATATGATAAGAATTGTGACAGATCTTAGTTATGATGATTTGAGGACCGTGGCAAAGTGATATTGAATTCAAGTCATGATTGTTTGAAATCGTGATATAAGAGATAATGGAATTAACATGATGATTAGTAAGACATGACAGAAATTTTTAGAAGGATTTATTAGTGAATCTAGATGGTTTAGTAAATTATATCAGAGCGCGCAGTGGAAGCGTAGTAATTTTTAAAGTGTTATGATGGGAGCATTGATTTAGATCTCAATCAAGCTAATTTCGAGGACGAAATTATTTTAACGGGAGGAGAATGTAACACCCAGAAAAAAAAAAAAAGAAAAAAAAAGACGGGTGCGAGGAGCGCGGGGAGCGAGCGCGCGAGGAGCGCGGGGAGCGAGCGCGCGACGCGCGGGGAGCGAGCGCGCGACGCGCGGGCGGGCGACGTGCGAGCGCGCGGGCACGCGGTGCGCGGCCCGGCCCATCGCGGCGGGCGCGCGTTGCGCGGCCCAGGCCCATGCGCGCGACGCGCGCGGGCGCGTGGGCTCGGCCCAGCCCGTGCCGGCTGTCGCGTGGGCGTTTCCCACGCGTTTCCCAGGTGTTTCCCAACCGTTTCTCGCGGTGTATGGCGGTCCATGGGGTTTCTGAGTGATCTGGACCGTCCGATCGTCCGATCGAACGGCTGAGATTGGTCCGAAGGAGTTTAGGCTTGATTAGGTGCTTTTGGATTCGGATTTGGACGTGGTTTGAGACGTCGATCTCAGATCTGACGGCTGGGGAGATATTTTAATGGTTTTGAACTTCCTAGGTTGCGTTTGAGGTGATTTTAGATGGGTTTTTCTTCTCTTTTTAAACAGGACGTCGATGGAAAGTAGGGAAGAGCCTGCTGAGAGCCATAAAAGAGAGGAGAAGAGAGAGAAAGAGAAGGGAAAAGAGAAGAGAAGAAGGAAGAAAGAGAAAGAGGAGAAGAGAGAGAAAGAGAGAGGGAAGGGATTTTGGTTTGGAAGATGAGGGAAGAGAAAATCGGGGGAGAACTGATTTGATGAATTTATTTATTATTGTAGAAGATCAATCTTTTGAGCAGGGAGGATTTGGACGAATTTCGGGTATAGATTGATACCGGATATTTTGGATTAGCGGTTGAAGGTAAGGATTCTGACGTGATCACCAGTTTATATATTATTTTATATGCATGGTTTTGATTCGAGTGCATGATCATTGGCATGCATGAATTATTGTTATATGGTGTAGTTGAGTTTTATGAAGAACAATATGATTATGATTGTTATTATTTTATATTCCGGATATCGTGTTTATCGGATAAAAGTTCTATTTGATGATTTGGACCGTGATGTCGGTCAGTGGAAGAGTTGAGATTTCATGATTGATATTGTGATTTTATCATTGTCGATATCTCATGCGTGATGTTATAAAGAAAATTTATATCCGGATGGGTTGGACCATGATACCGGATTGCTAAATAGGTTGAATCATGAAACTGGATATCGGGTGGGTTGGACCACGATATCAGTTATTACAATGGATTGGACCACGATATCGGTTATCGAGTGGGTTGGACCACGATACCGATTATCGAGAGATCATAAAAAATATGTTTCGACAAGTGTTAATGAAGTAAATACGGTATTTAGTCTAGCCATGCTACGGTTGCACCGTGGTTATACAGCCTGAGCCACGGGCTTTGTACATGGGAGCCGGCCACGGGCGGATAGTACGTGGGACAGCCGAGCCACGGGCTTAGTACGTGAGCAGGACCGACCATAGTATGCATGGTCGCTTTGAGGTTGCCAGTCATGGGCTGGTACATGACCGTAGCTAGACCAGAACCCTAAAGATAAAGGTAAAATAATGAGAATATTAAAGGAAAAATGCAAAGTTATCAAAGTTCGTAATACATGAGGCTTAGATCATTTAATTATATACTGGTATTTTGCTATTTTAGAAATGTATATTATTACTGGTGTGATCATATGAAAACCTTACTGGGCTGTAGAGCTCACAACCTACTTTCTTCTTTTACAGAGTCGTACAGATACTTGGCTTGATGATGAGTGAGATTTTCTTGAAGTAAGTGACTCTTGTGTACCCAGGCCTTGCATGATCTCTAGGGTAAAACCTAGGGTTTGTGCGGCCGGTCGCATGCCGATTCCGGTGCTGGATTCGGGGCGTGACAACATCAGAATTCATCCTTTTACAAGGGTCTAGCATATTTTCAGATTTCTTAAGAATGAATTCTAAACAGAGTTATTATAGAATATTTTTAAATCTTTAATGGAGCAATTTGATTAAGATTATTTATCAGCAATTAAAAATCAAAAATTGAGCTGCTTTTAGTTATGTAGTTTTTGTGGTAAGCTTTTAATAATATAGTTTAATAAAAGGATTTTAAAGATAGTCTCGATCCATGCATGATCTAAGATGGTCATCATTAATTTAAATAAAATCCAGCAGACCAAGACCATTTAATTAACTAGCTCTTTTGCTTGATCTTCTTTCAATTTTTTTTTTTTTTAGAGAATGAACTTTAGATTTACTTTGGTGCGCCCATGGCACTCATTTTGAACCGAGATGACTTCGATGAATAATTAATATTGATACAAATCCCCTAAATTAAAGACTAATATTAATAATTATTTACTAAATTTTGACAAAAATATGCCAAAAATCAAAGTAACATCTATACAGTCTGGATAGCATGTAACCCATACCTTTTATTTTCCTGGTGGGTCTTAGACTCTTAGCTACATGCTCAACCCCACGAAAGAAGCGAGAAAGGGAATGAAGGGTTCCTTTACGAAAGTGGATGTTTTGAGAGGGTTATACGTTCATGCCTTGGTCTTTTAAAAAAGTTAAAGAAATCTTTTAAAAAAGTTAAAGAAATCTTTTGGGGCTCCTCCCCTCTCGGTTCCCTTCCCAAAATTAACAGTTAAAATAGCCAACATCTGCTCCACCTCCCAACGCAAAACGACTCACAAAAAACGTACACTCTTGGTGACAAAGGCTCTCTTTTTCCCAAAGCCCTCATGTTTTGAGACTCCTCTACTCTCTCGCACCAGCAATGGACCGCCTTGCATGTCGAGCCGTAATTCTGGGGGTTTGGAAACGAATCTGATGTCGGGAAACATGTGGGTATTGGAGTTTGGGGCCTTGGGGAAGGAGAGAATATTCAGAGGGCTAACAAAGTCGAATAGCTATGATCCAAAAAAAAAAAACACGTATAATTAAACAGCTCCCAAAGCAAATAGATACACAACCAGAGTTGGAAAGGAAAAGATTTCTCCCAAAAAAAACAAAAAAACAAAAAAAAAACAAAAAAAATGAGAAAAAGTTGGAGAGGAAATGTATGTGGTGAGTGGTGAGCATCAGGTCTCCAACTCCTTCGTTTATTTAGTACTTACTAGAACTTTAGAAGTTATGGCAGAGTTTGGGAAGAAACTTCACCTCATTCTTGGAATTGATGATGCGGAGATTTGGCTCAATATTCAATTCGCGTATACTTGGTTTTCCTTGGAAGAAAGTTGCATCTCTTCTTTTAATGCGGTCATGATTGTGCCTGAATCTTATAAGGACATTAAGAAAACTAAGTCTCCAACCAATATTTGAGTCCTCCATGGAGCCTAATTCGATTACATGGACGAAGTGTTTGCTATGGTTCTTCTTCCCTAATTGCATGAGTACAGTATTGTGTGCCGTTCGTTTTCAAGCGGAGAGCCAAGATGGATGATACAATGACCATAAAATATCCGTTTCGAATGTTCATTTTTATCAAATTAATTAAAAGATCATGTCGCATTATAAATACTTCTCTTCTTCTTCCTTAAAAAAGTGTGGAGCTGGGAGTCGAACAACCGTAGAGCAGGCTTATTGGAGGGGGGTCTGGACCAAATCCAGCAATTTTTGTTTTTTTTTAAAGGCAATTGAGTGCCAGACGACTGCAATCACGGCTCATAGTGTGCCGCATAGTTGAATATTGAGGTTTTTTTTTTTTTTTTTTTTTTTTTTGAACCGGTTCATTCAATTAAGAAGTCTAGAATGAATACATCATAGAGAGTTAGATAGGATGATATCCCGAAAGAACCTTGGAGCATCCCAAGTCTGTTCACAACACAGGACCTGAATAATTTGCAATAAAGGATGCTACATAGTCAACTACTGAGTTAGCCTCCTTAAAGACATGTCTAACAATACAGGTAGAGGATCCAAGAAGAAGGAGGGCAATATCTCGAAGAAGAGGATACGCCGCTGGTATCCTCATAGCCTGCTGAATCTATATAATAATGGTGACGGAATCTCTCTCAATGATCAGGTGATTGGACCGTAAAATGCTTCGGTATAAACTATCCCCTCCCAGGCTCCCCGAAGCTCAGCTCCTGGAACAGTCGGATCATGGAGACAATAACCACCCGCAATCAAGATGCTGAAACCTGGGTCCTGAATGACAAAACCAGCACCGCCCAAATGACCCTTAACACTCCCATCAAAGTTGATGGTAATAAATCTCAAATGTGGGGCTCCAAAGTAAAGAATATCTTAGTAGGCGCTGCAGGAGCAGCATAGGAGTCCCAGGACTCAGAGGTCATCACAGTCAACCTCAAGTACTCAGAGCTTGAATGTGGGCTCTCACCATTACAACTCAAGGAGAATCAGTAGAAGTCCTGAAGATCATGTTATTCCTAGTTAACCAAATATGGTAAGCAATATAAGCCATAAAGGTACATTGCAGGTGGGCGGTGCCCAGTCCGATGGATTGGAGAAAATGATCAATATAATCAGCAACATTCATGAAGTAAACTTGAAAGCCAGCTATCTCCCAAACTTGAGTCGCCCGGTGACATAAGAATATAGCTTGCACCAAAGTCTCCTTCTCCTCCCCACACATCGGACAGCCAATGGGCACATTAACACTACTGTTATTGAGGAAGACAGTTGTAGGAAGGCGACCCCAGGCTAATTTTTACAAGAATAGAGAAACCCTTGGGTGGATTCGGATCTTCCAGACCCACCCAATATCAAGAGGCCACTAGGATCCTTGATGAAACAACGGAACCAGATCAGATATGGTAGCTCTCGGGAGAGCAGAAGACCTCCAAACCCTAATATCAGGGGATGCATAAACCGACAGTGGAATAGCTATGACACGAGCCCCAAGAATCTCGTCAAAGATATAGGATAATAGGACGGTATCCCACTGTGTACCATCACTCAGCAATAAATTCGGAACAGAAAGAGAGTGGCTGATGTCTATCGCGATGAAGGTCGGCCATCGAGATAACGGAAGGTCCGCTAACCAAGGGTCCTCCATTCATCTGATGGACCTACCATCATCCAGAATCTATCTGGTCTGAGGGAGGACTAGATGAGCAGTCGACATCATAGCTCTCCAGATAGGCAAGCACTTGCGAGGGGGCTGATAACTTTCCTCCATCCAGTCCGAACTATATATACTTCTCATGACTTTGGTTCACGAGCTATTAGGGCAGAGAAGAAGTCTAGAGACATGTTGGGCAAACAAAATTCTCGACTTGTAGTGAGAGAGTGAAGACCCCATCCTTAAGAGGCTGATAGACTACATTCCAATTAATAAGATGAACACCCTTTGAGCCCGATATAGAATTCCATAAGAAGGCACGGAAGAATTGCTCCAGTTTGAGAATCACAGATCTAGGCAGGATAGCATTAGAAAGTATATATATAGGAAGAGATATAAGAACCAACTTGATCAAAGTGATCTTGCCCATGAGGGAGAGGGCCCTTCCCTGCCAACTCTCGATCCTAACATGAACCTTCTTAATTAAGCAGTTGCAGTCAGCCTTCAGAAGCCTATCTCCAGTTGGAACTTCAAGATAATGAAGAGGCCCTCCTTGCTCGACGATCCCAAGGATGTGATGGATAGAGCACCGCCGAGAGACCGAGATTTTAGGACTGAAGTGGAGCTCCAATTTCCACAAGTTGACTCTCTGGCCTGATGAAAGATAGTAATCCTCCATGATCCTCCAAAAGCCCTAAGCACAGGACAATGTGGCACGACCAGCAGCAAGCAATCATCTGCAAAGAGAAGATGCGAGATCGGGCTGGCAATAAGTGCCGGGATATATGGCTGGATCTCAGACCTCAGGGTGGCCACCCGCAAAGCTCGCGAGAGAACATCAGCAGATGAATAGTCATTAAACAATGCACATCATGTATAATAATATGGTCCACACTTATGAACCGCTTTATTTGATGTATGTCTTGTCAACCAATGTTATTCTAGAAAAATCTCAAAAGAAAAAGAAACATCAAAATAGAATTAAACTATTTTGGAAATATCTAAATATTATGTAAAGTTATTGAAAAAAGAGTCAAAGTTATCTAAATATTAATGTCAGAAAAATGTAGATCAAAGTCTAGAAACCTTTATCAACTATTATAAATAATTGTACTTCCTCTAACATCTGTAATCAAGAAATCACGTAAGAAAATCTTTTAATCAAATTCCAATAACTCTCCTCATTCTTGCCAATCATTTTTTTACTATATCGTATATATCACACATCAACAGTGGTATTAGAGCCCTTTTGATCTAACCTTAAGCTTGATCACATTCTTATCATCTTGCGATCTATCTAAATCCAATGACCTCCTTATCAACCTCAACTTCGCCTACCTTCAATTATATCCGAACTCTAGTACCAATATTTGATGGAGAAGCTTATCATTATTGGAGCATTCAAATACAAACTCTATTCATCTCACAAGATTTGTGGGATATAATAGAGGAAGGATATCAAATTCCATGAAGGTAAGAAGACTTGATAACATGGAATAAAGCGAAGCAAAAGGAGTACAAGCAAAATAAGAAAAAGAATGCATGAGCATTATTATTCATTTAACAAGGAGTAAGCAAGGAATTTTTTTCAAGAATCATAAGAGCAAGCACAATAGAGGCATGGAAGATTTTGAAGAATGAATTCAAGGGCTCCGATAAGGTAATTTTTATTAAACTTTAAACTCTATAAAAAGATTTTGATACTCTTTTAATGAAGGAAGATAAATCAATTCAAGCATTCTTCTCTCGTATCTCAAATATTGTCAATCAAATTAAAATCTATGAAGACATGATAGAAGATAAGAAAATAATTCAAAAAATATTAAAAAGTCTTCCTATAAAGTATGATCATATAGTGGCTGCCATTGAAAAATCCAAAGATTTATTTAAGTTTACTCTAGTGAAATTAATAGGCTCTCTTGAAGCTCATGAGAAAAGAATGAAGAGATTTGATCAACCGCTAGAGCAAGCATTTCAATAAATGTTAAATATTTTCAATAATGTTGGAGATAGAAAATATACCTATGATCAAAATTAAAAAAAAAAAAAAAAAAAGAGGAGCATCTAATAAACGTGGTAGGGAAAGAGGAAATTATAAAAATCAAAGAAGCAATGGAGAAAAATCTAGCTCCTATTATATTTTATGCAAAAAAATAATCATAATACTAAAGATTACTGGTTTAAATGCCAAAGGTGCAAAAGGCACAATCATTTTGAAAAAGATTGTTGGTATCGGTAAAAAGAATAAGCTGATTTTTCTAAAAAGAATGAATTTCTTGATCAATTACTTTACACTTTATTTTCTACTCATCAAGAATCAAGGGAAGTTTGGTATTTAGATGTGGTTATTCAAATTACATGATAAATAACAAAAGTTGCTTTTGTCTAATTAAATAAAAATATAAAATCTCATGTTACACTAGGTGATAGAAAAATATAAAAAGTTGAAAAGAAAAGTATTATTACCATTAAAATTAAAAATGATAAGCAAAAATATATTTATGATGTTTTATATATTCCTGGCCGCCTAGCACAAAATTTGCTTAGTATTGACCAATTAATTCAAAAAGGTTACAAGTTGATTTTAATGATGATAGCACTATCATGGATAAAAATAAGGGACAACTTATAACTACTATTAAAATAGTCCATAATAAAGTTTTTTCTTTTTTTGGTAAACAAAAGGGATAGGGGGATAAAGTTTTTTCTCTGCTAATACTGTTTGGTATTCCGGTTATAAAATAATTTTATGAATATTAAAGAAGTAAAAGACAATTACACTTTCTTCTACTAAAGCATAATATATAGCCATAATAAGTACTGTATGTAAAGCTGTATGGCTAATAAGAATTTTTCAAAATTGACAACAAAGCTCCAAGGCTCCAATAAAAATTCATTGTGATAATATTTTTGTAATTATCATAACAAAAAAATCTAGTATTCTATGGTCACACAAAATATATTGAAATTTATATCATTTCATCCAAAAGCTTATGGACAAAGTAGAAATCAAGATGGAATTTTGCAAGACTTAAGAACAACTTGCTGATATTTTTACCAAACCCATTCCAATGGAGAAATTCATCAAGTTCAGAGATTTATATGCTTAGAGTTTGTGATTTTTCAAGATTAAGGGGGAGTGTTGAAAAATGTTAATCTAGAAAAATTCCAAAAAATGAAGAAACATCTACGTAGCATTAAATTTTCTTGGAAATATATGGATATCATGTAAAGTTCTAGAAAAATAAGTTAAAATTATATGCATATTAATGTTAGAAAAATCTAGATCAAAATCTAGAAACCTCTATCGACTACTATAAATAGACGTACTTCCTCTAATATTTGTAATCAAGAAATAAAGTAAGAAAATCTTTCAATCAATTTTCAATAACTCTCCTCCTTCTTGTTATTATTTTTTTACTATATCATATATATCACACATCAACATGTCTATACTATATCATATATATCACACATCAATATGTCTATCTTTTTTAATGATAGCCATCTATAGCTACATAACATTTTATGATGCCATCCATATACCGTAGAGAATTTGTACTCTTTTTTCTATGAAAAAATATGAAATCGAAGTAGCAAAACCCAACATTAAATTTTTCAAAATATTTGGATATCCACAACTAAGAATGCAAGTGTAAAAATATTTTTTGGCATCAGGTGATAAAAGAAAAGTAAAATAGTTGATATACCATTTGGGCTCCAAATTCAACAACTTAAGCTTTTGGATTGACATGGGTTCCAACATCCGAGGGCAAGTTCCTCAAATTCTAACTCCTTGTCTTCCCAACATCAACCACAAGAGCTAGCACATATGCAACCAAGCCTAACATATATTAATTTCACAGTAAACATGCATGGAGATTTTATAAAATTTAAACTAGCCTTACTCTTTTGTGGGGTGCAAAAAAAGTGTTAATTTAATAATTGATTCTCACTTTTATATTTTTTTTGAAAGGAGGCTAGACGGAGAGGAAGGGATATATTGATTGAGTAATTTTCTAGACAATTCTAGGTTCACAGAGCGACACAATGTTTTTATTTTTTATAATATTCTAGTAAATTGAAAATTTTAAAACACATGAATTTAGAAATTTAATTTACACCTCCAATTAAATTGGCAGCTATTTTTATAAAGAATAATTAATAAAAATAAAACAAAATAATAGGATTTTTGTTTCACTACGTAGAGCAAGGAACAAATCAAAGGTCTAGAGAGTAGAGTGTGGATACCATGCATGTTAATTAAAACCCAACTCCAGAACTTAATCTTGCATACAACTAGCTAGCCCAAGATCATGCAAGAACTAGTAGAATCTCCAAGCTATATATGATATGATATGGGGCCACGCCTCAACGTACACTAATAACCAAACTCTATATCTGTTCAAAATGGTGAGGAATGTCACGCAGGTAAAGTTTAATTTGTCCTGCATGAAATTTTGGGTATGCATTGAAATGCATAAAAAGAAATTTCGAATCAACGCATTAATTTCAGAATGCCTAACAATTTCCTAATGAACACATAGAGCTAAGAAATTAAGGTTCATAGAACTTGGGGAATGGTCTCCACGACCAACGTGCTTAGGTTCTCACCATTCTTGCATGGTCGAGGCCGGGTCGTACTCATCCACGCATATCAATATTTTATTTACAACGAGACTTGGGTAGCCAGGATATATATAGCTTAGTAAGTCTCCATTTGCCACGAGGAGCATCGGTGTAGCTTAATTGAAAATTAATTAATGCCAGTAGGAGAAAAAATAAGACTAGAAATTTGGAGACTGATGGATTAATTCCTAGAATATCTTGGTCAAGAAGATGAGGGTGGGTGGCATTTGTAGATAATATTATTCTCTCTTTGTCTTATCCCGCGTCGTGTAGCCTCGGATTTCAGTCTCTCCATGCTGGAATTAAGCACGTACATGCCATGTAGCATGGAATTAATCAAAGGTTGGCTCCCTCCCTCCTCTCTCGTGTACTTCTTAAACTAATCATATGATAATCGAGCCCTCTTTTTTAAAAAAAAATAATTAAAAAATAATAATAATAAAAATTATCTGACATGCAATTTGTCCCTTAATCCATTGCCCTGGGTCTCCCAGTACGTACCGGCCGGGGTTTGAGTTAACGAGAGATTTCCAAGGATTCACATGCCAGCATAGGTTTTAGCCATTCGAGAGCCATGGTTAGGTGGTCGTCCAAGTCCAATATTAGATGCGTACATTTATCTATCCAATAATAATACAAATCATATCCTAAACGGTGTACGTACGTGTACCAATTAATATAGCTTTTCATCATGCCAAGCATAGACATTTGATAAAGATAATTGGCATGATGGATGGCCAGGTATAGAATATAATTTCTTCGAAAACAATGGGTGCATCTACCATGAACTTCAAAAGAAATGGTCCTTGCAGTAATATATAACTAGGTCGATAAAATATTTGTGGTCATGAAATTTGATAATTAAGATGAGAAATACTGGCATGCATGCAGATCATTTCAATAGTTTTTTTTGTTAAAGAAACTTAGATGGCATTGAACGTTTGAGGAAGAAGTCTTATTAATTCATATTATATATAGTTTTTTTTTTTGAGTCGCAATCGAGACCCATGTGAATTTTATTATAGTATTACTTTGAATCATACAAACAATCGACAACTAGCAGCCTCCCATGAAAATGACATGCTTTTGGGAATCCTTATCCTTCGTGAGATGCCGACCAGAGAACTCGTCTAGCTAGTCAGCACTCTACTAAATAAATATATATCATCTCACTTTTTTTTAAAAATATTTTTGGAGGAAGACATTTCTTTGGCAATGATTCGTTAATCAGCTCGAAGAAGAATATGATTTATCACTAAGATGGCAGCACGGTTGGTGGGTGCTCATGCTCATATTTCTTCGATCATGGGTTCGAGACGTGATCCATGCGACGACTCGATTAAATCTAGAAATTTTTGGACAGGAATTCAGTAGGGATAGCTAATTATATATATATATTGTTTTTGATGGGGGAGTGGTGGTGATGTTAAGAAATGATGATGGTGACAAATATATGTATATAGGTTCCTCCGAAGCAAATATATGGGGCAGGTTAGGTTGGAAAAGTTTCAAAAAGAGAAAAAAATGTTATATATGAAAAAGATGTAGCGAGGCACTTGTCAACACCATTCTCGATGGAAACGAACATTGAATTTCCACTCTAATTGGTTGTCATAAGCTCACGGGAAGCATTGCTCCTTACGAAATGCCATTTTTTTATTTTGGGATGGCATCGGGCTCAAAATATTCCTGACAATCTTACTCTCATTTCCCACGGCAGTCTTTGAGAGGACTTCTATCAGCAACGTCGCACAAGAAAACAACTCTGGAATTTTGAAGCTTGGGTTGGATCAACAAATCAAGATTACACAAAAGGCCAGCAAAACAAATTATGGGATAATCATTCCAAATAGGAAAGGAACCGAGGCACACTATATATATATATATATATATATATATATATATATATATATATATCCAAAATCTTCAGCTAGCTAGTCCTCGCTTTTCACCAGCTCTCCTCACGACAAATACTATTCTATTCATCGCAGAAGCCCTTCCTTAAAAACCCCATGGTGACCGAGAGAGCTATATTTCTTTTCTTTCTTTTCTTTTCCCGTATTATAAATGGCGACAAAGAAATGTGGAGTTTGAAGTAAATCAGAAGAAGATATTGATGTGCAAGTTGGAACCGATTCAACTTAAAAAAGTTCAAGCCATTAGTTTCTGGATCCAATGATTTATATCGATCCATCTACCTTTCATTAATTATTTTATATGGAAGTAAACTTCACCCGTGATTTTTAATAATAAAATATCATCATAGATTTATATTTCCTGGTGGTTCGATACCCTTAACCTAGAAAAGGTGGTGTTCTATCGTGAAGGAAGGAGCGACGAAGAGAGAAAATATGGCAGGAGAAGCAATCTCAAAGTCCTCTCCACAAAACCCAGCTCAGGAATCCATTAATCCTCCTCCGATCATCAAGAAGAAGAGAAACCAACCAGGAAATCCAGGCAACGAAACTGTTTTTAATTTATTCTCATAGTTAATAATTTCCTTCACGGCTTCCTTTCTTCTATCGGTGATCACTCTCTTTTGGTTTCATGAGGCAGCAGATCCCGAAGCAGAAGTCATTGCCTTGTCTCCAAAGGCCCTCTTGGCCACAAACCGGTTTGTGTGCGAGATATGCGGGAAAGGCTTCCAGAGAGATCAAAATCTCCAGCTCCACCGCCGGGGCCACAACCTTCCATGGAAGCTGAAGCAGAGAAGCAGCAATGAGCCCAAGAAGAGGGTGTACGTGTGCCCAGAGAAGGCCTGCATCCACCACCATCCATCAAGGGCACTCGGCGACCTCACCGGCATAAAGAAGCACTTCTGCCGCAAGCACGGCGAGAAGAAGTGGAAGTGCGACAAGTGCTCGAAGCGTTATGCGGTGCAGTCCGACTGGAAGGCCCACTCCAAGACCTGCGGCACGAGGGAGTACCGTTGTGACTGTGGCACTATCTTCTCTAGGTATATATGTCGATCACTTCTTAAATCCATGATCTGCTTTAATTACTCGATGATACCTTGGCCTCATGAGAATTACTAACAAGGATGGTCGTCAAATTAACTAAGAAACTATACATGAAGGGAAGGAAGGTACGTGCTATTAATTGGTAACTAGCTAGCTATAGCTAGCTTGTCACCATCACCCAAAGGTTCTTTCTTGTAACTCTTGAATCGATCCTCTTGCATCATTAATTTAGCATCGCGATATTAGGCAAAAATCGAGGATTAACAGATCGATAAAATTAAATGGATCTCTCTTAAACTAATTAACCATATATTGGATGTGATGGTACGTGTATGTTAACAGAAAGTACTTGTTCGCTAATTAACTTGCGATATAAATTAATTAAGTCCATCAACATCTCCCTTTGATCAGTCTTTTAGTTGTGCAAGGGAAGGATAGGACGGAATCATTTAATCTGATCCATAAAGTAAAATTTGTAACGATGTTATTACGATATATAATTGATATATATATCCATCGCCTGTGTGTCTCCTCCTCTTTTCTTCCTATTTAATTTGTTAGATTCTGATGAAGTGTTTGTGATTAATTCACTAAAAATTAATTAAACAGGAGGGACAGCTTCATAACCCACAGGGCCTTCTGCGATGCCTTGGCTGAAGAGACCGCACGCGTTTCTGCGGCATCGAACATCAGTAGCTTGACATCGAGCAGGAATGCCAATTATCAATTCACCGGTGGTTTAATGAGATCTAACATGGTGCAGCATTTCCCTTCTATATTTAATCCTGCAACTGCCGAAGGTCAAGTTGGCGATCATGCTATGCCTGGTGGACTTTCACTCTGGATGCGCCATGGCGACACCTTGAGCACTGATAGTAGTCTCTCCAGCATGCATCAAATTGGACCGGTGAGTGTTGAAACCCTGCACCGTGATCCCTTCGCTTCATGCTCGAATGATGCCCAGCAACTCGACAGCCAATTAGGTTGGATATATAGTAGCAACCAGCTGGCTTCTTCAAGCTATGGAGAGCTAACAAGCACCTCGCTACCTACTGGTTTGATGGAAGCCAACAACCTTGCAAGCGTTCCTTCCAGCTGGTATAGGACTCGGCATCATCAGCACTCCATGCAAGCATCAGGCATGTCTGCAACTGCATTGCTGCAAAAAGCTGCTCAAATTGGCGTGACTTCTTCTACTCCATCATTTTTTGGTGGCGTAGAGGTGAAGTGCCACGACACTCAAGTCCAGGATGCTTGCGAATACCATGGATTGTTCAATCCAAGCCATCCAAGCGTGGCCGCTAACATGGCAAGTCGTTTAGAGAACGCTGCCAATCCATGCTGTGATATGTACTCCACAAGGCATCAGATGGTTCAAAAAGATGGTGGAGGAGGAGGAGCTACCAGGGATTTCTTGGGTGTTGGGGTCCAAACAATCTGCCCATCGTCAGTTAATGGATGGATTTGAGCCTATTAGCGCGTTTACAACTCACGTACTTACCCACTGAAAGAAAGTTGATGAGTCGAGGAAAAAGGAAGCGGAAGTGGATATATATGGTGAGATTATATTATGAGCAAACTTTTCAGGGATGAAAAGGTGGTACGATTAATGCTTGAAGGAGCTTAGAAGACGTACGTGCTTGGGGAGCCCAGTTTTATTAAGCACTAAGTTTCATCAGCTAGCACTGGCAGGAGATCCTCGCATAAATCTCATGGACCCTGAAAGGCACTCCTTTTAGGATTCTCCTTTTGTTTTTTGAGAAAAGAAGGAAAAAATAGAGGGTGGTAGTGTGTGTGTGTGTGGGGGGGGGGGGGGGGGGGGGGGGAGCAAAGAGCACCTCCCCTTCAGCTTTATATTTTTCAACATGGCAATATTCCTGGTTGTCTGTTCCAATTGAATTTTAGTATGTTAAAGTGGTAGTTAAAAAGCTGGTCCCTTTGTTTCAATAAAACCATACCCTTCGGTTCTATATGCTTAATTAACTAGGTACACATGAGCTCGGTGATATAGGGATTGTCCATCATAAATACAATCGTAAGCTTTTTCATGGAAGGGTCATAACATGCATGGGCCCTCTCCTATGATATATGAGTTCATTGCAGACATGTTTGGACTCTTTTCCATCCCATCAAAGCTTTTAGATCTAGTGGAGCATATGTTTTGTAACTTCCGTTGACTGTCTAAAGGAAAAGCAATGGACTCGATTGTTATAAGATCTTTTGCATGCATGGAGCAGGTGATATGATAGCAATAACCCACCAAGGCTGGCCAAGAATCAGCTAGTGTACGTGAAGTGGCAAGCACATTAGGCATCGGTTAACACATCAATGTTTATATCTATTCTCTCTCTCTCTCTCTCTCTCTCTCTCTAGTTGGTGTTTTCCTTCTCTCCTCCTTTGATCACTGTTCTTCTACAGTGGAAACATGGTGCTTGACATATGATCTACCAACCATATGCTATGGAGAAAACAAGCTCCCAAACCCAGCATTTGTGTGAGTGGGGAACGACATGCCAGCTTTATTTTTCGTCCGTTCAGTTGAACATTTACTGCTTCTCCATCATATTTCCTCTTCATTTACTTCTCCGTCAATTTTATTTTTTTTGTTTAAAATCTGCCAACTGCGAACCATAGAGCTATTCCTACACTGATTCTACAATGAAAGGGGAAGGCCATTAATTGGTGAAAGTAGACTGTAGCTTTTTACTTTCGAACCAACTATAGCACGTACATCGATCGGGCTTTAAGACCATATATCTTTATTCTTTAAGCACACTGTGGATCAATCTAGTCCCTGTAATGAAATTAGAAAAAGAAAAAGGGAAAGTCTGCACCATGCATGCATCAGATCTAAAATGTGTCAGTAGTCCATGTTGATGGTGTAGGATAGCATCTTAGATTCTTAATTTTTTTTAATCTTCATGCAAATGCACCACAAATATAAATTAATTTCTTTATTGACTTGTACTAATTTAATTTATTCCCAGAAAGATCTGAATTTTATAGTTTTGAAGTGCTCAACTATTGGAGACTACTTCAACCCTGGTGCAGTTTTCTGAAACTGTGTGCTATCAATGTGTTAGCATGCATGAGCATTATTAGAAATTACAATTTCAATTAGCAAGCTAAATCTCTTGTCAGGATTCTAAACTCTCACTGATCAGCATACAACATGATTGGACCTGTATTAGACTCACCCTTCTGCATCCGACAAGATGCATAAGAACCTGCCTAAATTTGTGAAATTGACACCTACTGCCCACATGCACTAGCTATCATCAAAGGATTGTTGCACCTAAACTTTCTCTTCTTTTGTGAAAAGGATCTCAACATTATAGAATAATGCTCAAATTTGCGATGTTGTCATTAAAGTTAAATTAATATTGGCACAATCCAAGCCCTCATTTCTCAACCTCAAACTGTTTCTTCCCTTCCTATAAATATTTAATCGGCCTCCCATTGCTAAAAACAAAATAATTTGGGCATTACTTGTTATCAAGATGAACATATTAGAACATCAAACCATAACCAACTTGATTGCATGGGTTAATATCCATCGGTCAAATGGCAGGTTTCCTTAAAGGCTCTTTGGTGTCAGCCCAGTTGATCTAAAGGATGGGCTGGTGGGCTGCACCCTGCTCTATGTAAGCCCAATTTATAAGCGTACGCGCTACACGGGCGAGACGAGATGCCGAAAAATTAGAAGGTCAAGGCAGGACCTCCGGTCCGCCCGGCGACGAAAATACAATGAAGTTTACCGACTCGCCGGTGATCGAACTCGCCGTGGGGGGCGCCGCCCTCTCCTTCGAGCAGGACAACGGCTCCATCCACGTCGGCACCTCCGTCTGGCCCTGCTCCCTTGTCCTCGTTAAATTCGTCGACCGCTGGCTCCCCCTTCTCCCCTCTTCCACCACCGATTCCGCCCCAAACCCTTACGCGCATCTCCTCCACTTCGCCGGAAAGCGCGCCGTTGAGCTCGGCTCCGGGTGTGGCCCCGCCGGCCTCGGCCTCGCCACCCTCGGCCTCGACGTCGTCCTCACCGACATCGCCCCCGTTCTCCCCGCCCTCCGCCGCAACCTCAAGCGGAACCGCCCCGCCCTTCCCAAAACCCCAAGGTTGCCCAGCTCTACTGGAACAACCCCGCCCAGATCGAATCCATTAAGCCCCCCTTCGATCTCGTCGTCGCCGCCGACGTCGTCTATATGGAGGACTCCGCGGCCCACCTCGTCACCGCCATGGACGCCCTGCTCGCGCCCGACGGCGTGGTCTTGCTAGGGTACCAGCTCCGGTCTCCCGAAGCCCACCAAGTGTTCTGGGAGCGATGTCGGCAGGTGTTTCCGGTAATAGAGAAGGTCCCCCACGAGGATCTTCACCCGGATTATTCCTCCGAGGAGACCGATGTATATCTCCTCAGGAAGAGGAAGTGAGATTGGGTCGATGCGAGTTCACCAGGTATTTGATTATATGCCACTGTGAATTCTCTGCTTTTTGTACTTTAATTATACCATGATTTCTTTTGATGTGAAGAGAAGGATGGAATTCTCGAACACAAATAATACACAGTTCTGTTGGTATTTTTTTTTTCTTTCCGAATAATTATTTTGATGACTTTGCTTTGTAATTAGTGATATATTTGTGAACAATTCTTGGATGAGAATAAAGCCGACGCTCAGTAGGCACACTGAGATTTCTTATGACATTAGATTATTAGAGTTTGGTCCAGCTTAGGAAAAGAGAACGAAAGGAATGTTGGGGGTATATGGAGTAGAATTCTAGTTCCCACTTGACAGTAAGGGATCCTGGAGAATAGTCCTGTAGTAACTATTTGGAAGTCCGAAAACTTGCCAGAGAATGTATCCTAATTATTATTTCAAAGTTCTGAGGCACTAGACATATTCCCAAATTCTTGTGATCTCTGAGATGAAAAAATAAGTTGGTAGGATTAAACCTGGTGCATGAGAGATATTTTTCCATTAAATATTTTGGAAAAGCGAAGAAAAAGAAGTCCGATGTTAGAGATCAGATGCCAAGAATGATGTCTAGGGAAATTCTTGTTCATCCAGAGCTTCCTCATCGTCTTCCATTAGTTTTAGTTCATGCATCCATTCCTTGTTTATTAGACATCTGACAAAGGGCATGAATGCATCTGGCTCTTCTCCAAGGAGGTTAGAAAATATGATTTATGTAGTTAGAATTTGGGAAGTAGTGGGTTATGAAGATTTCTCCGTTTTGGTATGCAGCTTTTTAACTTTTGTCTTAAAATTGTCCTCCTTTTTCCCCCTCATAAAAGGGCAGAATTGTTTCTAGCATTTTAGTCAAAGGATCTAGAGATTGACGGATGATGCATATCCTTTAAGAATTAGTCATTTGTGTGCGACGGTGGTAATTTAATCATTGGATCATGTTAGAGGAAGAGTTTTGCATATCTGGGGTACGTTGGACAATATTTACTAATCACGGCATCGAGGACTAAATTGTGGTGCACTTCTAATGGACATTGTTGCTGTCTAGATTACCGTGATCCGTAGCTCTAACGTGCGATATGTATGTCGGGCTGCTTCCTCTGGATGCTTTGTCCTCTCTCTGGTTAGCTCCTTGGTCAGTATAACCTGCAAAAAAGAGAAAACCCAGGTCGGAGATTCCGGCGGGGACACTCCGATGTCAAGTCAATTGGGAGGATCAAGGAAAATAGAGCCTCAGTGACGGAGAGCCCTGGAACTTCTCCATCTAAAGGAATAAGGATGAAATCTAAGAGATAAAAAGTGAGTAGATGTGAGGCTCGCCCGTAATTGGGCGTTGTGGGCTGAAGTCGGCAGCCCTTGCCGACTTCACCCGGAACCCAGAAAAAAAAAAGAAAGACGGAGAAGGCCGTGAAACAGGGGAGACTTCTTCTTCCTAATCCAACCAGAAATCTTGCCAGGGGTCTCGGTGGGAGAGTCGTGAGAGGTGTGGGAGGTGGTCGGCGACGAGTTCGTGTGGGTTTGAGATTCGTTTGGTCGGTGGAAGAGTTTCAATCGGCGAGGGAACTCTCGTTGATTTTTCCTTTAAAAACTCCACACCGTCACCTCATCGAGCCCTACATGCATTTTTCCCTCTCCGATGAGCGATTGGGAGCTCTCCAACATCGGCCGGTAAGTCCTTTTATTTTCAATTTTTGGGAGGATTTTTGATGTTTGTTTCTCGGGTTTCCGTTTCGGTTTTGGTGCCATTCGTCGCCGGAAGTCGCGCCGCCGCCTGCTTCTGACCCGTCGGGGTCTTCCGGTGACCTCCCATTGGCCACCGCCGGCGACCATGGGAGGTCGGCTCGGTTTAGTCGGGGGAAAGCCAGGGGGGTTCGGAAGAGAAAAAAAGAAGAGAGGAAGAAAGAAAGCAAAAAAAAAATAAAATGGGGGGGGGGGCTCTGTTCCGTGAGGAGAAAAGAAAAAGGAAAAAAAAAGGAAAAGGAATATATATATATATATATATATATATATATATATATATATATGTATATATATGTATGTATATATGAAGAGAGAGAAAGAGAGAGAGAAACCTACCTGGGAGTCTGTCGTCGGGGTGGTTCCTGGTGGCCGGAGCTGCCATCGGTGGCTCACCCGCGAGGTCCCTCACCATCATGGGAGAGAAAGAGGAGAGAGAGGAGGGAGAAAGAGGAAAGAGAGAGGAGAGAGAAAGAGGAGAGAGAGGAGAGAGAGAAAGAGGAGAGAGAGGAGAGAGAAGAGAAAGGGAGGAAAGATAAATTTTGGATCAGAATTGGAATTGGATTGAGGAGAGTGCCCATAATAACGTAGTTTCTTTTAGTTTTATTAAATAGAAATTAATTATATGTTTAAATTGTTGGTCAGGATCATCGTTGTCCTTGGAAGATCAGATCTAGGTTTGAATTGTACATGTTGGTGGATTCTTTTCGGTAAGTTATCTTGACCTCTAATATTATATGCCAAATATGTTATGTATTTATGAATTATTAAATGCATGTAATATATTTTTATTTTTATTGGATTGCATTGTGTTGGTGTGGGTGCATTGTGTTGGTGGGGTTGCATTGTGTCGGTGTGGGTGCTCTCTAGTCCGACTATGATCATACGAGGACCTAGTCTCCTGTGGGCCTCCAGCGGAGCGATCGCTGGCACATGACCGATGAGCGGTATGTGAGTCAGGAGCTAGTTGCCTTATTTTAGCCATGCGTGGCAGGCACATGCAGAGGATGCATGTTTCTCGTATGATACTCAGAGCTAGTTTTCCTTGTGGGCCTCCAGTGGGACGATCACTGGCGCATGACTGATGAGCGGTATGTGAGTTAGGATCTAGTCTCTTGTAGGGCGAGCCACGGGCCGATCGTGATCATAGTCAGAGGGACTAGGAGAGTAAAGTAAATGGTTGGTCATCCATAGTTGTATCGATATCGGTTAAGATTAAGTATGCATATTTGCATCATGTTGCTGGATATATATTATTATATTGATGGATATCTTGTTGTATGGTGTGTTTGTGCTTGCTATTTATTAATGGCATATTTGTGTATGTGTACTGGAGGTGTTGATAACTTACTGAGCTTGTGTAGCTCATCTCTATTTTTCTATGTTTTTGTTACAGATACCGAAGATCGATTGGACTATGGGACCAGTCAGTGAGGAGCTAGGGTTTAGGTGTTGATCTCTGAGTTTATAGTTGAATTTTATGAAAAAAAATTTTTGGAATCAATAAATAATTAGTGAAATTTGTTCCTTACCACTATTTGGATATTGAATTGAAGATTAGGCCTTGCATGATCTCTAGGATAAAACCTAGGGCTTATGCGGTCGGTCGCGTAGCCGATCCAGGTTTTGGATCGAGATATGACAGTAGAGATGGAGGTTAGAGAGCTGGGAGGTTTCCTTCCCTTGGTTCCTCTCTCGTTTGCTCTCTTTGTCTTACCAGTTGGCTCCCTTCTCATCGGAGATCTTTTCTTTCGTTTTATATGGAAGAAATGGCCCAAACCAGGTCTAAAGCTTCATCGGCACGTCACTTTCCTGGTACCCTCTTTAGTCTTTAGGTGGGGTTTTCTTCTGTTAGCGATCTCCTCCTGTCAGATCGGTCTTTGGAAGGAGATCTTTCTATTGGGGGTGTTCATCGGCATAACACAGGCCTTGTACCTCTGGTGGTGCAGTTTCCCGTGGAAGGTGTGGGCGTCGTGCCGCTGAGTCCCGAGCTATAGTAAGCGTTTCTATTCCAGGAGGGACCATTGGGGTGTTGCAGGGCCTGGAGTCTTAATAGGATACTCCCTCTGGAGCTCCGGTTGCACGGCGAAGGGCATGGGCGGTGTGTGGTAGGGCCTGAAACCTGGTGGAGCATGCATCGCGTAGAGGATATAGGTGGCGTGTTGAAATATCTGTAGCCTACAGCCCTCGCGCCATGGTTTGAATTCCTTCTAATCTTTTTTTTTTCTTATTCCTGGTTGATCTTCTATCAGTCGATGATGCCTCTTGGTTTTGGACAGTGATTCCGTCTTGGAAAGCGAGAGCTCTATCTCAGGAGCTCGATCCTGGACAACGGGAGCACGACTTTGGTCGGGAGCTCGACCTTGGATGGGAGCTAACCTTGACCGGGGGCTTGACCTCGGATGGTGAGAGCGCGACCTTGGCCGGGAGCTCGACCCTGAATGGGAGCTCGACCTCCGATGGCGAGAGCACGACCTTGATCGGGAGCTCGATCCTGGATGGGAGCTGACCTCGATCGAGGGCTCAAACTCGTATGGCGGGAGCACGACCTCGGCTGGAAGCTCGATCCTGGATGGGAGCTGACCTCAGCCGGGAGCTCGACCTCGGATGGCGGGAGCACGACCTCGACCAGGAGCTCGACCCTGGATCTTCATTTGGTCACCACATCTAGGTGGCGCATTCTGTCATCATGGCCGCCAATTGGGTCCGGCAGAGGTTTCATGTCAGCGGCAGTGCCACATCAGGTGCCCCCCATTCTTGAGCCCAGAGTATATCATGATGCTCGGAGCGAAGGGAGTAATGATGATGTTGACATGAAAAGGTGCTTATCCTGCTCCATTAATGCCTCGAGCGTCAGTGCCTCGGAGATCGTGCTTTCGCATCGAGGAGACACCACGTCAGCCCATTCAGGAGGGCCATAATTGCTGCACCGGGCCGAAGCGATTGCCTCCGAATCAAAGCATTGCCTCTAGCGGAAGAAGAAAGGATGCACGTTTTTGACTAGTACGATGCGACGGGGGCTTGCAAATTTTTGAAAGGGGCTCGTCCTTTCGCTCTTTAAGAACTTTTTGGGCAAAGAGGGCCAGGTTCTCCTGCAGAGCTTTCTTCTTCTTCAATCCCGATCCTGTCTTCTTGGTCCAGAGTCCTTGCAGGTCAGTCCTCCTTTCCTTCTTCCTCCTTTCTTTTTCCTCTCTTCTCCTTCGGCCTGTGTTGGAGGAGATCTCGTAGGGTTCCTAGGTCTTCTATCTTTCATCCTTTCCTTCTCTTTTCCATGAGTTTCTCCGGCAAGGGGCACCGCCGTCCGGACTATTCCAGTAAGGTGGGGCCATCTCAGTCGAGACCTCCCTCAGATAGCAAGGAAGATGAGGTTCCTTTGGTAGCCCGCAGGGGTCCCCACCGGACGGGGATAGTCATTGGCACCCTTGCGGCTCCTCCTCCTCCCGTTCATGAACCGTCCGGTCTCTCCGGCATTGCTTCGGTGATGACCGGGGAGGACCTCCTCTGTGTCCGGAGCACGTACGGGATTTTGGACATCATCTAGCTCTTGGTTTCAGGATCGGAGGAGCGGGTCACTTTCAGTAGCCTCGGTTGGATCAGCCTATACGTGAATTTCTTCCTCGGGGGCCTCTGTCTTCCCTTTCACCCTTTTTTCCTCTCCTTTCTGAATAACTTCTGCCTAGTCCCGGCCTAACTCACTTCGAATGTCGTTAGGATCATAGTTTGCTTCACTATCCTTTGCCACTTCCACGGGATTGTTGCTCGTTTCTTTGTTCAGGACTCTCTTCATCCTGAAACGGCACCCAACTGATAGCGGGTGGTGGTTTGTGGCCCCCGCCCGGGGGCTATCAAACTGGACCTGCCCTCTTCCATCAAAGGATGGAAGAGCAGGTTTTTCTTTACCTTGGTTGAGGGGGTGGACCGGGTCTGGAGTGACCCGGACTGCTTCCCTAACTGGTAATCTTCTGTCGAGCCGGTGGATAAGGAGGTGTACGACCGGCTCGTCACCTCCAAGCTCCCGGCCCTCTGGGACCTACTGACCGAGCAAAACATTGCCGACGCCGGGGTCAACCCGGGCCAATTTCAGGATAAGGCTCGATGTCGGGGCTCCTTCCTCTTTAAAGTAGATTTTCCTTTAACTTGTAACTGACCAATTTCTTTTCTTACTACAGTGATGAAGTTCACGATGGCGCAACTCCAAATGTTGAAGAAGAGGGCTACCTCTGTAGGACCCAGGGAGAAGCCCTCGAAGAAGGCTCGGGAGGAGCCAGAGCATAGGCCCAGCGAGGGGCCCTCCACCGGGCTAGCTAAGAGGGAGCCGGTCGCGGCACCGACCGTGCCTGGGTCGGCGACCCAACCTCAAACCCGCAGGCCTGGGAGAGAGACCAGGGCCGAGGAGGGAACCACGTCGGCAGCTTCGACGGTCCCTACCCGAACTGGAGCTTCGTCGAGACCGGCAATGGTGGAGGTGGCGGATGACGCCACCGCGGAGGAGCCGACGCCGCCTCCGATAACTGAAGCAGCTGGCACTCATCCTGCGGCTACTGCACCTCCTACAACTGCCATGCCAGGGCCCACAGTGCGCTCCACGACATCGGGTTCGGGAGTGCACAAGGTGATGGCATACCTATCGCTAGATGCGGTGGTAATGAGGGATGCCAAGCTAGCTGAGGAAATCTTAAATGTCGTCATCCAGCCGCAGGATCGTCGGGAGAAGACTGGCCAACCGCTAGTGGAGGTCCTCAGCAGCATATTTTCTCGACTTCTGTTGATAAGCTGGATCTTTGCTTGCATCACTTTTATTTCTTGTGAGAGTGCCAACTGACTTGTGTCCGGATATTGTTGTAGGTGGTCGCCGACACCCAGCTCGTCCGGGACTCATGCCTGGTGTTGATAAGGCGAGACCACCGCCTCCAGAAGGAGAAGGCGACTGCTGAGGCCAAAGCCCGGGCTCAGACAACCCGGGTGCGAGAGTTGGAGGACCAAGTGAAGGCCCTCCAAGTTGAGCTGGCTGGCTCCAAGGCAGCGGTGGCAGAGCTGGAGAAGAAGTTTGCTGACCTCAGCAGGGCTCTGCAGGTGGAGAGGGAGGAGACTTCTCACCTGTCCGAGAAGGAGGCGCGATCCGCGGCAGAGGTGGCTCGCTTGGAGGGAAGGGCGCAGACCCTCTAGGTCTGACTTAACAAGGAGGTAGCTCGGGCGGCGGTGGCTGAGGAGAAGGCCACAACGGCGGTGGCACTGATGGAGGCGGCCAAGAAGGAGGCCGCTGAAGCCGTCCTGAGGTTTAAGGCATTAGAGGCCTTCGTGGACGAGGTCTCCGAGGCGGTCTTGGACTCCTATTAAAAGGGGTTCAACGACTTCCGAGGAAAAGCCAGTCATCTCTTCGGATTGAAGGGCCTGGACAACATCTACCCTGACTTGCTTGCCATTGCCGGGGCGTCGAGAACACCCGCTGCCGAGATCGAGCCGGAGCTAGAGCCAGAGGCTGAAGCTGAGGTTGTTACCGCCCAAGATGCCCCTCCGATTGAGGCCGCGTCGACATCAGAAGGAGTGACTCAACGACCCGGGAAGGAGCCGGCGACTAAAGCTTAATTAAGATTTTTTTTTTATTTTCTTTTTGTACTTGGATTTTTTTGAAGGGCTTCCCGGTCTGTCGGGAGTCTTTGTAATTGTAAAAAGATTCCATGAATAGAAATAGTTTTTTCTTCGCATGATGACTACTTTTTTCTTTTTTTGTATTTAATTTTTTATTTGAAGGATTTCCCTGCCTGTCGGGAGCCTTGACAAATGTAAATAAAATTTTGATAAATAAATACAACTTTTTTCAACTGATGTGTCCCTTTCCTTTCTCTCTCTTTTTTTGTAACATACTTTGAAGTATTTCTTGACAAATAGGGATCTTTCATGTTGTAAAGGGCTTGCTTTTGCAATGAAGATTAAGCCTTATTTGGCCAAGAAGCTTTACCTTGTCCTTCTTCCTTCTATTTTTCTCCCTTTACATGATAGGAAGATAGGCTTCATGACTGCCAAGTGTGAGCCTTCCCAGGTCTTGGCCATTCTTAGCCAATTCTGAAATTTTGCGATCGGCGGGGAGGGCTCTGAGAACATTCCGGCTCCTGCCGGCCTTGAGGTCATGCAGGCGTGAGTGCAAGACTTCTGAAGTTTTTTTAGTTTATATCCTTGATTAGGAGGTATGGGATGAATGAGTGATAAGTGCGGGGCTTCTGGAGTTTCCCTGCTTCCTTTGCCTGACTTGGAGTCAGGCGGGTGAGTGCGGGGCTTCGTAAGTTTTTCGGTTTTGAGTACGGAGCTTCGTAAGTTTCCCAGCTTTGGATACAGTGCTTCGTAAGTTTCCTGACTTTGGATGCGGGACTTTGTAAATTCTCGACTTTCTTCACCTGACTTGGAGTCAGGCGAAAGAGTGCAGGGCTTCGTAAGTTTTCCGGCTTTGGATGCGGGGCTTCGTAAGTTTCCCGGCTTTGGATGCGGGGCTTCGTAAGTTTCTTGGCTTTCTTTGTCGGACTTGAAATCGGGCGAATGAGTGCAGGGCTTCGTAAGTTTTTTGGCTTTTTTCTCCGGACTTGGAGTCGGGAGGATGAGTGCGGGGTTTCGTAAGTTTTTCGGCTTTGGAGTGCGGGGCTTCGTAAGTTTCCTGGCTTTGAGTGCGGGCTTCCGTAAGTTTTCTGGCTTTGTTCGCCGGGCTTGGAGTCGGGCGGATGAGTTCCCACATAGGTGGAAGATAATGTTGCACCAAAAGGAACTGTAATAATTAAGGGGAAGCCTTGCATTATTGGTAGTATATCTTCAGATTGCTGGCATTCCATGTCTGAGTGAACCGGGCGCCATCGAGTCCGGCGAGGTAGTAGGCTCCGCTTGGCAGATCCTCAACCACTTTATAGGGACCCTTCCAGTTCGAAAAAAGTTTGCCGCATTCTCCTGGTTGAGATACTTCTGCTCGTCTAAGAACCAGGTCGCCTGGACGGAAAGTCTTGAGCTTGACGCTGGAGTTGTAGTAGCGAGCTACTCGTTGCCGGTACGCTGTCATCCGAAGTTGAGCTTTGTCTCTCGTTTCGTCTAGCAAATCCAGGTTGAGGAGGAGGCGGGTCGGATTCTTATCTTCATTATACTGCTCTACCCACAATGTGGGTAGACCCATCTCCACTGGAATTACAGCCTCTGTACTGAAATTGAGATTGAAGGGCGCCTCATCTGTTGCCGTCAGAGGTGTGGTGTGGTAGGCCCACAGCACACTGGGGAGTTCCTCGATCCATCGACCCTTGACCTCATCCAGTCTGGTGCGGAGCCCTTGCAGGATGGTTCGGTTGATTACCTCGGCCTTCCCGTTGGTCTGAGGGTGAGCCACTTAAGTGAAATGGTGGCGGATGTTGAAGTCAGCACAGAATTCTTTGAAAGCCTGATTGTCGAACTGCTATCTGTTATTGGTGATGACCGTGTGCGGGAGTCCAAAACAGTAGATGACTGACTTTCAGAAGAAAGATCTAGCCTCGGTCTCAGTGATCCGCACTAGGGGCTCAGCCTCAACCCACTTGGTGAAGTAGTCGATGGCCACGATCAGATACTTCCGTTGACCGGACGTAGGAGGAAAGAGACTCAAGATGTCCATTCCCCACTGAGCGAACGGCCACGGAGTAGAGAGTTGGGAGAGCGGTGTGGCAGGCTGACGTTGGATGTAGGCATAACGCTGACAGCAGTCACACTTTTTCTTAAAGTTAGCGGCGTCTTCCCGCATGGTCTCCTAGAAGTATCCTTGTCGGAGGACTTTATAAGCCAGAGTCTTGCCCCCTATATGATTCGCGCAGATACCTTCATGTATTTCTTGGAGTACATACGTGGCTTCTGAGAGCTTCAAGCACTTTAGCAAGGGGTAGGAGTAAGACCTCCGATAGAGCTGCCCGTTCATCAGCATGAATCGCATGGCTTTCTTCTTGAGGAGGCCGGCTTCCTTGCGATCCTTGGATAGGGCTTTGGTGGTAATGTATTTGATGTAGGGATTCATCCAACTTGCCTCGGAGGTGACTTGCTGGCTCTCTACTGCAGACTTGTGGCTGAGGTCTCCAGGTATTCAATGAAGGTACGCCCTAGTAATGAATCTGGTAGGGTCACCAGCCTGGAGAGGACGTTGGCTCGAGTATTCTCCGCATGGGGGATGTGGAAAATGTTGAAGTGCTGGAGGCTCGTTGTGTATGAACGTACCTTGTCCAGATACTTCGCCATCATGGGATCTCGAGCTTCGTACTTGTCAGAGACTTAGCCTACCACGAGCTGCGAATCCATGAAGACCTTTGGGCACTTTACGTCTAGTTCGCAGGACACCTTCAGTCTCGCGAGGAGCGCTCCGTACTCAGCTTGATTGTTGGTTGCCTTGAAGAGAAAATGCAGCGCGCATTTGGCGACGACTCCGTCGAAGTCGGCAAGGATAAGCCTGGCTCCATTTCCTTTGGTGTTGGACGCACCGTCGACGTGGAGAATCCACATCATCACTTCTGGGGCTGAGTCCCGCTTGGGCTTAGCTCGCTTGTCTAGCTCCTCCAAACTTCAATTGCCCAGGTGCACTCTACCAGGAAATCAGCAAGGACCTGGGCCTTTTGGACCCATCATAGGTGGTAGGTGATATCGAATTCATTGAGATTCACCGTCCACTTGGCCAGGCACCCCAATGTATTAAGATGGCTCAGAATGGCCCTCAAAGACTAGCCGGTGAGGACCACGATCGGATATGCTTGGGAGTAAGGCCTGAGATGCTGTGCAAACACAATAAGTACAAACATAATCTTTTTAGATCGAGTGTACCTGGTTTTTGCATCGCAAAGCAGCTTGTTGGTGTAGTAGACTGGCTGC
The DNA here is from genome assembly GCA_021397845.1 of Areca catechu. Lineage (NCBI taxonomy): Eukaryota > Viridiplantae > Streptophyta > Magnoliopsida > Arecales > Arecaceae > Areca > Areca catechu. The sequence continues at coordinate 41,246,187 of CM038039.1, forward strand.
TAGGAGCCGTCCTTGTCGGTGCGAACCAGCACTTTGCTAATTACCTCTGGTGAGACCGCCAAGTACAGGAGGAGCTCTTCTCTGGGCTCCGGCCTGGACAACAATGGTGGGAAGGCGAAGAGCTTTTTCAGCCCCTCGAAGGCCTTCCAACACTCTTCCATCCAGGTGAAGTCGTGCATCTTACATAGCACCTTGAAGAATGGCTGGTAGCGCTCGGCGGAACGCGAGATGAAATGGCTTAACGTCGCGATGCGCCTGGTCAAGCGCTGAATCTCCTTCTTGGAGACAGGGTACCTCATGTTAGTGATTGCCTTGATCTTCTCGGGGTTGGCCTTTATCCCCCTTTGGATGATCATGAATTCCAAAAATTTGTCTGCCGCAACACCAAATGTGCATTTGACGGGGTTCAGCTTCATCTGGTAGAGGTGAAGATTGTTGAAGGCTTTTGCCAGGTCAGCGATGTGATCCGACTCCTAATCGCTCATGACGAGCATGTCATCCATATAGACCTGCATGTTGCGGCCTATCTGGTTCTTGAAGATCCTGCTGACCAGGAGCTAGTACTTGGTCCCTGCATTCTTGAGGCTGAACGGCATCATCCTATAGCAGTACGTATCTTTATCGGTCATGAATGCCGTGCATTCCTTATCCTCTGTATGCATACGGATTTGGTTGTACCCGGAGAATGTATCCGTGAAGCTGAGGAGTTTATGGCCTGAGGTGGCGTCTACCAACAGGTCAATCTTGAAAAGGGAAAAGCTATCTTTCGGACACACTCGATTGAGGTCGGTGTAATCCACGTAGATCTTTCACTTTCTTGATGCTTTTTTAACCATCATTACATTAGCAAGCCAGTCAGGATACCGTACCTCTCGGACAAAGCTTGTCGCGAGGAGCTTGTCGACCTCGTCGTCAATCGCCTTCTGCCTTTCTAGGATAAAGCTTCTCTTCTTCTGTCGGATCGGGCGATTGTTAGGATCGACATTCAGCTTGTGGGTGATTACTTATGGTGGGATCCCGGGCATGTCTGTTGCGGTCTAGGCGAAGACATTCACATTGGCCCGCAAGAAACTGAGCAAACGAGATCTCTCTTCTTTGGGCAGCAGGGCTCCCACTTGCACGGTCTTCAGGAGGTCTTGTCCTAGAGAAAAGATAACAGGGGCTCGACTGGCCCGCCCTTTGGCTCCAACTCCATCAGGCTCGACTGGTCGATTACCGAACTTTGCCCAACCTCTCGCGCCCTCGGTACCGTCTGCAGGCAATGCTGGACTGGCTGTCGGGACCCTCTCATCTCCTCGATCCCCTACGGGATTGGAAATTGGACGAGGAGACGTCTAGTGGAGATGGTAGCGTCGAGCAGGTTGAGTCCAGGGTGTCCCAGGATCGTGTTGCAGGACGAGGGAAGCCTTACAACGGTGAATGTTGTCAACACAGTACTCTGCCGAGGGGCGTTTCGGTAGTTATCGGGAAGGTAATTTCTCCTTCAACCCTGATCGAATCCCCGGTGAAGCCGACCAACGATGTGAATATCGATTTTATTTGATCAGTAGATAGGTTCATCCTTGCGAAAGTATCATAAAAAAGGATATCAGCAGAGCTTCCACTATCAACCATAATCTTTTTACAGGGTGTCTGGCTATCGTCATTTCTACGACAACATCATCATTATTTGGATTATCTACCCTAGCCGATCATTTTTCCTCGTAGGGAAGCACATCATCACTCTCATCCCTCCCCCTAGCCTTCTTCGAGGTTCTTCTTGCCTTTCAGGAGATCATCCCCATCGGCTTTTCAGTGGGTCGATTGTCAATGGCAAGCTGTTGAGGCTCTTCGCTCTGAACTGCTGGAGAAATTTCTCCCTCATACTTTCCAAGGTAGCCGTGCCTGATCAGGTCTTCTATTTTTCTTTTCAGGTGGTGACATTCTTCGGTGTCATGGCCGTGGTCCTGGTTGAAGCGGCAGTAGCGAGACCTGTCACATCTAGTGGACGGTCTCAGTGAGAGAGGACGATGCAGAAAGCACTCATCCTCGATCTCCATGAGGATCTTTGCTCTCGGGGCGAGGAGAGGAGTAAGCTTTTCTTCCTTGGCAGGGTCGGCCCTGAGCCTGGGGCCCGATCTAAGGGCCGGTGCATTTTTCGAGGCCAGGGGGCTGGATGCTTCCCCCATGGCCTGCCTTTTCAGTGGCCTTTCGTCCAACTCCCTTCTAGTATGGTCGGTCTCCTCCACGTCGATGTACTTGTGGGCCCAAAGGAGGAGCTCCGAATAAGTCTTCGGAGACTTCTTGTCGAGGAAGTAGGTGAAGCAAGAGGTCTTGAGCCCCCTCTTCAGGACTAGCATAGCGACTGGCTCGTCAAGATGATAGATCTCTAGGGTGGTGGCTTTAAACCGGGACACGTAGTCCCGGAGGGGCTCTCGATCCTGCTGGCGGATCGAGAAGAGACTGTCGGTCTCACGTGGTACCTTTCTGCATGCATCGAAGTGTGCTATGAACCTTTTCTCCAACTATCTGAAGGAGTCAATGCTTACTAGCTTGAGTCGGGAGAACAGGGCTCGGGCTACCTTCCGGAGTGTAACTGGGAAGGCGATGCAGAGGAGAGCATCAGTGGCCCCCTGGACCCTCGTGAGGGTCTTGTAGCTTTCGAGATGGTCCAAGGAACTGGATGTTCTATCATAGGGATCAACCTGAGGCATGCGGAATCGATTGGGGATCGATTCCTCTTGGATTTTAGGAGAGAAAGGGGGACGGGTGTCGTAACCCATAGGCTCGCTGGAGGAGTCCTGAATCTTCGCAAATCAACGGGATAGATTGGCCAACTTACGCTCTTGCTCTTCGAGGCGCCTTTTTGCTCGGCGGCGGATAGCCTCATCAGTGGACCTCTTGGCGGAGGCCGTCAGGGGTGAAGGGGGCGCGGAGTAGAGGAACTCTCGCCTTAGTTCTCAACCACGCCGATGCCATTGGCATGAGTGTGCTCCATGGTTCGAGGCTGGGGAGCGACTCTACCGGCCAGTCAGACCGTCCTACTGCTCCTTCCTGACTGCCCACTGTCTCCCCGCGGGCAAGAGGCCGCATGTGATGGTCCCTCTCAGAAGGATCGTAGGCTGGTACGGGGATCGACAATGTGAGTCATCGGCACCCCTGGTTGCTGTTGGGTTGCTAAGGACTGGTGTCGCTGATGAAGCTGACGCACCGCCGCAACCAAGGCATGGACCTGCTGGGCAAGTGCAGTGATCTGAGGGTCGGAGGTGGCGATGGTAGAGCGAGGAGCTCCCTCTCTGGGCTCTCTGGTCTCCACGGAGAGGAGGGTCCCCGATGCAGCTAACGGAAGCTTCATGCGCACGCGTGGTCACCATGGGGCCGTGGACATCCATGGGTGTTTTGCTAGTAGTGGGGGACTTGGGACTTGCTGTTGGACTTCCCACAGTCACCGGGATTCCTCCCCCTATCTGATACGCCAATTTGTTGCCGCCTAGATCGTCGTGGCCCGTAGCTCTGACTTGCGATGTGTGCGTTGGGCTACTCCCTCTGCGCACTTGGTCCTCTCTCTGGTCAGCTTCTTGGTCAGTATAACCTGCAAAAAAGAGGAGACCCGGGCTAGAGATTCCGGCAGGGATACTTCGACGATCAAGTCAGTTGGGACGATCAAGGGGAACAGAGCCTCAGTGACGGAGAGCCTTGGAACTTCTCCATCTAGAGGAATAAGGATGAAGTCTAAGAGATAAAAAGTGAGTAGAGATGGAGATTAGAGAGCTGGGAGGTTTCCTTTCCTTGGTTCCTCGCTCATTTGCCCTCTTTGTCCTACCAGTTGGCTCCTTTCTCGCCGGAGGTCCCTTCTTTTATTTTATATGAAAGAAATGGTCCATACCAGGTTTGGGGCTTCAGTGGGACGTCACTTTTCTGGTACCCTCTTTTGGTGGGGTTTTCTTCTGTTAGCGGCCTCCCCTTGTCAAACCGATCCTTGGAAGGAGATCTTTCTATTGGGGGTGTTCGTCAGCATAACACAGGCCTTGTCCCTCTAGTGGTACAGTTTTTCATGGGAGGTGCGGGCACCGTGCCGCTGAGCCCTGAGCCATAGTGGAGCATTTTTATTCCAGGAGGGATTATTGGGGTATTGCAGGGCCTGGAGCCTTAATAGGATACTCCTTCGGAGCCCCGGTTGCACAGCGGAGGGCGCAGGCGGCGCATGGCAGGGCCTGGAACCTGGTGGAGCATGTGTCGCACAGAGAATGCAGGTGGCATGTTGCAGTGTTTGTAGCCTGCAGCCTCGCGCCTTGGTTTGAATTTCTTTTGGTCTTCTTTTTCTTATTCCTGGTTGATCCTCTATCAGTCGATGATGCCTCTTGGTTGTGGACAGTGATTTCATCTTGGAAAGCGGGAGCTCTATCTCGGTAGCTCGACTTCGGACTGTGAGAGCACGACCTCGGCCGGGAGCTTAACCCTGGATGGGAGCTGACCTCGACCGAGGGCTTGACCTCTGATGGCAGGAACGCGACCTTGGCCGGGGGCTCAACCTTCGATGGCGGGAGCACGACCTCGGTCGGGAGCACGACCTCGGTCGGGAGCTCGATCCTGGATGGGAGTTGATTTCGACCAGGGGCTCGACCTCGGATGGCGGGAGCACGACCTCGGCCGGGAATTCGATCTCAGATGGCGGGAGCACGACCTTAGCCGGGAGCTCGACCTTGGATGACGAGAGCACGATCTCGACCGGGAGCTCGATCTCAGATGGTGGGAGCATGACCTTGACTGGGAGCTCGACCCTGGATCTTCATTTGGTTACCACATTCAGGTGGCGCATTCTGTCAGCGTGGCCGCTAGCTGGGTCCGACAGGGATTCCACATCTACAATAGTGCCACTTCAAGCATAATATAATAGAATATTGTGCAATTCTTCTATCATCATATGAAAATTGGAATATATTGGAGATAAGGTTGTTAGGTTGTTTGATGATTAATTATACCTGGATTTTGGAGTTGAATGATTTTTATGCAAGTTCAAGAACTGGGAATCACAACTTTATTTTTTGTGATTTCATTGATTTGGAGAGAAATTGGCTTGAGAATAAGATTTGTGGTTGTGGTTAACCTGTTAAGAGAAGATGTGCAAGGGATTAAAATACATTTCAGAAATCAAGGGGTTTTTTTAGTTTCAAGCCTCTATGCCATTTTGTCTCATTTGAAGGTCGTAGATAAATGATGAGAAACTATGTAGATTTTCAGATTCGTTCCATTTTGTCTCGTCGGAAAGTGGCAGATAAATGATGAGAAACTGCCTGGATAACTTTTCCCGTGGGATACAAGAATGTGTACGATCATCTTTTGTCTAGTGTTAATCGTAAACCGGAAAGGTTGGGTTTTGGGGTAACGTAAATGGTTAGTGTCCATTTGGTTCAGTGATTTGTGCGATAATTTCACAATCAATTTTGTCTTTCTGATACAAGTATGATCTATGCATTCTAATTCTGGATAAAATTGATTTCTCAGGAATAAAAAGTTAAATCTGCGAGACCTGTCATTATCTTGGACGAGATTTCTGTGCATTGACAGGCATGCAGGAAGAGGGGGAGTGGTAGAATTAAACAGTTGCAAGGAAGTGTCAAAGCTTCGAATACATTGTTGTCCCCTTTCCATATGGCATAATCTCTTGGGGGTTTTTTTTTTTCCTTAATTTTTTCCTTCCTTGACTCCGTTGTTCTTGACCCGTGATTCTTATCTTGAGCCATTCCTGAGTCTTTTACGCCTTTACAAGCATGATCTAGTGAAGTCTTGTTTCAAGTTATCTTGAAGAACACATTGAACCAAAGATATTTGGGTGTCCAAATAGGCTCGGCCTAGACTGCTAGCTGGATAGGACCGGGATAAGACGTTTATCCTATCTTTGTTCAAGAAAAGGATGCCAACTAGATACTGACTTTACTAAGTGGAGACCAAGATGATTGAACATCCACTGCTGCTGCATTGTTTGGCAGCAACGCAAACCAAATTAGTAAGATCTCTACCAACAAGTCCGTGTAAATTTTTCTGGGGTCAGCCATGTGCTTGCTGTTTGTTATTTTGAAGTAGTAGTCTGGAGAGGTGCTCTGCTCTACCCCTTCCTATCGATCTTTCAAGGGAGGAAGGGTTCAACGTCATGGCTTTGGTTTGATTGTGCGTATAACCTAGTTGGAATTCCAATTTCCAAAACGGATGGGCTTATTTGGCTTAATAGAAAGAAAACGGGACGCAAACGCACTTTTATAGTCCGTTTTCTAATACAGACGGGTCGAAACGTTGCTTTCTCGATTAGCTGGCCGGCCGTTGAATCAACGCCGGACCACCATATCAGGTCAGAGAACTAAAAAGCCTTCCAACGATAATGGAGAGCAGTCGACTTCCATGCGCACGCGCACGCGGTGTTCCTGGAAAAAAACTTAGCCATCTATTAAAGATCCTATTTCTTACCGCTAAGATGGTAACCTGGTTAGTAGAGATCTTGTATTATCATCAACCAGTCCCGGATTCAAGATGTAATCCCGTCCCTTTGGTGTGGGGGGTGAGAGATAAGGATAGTTCTGTTCCGTCTTTGGTGGTGTCAAGCTGACGTACTTATCGTGAAAAGATTTTTTTCTTTTCATATCTTTTTTTCTATCAAAAAAAAAAAAACTAATTTCTTGTGTGTAATCTTTATATCCAAGAAATAGATTCGAGAGAGAGAACTCTACCCACTCTTGATATTCATCAAAATTTGCTCGCTTCCGTGCCCCCTACATTCATCAAAATCTCCTCACTTCCATGCCCCCAACCCTCCCCCTCTCTCCATTCACCCGCATACCTAAACCGATCTTTATCTTCCCACGATTTTTTTAGAGAAAATTGCAAGTCGAATTTTTTACAGAAATTCCAAGATAGAAAATCGTTTGGAGAAAATCTTGACATGGGTGTTAGGTTTCAAGTCCTCTAGCGACATTTACTTTTCATTCTTTATAAAAAAACATCTACATTTTCATTAAATGAACTCAACATCATGATGGTTAGGTTTTTTTTGTTTTGATATTTTTTCTAGCAATTTTGTTTTGATATCATTAATTTTTTCATTAATCAGGTCCTATGCATGATATACGTTTGTGTCTGTTTTTTTTTATAAAGAAAAAAAATATGATATATGGTATGGTGGCCACTGATGCAGACGCTGAAATCTCTCAGGCCATCCAACATGCCATCGATCGTGGTGAATTACAGTGTTTGACCTGAAACGACAATACCAACAGTTATCTGGCATACTGAGGTCGACTATCTTGCCATCCATTGTCGACTAAAGGTAGAACCCATTAACGGGCTAATCTCATCCAAACCGACTAGTTGACTCGTAGTAGAATAGCAGGAAAATGACTGCAATCATTTAGCCAACTCCATCTCTGCACTGCAAACTAGTCGATCGTAACAACCCGGCGAGTCCAAGTATGCGGGCAAGCCCTCTTTCCCACCTCACGATTACATCATCTAGGTAGTCGGTGATTCGGTCAATTGCAGCTAGCCTGGCAAAAATATTGGCAAACATGATCCTAACAAACCCCGGTATCATAATGGAAAAGATTTCTTAAATCGATGTATCGGGGGTAGGATCTTGCCACCTCAGCCAAGTTTGTTACTTATATTAGATATTGACACCCCATAACAATATTCTGTTATGCCACATAACCCTATACATAATAAGAGGAATCTACGATCTAGGTACATGCTGAACATTCCTACATGGTTGCTCACACAGTCACTGGACCACCACAAGCTCTTAGTTCCGATTGCTGTAGCTTCGTATTTTTCGATAACTGACTTGAGTATCGGAGTGTCCTCGCTAGTAATCTCGGTCCAGAAACTTTTTGCAGGGCATCAAAGTAGCAACGGTTCCAAGCAACCCTCGATCCTTATCGAAGGAGATTGGTGCGTCCGTGCTCCACTACTAGAGGTTAGTGAGGGTGAACCGATGGTAACGGAATGGCATGCCAAGAATGGATGAAACGATAGTTGATATCAACTAAGATACTCAACTATCGACTAAGATACTCGTTTACTGGAGCGTGGAGCCATGGTGGTGACATGCCCAAGATGCCACTGTCAGCCATGTGGAAAATCCTTCACATCATGATGATCGGTGTAGTAGGAGGTGGAGCTACCAGCTCTGCCACCTCCATCCCTATCGATCCAATAGGACCAGCTCGCCATCCTTATCCATCAAGTTAAAATGCTGGTAACGGCAGTCCAGGAGTTGTAATATTAGTAGCGATTTGTGGCCACACAGCAACAGCCAGGGATCCCTGCCGTTTCTGTTGTCGTTGCTCGCACCAGCAATCGATCGTTTCAGGGGAGGTCTTTCCATCGGCAGGCCCCCCTTCTTCGATGATCTCTTTCACCCCATCGGTGGAGCCCTTCTTATCAATGATCTCTTTCACCCCATCAAGTTAATCATCGGATCTCCCATGGAGGATCCCAGCACCGTCAAACCACCCATAAGATGCGGTCCCCTATGCTGCACCAGGATGCCCCCCCTCAAAAGAGCGGTGATCAAGAAAGGAGCCCGAGCATGGGCATCCCTAGTCTTCATCTACCTCGATCCCGGATTCTTCCAAGGAAGGGTCAACCAAAGAGGCAGTTCGATGTTGGCCGACTAGCGCCTCGATGAATATGATTGCAAGCTGGCTGATCTTAGCCGCTAGCTTGCCAACTTCCAAGATGGTGATCACCAATTGATGGATTGCGAAGCCCATCCACCTCTTTCATGTTGAATCCTAGATGAACCGATCCCTGGTCAATTTAGAATGCTCTAGCTGGATCTATATGATAGCATCTCAAATCCACTGTACTATCTCGAGAGCTACAAGGCTCTCATGTAAGTTTAGGGCACCTCTGATGCCCTTCTTTGTATTGCCTTCCTAGCTATGCTTCAAAAAGTGGCCCGAGCTTGGTACTCTCAACTCGAGCCTTTAGATAGCTGGAGAAGAAGTTCGTAGTGCATTTTGATACTTGCTAGAAAATATCATGAGAGGCAGACAGCCTCTTCTCTGTTCGACAGCAAGATGGAGAATCACTTAGAGACTATGTGGCTTAATTCAAGTCGGCCGCTCTGGAAGCCTACCATTTGGACAAGTCGCTGGCCATGCTGGCCATGAAGAAAGGGCTTCGCACCTCTCGCTTCACCTACTCCCTGGACAAAAAGCATTCCAAGTTTTACTTGGAAATGATGATCGGTGCGCAGAAGTATATCTATGTGGAAGAGGGGGACCGGACTTGGAGGGAGTTGGACGGAAAGTCTCGGAAGAAGCAAGCTCGTGAAGAATCCAACAGAGCCCAAGCTAGGAAGTCAGACTCGCCAAGTCGACAAGACACCAAGTCAAAGGTTTTCATCGGCAAAAATGATAAGTACACTCATCTCCTCGCCCCCAGAGCCAAGACTCTAATGAAAATAAAGGGCAAGCAGTACCTCCATAGGCCCCCTGCTCTAAAGTCGTCAGCAATCAATCAAGATAAAAGCAAGTATTTCTAATTTCATCACGATTATGACCATGACACTGAACAATGCCGTCATCTAAAAAAAGAGATTGAGGACCTCATTCGGCGCAACTACCTTAGGAAATATGTGCAGGAGGAGCCCAAACCAACCCCCAGAGCTTTGGCCAATAGCAACCTCGAGCCATGATTGACAACACTCTGACTGAAAGACCAGTCAGCATGATCTCCTTGGGGCAGGGCCAACATCAAAAAGGTTGAGGGGAGGGGAGAGAGTTAAGATTATAATCCCTTTTTCTGATAGGGATCTTATCGAAGTTCATAATCCCAATAATGATGCTTTCGTTGTACAGATTACAATAGCAAAACATTTTGTAAAAAGAATCATGATCAATAGTAGAAGCTCTGTAGACATCTTTTTTATAATGCTTATGTTCGTATGAATCTACCTATGAAAGGCCTCAAACCAGTCTCCATGCCTCTAGTCGGCTTCATGGGAGATTCAATTGGAGTCGAAGGGGAGATCACACTATTGATTACTACAAGTACCCCACCTAAACAAAACATTGTTCCTATAACCTTTTTAGTAGTCCATCTACCCTCAACTTATAATGCTGTTCTTGGACGGTCCGGGTTAAACCTTTTGGATGCCATTATCTCCACCAAATGCCTTCTCGTTTGCTTCCCAACTAAAAATATAGTCGATGAGATGCGTGGGGACCAATTGATGGCCAAACAATGCTACCAGATGGTGCCAAGGATATAGAGGGCTGACGAGATGCCATCCATGGAATAATTGGACCAAAGGAAACTTAAAAAGAAAGGGGAGCTTGCTGAACAACTGCTCTCTTTCTCACTAGGAGAGGACCTGGTGAAGTCGATCCAAATTAGTGCCCTTTTGCTAGAGGAAGAAAGGAACCGGCTACTTGACTTCTTGCAGAATAACTCGAATATTTTTGCCTGGTCGGCATTGGACATGCCGGAATTTCCCTAGAGGTGATCACTCATAAGCTAAATATCAACTCCAAATTTAGACCAATCTGGCAGAAGAAGAGGTGCTTCATCCTAGAAAGGCAAAAAATAATTGACGAAGAAGTTGACAAACTATCGCTGCTGGATTCATATGAGAAGCACGATATCCAGATTGGCTTGCCAATATTATTATAGTTAAGAAAGCCAATGAAAAGTGAAGGATTTGTAACAACTACATAGATCTCAATAAAATCTGTTCGAAGGACAGTTTGCTATTATCAAGGATAAATAAGTTAGTCGATGCAACCTCTAGGCATAAACTACTAAGCTTTATAGATGCATTTTCAGACTATAACCAAATCAAAATAGCCCGGGAAGACGAGAACACCACCTTTATGATCGATAAAGGTATTTATTGTTACAAAGTAATGTCTTTTGATCTAAAAAATACAGGGATCACCTACCAGCGATTAGGCAACAAGGTCTTTAAAGACCAAATCAATCATAATATAGAGATTTATGTCGATGACATGCTTGTCAAAAGCGCCAACGAGGATGATCATATCGTTGACCTGAAGGAAGCTTTCGACAACCTTCACCAGCGTCGAATAAAACTGAATCCAAGTAAATATGCATTTGGTGTCATAGGCAGTAAATTTCTTGGCTTCATGGTCACCAAATATGTTATTGAGACGAGCCCAGAGAATATTCAGGCAATCCTGAGGATACAGCATCCAGTCTCTAAGAATGAGGTATAGCAAATAACCAGCCGAGTAGCAATCCTTAGCTGATTCATATCCAGATCAACCGAGCACTGCCTACCATTCTTTAAGGTCCTATGAAAGATGCATGATTTCATATGGACTGAGGAATGCCGATTAGCTTTCGAAGAGCTAAAGAAATTTCTCACCTTACCACCTTTACTCTCCAAGCTGAAAATTGGAGAAGAGCTTTTCTTATACCTTGTCGCCATCACGGAAGTGGTCAGCTCTGTGATCATCTGGGTAGATGATCAAAAGGTCTAGAAGCCTATCTATTATACCATCAAGGTGCTCCATGATGTGGAAACCAGGTATTCCAAACCTAAAAAATATTATTGTATTAATTATCTTTGCTTAGCATTTTAGACCCTACTTTCAAGTACATCCTATTATTGTTCTCACTGATCAACCTCTCAAAGCCATTTTACACCAGCGTGATACCTCTGGATGACTAGCAAAGTGGATGATTAAGCTTGGTGAATTTGACATATCCTACAATCTAAGGTCATCCATGAAGGCTCAGATTTTGGCCGACTTCTTGATGGAATATACATGGATGTCGATGAATCTAAGGTGTCGGTCGAGCTGCCTGCCAGGCCATTCAATATAGGGTTGACTTGGATCCTTAATGTGGATGGTGCCTTTAACTCGTAGGGGAGCGAAGCAGGACTCATCTTAATGAACTCGGAGGAAATAGTCACCGAGTACACATTACGCTTCCTATTTAAGGTGACTAACAACCAGTCCAAATATGAAGTCTTGTTGGCCAAACTGAGGCTAGCAAAAGAACTCAAAGTATAGTGCTTAAGGTTTTTTACCGACTCGCATCTCATAGCTAAACAGGTCACCGGCAAATTTGAAGTCCGGGACCTGGTAATGGCCACGTATCTTGGCAAAGTATGGATTTTCACATTGGCGCTCCAACACTTCAGCATCTCCCATATCCCAAGAGAAGAAAATGTCCAGACACTCTCTCCCTTCTTGCAACCTCAGCAGATGGTGTTCTCGAGTGCACATATGTCGAATACTTGGAGGCCCCCACCATGGACAAGCTCGAAGAGGTCCAACAAATCATCCATGAATCTAGTTAGATAGACCCGTTCATCAAATACATTACCGAGGGAGTCCGGCTCGCGGACTGCCAAGAGGCAAAACTCCTAAAACGGAGAGTTTTCTAGTTCGTGTTACTGGATGGATAGCTCTATAGAAAATATTTCTCATACCCATTATTAAAATACTCGAAACCTTTTGAGGCTGGTTACATCCTCATGGAAATCCACAAGTGTATTTGAGGAAACCACCTGGGAGGCAAGTCTTTGGCCTACAAGGTGCTCAGGCAAGGTTATTATTGGCTTACCATGCGAGAGGACACCATGGAGATAGTCTGAAGGTGCGACCGATGCTAGTATCATGCTAATATCTAGTGGCAACTGGCAACTATACTCTTTCAACTCTCGTTGCCTTGGCCATTTGCCTAGTAAGGGATGGGCATTCTAAGCCTATTTTTTCCAGTGTCTAGCCTGTGAAAGTATTTACTCATTACTATCGACTGCTTCACTAAGTGGATAGAAGTAGAGTTCCTGGTTCATATCTTAGAGAGCAAAGTGAAGGCCTTTTTTTGGAAGTCAATTATCTATCGATTCGGACTTTCCTACACAGTCATTACCGACAACGATAGGCAATTTGACAATCGAACCTTTAAAGAATTCTATGCTAACTTGCACATCCAACACTACTCCACCTTCATTGGCCACCCTCAGATGAATGGGGAAGCAGAAGTCATGAATTAAACCATTCTTTAAGGCCTCAAGACTAGGTTGGATGAAGCCAAAGGTAAATGGGTCGAAGAGCTTCCTAGTATGATGTGGACATACTATACCACACCATGGACTTCAATAAATGAAACTCCTTTTAGTCTGGTCTTCAGCACAGAAGTGGTGATACCTGTAGAAATCAACCTCCCAACCATGAGAATCGAGCACTATGATGAACTAAATAATTCGATTCGATTGAGAGCCAACCTCAACCTACTCGCAGAGACTAGAGATAAAACCCGCCTCCACATAGTGGCATATTGACAAAGAGTCACCCGATACCATGACTCCTGTGTGAGGCCAAAAGCCTTCCATCCTGGGGATCTCATGCTATGCCATGTTGAAGTCTCTAGGCCAACCGAGCAAGGCAAGCTATCTCCTAATTGGAAAGGGCATTATCGAGTTGCAAAAGCCATGCACTAGGGGGCATATAGAATCAAAGGGCTTGATGGGACCCTGATTTCTCGGACGTGGAATGCCAAAAACTTTTGAATATACTATCAATAATGTACTTTCTTCATCTGAGAATGAAGGAAGTTCTATTCGATGAGGCCCCTAGCCTTCCTCCAATGTACATAACCCTACGGTCGACTAACCATAAGTCACATTCAAAACGGATCACTTACCAGCACCGCACCCTATGGCTGACTAGCAATAGATTACATTCAAGATGGGTTGCTTAGCAGCATCGTACCCTATGGCCGATTAGTCATAGGTTATATCCAAGATGGGCCACTTATCAGTACTGTATCCTATAGCTGACTAGCCATAAGTTACATCCAAGATGAGTTGCTTATTAGTACTGTATCCTAGATCGACTAGTTGTAGGTTATATCCAAGATGGGTTGCTTACCAGTATTGTATCCTATGATCGCCTAGTCGTAGGTTACATCCAAGATGAATCACTTATCAGTGCTGCACCCTATGATTAACTAGCTATAGGTTACATCTAAGATGAGTCACTTACCAACACCATACCCTATGGTCGACTAGCCGTATGTTACATCCAAGACAGGTCGTTTATCAGCACTGCACCCTAAGGCCAACTAGCCCTAGGTTTCATCCAAGATGGGTCGCTTATCAGTACCGCACCCTAGGCTAACTAGCCATAGGTTACATCCAAGATATGTCACTTACCAGCACCACGCCCTATAGCCAACTATCCTAGGTTATATCCAAGATGGGTTGCTTACCAGCATCGCACCCTACGATGGATTAGTCATAGGTTAAAATCCAAGATAGGTCGTTTATCGGCAATATACTCTACGATCTACTAGGTATATGATATATCCAAGATGGGTTGCTTACTAGCACTGTACCCTACGATCAGCTAGACGTAGGTTACTTTCAAAGATGAATTGCTTGCCAGTCCATCATTCATGGCTATTTAACCATAAATTAAGGCTCAATAGCTTCCTAGCTTGTTGTCGATTTGGATGGTCGTTAATGATGGTAGTCCTATTTGCTATCAATTTCTGGTAAGCTCGGTCCTCTCAATTGGAACTTAACTCCCTGAAGCCAACACTCCAACCTCAAGTTAAGTCTCCTAAAGGACTGCCTACATGGCTAAATTCCCGATGGTTAATCTACTGGTCAACAATAGAACATATTAACGTATGTTTACTCTAAGAAAAAATCCAAGATATGCTCAAATGATGTAAAGACAGACATAAGATTGAATCAAAAGCAGATTTTCCTTTACTTAATAAGATTTTTTACAAGGCTAAAAATACTCCACAAACTGGGATGTCTTTACACAATGGGACCTGACCTGCATACAAAACAAAAGGGGAAGAAGGGAAAAGCCTAAGGATTAGCCGTTGATGGCAGGTGGCATGGAGGAATCAGCTTTGATGGCCTTCATTACAGCATTGACGATGGCCTCTGTCTCAGCCCTCACCTGAACAACGACCTCCCGCACAGAAGTGAGACTTGCTAAAACCTCCTTGATCTTTGCCTTCCCGAGGACCTCCACCACGATGCTGAGCCTATCCTTCTTGATAGCAGCTTCAACTACTGTGGCCCCTGATTCCTTGGCATCCTTGACTGTTGCCATCCTTGTAGTGGCCATGACTTTGACTTCCTCAATGTTGGTAACATAGCCCTCCTTGGGAGTTTCAACCTCATCACCTACCTCACTCTCCTCTTCTTCTTCCTCCTCTGTGGCATCGACCACAATGCCTTTCAAGTCAAGGCCAAAAAAGGATGCAGGCACCTTTGCCTTGCATTTGGAGAAGCCCTTTAAGTAGGCATCGTAGATAGCCTTCCCTACCTCGGCCTTGAAATCCTCCGAGTTCTTGAAATCCTTGATGGCACGGGATGCCACCAATGCTGCCTTCTTGTCTGCAGTGCAAGCCTTGTCATCAGCCTCCTTGACCCTTCGATCAACATCCTTGGCCAGGTCAAGCACGGTGTTGAGTTTCTAGTTGGCCAAATTGGCTTTAGACTCCCAGAACATCCCCTTGGAGACCACATCGGTGAGGCAAATATCCAAATTAGTGGCCTCCTGCTCTTTACTTTTGAGCTCTTCTTCCTTCTTCCTCAGTTGGACTTTAAGCCCTTAAATATTATTCTAAGAGACCAACATCTCCTCTTTAAGTCCAACCCTTCGAAGAGCTCTGCTTGCCTCTCAGCCATCTCGGCCTTTTTCTTCCACAATTCCAATGACTCCATGGATCTACTAGACAGCCCCTTCATGGCAAGGATGTCACGAATAAGCTGTGATGAGGAAAAGGGGCCTAGAGTCAATCTTTCAGCATATAAAGAAGCTAGACAAAACAAAGTAGAAGAATACTTATCCTGTGTGACTTATGGCATCATAATAGACCTCTTCCGGGGATCACGACCGTCGTTCCACCTAATCCCGGGAAAGAAGTATGTGGTCAAGTAGTTTCTCAGCCAACTTCTTGTTCTTGAAGATGAAGGTCGACGATTGCACTTTCGCCCTCAACTCGAGAACCTCGTCCTCATCCAGAAAGATCTCCTCGAGGGAGGATGGCCCTGCTCAGTCCAAAGAGCCTGGTGGACTAGTTGTTATCACCGAAGAGGGCATCGATTGAGCAAGCAGACTTTGTGGCCAGACATAAGGTACCTCTTGTACAGGTGATATAGTGACGAGATCTCCATAATCTTCATGCCAATGGCAATGGAAGTTTCCTCCATGAGGGGTACAAGGGCATCCCCTGAGGACGGCGCGGTAGTAGACGGGGCCACAGGCAAATCTATGTACGACCTCTTCTCAGCTGCCTTTCTAGGCTTCCAACCGGCACTCCTCTTCTGGACGACGCTCTTAATATCCTCCATTGAAAACTTCATGTCTACATAATAGCCAGATAAAAAATTTGGTTAGTTGTGAGTGACCTAACCGAGAAGGGACATAGTAACTCTCACCTTAGGCTTGCACCGGGTTGATTTCGATGTTATACAAGTTCTGTTCCGACAAAAGTTTTTCCTCTTTTGGAACCTTTGAATTAAGGAGCTGCTCATAGACCTCCTCATCGACAGGCTCCACTTCACAGTCCTAGTTGGGAGACCTATTCGGGTCACTCCAAACCTAGTTTACCTTTTCAAGGAAGACAGAAAAATCTACTCTTCCAATCCTTGATGAAGGAAGGTAGATCAAAGTGAATGGTCCCCTGCCATGAGGTTATGATCTACCATCCTCTCTTAGTGGCGTGAGGTTTCAAGATGAAGATCGACCTAAATAAAGAAAACTTTGAGACAATCCCGTGAAAATGGCAAAGAACAAAGAAAGAGCAAACAGCTCAAAAAAAGTTTGGGATTAACTTAGCATGGACGATGTGATACTAGTCAAACAAGGTAAGGATGAAGGGATGAAAGGGTAGACGAAGACCCGTTTGAAAGAATGCCTCATGTATGGCGATTCGAATTGGAGGTCACCCTATCATTTAGACCAGGGGTGCTCATCTTGATGTGGTTCGAAATCCTGTACATCCTATGGAAATGGGACAGTCGGTGTAGATACCGTTGATGCCACGTTCTCTAGACCAACGAAGGCCCGAATTAGTGCTGGGGCCAAAATCGACACAGAAGCTGGGATCAGAGTGAACCTGCTGGTCCGCCATACTATCTTAAAGGGGGATTTCTCCCTCTCATTGTCGAGGGGTCAAGCCTATACAAATAAGGTTCCTCTAAACCTAGAAGATCGGAAACATGGTCCGATGGGTGATCCTCACCCCTGGATGAACTTATGATGTTAGGAGCAAGGAAAATGGAGCCCTAATGGAACAGAGGACCTAGAGAAAGACCAAGGCCATTTCGCACAGCCCTGACTGGAGGACCCTAGAAAAATCCTGAGAAGGATAGAGGTGAAGGGTGAACAATGGGAAAGGAAAAGGACCAACCTACAGAAAGGGGAGGACTTCCAAAGGCAAGCTAGGATTTAGGACCCTCTCTGCAAATCAATGAAGAAGAAACCCTCGAAATAGTGCCAATGATATGTTTTAAATTGGAGGCCCCAACAGTCTAGATTTCACTCACCATAAAGCATCCACTCAGATTTCAACATGTGGCACATGCCTTATCGCAAGTGTTACAATGTTCCAGGCCTCCCCTGCTTTCTTTAATACTCGATCCTGGGAAGCGCAAACGAGTCATTTTGAACCATCACCCCCGAGACACGTGGCAATCGGCCATTACTCAAAAGAAGATGTGCACACCACTTACTGAGAGAAATTTAAAATGACCCCATGCATGCCACGTCAGCACTCCCCCTCTCACAAATGAGAGCATCCAAATAGCTGGCCATATCTCACTCATGGGCCTACTAATATTTGAGTAAGACCCATGTCAGTACGGTATTTGGCTACTCCCATTGTTCAAAAGGAAACAAAGTTCTCTGAACTCGAGAGAGGGGGGCATCTGGTGTGGCAGCCACTGACGTGGACCCAAAAATCTCTCAGGCCACCAAATGCATCGCCGTCCATGGTGGATTACGGCGTTTGGCCTAAAATGACAATGCCAATAATTGTGTCTGGGACGTTGAGGCTGACTAGCCCGCCATCCATTGTCGACTAAAGGTAGAGCTCATCAACGGGCTAATCTCATCCAAACCAACTAGTTGACTCGAAGCAGAACAGCGAGAAATGATTGCAATCATTTGGCCAACTCCATCTCTGCCCTACAAACTAGTCAGTCGTATCGACCTAGCAGGCCCAAGTATGCAGGCAAGCCCTCTTTCCCACCTCACGATTGCATCTTCCTGGTAGCCGGTGATTCGTCCTATTGTAGCCAGCTTGGCATAAATAGTGACAGACATGATCCTAACAAATCCCGATATCATAATAGAAAAGATTTCTTAGATTGATGCATCAAGAGGCAGGATCTTGCCATCTTGGCTAAGTTTGTTACGTGTGTCAGAGATCGACACTTCCATAATAATATTTTGTTATGCCACATAATTCTATAAATAGATAAGAGGGACCTTCGATCCAGGTATGCTGTGAACATTCCCGTACAGTTGCTCATATAGTTATTGAACCACCATAGTATCTTAGCTCTGGCTGTTGTAGTCTCGTACTTTTCGATCATTGACTTGAATATTGGAGTGTCATTACCAGTAATCTCAGTCCAGGAATCCTTTCATGTCATCGGAGAGAAAACAGTTCCAAGCGACCCTTGGTCCTTATCAAAGGAGACCGGTGCGTCCATGCTCCACCGCCGGAGGTCAATGGTGGGCGAATCAATAGTAACAAGATGGATATTAGGTCTTATATTCTCATTGAGTTAAAGATACTTAGGTAGTTTTATATTATACAATTTAGTATTTCTCTATATATTCTTTACTTAAGGCTCAAATTAAAAATTTTATAAGTATCATATTTGCAAGGACTTATTGATAAAATTAACCAAGGCTTACATCTTAATACAACATTTTTCAACAGCCATTTTGATTGTTTTAAAGATATTAACAAATGGACTCCTTTCTCTTGGAGGTAACCCGGTACGAAAATAATTTAAAAACCCAAATAACCATGATTTCATATTTTAGAAAGGCATTTCTTTTTCAAGTGAGGATTAAAATGTAGAGTATATAGTCGGGAGTTTAACTAAGAAGTGAAAAATACCAATTAGATTAGCTTCACGTTAACCTTCCATTTCCACCCCCGAAAAAAAAAAAAACCTTCCATTCTGATCCGCGCGAAGGGCTATGAGCAAACTTCGTGCATCGATTAAAGGCCAATCTAACGGCCACGATACTACACGTTCCGTGCGTCGGGTCGGGGCCTTCCAAATCTTTCCACTCCTCCGGAGACCAGATTACAAAACCCCACCCGCCCCCACCCCCCCTCCCCCTCCCAAAAAAAAAAAAAAAAAAAACCCTCCGGTAAACGTAGAAAGGCATATACAGCGGCCGGCGTTATAATAAAGAGGGATTAAAAAAAAAAAAAAAAAAAAAAAAAAAAACGGCGTTATCATGGAATAACGGGGACCGTTATGAAGATCCCGTTATGTCCAGCGTAACGGTCCTTCCGGAACCGTTATTAGGGAAGATCCGGTTCGGCCGCCACGTCGCGTTCTCTTTTGCTCTTGTTGGTCAAATGCCTCGCCCCTTCCTGGCTTCCCCGCCTTTCCTCCTCTCCAAGAAACTCTGAGATTAAGACCGCGCTTCGCCGTGCGAGGAAAACAAGAAACAATCTTTGGGTAGGTGGTGAGAGAGAGGATGGTACTGCCCGTGGTGAAATTGGGATCTCTCGCATTGAGAACCCTCAGCAAGCCAATCGCCTCCAGGCTGAAGCAACAAGCCGGCTTCCACCCAAGGTTCCGGCAGTTCATCATAAACCTCGCCCAGGTCCCACATCTCTCTCTCGTTCTCCTCTTTCTTTATACCTGTGCCTTAACTTTGGGCTTTCTGGCCAAAACGTGGGATCTTTAAGCTCTAAATGTTGCTCATCTTTTGAGTTGTTTGTTTGTTTTTAAGTTGTTTGTTATTCTTTTTATGACCCGTCAATCAAACCCTCTAACCTGAAGGTGGTTAGGGTTTCATGGCTTTGGTTTTCGATTTTGTATATGGATATTGATTCTTTTAGTCTTATGCTAGTTAAATTGTAAGACATCTATAAAGTGAACATGATTATTTCACATTATATTCAGAAAATTCGATGGAAGAAGTTAGATTTTTCTGTGAACGATGCGAGAAAGGTAATTAAAATTGGGTGGTCTTTTGACCTCCTTTTTCATCCAAAAAAAAAAAGAAAAGAAAAAGAGGAAGCTTATTACAATATTAAAAAAAAAACAGAAAGAAACTGAATGATAAATATGAAGGAATCCGGTAAAGAGGAAGCTTATTACAATATTTTTTTTTAAAAAAAAAAGGGAAAGAAACTGAATGATAAATATGAAGGAATCCGGTATAGCCATTACTTGATTAGCTAAACACATATCTTTTTTGAAAGTTCTAAACACAATTATCTAAAACAAAGAATAAGGCATCCAGAATGATTCTATGCCCATGGAGTTTAGAGTCCTTAATTATCCTAAAGAAAAACCAGGAGCTCGTTGTGCTTAGCTCAAGAAAGAAATTTGCTTCAACTGAATCTTGTAGACGAGGGATACGCTAAAGCAGTGGGTCATTTCCTAGACTTATCTGATGAAGAAAGGTGGTTGACAATGATTTATAAGTCTTTTGACTTCAAGTTTTTGTTTGGATTTTATTTCGGCATATGGTCTGTTATGACTATGTCATTTGACCTTATAACCACCTCAACCATCTTTGGTTATTCTATTATTTGGTTACAACCACTTCGATTATTCTGTTATTTGGTTACAACCACCTTCAGTTATTCAGTTATTTGGTTATAACTACCTTCGATTATTTGGTTATTCGGTTACATCAAATATAACCGTATTTGGTTATTACAACCTCTATAAATAGGGTAAGATGAGGCATTTCAAGGATAAGCAAGGTCTAAGGCCAAACAGGCCCAAGCCAGGCCACTCTACTCACTCCCTTTTCCATCTATGCTATTCTTGAATTCTTCATTTTGTTGCTGTCTAGACCATCCACTGACTTGAGCATCGAAGTATCCTTCGCCAGAAATCCGGTCCGGGATCTTTTGCAGGTATCCATCCGCACCCGGGAGCATGATCAGAAGAGCGAGCAGGATGCCCAACACCATAAAAGCTTCAGCCGCCACGGGTGATTTAGCATCAACAGATTGGCGCACGAGGTAGGGGGTTGCGATGAATCCCCACTTGGGAAAGAGAATTTCAAGAAATCTACAATGAAAAGGGTAGGAGGGAGGAAAGTTCGACCGTGACAGATGGCGAATCCGAAGAACATGGAGACAGTGAAGATATGGGTTTTGCTCTCCTGAATTCTTCACCTTCTGGCAAAATCCCGACGAACATCGGAAACTCCGGCTGCCAACTGCTGAAAACTGGAGCTACCAAAGACTCACCACTCATTGAAGAGAATCTGTCGGTCAAGCTCTATAGAGAGATTGAAACGACCAGCGATCAAATCCAGGACGATCTCATTCAGAACAAAGAAGAAGAAAAAGCAAGCTTAGATCTCTTACCAACCGGTGACAGTTTGGAGGAAACCAAGGTTTCCGACGACGAGTTGCTGGTGGATCAGGCACTAGAGCCCGAAAGTGTCCTCAAGCCCGCTGCTTCTAGCAATCTCCCTAGCAAATGCCACTGGATCCCCAGCCAAGACCTTGGCCGTGGGTGGAAAATAGATAGGAGATCCTGTGGACTTCTCTGCCGGATCCCCAGCAAAGACTTCAGCTCAGACGTCGGAGTACCAGTCGCTCCTGATCATGGGGCTCACAAGGCGGTCATGATCGAGTCGGGCCTCCTTGGCAGCCACGACAGCATGATCGGCGGATCCCTCGTGCGCGGGATCCCTGATGGAGAAGCACAATATGATCGCAGGCCATATCGTGATCACCATTGCCGACCCTGCCTGGGGGGCAGGACCATGTTGGTGACCATCCACCAGCCATCCAGCCGGATCTACTGCATATTCCAAAAGATCCTTCCATTCCATCGATCGAGCCACCGGCGAGCTCCTCCTCGTGAAGGTGTCGATGTCCTCAGCGGGCATCCGCAATGTCCTCGGCCATTACTTCGTCATCGACCCCAAAGATCTTCCACCGGCAAGATCCACCACCAGATCTGGCAGTGGGGAGGGTGCCACGATCCCTCGCCTGACCCATTCGTGGCGGCTGGAGGTAAGCCCTAGATCGTCCTCTTCACCCAGTCCTTCCACTCCATCGACCGAGCCACCGGCGAGCTCCTCCCCGTGAAGGCGCTCGTCTTCATGATCCATGGCTACGGATCCGACACCGGCTGGCTCTTCCAGAAGATCGTCATCGCCTACGCTACTTGGGTTACAAGGCTTATTGCATCGATGTCCTCGGTCAAGGCCGCTCTAATGGCATCTGCTGCTACCTCGATGACAGGGAGTCCGTTGCCGCGGCCTCCCTCTCCTTCCTTCTCCCCGTTCGTAGTGAGCATCCCTCCTTGCCTACTTTCCTCTTCATCGAGTCCATGGGCGGCGCGGCTACCCTCCTCATGTACCTCCGCACACCGGAGTCACACGTTTAGACATGGCTCATCTTCTCCGTTCCTCTTTTCCTCATCCCGGAGGCCATGAAGCCCTCCCGCATCCGTCTCTTCTTCTACAGCCTCCTCTTCGGCTCGGCCGAGACATACTGGACAGCAAAATGGTCGGAAAGTCTATCAAGGACACGGAGCGCCTCTGGATCATTGCCTCTAACCCGCGGTGCTACACGAGGCGGCCCCGGGTAGGCACTATGCGTGAGCTCACCCGGATCTGCGACTACCTCCAGGCCCACGGATGCTGCATCTCCTCATTGGTCGCCCAAACTCCAAGGCCTACAAAGGCCCATGAAGGCCCATGAAGCTCAACAATCCGGCTAAAAGGCCACGCCACAGCTAAAATTGTGAGTATGCCATTGCCCTACATATTTTTAAATAAAATCTTTCATTTCGTGATGTGCAGGCTTCAAAAAAGATTATGGATGAGAATTATAGGCTTGCTCTTGAGCTAGAGGAGATTCATTAACTTCTGAGATTCTTGAAATCACTTCCCAGCTACATGTTTCTGAAAAGAGATCCACAGAGTATGCTGATATATTTCTGAGTTTACTCACTGAAGCCCGTGGAAAGGCTCACTGAAGCCTATCTTATGAGGGCCCATTGAAGCCCGGAAAGGCTCACTGAAGCCTATCTTATCAGGGTCCACTGAAGCTCATGGAAAGGTTCACTGAAGCCTATCTTATCAGGACTCACTGAAACCCAAGGAAAGGCCTCCTGAAGCCTATCTTATTCTTTATTAAAAGCATAAGGATGATTTACGTGATCTACTCTACGAAGTGCCAAGGTGGGCTTAATTAGCCTATCTTATTATATATTAAAGGTATAAGGAAAATCTATGTGATTTATCCTACGAAGTGCTGATGTGGACCTAATCGGCCTGTCTTATTCTCTATTAAAGGCATAAGGATGATCTACATGATCTATCTTGGAAGTGCCGAAGTGGGCCTGATCATCATGTCTTATTCTCTATCAAAGGCTCAAGAATGATCCATGTGGTATATACTACAATAAATTTGATAAAGTGCCAAAATGGTCCCGACCAGCTTATCTTAATCTTTATTCAGGAATGATCTATATGGTCTATCTTGCGACAAATCTAGTGATGCACTAAAATGCATCTAATCAACATATATTACTCAGCAGCTAAGTGATGATCTGACCAGTCTATCTTATTCTCTGTCATTATCAGTCAAAGACGGATCTAATCAGCCAACTGACAAAGTATAAAGGCTATTACTTATTACTCCCTTCGCTGAAAAGGGAATCAAAACTGAAGTAGTTTACTAGCAACATTTTCACCTCGGGAGTGGGGGGCAATGTTATGACCCTGTCGCTTGGCCTCATAACCACCTCAACCACCTTCGGTTATTTAGTTATTCGGTTACAACAAATATAACTGTATTTGGTTATTACAACCTCTATAAATAGGGTAAGAGGGGACATTCCAAGGATAAGCAAGGTCTAAGGCCAACAGGCCCAAGCCAGACCATTCTACTCACTCCCTTTTCCATCTATGCTATTCTTGAATTTTTCATTATGTTGCTGCCTAGACTACCCATTGACTTGAGCGTTGGAGTGTCCCCCGCCGGAAATCCGGTCCGGGATCTTTTGCAGGTGTCCATCCGCACCCGGGAGCAGGATCAGAAGAGCGAGCAGGATGCCCGATGCCGCCAAAGCTTCAGCCACGGTTGATTTAGCGGCAACATGGTCCAATGGGGCTATGCAGAACCAATGTTCTCTTACCTTTCTAGTACGCAGCTCTAAAACAGAACTGCTTTAGGGATGCTTGTGTTGCCAGGAAAAAATATAGATGAAATTCTCTTTAAGTTCTTTGTTATACACACAATGAGTATTGACTTGAACAGTTTTCTACTTTTATTTTTCCTTCATTTGGTAGCATGTCTTCTGCAAGCATGCCATGCATATAGAATTATGCATTTGGAGTTCCTGGGAGTTCTGTCTGGCATGTTGAGATCAAAAAACTGTACTTGATGAGAATGTGCTCCCGTCTGATGCTTATTGGGTTTTATTTTTCCTGATGTTTGTTCTTTAATGTTTTCACAATTAGGTGAATCATCGCCTCACCACAACCATGCAGAGGCACTTGTATAACCATTCGACTGACACCATGATTCGTCCTTTGAATGAAGAGAAAGCTGTTCAAGCTGCTGCTGATCTTCTTGGGGAACTCTTTATCTTTTCGGTTGTCTTTATTCCCAAATTTTATCTTTTCTCCCTATCATCTGGTGTTAATTTCAATTTTCTACATGACATTGATATCATATATGCACTGTTATTTGTTCATAAAAAAGCTAGAGAACATGGGAATTAAGATTCACTAGGTATGGCTGTAGTTTATGTTGTATGTGTGGTCCAGGTCGGCAACTGTTGACCAATTGTCGTTTGTTATGCAGAAGTGCACTTCATCTGCCTGCATGCCTGTGAATTCTAAGCAGAAGATAGTGCTTAGTGTTGGATTTCATGGCTTCCTGTCATTAACTCTGTCTTTTCAGTTTTGTATGGGTCTTTACATACAACTCTTAGTACTTACTTGCCTCTTTGACATCCCAGGTTGCTGGAGCTGCTTTAATCTTTGAGGTGCAAAGAAGTGCTAGATCAGAAGCTAGAAAAGAGGAATTGCGTAAACAGGAACTCGAGGTACTGCACGAGGATGAATGTTGTTTCTATTATGAATTGTTTATTCGACTTTTTTTCTCCTCTTTTCCCTCCCATAATGACATTCCAGACTCTAGTGCTGCTAACTTTCATTTAACTGGTATTCAGAGTTTTGAAGGAGCTAATTAGATTATAATTCTCAAAAATAGTTTCACAGTAGAACCTTAGGATTTTTTTTATAAATCCCAAAAATATGTCATATTTAAAGGCCTCTGGTTAATCTGATCAGAATCAGGTTTTAGAATTGATACATAGTTAGATTAATATTTTCACATAGAATTTCTAATAATTGGTGAGAGAGACTGAGATTTTGGACTGAATTGGGACTAATTGTATAAAATGTTGTTGGGATATGAAATGAGAAAAATACACATTAGATTATCATGCAATATGTATAAACTCAAGAGTATGTTTTGGACCCATGCAAGTACAGATGTTTGGTTTTGTAATTTTGAACATGCAAAACAGTATAGAAAGCACAATGCCTTCGGTTTCTAAATTGGTCTCTGATCATTATTGAGAAGTTCACTAATGCAGAGACGAGGATGAGTTCTTCCCATGTACCTCCATCAGTTTTGCTGCATCTTTGCCACGATGTAGTAATCTAGCGCATTTGAGATAAGGGAAAAAAATACTACAATTATAAGTCCTCTTATTGCATTTTTTGCAAGTGATGATGGACAGGGTGGTGACATAACTTAGACCATCGTATGAACATTTGATGGCTGTCATTTTCTCATATCGGTATCATTGTGCCAGTGACCTGGATAATGCTATAGAATGTCAGGTAGATAGGAGTACTTGGTTGTTCAACTAAAGCATTATTTGTCCTTCTGACTTTTATCTTTTCTTTTTCTCTTTTTGTCTAAAGACTTTTTAACCTCTAGATAATCTCAGCTTGGTAAAAGCCTGAGCAAGCTTTGCTTGAAAAAAGGAGACGGGAAACCTTTGTTTGTGTGTTTTGATAGAGAATCAATCTAGTAGGGGTCTTCATTGTGAGCTGAAAGCAGCAGGCACCGGGTGCTGAATACACACCATTTTTTAAGGTTGGCTCACAATTTTCAGAATGGAATAGATGCCCACTTTCAACAATATGCCTGATCCCCCACCCTTGTAAATCTATTTGATAAGTTGCATGTTTAGTTCCCAGGTAGCAAATAAGCTAATGCTTACCTACTATTTTATGCTAATTCCAGGATTCTATTTGTTTTTTTTATTAGTTTTTGGTAGAATTTATTTTTTTATTTGGTGGTTAGGCTTTGAAGCAAAAGGAGGATAATTTAGCACGAGAGGTAGAGCTGCTGAAGCAGAAGTTCCATGAGCTAGAGCATCTCGGCCAAGGACGAGGTCCATTAAGCATTCCTAACTTTAGATATGGCCACGCACCTGAAAGTGCTAAGCCAATGGCTGCTGCTTATTAGCAAATTTGAGCAACATAAAGATTCAATTGTAGCTGTCTGCTAAGTAGGTGCTAGTGCTTTATTCACATTACAATTTTCCTATCTTGCCATCTTTCTTAGCTTTTACATCAGTTCTACGTGATAATGCTGGTGATTCGAGCTAGCGAAGGAATGTTGCCGAGCCTCTTGGCCATGCAGTTTCATTGTCCTTGAACGTGTAAAGGGAAGCATAGACCATCCTAAAATTTAGGGAAAAAAAAAAAGACCCGGAGGCAAGTTTTGTATACATTTAATAAATTTTTTTCCCCGGGACTGCAACGATCTTTGGTTTTTGACGGTCAGGATCTAGCGCGCGTCATGGATATCTCGGATTACTCGTATCGTGAAAGTGATTCCTTTTTTAATCTTTTGGTAAACATATTTGTTATGACGAGACAGTCGGACTGATTGGTAAAAGGCTAAGAGCCCGGAAATAAACTAGCAATATAAAATTCGATCAACTCATCTCTGAAACACAAATATCTGGCCAACTCACAAGGTCTGATCAACCCAGACTTAAAGGAATATCAAGTAAATGACCTCCAAATGGATCGATGATTAGATTTCGTCGACCAAATCAAGAAGAACTAGGATGGTAAGAAAGAAACAGTTATCGTCGACCAAATCAAGAAGAACTAGGATGGTAAGAAAGAAATAGTTATCATAACTGAATAATGTTATAACAACCGTCCGTTGCGACGGGTTCAAGTTAATTTCAATGAAATAACATTAAGATTAATTGTATAAAACTTTTCCTAACTAATTTTCGTTAAGAGAACGTCTATAAATACATGTAAGAAGGGACATTCGTAGGAAAGCAAGAAAGCGAAGTATCATTGACTTTGCTTCTCTTGAGATTCTCTATTTATTGCTTGAACTTTACTGATTTAGGCATTGGAGTGTCCCCACTAGAAAATTTCCAATCAAGAACTTGTTTTGCACGTACTCGAGATGACCGATCGATGGTTCTCGACGATGCAAAGTCAATTAAGAGTTCGGCATCAATAAATTGCCACAACAGGAAGGGGGCTAGGGAGATGGGCCACCTCCTGGAAAAGAGAATCCATATAGAGAAGATGAAGTGAAAAGTGTAAAATATTTCAACCAGTAGAGGTTGTCAGCCATCCAAGAAGAATGATCCATCAAATCCTCCTCTAGAGAATAGTAATGTTCCTCTTACAATGAGCGTAGGACAACAGCAGATCGATACTCTCTTGAATAAAATAGAAATTTTGACTGCCACTATTCAAAATCTTCAGAAAGCTGCAATCAGTGAATAATAACAATCAGTCGCTTTTAGACTCAGTTGGCAATCTTCTTTAAGAGACATCCAATATCAAGAATCAAGTCGATATTCTCGATATCAATGCTTCTTATATCGATGATCCCTTGTATGGCAAAATCTCGATATCATGAATATGGAGAAAGCCGACTTAAAGAGAAACGTCTAAGGTCCTTCTCTGAATCCTCAAGAAACTCTATTCTGGGAAGTACTCGACGAAGTAAAGGGATTCAACAACATGATGATTATAAAAGGAAATTTCGAAAGTTAGAGCGAAGCTTGATCGATGAAGAAGCGATGAGCAATTTGTCGCTTATGATTCACGACCTCCATTTTCTCGACGAGTTATGGAAGAAGTGATCACATATCACTTCAAGATCCCACAACTGGAACCTTATGATGGAACTACTAATCCTCTTGACCACTTGGACAGTTTTAAAGTCCATATGATAATTCAAGGTGCAAGTAACGCCCTCCATTATCTTACTTTTCTAGCAACTTTGAAGAAAGCCATGTGGATGTCGTACTCGAGCCTCAGACCACGTACTATCCATTTCTTTAGTCAATTAGAAAGACTATTAATGGCTCGTTTCAGGACATGTAAAAAGATGCTATACAACATGGACAGTCTCTTCTTCATCCAGCAAAATGAAAAAAAAAATTAAGGTAATATATTGCTCATTTCAACTCTGCTACACTTGAGATCCCAAATCTCAATAAGCACGTAGCCATGTCTGCGATGAAGAAGGGGCTCGGTCATCTAGGTTTACTTTTTTTTCTAGACAAAATTTTTTTTACCTGTTATTCATAATTATTGGCACACGCATAAAAGTACGTATTAGTCAAAGAGAAAGCTGCAAGTCGATGCCAGACCGAAGGGAGATCAACCTCAAAAAAGAAGAATCAGAAGGATAATGATTCACAACCCTCTAATAATGATAATGCTCTAGCTCGATGACGAAGTCCGAAGTCGAAGAACTTAACCAGCAAATTTGACACCTATACTTTCATGTTCCTCCCGAGAGAGAAGATATTGATGGAGATAGAGAAGGAGAGTTTCTTGCAAAGACCTCGACCAATGCAGGTGTCTCCAGCATCGTGAAATAATAACAAATGTTGCCGATTCCATCGCAATCACAAACATACCACTGAAGAATATGTCCTGTTGAAAGATGAGATAGAAGATCTCATCAAGCATAGATATTTGAAAAAGTATGTTCGTAGCCAAGAACATCGAGCCGAGGTTGCTATTCAAAAGAAAACTATAGATGGAACAAAATTTTCCGATTAACAACCCACAGATGGAATGGTCAGCATGATACATCGCCGATCAAATTGGAGGGAGGAAGGGACTGAAGAAGATGCTCTGAAAAGGCATTGGAGCAACATTGTTATCAGCTTCTTCGATGATGATTTACGGGGTATTCAAGTGCTCCATGATGATCCTATAGTTGTTTCTGCCATTATGACAAACTATGATGTAAGAAGAGTTCTAATGGATAATGGAAGTTCAACCAATGTGTTACTCTATGATACTTTTGTCAAAATGAACCTATCTAGAGATAAGCTGCAAAAAATATCCACACCATTAACAAGATTTGGTAGAAACTCGGTCAGGGTGGAGGGAGAAATCACACCCCAAGTAACTATTGTGATGAACTTAGACAAAAAAATATTCCCTATCAATTTCATGGTTGTTCGAACATCTTTAGTATATAATGCCATACTGGGATGACCAGCTTTGAATAAATTATGAGCAATCGTATCAACCTATCACCTCCTTGTACAGTTTCTGACTAAGTGCAAAATCGGAGAAATAAGGGGAGATCAAAGAGTGGCTCAGCAATGCTTAATGATTCAAGACAAACAATCAGTCAGCGGAATATCCTTAGAATAGCTAGATGAGAGAGGGGCAGAAAGATGTGGCGAACCTGCTGAAAAAACTATCTTTGTACCACTAGAAAAAGAAGATACAATGAAGGTCGCACAAACTGGAAGCCTGCTAAATGAAGAAATGAAATCAAAGTTGATTGACTTCCTACAAAGCAATGCCAACATTTTTGCTTGGTCGGTGTTAATATGCCTGGAATTCCTCTAGAAATCATTACCCACCAGTTGAAAGTCGACCCAGGGTATAAGTCCATCCAGCAAAAGAAGAGAAATTTTTCCCCCGAGCGATAGAAGCTTATTGATGAAGAAGCAAGCATATCGATGCTGGATTTGTTAGGAAAGTTCATTACCCAGATTGGCTCACCAATGTGGTAATGATCAAAAAAGCAAATAAAAAATGAAGAATCTATATTAATTATATTGATCTCAACAAAGCCTGTCCAAAAGATAGCTTTCCCTTGCCAAGAATGGATCAGCTAATCGATGCCACTACTGAGCACAAGCTTTTGAGTTTCATGGATGCTTTCTCGGGTTACAATCAAATTCGGATGGATCCAAAAGACAAAAAGAAGACGACCTTCATAACTGAGAAAGGGCTATATTACTATTAAGTAATGCCGTTTGGTCTAAAAAATACCGGAGCAACATACCAATGGCAGATCAATAATTTTTTTTGAAAAATAACTTGGAAGGAATATAGAAGTCTATGTTAATGATATGCTGGTGAAAAGCATCCAAGCATCCGATCATATCAGGGACCTAGAAGAAGTCTTTAGCATATTACGAAGCCATCGGATGAAGTTAAATCCGACCATGTCTTCGGAGTGATATCGAGAAAATTCCTTAGCTTCCTTGTCACTAATCGAGGAATAAAAGCCAATCCTAAGAAGATCTAAGCAATCCTTGATATGAGACATCCTTCAAATAAGAAAGAAGTACAATAGCTAACCGGACACGCCGCTTCATTAAGCTAATTTATCTCTCAATCGGCTAAAAGGTATCTACCCTTCTTTAAAGCTCTATGGCAAACTAGAAATTTTGAATGATCAAATAATTGTCGACAAGCCTTTGAAAAGCTAAACAAATATGTGGTCAATTCACCTTTGCTCTCGAAATCCCAAGAAGAAGAAACTTTATACTTATATCTCTCCGCTTTCCATAAAGCTGTTAGTTCGGTGCTCATCAGAAAAGAGCCTAACAACATTCAGGAGCCGATTTACTATCCTAGCAAGATGCTACATAATGCTAAAGTAAGATACCCAAAGGCACAGAAGTTGATTTATGCATTGGTCACAATAACAAAGCACCTGAGACCTTATTTCCAAGCTCACTCAATAGTGGCACTGGTACATCAACCATTGAAGGCTATCATGCGATGTCCTAACACATTAGGGAGAATAGCCAAATGGGCTGTCAAATTAGATAAGTTTAATATAGTCTATCAACCATGACTAGCAATGAAGGCACATGTGCTAGTAGATTTTGTTGCTGAATATACTTGGGGTATCGAAGAAGATAATCAAGAATATGTAATGAAAAAGAAGTGGCCAAAGAAGGCTCCGACTCTATGGATACTCCATATATACAGAGCATCTAATTCTTTTGGCTGTGGAGCATGATTGATTCTGGCTAATCTTGATGGAGACATTGTCGAGTATGCTCTTCGTTTCTCCTTTCATATATCAAACAACCAAGTTGAGTATGGAGCACTCCTAGCCAAATTAAAAATTGCTAAGAATCTCAAGGTCCAGAAGATCAAAGTTTTCACGGACTCCCAATTGGTTGTGAAGCAGGTAAAGGGAGAATTTGAAGCTTGGGACGTCACCATGATAAAATATCTGGAGAAAGTACAAGATCTCATAATCGGGTTCAGCTCTTTTGAGATATTACATATTCCTCAGATTGAAAACTCTTGAATCGATGCACTTTCCCGATTGGCTACTACGGCCCCTGACTCCCTCGGTCGAACATACATCAAATATCTTGAAACCTCCAGTATTGAAGAAGGCATGGTGGTAGAGCAAGTAGAACAAGGGCCTAGCTGGATAGATCTTGTCATCAAGTATCTAAATGAAGGAATATTGCCTGAAGATGCCATTGAAGCTAAATGGATACTGTTGCTAAACATAGCAACCCAAAAGGGGGGTGAATTGGATTTTTAAAAATTTAAACAAGTATGTGATGAACTATTGTATTTGTGTAACAATGTGAGGTGCTGAATATAATCTAGATGCTGTGCTTTAAAGAATAAGCAGCAATGCAAGAGAGAATAATAAGTAAGCAAACCACACACACACAAACACAAGAAGTTTATAGTGGTTCGGTGCACTTCAAGCACCTACATCCACTCCTCAAGCTTCCTCTTGGGAATTCCACTATAATCTATCAAAGATTACATGCAACTTATTTTCAAGGGCTCACAAGTCAAATCCACAGTTGGTTTTCTCACTTAGGCTCACCAACAACCTTTCCCTCAAGCCTATCCTTAGCTTGAATTCCAATTCACGGCTTGAAAGGGCCTAACCCCTAGTTTCAATAGCCTTGAAACTAGTAACAACAAATAAAACCAAAAGTACAGTTTTAAGTACAAGAATAAAACTCTCAAAAGAGCAGAAATAAAGTCGATGAAGCTCTTCTTGAATGCTTGAGTTGTCTTCTTCTTAGAAGCTTTCAATGAACATTTTTGGATAATGATTTGAAGGCTCAATAGCAAGAATGAAGGCTTTTTCCGGTGGAATCTTTTTTTGGCTCACTCGTCTTTTCAATAGCTTTCTCAAAAGATAAGATTTGTCTCGTGTTTCTTCTTTCTCTCTTGTGTCTTCAATAAGTTTGGTGAGTGATAAATACATGAAAAACCTCCAAAAAATCATTTGTGACTATTGGAGAAGACAAACTAGCCATTTTGGACCATTTGGATCAATTCTGAACTTCTAAAAATATAGTCGTTACTGTTGTCAGAACCTGTGAGTCGACTTGTGAGTCGACACTTAGGTCGACACTTGGGTCGACACTTGGATCAACACCAGGTATAATTCTTGAGTTCCATGGTTCTGCTTCATTTCTCATCTCAGGTTATTAATCGATCTGTGAGTCGACACTTGAACTTATGAGTCGACACTTGGATCAGCACTAGCCAAAAAATCCAGGAATGATACTGTTCTGTAACTTTCTTATCTCAGGCCATGAGTTGATTTGTGAGTCGACTTATGAGTCGACACTTGGATCGATACTCCGGTCAACACTTTATTGAAGTTCAAAAATCTTGTTCTATCCATTTCTATTCTCAGGCCTTGAGTCAATCTGTGAGTCGACCAGTGAGTCGACACTTGGCATGCCAGCAGAAATTCTGCATGCCAATCTTCAGAGATATCGATACTTGCCTTCATGAGTCGATACTTGAATCAATACTTGGGTCGATACTTGGTCTGTGCCATTTTCAAATTGTGTGCCAAGCTCCAAAACTCTAAAAAATTATCCAATAAACTTCCAGTTTCTTTTTCATAAAGACCAAAGTGATCAATTTCATGGCTTTCCAAGGTGAGAAGACTTCTAAAACTTTGAGATTCATCTTGCATTAATGTCAATTACTTTGATACTTTTGTTTAAAGAATTTGATGTATCTGACCTAGAATTCATAACTCCAATTGAAACATTAGTACAAAATGTATACTTAACATTTTGTTAGTCATCAAAATCAAAGACCAAAGCCAATAGATACGATGATGGCTTCATAATATATGATCATAAAAGGGACTCTCTACAAAAGATCTTTTACATAACCTCTATTGAAATGCCTAGGACCCTCGGATGATGATTACACTCTTAGAGAGGTGCATGAGGGCATATGTAGCGATCACCTGGGGGTAAATCCTTGGCTTGCAAAATAATATGCCAAAGATACTATTGGCTGACCATCCAAAAGGATGTTGCTGACTTTGTCAAAAGATGTGATCAATGTCAAAGGTATTCCAATACCAAAGATATCTCGCTAACCAGCGGACTCAATTAACTGCCCCTGGCCATTTGCTCAATGGGCAATCGACATTCTCGATCCATTTTTTCTAGTCTCTGGTTAGAGAAAATTCATTATTATAGTCATCAACTACTTTACCAAATGGATCGAAGCTAAACCTTTGGTTCATATAACTGAGAAAAAGGTCAAGAACTTTGTCAGAAATTATATAATCTATCGATTCGGGATCCTGCGTGCAATTATCATCGATAATGGAAAAAAATTGATAATCAAAGATTCAAGGATTTCTGCTCTCAATATCACATCTATCATAAATTGACCTCCATCAGATATCCCCAATCAAATGGAGAGGTAGAGGTAACTAATCGGACGATCCTCCATGGTCTTAAGACAAGACTAAATGAAGCAGAAGGACTTTGGATCAAAGAGCTAAACTCAGTTCTATGGACATATCAGACGACTTCTCAAACTACAACCAGAGAATCACCATTCAACTTGACATTTGGAAGCAAAGCAGTGATACCGGTGGAAATCAGTTTACAATCCATGAGGATTGATCATTTCAAAGAATCGAAAAAGTCAAAACGGCGAAGGGCGGACTTAGACTTATTAGAAGGAACAAAGCTTCAAGCTCATCTAAGAATGGCCACTTATCGACCAAGGGTCACCCGGTATTATAATTCCCAGATCAAAGCTAGACTCTTCCAGCCTGGAGATTTAGTATTGCGAAGATCCAAAGTATCCAGACCAACGAAACAAGAAAAACTTTCTCCTAACTAAAAAAGGCCTTACTGAGTCACTGAAGTGATATGTCCTGGAACTTATAAGATCGAAAG
Organism: Areca catechu; assembly: GCA_021397845.1. Classification (NCBI taxonomy): domain Eukaryota; kingdom Viridiplantae; phylum Streptophyta; class Magnoliopsida; order Arecales; family Arecaceae; genus Areca; species Areca catechu. Next base: position 41,280,898 of record CM038039.1, read on the forward strand.
CTTGGATGGATAATGGATCACCTGGCCATGAAATATAGAAAACTTATGCATATACTATCAATGAAGCTCTCCTTTTAGATATTCTTTTCGTAAGAATATATTATTCCTTATATCAAAGAGTTAGCCTAACTAACCGACTCTATCAGTATGTCCGACAAATGAAGAGTTCGCCTAACCAACCAACTCAATCAATATATCCGATAAATGAAGAGTTGGCTTAACCAACCGAGTCAATCGGTATGTCCAACAAATGATGAGTTGGTCTAACTAACCAACTCAATTGGTATGTCCGACAAATGAGGAGTTGGTCTAACCCACCGCTGACTCAATCGGTATATCCGATAGATGAAGAGTTGGACTAACTAATCGACTCAATCGGTATATCCAATAAATGAAGAGTTGGCATAATCAACCGACTCAACCGGTATGTCTAATAAAATAGGTATTTGTCAAAAGATTGACATATTACTATCTACTAAAAATCAGGCATCCAATCTCGCAAATTTGCCAAAGATTCAATACTTGGGAATATTTATGTTTCCAGCTACTTGAAATCTACTAATACATTCATGTATTTTGAAACACTTGTTTTACCGAAGGCTTAGTACTTATCGTGAAGTGCCAAGTTTACGGAAGGTTCACTAGGAATTCTTGCACTTGAAAATAGCAATGCAAAGAACATTTTTGAAAAAGAAAAAAATTCATTGATACTTTAGAGTTTGATACATCGTATTCAACAGAGTTTGATATGTACAAAAAGAAGAAAGAAGAAAAAACTACAACCTATGGTTGTTCGATAGTATCCAGCTCGGGCTCCATGCTTACTTAAGGGACTTTTTCGACTCGTTCAGCTACTTCAGGGAGGGCAGCAGTTACAAGTTCCTCTATTCTCTGCTGCTCATTGCCTCCTTCCTCGTCATCTTCAACCATAACGATGTCCGAAAAGTCCAAGTTGGGATAAAGCTTCAAAACTTTATCCCGATAGTCGGTGAAGCCCATCTCGTAACTGACAGCCCCCGCCTCCATCATCTCATCTTCAAAAGCGAAGACGTTCTTCGACAGCTTGATGGGCTCTTTCCTCTACCAGCACTGTCCTTTTCTCTGCTGCTATCTTCTGGGCCAGATCTTCGTCAGACTTGTGCATAAACTCTTTGATCAGCACCTTTGATGAAGGGAGCTTCTTCTTTTTTCTTAGCTTGGCCTCAGTCTCGACCACCTTATTCTGCATTACCTTTAACTCTTTCTGCAAGGAGTTGTCAGCAATGCTCTTCTCTAGAAGAAAAATTGATACGACGTCTTGATCTACAGGAATGCTTTTGTCATAAATAAAAAATCGATACTTGGCAATGATGTAACACCTAAAAGGAAACAAAATAATTCTGCCAGCTGATTTCAAGGTTCATCGTCATTACAAGACCCCCGTTCGATGATGACTCTGACAACAAAATGACTCACCAAGGAGGTATTAATGACCAGCAAAAAAAAATTAGCCATTACAATTCTCCATCTTTCAAGACGATAGCATATCTTGAAATTGAAAGTGGTGAGCAAGTGTTATGACGGAACAGTCGAACTGACTGGCAAACGGCTAAGAGCCCAGAAGTAAGCTAGTGATATAAAATCCGACCAACTCATCTCTGAAGAACAAATATCCAACCAATTCATAAAATTTGATCAACTTAGACTAAAAGGAATATCACGTAAACCACCACCAAATATGGATCAATGATTATATTTCGTCGACTAAATCAAGAAAAACTAGGATGGCAAAAAAGAAACAATTATCATAACTGAATTACGTTATAACAATTGTCCATTGTGATGAATTCAAGTTAGTTTCAATAAAATGACGTTGAAATTAACTGTATGAAACTTCTCCTAACTAACTTCTGTTAAGATGAACGTCTATAAATACAGGTAAGAGATGACCTTCGCAAGTAAGTGAGAAAATAAAATATCCTTAACTTTGCTTCTCTTGAAATTCTCTATGTGTTACGTGAACTCTACTGACTTAGGTATCAGAATATTCCCCACCAGAAAACCTTCAGTCAGGAACTTGTTTTGTAAGTGCTCAAGGTGACCAGCCGGTTGTTCTCGATGATGCAAAATCAATCAAGAGTTCAGCACCAACAATATTGATATTTACTATCTAATCCAAAAGTTTATGAACCCAAATTTGTATTCTTTTTAATGGTGGGAACAAATACAGGTCTCTTCTTTGGATCAGAAAACATGTGCGAGGCATTGCCTTTTAAGCAGTTTAGGACTGGGATAATAATTATTGTTGCAATTCAGAAACTACCTGGAGTCATCAGTGCTTGCAGTTCCGCATGTCATGTTATTAAGGCTAGGCCATGTAAATGCTGCAACAGGCCTTTGGAATATATTTCATCTGAAGCATCAGACTAATGGTGGTCTAGATGTGCTAAGAATTCAAGTTTTGATCGAGCATCCTTACATGAGCTTTAGTCTGCTTGATGAATTTTTCATCAGCTACATCCTTTGTCATGACCGGCTTCGAAAACTAATTCAATTTTTATCCATGTTACTCTCACCACTCTTCTTTATTTTTCATTATCCTGGAACTCTCAAATCTTTGTTGCATTAGTAAACAACATTGGAGTAAACTCCACTTTTCAACCACTGCAGCACCAACACAAATCCTCCAATACAAATCAATGGAAATTTATAAACAAAAATGAAAGGAATGGACACTTCAGTTCTTTCTATGTACAATCGAAGTAATGAAGAGAACCAGGACACAAGTTCTGAATTAACAATTGACTGTGCCACAAATGAAGTGATATTCCTTGTCGATCCTAACCTGTTAGGATTGTTATATTTTTCGAACACCTTGGATTCTCATATTCCAATGGGGAAAGAGAGCTTATAGTTGTTTGATATTTGGAGGGAGAAAAGCCATAGAAGGTTGCTGTTATGGTAAGGGTAGAAAGCTGAGAAATTATTTATATCTACAAATCCATTTTCCTGCATTTATTGCGAATATAAGTGTTGATGGATTTCAGTCAACTTCCAGAACCACCTTACCAGGAACAAGCCTTTTATCTTTTACCTCATGAGCTTCTCTAACTTGGGCGATTGGAAATGTTTTCTCCACTGGTATCTTCAGCTTTCCAGCTTCTGATAGTCTGCGGATCTCATCTAGACCTTCAGCATCAGCCCTCATGTATGTCCACCAATACTCTAGCACCAAATAATAAACTGGAATTATTACATTAATGATGATGGTGAATCACCTTCAAACAATCGAGCATCAAGAGGACTATTTTTAAAATTGGAAATCAGAGCATGTACCAGAGGGAAAAAAAGGCTACATAAACTGTATAGGGGGAGATAAAATGGACCATGATGATTTGATGAAAGAGTAGATGGCAGACTCAAAAAAAAAAAAAAAAGGGTGTCATTGGCTTAATAAATGCAAGGCAATTATGCAAAATCTCTAGGCATAAAAATTTGCATATGGCTACAATATATACCTGAAATAACAATCTCCACATGTACAGACCTGGAATAAAATATAAATGAGAAGACAAACTCAACTAGATGAACATTTCTGTGGTTATATCCTCAGGAAAGAAATATAGAAAAGATGCATTCTTCAAATACATGACAAACTAAGAATGAGATCAAGTTAACACACAAATGCCTGCTTGGTAAGCTCAATGCATCAGGTCGTAGTAGATATCCTTAGGAAAGTTCCACTGGCGACCAATATGATGAGCAAGATTAGCAAGAAAGAAAGCATTAATTCTACACACAGACATGTATGTATAGCAAGTTGTTGCAGAACTATATGCTCATAGAGCAAACCCTCCTGAATGATAAGAAATACAAAAACAAGCTGATGTTTGCCATCACTGTAGTCAATATTACATCGCTGCCATTCCAGGAAAAGAAAAGGTAAGGTTAGCGCATCCTTCATTCCTTTTAATTACAGAATCAGAATTCCATAATGTAGTTATTTGACAGCTTACCAACCATGATCTCAAATTCACTGATAAAGAGAAGCAGGCATATGGATAATTGGTTCCTACCTTTCGGCTCATCTGACCAAGCAGTTAGGAAAAGGATAGATGACAACAAGAACCAAGATGGCGCTCACTAAAAGGTATAACATCAGAACCAATCTCTGGATCTGAAAAAGAAGTATCCTCCTTTAAAAAAAGAGGTGTGCACTTTTGAAAGTCTAATTAATTTTAGAGGCCACAACCATTAGATAATACTAGCAGTTGTCTAACATCTTCCATTGGTGCATAACTTTTCTGAAGACCTGACTGAATGATATTCAGGTCTCTATGAGGTGGCAATTATGCTGTTGGAGGAACAAGAGATTCTCCTGATCCATTAGGTAAATGAAAATATGACCAAATTATCGACAGTAGAAATCCTATGGGTGTGATGACCAAATCATAATGCATAGAAGAAATAAAGATATGAAAATCTTTGGTGTCTTGAGTCTGAAGACACAACTGGAGGGGGTGGAATTACTAGACGTATGGAACTAAAATGGGATAGAAACTTCAGTTTAGACAATTATATGGAATACAGAATGCTTGTAAAACCCAAGTTGGCTTATGAGGTTTTTAGTCTCAGTATCGGCTCCATTACCGATATCTTACAGTATGGGTCTAGTCATTGTAGTACACCCCCTTACCAACACATGGTACACTACCAAAGTTGGCAGAACAACAGGTAAGCTACCAGGTGAAGTACCTTACCATAGCTGGTAAGGTACAAGGTAAGGCAATGAAAGTGCTGTATCGAGCCTCCATATCATAGGTAAGGTAACCAAGTTGGTATGGTATTACCCATACTAGTTGGTATAAGTCGGTACCCCAAAACTTAGTGGCTTATGCATGGCAAACTTCATGTTAACACATGGCTATTGAGTTGAATTAGACTATACTTTCCTCCTTTGGTTGGAGAGGCATTCTCACGAAAATGGTGTAAATAGAGTGACAAAATTAAAAGTTGCGACACTTTGGATTCAGCATGGATTGAAAAATTATAACATTAATAGAAAAACGTTTTTTATAACATTAATAGAAAAACGTTTTCTAAATAGTCAAACATGTACAAATGACATATAAATACCAATTTTAGCAAGCACCCCAAGCATATTAAGACCAACAACAGGTTCCACCAAATCAATCAAACACCAAGTCAAGTTCATATAAATGACAACAATGTGCATCATAGCACCACCTGACAATCAAGCTAAATGTTCATCATGTTGCTGCATCATGAAGTGTGTAAATGCATTATCACAACAGCAAAAAAAAATTGTTATAATGCATTACTCCAACGTTTGGGAGGTACGATTTTTTTTCAAGCTCATTCTATTTTGCTGGATCAGTATCATGAAAAATGTCCTGTAGTATTCATAAAAATTTCAAAACAAAAATAAATCATGCAGTCTTTTTTTTTGAATGGAGAAAAATCATGTCAGTCTTGAAAGGAAATCAAGTTCTGGATAGAAATTTAGCACAACGTACATGTTTCTACAATCCTCTTAGTCACATTTAAAGTGAAGCTCAAGTACTGATGAATATTCATGCAAAGACATGTACTCTGCCCAGTGCCCATTCTGTTTTGCTGTATCAGAATTATGAAAAATGTACTGTGGTATTCATAGAAATTTCAGAAAAAGAGAAAATCATGCTAGTCTTGAAAGGAAATCAAGTTCTAGATAGAAATTTAGCACAGCATACATGTTTCTACAATCCTCTTAGTCTCATTTTAAGTGAAGCTCAAATGCTGACGAAAATTCATGCAGAGACATGTATTCTGCCCAGTGCCTACAGAAGGGACGGTCATATTTTCTAGGAGATTATCATATTTTCTAGGAGATTATAGCACCATGTTCAGTCTTTGGGCATGCTAACCTCTAAGTGGCAAGGCAACTACTTATTGTGTCTTATTTTGACTGTATTGATTTTATATTCTACAAATGCTGGTAGGTAACCACAAAAGCTACCAATTTCCAGTAATTTAAGATTTTTTTAGCAAAGTCAAAGATGTAAAATAAGTAAGAGTGCTCATGCAGCTCCGTAATTAAATAACAACAGCATCTTCCGTGAAAGAATGGACACTCGTGAAATAGACCGAACAAAAGGAACAGTACATCAATGCTGCCTAGAATGAAAATGAGCAGTCTCATCTACCAAGTTTCTGACATCACAAAGTTTTATCAGAAAGTTATTCCTACACCACTGCAGCAGTTGCTCCAAAGAGACCTTTGGCCATTACAAGGCTCTTTCTTAGTTTATCAAGAAAACATCATATTCGGAGAGCAAAAGAATGCCTTCATACCTATTCCATGAGAATAGCGGTATTGCATTTGCTTCTTTAGTAAAATAGCCATAGCAGCAGGAAGACCAATAGCCAACCCATACCTATCAGCTAAGGATGCTGCTTCTCCCTACAATAAGGAAATTAACTCAAATGTTCAATGAAATCTTGTCGAAATAAAGGTAACATGGAAAATATTTCAAGAGACTACTGATGGAAGAAATAGAGGGCCTGCTTTAGCTACCTGCAGTGTCATATAGTGTCCACCTTTCTTCAGAAGATTAATCCCAATTCTTTCAGTTTCAGGGATTCCTATTGTGTCTAGAACAACATCGAATTGCTCTTTGATTGCTGATTCAATATCCTGTAAAATGCGGTACAGCATGATGTATTTACTTAAGAAATAAATATTTGCTCACCTAATGTTCAAACTTAAATAAGATAACTTCATTCTCAATGCCCAGTTTCTTGCAAGAAATAGTAAGCACTTCTAGATTGCCAGGATTTGGCAGGCTAAAGGAGCTTATAGTGCCTTCTTGAATAAGATATCTGATATATTTGAATAAGTAAATTTTCAGAGAGGGGACCCAAGGTATTGTAATAGAGAAATTTATAAGAATCAGAAATCTGTTAATTTTTTCCTTAAGCAATCAGATGTAGGATCATACTCAGTTTAAAAATGAGAAGCTCATTGAAAATTAATAGATGGCTGCAGGTTTCCTCTTCTTTTTGGTTTGGGGGAGGGTTTGGTTTGCTTGATTTTGGTATGACTATAACATGCATAAATTATATGTATAATGGATATGATACAAAAACTTATGCTTTTCAAATTAGAGTTATCAAAAGGCTCATCATGAATTGAAAATTTCAGTGGTGTATCATACATTTACAGGTACCACGAGTTCCTTCTCTTCCTTTCATATTCAAGCAACTAATTATTGCAGGAGGAAAAAAAGCAAGTTATCACTTAATTTTGACTCATGGTGTAAAGCAAAAGTTGTCCAACCATGTTAAACCCTTGTGGAGGTAAGCATGCAAGGTGATAGGTCTAGAATAAGTAGCAGGAGGCATATACAAAAATATTAACTTGGACAACCTAAAAGAGAGAGCATTGGAGCAGACATGCATAATAGATTTATAAATCCATGAACTTCTATCTCTGGCACCTGTTCTTCCCAGTACTTGAGAAATATCAAATGAGAAAGATAATGTAGGTCATATTTTCTGTGTAGATTTAAAGAAACAAAGTTAAAAAAAACAATATCACATGCATCACTCTGGAGAGTGGAGACACATCACTAATTTTCTATTTCATCCATTTACTTTAATTTAATGGAAATGCATACATCAATCTATTGGTCCATTGTTGTGTATAACAAAGATTTAGATTGTTACAATGATCACTGAGCATATCCTTGGGGAGTGAACTTCCTTTAAAATTGTTGTTTTGTCATTATTTACAACCTCTGATCTCCAAAAAGAGATGGCCCTTACAGGAACCCTTTTTTTTTTTTTTTTTTTGGTTGGGGGGTGGGGGGGGGGGAGTGGTTAAACAAAGTAACCTAGTTCAGAGCTAAAGAATTGAGTTGTAAGGGTAGTGCAACAATATAGAAGGACATAACAACATGGACGGTTATGGGGGAAATTAATAATGAAATATTAAAACAACACTGCTAGGCAGACTCAAGCAGTAGCTTTGTTTTTCACTCAAGCACACAATAACAGCAATTTTATCAGTAAGGGACCAAAAACCTAATTGATCATAAGTTGCATAAGATCAAAAATTAGGCACCTCAGTTATGCAGGTGAGCCCAAAGTTCAGCACATGCACCATGTAAATCTATGCCAAATGAGATGTGCATGGGTGGGAAAGTAGATGCTCCTTATCGGTACAGACCATTTTATATACTGAAACCTTAGAATTAAATGAACAAGTTACAAGAAACTTAATGTGTAACGGAATTGAATGCATCTCAAACCATTCGTTGAACTACTCTTCCCTTGTCGATTGCTTTCCTGTTGTCATTAGCTAAGAATGATGGTGTTATATAAAATATGGTCAAATTGTTCTCCAAGAAGTTGGTTAGTCACATATAACCATTTAGGGGCGGATACATGTGAAGTTCTGGTGGTCACATCACATGGAGATAGATGGCCACAGTAATTTTAGAGTTTCAAGCGGGAATTGCTTTAGTATTAGATGTTCATCTTATTTGTTAGCTAAGTATAGAAGCAACAATGGTGCAAATAGCTAAGGGTGCTGCTACCTCAGCAGTATAATCAATAGCTTGCTCGGCACCAACCTCCAGAACACGGTCAATGCTCTTGCTTCCGCATGCAGTTGACACACTGCACCCTGCAGCTACTGAAAGCTGAATTGCAGCTAGTCCAACTGCTCCGCCTCCACCAAGCACTAACAGTCTCTGTCTGCCCAAAAAAAAAATCAAATAAAAAAATGTCATGAAACAACAGACATAACATCATAAAGAAAAGCTACCAACTGCTTGTACACGACATGCCATTTTTATGTGCAGTATGTAGTAAAGCACCTGAAGGTTTTTGGAAAATTCAGCAATTTGAGATGTTAAAGTTTCTTTATCTGTCACCAGTTTTCTGCTTGCAACATTCATGATGCTCTAAAATGAGAGAGAATGGAAAAAAGGAAAAGCTATCAAAAGAAACTTCATGCACAATGCAAATGTATTTACATTTCCTTCTGGCTTCCAACAGTAATGGAATTGAAGATCTGGTCAAATTTCTTTTATTGATTTCTTGCAATGTGTAGTAAAATAAATTTGCAATGTTTTCTTTCTGTAATTTTCATGAAATATTGATGATATTAGCCTTGAACAAGTATAATAAATCAAATAGGCTTACTGCATAGATTTAGTTAGGATAATAAGCATGCATTCACATTAACAGGAGAATGAAACAATGATCAATCTGGAATTGGCTGGATTTTCAGTTTAATTGCTCCAAAACACAAGAATCTTCTCTATGGTGGTTCTTTGACCCAAGTTTCCCAAGAAAACTGCAGCTAAAAAGGCATCACGGCCTCTTGACTGCAAAAGTTTGTGCAACATTAACATTAGATCAAATAAGTTTTTCTCACATTATTCAAGTAGGTTAACTTCAGTAGGATAAATAGGTAATTGACTACCACACATCCAATCTGGTCTTATATACTTCTTTTTCTACTAGGGACCGGATCTGTCTGTCATCCCCAATTTGGTTTGGCAATTCATTTCACTTATGCCTCTTACCTCAAAACTCACATGTGATTTCTGGGGACAAATAAATTAAATAGGCTGTTCCGCAATACTGATTCATACGGTTTTTCAAGAGACAACTTATTTGATGAGCTCCAAATCTTTTGTTTTTTCCCTATAAAAGAAGGTGACAAGAAACATTATGGTTCGTATTAAAACTAAAAATTAAAAAAGCTTCTCATGTTTGTCCCATCCGTAATGGGTAAGTTCCACGAACCTTCACCATTTGTATTATTGAAGCCAAAATATCTATTTGATAAAACTCATTATTATCAGTGGCTGTAATCATATATAGCTAGAGTCCCTCACAGCCGATAAGTAACCAATCATCCTTGACATTCGAGTTACATTAGTCACTTCCAATGAGCAGAACCCATTATTGAGATTAGGACAATGTGCTGCTTCTCACTTTGCTCACTCCATGACTAGTACTTAATGCATGCTTTTAAGTAGTCTCATAAAATCAACCATTATATTCATGAATGCACTGGTAAAAGTTATATATACAGCAGATGTGCAACAAAAAAAGTTTTCCATCTGGAATTAAGAACAGGAACATCCAAGAAAATGTTGGGAACTTGGGAGTGTCCCCACCAATTCCATAAATTTTCCTCTATAGGGCCAATAAAATGTCATTGGGCATACCCTTTAGTGATTCTAGCAGTACTTTTTAAAGCACGCCATGCGGTCAAAGCAGCGAAAGGGATGGCACTTGCCTCCTGCAAAACCCCAAAATAAGTTCCTCAAGAAGCCATATTGTAGGTAAAGAATTTCTAAAACCAAGAAAACTAACTGAATAATAACAAATTGTCTGCACAAAAAGTTTAATGGAATAACAATAGCTAGTAGTGTGAAATCATAGACGTTAAGGCCAACTTTAAATCGTGAGAGAACCTTGTTAATAATCAATAAGATTTTATCTGGGATATATAGATAGTACCTACAAAACATTAGGCATATTAAAAAAATTGCTGATTCAAGAAGTTGTTCTTCCACTCAGGCCTATCTTAAACCTATTTTGCGTCTGATCAAATGCTAGTTCTAGCTTCACTAGGTATTGCTGCTGATAGAATGTGACAAGGGGGTTACAGACCACGATGCAAATGGTGCACCAAGACAAAATAGATCTAGAAAGAGATCTTAAATAAATCTGCTTTGAGTTTGATGCATGTTTCCACAGACATAAAAATCAAACACCGTATTTAAGTATGAGTCCTCTGCAGCATGCAGGAATTTGAGTTATTTTGGTGGCACATTATCTAATCTTAGTGATATTAGGAGAAAGGACTTAGGGCCATACCACCCAAGTAACGACTGGTATGTACTGTACCAGCTAGGAACCAGAATGGGGGGCCTCAGTGCGCTGCATTTTGGGGAACTGGACCACAACCATACATATCTCACTGGATCATGGTGGATTGAACCCAAACCAAGTGTGACCTGCATGGTCTTGATCAATACTGAACAAAGAACACTTAAAAAATGCTATTATTTTTGTTTTTCTACCATCTCAAGGTGGAAGGAGTGAGAGGCAACACTAGGCTTCTTCACCTGAAGATTTGCGGACTTGGAGCTCAGCTTATCAGAAAATCAACAAGGAGAGTTTAAAGCATTGTTTCTAGATAGATAATGCTTCACCTAGTCAATTTGTCAGGTTTTGCAAAAATCTAATCCCAAATCAAGGTGGATCTGTAATTGTTGAGTAAGGATCATGTTATATGTTCATTTCTTGGCGTATGAATACTGGATTCATGCCCTAGGGTATGGAGCATAAATCCAGGATCAAAATCAAGGAAATATCAGATTTGGGTTGAACACCACAGACTCCACCAAAACTGTTTTAAGTCTGAAAATAATTATATTTGATTTGTTTATGCATGAATAGCATTGTTGAGTGTTTTTTTTTCATGAAAAGTTATGTGAAATTATGTATCATACGATAAAATACATGTCAAATAGGGAAACAAGCCTTCAAAACACATAGAATAGAAGAATTCAAGCACTAAAATGCCAGATTTTGGATAAACCTAACATTCAAACAATAATCAATTAAACAGGCCAAAAATAGGACAGACAATATAAGCTACACCAACAGTGTATTAGCTGGCCCAAGCCATCCCATCTGGTACAGTGTCAGTATAATATGCAACAATTCAATATGTACCAGTGCCATGCTGACCAGGGACTGGTATTGCCATACGTCGAGAATTGAAAACTTCAGTCCTTTTATGTTAGAGATTTAACAATAAATAACTATGGTATTTATACGATATTACTAATTTGATTTTCTTAAAGTCAAATTTGAAGTCACAAGTTTTTTCTGCGGTGCAGTTACTTGTGGATTCTGTCAGAAAGCATAAGTTTTTAAATTTATTAAACATTTTAGTGGTAGTATCAGCATATATCATGCCAGAGAAGGAGAAAAAGTGATAAAACAGTATCCAGAAGTCATAGCATTGTTAAGAACTCATAAACAAACAATATTTTGAGTGCATAAGACTAATTAGAAATCATTTAAATTATCATATATCTAAAATTTACTGAATAATGTACAAGGATGATGAAGAAAAACTGCAATAGCAACTGCCCCTATTTTCCTATACAATGAACAAAAATGGTAGCCATGAAAGGTATTGAAATTGATATAGATACGCTAGTGTATGCACAAGAAGATGTTTAGTATCATGACAAACATTACAATGATTACATAAAATAATTACTGCTTGCACTAGCTTGTGACTTTTAATGCTTTTAAAATGTCAACGTTCATAAAAATATATAGTGGCAGGGATTACCCATTTCAAGATGAACAGAGCAAGGCAAGAACATTTAAGAGAGGGAGGGGAAAAAAGACAGTCCACCAGCAAGGTTTACATACCACATGTGTCACTGAAGATGGTTTTATCGTTAGTTCATCTTCAGAGAGAATAGCATAATCAGCATAAGTGCCTCTCATGGCTGTTGGATGCAGTGCACCGAAAACTTCCTGCCCAACAGTAAGGGATGAAACAGAAGAACCAACTGCAGCGACTTCACCACTAATGTCACGGCCCAAAATTAGCGGTAGAAGTGGTTCAAAAATGGATCGTCCATAACCAGATCGCATCTGAAGATTAAATATGTGAATGAATTGCATCAATACAATTACATTTTCTCTTGCATATGCCACAAAATACAGTCACAAATGATCAGTATTATTTATTGAATGGTGGTGATGGCCTAGGTAAAGAGTGGGTTGCAGTATTTCATAAAAGTGACATGTTTTAAAGATTCGAAGCCTAGTGCATAGGTGGAGGGTTGACATTTGGTCCACAAGCAATTTAAAAAAAGCATATCAAACTATGAAAGCCCAAAATAGGAATGCTTGGCAGATGAGGTCCATGAAGCTGTCATCCAATAATTAAGAAAAGGTTTGATAGTCATGGTTATGGTTTTTGAGTTTCATGTAATAGGTCATTTTATCTTGTCTAGCTCATTTATCTTTATATCCCATTATCTGCTTCAGAACATGGTTGCTGCAGTGGTTGAATAAAATTTGATCATAACCTTTCCATTTGTTCATGAAAACCCATGACTTCCATATTATGGTCAGCTATCTTTGACGTTTCTCATTCCCCTCCTTTTTGTCGCGAAAGCTTGGAACTATCCTGATTATAAAGAGTAGTTTTTTCTAAGAAAAGTATTTCTAAGTGACTGATCAAGGTCTCTTCTGTTCCCCAGACCAGCATCTCTCAACTCATGTGCTACAGTATCTCTCACACTTTAGCAATCTCATTAAGGTATTATAAAATAATAATAATAAAACATGATATTGTCATGTTTTCCATGAACACTAAACCTTCAAAGTTCAAATATACAAGCTCTCGTCTATTTGAATTTGTCAAACAAGCCTTTGTCTCATGCTATAAATTGAGATGAAGTTACATTGAGAAGCACTAGAATATTAAATATCATTAGCATTCTCTTATTAATATATCCAATTCACCACAAGGCTCATGTTGTTAAAAAGCACAGTAATTTAGCTCAGACCCTTGTTATTTCATTTATTCATGCTGTGATAATGATGCTCAAGCTAGTTGATATAGTGATATCAAACCTTTCTTGATAATCAAATTGTACAGTATACTGATATAGTACCTTATGTTCTAATTGTCCATGCCACCTTTTTTTTTTTTGGTGAAGGATGTAAATCACTTTTCACTAGCCATACCACCTTCCTTACTCAAGTTGGTCCATCTATCCTGATCACCATCAATCAGCTATACTACTAGTGCTTGTTGAAAAAATCCAAAATCCCCTCCAATTAATTTTAATCAATGGGCTTTATTACCATGTTTAATTATTTAATCATTGGACTTTTAATTATTTGACCGTTGGGATTTAATGATTTGACTTTTAATTTTTGACCATTGGGCTTCTTATTATAGGCTTTAATGAGCCAATAAAAGTACAAACGGTCAGATTTGATAACTATAAAAGGTCTCCTTGGATCCTTGTCTAACAAGCTATTAAAAGCCTTCCTAGCTTCTTCTAGTTTTTTCTCTTTTTCATATTTTTCTCTAATCTTTTCAATTACAAAATATTTCTTCTTCCTGTGTACTGAAAGAGTCTTCATTAACTTCCTCCATGGTCGTGCTCGTAGGGGAACGAATCTCGGTCATATTTTGGAACTATATTTTTGATTATTTCCGTATGAGGGATGGAAATACGTCATAGAACAATGCCTCGTATACTTCCAGGTTTGGTATTTTTATTTTATGATTTATAAGTTATTTATAATATTTCTATAATAAAAATTTCATTGGTTTTCTTTAATCATATCCATAATGTTTAAGCTCTGTTCTAACAATCTAAGATGTATTTCTAGAGGATTTTTTTCAACCCTTCCTATTTTTTCCATAACTAGCAAAGCAATTTAAGCAGGCATTTGGATTCCTTGCTCTCATTCATATCTAAGAATTTGTTAATAGTAATTTTAAGTTTGCATTTATTTATTTATGATTACTGTATATTTTATTGTTCATGCTTGGTGTCTAAAATGCAAGACACTTCATAACTCATGCTACAAACAGAGAGTTGCTTAAATGTTTTATTGCTATGCAATATTTATATTTATAGTTTCCTTTAGGTAGTGGAAACATTTTTCTAGTAATGTGCAATATTCATGTACATGTTGTATAACCTTTACGAGAAAAGTCTTCCTACCATGAATAGCATTTTTCGTGTTGTGCCCTTGTTGATGTATGATAGCAATATATGCCAAAGATACCTTTTTTTTTTTTTTGGTACATTGGTTTGCAAATATAAAAGTTCCTCTCTTTGAAATGATAATAATGCCTAAAGAGTTCCTTCGAAAAGAAATACATTTAGAATCAGAACTTATGCTTTATTCAGCTTCAAAAGATATGTTTGTGCTAATAGAAGATGAAATTATAATTCTCATTATTTGATGTAAAAGTAAAAGATATAGTTTCTTTTTTTGGGTATATCTTAGCATGTTTATTGTGCTTATATTTTGGTAGTGCACTTTTTTTCACTTATAATATTTTTGCATCATATCTAATTGGATGCTTATATTGGTGCTTGATTTCATACAAATCCATATATCTCTGTACCTAATCCATATAAGATATATGCATGCACGCATCACACATAAAGGGTTGTAAGCATGAAAGATACATGTTACCTCATTATAAGAATATGTATATGAACTAATCTTTCTTGTGTTTTTTTGTGCCATGATTTTAAATTCATGTGTGACTCAAAACTAGTAGAGGAAGCTTTCTTTTCATCAGTTTGTCTTTCTAAAAACTTAAATAGGACTAAGATTATAAAGTCATCGAGAGGGATGGGACTTAACCTATAATGGACCTTCTAGCAGTGGAAATCTAACTTCTATAATAGGAGATCCCTTGAAGGAGATTCAATGTGGTAATAATAAGCTGATTGGTTAGTCTATGAGCACATGTGGTTTATTTAATATAGGAGTCATAGACTCCATTCCATCCCTATGATGATCAGTGCTTGTATGTAGTAGTTGGAAGAGTATCTCTAAATGAGATCTAAGAGGTATTTCTCGAGATGTGACACTACATATATCCTTGTAAAGGCTCACCTATATGGAGTATTTATACATGGCCACGACTAGAGGCATAGGCAATTTCTAGAAACTCTCATGAGAAATTAAGAGACATATGCAGGACCACTAATACACAGACTCGCGATGAAGATTATGTACTGTGTGTGTAGTAATTGACGTCCGGATCAAAGGAACGTAGTGCAAGATCTAGTTCACTCCGATTATTTCAGATAGAAACTATTCACACTAAGTGAGGTTGAAGTGATTTTACCGATTGCATAGTATAAACAGCTAGAAATTTATATTTTCTACTTTATTGTTTTCTAAAATTTTGAGTTTTGAGGGGGGATTATTGAAAAATCTAAAATTTTCTTCAATCAATTTTAATCATTGGACTTTATTATCATATTTAATTATTTGATCATTGGACTTTTAATTATTTGACCATTAGGTTTCAATATTTTAACCGTTGAACTTTTAATTTCTGACCGTTGGGTTTCTTACTACAAGCTTTAATAAATCAATAAAAATCCAAACAAGCAGATTTGATGATTATAAATGGGTCATCCTGGGATCATTGTCTAGCAAGCTATCCAAAACCTTTCTAGTTTCTTCTAGTTTTCCCTTTTTTTAAATTTTTCTCTCTGATCTTTTTAATTACAAAATACTTATTGAAAGAGTCTTCATCAACATTTTTCACAATCGTACTCATAGATAGAAGAATTTCAATCGTATCTTAAAGCAGTGTTTTCATTTATTCTTGCATGAAGGACAAAAATATGTTTTAGGATAATGCTTCGCATGCTTTCGGGTTTGCTATTTTTATTTTGAAATCATTTATTATAAGTTATTTACAGTATTTCTACAATAAAAATTTCATTGGTTTTTTTAATCATAATCATAATTTTTAAGCCCTGTTCTAACGGTGCTCGCATTAAATTTCCAAGGGAACAGTAACTATATCGCATCCCCTATCATGGTGATCAACCTTGAGTTGCTTGTACTAATTCTTCCACTTCCTTCCATTCGCTCATCCTATTCCAAAAACCCTTTCAACCCTTTTAATTTTTTTCAGCCCACCTCCAAATACATTTCTAAAAATGGCCATCCCAACTCCTCGGTGCAAATTGACACGTTGAGCTCTACTAGATCCCCTTTTAGATTTCCTACATCATCTCAATACTTCGAAGTTCGAACTCTGCCATCTCCATCACTGAGCTAATAAAACCTCCTTCAGTACCTTCTTCCATAAAGCAAGACATGATTTCTAAGTCAAGGTGCCTCGAGATATACCAAATTCTATTCACAACAGACGCTCAAATGTTTCAGCAAACAAAATGGAAAGATTTCGAGGAGCCAATGCAATCGAGAGCTCACTCTTAAGTCTAAAGGATTGATGGAGACGGCGCGGGCGCGGACGAGCACATCCCGCGGCTTGAGGTCGGGGACTCCGACGGCCGGGCGGACATCGAGGACCTCCGGCCCGCCGAAGCGTGGCAGTACCACGGCTCGGCAGGTCATCGCCGCCGTGGACGCGTCCCTGAAACCGAGCGAGGGCCGCGGTCTTCGCAGCCCTCCCGTGAGCCTCCACATCGCCGGCGATTTCCTGGAAGTCGGCGACTGCTTAAGCCCTGAAAGGTGGAGGGATTGAGGGATGAAGGGCGAGTGCGGGAAAGGAGGGAAGCTTGGAGACTGGTCTCGGCCCGAGCCTTGCGAACTATTTTTCCGTGGAACGGAACAGATATCTGCGGTGTATCACCGCATCAGGTACCTTCCGTGCTTTGATTTTTTTTTTTTTTTTCTCTTATAAGCAGGATCATACAAGAAACAATCCTGAAAAAGATATATCCGAAAAAGTCTGACAACAAGATATCCCTAAACAGCACAGATATCTCCTGTAAAATGAACTAAAAGTTCTTGCTAAAATGGTCAGCTACAAAAGAAGCCATCTAGTCAGCCACCGAGTTGGCTTCACGGTAGATATGCCTGGCGACGGTCCCTGAATATCCTCGTAAGAGATGGACAATGTCTCGAAGCTGCAGGTGAGCAGAGGTAGACCGAAAGGCACCATGAATCCAAGAGATAACCGTTGAGAAGTCTCCCTCAATAATAAGCCAGTCAAGATGAATAACCATCCTGGCATACCTGATCCCCGCCCAGGCTCTATGAAGCTCAGTTATAGGAACAGTAGGATCAAAGAGCCTGGTACCCCCAGCAGCAAGGAAACCAACACCTAAAGCCCGAATGACAAAAGCCACACCGCCAATGGCATCCCTCACACTACCATCAAAGCTAATCGTGGCATAGGTCGGAGGAGGGGGCTCTCAGGAAATAAAAAATCTGGTGACGCGCTCGAAGAGCAGAATCGGAGCCCCAGATCTCATAACTATCCCCCGTCACACTCTGATACTCCTGACCATGAGCCCTGGCTCTTTCAACAATGAACCTAGTCGAGCAGGTGTCAGAGTTGAAAACCATGGCATTCCGGGTGAGCCAGATGTGATACGCAAGATAGGCCACAAACATCGACGCAACAAGAGGGGAGCGAAGCACCCGAAGAAAGGAGGCAACCACATCATCACCAAAGTACAAGAAATGGTTGAACCCCACCAACGACCACACCTAGCGGGATCTCTGACACCAGAATAACGAATGCCCCATAGACTCATCCTCCTCACCACAGATCGGACAAGCAGCAGGCAGGTGGAGACCACGGGAAGATAATAGAGAAGTCATAGGAAGCCGCCGCCAAGCCACTTTCCAAATAAAGAGCCTCAGTCTAGGATGCACCGGGAGAGACCAAATCGACTCAGCCTGAATGCCCGATTGAGGCTCCAGACAATAAATGGAATAAAGATCTGCCAGAGGAGCATGAGGGGAGGAAGAAGACCTCCACACTCGAACATCGGGACAGGGGCTAACCAGGAGCCCAAGAGAAAGAACCCTCTCACCCAACACATCACCAAAATAGTGATGAACCACATCCGGATCCCACCTCCGAACTCCCGGAAGAAGAAGGTCAGCGATAGTAATAGATGCCAGGAACTCAGAGGAGAGAAAAGTAGGCTATCTGTCCAGAGCAATGTCAGAAATCCATGGATTTGATAGGACCTTGATGGATCTGCCATCCCCCACAAGCCATCTGAAGTGATTAATAACATTAGGAGCCCTCCTTAGCATTTCCCTCCATATAGCAGACCTCCTCTTGGAGTATAGCTCCCCCCTCCAGAGCCCGAACATCATATCTACGCTGCATAAAAGAGGACCACAAGCTATCAGGAGACAGAAAAATCCTGGTAACATGACGGGCCAAAAGGGCATCCCTCCTCACCATCAGGGACTGGATATCCAAACCCTCGTCCCTCACATGTTGACAAATAGAGTGCTATCCTACAAGATTAACTCCTTTGGAAGCCCCACTAGATCTCCACAAGAACGCCCGCAGAATTTGCTCAGCTTTCATGACAATAGCCTTTAGGATGACAGAGTTGGCAAGCAGGTTAATAGGTAAAGAGGAAAGAATTGATCTAACCAGAGTAAGCATGCCCATGGACGAAAGAGCCCTTTCTTGCCAGCCTTCCACCCTGTCCTTCACTGCCTGCACCACAATACTAGAGTCTGCTCTATGAAGAGAATCACCAGAAATAGGAATACCCAAATAATGAAGAGAACCCTCCTTCTCTCCAACCCCTAAGATAGAAGATATCAAGTGTCGAAATCGGGCTGGGAGTTTCGGAGAGAAGTGGACCTCCGATTTAGCAAGATTGACCCTTCGCCCAGATGCAGCACAATAATCTTGTAGAACTCTCCTAAAACCGCGCACCGTCACCTCAGAAGCCCTGTCTAATAATAAGCAGTCATCTGCAAAGAGAATATATGAAATCGGGGGCTCTATAGGTGCAGCACCATATGGCTGAATTACCTGCTCCCTAACAGAGTCCCGTAATGCTCGAGAAAGAGAGTCAGTAGTAATGATAATCATATAGGGAGAAAGGGGACAACCTTGCCGCAGGCCAACCGTAGAGTAGAAGAACTCCGACGGAGATCCATTAATAAAAATAGAGGAGGGCCTGGAAATACACACTATAATCCTGAAGATCCATAAGGGGTGAACATTGAACTCCAATAAGGACCGCTCCAAGAAGGTCCCCTGTACACAGTCATATGCTCTCTCCATGTCTAGCTTGATAGCCATAAGAGATTCCTAGCATGAGCCTTTTGCATATCATACATAAACTCCCGCGCCAGCAGAACATTGTCAGAGATGCTCCGCCCCCCAACGAAGGCCCCCTACTCCGGAGAGATAATGCTAGAAAGAATAGGATCCATCCTATTCGCCAACAGCTTCATGCACATCTTATAAAGAATGCTGCACAAACTGATAGGACGAAAGTGAGAAGGATGAGAAGCCTCACTACACTTGGGAACAAGAGTGACAAATGTCCTCTTCCAAGAATCCAGCATCTGGCCAGTAGAGAAGAAAGCCTGCACTGCCGAAATGACATCATGTCTAATTATACTCCAGTACCTCCTGAAGAAAAGAGGGGGGTATCCATCCGGACCAGGGGCTTTGTCCTCTTTCATGGACCAAAGAACAGCCAACACCTCAGCCTCAAAAATGGGAGCCAGAAGGGCCATATTCTGATCATTAGAAATAAGCACCTCAGGGGAGGAAATATGGAAAGGAGTGGAAGTCCCCGAGATAGCCCTCCATCTAGATCTGAAGAAAGAAACAACCTCCCGCCTGACACCTTCCTCCTCCTCAATCCATTGCCCATCATCAGACTTAAGGGCCACAATCCGGTTCCTATGCCTTCGAACCAAAGTAGCTTGATAAAAGAAATTTATGTTGTCACCCTCTGCCAACCACTGAACTCTAGATTTCTGCCTCCATAAAATCTCCTGCTGGGAAAGTAGGGAGTGATAGGAGGCCAGACAAGTACGGAGAGAGGACAAATCATCTTCCTGCAAACCCCCCTCCCTATCTTCCTTTCCCTGAAGATCATGGATAACCCTCTCCATCTCCTCAAGTTTAGTAAAGATGTTTCCAACCTCCTCCTTGTTCCACCTGTGCAGCCACCGTTTAAGGAGCTCCAATCTGCGGGTAATACGATATTGAGCATCTCCCCTGACCGGGATCCTCCAAACCTCCCAAACAACATCCCAAGAAGAAGGGTAAGAGAGCCAAATCCGTTCAAACCGGAATGGGGCATGAACCGGAGCTTGAGGAGAGGTAGAGAGAAGAACAGGACAATGATCCGATGCCGCTCTATCAAAAGAATGCACCACAAACTGGGGATGAAGATTTAACCAACCCGTGGTGGCCACTACTTTATCAAGCCTTTCCCACACCCTTGCCCCTCCAAACTGGTTGTTACACTAAGTAAACTGAGCACCAACAAAACCGAGATCCAATAAACCATTGGAGTCCAAGAATTGGTTGAATTCCCTAGTAGCAATATTCTAGGCAAAGGGTTTACCACATCTCTTCTCCTCCACCCTGGTGATACAATTAAAGTCACCCATAACTGCAATGGGGATACCTTGGTCAACCAAAACATAGACTTCATGCCAAAGTTTCCTCCTTTCCTTATAACAAGTACTAGCATAGATTATGGAGAGGACCCACGTAGGACCCACAGTTTCAGTCACTACCAGAATAACATGCTGAGTGCACTTATGGAAAACATCAACCCTAGAAACACCCCTGTCCCAAGCAACCACGACACCCCCGGATGAACCTTTGGAGTCAATAGCATAGAAATCCCACTCCTTAGAGAGCCGTTTACGAACCCTTTGCAAATTGGACTCACTCAATCTAATTTTAAGAAGCAAACAAATATTGGGATGATACAAATGACAAAGCCTACTAAAAGAAGAGGTAAAGGAAGGTTTCCTGACCCCTCTAACATTCCAGGATAATATTTTCATAAAAACAAGAATACAACCCTAGTTGGAGCCCTTTCCTGGGCTCTTCCCAACATCCACATTAACCCCCTCCACTGTCTCTGTACTCTCTGCTACAGTGTACAGGGCAACTTTCAATTTCCCTACAACTTCCTCATGAGCAGGAGCATCCCAAGCATCACCAAGCATAATCGCCACCACTGTTCCTTCGGCTGGCCTACCATCTCCCCGAGCTGTCAAGTCGTAGGCATAAGAGAAGAAGGAACTGCTAGTCTAGAGCTACAACCCCTTTCTGGCCCAACCCCCTTCTGGCTCCCAGGCATCACCTCCCTTCCCTACATCATCTCCTTTCCAGCCACAGCACCTTGACATCCATATATCACCTCCCTTCCAGGACCAAGTAGCATCACACCCTTCCTCCCAGGAACATGCTGAACTCCCTACTGCTGTTTCCCATCAGGATGAAATTCCACCCCCTGCTCCACCATCGATCGCTTCCCCTTGGTAACCCCAGCTTCCTTGTCACCCCCCCTCGCACCAGAGCCAACCTCACGGCCACTAGACCCCCGAGTGCCCAAAGAAGAAGGAGAATGAGAACACCCTTTACCCCCCCGAGACCCATCCATACAAGGATCAGAGCAGCTCACCTTAGCCATAGCCAGAGCATAAGAAGGCAGCTCTGTCGAAGTTTTCGAGGCCACCGTAGAGACCCCTTTTGAGTTGGGAAGAGGCGACGATGGAGGGCTCCGACCGCGCTTCAGGTTCCCCGAACCAAAATCCACCATGTACTGATCCTTTGAGCCGATGTCAATCTATCCCACTTCCATTCTATCACCCAAGAGAGCTAGTGGGCCAAACCCCGTAGCTGCTTGTGGAGCGCCATCACCAGAGGCTTCACCCGAACTCGGCCTTGGTGAGTGGCGACGCACCACCTTGTAGGGTTTTTGCCACCCATCTGAATCTGACGGAGAGCTTGGCATGGATGTTCCAAGGGTGGGAGAATCTCTCAACGGGGAAGATGAAGGATGATCAGGTGAGGCACTCCCCCGAGCCCTGCCCTTATCAGCTTCCTTCCTTTCCTTCATCAGACCTCGACTCAGCCTCTGCAGGCAAACTCTCAAGGTCACCATCCACAGCCCGAACTTCGGCCGGCCGGCACTCTCCACCTCCATACCAACCTGCCCAGCTCCCGCCTGCATCGAGCCACCATCCCCTGTAAGTCCACTCTGGAATGAATTTGTAGCACCCTCCAGCCCATCAGCTCCATCAGCTCCAGCGAAGTTATAGACAACCCGCCATGCCCCATCCTCCCACACAGGCAACAGAACTCCGGCAAGTTCTCGTAGATGAATTGCTGCCAGAACACCCTATTCTTTCCACAGATGAGAAAACCAGGCTTAAGCGGCAGGGAGGCGTCGAGCTCCACACGGACGCGAGCATACCCTACTTTTTTGAGGTGATCCGTGAAGTCATCCATTGAAATAGGTCGTCCGGCTTCCTCCGCTACTGTCATTATGGTCGCCGGCTTCCAAAACTCCAGCGGGAGGCCCGGTAGCTGAAGCCAAACAACAACCTTCTGAATGATGCTCTGTCCTGGATAAAATCAAGCACCCACTCCTCCATGGCCATCAGCTGTCCCCCGATGAACCATGGGCCACCGGATCTAACAAAAGAACATTCCCTCTTCGATCGAAGGCAAACCACCAAGTGATCCTCTGCCAATGAAATAACCTCCGGATCGTAGGTGAGATTAGCCTTAGCTCGGATCTCCCTAGCTATCCACTCCATCGAAACCCTTCTCCCCGGGCTACGAACAACAACCGCTCGGCCCTGCCACTCCAAGCACGCCTCCTCCAAGTTATCTTCCGGCAACTCCAGGACCTTCGAGAAGAATGCCTGGAGCTGCTCCAGCTCCTTCGCCGGCAGCCGGTGAGTCATCCATGAAGACCCCCGCTGCACTCCCTAACTACTCTCGACAGGTCCACTCCCCATCGCCGGAGCTTTCCTACACCGACCCCTTTCTCCCCTCATCGGAGCTTCCCTTCGTCGTCCTCTTTTCCCCCTCGTCCGCCATAGCTACTGTTGATCGGATACAGAAACCCTATTGAAAGCATGGAACTCAAGACACGGCAGAGATGAGCGCCAGAGCGAACCACAAGTTGCTTTGATTTTCTTTGATAACCAGATCAATTTGAGCCTTCGATCAATAGCGGGTGGTGGTCTCCTTTGGCAAATGGAATGGTTTCCACTTTCTAAAATAATTCATGTAGCACCACGCTTGTCGGTCATTAGTGATAACAATATCTCCACCAACTTTTCTTATTATAACCTAGGTTTCAATGGTATGTTTATAAATTTAAATAGACTATTTTAATTAGATATATTTTAAATTATTTTTAAAGTATTATTTTAGATAATTTATTATTATTATTTTATTAAATTAAATATATAATTTTTAAAAAATATGATTTTGAAATTGACTTCATGTGACGTGGAAAGTATTTCACAATAAAAATTATCTCATATCTACAAAACTGTGCATATAAAAATTATGTACATAAACATGCAAGCTCATTGCCTTGAAGCCGGCTAATATGTCAACATAGATGGGTTTTTGTAAAATATTAAAAAAAATCTTGCTTAAGTAGTCGAAGAGTTTTTTTTTTTTTGAAATAGAGCATCAAATGATTAAGTTGCCAAAAATTTTAATGTGAATATAGGATATACATGTTTGATCTCATCTGTTAGGATATGTCAGTTCAAGCATGAATCAGCCACCGGTTCGATTGCTCACGCACTCCCTTTCGAACCAGACTCTTCGAACTGGAGCGCCCAGAGAAAGCCGGAGTGAGAGCACGAAGCAATGATATGATCTTCGGCCTTAGCCGAAGACACGATCTTCGACCTCAGCCAAAGATGCCGACCTGAAAGAAGACGGTCCGAAGACAATGCAGGCTCCACCCTACAATTCATCCTGAAAAGAACAGCCCCACCATGAACAGCAAATGTGTCTTCGGACTATCCCAGGAAAAATAGGACGAAGACACCTCCCCGGTCCAACGGCAGCCCCTCTTGAAGAAGAGGCCCGAAGGCAGATCTCCGACCAACCTCAAACCCACGCGAACGTGGGCGCGACGGTTACGATCAACTACCTGGCTATCACCTCCGAATCATAACTTTATCGAAGTGGCCACATGGCCATTAACTCCAACAGTAACGCCTCCAGCCTGACCGGTACCGCTCGGCAACCGTCCACGGTTATAGGCAGAGGGGAGTCGATTAGCCCCCATCTTAACCGCAGGATGGAAGACAAAATCATGCATCGGACCAGCCATTATAAATACTGGTAAGACGGAACACTCCAGGTAAAGACAGCGATCCTAGGAAAAATAAGAGTTCCTTTCCTTGCCATCCTCCTCCTTTTCAGAATACTCCCCATTCTGTTGCTGGAACTCGTCTCTGACTGAGGCATCAGAGTGTCCCCCGCTAGAGAACATCCGGCCAAGGACTATTTTACAGGTGAACCAGGGGAGCGAACCTATGATCCAGCAACTCCGCTTGGTCGAAGGGGATTCTATGCCAATATATTGGCGCGCCAGGAAGGGAAAGTCTCCTAAGCATTTACCGCCAGTTCCCCTCCTTAGAAAAAGGGGAGTGTAAGGAGGTTCTAATGACGAAGGAAAAGACTCAAAATGCCTCAACAAGCAGAGGTCGCATCCCCTCTCAAAGGGGTGACCCCTTGGCGGGAAACTCGGCTATGCTCGAGATCCCTGATCTCAACGAGAACATGGCCATGTCCGCGCTGAAGAAGGAGCTCCGATCATCCAAACTTACTTTTTTTCTGGACAAGAAGTTTTCCACAAGCTAGCTGAGCTCCTATCAAGGGCTCAGAAATATGCCGACGCCAAAGAATAGGCGACGAATCGATGGCTAGCTGAAGGAAAACCCCTCCCAAAAAAGAAAAACAACAAGGGGCTGGGCCCTCTTGCACCCCCTAACAATAACAATAATAATTCTGATCGGCGACGAAGTCCCAAGCCCAGAACATCAGGCAGGAGATTCGACTCCTACACCCCCCTCAATCTCCCTAGAGAGAAGATCTTGCTGAAGATAGAAAAAGAAAGCTATCTCTAATGGTCGCATCCCATGAAGGCATCCTCTTCTATGAGGAACAGAAACAAATATTGCCGATTCCATCGGGACCACGACCATGACACTGAAGAGTGCATCCAACTCAGAGATGCCATTGAAGATCTTATCAAGAGGGGTTACTTGGGGTGGTACATCGATCGCCAAGGGCCTCGGTCGGAAGCCACGGTCCCCCAGAAGGCTCCTAAAGAAGCCGAGCTACCAAACCAGAGGCCCACCAATGGGAAGTGGGAATGCTACATCGGCCAACCAACTGAAAAAGAGCTGAAGACGATGCCCCGAAATGGCTCAAGGATAACAACGCCATACTCTTCTCCGACGATGACCTTGCGGGGGTCCAACTCCCGCACGATGATCGACCGTTGTGGCCAATTATGATGTAAGGCATGTTTTAATCGATAATGGAAGCTCCACAAATGTTTTACTCTACGACGCGTTCTCTTAGATGTGTCTATCCAAAAATAAGCTACAAAGATCCCCTGTGCCGCTTACCAGCTTCGAAGGCAACCAAGTCAATGTCAAGAGTGAAATGATATTGTCCGTAACCCTCGATACCGAACCCCGACAGAAGATACTGCCAATTAACTTCACAGTAGTCCGAACCCCCTCAGCTTACAACATGATTTTAGGACAGCCCGCCCTGAATAAATTCCGGGCCATAGTGTCAACTTATCACCTCCTGGTATATTTTCCCACCGGGAATAGAGTCGGAAAAGTAAAAGGAGACCAAAGAACTGCACGGCAATGCCTGATGATACAAGACAAACAATCCAACGATCCCACAACTTTGGATCAGTTGGACCCGAGGGACCCAACCGCGGACTGTGGTGAACCCATGGAAAAGACCATCCCAATACAGTTGACCGAGGAGGACCCCACCAAGGTCGTGCAAATCGGAAGCCTGCTTGATGAGGAAACAAAGACAAGGCTGATTTATTTTTCCAGAAACAATGCTGACGTCTTTGCCTGGTCAGCTTTGGATATGCCTGGGATCCAGTCGAAGTGATTACTCATCAGTTGGAAGTTGCTCCCGAACACAAGCCAGTTCGGCAGAAGAAAAGGAACTTCATCCCAGAGAGGCAGAAAGCAATATATGAAGAAGTAAACAAGCTCATCAAGGCGGGATTCATTCGGGAAGCATACTATCCAGAATGGCTGGCTAACGTGGTGATGGTGAAGAAGGCTAGTGGTAAGTGGAGGATCTGCATTGACTACATAGACCTCAATAAAGCATGCCCAAAAGACAGCTTTCCCTTACCAAAGATTGACCAATTAGTTGACGCCACCGCGGGCCATCAGCTATTGAGCTTCATGGATGCCTTCTCCAAATACAACCAGATCTGAATGGACCCTCGGGATGAGGAAAAGATGGCCTTTATCATCGAAAAAGGCCTCTACTGCTACAAAATGATGCCATTTGGATTGAAGAATGCTGGGGCGATGTTTCAAAGGCTGATTAATAAGATGTTCAAGAAACAACTAGGAAGGAACATGGAGGCCTATGTCGATGACATGATCGTCAAAAGCCTCCTCAAAGAAGACCACATCAAGGACCTAGAAGAGTCATTCGGTGCCCTACGCCACCACATAAAATTGAACCCAACAAAGTATGCCTTCGGAGTAACCTCAAGCAAGTTCTTGGGGTTTCTCGTTACTAAACGAGGAATTGAGGTGAACCCCGAAAATATTCAGGCCCTTCGGGATATGAGACACCCTTCTTGCAAGAAGGATGTACAACAGCTGATAGGAAGGATCGCCTCCTTGAGCAGATTCATTTCCCGATCGGCTGAGAAGTGTCTCCCATTTTCAAAGTACTCTGATAGCCCCGAGGCTTCGAATGGATCGAGGATTGCCGCCTTGCCTTCGAGAAATTAAAGAAATATCTGGAGACCCCACCCTTGCTCTCCAAACCTCAAGAAGGAGAAACTCTCTACCTCTACTTCTTCACTACGGATGAAGCAGTCAGTTCGGTTCTCGTCCGAAGAGGGGCAGATGGCCTCCATAAGCTAATCTACAATATCAGTAAAGTCCTGCACGATGCTGAGACAAGATATGCAAGAATACAGAAGCTGATTTACTCATTGGTAACCATGACAAAGTGATTGTGGCCCTATTTCCACGCCCATGCCATCGTGGTTCTAACCGACTAGCCTCTTAAAACCGTTCTTCGCTGTCCTGACACTTCAGGAAGAATAGACAAATGGGCCGTTAAGTTGAGTGAGTTTGATATCAACTTCCAGCCCCGATCAACTATGAAGGCTCAGGTGATATCTTACTTCTTAGCTGAGTGCACTTGGAAGCCCGAAGTCGAAGTACGATCGACCGAAGAGGAAGGAACCGCTCCGAAAGATGTGGAATTCGTTTGGGTACTCCATAGAGATGGAACTTCCAACTCCACCGGATGTGGAGTAGGCCTCGTACTAGCCGAACCGGATGGACACACAGTAGAGTATGCACTCCGATTCTCCTTCCACGCTTCAAACAATCAGGCCGAGTATGAAGCCCTACTTGCAGGACTCCGAATCATCGAAAACTGAGGAATCCGAAGGATCCAGATCTTCTCAGGTCCTCGACTAGTGGTAAACCAAGTCAAAGATGAATTTGAGGCCAGAGATACTACGATGATCCAGTACTTAGAGAAGGTGCGAGCCTTATCCTCTCAGTTGGAGTTCTTTGAAATCACCCATGTGCCTCGATCGGAGAATTCCCGGGCGGATGCACTATCTAGGCTCGCCACCACCACTCCAAAATCTCTTGGTCATAACTTCATCGAACATCTTGAAGTTCCAAGCATAGCCGAAGAAGCCTTGAAGGTGCACCAAATCGAGATCGAACCTAGTTGGATGGATCCTATCCTTAAATTTCTGAATGAGAGCACATTATCAGAAGATAAAACAGAGGTCAAGAAGACCCGCTGGATGGTGTCTCAGTGCATTATTTTGGAAGGGACCCTGTACAAGAGATCGTTTACTCAACCTCTGTTAAAATGTTTAGGGCCATCGGACGTCGACTATGCCTTGAGAGAAGTTCATGAAGGTATATGCGAAGACCACCTGGGGGAAGGTCTCTGGCGTATAAAATAATACGCCAGGGTTACTATTGGCCCACTATTCAGAAGGATTCGGCCGACTTTGTTCGAAGATATGACCAGTACCAGAGGTATGTCAATATCCAAAGCCAGCAAGCCAGTTGACTCAACTGGCGGCTCCCTGGCCCTTCGCCCAGTGGGGCATGGACATTCTTGACCCGTTTCCACTAGCATCTGGGCAAAGAAAATTCATCATCATCACTATCGACTACTTTACCAAGTGGGTCGAGGCCGAACCATTGGCTCACATCACGAAGGGGAAAGTCGAAAGTTTTGTCAAAAACTTCATCATATTCCGGTTCGGGATCCCACACACCATAATCACCGACAACGGAAGACAATTTGATAATCCCAAATTCAAGGACTTCTGTGCTCGGTACCATGTGCTCCACAAGCTGACGTATGTCGGCTACCCGCAATATAATGAGGAAGCTGAAGTGACAAATCAGACCATTCTCCATGGTTTGAAGACCCGACTGAACGAAGCAAAGGGACTTTGGGCCGAAGAATTGAACTCCGTTCTTTGGGCATACCAGCTGACCCCCAGAACGACTACTGGCGAGTCCCCATTCAATATGGCATACGGTACCGAAGCAGTCCTCCCCATCGAAGTTACCTTGCAATCTTTGAGGATTGACGAGTACGAAGAACCCGAAAATTTCGAATGCAGAAGGATGGACTTGGATCTACTACAGGGCACCAGACTTCAGGCTCAAATGAAAATGGCAGCATACCAACAAAAAGTTGCCAAATATTACAACTCTACGGTGAAAGAGCGGATCTTTCGCACTGAGGACTTGGTGCTGCGAAAAGCCGAAATGTCCAGACCAATGGAGCAAAGCAAACTCTCCCCCAATTGGGAAGGACCCTACCGAATCAAGGAAATTGTACACCCAGGAACATATCGACTCGAGTCCTTGGATGGCATCATGCTACCTCGGCCCTGGAATGTACAAAATCTCTGTAAGTATTATCAATGAACATTCCCATCAAAAGAGACTTTCATAAAGGTCCGTTCGAGAATGAGTCTAGACAACCCAGCTCACCGGTGGTACAAGAATGGTCTCAGTAGTCCACTCGACGAAATTGACCAAAAGTGCAAAGGTGGGTCTGATCCACCCACCTTATCGGTATGCCCGACGAGCGCAAAGGAAAGCCCAACCAGGCTACCTTATGATCAACCAAAGGCACAGGGATGGTTCATATAACCTACCCTACGATGAATCCGAAGACGCATCGAGATGGGCCTAATCAGCCTACCTTAACTTCAAAAGAAGGCGTAGGGATGGTTCACATAATCTACCCTACGGTGAATCCAAAGACGTGCCGGGACGGGTCTAACCAACATACCTTAATTTCAAAAGAAGGCGCAGGGATGGTTCACATAACCTACCCTACGGTGAATCTGAAAATGCGCAGGGGCGGGCCTAACCAGCCTACCTTAACTTCAAAAGAAGGCGCAGGGATAGTTCACATAACCTATCCTATGGTAAATCCGAAAATACGTCGAGGTGGGCCTAATCAGTCTATCTTAACCTCAAAAGAAGGCACAGGGATGGTCCAGAAGCCCTATCATATGGAAGATTCGAAGACGTGTCAAAGTGAGTCCAAACTACGCACCCTATCAATGACAGACATCCCACGGGATGGCTTAATCAAGCCTGTCCTAGCGGTAGATCTCAGATGGCCCTACAAGCCCTTCAATCAACCATCATGCTGAAGAATCCACACTTTGCGACATCTCGGAGTATATCTCTTACAAAGAAAAAAGGGGAATATTTTTATTCAATGAAAAGAACATTACAAAAAAAAAAAGAGAACAGATAATGGAAAGGCTGATTTAAGGACCAGCCACCGGCCCATTTTCATGCCGGTGAGTGGTGTCAGGCCCCTGGGGAGCGCTCGGAGAGGCTCCAGACTTTCCCTCCACTCCAGACTCCGACTCCTCTTCGAAGTCAAAATTGTCCTCGTGCCCAGGAAAAGGGATAGAAGGCCTGATGTTTTCCAAGCCCTTCAAGTTGTAGAAGCGGAAGGCCTTATCCCTATGTTCCTGGAACCCCTGGTGGTAGGAGTCCAGGGCCGCCTCAGCGACCTCCTCTTTGAAAGCCGGTGATGCCAAGAATATGGCAACGGCCTTCGCCGCCTCCTTCTTAGCCTCCTCTGCCTCCACAACGGCCTCCTCCAACTAGGCCTCCAGCACCCATACCCTCCTTTCCAAGCGGGCCGCGTCCCCAGGCCGGAGGTCGTCATCATCGTCCCGACGAGCCTTCTTACTAGGCTCGCCTTCTGCTTTGGAGCCGGCGGCCCTCTTCCGGGCTATCTCTCGAAGTTTTGCCATGTTGAATTTCATTTTCGCAATGTACTAAGAAAGAGAAGGAGAGCAACTTTTGAAATAAAGATCCGCTCCTCTGATACCTCGATAGCTTTCAAAAAGAGAAAAGATGGGTCCTATTTAATGGGACTTTATGCCCACGAGCCCCCGTGGAGGACGTGCCCCACGCCTTTCTCTAAACTACCCGGAGGGCGCCACATGTCGAAACGACGCATCGAAACCCGAGCGGCCGCTCTGGAGATAATACGGTCACTAATAATTACTCTTGCAGATAGTAGCCTGCGGCGCTTCGAACCTGAAGCACCCTCTCTCGGGTGGTTACAATATTAATGGCCATTTTTGGGAAAGGAGAGCTTCACAGCACTCAGAACACACGGGGGCGCGGCCGCACAAATACCAGTGCAGTTGGCACTAGCAATGGAGAATGTACTCGATGATCCCCAACCAACCGCCAATAACAGGAGGACATCTATCCCACGCACGGCCACTAATCCGGAGGAAATAATTATAACAAATGGTCGACCCCAATCCAACTGGGACTAACCCCAACCTGAAAGGCCGTCCAAGTCCCTTCCGAATCGATCGACTACACCAGAGGAATAGGAAACAATTCAACAATGCTACAACCCCGCTTCGGAGTCAGCCTTCGGCCAAGGCTGAAAATATGAACTCCGAACCCCTCGCCTTAATTGCCCACTGTCAAGCATCGAATCAATCTTCTGCGCACCGATCGAAAAGCGATCGACTCAAAAGAGATTAATTCAAAGAGAGTTAGATATTCATTCTAAAGAAGGAAAATTCTCATTTCGGAAAGAGGTATTACAGCTGGCCAAGAAAGAAAGAAAAATGATAATTTCTATCCTTAGTCAACCTCTTCAGCAGTAGGAGTAGGGGTCGAGGCTTCGCCAGCGACCATCCCACTGTCTTCAGCAGGATGCACCGATGTCTCTTCAGCTGGAACCTTTATCTCTTCGACTCCGTCTCCCAGAACAGCGGCCAAAGAAAAGTCCAAGCTGGGATAAAACTTCTTAACTTTGCCCAGGCTGTCGGCATGACCAAGGAGATAACTTTCTAGTGTAGCCTCATGCACTTCATCTTTGAAGGCCCGGGAGCTCTTGTAAGCCTCAATGGCCCTGAAAGATCTCTCCTCAGCTTGCGCCACCCTCTAATTGGCAGCTGAGAGGTCCGCCTCCATCCCGCTAATTCTCCTTGAAAAAGGATCTTGGCGCAAGACGGACCCTGATCAAAATTTATTCTATGGATTGGATCGTTGGTCGTTAAGAAATGACCCTGGACTAGGTTAAATCCAATTTATTTTTTTCTAATTTTTTTTAGTTCAAATAACCTTTTCTTTTTTTTCCATATTTTTTTCTCTCTTTTTTTAATTTCCCATATTTCCTTTTCACTTTTTTTTTTTGTTTTTTTTTCCACCCCTTTTTTTTATTTCCAGCATGCGCTTAAAGTCGGCAAGGGAAGCCGGCTTTGCCTTCACGATCGTGCGCATTCACGATCGTGCCGAACAGGAGAGGGGGTTTTCCAGAGGGAAGTCCGGCAAGATCGCCGGTGGGGGGTTGGGGACGAGGATGATGGTCCGGGGAAAGGCGACGCGGCCCTACTTCGACGAATGGTGGTGGCTCGGTAGCGAAACAAGGGGATCGACGTTGAAGGGGCAGATCCAGTGGGCTCTCGTCGATGACGGTGGTGGCATGACGATAGCGGCACGAGAAAGTAGTGGCGTGGCTCTCCAGCGGGCGTCAGGCATCATGGCAGCAAGGAGCCAGACGGCCGTCGGTGTGTCATTGCGGGCGGAGACAAGAGTGGAGAAGTCCTTCGAAGGGCTCGGCTAGTCGGATCGGTTGCTGCGATGGCGATTGTCAACGGTTGGGCTGGGAAATGTTTGATGAGGCATCCAGATCTATGGCACATGGAGAAGATGGTCGGGGTTCCGGCGACGTCAGGCGATGCAGGTGACGGTAACCGGGAGGAGTTCTGGTGGGATTGGAGTGGCTATATTTCTGCTCGCTGACTAGAGAAAAAGAAACCGTACGAGAGAAAAAATAGAACAAGAGAAGAGAAGAAGAACAGAGCGAATTTGGACGCCCCGTAAACTACTTTGGACGCACGTGCTCTGTAAACGGAGCGAATTTGGCTTATAAGTTGAGGTTTCGATTTGACTCATAGACCCGATGGAGCCCCATGAGATTGGCAGCCCTTGAAATCCGGCTGCCGCCTCAGTTTGGTTCCCATGCTTAGGAATGCGTGCAGTTCACAACTAAAAGAGGTGAAAAAATATATATATTAACTAATATAACGGAGCAAAAAGCATGATCAGGATTTATCATGTTCGCCACTACAATTTCCTCTCCATCATCTCCCTACTTCATTTCCAGATCTAGCTTGTGTAGGTTCTTTCCAAATCCAGTTATGAAATTGTGTTTCCAAAGTGAACCGATCCCAAGTTAAGAATAGCCTAAGAGATTCACATCTAGAACAAAGCATCAGCCACGATAACCAGATGAAAACGTTATAATAAAGCATCAAATAATAAGTATTACGGTGTCATGTTGTGGAACATATAAAAAATATACCATGTTTTTTAAAAAATACAAAACCAATATAGAACATTAGGAAAGCATTAACATGTATATTATGTTCCAGCAACCATGCAGGCAGGAGCTAAAACATATGATTCTTCTTTTGAGTGGGTGGAGCCTGACACAATCAAGATACAAAAACATGGATTTAGGATTATACCATCATGCAACAATAATCATAGCAAAAATCTGAGAAAAGTGAAATGATGGTAGTCTGAACATACATCTTAGCACCCATGCCAGTGTTATTATGTCATCTAGGCTCTAGCCCTCCAACTACCAGAAAATCATTTTCCATCGCTATGAAAGATCGCTTGGAACATCAGGTTTTGAGGCTGCTTCAGATTTCTTCTTGCGCCTGTTCTTGGGCTTCTCTTTCAACTTGAACCTTTTCTTTATGCTCTTTTCCCATTCTTTTTTGTATTTGTTGTAAATAAGCATTGCAGCTCGGGCATCCTCAACCTACATGAAACCACAGGCATGAACAACCATCACTCATTAAAAGAGAGAACATTTTGGATTTCTTGGTTTCAAGTATGAACATGGCATACCTTATGCAAGCTAAAATATAAACCCCATACTCAGGGATTAACCCTTCTATACAGGAAAAAACATGAAAACGTAATCTTCCGGATTACTTTTTCCTAATTTCAAAATTTTAAGATAAAGACAAGTTGGTAATGCAATGACATTACCTGTGCCCTCTTGCATGTTATCTTATGAGAACCATAACAACATTCCATGAGTTAAAACAGCAGTAAGGATGGAACAACTTGGTGCATGTGGTGATCTAATTATAGCACAAAAGGTTACTTGCATTATACATGAAACTGCTGGTTAGTAGTGTTTAAGTTCCACCTAATTTCATTTTAATTTGTAATGCAAATTACTTTAAAAAAAGGGCATCCTGACAGAGTAGGAATAAAATGATTCCGACAAGCCACACATCATCATGTTAAGAAAGCAAATGCCCACTCAACCAAGCAACTCAGCGGATAATAGCAAACAATATGGTTGATGGGAGAAGTGGTAGTGATGATGGCCTAGACATCAGAAGTAGCAGCAGTGAATGAATTAACACAATATGCCAA
The DNA here is from genome assembly GCA_021397845.1 of Areca catechu. Lineage (NCBI taxonomy): Eukaryota > Viridiplantae > Streptophyta > Magnoliopsida > Arecales > Arecaceae > Areca > Areca catechu. The sequence continues at coordinate 41,315,719 of CM038039.1, forward strand.
GCGGACAAGATTGTGTGCTATGATATTTGTGAAAATTGTGCACGTATAACTAGAATCAAGGTTTTAAATCCTGTGGAACGGGGATGTCTTGATTTTTTCATGAAATAAGATGCCCCGGCGTCCTGTCCCGTCCCAACACTCGAGACAGGGAATTGTCCCAAGGCATCCCAATTAGAATGCTGGGACACTAGCGGGACGTCGTGTCCCAATACATGGGATAGTATCTTGTCCCAGCCCCGTCCCGATGTCCCGTGAGACATCCTGCTGGGATATGAATCCTTGACTAGAATAATGAATTTGCACACAAATACTTGCAACTAAGCCTTCAGTTATTAAACTCTATAATATTAGATATAGGATTTGACATACTGGACAGTGTTCCTTTTTTTGGATCTTGACACCAAGAATTTGAGCTGCAAGATCCTTTAAAGCTCTTTTCCGCCCTTCCCTGATGTATTAGCTGTACATGTCAGTAGAGGCGATTGCCAGCCATAGAAAATTCTCGACACAATTTGTTGATCATGATAGCAAAGGTGAGAAAAGCTAACCTTAGGAAGGGCTCATAATCTGAGGTGTCCCTCATGTCCCTCTTTGGATGACTTAATAATAATACCTTAAAAGTTAAATAGATCTATGAGTGATTAACCATAAAAAATATGAATGTGTTGAGATAACATACACAAATAATATTTACAACCTTGAGATCATTGTGCAAAGCATGACCTACAAGGATCCGTCCTTTGATCAACTCAGCCACTTCCTTCTGAACAGCCCAAAACTCCTTTGCTGCAGTCATATATCCCAAATCAAGAAAGGTGATAGCTTTATACAAACTGAATATTGAATATATTTTTCTAGTTAAAAAAAAAAAGAGGAAAAAAAAACTCAGTTCTAGTGCAAACCTTTCTTCATGTTCTTTGGTCGGATTCCACTGCTTTTTGTACGGAAGTCAACAATACGTTCTACAGGGCGAACATACTTGTCATATACAGCATTGCCCCATGAGTTCACCTACAACATAGTATAGCCACCATCTGAATATGAACAAAATGGTAAATAACAACAATGTTGATTAAGAAAAGGCAAAGAACAGCACTAATATCTGGCAAGCCTTTTCTTGTACTTTATAAAAGAACAAAATCCAGATGAAACTTTGAAGGTGACTATCCTAACCCATAAGCATGATATGACCACCATGAGTTTGCAAAGATAAAGAGATACAAGGTACACTTTTATCATAACAAAACTTCCAATTTTTCCTGGTTTGGACCTTCTAGTTGGGTCTGGATGAGGCTGCTATTCCACTTTAACCCAAAAAAAACTCAGGCTTAAAAATACTAACTTCACCAGAGCTCCAATTTGCCATGCCCAAAGCAGACACAAATGAGGTACAATCTCATAGAGCTCGGGCTGCATAACTTCTAGTTTTTAAACTTTCCTTTTACCTCAATTGCCAAGGACCCTTACCCCATTTATATAGGATAGCATTGAGAGGACTGTTTTCAAGTTTAGAATATTTGGCTGTTGTCTTCAAACCCCTTCCTCCTCACAACTTTCTCAAGATTTCCTATCGTGTCTTCTTGTTTTAGACGCGAGAAGATATATTCAAGTACAGATAGATAATCCTCAACATGGCCATTGTGGTGCTATCATGTGATAATTTATTGTATTTGGTATTAGATTTTGTGCCTGGAGTAAAGACAACCACATGGGGCTATCAATCTTTAAAGCATTGAATCGTTACGGTTTGTCCAGCATAAGCTAAAACATCATCTGGAATCTAGCCCAAAATGCCATATCCACACACAACCTTCAAAATCAAAAGTCAAAAATTATATTCCTTTTCCATTACAGAGTTTTCAGGTTATCACAACTTGTAACAAAGCAAGACACAACATTCCTCTCCAAATTAAGTCTTAAAGGAAACTTCGGAAGCAAATAAAAATATGCTGTAACCACCAAGCTAACCCATAAATTGTGTTAACAAGATATACATTCTGGACATCATCTTTCTTGAATGAAATCTTGCTTATATGTTGATGTTGCAAAACCAAATCTTCTTTCTTACATCAATATTTTCATATCATGCTTTAGGGTTTGCATCTCCTCTTTTTTTCCCCAAGTTGATTGTTCAAAGTCAAATCTTGTTTATCTTGTTTATAACATTCATTCCCTTATCACCCTTAGAAGTCAGTAGCTCCCTCTTCTTAAGTTGAAGGCTCAAAATCAAATCTTTCTTTTATGTATCACTCCCTTATCATGCATCAAATTTCATAGCTCCTTTTCACCTCATTCTAACTACCAGTGGCTCAATCTTTTACCATAAAATTTCTAGTCTAAGCAAGATTTTTTTTTTAAAAAAAAAAAAAGCTTGTTCAAAAAGTGAGAGAGAAATAAGAAGAGAAGTGAAGGGTGTCGAGGCTTGAGCACCAGTGCGACCCTTCCAAGAGCGCTCTTGTTCCCCTGAGAGCTCACCCCTACCATCTCGCAGTCCATGGCCAGCACGTTTGTCAAGCTGCGCCCAGAAGAGAGAAAATATGAAAAGAAATCAAGGACGAACCGGAAGAGAAGCATCACGGTAACCTTGTAACGATCATCCCGATGAGGAGGAGGAGGGGGCACCTAATATCAGAGGAAGTCGGGGTCAGGGAGGACTGCGGAGAGGCCTCAGGCTCCGAGACCGGTCGCTCCTTGCGCTTCCCTAGCACGGATGACGTTAGGGCATTGCCGTCGCCATCGATCGCAGGGGAGGGTTTATGGGGGCGGCCGGTTTTGAGCTTTTGCTGAAGCTGTGCCCAATTGGGGTTTAGGGATGAGAGCTTGGGATTAGGGTTAGGGTTTGGCGTCGCCGCAGCTGCTTCGCCGCCCATTCGGTCCTTCTGGACTTCAGTTGCTATTCGCGGCGGCCCGTCTTCTCCGACCGATGGGAGTGGCTGTGCGGCACGAATGCACGGCCGTTTTAATGCTTTTCTTGTAACGATAAGGACACTTTGGTGCACATAGAACCTGTTTGGTTCATGAACGAGCTGAAAATATTTAGATTAAATTTAATTATTTTTCCTGTAAAAAACTGTTAATGAATTATTATTATCACTAAGATGACAGTGCAATTGAAGGAAGCTTTGCTCCCATCTTTTAGGTCACGGGTTTGAAGCTCGAATCCATGGATTATTTGATTAAATTCGAAAATTTTTTCGGGCACGTGACTGGGGCCGGGGGAGCTCTCCACTCCGGCAGCTTAGTTGGGTCAGGTTGACGTACTCACTTTCGGATAGAAAGGGTATGCGAAAAAATTATGGCCCGAATCGAACATAGCCTGGGAGGCGGGGGCCTAGTGGGAGCAGCTACAACGAAAGTTTTTCTTTCTCCCATCCCTTTTATTTTATCAAAAAAAAGTTTTTTTTAAAAATTAAATTTTAGAAAAGCCAATGAGTTTTACTAAAACCTTCTTTTTATCCGACTCAGTTGTTAAACCTAATGAAACTCGGGTTGTTCCTATGACCAGGAGTAGATTGACGATGACAGATTATGACCAAATGGTAAAGATGGTACAAAACGAGTAGAGGGTTGGAAGGAAAGAGCTCTATTTTTAATGGATAGGATTATTTAGCGAGATCAGTCCTTATCTCTTTACATGTTTACATACTTTCTAATATTGTCTTTTTCAAGACTGTGGTAATTAAAATGGAGCAATTTATCCATGGTTTTTTATGGGACTCTGCCTCTGAAGGTCGAGGGTTCATCTTTTTGGCTGGCATGTAGTGTGCAAGCTTGTTGGGAAGGGGCCTTGGCATTTAGTCACTTGTCACAATGAGGGAGGCTTTGATGGCTAGATATGTCACCATATTTTTATTATACTCGAATAGTATGTGGACCTTGATGATGAAGGTCATATATGGTTCGGTATCTACTGGGGTGGAGACTAGGGACGGGCAGAATTGCTCTGCTATATGAAGAGAGATGGTTGTTAGGGCCATGAAGTACTTTCTCAGACGAGATAGATTTTGGATGACAATCGGTCTGTTAGTTTCATGCTGGACCCGTGGATTGCTGATCTATCTTTGGTTCATTGGCCGACTTTCATTAATATGGATATTTCTAATTCCATTTCAATTTTCGATATATTGCTCACAGATGGTACATAGTGAAATCCTATGTTGGTGACCCATATCTTTGGTAATATTCTAGGTGAATGGGTCTTATTTATTGCTCTTCTTGTACACGTCAATTGTGATGTCAGGATTTGGACGTCTTCATATCTCCCGAGAGCTGTTATGTCTGATCTTTATTTCTCATACCATGAGGAGTTCCAGAGGAGTCTCGATGTTGGCTGGTTCTGAAGGTTCGGTGTTCATCCAAGGATGAGCCTATTTTTGTGAAAAGTGGCATGGAGACATCTCCCTACTAGATTATTTCTCATTACTAAAGGGCTGCACCTTCCATCTTCCTGTCTTGCCTGTGGGAAGGAAGGTGAGACGTTGGTGCATGTTTTCTATTTATGCCTGCAGGCTTGTCAGGTATGGCGGTTGGATGGCTTATTTATGTAGGCAGAGGATCTGGTAGGCACTTTTTTGGAGTTGCTCAAACAGAGTACTGGACATCATAGAGTTAGAGCTCTCGAGATTTCAGTGGCCTATATCGCGTATGATATCTTGCTCACTAGGAATGCTATTATTTTTAATTCTATAAGCTGCTCGACCAGGGTCATTATGGAGAGAGCTTGTGTTAATGCTGATGAGATTCTGACTATGACCACGATGACCACGGAGACCTCAGACTTCTGTACTGCTTGTGGAGCGCCTCATCGGGTTTTCATCCCCTAAGAGCCCCAACCTCCATGATTCTTCAAGGTCAATTTCGATGGGTGTGTTACGAATAGACATAGTGGTGCTAGCTTTATCATCCATGGTCCTAGGCTTGGTCTTGTGGCTGCAAAGGGTGCTACCTCTTTGAGCTGACTGTTCTTGCAGCAGAGCTTCGGGGTGCATGGGTTGGGATTGCTTATGCCCAAAAGATTTTACATGCAAAACATCTCATTATTGAGGGCAATTTGGCTACTGTAGTCTCTTGGATATAGGAGGCTATGAGGAGGGAGGCTATGCATCCCCTTCTTCGTGACATTACTATTTTCTTACCAGGTTCTAATATTATCGTTCGGCATGTATATCGGGAGGCAAACTCCGCAGCCGATTGGGTTGCTTTCTATGTCATCGAACATTCGGAAGAAGTGTTGTGGACTGATCTGGGGATGCCCCTGGTCAACTTCATGATTTTGTTCTTTCGAACTTTTTTGGATGTATTTATACTAGACTTTTATAGTTGAATGCTTCGGCTTATAAAAAAAAATGGATGGAACCTAAAATACTTTATTCAAAATTTATCTTTTCATTTTTTTCCTTGATTTATGTCTTGTTTAAAAATCTAGACATTTTCAAGCTGAAACAAAATAAAGCCTTTGCACCTTGGATTCTTCTTCTTTGCCATATATATACTTACACACAGGTTTAGGTTTTGCTTTGGTGGAGCTCTGTGATCAAACAGGCATCCATTATTTTATTAATAAAATCTTTTATTTTGCATAATATGTAGGCTCGTATTTAATATATTTTTGATCAAAATATAACAATATGATAAGAATCATATTTTCTTATTAAAAAATATTAATTATTTTTTTATTAATAATATAAAATTAATACATAAAATTAATGATATTATTAATAATTATATTAGTATCATGTATATTGATATTGATAAAAAATATATTTCATTTCTACTATATAATGCCCATACCTTATATGAGTCATTAGATTATACTAATATTTTATTAATCTTGATTATATTTTTATGATTAGTGAAAATTATAAAGATAATTCCTTAACTTTATCTCAATTTTACTTATACTCCCTTAACTTTAAAACAACTCAATCAAATCCTTCGAATTAATAAAATATATCAATGCAACATTTTCGTCCAACTAACTGCTGACACCATTATATTACCCTTCAAAAAAATAGAAATGCCCATCTTTATTTTGAAATATATTTTGATGGTGACCCTTCAAGTTTCAAGGATTGCTCATGTAGCATCTCTTGCACTTTTAGCCTATTTTTTCTGGCAAATTTTAATGATGACTCTCATCCCACTCTCTACTCGGATCGAGTAGTCTCTTCTTCTTCGTGCATAAACATGGTAGCCCCTCAAAATCCTTTTATATTTTTTATATAATAATGATTAGGGTGAATATTATATTCTTGTTTATCTCTTTAGTAGCCGACCTAAAGGACATTGGTCCTAAACTATAGCTTTAGGATTGTTTTTTCAGTATTTTGCTACATAATGGGATCAAACCGTTGAGTTTTGTTTTAATTTATGGTTTTTATCCCAATTTTTTCTATTCCATTGGAAAGTTTTTGTAGTCCCTCTGTGTGGAAGTATTGTGGTCCTATTTTGTTGTGCATGTGCATGATAGATGGGAAGCATTGAAATACTTGTATCATACCCTTTTTGTTGTATAATAGAATCATTGAAATGCCAATGCATAGTGAATGTTTCTGACATTTTAAAATTCACAATGCATGGTAAATATGTTTAGTGCTTTATAAGTTGATATTTTTACTTGTTTATGTATTATTTTTTAGTCTGTTATCTGAGTTATTTCTTGTACAATGATGGACTCCGATTTTTTTACTGTATAGATCCACTATGGTGGATCTCTCAAGTACCATCCAAGCTACCATTAGAGTGAGGGCAGTGTAAAGTATATTTATACCATACCAAAGATAGATTCAATATCATAGAGTTAGAAGACATGATAGACCAGTTAAGATATGCAAATTGTACCCACTTTTATTACTTTTTGTCTCAAAAAATATTTGAAAATGGCTTAAGAGAATTAAGATGTGATGCTAATATATTAAAGATGTTAGCTTCTATGCAAAGTACTGACAATGTGCAAGTATATATATAGCACTAAGCTGTTGCAGTATATATTCCTTCCTCTCAAATAGGCAATGAGAGCTCAATAGTGCATATCCCGGTTATAGGGATAGAGATGCCCGCCAAAAAAGATGCAACTGCATCAATACCAGATACCTAAATAAAGAAATTGGTAGTAAAAAGGGTTGGTGGTATTAGATTTAAGGGTAATGAGAAATTGAAAGGAATTGTAGCTGCCACTTCAAAGTCTATAGTTGGCAATGAAAGTAGCAGTGATCAATCACTTAGTTAGCTAAGTGATTTACACGATGACAATAATGATCTATTTGATGATTATATATATATAAAGATATTGTTGAGAAGGAGTTGAGATTTTCGACATATATATCATTCTCCTCTTCATTGGGATGCTAGTCTTTTTGAAGAGGAGCACCCTTTGATAGAGAACCAGAGAGTAGTAGTAGCTCCCATCTCCGTAGCTTGGGGACTAACAATGATTTGGATGCTGGGATTCAAGATTTTGATTATTCTAAATTCAACGAATCCATAGATATTAAAAGAATTATCAAACCTTTTCAATTGAAATGAATTAGCAATGCTGCATACTTTAGAAAGATGCTGCGACTTTATAGCATATAAGAGGGTTTTGATTATGTATACAAGAAGAATGTGGGCAGTCGAGTTATTGCTATATGCAAGCTCGCATGTGGATGGAGTATTCATGCTTCACTAGCATAGAGGGAGATGACCTATTAAATAAAGACATTCTAACATGTATATAAATGTGGATGGTAATTTGAGAATCACAATATCATATACATGTTTCTAGTAGAGAAATACCTTGACAAGATTAGAAGTAATATAAAATGGAGTGTCAAGAGATTCTGATAGCAAGTTTGGAGGGATGTAAAAGTTTTAATTTCGAGGGTATAATACTACATGGCTAATAGTAGAGCATTAGAGATTATTTAGGGCAGCCACAGAGAGCAATATGCCAATTTGTGAGAATTTTGTCAGATCATCAGACAAACTAATCTTGGGAGCACGATGTTAACGGATGTTAGTAAGCCCGATGAGAGTAGCTAGCCCATTTTTAGGAGGTTATACTGTTATCTTGCAGCATATCAACATGGCCTCATCAAAGGCTGCAGACCTATCATCAGTCTGGATGGTTGTCATTTGAAAGGCTCATTTGAAGGATAGCTCTTAATTGTAGTGGGGAAAAATGGTAATGAAAATATTTTTTCCATTCATGGGCCATGCTCGAGGCCGAGACAAAAGATAGTTGGAGTTGGTTTTTAACATGCTTATTACAAGATATTGGTCCATTAAAAGAGCATGGTTGGACCTTTGTTGCCCAAATATGGAGCCCAAGAGGGGGGGGTGAATTGGGTATTAAAAAATTTAAAGCAATATATATGCTATCAAGTTTTAAGGTGAAGAGTGATAGAGCTCAAAAAATTATGCAACGAAGCAATGAAATAAATCAACAATTAAAGAGCAAAAGAAGAGCAATGCAAACACACAAGAAGTATAGTGGTTCGGTGCACCTAGCACCTACATCCACTTTCCAAGCTCCACTTGGAATTTCCACTATAATCTTTAGATTACAGCCGACTTGTTTTACCATGCTCACAAGTCAAAACCTTACACACTTGTTTTGGCTTCGGGCTAACAAGCAACCCTAGTTGGTTTTATCAATTGGCTCACCAACAAACCTCACTCACTTATTTTGGCTTCGGGCTTACAAGCAACCCTAGTTGGTTTTATCAATTGGCTCACCAACAAACCTCACTCACTTGTTTTGGCTTCGGGCTTACAAGCAACCCTAGTTGGTTTTATCAATTGGCTCACCAACAAACCTCACTCTAGTTTCAAATTCCCTTGAAACTAGCTAAAGACAAAAGAATATTAATACAATGAATTAAAAAACTAAACAAACTCCTTTTGAGCAATAATAAATTCGTTGAAGCTCTTGATGGAGACTCTTCAAGCCTTTTCCCTTGGAATCTTTGGACCTCACTAAATGACAAACACTTGAATGTTGGATTCCTCAAAGATGGAAGACTTTTGGCTAAGGAATCTCTTGGTTTTCTCACTCTTTTTGGCTTGGAAGTGATTGAAGGCTTTGTACTTTGAATCTACACTTTTTCACTTTGTCTCCTTATCTTTTTTGAAGTTTGGTGTAAATACCTTATTCATGCTGAAACAACTCCACAAGACCGTTAGATTCAAAAATATGGCCGTTTATGGCCATTAGAAATCAAATCAGAAGTTCAGAAAAACTAGCCATTATGCCATGAGTCGACCTCATGAGTCGACCTCTGGATCAAGTGTCGACCTCATGAGTCGACCTCCAGTAAATTTTAGGCAAAAATTCAGAATACCATAGTTCTGCCAGGTTTGAATTCTCAGGCTATGAGTCGACCTCTGGTGTCGACCTCTGGACAGGTGTTGACCTCTGGTGGTCGACCTCTGGTGCATGCCACTGAGATTTTGCCATGCCGGCCATGCTGAACTTTTCTTCTCTTCATGAGTCGACCTCTGGTGTTCGACCTTTGACAAGGTGTCGACCTCTGGGGGTCGACCTCTGATCTGAATTTTTCTGAAACTCTTTGAGATGTGCGTGCCATGCTTGAGTTTCTTTAAGCCTTTGTTTCTTTTGTCAAATATTTCTTAACAAGAAGGTCCATTATGACAATTTTGATCTTTTCCAAGGTAGAAGAGCTCTTTTCCAAATCATGCAAACTTAGTTTCATCATTGTACTTTTGATACTCTTTTTGAATAACCTAAGTCCTGAAACTTTATCTAGAGATGAAACATTAGTCCAAACATATACTCAACCTTTTGTTAATCATCAAAACTAAGGAGCCATAAGCCAACAATCTTCCCCTTTTTGATGATGACAAAACCTTGAGTATATATGCAATTAAGTCCAAAAGCAAGATATAGCAAAAATATTTTCAAAGAATCCTTACATGCATGAGTGTATCATAAAAATTTACTTTTCATCTTCTTTTTGTGAAAATATTTTCAAAAATCAAAAAGATTTTACTTTTTATTTACTACTCATAAGACGGAGATCTCATACATACATATATACTTTACTAAATTTGATCTCATAAATACATATATACTTTACTACTCCTCCTTTTTGTCAAGAATCAAAAAGTTCATTTTTGTAGTGAAAGATATATTAATGAAACTTATGTTCAATTATAATGAAGTATTTAGGTGCATAAAATACATGCTCCCCCTCAATTTGTGCATTCAATATAACAAAATATTCTAACTTGAGGGTTTAAAAGGATAAATGCTAAGAACTAATATCAGACAGTAAAATGTCACAAAATAGATAAAAGTCATAATATAGATAAAAATCACAACATAGATAAAAACAAATGTATACAGTTACAAAATTGCTTACATAGTAAGCACAACAACACTGATACAACAGATCATACAAAAGCAAACTAAGAGGCTACTCCTCATCAGAAGGTATATCAAAAGATACAGGAGCCATGATCCTAGATGAGGATTTTGGAGTCCTATGTGAGGAACTCCGAGTCCTCAGAGAGGGACCAGACCTAGGGGTAGTCCTACGAGATCTATATGTCCTAGGAAAGGGCTCCACAGGTGTCGTGATAGAGGCAGTAGCAAAAGGAGTAGATGGATCAGTATGCTGAGTAGACTGAGCCGGGGTCTGCCTGCTGACTATCTCATAAGCTGTGGGATCATCAATGTCTGTCTCTGTATGCTCATCTATGTCATCCGGAATCCCAGTGATAGTCTCAAAAAGTGACTCTGTAAGCTCAGTATCAACTGGCACATCTGGAGGAGCTGTACTCGGAAGATCTGTAGCTGGAGGATCAGTAGCAGGGGGTATCTCTGGAATCGGATCTGCAGGTGGAACCTCAGAACTCCCTGCTCCAGGCTAATCTCCATCACTGTCACTGTATCCACTGGAGTCATCATCATCATCATCATCATCATCATGTGGAGGAGATACTGTCAGATCTGCAGTCCCTGATGGCAGTGCTAATCTCAGTAGGCTGAGGATCTGTCTGAATCCTGTATCCATACTAGCTGAGAGAGCACCAATGTGTGTGTCTGTGTGTATCCGCAGATCATGAAGCTCCTGCCGTACACTAGTGATCTCTGTTCGGACCTCTGAAATCTGATTAGTCACTCTCTGCTCGAAGTCCGATATCCTCACTGAAGTCCTCCGTGGTGTAGCAGTAATAGTAGGAGCTGGAGCTGATGAGGGTGGTGGCGTGAATGGCTCAGGCTCCGCAGTCTCTGTCTCCGGTGCTGGGCGAGGAGGTGTACCATGATCAGTAGGCTCTGAAGGCCCTGCCTCAGCAGCTCGGATCTCATCCTCCTCATCTGGCTCCTGACCAGACTCTCGTCGTACCCATCGGTCACTAATCAATCGAAATCCCATCCTATGTAGGGATTTCTCTCCATAAGTGTCAGTGTGCTGTAGCTGACTGAAGGGTATGCCGTCAAATGAGACACCATGCTCTCTGAATATCTGAGTCAGTCCCATGCCGTACGGCTGAACAAGTCTCATGTGAGAAGCTGCCTCACCCATCTGCTGAAGCATGATCCTAGGAAGGTTGATGGGAGTCCGCTGTCTCAGGGACACCATCAACACCAGCTCACGCTCAGTGATAAAATCGAATCTCCCGCTCTTCGGAATCAAGATACGGGCGATGATGTGATGCAGCACTCTCATCTCCAGTGAAAGCTGGTTAGCGGCTACTGTGGAAATGCCGCTAACATCCTCACGCTCTAGGATACACCTGAAGGCGTGCTCTCTATCGCTGATCGTAGTGGCAGCAGTGCCATGAAGTGGAATCCTCCAGATGCGACTGATGACCTCCGGTGTCACTGGTATCTCAATCCCTCGTACTGTAGCAGACCATCCAATGCCGTCAGTGGCCATGGATCCATAAAACTCTCTGATGAGGTCTGGATAGAATCTCTCGGACATCGTACAAAAATGAACCAGACCAGCATCTCTCAGTACATCTCCAATGAAGAAGTGATGATGATCCCAGAATGGTATATCCACACGCCTCCCACTAGCAATGCTCTTCCGGACTAGGCTAGCTGGCACTGGTGCAGGTGGCTCTGGGGTCGGCTCACGCTCATGTCTGACTTTTCGTCGCCGCTCAGTACTACCCTGCCCTTGTTCCAATCTCCTTTTCCTTACTGCCTGGTGTTTTCTCGGACCCATGTGAAAGGAAGAGGGGTAATTTAGGGAAAAATGCAAAGAGGTAAGGCTAAGAGGAAAAGAGAGGAAAAGAGAGGTTCACGGACTGGGAAAATGAGGAGAATGTGAAATGGTGAAATAGGGTTTGTGAGAATGGAGAAAATAGAAAGTAAATGGAGAAAAAGTAAGAAACGGAGGGTAGAAATAAGTGTTTTCAATTGAAAAACAACCGGGATTTGAGGGTAGATAGGTGCGAAGGCTTTCGGTTGTCCAAAAACAAGAATACGGTCAAAAAGAGGGTTGATTCCAAGAAAAGCAAGAGGAGAGGAGAGGATTTCCCAAAATGATGAAGGAGAAGGGTGGAAATCCACTATTTAGGGGTTTAGGGAAGTTGGAGGGGGACCACACGAAGGAGGAAATGAAAAAAAGAATGAAGAAAATAGCTTGCGGATGGGTTTTAAAACGCAGGTTTTCGTTCAAGTGTCGACCTCTGAAAATTTTCAGGGGTCGACCTCAAGTGTCGACCTCCAAAACTTAGGTGTCGACCTCAAGTGTCGACCTCCGAAAACCTCAAGTGTCGACCTCCAACAATTAATTACGTAAAATAAAATTCTGTAAAATTAAAAAAATGATAAAATTTAGAGAAATAACCTTTAAGCATATTTGAGAATTTATAAATCATTTTTTGAGGAATTTTGATGAAAATTGAAGAGTTTCAAGCAAAAGGATCAATGACTCCCAGTTCTCTTCTGATCATACAAAATCTATCTTCATTCAATGGTTTTGTGAATATATCAGCCAATTGATAATCAGTACAAATAAATTCTAACAACACATTAGAGTTTTGAACGTGATCTCTTATGAAGTGATGTCTTATTTCAATGTGTTTGCTTCTTGAATGTTGTACAGGATTTTTCATTAAATTGATTGCACTAGTATTATCACATCTTATGGGTGTCTTAGTTAATTTGATGCCAAAGTCCTCGAGTTGTTGTTTGATCCATAGGATCTGAGCACAACAGCTTCCAGCTGCTATATATTCGGCTTCCGCCGTAGATAGAGCAACCGAATTCTGTTTCTTACTGCTCCATGAAATCAAATTAACTCCTAGGAATTGACAAGTTTCACTAGTACTTTTTCGATCAAGTTTACACCCAGCAAAATCAGCATCAGAATATGCAATTAATTCATATGATGACTCTCTAGAGTACCAAAGACCAATTTCGATAGACCCAGATAAGTATCTAAGAATACGTTTTACAGCTAAGAGATGTGATTCTTTAGGAGCAGACTGAAAACGTGCACACATACAAACACTAAACATTATATCTGGTCTACTGGCAATTAGATATAGCAATGAACCAATCATGCCTCTATATAATTTTTGGTCTACTGATTTACCACATTCATCTTTGTCTAATTTACATGAAGAGCTCATAGGGGTACCTATTGGTTTGGTAGTCTCCATCCCAAACTTTTTCAATATCTCCCTTGTGTACTTGGCTTGGTTGATGGAGATCCCCTCTTTGGTTTGCTTAATTTGGAGTCCGAGGAAGAAGTTGAGTTCTCCCATCATGCTCATCTCGAACTCACTCTGCATTAACTTAGCAAATTCTTGACAAAGACATTCGTTAGTAGCACCAAAAATAATATCATCTACATATATTTGTACTACTAAGAGATCATCATTTTTCTTTTTCAAAAATAATGTATTATCTACATTACCTCTAGAGAAATCATTTTTTATCAAAAAATGAACTTAATCTATCATACCAAGCTCTAGGAGCTTACTTTAAACCATACAATGCTTTATGCAATTTAAAGACATGATTAGGAAATTCATGATTTTCAAAACCAGGAGGTTGTTCAACATAAACCTCCTCTTCAATAAATCCATTTAAAAAGGCACTCTTAACATCCATTTGAAATAACTTGAAATCCATAAAACAAGCAAAAGCAAGTAAAAGTCTAATTGCTTCTAGCCTAGCAACAGGAGCAAAGGTTTCATCAAAGTCGATCCCTTCTTCCTGGTTGTAGCCTTTAGCAACAAGTCTAGCTTTGTTCCTAATTACAATACCATGTTCATCAAGTTTATTTCTAAAAACCCATTTTGTGCCAATTACAGAAACATTAAGGGGTCTTTCAGTTAAAGTCCAAACATTATTTCTTTTAAATTGATTTAGTTCATCTTGCATAGCATTAATCCAGTTACAATCTTTTTCAGCTTCTTCTATTGACTTAGGCTCTATCTGAGATACAAAAGCTAAATAATCACAAACATTTCTAATAGAAGAGCGTGTACTTACCCCCTTTGATGGATCACCAATTATTAGCTCTTTAGGGTGTCCGTGTGCATACCTCCATTCTTTAGGTAATGGTTTTGGTGAAGTTGCATTGATCTCTTGAATTTGATCTTGATTCTCTTGATCATCATCTCCTTTAGGCTCATCTTCATTGATTGTCAATTGTTCAAGCTTCTTTGTACCTGTTTCAACATCAATAGAATCTTCTTTTCTAGAAGATTTTTCGTTAGATTCATCAAACACTACATGAATTGATTCTTCAACCAGAAGAGTTCTTCTGTTGAAGACCCTGTATGCCTTGCTAGAAGTAGAGTATCCTAAAAAGATACCCTCATCCGACTTGGCATCAAATTTACTGATATTTTCTTTGCCATTGTTTAATATGAAACAGCGGCAACCAAATACACGAAAATACTTGAGATTAGGTTTTCGATTTTTCCAAAGCTCATATGGTGTTTTCTTCAAAATAGGTCGAATTAAAACATGATTTAAAATGTAACAGGAAGTATTAATGGCTTCTGCCCAAAAATATCTAGGTAAATCGTTTTCGCAAAGCATTGTGCGTGCCATTTCTTCAAGTGTCCTGTTCTTTCTTTCTACCACCCCATTTTGTTGAGGTGTCCTAGGTGCAGAGAAATTATGGCTAATACCATTTTCATTATAAAAAGCTTCAAAATCATGATTGTCAAATTCAGTTCCATGATCACTACGCAAAGAAACAATAGTGAGATCTTTTTCGTTTGAAACCCTTTTATGAAATTTAACAAAAGCTGAAAATGTTTCATCTTTATGAGCTAAAAACATTACCCAAGTAAATCGTGAGTAATCATCTACAATTACTAGCCCATATTTTTTACCTCCCAAACTAGTTGTTCTGGTTGGTCCAAAGAGGTCCATATGCAATAATTCAAGGGGTCTAGTAGTAGATACTACTCCTTTAGGTTTGAAAGTAGATTTAGTTTGTTTTCCAAATTGACATGCAGCACAAATCTTATCTTTTTCAAATGTGAGTTTTGGCAATTCTTTTACAAGATTCTTTTTGCTTAATTTTGAAATCAACTGCATACTAGCATGCCCTAGCCTACGATGCCAAAGCCAACTAGTTTCACTTGCCTTGGCTTCCTTAGCCACTAGGCATTGACCACTTTCCATGGCTAGATCATCAAGATCAACCATGTAAATGTTTCCATGCCTAAGACCAGTGAACTTGATGCCATCGACATCTAGGCTAGATACCATGCACAAAGATGATTCAAAAATTACTTTAAAACCCTTATCACAAAACTGACTAATGCTAAAAAGATTATGCTTCAAGCCATCAACAAATAATACATTATCTACATAAGCATTAGGGGTGATATGGATTTTACCAATTCCGACGATTTTGCCTTTTCCATTATCACCAAAAGTAACATTTCCACCATCAATAGCAGCTAGTGATGAGAATTGCTTCACATCCCCAGTCATGTGCCTTGAGCAACCACTATCCAGATATCACATTCTTCTTTTATTTTTGGTTGCAAGGCACACCTGCAAAAAATTGATCAAGTTGAAACTTTAGGTACCCAAGTCATCTTGGGTCCTTTAGGGTTAGTCAAATTGGTTCCTTTTGGAACCCAAATCTTTTTAAAGGTATTTAATTTTCTTTTATTACAAACATATGATTTATGACCTACTTTACCACATGCATAGCAGGTAATATTAGAAGATGCTGGTATGAAAAAGTTTTTGAAAAGTTTTTATTGATTGTGTGGCTTAAATCCAAGTCCAGCTTTATTAAACACTGCATGTTGACTATTTAAAAGCATATTTAGTTTTTCTGAACTAAAAGTAAACTTTTCTACAAAAGATTTTACTTTTTCTAACTCTTCCTTGTAATTCTTATTTTGAAGCAATAGTTCTTTATTTTGTTTTTCAATGCTCTCATTAGTTTTAAGACTTCTATTATTTTTCAAAAAATTATTTTCTTTTAAAAGATTATCTTTATCATTTGTCAAAGTCTTTACATGTTCTTTTAATTTCTTGTTTTCTTGAGTTAAATTTTCAATTTCACTTGAAAACTTTTCTGAATTTTTGGTAAGCTCAAAATTTTGCTTTCTTAATTTCTTATTTTTCAATTTTAATTTTTCATATTCCATTACTAAGTCATCAAAAGTATCATGCAATTCATTGAAAGTGAATTCAGTTTCAGGTTCAGAATTTACCTCATTATCTTCGTTGGCCATGAAACATAAGTTGGCGACTACCTGCTGCTCTTCTTCACTGCTGGAGTCCTCACTCTCACTCCAGGTAGCCATCATGGCTTTCTTTCTCAACATTCTTCGACTCTTTTTAAGCAAAGGACAATCCGTTTTGTAATGTCCAGGCTTCTTGCACTCGAAGCAGATGGGTGGATCCCTTTCTTTGTCTTTGTCTTTCTCCTTATTGTGATCACCTTTTTGTGGCCTTTTCTTGTAGAAGCCCTTCTTCTTTCTCATGAATCTTTTAAATTTTCTTGTAATGAGGGCTGTCTCATCATCATCAGCTTCTTCTTCTGATTCATCACTTGACTCTTCTTTTGTAGTGGACTTGAAGGCTATGGTTTTCTTTTTCTTGTCATTGTCCACTGTCTTCTGCTTTAGTGAAAGCTCATAGGTCATCAGTGATCCAAGAAGCTGCTCGAGAGGTAGAGTGTTAACATCCTTGGCTTCTTCTATGGCTGTAACTTTCGCATCCCATGAAGCCGGAAGAGACCTGAGAAGTTTGTTAACCAGTTCACCATTAGATATAATTTTTCCCAAACTCCTCATACCATTTACTATATTGGTAAATCTAGTATACATTTCACTTATACTTTCAGTTGGTTCCATCCTGAACATCTCATACGTATGAATGAGCATGTTCACCTTAGTGGTCTTCACTTGGTGTGTACCCTCATGGGTAACCTCAAGTGTATCCCAAATTTCTTTGGTGGAAATACAATTTGATATTCTGTTGAATTCACTAGGGTCAAGTGCACAGAATAGCAAATTCATCGCCTTAGCATTTAACTCAGCTTGTTTGATGTCATTGTCATCCCATTATTCTTCAGATTTCGGGGTGATAATGCCATTAACCAAGTGAGTGGGCTGATGAGGCCCTTTCGTAATTACTCTCCATATATGATAATCTACAGCTTGTAAATAAATACGCATACGAGTTTTCCAATATGTGTAGTTTGTGCCATTAAAGAAAGGAGGGCGATTTGATGCTTGCCCTTCAACTATACCCATTCCAATTGGGGTGGCCATGATCTTTCACTCAAGATCGTTGGACCTACAAGAGAGTACCGGTGCTCTGATACCACTTGTTGCCCAGATATGGAGCCCAAAGGGGGGGGTGAATTGGGTATTAAAAAATTTAAAGCAATATATGTACTATCAAGTTTTAAGGTGAAGAGTGATAGAGCTCAAAAAATTGTGCAACGGAAGCAATGAAATAAATCAACAATTAAAGAGCAAAAGAAGAGCAATGCAAACACACAAGAAGTATAGTGGTTCGGTGCACCTAGCACCTACATCCACTCCCCAAGCTCCACTTGGAAATTTCCACTATAATCTTTAGATTACAGTCGACTTGTTTTACCAGGCTCACAAGTCAAAACCTTACACACTTGTTTTGGCTTCGGGCTAACAAGCAACCCTAGTTGGTTTTATCAATTGGCTCACCAACAAACCTCACTCACTTGTTTTGGCTTCGGGCTTACAAGCAACCCTAGTTGGTTTTATCAATTGGCTCACCAACAAACCTCACTCACTTGTTTTGGCTTCGGGCTTACAAGCAACCCTAGTTGGTTTTATCAATTGGCTCACCAACAAACCTCACTCTAGTTTCAAATTCTCTTGAAACTAGCTAAAGACAAAAGAATATTAATACAATGAATTAAAAAACTAAACAAACTCCTTTTGAGCAATAATAAATTCGTTGAAGCTCTTGATGGAGACTCTTCAAGCCTTTTCCCTTGGAATCTTTGGACCTCACTAAATGACAAACACTTGAATGTTGGATTCCTCAAAGATGGAAGACTTTTGGCTAAGGAATCTCTTGGTTTTCTCACTCTTTTTGGCTTGGAAGTGATTGAAGGCTTTGTACTTTGAATCTATACTTTTTCACTTTGTCTCCTTATCTTTTTTGAAGTTTGGTAGAGGTTAAATACCTCATTCATGCTGAAACAACTCCACAAGACCGTTAGATTCAAAAATATGGCCGTTTATGGCCGTTAGAAATAAAATCAGAAGTTCAGAAAAACTAGCCGTTATGCCATGAGTCGACCTCATGAGTCGACCTCTGGATCAAGTGTCGACCTCATGAGTCGACCTCCAGTAAATTTTAGGCAAAAATTTAGAATACCATAGTTCTGCCAGGTTTGAATTCTCAGGCTATGAGTCGACCTCTGGTGTCGACCTCTGGATAGGTGTTGACCTCTGGTGGTCGACCTCTGGTGCGTGCCACTGAGATTTTGCCGTGCCGGCCATGCTGAACTTTTCTTCTCTTCATGAGTCGACCTCTGGTGTTCGACCTTTGACAAGGTGTCGACCTCTGGGGGTCGACCTCTGATCTGAATTTTTCTGAAACTCTTTGAGATGTGCGTGCCATGCTTGAGTTTCTTTAAGCCTTTGTTTCTTTTGTCAAATATTTCTTAACAAGAAGGTCCATTATGACAATTTTGATCTTTTCCAAGGTAGAAGAGCTCTTTTCCAAATCATGCAAACTTAGTTTCATCATTGTACTTTTGATACTCTTTTTGAATAACCTAAGTCCTGAAACTTTATCTAGAGATGAAACATTAGTCCAAACATATACTCAACCTTTTGTTAATCATCAAAACTAAGGAGCCATAAGCCAACAACCTTTATGTTGGATAGACAAAATGTATGTTTGTCTTGTTCAAAACTTAAATTTTTTAATACATTTGACTTTGTATCATACATGTTCACTTCAATTTTTTTATAGGATTTTGTTGAGACCTTTCAAATTATTATTCCTATGGCTAATCATAGATTTTGCATGTGATACTTGCATGCCAATTTTAAAACTGTTAGGTTTAAGGGCAAGAACTACAGAGATGCACTTTGGAAGTATGCCAGGATAACCATACTTCCTGACTTTGAGGCTGCCATGGAAGAGATACTATACTTCGATAAGGCATCATGACACTGGTTCTGACAACACCCTCCTGAGCTATGGTTGAGGTATGCTTTTAGCCCTAGAAGCAAGTCAAGCATATCGTTGAATAATATATATAAGTCATTCAATAAGTATATTATGTATGCTCGAGACAAGCTTATTATTACCTTATTCGAGACTATTTAGAGACTATTAATGTAGTAGTTCTAAGTGAAAAAAGAAGGGTTGCTAACAATCACAGGCTTAAAATGTCTTAAGATTCAAATAAAGTTGGAGAATGCAAAGTTGGAGCCATGGACTGTCATTGCATACGGGGAGGAGGCCACAAATTTAAAGTTGAGCATCACAATGATAGATTTGTTGTGGACTTGGAGGAGAGTATATGTGAATATAGGGTATGAAATTTTACTGGCATCCTATGTGGTGGGGACACCAGGATCAGACACAGATCCCTGGATCCTATTTAGTTTATTGTAATCAACTAGAATTGAGTCCTATAATAAGTTGAGGTTAGTTGATTTGTCTCAACCCTCAACCTTAGTCCAGTTTTGAGTCCTATATATCAGCTATGAGTATAGTATGAGCCAATTTTTGTACAAAGGAGGTTACCATATTTTAGAGTTCTACCAGGTCACATCCAGGAGTCAGAGGCCACTACATCAGCCTGTTGAATTTTGTATGATAACCTAGGATCCAAGATGCTTCTAGAAACCCTCATTCCTTCCAGATGCCCTCAAGATGCTCAGATTCCCTTCTATATGCCAGAGCATATTCCCAGAATAGGGCACCCATGAATCCAGAGGCCCACCTGCATCCAAGCCCAAAGAATCAAGCACAGGTGCCATGCCCAAGCCCTTAAGAAGAAAGATTCCAAGGAATATTCCTGCTACCAAGCTACCAGGCCACCCCAGCTTCCAGAGGTCCAAACCTATGTACCCAAGCCCCTTTAGGCCGGCCCCTTGCTGCTCCTAGAAGCCCAACACGTCCCCCTAGGCATCCTTGAAGGGTTGACCAAGTCAAAGCTCAAAGGGAGGTGTCCTTAAGTGAGAAGGAGAAGATTAATCTAACCTAGTTAGGATTCCTAGTTCTTTTAAGCTTTGTAATTCTAACATAGCTAGGAAATGACATGTCATCTAACTAGGAAAAGGCTTGTAAACCTAAGTATAACCCTAGTTAGAGAGGGCATGGGAACTCTATAAATATCCCACCCCTCCCCCTCTTGTAATCATCTATTGCTTATGAATATAACTTGCTGAAATTTTGTGCTATTGCCTTATGATTGGTGTCTTTATTTTGGTTCTTTACTTTGAGTGCTCTCCTTGTGTACCCCAACCGAATCCCTACTGCCCTATCATCCTTTTGCATCCTTGGAGACCAGCCATGCCCAGAGGAAGATGCCCTAGCTGCTGCCCCAGTGGAGCAACTGCTTCTTCCCCAGGACACCCACACTTAAACCTAATTTTTTTCTTCTAAATCCTAGTTTTTATTCCTCTATTTAATTGATGTTTTGATTGACCCCTGATACTTGCAGGATCCCCGAGGTGTTTCACCTCCCCAAAGGAGGCTTTCCTTGCCTTCAGACCGGGTCTAGATCAGCCATCTGTTCAAGGAACTGAAGCTTCTTCTTTCAGGCTCCGATCAGAGTGTGAGTGATCCCTTCTGCTACTGAATTTTAATCTCTGACTGGTAAAAAACCTTCCATTCTCTTATTATCTGATTTTGATGAAGATAAACTATCATAAACTGGGAGTTTCTCAACTTTTGGATCCTGGCTATTCCATTAGTTTGCATGAGTTTGCCTGCGATCTAATGATTCTTTGCACTGCTAGTCTTTTCGCTAGTTCTTACTTTATTTTGGAAATCTAGCCTGTAAATAAAATTATAAAAATTATAAAAAAAATATTTTACTATTTTCCATGCATGTTTAGCAGTTTTAGAGTCATCCCGCATCACTATTCCATCATGCTGCAGCGACTATTATGCATATAAAAAGGAAGCAGAACAATTTGTTAGTGCATGGTACACTAAAGCAATATGGGTATTGGCCTATGAGCATATTATTAAGCCAGTACCAAGTATGAAATATTGGCCAATAATAGAATATTGAAAGGAAAACTAGTAGCGAGCATGCTATCTATTTTAAAATTTTTTCAAAATAACATGCAGCGGAAATATTGTCGAGAAGATTAACATTTAATTTAAGCATGCTTTTAAAACTTTTCTATGCTACTTATCCCAAGATATTGCATGAATGATTAATATAAACTATGAAATCATGAATTCATACTATGAATATTTCAAAGCAACATATCTATATATGTAAAACCATACCTCGTATGAAGTGGAGACGCTCTCCACTGCGAAAGATCCAGGAAGAGGAAGAAGAACTCTGCTTAGCCGCACACGTGTTCGGCCTCTACAGGTGGTTCACACCAGAGCTCTTTCAAAATCTACTTCCACTCCAAGTGCTAGCTTATTGTGGAACAATTTGATCGGAACTCCTTTTCTTCTTTCGATGCCGGACTCTCCGAATGAATGAAGAAACTCAAGAGGTGAAGAATGAGTCGTTGGAACCCTTCCCAAACACTCAATCCTAAGACCTAGATCACTAAGTACATATATGCACACTTCTTTCCAAAAATGTCACACCCATAAAACTAGAACCTTTCCTAGCTCTTCCCTTTCTTTCCTTTTATTTTTCCAGCATTTCTTTGTTGAATTTTCTCTTATTTTCGTCCTCCCATTTCAGCCCATTATGTAGATGGTGAGGGAGAGGGAAAGTAGGAGTTATGGGTAATAATGGAGTGGTAATGGATAGTTATGGGGAGTTATGGTCATGGGAAGTTATATAACTCCCCAAAATTGAATTTAAACTTATTTAAATTCAGATTAATGTGTTAATTAATTTCAATTCATAACTGAAATCAATTGAGTCAAGTGTGCATACATTGGGTTCAACCCAATTGGACCCAAACCTATTTTGAACCAAATCCTATTTGATTCGTTCCAGATTTTTATAGCTCAATCAAATTGGGCTATCAAGTAATCACATTCTTAATTCACCTCCATGCATCACCAACTATTAGTGAAAATTTTATGTCACAACCTTTTGTGACATCAAGTGTCTACACTTGCGAAATCAATAAGTGTCGACACTTACACAAGTGTCGACACTTTTAAGAATATCAAGTGTCGACACTTGGATAAAGAAAAATATTTTTCGTTTGTGAGTCCACGAACGATTCCCAATCATTCTCCGATCACTAGATCAAGTAGAAATCCCTATGGTGTGTGACCCCATAGGTTCGAACACTAAGCCGGTAGCACTGGAACATTTCCAATACCAGTCAAAGTCGCCATATAGCAATGACACCCGACGTCCGGATAGGTCGAAGTTGCAGAGCAGCAATCAAGAACCAGGAGATATGGAAACCTTGTAATTAATTCCTTTGACCTCAATGCTCAGGAAGACTTAGGGTTAAACTGCCCAACCCATAAAGTCCATCAATAATGTGTCTCAATCTCATAAGTCCTGTAACACATTGCAGAGACTACCCTGGCCAAGGTTTTGCTAAATTGAAACACAGTAAGATATCTGTTCCAAACACTTTGGAGGGGTCAATCCCATCTTGATCCAATCACTGCTACACGAGTACTTAACTGTACCTAGAAACCTTCCGTCCCTGGATTAGAAATCCAGATAGTACAGCACCAAAGTACAGTGAGTTGCTCGCAAGCTACCATGACGATCTCATGTCTGAGGGATAACTACGTCCATATCAAAACTCTAGGCAGAAAAAGTACAGACGGGTCACGTTCGATGAAATGTCAAACACAACATCTGCATGCCATACCAGTGTCTCCACACTCCTTGGTTAAGAGGACAACTAACGACTATGGCACACAACGACCTATACTTGATATACTATCATCCTGAAATAAGTGTATCATTTGGTCGCGAACAATTTTAGGACTATATGATATAACCTCTCTATATCACATACAAATAGTCCTAAGGACTTCATCACTCAAGAACTTATTACAGAAAGATGAAATAGTGATGAACTGCCAGAATAAACATTTTATTCAATAATATAATTCATATACAATTACATCAAATGTACAACTGTCTACAGTAGTAATTGGTTTTGGGACATATTTCCCAACAAATATCTCATTATATCCCCTTTCTTGAGGGCTCCTTCAAGTAGACTCAAGAAGGCAAGAAAAAAAGAAGAAAATAAGCCAAAAGATTATAGTAAAATCAGATAGAGAGCTACATCCTTTAACATATAGAAATTGCCAATAATGGACTCATAATTCTAGGACTTACAAAAGTCCTAGGAATGAAAAGATAAAAAAGAAACAAGATATTACTGCATCTAGTCTAATGGAGAGCCAAAATAGCAGGAAAAGAGAGATAATAATGCCAGCATGGAAGACTATTCATTGCCAGTATTTTGGAGATATTTTTCTTTTGACTATTTCTTGAGTTGCTTAATGATTCTATTTATATGAATATATATTCGTACATAAAATTTTCTTTTCTTACACACCTTTCTAGAAATAGGCCAGAAACATATTAATCTATTTAGCTTTTTTATTATTCATTTATGCTATGATTTTGCATTCTTTAACATCCCATCAGTATATCCTAAAACTAAACTCTCATGTCAAAGTTATATAGTTGATATTTAACATAAAATTAGAGCTGATAAAATCTTCTAGGCACGTTATCAAGAACTCGAATTCAAGTTCACTCACGATTTCTAGCCCACCTTAGTATGCATGAAAAAAATCTACAAATAAATAAACATAATATTATATTGTTATTCTTGAACATTTATTATCAAATAAAAAAAATTGTAGAATCCATTTCATGTATAGAAAGAGTTTTTTTTTACAAGAATATTTTTTTTGAAACTAATATTTGAATATATAATGTTCAAGAAAATAATTTTTGTATGTTTGGTTGATCATGATAAAATAGTATTTTATAAATTGACTTATATTTGGTTGATATTTATTTTTTTAAAAAATAAGTAAATTATTTGTCATGTTTGTAAAAAAATTGTATTCAATTCAATCTAGAATTTAAAAAATTGTATTCTCTTCTGGTCACAAGAGATGCCCTTTTGGCCAGACATGCTACTCATCTGTTCCTCTGCCCGAGTTTCATGTGGTCCTCCATTATGAGAGAGAGATATGGGCTTCCTTCGGTTTCTTTCCAAGGGAACCATCTTTCTGCTCGTCACTGCTCTGCTATCTGGAGGGAGGTTGTGGTGCGAACTCCAGGTACTCTGCATCATATGAGATGGACTGTAGGTGATAGTAGGCTTATTCATTTTATGACAGATCCATGGGTTTTGGAGATTGCTTTAGATAGGTGGTCTATCTTTTTTTTCATGGATGTCCCTGACTCTATTTCTATTATGGATCTTCTCTTGCCCGTTCAGTCCAAGTGGAACCCAGAGTTGGTAACTCAAGTTTTTTTGTCATATTTTGGGCCAAGGGATCCTATCCATTGCTCTCCCTGTATATCCCACGGCTGATCTTAGAGTGGGGAGATCCTCTGCCCTCCCGAAAGTCCCTTTGGCTGATCTTTATTCTATTTATAGTCATATGCAGCAGGATGGCTTTCAGGCAGCGTGGATTTGGTCTCTTGGTGTTCATCATAGGATGAGATTATTTATTTGGAAAGTTGCTTGGTGTCGTCTTCCAATGAGAGCTTTCCTTTCTTCGAGAGGCCTTCAGTTATCTATCTCTTGCCCGGTATGCGTTGGGATCGATGAATCTCTTATGCATCTTCTTTTCTTATGCCCGAGAGCTTGGGAGGTCAGGGGCTTGGCAGGCTTTCACGGACTATTTCCTTTTATCGAGGATGCTGTGGAGTTCTTCCTCTACATTCTGCGTTTCAGGTTGTCTGACCCCAGGTCCACTGTCCTCGCTTACTTGGCATATCATATTTAGCTTGCCCGGAATGATATAGTGTTTTCCTCTTCATTGCTTCATCCAAGATGATTGTTGAGAGAGCCATGGCCCATGTCAAGGAGTTCTATAGCTCGACTGTAGAAAATGGGGAGATCTGGGGTTCTGTCATTGCTCGTCTAGCATCCCGCCGGGTCTTCATTTTCTAGAAACCCCCTCCTTCGATGTTCGCCACAGTCAGCTTTAATGGGAGTGGCAAGGGCAGGCGTGGTGGAGGTGCCTTTGTGATCCGGAATTTTGGTTATGGATTCATTACGACTGGGGGGTGTCATCTTGCTGACCTTATTGTGCTCATGGTTGAGCTCTAAGAGGCGTGGGCTAGTATCCACCATGCCATCACATCTCTTCACCTAGAGCGGTTCATTATTGAGGGTGACTCATTGACGGTCATCTTTTGGATTCGGCAGGCCTTCCGCTCCTTCTCTGCTCATCCTCTTATCTGCGATATTGGTAGGATGCTGCAAAGATATACTGTGATAGTAGTTAGGCATATTTATAAGGAAGCCAACTCGACGGCTTATTAGATGGCTTCCTATGTGGCTAATCACTCGGGAGATGTTCTTTGGTCTTATATGGGAGACGTTCCTTTATTCTTTAGGGATATCTTTTGGCTGATGATTTTTGTTGTATTTATTCTAAACTTGTGATTTAATTGTTCAAAAAAAATTAAAAAATATAATTATAAAAGAAATTATCTTAGTTGCCCTACGATGGAAATTAATTTTTTTAAAAAAAGTTATAATTTTTTTATAAAATATATAAAAATATTTTTATAAAAGATATATATTTTTATTTCTCTGAAACCTGAACGAGGCCTTTCTGCATTATTTTTCGTTAACCGCACTTTTTTTTTTTTTTTTGGGTAAGATAACCGAACCTTTTTCCCTTCCCGGCTCGGCGGCTCCCGCGAACCGAGCGGGTTGGCGGTGATTCTTACATTCCACGCGTTAAAGGTGGTGGTTTTCAAATGATCGGTGAGGCGTCCTGTCAGAAGCAGAACAAGAATCATTTTTTTCCCTCGATGAAATTCGGAAAATTTCTCCAGCATCTTCTTTGCGTCGTGCCCCACTGGGAATAGAATCCATCCACCGCCATCATATATTCCCGACGAATCAGATGCAGCGATGATGTCCTCGTGTATTCCCGATTCTCCGGCCGTCCGATCGTCCGCTTCAGCCAACGAAGTCCGCCCATTACGCTTCAAGATTCGTGTCATCATCAATTTTTTTTTAAAAAAAATTTTGCACATGAATATTCCAACCACGCGAAGGAATCGCAGTTCGATTAGGCTTCCGTAATCCGCGCGAGGAAAGATAAAACGAGACGGCGAGAAGGGTGTAGGGTTTGGAAGGCCTAGGCGGAGCGAGCGAGAGCTAGGAAGCGCGTTATTCCTGCATCGTCCTCCTCGTCCTCAATTCGTGCGTCTTGATCATGGGAAAGGGGAAGTTTAAGGGCAAGCCCACGGGCCGCAGGAACTTCTCCACCCCGGAACAGATGAGTAAGCCCGTTCATCTTTCTTGATCTTTGCACGTAAATCTAGGGTTTTATAGATTTGTTCCTTTCTTGGAACTATATCTCTGCTGGCAATCTTGCATGCTAGGTTTTGTTTGAATTTGCTCGAATTGCTCGCAGCTTGGTTCGATTAAAGAACAGTGTTTTTGTAAACCTAAATTGAGCACTTACACTGTTTTTTAGGATACTGGGCGGGATATAGCCATATGATGCCCTGTTATAGCTAATTGTTGATCGAGCTTGGCACTTAGCTGAAATTTTGAATTTGACTGCTGAGATGTTTTTTTTTAAAATGACTTTACGAGGGAGCCGTGCCATGAAGATGATATTCTTATGAGGTGGTTTGGGACTAGGAGCAAAGGATCTTGTTGTTGAACTATAAATAGTTTCATCGCGTGATTGTGGAATAGAGCAGAGCTTGCTGATGTGTTGTAATTAGTTATTTCTAATGGAACAATCCTATCCTGTGGCTTTTCAATATTCTGCATTTAGCTTGTGCCATGTTTTCTGAATTTGGCAAACAAGAGTGTAAAAAGACTGGTACAACTGTGTCCAACTAATGTCTTCATTTTCCGGCTTAGAACTTTGTTCTTCATTATAGATTGGTGTAAGAGGTGTAATTGTAATCCAACTGCAAATATTTTCTGGCCCAAATAAGAAATAAGATGGATCAGAAAACCGGTTCTTTTAAAATTTGATAAGCATCCTCATTGCAAGAATGCCATTGTGGTATACTCTCCTAACATGATTCTTTGGTTTTTTTCCTTCCACTATTTCTTTTTCTTCTTTCTTTGTGAAAATAGATCTGTCAATTAATAAACTTCTTAAGGATGCTTTTCTAGAGTTGTCATTACTATTATGATGATCGGCATTGTTTTAGGTGCCATGTCACTTTTTCCATCTCTTGGCTCATTTTGTATGCTTGTATTCCATCATCAAGTGCCTTATGGCAACGTGCATCTAAATCTCTTGATGCAAAACTTAAGATGTATAGGTTATGTTTTTTCTGAAAATGATTGTAGTGGAGTGTTAATGGCATTAAGTAGTACCATGAACAAGAGACTTGTGGAGATAAACGTACTCTGAACATGAATTTGTAGATATAAAGGAACGTGCAGTTCGGAAAACAGTCTCATAAATAGAAGAAAAAATATAGAATTTCTTGCTGGACTTTTTTCTTGGATAAACCCCAATGGGCTTATCCATCTTCAGCCAGGGGTGCCAAAATCTGACCTCTAATCACCAACCTGCAAGGACCTTCTCAGAATAAATAGGTTTGGGTGGGATTTCTTTAAAGTCAGATGATTTTTCGGTCTACTTGAAATCAATTGGATTAAATGAATGGGTTTGGGTTTAACCCCTTGACTTGATTGGTCTCTCAGAATGGTTCGATGGGGAGCCAGCTGGCTCCTAGATGTAATATAGTTGATAGTTCTTTAATTGTTTCCATGTTATTTAGTTCACTTAGAAAAAGGACAGAATGGAACATGAGATTTTAGGATTTGTGAATTTAGCTAGTTCCATCCTTAGTTAATTTATGATTGTCATAAATTAATCCATTGTATTGTGATTATGATGATACATTTAAAATTAAATTGGATCCTGGTGTTTGTGATCTTTTCATACCTTGTTTTGTTTTATTTTTTTAGTTGTATATATGCATGATGAGTGAAAACTTGAATAGGTTGGTGGATGGTTATGGATTTATTTAGAATAAATTGGTTTGGTATGAATTTACATTGTCCAGCCTGATTATAATTGGGCTGGGTGTGGGTTGATTTTTCTAAATAATTTTAATACTGGAACCTAACCAGACCTGAAACCCATCCAACCCAACCCCTTCAACATAAACATCTTAGCAAACCTGTACCGATTTCTACTCTCAAATGTTCCAATCTGCTTGCCATAGGAGTCAGAAAAGAAATCAAATTAGCAGCCTTGTTTTCCATCATGACGTGGCTGTTATGATAATTAATATCTACTATAGTTAGACCTTCTAACAAAAACAGCTAGCACTGAAACTAATACCAGGAATTCCATAAAACAATGTAATAGATTCACAGAAATGCTGGGTAGTGTGACTGACCTGTAAACAATTTTTTTTTCTTAACAATGATATCGTTCAAAGATTGAATTGTGCTGACCTGTATGACATTGGTTTCAATATAAAAATATTTAGTATTTCAAAGTAGGTGCTATATGAGTTCTCCAACAGTCTCGAACAGTTGTCCTCGTGATTCTTCTGATGGCTGTTGAAAATACTTAATCTATGATTAAGTCATGGATGCATTCTTTACAGCTTAAAAATCTCTGTTGTGGCTATGTACTTGTTTGGTTTGTGAAGATACTAATCTCACAAGTGGCATGTCTCTGAATATGCTGTTCTTTAATGTCTAGCAGGGTTTTTGGACTTGAAATTGTCTTTAAAAAAGACACATTTAAAGTTTTTAAAGTGCTTTCATCATAACTTGCTTTTTTTCATGTTTTAGTTTTCTAATTTAGCACATCCCCGCAGAATGAGCATGTGTTTATGGTATTTCTTTGTTTTTGCTTCTTGTCATGGTATCTTGTCTCTGTCCCACCCTTTCTCTTCTTCTCCCTGTTACTCATGTAATGCAAATAGGTGTTTTTTTTGGTTAATTTCCAATGATGCACTTATAGACAAGTATTTTCTTATTAATAGGATATGATGTGTGAGATGATCACGATGTCAAATCACTTTTGTGACATTTTTTTGGCTTCTAAGAGTAATGATTTTAACTTGTTGATCATGGTTCGTGGATCTTCCTGGTGCATTGGTTTTATACTAATTCTTGTGTTAAGTCTGGTACCTTTTGTTCTTGGGCCTTATAATACAAGACAAACAGCACTGCTGTATAGTAGATGATCAATATAATTGTGCACTTGAGGTCAATCATATAGGTGCTCTATAAGAACTAAAGTAATATTATACAAATCCATGAAGATATTCAATTAATATATTGTAGATAAAGTTGAAACAATGAGTCCTTATGTCCGCACTTTAAAATTTTGCTTGTTTGTCATCATTGTAGTAAGACATTGCAATCTCTTCTCTTCTAATTTGGTTTCATATCAATTGCAGTTGCTGGTACTTCATCTCGCCCTCGCAAATTTAAGCAGGTTAGCACTTTACTGTTTTTCATAGAAAAATAGAATTGCATTACCTTGTGAATACTTCTGTGTGAAAAAGGCATATTACCAATAGTTTTGGTGGCTGTTTTGCTTTGGCATCAGCAACAAATGTGGTGCTTAGCTCTACAGACTTAATTTTCCCCTTTAAATCTTCCTCTTTTTTGGCATTAGAACTGCAAGCTTATGTTAAAAAACCTATCAAAGAACTTTGTCACCATCAATATCATTTTAATCTGTATATATGAACTACTTTCTTTCTTTGTTTGTTGATTGCATTTAATTTCCTGCTTTACTAATATTGATTAGAAAGTTATATGTCAGTTAGCGTGGCTAGTAAAAAATTCTTCCTCTTTATCCTGCATTTTGCTTGAACATTTGACCATTAAATTCAAATCACATTTTGTAACTCATTTTCATGCTTATCTAGTATTTATATTGCCATGCTTGTAGGAAATCACCTCAGTTATTTGTTTTGAAGCTATTTCCTCTTATTCGATTGAACTCTAACTTCTGAATTTTTCTCTCCTAAAAGAATTGTGGACTATCTTATTTAGTGTCCAGGTCTTGTATTTCTTGGGCACAGTAAATTCTGCTGCTTTGTATGATGCTCTACACATTTTGCTCTTTTATATATCTGATCATCACATTATAAATTTAACAGGGTTGTATCAATACAATGTTGACATTATCAATCTAAACATGCTTCAAGGATAGTTTCCCTAAAAATTTTGTTTTGATACTATTCTATGGTTGAAGGCGCGATTATGGTGTTATTCTGGTTGGTATGGAGAAATCCAGCATGTAGGAATGAAAAATCCTCATCTGAACTTGAAGTCAAGAAGTCAGACCACCTATTGTTCTCACCCAGTATATATCCTCCTCCTCTTTTCCTTGCCAAAATCCACATTGAAGAGGAAGAAGACCAATAACTGAATGGCTTCTTTGCAAGGCAAACCCATTATTAAAAATGAAAGATTTAACTGGGAATTGACTCTCAATTTCACAATCACATAATCCATCCATCCCCTTTTCGATGTACGTTTTATGTGAAGATTTTCTTTGCATAAATAACCTGGAAAGACTTTGAAGTTCTTTTCAGCTGCAAAACTGCTGTCATTATCAAGGTGAGATATTGTTAAACAATGACCTAAATTGCTTATTGCCCCCTACCTTAAGGCATCTTTAAAACATAGTAACGATATTCTCTAAATTATTGAAGGTTTGTTGAATTATCCTTGAAGTCATTGTTGGATATATGATTCTCCAAATTGTTCCAGGGTTATCCAATTAAGCAGGAACATTCAATTATTCTCAGAGTTGTGACTTTTCATGCATTATTCATGGTTTATCCAAGAAACCTGTAGATTAGAAAATATCTGCTAGTGGTGATTTTTTTTTTTTCACCATTGTTCATTGTCTCGCCTTTCCCGTAACTTTCACTAAATGTATGACCATGTCAAAAATCTTGAATTCTTTGTTTTCATGTTTTTTTGTCCTGATTTATAATTATTTGAATTAATTTAAGAATCTGAAAATCCCACTTTATTATTTTTTAGAGTTCTGAATCTTTGCCCCTGCTGAATTATTCCCAGAACACCAAACTCTTGACTCTGAATAAAAAGTCAGTCACTACACTGTCACATCCCCTAGTCTGTAGCAAATTTGAGTCAACTGCTTGTATGCACCAAGGAAAAGAAATGTCAATGACAAGAAAATCTAAAGAACATTGCCTTTTCATATATTCTATAAAAATTTTCCTCTCTTCTTCCTACCTTAAACTAAAGCCAACACAATTGCACCTTTGCACAAAGGGGATGCCATCCATCCCAAATATATTCCTGTCTATGCAAATACAGCTGTATGGTTCGTGGTCCTTATCAGTTCTTGTCACATACTCCCATCTTCCATGAGTCACTTTAGTGCGCATTGCCAACATTTATGGTCCGCGTAGTTCTTTGCTAATGGTGATGCAATACACTTTTGGTTGATTATACAACAAAATTTGATTTGGTATCAGATTTTGATGCTTCTAATGGTTTATGGCATTCGAAACTATGTATTTAGTCTGATTGTAGTAAGGAGTAATGAAAGTATATGACTGATGAAGGGGATGGTGGAGATTTTTGTGCTAGGTAGTTGCAAGATGTTATGATTTACGAGGTGGTTGGCAGTGTATATGAAAGGCTCTGTCATCCAAGTTAAGTTTGTTAAGCATCGGAGTATTATTTAGAAGACTGAGCTTATAAGATAAGCAATCATATGCTTGATAATCTCTTGTTAAATATGATTTTCTTGGTTTCATTTATAGTTGCTACACTTGTGCACCAATGTTAATTTTTATGATTTTTTGTGAATCTTTATATATATATATATATTGCATTTGGTGGTTATAAATGCTAAATCATTTCTATCATCTGGTTGTTGGATTCTGTACATTCAAGTGCAAATAGCTTGTTCAATACTCTTATTTGATGTTTCACTTGAGTTAGTTTTCATCGAAAGGAGCTTATTCTTGTAAGTCCAACAGGAGGAGGCTGAACAGGAAGAAGGGGAGGAAATTGAAGAGGAATCTGAAGAGGATTCTGAAGAAGAGAGTGAGGTCGTATCCTCTCTTGATAATTGTGTTTGTTGCTACTGTGGTGCTTTATCTGCCATGCTGAATACCCATCATACGGTTACATTTGAAATATTTAACCTATTTGTATTATGGTACTTGTTTTCAATTGCTCTATAATTTTGACAGGGAAGGAAAGGCGTCCAGGGCATTATTCAGATAGAGAATCCAAACTTGGTAAAACCAAAGATTATGAAAGCTAAACAAGCTGATGTAAGCTGCACAGTTTTTTTTCCATGTTTTAATTTTTTATGCAATGCTTCTCTCTGGCATGTGATATTTTGCAAATTTTTGGATGTCATTGACCACTACTTTGTGTTCTCTGTGCACTGGCTGAAGTTCTCAAGGCTTGGTCTATATGCACTACAAAATAAGTTGTATTTTCTAGAGTTTTAATTTTGTAGCAACAATCAGTGACCAAGTGCAAGTTAATGTAAATCCCATGTTTTGAAGGCATTATATCTTAGCAATCTGCATGTGCACTCTATGCCCACTGTGAGTTGAGATGAGGTGTGGCAATATATACTCATATTAACAAATGCCAGCAGTGATCAATTTTTCTTATATACGGATCTTAAATATCTGCTGAATGAATTAAATTTTTTTTCTTTATTTCCAGTAAAACTCACAATTATATTTAATTATCTTTTCAATGGTTATTCAATCAATCACATGCAGTTATAAAATATTATTTATATTTTATATTAGAAATATGTTATTTCTTTGAAATGCCATTTATTTAGTTCACAGTGCTCCTTGTAATGTGTTGGAATAAAGGCCTTTCCGGAGGCCTCAGTCCATCAAAGGTTTTGTTCATTATCCGTCTCTTCTTTTAACTCAAGAGAAAGAAAGAAAATCATAAAAAAATTAACATTATATGGCCTATGTACAAATAAATAAAGGAATTGCTAAAAGAAATGAAGAGGAATTGCTAAAAGAAATGAAGAAGTATTCACAATGAGATTGTAAATACCAAAATATTACTTAAAAAAACTTGTAGCTTGTTTCAGTCGGTTTCAGCTGAAATTGGCTGAAACTCGAGATTGGGGCTCACTTTTGGTTTATCTCAGCTCACACTGTTCTTTTTTTCTTTGGGTTGAAATGGATTGGTTTTGGTGAACTTAAAACCTTTGTTGGATCTATTTGGTTTTGGATTTGTTAGAAAACCTTTTGACTCATATCCAACTCATTTATAAGCAAGTTGAAAAGACCAAAGCCATACCAAACCCATTGATCTTATATGGACTTGACAACACCATGACGACTTTATTTGTCAGTTATATACCTAAAAATTGAAAATGGAAAAGGATCACAATGAGGGATATTAGTTTTGTGTCAAAATAAAGCGAGATTAAGGTAGAAATAGAAACATCATGAATGCTGAAAATGTTGCCTTTTAACTTTTCTGTCCAGTATTTGTTCCTTTTCTTATCAATTAACTACATGATCTTCCTAATCATTCAGGCCAAACATTGACTAGCCTGTTGCCTGCCGAACTGTTGCTACTAACCTAGGGGCCTAGAGTCGGATTTCAAGGGTCTGTCCTTCCCATGGTGACCATGGAGTCTTGGGGCTGAAATTGAATCTGACCCATTTACAATTGGATTGTCATGTTATCCAAACCCAGTTCTATTATCATAATAGAAAAAAGGAGAAAACCCTATACAAACCCATTTATATTCGGGAAGCTAAGTATGTTTGTATCGGATCCCTTTTCTGAATTCCACATATGAACATAATTTTATTTTGTTTCTTAGATAATAGGAAAAAAAGGAGAAAACCTTAATCTGAAGCTGCTTATTTCAGGTAGGTTGGTATGTTTGAATCCGGTCCCTCATCTCAATTCTAGGACATTATCTTATTTTATTTTATTTTTTTGGTAAAATAATGGTTGCTTATATGAACAGAATTAAATTCTCAACATATTGTCTACAGTTCTATGTCTACAATTCTATTCAAGTATGGCACTTTGTTTTTATTGTTGCTTATACATAAAGATTTGCAAATTTTGGTACTGATTATTAGTTCTATATAAATCTGATGCATATTCATATTTTCAAACTTAAATGCAGTTGGAGAGAACAACGGAACTCTCAAGGCGTGAAAGGTGTGAATTCTCTTTAGGAGTGTTCCTCTCATGAAATCTTTTACTTAAATCTGCCTAGTTTATTGGTGGATCTAGCAGTGGTTTAGCTCTGGAGTTTTGTTTTGTTTCTTTCATATTGCTCTATTGAATTTTGTTTGGTGGTTATAGGGAGGAGATAGAGAAACAAAAAGCTCATGAGCGATACATGAGGCTGCAGGAGCAAGGAAAAACAGAACAAGCTAGAAAAGATTTAGGTAAAATAAGAAAAGCCTGGCAAATTTTGTTTTCCTATTTGTTTGGTGGTTACATTGAAGGACACCATGTTTTCCTACTTGTTGTTTAAACAAAAGTGACTTATTTAGAAAAATGCTGAAATAATGTTTATACATCATGTTTCCTAGACAAACTGCAGCAACCCTTTATATAGCCTGTTTCATAATGTTTTCTTGCATGAAGTCTATATTATTTTTCATTCCAACCATGCCGATTAAAATGTTAACTAATTGTTTGTTACTCCATTATCAGTCTGTCCAATGTTAAAAACTGGAAGCCTTGAACATGTCAGTAAGTCAAGTAAGATGTAGTCAATGAGTTACTCTTGATGTTAGCATTTTGGAGGCCTTGGCTGGAGTAGGTTTTCAACCACATGTTCCAACTGATCCACCAATACTGGCTAAAGCTCTTGGAAATAGGTTCCAGGTTGCATCCATATCAGCAACGATAGTCTTTGACTATGGACTGCTAGAATGTAAGTTCTGGTACATCTAACTATACCCATATGTGGCGTGAAGCAGTGACCTAGTAGAGTGGAAAGAAAATCAAGGATGGCATAATTTATGGGGAATGATTGTTTGATTTAAACTTTGTTCCTAGAGAGGTGAAAAAGAGCGGACTTGGCCAGCTTGGTTGGTCAGAACATGGACTAGGTAGTTGGATTTATCATGCAATGAGAAGACTTTGAAACGAACAATTGATGCATCCCATTTCTCTAATTGCATATTACATTTAGCTTTTGTTTTGAGCATATATTTTACTCTGCAAATTTGACTAGGAGCATTGTAAAGCTTTTTGTTTGTCATATGTAGCAAAGTTACTGAGGGTGCCAACTGGTTCATTTGGGAAAAGCCTTGTGGTATAGATACAAGAGACCTAGGTTTGATCTCACCCCTCGCCCTGATTTTTGGCTTCCATGAAGAAAGAAGAATCGCTAGTTTGAAAAGGTTATAAAAAAGCTACGTCTCATAAGGCTGCATTATTATTCTGGCATGCCATGAGTTCATAGGATGCATAGTTGGATCTCTAATAATACATATTTGGTTATGTTGTGTTTCCAAGTAAATTCAAGTGGTGAACAGCATGAACATGCAAATTAACCTTTTCAAGATCTAATGAATGTGCATCTAGAGGTTTTTCTAGAAGAATGACTCATATCCTTTTATGAACAGAAAGAACATGTAGATTCACCTTTTCATGATCTTACAAATGTGCATCTAGAGTCCTTTAAGTAGAAACTCCTCCTTTGATTCCTCCTCTATATATGAGCTGTGGTTATTATAAAAGATATATGCATCATATGATTGCTAGAGAGCTAATACTTATGTGCTTGAAGAGACATTTCCGTGGATGCTCACAATTTTATTCATGGAATGCCCTATTTGGTGGGGAATCTTGCCTTTAGCAAACAACTGACGTTGATTACAGAAATTATGCCCATGCATTAAGGAGCAACTTTCTAGTTTCATAGACTTTAAACAAGTCTGAGCATGGAGAGTAAAAGCTGTAAGTTTGTAACGGTTTGCATTCATTTTTAAGGCACAAATTTTATGCTGAAGTTGGGGAAGGACTAGCAGTGCAGCTTGTGCTGTTTGGGTTTGATCAAGGGCCAAACCCAGCTTTACCAACACACCATGCTAACCAACCAGGACATCTCACGTGACATCATTCCATTAATAGATATAAATGATAGGACTATTTTGGAATATCTAAAAAAATTGAAGGACTAGTTGGATACTTTTTAAAGTCGAGAGGGTGTAAGTAAAATAGGGCTAAAATTAAGGAAGCGTTCCTGTAATTTATCGTTAGTTTTTACCAAAATGTTAATTAACTTTAAAATGAAATGGATATAGATAGACAACAATCTAATCTGTATATGAATATCTGCTTTCATTTGTAACCCTATTTAATTTAATATAACCTTTATAATTTTTTTTAAAAAATATATAACAATATTAACATGCTATTAATTTGATTTATTATCCATTTGGTAATATTTTTGATTCCATGGTTATAATTACCTGACTTATATTCGATTTGCATTCGGATTCATTTAAAACAAATATGGATATGAATTTTTTCATTCGGCCAATATCCATATTCGTATTTGTATTCGTCAAACAAAAAAAATAGACATGGATATACGGTGTTTGATTCGTACTTAATCCAGTTTCAGCCCTAAATAAAAAATGATATTAAAAGATAGAGAAGTGATAAGGGATGCCTTGTGCAGATGCATTATGATGTTTCCCAATATACTATCTTTGCTATTGATTGTTTAATTAAATTTCTCTTTATGAAGTATATTTCTAAGCTTGCTCTGTCTAAGTCTTTTGATATCTTTCTCTTTCAAATTCTCAATTAGTAACTTATTTTTTATATGACACCAGTTTCTTTTTTCTGACCAAATGATGGTTGATATTTGTTATAATGAATCAATACTGTAAAACAAGATTGATGTTGATCCATAGCTTTAGAATTCTTATAGTCAAACCTTCAATTAAATGTTGTCATATATTTAAGGAAATGAAGATATTACTCTTAGACTATTTTTGAAGTCTTTAATTTCAAACTAATTACATGTCAGAAATAATTCAGACTAATGATTTTATCCTTTTACTGAATTTAAGTTCTTAAATTTTAAAAGTCGAAAATTTTTGAAAATGCTTGGTTTTTAAACTAAATGGTTAAAAATGGGAATATTATAGGAAATAATTCAGACTAATGATTTTATCCTTTTACTTGAACAACCAAACTTAAACTCAAGCTAATTCCCTAATTTTCAACTCAATCACAACTTGGGTTGGGATAGGTAGTTTGGGTTTTATTGGGTTTTGGTTATGACCAGCATATAACTCGTGTGATGCATGGAGTGCGGTTCTTTTCTTTTTCCAACTTTTCTTGAAATAGAATGT
The DNA here is from genome assembly GCA_021397845.1 of Areca catechu. NCBI lineage: Eukaryota > Viridiplantae > Streptophyta > Magnoliopsida > Arecales > Arecaceae > Areca > Areca catechu. Next base: position 41,353,863 of record CM038039.1, read on the forward strand.
GGAATAGATATGGTAGAATAGATAATAGAAATAGAATAGAATATATGTAAGGGCCTATTTTAAAAAAAAAATAAATTGAAAATTGATATTATGACGTACTATCACTAAAAAATTCTAACAATAAATGTATACCTATCAATATAGTACAATAATATATTATTATAAAATAATAGGATCATGATCCAACTCCAACCTGCATATAAATAACAATAAGAAATAGAAAAGTATTGCATTAAGGGATATTTAAATACAATATAGCAGGGCCATTAATGATTGTATTTTCATTTTTAAGTAAGATCATGATCATAAAAATGAAATAGAAGTTATAAAATATTAGTGTAATTTAATGACCCACATGGGATATGGGCCGGGTACAACACTAATGAAAATTGTTTTTCATTAATATCAACATACATTAAACAAACATGGTTATCAATTTGAGCATCTCTCTCTCTCTCTATATATATATATATATATATTAGATGTGATAGGAATTTAATTTGAGCCTTGTCTAGTTTGGTAGTCTTCCTCTAGAATGTAGGGTTAGGTTTAGGTGGGTTAGGTTGGCACCCCTGTTACAAATGTTTGGACTGCTTTTGATTGGGTTGGTCAGGTCATAATAGACTATATGCTTGACTTAAAATTAAGTTAATGTTCTAGCTCAGGCTCAACTGTCGGGCACTTTGTCATGCCCTAAACCCAATACCAGGATCGGCTATGCGAGCGGTTGTACAAACCTTAGGTATCCTTCTAGAGATCATGCCAGGCCTACGTACACAAGTTTTTCAACATTTGTTCAAAATTAAAATTAAATTTAATTAACCAAATACCATCAGAACAATTAAAAAATAACTAAATAATCAACTCGTTTAACTTATGGTCACTAAATGATCAACATATTCGTTACATGGATATCGGAATTAGGACTAAGCAAAAAGGATCTTGATACTTAGTCTCATGCTCATCCCCATCCCATGCTATGAATCTTGCGATTCTGAAAAAGAATGGAGAGTGAGCTTCATAGCTAGTAAGGACTCCATACAGTCACACCAATAATAATATAATTTGGAAATGAAAAGTAAATAATAGAATATTATGTCATGCAACCAAAACAATTCAATGCCATATATAACAAAACTTTTGGTAAAATCATGATTTCTTTTTATGTTTCCATTTTGTTATTATTCCTCTTTACGGTTCTGGACTAACCATGATCATGCTTCAGTCCATGACTGGCAATCTTAGTGTGACACTTTAGTCTATGACTGGCAAGTTCATTGTCACACTTCAGCCTTTGACTGGCAATCTCATTGTCACATTTCAGCCTGATTGGCAATCTCAGTGTCACACTTCAGCCTGTGACCGGCAATCTCGATGTCACATTTCAACCTGTGACTGGTAATTTCATCGTCATACTTCTCTGTGACTAGCAATCTCAGTAACCACGATCCCGTGGAGTGGCTAGTCCAAACATTTTATTCTTTTGGTTATCACTTTATCAATTCTCATTATGTTGTTAAATCATGTCATTTCAAGATTTTCAATAACCGGCATCACAATTCAACTCATCCAAAAATCATTTTATGTTGTCTAAACATAATATACATAAAATATAGATAGTGACAACACTGGCGATCACAAATGTTCATCATAAGAAATTGAAAAATATAATGCATATACAATTATGCATGCCAATATCCATGTCCAAGGATCAAAATCATGCCATGTAAAATATGTATATAAAACTGGTAATCATATCCAGAAATCTTGGAGATAGATTTATCATACCGAATATCAGTTTGCGCCCAAATTTTCGATGTAGGTGCTATAGAATTCGTTCAACGCCCTCCTATCTAGAAAGTTGTCCTTCTACAATAATAATTTTATTTTTAATATGAATAACTTTATGGCGTAATAACTGTAAATCCAAAACTTTCTATCCGGATTTTATCTGCGATCCATCCGTTGATACTCTAACTTCACAACTTTTCAGGAATGAAACTCTTAGATTTTCCTTTTTCAATATTTATTTATTTAATTTGCTCCTTTTCTCTCTCTCCCCTCTTCTTTCTTATCTCTCTCCTCTTTCTCCCTCATCTTTTCTCTCCTCTTCTTCTCTCTTTCTCTCTCTCTTCTTTCTCTCTCATCTCATCTCTTCTCTTCTCTCCCTCTTTTTTTTCTTTTCTTTTCTTTTTCTTTTTCTCTTTTTTTTCTTTTCTTTTTTTTCTTTTTCTCTTTCCTTCTCTTTTTTCCTTTTTTTCTTTTCTTCTTTCTTCCTTTTTTCTTTTTCTCCCCCCTCTCTTCTTCTTCTCCGCCGAACAGGGGTCTCCCCCCTTTTTTTCTTCTCTTTCCTTCCTCTTCTCTTCTCCTCTTCCTTCGCTCGACTGAGCAGGATGGCATACTTGTCCATGCCGAAGGAGAGGAAGAGAGCGGAGGAGGCGGCACAGCGGGCGGCGGAGGCGCCTAGCTCGATGGTAAGGGTTTTCTTCCTTTTTTTTTTTCTTCTTCTTTTTCTGTTTCCTTTCCCTCTCTTCTTTTTCTCTTCTTCTTTCCTTATTCTTTTCCACCAAACAGAGGGTGTTGATGGGGAACATGGTGGTGTGCTCGACGATGCTGGTGATGGAGTTGGCCACCATGAATTGCTAGAAGTTGGGGCCATCATGGGAGATGCTGAGCTCGCCGATGGGTGCAAGGGAGAGGAGGTCCAGCGGTGGTGTTGGAAACTAAGATAAGGGGTTGTTAAATAGGATGGAGCGAGGTCGACTCCTACTAGGAATTGGCTTCCCCTATCCGACGAAATCGAGAGTGAGGAGACTCCCTCTCTGTTTTTCCCTTTTTTTCCGACCGGGTATTACATTCTCCCCCTTTTAAAATAATTCATCATCGAAATTAGCTTGATTGAGATTTTAAATCCTTAAAGTAATCAACCCTCATATCATTCTCAAATTCCCAATTAGTCCGCCTCTTAGAGTACTTGTTTCTCAAGTCTTAACATACGAAATTATATAATACTCAAAATTCGATCCTTTTTATTTACAATACATATTATTTTCTTGAGCTCTTCCAAAAAAATACTAATCTTTCGATGTCAATATAATTAATTTCTTTGATTAATTCTACAGAAAATTCATGATGCCCAAATCTTGGATATACCCAATCTTAACATCATCCTCAAGCTTCCAAACAATCTCTTAGGATACTTTCTTCATAAGACCTTGATAAAATTATATGGTATCTTTGTTTTGATCATTACCATCCGCAATACGTAGTAATTTCCTTCATTTTTTTTTAAAATGAGCATTAATATCTCAATCTCGAGTTAAAATACATATTATTGTCTATGAATTTTATTCTTCTTGATTAACTCTACATGGAAATTATAATCGGTCCAATCTATTCTTAACTAAAAATTAGAAGGCTTGAGCATTAGATACTTACCATAGTCTTTAGCATTCCTTCTTTTTTTGACATTCTCTATAATTTTACAATTAGTCTTTTATCTTATGAAAACCTCAAGCCCTCCTTAAATAGAGAAATCATAATATCATAATTAAAGGAGCTTGGTGTCAAAAATATTTCTGATCCTAGCCGGGTAAAGGATCAATAACATTATCTTTTCAAAATTTTTACTAGAGTCCTCTATGCTAGGAAAATCTATTGATGAAAATTGCATGCCATGACCTATAGACTAGTCCAAGGATCAATAACATTATCTTTTCATTTATTACTAAAATCTTGTTATTGAAATTCAAATTAGTACTCCCATCTTACCACTTTTAAAGTTAGGATTAACATTCTTAATTAATTTCAGAATAACTCAAACTACTACGCTTTCACTGCGCACTCTGATATAATTTACTAAACTATCTAGGTTCACTAAATAAATTTCTCCAAAAATTTATCTTATATTGGTACCAGGAAGGTCTAAAGTTATTAAAGTGAAGCTGTTGAGTCTCTTTATTTTGTCTATATCTCAGGCATATCATATCAAGGTTTTTCCTGATCCAGTTTCTATATTGAAAGTCCTTGCATAAAATTTCACCATCCTTTTAAGATTTCAATAATTCTAGTCTAAGTCTGAATCAATCATACTTTCCTTGATAATTCAATTAGACAATCTAGATCAACTTTTCTCTTGGAAAGTTATCATTAACTCTAACAAAGTAAATGACTTTCAATCAATGCTCTTATGAATAGAATCAATCATATTGTTGCTCATAGAACTATCTTACCATAATTCCTAGCATCAATTAACAAACTATCTAAAATATTATTTCTCATAGGCTGAACCCGTATAAGTCTTCCAATACCAATTTTTTTGCTCAATACAACATCAGTAGTAGGGTAACTTAAATCTTTTTAAATTTGACTTAGAGTTTGACACATCCAATAATTTTCAATAATTATAAGGATGATCAAGTAATTCAATCCAAACTACTGACTTAAACCATCAAAGATTCTACCAAGATATGCATGGCATGTTCACATAATATAATTTAATCCACTATTAGCATATTATTGATCTATGCATTATCCAAAATATATTTTTCATTACATATTTTTTAACAATAATCAACATACAGGTTCATTATAAAATTATCCTTTCTAATATCATTAAACTCGTGCATAACCTACACACAAATATCTTCTTACAACAGTCCCAAAATTTATAATCCAATAATTAACAACAGAACTAGCATGTTATCATGCATCTATATCAGGTTTAGGATTCCAACATCATTCAATTAATAATTAACATACATATTTAGCATGATCCATTAACATAATATATTATAATTTCAGGCCAATACTTTTGATACTCGGGTCAAACCCACTTATCAAAGGCAAAAACACATGCTATCCAGCTCTTCAATATCATCATATGCTTATCATGATCAAATAGTACAAATCATCTAGCCCTTTACATTCATTTTAGATCAATTTCATCACTTATATTACAGACCAAAAATCGTGTTTCTCTTTTATACTAATCATATGCCATATTTCAGGCATAATATTTAAAGATTAGAAATCCAAACTTCGAATTTATTCTTGCAACTTTTATCATTCATGATTGATTATAACACTAAGTTCAAATACCTCTTAAGCCACAGTCCATAATGATCATTACCTAAATTTTGATATTCAAATCATATCCTAATCACTTATGTCATAGTTGCAAGTGATTATACTCTAAACTTCGATATTATTAATGTTATATCCAAACTACTTATATCATAATTCTAAATAATCATAAGCTAAACTTCAATATCACTCATATCATATCTTAATCACTTACGTTATAGTTCCAAGTAATCATAACCTAAGTTTTGATATCATTCTGTCATGTCCTAATAATCACCATGTTATTTTTTAATCTCTTATTTCACAGTCCCAAGTGATCATAACCTAAACTCTGATGCTATTCTTGTCATATCCTAATAACCATCGTGTTGTTATTATTATTATTATTTTAACTACTTATATCATAGTCTCGAACAATTATGATCTGAATTCTGATGTCATTCATATCTATCTAATCACTTGTGTCATAGTTCCAAATCATCACAACCTAAGCTTTGATATTACTCTGTCACGTCCCGAACCCAACACCAGGATTGGCCACATAATCGGCTGCACAAATCCTAGTTATCTCCCTAGAGATCATGCCAAGCCAAGTACACAAGTTTTTCAACATTTGTCCAAAATTAAAATTTAATTTAATTAACAAAATACCATTAGAATAATTTAAAAATAACTAAATAATCAACTCGTTCAAGTCATGATTACTAAATGATCAACATATTCGTTACATGGGTGTCGGAATTAGGACTAACTAAATAAAAAGGATCTTGATATTCAGTCTCACGGTCGCTTGTACCTATCCCATGCTATACATCCCGCGACTCTAAAAAAGAATGGAGAGCGAACTTTACAGTCCAATAAGGACTCCATATAGTTACACCAATAATAATATAATTTGGAAATAGCAAGTAAATAATAAAATATTGTCATGCAATCAAAACAACTCAATGTCATATATAACAAAATCTTTGGTAAAATCATGATTTCTTTATGTTTTTATTTTATTATCCTTCCTCTTTAGGATTCTGAACTAACCACGGTCATGTTTCAGTCCATGACTGGCAATCTCAGTCACACTTTAGCCTGTGACTGACAAGCTCATTGTCATACTTCAGCTTATGACTGGTAGTCTTATTGTCACACTTTAGCCTATGACTGATAATCTCGGTATCACATTTCAGTCTGTAACTGACAATCTCATTGTCACACTTCAGCCTGTGACTGGCAATCTCAGTGACCACGATCCCGTGGCATGGCTAGGGCAAAACACTTGTCTCTTTGGGTGATCCCAGTCGGTAGAAGGACTATGGGGATGGGATTGGGCATGTTGAAAACCGAAGTCTCCTTTTCCCTTCCTTATGATCAAGGAGATTTTTGAGTCCAATTATGAGTGGAGAAGGATTTGTCGTCTATGCTTTCAATTGATCCTGAAGATTTGAATCGTTTAGCTAGTGTCCATTCCGTATCTTCTAGTGAGGAGAAGCCGTCATATCCGTTTCCCTGGTTTCTAGATCTTTGTGACGGTTCTATAAAACACCTCATTCTCTTGGTTATCACTTTATCAATTCACATCATGTTGTTAAATTATGTCGTTTCAAGATTTTCAATAATCGGCATCACAATCCAACTCATTCAAAAATCATTTTGTGTTGTTTGAACATAATATACAGAAAATATAGATAGTGATAACACTGGCAATCACAAATTTCCATCATGAAAAATCGAAAAATACAATGTATATACAATTATGCATGTCAATATCCATGTCCAAGGATCAAAATCATGTCATGTAAAATATGTATATAAAACTAGTGATCATGTCTAGAAATTCTTATCTTTATTGGAGACAGATTTATCATACTCGATATTAGTTTGTATCCAAATCCTCGATCTAGGTGCTACGGAACTCGTTCAATGCCCTCCTACTCAGAAAGTTGTCCTCCAATAATAATTTTATTTTTAATATGAATAACTTTATGGCGTAATAATAATAAATCCAAAACTTTCTACTCGAACTTCATCCGCGATCCATCCGCTGATCCTCTAACTTCACAACTTTTCTAGTACGAGAAGGTTTTGTTAAGTCAAATTGGACTGAGGTGGACAGTAGTGTGACAATTTGTAAAAAAATGTGAATATTTTGAGAAAGGAGATTTTATTGTTGTATTAGTGAGTATCATGGTAGAGGCTCCAAAAGGCTGCAGGAATTGGTGGCAAGGGTGGATATATGAGTTTTTGAAAGGGAGGAGGCCCAGCTGCACCACATTTACCCGAGTCCCAACACTTGGTGATGCACTACCCAAAACCTCCAGTTGCTAGGCAGAGGGGTGTGACCAGACCCTTCTAGGAAGTGCCAGTTAATGCAAAAACTGGTTAAATTTCAGGTTTTTTGCTTACTTTGAGAAAGTGAATTGGAACCAGGTTGGTCGGCAAATGTAGGGTATTGAACTGCTTCTCAGATGGGATCGGAGGTTGCGTTCTCTTGGCAGCTGATGGGGGAGTGTATACAGAATTGAAAGCTTTATTCCGCCGAATACCGTCTTTAGCCATTGGAGTTTACAGTCAACAGCAAAATAGAAAATAAAGACGGATCAATAGTAGATATGATATTTTTTATGTTTCTTGGCTTCTTGGCTTTCTTGGAGGAAATGAGGATTGGTTTCTTGGCTTGTCTCTAGAATCTTTATGTTTTAGATATGAAGAAAGAATGTAATTGTCAAGTATTAGGAGGAATTGAAATATGATCCAATTACAGTTTATGAGGAAGCATCATTGTAGCTTTAGTTATGGCAATCTGCCAACAACTTCTGGTTGATATCTGCTTATTGGATAAAATCAATATTGGGGTGGATTTACTGCATTAAACTACTTGAGATTCGGATTTACTACATTATCCTTGAAAATTGTTTTGATGTTTTTGCATTTTGTCATAACAGTATCTTGATTTGCAAACTCTGGTGCTGATCTATTGTTAATTTTCTGCATTTTTCTTGTGGGGAAGAAGGCAAGGGATTCAGAGAACTGCAGATGCTTTTGTTATTTGAACTAATGAGACAAATCATTACCATTTGTTACGCTGTCCTGTGGCCTAGCATTATTTGTGACCACTTTATGCTGAGTCTTAATAAATCTTGGTTTTCAAGTGTCATGGAATTTGTAGATTATGATCAGTTTCATGAAGCATGTTACAGATGTCATGGCTTGCATTCTGGCACCGTTAAACTATCATGCTAGTTATGGCAAAAATAGGTAAAGGTACACCATGCATATTTGCTCTCATGCAGCATGTATTTATGGACCTGCATACGTGTGCATGGTGTAAACTGTAAAGGGTTGGACTTTGGAAAGCCCGTTCACATTTGCGAACATCGCTTTCCACCATTGGATTGCATTGGGATTGTTGCCAGTTCCAATCCCAATGCAATTCAATGGTGAAAAATCACATTCGCATATGCGAACTTGCTCACCATAGCCAAACCCAACTGTAAAGTGTGCATTCCACTCAGAACACCCTCAGCACAATCTTGCAGTTTAAAGAGTCATATTTCTATGCAGGCAATGCTAATTTCTCCTTCTAAGTAACTAGATTAGTTGACATATGATACATTACATTATTAGGCTCTGATCAAGTTTGATCTTTTGCAGAGCGTCTAGCCTTAGTACGACAACAAAGAGCCGAAGCTGCAAAGAAGCGAGAAGAGGAAAAAGCTGGTATGATGTTCTTTGTCCCGTCAATAGCCTTATTGCAATGCAATTCAGGAATGTGATATTTGCTTTGGTTGCAACCAAGAATTAAAATCCAAATACTGGTAACCATCTTGGTCTAGTGCCAGTTGGTACAATATTGGGATAGGTTAGGACTGACTGCGATGGACAGAAACTACGACTAAGAACAAGAATGAAGTGGAAAAAGTTTATTTCTAAAAAATTGTGTTCCGGGATGCCAGACCATTCCAAAGTGTTGGGATGAAATCATCCGGGTCTGTCCCAAACTGGTACCTACTGGATGGTCAGGACATCCCGGACCATGAGAGAATTGGTGTTCAAGGCATTGTGCTGTCATCCGAATGGTATCAGTGCCAGAGGGGCACACTGTTACCGTTGGGATGTGATCATGCATTGCAACTTTAAAATTTTTACTAAAACTATAATCATGATTATGGTCATTAGCAATAAGCTGCTTCTCATCTATTCATGACTGGCTTCAAGGGCCTTTAATTCTTCAAAAACCATTGTCAAAGAACTCCAGCTTTTTCTAGATCCCTCGTGCAGTCCTGTGTTTCAGGTCTATTGCTTTTCTTTCAGACGTCCTTGAAGTTCTAGGTACTTTCATGGCCATGTTTTAAAAGATGGCTGCCTTGCCCCCCTAAATGGTCCACCTGTCCTGTCAAAGTATGCAAAGGATGAAACGGATCTATAAATTATTATTGAATGATGCCAAGTCGAGACTTTCCATTGGCTTGCTATATATTTGTTTATGAGTTTTTAATTATCTTTTTGCGTCTCTCCTTTTATTTATGTTTCTTTGTCATTTGTTATTTTTGGACTGTCTTTTGACCTCTAGGCACCTTTTCCGTGGACACCCCCACCTAGCATTTTAGGTGCTGGACAGCCATCCCCCTCCCCCTGCTCTCCTGGGGCCACCCTTTTGCTCCCTGAAGGCCTTGTAAACACTGCTTATGACCCGACCAAATCCAACTGTTACTTTGTCACATCTCTTTGTGCAACACTTGGTTTTCCCTACTTTATGCCACTATAATTCTAACTTTTGCCATTTCCATCGCATTAATGTTTTATCTCCACAATGCATCTTACGTGCATGATTCATCATTGTTACGTTTGTCTTGCTTAACAATGTGTGGAAGCATGCATGCACACTCTTGCATAAAAGATAAAGCATCTCAATTACATGGATTGCGTACTGAAACTGATCAATATCTTATGCTGCCAGCAAAGGAGCAGAAGAGGGCCGAAGCTCGAAAGTGATCACGCCTTTGCCCAAGGATGCTTGTCACCACAGCAATTTGCTTTTGAAGTCATCTGGACTATATTTGTTGGTCAATCTCAACAAATTTAATACATAACTGTGCTCCATTAACTTTCAATAACTATACTTTTCCGGTGCGCATGTTTATTCTATTATTTATTGAAAGCGTACAGAAACTAAAGTTGTGCAGAATGGGTAGTTGTAGACAGTGATGTCTAAATATAATTGATTATTAAGCTTAAATTGGTGGGGTGTGTCATTATGTGCTCTTGCTTGGATACGTGTCAGATGCTCTTCCAGATTTTAAAACACATGCTGTTCTTATCTGGTTAGATTTGAGAAAACTGCAGTCAAACCAAATTGTTTGTTTACCTTTGATATTCAAATCTGCTCGCCTGCTTTTAGCAAGGGTCTGTAAACTATAACTATTGTCTCAATGGGGTATAACGAATCATGCTCATCTTGGGTTGTTGATGTAATTTGCTTGTGTAATGGAATGGGCCGGGGATCATCTCTCAATGGGGTATTTGGTTCACTGGTTTGCTCGACGCTAGTTGTGAATAAGGTGTTTGGCAAACCGTGGAGTTTTTGGTGGTCACAGGTCTGATAACCTGGATCCTTGCCTTGATAACGGCTAACAACTATTGGGCATCATGCGACTTTGGATAGTTCTTTCATTTAAATTTATTTGCAAGATTATTAGGGTGCAGATCTGAGCTAAGATGGTGAAACCTGGCCTATTTCAGATCATTTGAGGTATGTTTTAATACATGTGAGATCAATTCATCCCTGCCAAATCTGCTTCATGAATGGAAAAAAAAAAAAAAAATATTGTTCCTGCTTATATTCCCATCTTTCTTTTCATTAAATAAATAAAAAAAAAAATCTTATCTTTCCCTTGATTGCCGTGGCTGAACCGATTGTGGCCCTCTTGTGGATGATGGCGTGGGTTCTGGGTTCTGCTTGCCTTCGGCTCAATGAGAATTGATTGTTAACGCCGGTTAGAGATACCATCAGCCATCAGGCCTTTTGTAGGTTATCATCACCATTAATTTGAGCTCTTTTATAAATCATTACGTGTCCTTAGTCTTCCATTGTCATATTATGTAACTTATTAAAAATAAATAAATAAAAAAAACTAAGTCAATGTCTGTGTATTTTTCTTAAAGAAAAAACTTTTTTTTTGACCTTAAATGTGCACCATAATTATGTCAGCCTTGTTATTCTTGATTTTCAGATTATATATATATATATATTGCAACATTTGTGAAAGACATCAATCTCAGCGCACTCAACATTTTTTTCAGCAATGTTATAACTGTAAAGAAATAAAAGGCAAACATTAGCATAAGCCAGGTGACCATAAATTGCATTAGTGTATCATGACTCCAAAAATGCGTTCTGCACATTTGGTAAAAATAATGTATTTATTAGCATGCAGTATAATATCAATAATAACGCCCGCTTTCTTTCCTCAAGTTGACAACAACTCATGCTTCCAATACAATTCTCATAATGGCTTTGGTGGGCAAGGAGTGCATGGTATCTATTGGCATAGAGACGGCAGCAACTGCATTAGTTAGATCATGTGTTTTAATGTAAACAAATGGTTGCTAGCTCCAGCTAAAATACCTCAACTCTGTCTATGGGTTCTAGACTTTCTATGCATGCCGCAGATTGAATACACTCCTTTTGGCTATTTTATGGTTTTGGAACCGTAGGTTATTTCTAATCAGGTTTGACACATTAAAAAATGGGATGGGAAGGCTTTCTATGGCTTATATGGTGGCTTGATCGTCCTAGCAAGAATTTTTTGGACACATGTGACTGGGGGACGGAGCAGCCATTACTCCGGCGTTGTAGTGGGATTAGATTTATGTACTCACCGGTTGATGAGGAAGGTATGTGAAAAAATATGATTTGAATCGAACAATCGTCTAACAGGCTGAAGACCAGAATGGAGAGCTACACCGAGATTTACCTCTCCTATCCTATTGTTCATAAAAAAAGAAGAAGAGAGATCTACTATGCCAGTGGAAATCTATTCAGAATAAAAGAACTTAAGAATGAAAGGATTCATTAATGATCGTTGCTTTGTAAACGCTGAATATATTGCTATACTGTATTGTTCCTCGGACTGCGTTTGGTCTGGAGATAACAAAAAGTAAAATAGAAAAAAAATGAATGCAATCTCTCTGGAATGACTCGATTGAAAGTATTCTGACCATTAAAAGTTAAAGGGAGAGAAACATAAATAATGAATTGATGATCTTATGATAAGATAAAGGCTTTTCTTTGAAATAGTTATGCATCACCGCGGAAGATTTGGCTGAAATATTTGTTTCTTGTGTAACATTATTCATGCTTTATTTGCTGACCACATAGCAGTGATCGGATGCTCTAGCCGTCCCGAAGAAAAGGAAGAAAGAATGGATGCGCCGAACAAACGCAACGATGAAAAACTACAGTACCTGGAGACCGCATCGATCTTTTTATTTATAAGATAACATCATTGAATTGCTTACATGCCCCACATTTTTACTGTTAGATGCTCCCACCTTGTAAAGAAAGTATCATCGGAGAAGAGATGTGACACCTAATAGCATTAGGACATAGAGGAGGCATCATCATCATTAAATACCAAACACTATCCCCATTTATCACACCTCCATCACTTGCCGTCCTACGTAACAAACCACGTGTCATAGGTACCGTGCCCTCCCTGCCTACGCGGGCCCACGCTTCCTACAATGGCTCCTTTCTTGCCTCGCAAGCCACCACATGCACCGTATGCATGCCAGTATCCCAGGCACCCACCAAGAAGGCATGGATGGGACGGGGATTTGCGTTTCTCGGACACCCATATTAACCAATTAAATATATAACATAAAATTATAAATTAATAAGAAATTCTTCTCATTATTATTATTTTTTAATAAATAAAATAAAAAATAAAAAATAAATCCCGACATAACTATCCCGCAGACTCCAATTTCATCGGATAATATTCGATGATCTTTTTCCACTTAATGGTAAGTACGTCAACCTGACATCAGAAAAAAAATAGGAATAAAGAGAGACCCTGACCTCTCATGGTAAGTACGTCAACCTGACATCACTAAAACGCCGACCTCTCATTCACACAGGTAAGTACGTCAACCTGACATCACTAAAACGCCGACCTCTCATTCACACAGTCACACCACTAAAACGCCGACCTCTCATTCACACAGTCACACCAACTGTCACGGACTCCAGAATTAATTTTCGAGTTACCCACGAAATCATTACTTGAACCTGCGATCAGTTGGTAGCGAGGTAAGGCCTCTACCAACCGGATTACTATCTTAGCGGTCGGAATCTTTCTTATTTAATAATGAGGCGAGATCATAGATTCTTAGAATTCATTGATTTCATAAAATCATAAGTTGCAATTGAATATGCATGGATGCAGACACCATACAATTGAAGGGCTTGCTTTGCATATATGACATGCAATTGCACCAATAAATTATAGACCTCTTAAAGAAAATTATATTTTATCATCTGCGTGGTAGTCTAGTTGGAGCAGGCGGTGGTTTCGCATCAACATATTTCAGATTCAAGAAATGACTATCGTAGAATATTCAAATAATCCCAGAATAAACTTGGATGCGGGGACATTGGAATGGCTAGAGGCTCGCCCTTCGAAGAACTATCCATCCCGACAAACTGGCATACATAATGAAAAAAGGGTTATATTAGACCAGAGTCGAACATTTCTTGATAAAGTAGGTCATCTTGATAATCCTAGGATGGAATAGGAGTTCTTCGTTTTTTTTTTTTTTTTTCTATCAAAAAAATTATTTTGTATATCGATCTCTTAAAAAACTGTTTCATTGAATTAATAAACCTAACCTGTCGGACAAACATCAAGTTATATACTAATAATGATGTAAGCAAATGATTGATTAGTCCTCTCCATGGCAATACGAGAGTTAGATTTCATGGCATGGGCAATGCCTCTCCTCTTTCCCGTATCCCTTTTTTTTTTTTTTTGGAAGAATCTTGTTTCGTCCTTTTCTTTTCTTTTTTTTAAAATCTTGCTCGAGCATCTACATCAAAATTCAATTCCATTCTTCTAAAAGATACAATCGTCATGCAAATTATCGGTTGTCATTAGGGAATGTTCATGGAATCTTTCTTCTTAAGAAATGGCTTCATGAGTGGTTCAAATAAGTGATTTCTGGTATACGATTTTGGTATGCTAGAACATCTTAACTTTATTAAGTGTACATGCCTGGCTGTTAGCGAGGGTATAACTCTAATTTTCTAACTCAATTAACTGCATGTTTGTGCGCAAGTCTTCAGGCTACAAGGTTTTATCTCTCATTCTCCCAACCTTCAGTATCTTTTGCATTATTAAAAAGAAAACATATACTTTGTATTCCTCAACCTGTATGCATTGAAAAGTTATGTGAAAGAACCTAAATGGATCTCAGCATCCAATCTAGAAATATAAAACTAAAATAAAGTCTATTAGAATATTTATCTCACTAGCTATTTTTTATTTTTGTTGAATTTTTGGCACAGTTTTTTGCTTAGGATTTTTTTGTCTTAAAGAAAAAAAAAAAAAAAAAAAAAAGGGGAAAACGAGGCAGCAAACGTAATGACTAATTTATACCATGTATTTTTCTCCGAAAAAAAAGAGACTGTTTTTATACCAGGTATGACATGTGAAGCTTTGTTTTTATTTGTTAAGTAGTTATGCCTGATATAAATACACCGTACCAGTATAACTATTAATTTTTTTTTTTTTTTTTGGTTAAAAACGGATTTATTATACCAGGTATGATTTATTATGCGGCGTCGACCTCCACCCAAGACGTGGGGTGGGGTCGGCCCTGTCTCCATCCACACACACTAACGTCCGTTAATCCCCGTTGATGGCCCCCACCTCCACGCCTCCGTCCATTTCTAACCCGCCTGTGTCCCATCTCTATTGCTGTCCCCACCGTGAAGTTCCCCTTGCGCGTGGACTTGGTCGCTACTGCTGCCACTCATGTGCCACCCCGTCCGACGTGGCACTACGGCCGCTCTCGGCCCGTGATGCAGTTATCCAAATACAATAATGTTACAGACTTACGGCAGTTTCTTTTTTTTTTATAAAAAATCTCATTAAAGAAAACTCTTTCCAAGTTCTGTCTCCATTTTCTTTAAATCGGCAATTACTTCCCTATTTTCTCTCCGAGGCACTGCTCTCTCCCCATTATCCCTGTTCCTCTTTGCCTCCATCTCTGGAATAATTTTCAGGGGATCGTGGTCTCTGGAAGAAGTGTCGATCCCTCCTCCAGATTCCTTTCTTCTTTTGCTCATCTAATTTTTCAGCAGCGGTTTATGGGAGATTGTCCCGTCTTTTGGTTTTTCAGGTGATGATCTGTTTCTTTTTCATTACGTTCTCGACTTTCTTTGCTTTACGTGGAATATTTCGACATGCATTTTCTGGGCTTAATAAAAAACCTTTCTTTTTTTAAAAAAAGAAACCGCTGGTTTTGAGATCAAGAAGGCGAGTCTGGGTTGCACCCGGGGCTCTTCCATCGTCGGATGATCGGCGGTATGGTTGCTTTTTCTTGAAGTTCTGTTCATATGCCAGTTTTCCCCCAAAATTGTGTATAAATTTATGATTTCTGGACAATTACTGTAAATAATTGAGAGAATTGTGCTCAAAATTGTTTCTTGTAATGAGTCTGATGGAATTAGTTGGTGGAACGTTGGAGGAAGCTTTGAAGTAGCGGGGTTAGGAGAGGAAGTGATGGAATGAAAGGAGCATGTTTTTTTTTTTTTTTTTTTTGTGACTTGGGAGTTGGGGGAAGAAGATTGTATGAGGGAAGACTCTGAAGGCATGAGATTCAGAAAAAATTGGTTACGTTTGATGATTTCAATTTCATTTGAGCAACTCAACAGTCTGTAAGGGATGTATTGATTTGGAGTGTAGGATATCTAGTGGAACATATTATTGTCCATTCAGGTTCTACTCTCCAATCTTTATTTCACGTACTCCAGAGACTTGAAACATGAGTTACCAATTTCATCTTATTTTCTCATAAAGTTTTCTCGAGGCTGATTATATTTAAAAAACCTTTTCTGCTGTTTTCTACCATGTTTGACAATATGATATGATTTTTGGCTATCCAGTTTAATGCAGTGGTTGTCAATTTGAAATTGATTTCACAACACCAAACATCTATTGAGTACCTGACCATGTGACTTCCCCACTCATATTTATTCCCAAACTTTCACAGAATATTTGCAAACTGCTGCTCAGTTTTACATCTCCAATTGCACATGCATATTATCCAGTTCTTAATCCATGAATTTTTTCTTAAGAATCTCATCTTGCAAAGCCATATTCAAATGTTATGCAACCATGTATAGTTGAATGTAAACAAGGGTGGATATGATCTTTGTGGTGTCATTTTTAACCCTTCAGATTTGTGTAGTCAGTAATTCAGATTCTTGTTGCTTAACTTGTAGGAACCTGAAGATAATTGAAGTCAGTCAGTTCTGTTAACAAAGATAACTTATAATCACAACATATTGGCAAAAAAAAGGTGGAAGATGTTTTCTAAGTTTGATGCTTTATGGTATGTTGGTAGGTGAATGCTGAGAGCTCTTGCCTCCTGGGTTTGGTGCATCATACAGGAAGTTCACTAACAAACCACGCACTAGGATTTGGAGTAATGTACTAACTGCAGTGCATGACATCTTTACAAATTAAGCTGCAACAATATGCAAAGGTGTTGTTTAGAGTTCCTGTTAGGTATGATGCATTTTAATCTAGCATTTAAGGTGAATCCATCACATAGAATAATAATCACATCCATGCAGCTAGTTTTCCATCCATAATGAACTTTTCATGCTGATTAGTACTTGACCTCTCTCTCTTTCTCTCTCTCCATCTATCTTGTAAATTGTATGTCATCTATTCAACTATCTTGTATGCTTGACTTTGACATTACCCAGCCATATATTTTTAAGCATCGATGTGCTGTACATTTGGTACCATCAAGATATGCGTGCATCATTTTGTAACAATTTTACAAATTTTTCTTTGAAAAGGGAAAAGAAAAGATGAATCACCATCTTTGCCTGTTTCACCTCTTATTGTACCTTTATAGTTTGCCCATCAAAGTTCAGAACATGTGAGTGCATGTCATCACACTCATAATACCTGACTAGAAGCAGGATATATTTTCCACACATTTGACTGGAATGGAAGTAGAGGTTCAGATCCTCAAGTAAGAAACATTCAGTTGGAGTTTTATATAGCTCAGATTTGTTTTTTTAAAAAAGTATGGATTCTTTTAGTGGTGAAACATTCTAATCTGTGATATCACAGAGATGATATGGAGGCAATAATATTTTTCATGTATTTTTCCTGTTCTTAGATAAAGTGTGCTAACTACCAAAAAAATAAAATGTGCTGAATACACCTTGAAATTAAATAACCTTTTATTTGTTTTTCAAAATTTCTCCTACCGTATGCAAGCTGATCTACACTTTCCAATGCTAAAAATTGGTGCTCTTTTTGAGAGTTAAGTCATCAAGCACCTACCTTGGTCAAGTCAGCAACTTAAAAGATTAACAAAATGATCACGGCTACCTGTTAGAAGGCTCGATGCTGATTTTCATTTTTCAACTGGATCTGTGTAATCTCCAAGGTGGTAGCTTGTTCCTTCTCTTGGTCTTATGCCTTATTTTGATTTTGTAGAGATCACTCTGAAATTCAGACAACCAAACCATGTCTTTCTAAAGACATTTCTTAAATTCTCCACCTTGCCTCTCATCAGCCAGTATTCTATCTCTATGTATTGAATTATGTCCGTTTCTATCAAACTGCTATGGTGATGCCTCATATCAGATCCAGACAAAATCCAATCAGAACCAGTCCTTACTCTCATTTCGAATTTGTTTTGCCTTTATGCTAATCTGCATGCATATTTTCTGTATGCTTTTGTCACATTATACACTCTTATGTAAGCATCACAAGCCTCCAACCTCAGCTCTGACTGTTGGCAATTTAGTCTTTCATGCCTACCAGGTTAGGACTGATGCATTTATATTTTACATTTTCTAATGTCAACTACATTTTTCTACTTGTCTTTTGACATTATCCTTTTGACTAAGCAAACTTACCAGACTTTCTTTTTTACTTTCATTAACTTCACTTCTTTCCATGTTAATTTAGCACAAGAATCAGTAAAATGCTGACATGTTTTGTGAAAGAAAGGAGAATCCTGTCTATAACATTTAGTTTTGAGGAATGACCTATCAATTTTGTGCTATACAAAATTTTGAATTTAGCAATGGCTGTTTATGTTAGCTGAGACCCATAAGACATTTACAGTGGAATAAATTCTCACTGGGTGTACCGTTTGTGGTAATTTTTTTCTTTTCTTTTGTTTTTTTGGAAAAGGGTTAAATAAAGTTCTTTTTTGGACATTGGCCGATTAATCATTGTTGTAGTATTGCTGATTTGTTCAGCAATTCCCACTTGCAATGCATCACAACCATGGTTCACCATGCCGATGCATATTGACTTGTACTGGGTATACTCTACTGTGCCACTACTGATTTGAGAGCTGGTGTTGGGGGTGTGTACCAAGTTTCAATACACCTAATTGATCCTTGTATTGGGCATGCTAACATTGGATCAGCATGGTCCTAACATAAGGTCTAGTACTGAGATGGTGAACCTTGATCAAAACCTTTTTGTTTTTCTAAGCTTGAAAATGACTATACAGTGTAAGCATTCTGGTGTATATTTTGCTAATTACGAAAATGTAGAATCAGTTAGAGGTTATCAATATGGAGAACTGTTAGATTCAACTAGCATCTTTATACTCTTTTTTGGGGGCTTGACACTATCACTTTCAAATTGTTTTGTTGATGTTAAAACATTAAAAAATAACATTTATTGTATATTTAAGGTGCAGCTGATTTTAGTCTGTTTCAAATGTATATTATTCAATCTTCTTTTGATATCTTGTTGTCTTTTCTTGGAAAGAGTTTGAAAATTCAGTTTTTGAAACTTCATGGCTAGCAAAATTATAGGAGAGTTCATACTTTTGCAATTTTCGTGGATGTGAAATATCAAATTATGGACTAGTGAGGCTCTATGGGCTTTATGGAAGGTGCCATAAAAGTTTACGGCAGACAACCTCAGTAGCAAGAAACTTAATCTAGGGTAACGACCTACATCAAAAACTCGTAGAAACTCAAATGCATACCTTCTTAACACTTCCTTACTCAAAGTGCTTTAAAATATCTGTTTCTCTCCGCTCACACCAACTCCCTGTTCTGCAACCAAGGGAAAACTTCTAAGTGCTATACCACTGTACATGCTTGTGCCACAAGGGTTTGGCTAGGTAGAAACCAATGTTTGTAGATATGGTACTAGATATCCTTCTTGTTCTTCCCATATTGTTAATTTAGTGGTAAGGTACAAGGATTATGCACTTTGAAAAAGAGGCAGGACAAGAGGAGAGAAAAAGAAAGAGAGAACATGAAGAATGTGATGCAGGTTTGGGAAAACATTTATTATCTCTATGAAACAAGGAAAAGGACAGTTAAAAAAGATAAATTTTGAGGAGGAGAAAAGGATCAATTACCAAACAAGGGTAGTGCTTGATTAAGGGAATAAAATTCTAATATTTGGTATTGTGCAATATTTGAAAGGAATTTAGAACTTTAATGGTTCTTGTTTATGAGAGGTAGGAGAATTTCCAATTATCTTTTAGTTTTTGAAGCATATTTAATTTCATAATTTTCTTTTATTTTGATAGAGTGAGACTTTATGTGTACTATGTTTTTAGATATTAGGTATTCCGGAAACAAGTGCTGGTGTTGGTCCTTCAGTAAAATAGCACATACCTTGTACTAGTAATCGAGTATAATGAAGAGGTGTACATCATGATGACTGTATTAAAGTGATGGCATATCATCTGTATTATCATGACTATTCATGCAGATAATAGTAATGTGGCACTGCCTTTGGAATGCTAAAGTTAGTTTTGGTTCTTAGATAATTATGAGTAATGATCTGCAAATTTTTCTTTGACATTATATGGATCACTATGCTGCATTGATCTTGTTTAATCATGGGGATTTTTTTTTAGTTCTGAAACTTCCGGTGGGTTGGACTTTGTGACACTTGCTATTGACAACAATTAAACTGTTATTTCTTGATTGATCATGTATATGGTCTTTCATTTGAGATTTACTGCCAACCACAGAATCTAATCTACCCATTCTAATATACAAAATTGATTGAGAGCCAATCATAAAGCGACTAATCTCCAATTATGACATGAATCCTAGAAAATTGAAAATGAAATGAAGTTTATAATATTGACTATCAATTTTTATTGTTTGGGTAGGATTATATATTTACTGGTTAGTTTTTGAACTATATATTTGGTTTAAGAATACCTGATTGTTTTTAATTTACCAATAAGATAGTTGTTTTTATATCAGAAATTGTACTGTATCTGAATGAGAAAATAATTAACATTCAAATTGTACCATATACTTGTATTACAAAGATTATTAGACATCTATCTGGATTTTATTATTGGGGCCCGAGAAGGCACTTGAGGTTTGAAGTATTTAAAGATTGACTGACTGGATAATTGCATAGGATGGAATTCTCATCTTATCATGTATTGTAAAAGTACTAGCCCTTCATTAAGAATGAAACAGAAAGAGGTTATGCAACATTCAATTATGGGAGAAAAGGAGACTAAAATATTAGAATTTGAGAGGTCAAAAGTTGCATGGCTAACCATCTGTGTGGCAGCATCCATTGTGAAGATATCCCAGAGTGTTCATTTCAGCAGCTAGCCACTAAATACTAGGAAAAACCATTTGTTTTTGGTATTGTGACAGTTAATGTTACAGTGCATGAGACATTTGAGGGCTGTTGGTTGCTTCTCCATTGTTTTGGTTCTTCGTTGTTTTGTTTTTCCATGTATTACTGCATTTCCAATAGTTGTCTAATGATAATCCGTACTGTGTTCATATTGTATGTTTTTTAAAATATGCATCATGTTATCTCTATATTATATGCAGGTCATCAAAACATGCCTTTTATATCCAGCCATGTTACGGATACCTTGATAATTATCTCTTAAGTATTCTAATAAATTTTACTATTTTTCGTTTCATTTAAAATTCTCTCTGTAAGCATGGATTGATGTCCAGAAATGAAGATCAGTACCGATCATTAAGCTGTGGATCTACAAAAAGTTATATTGCACATATGGGACAGAGAAACACAATATGCACTCCTCAAATGCTTGATCTGGAAGCAGAGCCGGGCAATAGTCAACTTCATCCTGATCACTGCATTCTTCATGGCAACATTCTTGACTATGCTGGCCAAAATATACATCTGGCACCGTCCGCTTCAGGAAATGCAGTAGATCTTGATCGCCATCAATTTCTAGATCATCCTAATGGAAGCATCTATCATGGGAACCAGTATAGTAATACTCAAAATTGTCATCCAGTCCCAAATCTTGATGTAGGTGCTGTTGCTTGGACAAACCTTTATAGTTGTTATATTTTACCTTCATCTTCCCCTGTCCCTCAGAATACTGGTTTTGCCAGTCACTCGCCACCTTTCATCAATCACCAGGGTATTGGAATTAGTGTGGATGGGTATGGTAGAAGTAATCATTTTTCTCAAAGTGTGGGAGGATCCTGCAAAAGAAAAATTACAGAAGCAATTCGAGGAAACTTCTACCATCCCAGTGGCTCTGCAAGCTCAAATTTATCTTCAATATATCTCTCTCAAAATTCTAGACAGACACATTGGGAGGAGCCATATGGATCTGCTGTTAACATGTTGGATTCCACAACTTCAGATCCATCCAATCATCAAGTAAACAGAACTTTACCAAGCATAGAAGGGTCTATTAGAAGTGTGAGGAACAGATCTAGTTCCTTCAGTATTCAGCCTGAATTTGCATTTGAACATCATTTTAACTATTTACTTCCAGGGAATTATGCAGGCCCATCCTTTCATCCTTCCAGTAATGCATGGGTGGCACAGGCTGGAAATAACATTTCTAATCGGGAAAGTGCCAATTGGAACTATACATACACAATGCCCTATTTGCATGGTGAGCACTTTATTTTCTGGCAACTGAATAATGATCAATGAGTATTGGTCAGCTACTATCCTTCATGAAGGCATCACCTTTGTATATATAATGGAGGCAAGGTCTGCTGTTTTGCCTGCATAATTTATGTTATGTTTAGACACTTACTAAAGTGTATTCAGTATTTTTTCTACGGGTGACCCGTATTTCACATCCATTTTTATCACATGGATTTTCTATAAGAGATTGTTTATGTGTGGGTCAGTGAATGGGATGGGTGGCTTGGCGTGGGCTTTCTGTTTTACTCATTGAATTGACAGGCTAGCTGGTATTGAATAATTCTTGTGTTTCACTTAACTGATGAGCCAAATGACATACAACTAGCCTGAAGAAGAAGATTTCTCTATGCACACAGACATATATATATGTGCATAATTTAAACTGAAATTTTCTCATATATAAGACTCTATTTTAACCAAGATTTTCCTGCTTTTGATAGGTAGATCTGTCAGTTTAGGGGCTGTTGAGATGGCAAATATGAGTGACCAAGGATACCAGGAAATCTCATCCAGTTTGTGCTTTGCATCTTTGCCTTATTTTCAGCAACATCCACAGCCTGTACAAAGCATGCAAATTCAGAGTCATAGCCATCATGCTAGAATACTGGCACCTCCTTACCAGCATCTGCTTAGCAGCATGCAGCCGAACAATCCAAATTCTTCTAGTAACAGTCTCCTTTCAGGTTCCAGATTCCTATTCTTCCCATCAAATGCTGAACAGGTCTATAGGCCTTCTTGGCAGCTAGTGCAGGCAACTCCAGAAGTTAGCCATGAAAATATAAGGATTTTAACATCAGAGGTGAGTCTTTCCTTTCATTTCTGCTTCCTATTATTTGGCACTTGGCTTACATGGCCTAAAATACACATGGATTCATCCAGTTATTAGCTCAAATACTTTTAAATACTTTCTTCAGTATTATAATAACAAAATTTGGAAATGTGGAAGAGATTAAACTGTTATTTCTCAAAGGATGCCATGAATTTGTCATTAAACTAGATAATTTATTGGAAATATTTTATTTTATTTCATTTTGCACTTTGTTTCCCAAGTTTCTCATGGTTTAATCATATCCTGTCCTTTTTTCTTTTTGGGTGCATAATTCCTGTCCTTCCTTTCAATTGTTTGGCATGTCTAGTGAGATATAAAGGATGAAACTTTATGTAATTACTTCTATTTTGCTTAAATTCTAAATTTTAGCTATATTTTATCTGTCTCCTTTTGGGATAAGATGTAAAGAAGTGATGCACAATTGTTTTGCCCTGTCAAATTCTGACAATTGAGATCTCGGGAAGACAATATTAGGATGTAGAGGCCATTTGTGACCAGCCACATAATATTTCATTTGTGGTATCTCTCAGAAAGGAAACAAAAGCAATGTTCTTTGTTGGCATGCTGCATAACAAGGGCATGCAGAGGCGGATACTTGCCACTGCTAAATAAAGGATCCTTTAACAGAGATTTTTTTTTTTTTGGGTAGCTTTGTTTTTTTGGGTACATGACAGAGACTTTTAAATGTATTTATTTTTGTCCAACTCTGAAACATCAGCCCTTTAAGAATTAATGGAACTAGCAGAGAAAATTATGTTATTTAAATATTTCTTTTTTCCTTTATTTTTGAGGTTTGAAATGCAGGGGAATAGCTGATATGAGGGAGTTCTATTTAAAGAAAACACACCAATGATGAAATGAAAGCAACAATGTATCCAAAAACTTGTTTGATTATTGCAGAGGTGGCCCTCATGAGTTCATGATCTCTGTCAAACCCAGATTTCTGTAAGCTATGGTCCATATTGAGTTAGCGGACATGCTGTGAACCTTGTAACCAGGCTCATAACTGGATGGTTAATCTTCAGAATTATTGCTATACTTCATGCAACATGGTCAAGCTCCACCTTTTATTTTCTACCCTCAAGTAATGGTGAAAACTTATTTTCAGCTTTTCTGGTCTATGCAGGATCCAGGTTTTGTGGAACTCGCAGGGATATTTGGAGTGAGGAACATTGTTGATGAGCATCATGATATGCGACTGGACATCGATGGTATGTCTTATGAGGTAAATGAATTTTGTGGTTTATGGGGCTTTTTGCACTGCAATGAACTTAATCTGAAATCATTTACTCTTCTAGAGAGTTGTTCTGTTTAAAATCTTCAACACGTTTACGTTTAGATGGTTAATAATTCATTTGAAGAGGTACCAAAACTTGCTTTTGGAACACGGAAACTATGGTCAATGGCATTGCAGAATCATTGCAAACTTGGATTTGTCACTAGTAGTTTTTGTAATATGTAACTGTCTCTGGAACCACTACAGGAACTTCTAGCCTTGGAAGAGCAGATTGGAGATGTCAACACCGGCTTAACAGAAGAATTCATCTTAAAGAATCTTAAGACAATCATTCATGGTCCACGAAGGTCCTCACTGCCAAACCAATCACACAGATTTGCTCCAGAGAATGAAGCTTGCATCATATGCCAGGTCCTTTTTCTTGAAACACTATAATATAGTTTCCTGTGGTGTACATTACCAGCAAGCCCTATCCATTAAATTGGGAGAACATTTTATGACTAAACTTGATCTATCCAGGGCCAAGGAATTCATGGCAATGCAAAGACTTGCCAAGAAACTTAGAAGTCCAGTTGCCAGGGTGAGAGGCTTGAAAAAATAAATGGTTGATGCATCTATCTCTAATGTAAAAATTATTAGAGATAATTGGAATTTGGAACAGTGCCCCCAAATCCTTGGTATACCGAATTGTAGAAGTTTTTGAGTGCAAATAAACCAGCTTTATTGGTTGCAATATGCTACTGCACCAAATTAAAGTGTAGGCATCCTAGTAAGCAGTTCTGTGATACAGTGCTGTTATGCAATTCTCAAAATTAATCATTTGTAGGACCTCAGACAGATTTGTACAACTCAGCACATTCTATCTCAGTGAATTTAGCTTCTTCATCATTGATAATTGAAAGTTTTCTGGTTTTGCAGGTGGAGTATGATGAGAAAGAGAGGATAGGAATACTGGATTGTGGTCACAACTACCATGCTGACTGCATAAAGCAATGGTTGTTGGTAAAGAACTTGTGCCCAATTTGCAAAGCATCAGCTTTGACCGTGGAAAGAAAAAATGGATGAGGTGGTTTGAACCAGTTACATTAATCTATATGCTTAAGAAACTCATTTATTTTAATTTTGTAAATAGGCATGGTGGATAATTCTGCTCCTCACACCATTTAATGGTCCTCTTAGTTGAGAGGGTGAACTTTGCTCCTCGTAACTGTATAAAAGCAAAATGAAATTATTTTGTTCAATTGCAGAATGATATTTCCTATATCCGATGTTTCATGCACAACTAAAAGATGAGACTTTATGGTGGGCTGTGAGAGAAAGATATATGATGCGCATTAATGATTGTGATTGCTCATCTACTAAATGCACTCCCACCCTTAAGGAAAGCCAAGCTAATCAAAATGTAGTTTTGTTATAGAAGGGAGAATGTCTACATTGCTTTTAAAATGTACAGATTCCAACGTTTCTGCAGTGACAGGTTCAAGGATCTTGAGGGTAGGCTCAGAGTAATTTGCTGTCATCATGAACAAAAGAGATTTGGCCTTCCAATTTAAATTGCCATTTCTCTGTTTGAATGGGGGTCCTTAGTCTGTTTCAGTTTGATATATTCTTTATTAGGCTTGAATGGGTGTGTAAAGTGGATGTTGGTGAGGGGAGGGGGTGGTGGAGGTTGCTATGAATGAATCTGAGTTAGCAAGTAGGCTGGTAATAAAGAAGGTTATAGCACTTCATCTACCCTCCAACCAAGGACAATTTAGCAAATTAGGGCAAATAAAATATTAGACCAATCA
This sequence comes from Areca catechu, assembly GCA_021397845.1. Classification (NCBI taxonomy): domain Eukaryota; kingdom Viridiplantae; phylum Streptophyta; class Magnoliopsida; order Arecales; family Arecaceae; genus Areca; species Areca catechu. The sequence goes on from CM038039.1 coordinate 41,379,993, forward strand.
GACCTCGAATATGACTTCTTGAACCTGAACTCCATTCTTCCTGTGCTAAAAATAAATATTGGGAAACTTCAGACCTCAAAAATATGAGTTCTTGAACGTTAACTCCAATTTTTCCGACCTAAATTAACAAGCAAAAGTATTTTATACCAAGCAAAGGCCTAAACCTGGATTGGAAGAACCGAACTTTGCCAAGATCTCATGATTTTTCAAAATTTAGAAAAAGCTACCCTGTTGAATCTCAAGCTTCAGCTTCCTTCCTGAACAATTTCCAGCTGCAATGTTTTGATCAATTAATTCTTGTTCAGGTAACCTTCAGAATAATCTCATTAATCGTATGCAACTGACTGCCCGGTACTCTTAAATCTATGAATCTATGGTCCCCTAACTAGACCAGGGTTTAACCAATTGCACAATAAAGCAGCAGAAAGATAAAAGATACGAAAGCAAACCTCCAACATTCATACGAAATAATCAGCTTTATTTGGAAAATTTAATGGAGGATAATCGGGCTTCAAGTTTCATACAACTTTACAATTCAAAGATACAAAAGTAAACTTCCATCTAGCAAGCAGTAAACGAAACCCGATTCATCTGAAATGTGTCAATTATTTAATGGGGATAAAAAGCCAAGTGAGCAACCAATAAGTTAGCCATGGACAAAAATTTTAATAATGAGTACAGGGTATCCGGGAATCCAATAACTGAATGCAACAGAAGCTTGTGTTAACCAAAAGTAATAGCACTCCATCTAATGAGAAGCAATAATTTGAATGCAACAAAATAACAAACTGCAAATATGAAATCTTAATCTCTAGCCATCCCAGGCAAAGTCTAAACCCCCTCAAACCATGTCATGACCTGCAAAACTTTTGTGCAAGGAGAAGCGTCTTTTAAGTGTCATCCCAGCAACATCCTTGTATCAACAGGTCTAGCAGCATTTGAAATTCTCCAAAGCATTACAAGATTACAAGGTCAACCTATTATTGTACCAACAACGTAGATATCATTTTTTAAGAAATTTTTTATGTGAAATATGGATTTTCATTTTTAGGATCACGATTATCGGTATCGATACCGTAAAAGAAAGAAAAATAAAAATAATAAAATAAAATAAAATATATAATCAATTGGATATATAAGGTTTTATTATGAAAAAAAATTTACAAGAATGGAACTCCCACTCTCAATTCCGTACAATTCTTTTAATAAGAAATCCTGAATTTTTCTCACAAACTCTTAACTCTTAGGTTGTATTTGGTAGTAAGCAATCCATCCAGATTATTGGTAACTTGATAGAACCCTACCACATTATTGTGTTTGGTACATTTTTTTGGATAGCAATCTATCATGTCTAGTAATCTGGATTATCTCTTGAGAGATAATCCAGATTACCTCTGGAAGGGGTGGTAATCTAGATTACCACCTTTCAGATAATCTTTCGAACAATATTACCTTTCTATTCTCCCTTTCTTTTATAATATAATATAATCAAAATAATATAATATAATATAATATAATAATTGTGAGAACCGGGCTTTGGGTCAAAGTCGGCAAGCCCTACCGACTTCAACCCTACGAAGAAAAAAACAAGAGGAGCAGAGAACCGGAATAGGGGATGCTCGTTCTCTCTCCCCTATCCGGCCGAATATTTCGTCGGAGAAGTCGGAGGAGAGAGGCCGTGGGGGAGACGGGGTTGATATGAGGAAGTTTTGTGGAGGGGAGGGGGGGTTTGATTGATCAAGGTCTCATCCCGTACGGTGAGGAAAAATCTTGTTCTTCTCTTTAAAACCCCACCGCATCGTCGAAAGTTTCCACAAAAATCCTCCTCCCTCTTCTCCGATGGCCGAGCGTCCCTGCTCCGGCTGGAAAATCCCTATGGGCCACCATCCTTCCTCCGACTTGTCGGAGCAAAGGAGACGAGCTCGGGCCGAGAGGGGAAGAAAATCGAGAAAGAAGAAGAAAAGAAAGGAAAAAAAAATAGAAAAGTGGGGAGTGAGCTTCACAGCCCAGTAAGGTCTCCAAACATTCACACCATTATTAGTATAATTTGAAAATACTAAAAAATAATAGTTTATCAGATCATGCAACCAAAATAACTCAAATGTCAAGTATAACAAAATCTTTGATAATGTTATGTTTTCTTATTATGTTTTCATTAGTTATCCTTTTTCTTTAGGGTTCTGGACTAATCACGATCATGCTCCCGTTCATGACTGGTAACCTCATAATCGACCATGTACTATCTGCTCATGGCCAGGCTAGCCCACGTACTAAGCCCGTGGCTCAGTCTGTGCCACTTACTATCCGCTTGTAGCCGGCTATTTCACGTACTAAGCCCGTGGCTCAAGCTGTCCCATGTACTATCCGCCCGTGGCCGGCTATTCCATGTACTAAGCTCGTGGCTCAGGCAATCTCAGTAACAACGATCTCGTTGTATGGCTAGTCTAAACACCGTATTCACTTGATTAATATTTTATCCTTTCACATCATCATGTCAAATCATGTCATTTACAGTTTTCCAATAACCGGCATCATGGTCCAACCCATTCAAAGAAAACTTTACTTGATGAAACATGGTATACAGGAACATAAATAATAATAACAACGATCAAATTAACTATATCATGTAAAAATAATTATGCATGCCAATGCTTATGTGCGTGAATCAAATCATGTCATGTAAGATACATACATACAATGGTGATTAAGTTCAGAAATCCTTACCTTCAAGAGTTAACCCAAAAATATCCAATATCAATCTGTACCTGGAGCCCGCACAATGCCCTTCTGCTCAGAAGGCTATCCCCTACAATAACAATTTTTAATATAAATAAATAATCCTAAGGTAATTGTAAATCCAAACCTTTTACCCATAAAATTTCAAATTTCCAAGTGAGACTTTTCGATCTCCCCCATCACTATTTATTTATTATTTTTATTTTAATTTTTCTTTCTCTCTCCTCTTTCTCTTTCCTCATCTTTTCTCTCCTCTCTCTCTTCTCATCTTCTCTCTCTTCTTTCACTATCTTTTTTCTTTTTTCCTTTTATTTTCCTTCCTTCTCTTCCCTTATCATTTTCTTTCCCTTTCTTCTTCTCCATCGAACCGAGATCTCTTCTTTCTTCACCCACGCTGATGGGGAGCCTTGGGTGAGACACCGGCAGTAGCTCCAGCAACAGGGAGACCACCCCGATGACTCAATCATAGGTAAGTCTCTTTTTTTCTTCTTCTTTCCCTCTCGGCCCGAGCTCGCCTCCTTCGCTCTAACAAGCTGGAGGAAGGATGGCGGCCCACAGGAATTTTCTGGATGGAGCAAGGATGCTTGGCCACCAGAGAAGAGGGAGAAGGATTTTTATGGAAACTCTCGACAATGGGGTGGGATTTTAAAGAGAAGAACGAGGCTTTTCCTCGTTGTACAGGACGAGGTCTCGATCGATCGAGCCCCCCTCCCTTTCACGAAACTTCCTCCATCAACCTCGTCTCCCCCACGGTCTCTCCTTCGACTTCTTTGACGAAATATTCGGCTGGATAGGGGAGAACAAGCATCCCCTGTTCCGGTTCTCTACTCCTATTTTTTTTCTTTGTTGGGTTGAAGTTGGCAGGGCTTGCCGACTTTGGCCCAAAATCTGATTCTCACATTCTCTCCCTGTTAAAATAATTTTGTCTTCGAAATTAGCTTGCTTGAGGTCTTAAACCTTAGAAGTAACTAACCTTCATATCATTCTCAAACTTCTAATTAGTCTACCTCTTAAGGTACTTGCTTCTCAAGTCTTATCGTAATGAAATTATATAATACTCAAAACTTGATCCTTTCTATAGAATGTTTCTTCATAAGTCCCTATCATAATAGAATTATATCACATTTCAATTCTTGCTCCTTATAAGCTAAACTCATATAAGTCTTTCAAAATCAATTTCTTTGCTTAATGTAATCTAGTAGCATGATAAACTAGACCTTCCTATAGATCTTAATTTAACTTGGAGTTTGACATACCCAATAATCCTAACAATTATAGGATAGATCCAGTAATCCAATCCAAAACTACTAACAAAGGCTATCACGATTCTATCACATTATGTATACCATTTTAACATAATATAATCTAATCCATCAATAGAGAGCTACTAAGCTATACATCATCCCAAATATATTTTTTCTTATATATTTTCAATAATAATCCATATACAGATTCATCGAAAACATATCCTTTCTAATATCATTTAACTCTTTCATAACCTATACTCTAAACATCTTCTTACAACAGTCCCAAAATTTATAATCTAATAATTAACAACAAAACTAGTATATTATCATGATCTGCATTCCTATCAAGTTTAGGATTCCAAAATCGTTCAATTGATAATTGAACTTACTTATTCAACATGATCCGTTAATATAATATATTATAATTTCAGCTACTTATTTTTTTTCTTCCAGAGATGCAAGATACATAGCAAGGGTTGGGTTGAGTGTGAGATCAAATACTAGAATTGTAGATTTTTAGTTAGTTTTGTTCAATTAGTTTGGTTGCTGATATTTATGTAATAAATTAGTAGGCCATTTAATGTTTTGACTTGAATAAATGGATTGTTTAGTTATTATTTAATTATTTAAATAATATTAGTTTATTTGAAGTGATTTTTGAATGAAGTGAATATTGTGTACATAGGTCTTGCATGATCTCTAGAATAAAATCTAGGGTTGTGCGGCCGGTCATGTAACCGATTCCGATACTGGATTCAGGACGTGATGATAATAAAATTATATTATATTATATTATATTATTATATAATATATAATATATAATATATTATAAACTATATAATATTATAAATATAATAGTATTATAATATAAAATATAATATAATAATATTATAAATATAGTTTATTTTATTTTATTTTTGTAATATAATAAAATATATTATATATTATTATAATATAATAATATTAAAATAATATAACATAATATAAATTATATTTTATATTTTATAATATAAAATATGTTATATTAGTTTTAATATAATATAATATATTTAATATAATGTAGTATATTTATATTAAATATATTTATATATTTATATATAACATAATATATATATATTTTCACACATATTTATATATATGAAAAAATATATATATTAAATTAAATATATTAAATATATTATCTATTTAATATGTAAATTTTTATGTTAAATATATTTAGTATAAAAAATATTTTTTATTTTTTAAATTTTCATATAAAAAATAAATATTTTATATTTAATATATTTTTAATAAATGGATTAAATATAAAAATTATATTTTATAAATAAATATAGATTTAATTTAGGGATATTTTGAAAATTTGATTTTATATTATGTAATATTACCTACATGTCCAAATACAATAATCCATATACTTGCAATCTACATTGCTAGCAATCCACATTACTGGTAATCCACATTATCTTGCAGAATTGCCTAGCAATGTACTAAATGCAATCTCAGTCTCTACAAACTTTCTAGAGATCCTTCACTATCTTCTAGATCCTCACACCTTATCCTTGGTCCTCTGCTCTTGTTTTTATAGCCTTTGATATGAAGACCATTTCACCAGGAGTTTAAGGATCCAAACTGCATTTAAAATGGAGTCCTACAGCCTCTCCAATAAGTTTGACTCTCAAAATTACTTTTGGCCATCGGATCATCTTGATCATGTAGATCAAGCCTTCCTGCAAATGGACACCACTAGTGAATGCTCCAGGTTGTTGATCGCGCCCATTGAAAGCGTTTGCCCATCTGATCATGTGAAGACACGTGTAAGACATGAAGAAATAGTTATAGGCTACGTCACACTCCCGACGGTGGACCCATTTTGGGGTGCCACCTAGTGGAGGAGCAGGAGCGCCTGGCTCGACCTTGGCAAGGTGGACCCGTCTTGGGGTGCCACCTGGCGAGGGAGCAGAGGCCGCCAGCTTCGGTCGAGGTGGACCCCTCCTGGGTGGAAACCTGGCGAAGTGGCAGAGGAAGGCTCGACTTCGACCGAGGTGGACCCATCTTGGGGTGCCACCTGGCGAAGGAGCAGGAGCGCTTGGCTTGACCTCGACGAGGTGGACCCGTCTTGGGGCGCCACCTGGCGAAGGAGCAGAGGCCGCCAGCTTCGGCCGAGGTGGACCCCTCCTGGGTGGACACCTGGCGAAGTGGCAGAGGAAGGCTCGACTTCAGCCAAGGTGGACCCATCTTGGGGTGCCACTTGGCGAAGGAGCAGGATCGCCTAGCTCGACCTCGACGAGGTGGACTTGTCTTGGGGTGCCACCTGGCGAGGGACCAGAGGAAGGCTCGACTTCGACTGAGGTGGACCTCTCCTGGGTGGAAACCTGGCGAAGTGGCAGAGGAAGGCTCGACTTCGGCCGAGGTGGACCCATCTTGGGGTGCCACCTGGCGAAGGAGCAGGAGCGCCTGGCTCGACCTCGGCGAGGTGGACCCGTCTTGGGGTGCCACCTGGCGAGGGAGCAGAGGCCGCCAACTTTGGTCGAGGTGGATCCCTCCTGGGTGGACACCTGGCGAAGTGGCAAAGGAAGGCTAGTCTTTGACCGAGGTGGACCCATCTTGGGATGCCACCTGGTGAAGGAGCAGGATCGCCTGGCTCGACTTTGACGAGGTGGACCCGTCTTGGGGTGCCACCTGGCGAGGGAGCAGAGGCCGCCAGCTTCGACCGAGGTGGACCCCTCCTGGGTGGACACATGGCGAAGCAGCAGAGGAAGGCTTGACTTCGGTCGAGGTGGACTCATCTTGGGGTGCCACCTGGCGAAGGCGCAGGATTGCCTGGCTCGACCTCGGCGAGGTGGACCCATCTTGGGGCGCCACCTGGCGAGGGAGTAAAGGCTGCCAGCTTTGACCGAGGTGGACCCCTCCTGGGTGGACACCTAGCGAAGTGGCAGAGGAAGGCTCGACTTTGGCCAAGGTGGACCCATCTTCGGGTGCCACCTGGCGAAGGCGCAGGAGCGCCTGGTCCCGGGTGAGGACGATCGCGGGTTGAGCCACCCGGGGGAAACTTTGAAAGAAAAAATCCATGTGGCACCACTGGCATCCAGCTGGCTCTGACATACACTCCACGTCACCGATGTTGCCATATCAGTTACAACCCATCCCCAAGTCCTATCGGAGCATCGCGGTTTGGGGCGTGGAGAGTTAATGCATAGATGACTTGGAAAGAGGAAAATCCTGCGCCATAATTGCCATGATCATCGCCACTACGTCCATCGTGCCTGAGGCCCAATCGGTGGCCGCCACGTCCACGCGCCTGATGGGCCATTAATACGCTGTTCCGAACCAAGGCAGCTTCTATCGAATCGAAGCATCGATGTCGGGCGTGTCTCCACGTGGCGTTCATCTGATGGCTCTGGCCAGAAAGAGACGTACGACCGCTGTTGATTGAGTTTGAAAAGGAGGGGACTTTTCGGAAACGAGGCCTCTTGGCTTTCTCACACATCGTCGGCGGTTGCAGCGATCTTTCTTCAACCCCAGGGTCGCCATTCCTTTGGTACAAAACATTCTGGTGAGTGCTTGCAATGCCTTCTCTTCCTCTTCTACCTTTCGATTCCGTGTCACCCCGAACCCGTCTCTTTCTCGTTTCTTCTCCCTGATGGCCCATCGCCATCATTCCTCTTCTAATCCGGACGAGGCCCGTCCTTCCCGGCCGAGGACTCCATCACCTTCCTCCTTAGAGGGGAAGAGATTCCAGTTGAGGTCCTGAGGCAACTGCGGCCAGGGACTGTGACTATAGGCGTCCCTAGGGGTCCTAGGTCTCCCTCCGTTATTTCTACATGTCCCATCTCTGCCCTTCCTCCTCCGGTGGCAGAGACCTCCTCTTCTGGTCCCTCCGGCTATGTCTTGATGATGACCGGAGATGATCTCTCTTGGATTCGGACTATGTATGGGATCCGGATTCAATCCAGCTTTCGATCCCAGGTCCGAGGGACCGAGTAACCTTGAGTGGACCAGGGAGGATTGCTTTCTACGAGGACTTCCTTGTCGGGGGTCTTCGTTTTCCCCTTTATCCATTTTTCCTCTCCTTTCTCAGCCACTTTCGTCTGGTCCTGGCCCAGTTGGCTCCCAATGCCATCCGGGTCATCTTCGCCTTCATTGTCTTCTGTCACTTTCACGGGTTCGTTGCCCGCTTCTCACTGTTCAGGGCCCTTTTTATTCTGAAATGCTACTCCACCGATGATGGCTGGTGGTACCTTTCTCCTCGATCTAGGTGCTTTCGATTCGACCTCCCCACATCGATCAAGGGATGGAAGAACCGTTTCATCTTTGCCTCGGTCCAGGATGTCGACTGGGCCTGGAGCGAGCCAGACCGGTCCCCGAACCGGAACTCCCAAGTTGAGCCGGCAGACCAGGAGGTTCACGCTCAGATGCTGGGTGACTTGGTCCCTACCCTCGAGGTCTTGCTCTCAGAGCAGAATTTATTCGAGGCAGGAATCAGTCCAATCTGAGCATTGGGTGAGACTCCGGGTCCTCTTCCTCCTCCTTTGTCCTTTTCTCTTTTTTTTTCTCTTTTTTTTTTTTTGAAATGACCTGATCATTTTTCTTCTCCAGGGATGAAGTTCTCCATTGAGAGCCTAATGGAGGGTAACCGGAAGAGGGGCGCTGCCGAAGGGGCCAAGGAGGCTCCACCGAAGAAGGCTCGCACTGAGACGAGTCAGGGTCCCAGGCCTACCCTAGTTCCTACTAGCCCCGGAGTGACGGGCCCTGCCCCTGGACCGCCCCAGTCCCGTGCTCCTGATGCGCCCATCATCGAGCTCGACAGGGCTAAGGGAGAGGGGAGGCTGGAAACTTCCCGGTCGGTGCCTACTCCAACCACCGCGCCGGTCCTTCCTATGGTGTCCACCAGGGCGACGACAGCCCCACCGACGACCGCAACGCCCAGCGAGGGGATAGTCGCTCAGCCTGCCCCTGATGTCCATCCTCCACCATCGGGGCTCAATGCTAGCTCCTCCGTCATCCTACAGATGAGCATTGTACTAGCACATAGGTCACTGATTCACCTGCAGTCACGGAGGAGCAGAGCACCGATATCTTAGATTTTCCAGTGACGCAGATTCTTTCCGGTACCTTTACTTTGGCATTGTCAGATCCTCCTTTAGTGTAGATAACTCCTATCTTGATTTTAGCTTAGTCTTCACCTTCTAGACCTAGAGTCGCTAGACCACCTATTCCTATTAGGACCAGACTTAGGGACCTTAGGCCTAGGTTTCCTAAGTTCAAACCATAATCTAGCATCTTAGAAATTGGCTTTTCTTCTTCTAGTGAAGATGAGCCCAGCTCTACTTTTTAAGTTTAGATCTCACTTATTCTGTCCTTTTATTGGATGTGATACTATTTTGTAGTGCATTGATACTTTTGTATTGTATCACATCTTGTACTGACACTCTTTACATATATATATATATATGTGTTTTGGAAATCTTGTGTTATGATTGATATATGAATGTTTATGAATAATTATGGATGAATGATTTAAATTATGTAAATTTAATATCTTGGTGAAATTATCTCAAACAATATTTTTACTTTTATTTTACTATTTCAACTTGTTAACCTTTTTCTCGGTAATGTATGCTTTTATTATATTTTGTTGATGACAAAAAGGGGGAGAAGTGCATGAAAATGAGAAGAATTGCATAAAAATGAGAAGAATTACTGTGAGCATGAAAATAAGAAGAATTACATAAAAATGGAAATTAACCTTGTTACATGAAAAAAGGGGGAGAAATTATTGAAAATTCTTCTAAATATAAAGTATTAAAGTTGTATTGAAAAGTTTTTCTGAATATAATTGGAGATTAGTATATAATGTAAGGGAGAAACTTTGTTTGATACATTATGATTCCTTATTGATCTGATACATGATTATAGCTTTAATGCATGATTAGTATGTTAACCTTATTGCTTCGATACATGTTCTTAATTGTTGATACTTTGACACTAGTTTATTTTAACTTTGATACAATATCATGATACTTCATTTGTTCCGGTATATACTATTTTGAATATGCATTGATATATGTGAATATCGGTACATAGTATGTTACTATACATGCAATTGTAAAGTATTTTTTAAAAGCTTTTCATGCCCAGTGTTTTGTCATCATCAAAAAGGGAAAGATTGTTGACCCCTGGAATGATTTTGATGATTACAAAATATTGGAGCATGTATTTATTACTAACCTTTTCAATTATTCAAGAAGTTTTTGTAGGAACCATTTATCAATGTGTTATTTTAGTTCCTACTTAGTTTAAGTTTATTCCAATGTAATTGTGCTATTTGATGAAGAGTTGTATGAACAAATTGTATTGAAAATCTCAAAGTTATAAAGTCCTAATTCTTATTCTTATAATCTTGTAAAAAAAAAGGGCTAAAAATTAGTAAAAATGAGTTTGAATATGTTAGATATCGTTTGTAAAATATTTTGAAGTATTCGGAAGACTTGTATTGGTTGGAGATATGTTTGGTTGAAATTTTGAAGAAGTTCTGCTCAAGCCGACTTATGGACCAAGAGCTGACTCCTATTTTGGCACGGCACGGAGAGTTTCAGAAGTCCGAGTTGACTCATCCAGAAGTTCCAAATCATATGATTCAGAAACTCAAAGATCCGAGCTGACTCGACCCAGAAGAGCCGACTCGTCCAGAATATGTTTTTCTCCTGTCTGAGACTTCGAGCCAACTTGACCATCTCGAGTCGACTCGAGTGTCGGGTTCAGACCTGTAACGACTAGTTGTAGAATTGATTTTTTGAATTCTAAGGAGGCTCCAATGGCTCTATTTCGATTTTCTAGGCCCTACAATGGCTAGAACTGTTGAAAAACTATAAAAGGGAGGTATTTTTGATTGATTCAAGAGATTCTTTGAAAAATTATTGAGTATTCAAGAGAGTTTCTAGTCTTTCACCAACCAACTTCAAGTGAGCATTCAAGAGAGGATTCAAAGCTTCACCAACTCATCTTTAATCATTGCATCCAACTTTTGAGGAAGTCAAGAAGCAGCTTTAAGAGCATTCAAGATCATCTAAAGCAAGGTTTCAATTTGAGCTTCATCGGTAACTACTAAACAACTTTGGTTTATCGTAAAGTTGCTAGTTTCTTTCTTGAATATCTTGTATCTTCTCTAAGAGTAGTAATGGGCCGTGTCTTATGAGTGTCGAAAGGTTATTAGGTGAGCATATTAAAACTTAAGTTGGATTTCTTTGGTGAGCTCGATGTTAAAACCAAAGGGTGTTGGGTTTCTTTGATGAGCCTGGTGTTAAAATCAAAGGGTGTTGGGTTTGGATTGTGATTTTGGTAAAACAATTCGACTATATTCTAGGAAGAATATAGTGAAAATACCAAGTGGTGCTTGGGTAGTGGATGTAGGAGCAAGGTTGCTCCGAACCACTCTAAATTTTTTGTGTTTGTGATTGTGTTTACTTGACTTGTTTGTGATTGTTGATTTATTTGCTTCCATTGCATAATCTATCACAACACCATAATACTTAAAGATTTTCAAAGTGCACATACTTGCAAGTTTTTTTTATCCCAATTCAACCCCTTCTTGGGAAGCCACCTTGGCAACACCCCTGTTTATTATTTTTTTCCTCTTCTATTATCAAAGATAACTCTTTTATTTGTTTTAGGTGTTACACTGCCCCTGCTCTAAAGAATCTTTGTCCTCAAGGATCAAAATGAGAAAACTGATCCTTATGGATCCCCTTCTAGGTAGCTTCTTCCTCTCCAAGGTTGCTTTATTTGACAAGTACTTGAATAGCTACTCTAGTTTCTCTGCGGACCATTCTTCTATCCAAGATCTTCTCTGGTTGGGCTAAAAGCTACCTGTCTTCTCCAGTAAGTGGCACTATTGGTGAAGCTTGCTATGGGTTCCAAATCCCTCATTTCAGTAGGGATATATAAAATATCGGATGTATTTGGGATCTTTCAGGAAGTTGGAGTCTATAAGCTATAGCTCTAACCCTTTCTAATATCTTGAAGGGACCGTAATATTATGAGGTAAGTTTAAGATTTTTGCAAATTGCCACTATGCTTTACTGCTACAGTTAAAGCTTGAGATATACCATGTCTCCCTCTTGGAATTCTTTGTCTATATTTTATTTCATGCAATTTTGAGCCTCCTTGAGTTTGTCTCTCAGTATCTAGACCATCTTATTCCTTTTCTTGTTTTAGTCCTCCACTGTAGTATGTACCCCCATTTTCAAATTAACCACCTGGTACATTGAAGATGGATGCCCCCATATAAGGCCTGATAGGGTATCAATCTTGAGGAGGAGTGGTGGTTAGTGTTGTACCATCATTCAGCCAGGGATATCTACTTGTGCCACGTATGGGGGCTTTGGAAACGAGACAATACAGGTAAGTCTCTAGGTAATAGTTTACCTTCTTGGTCTGTCCATCTATTTGTAGGTGGTAAATAATGCTTAACTATAACTTGACCCCCATCAGTTTGAATAGATCTTGCCATATTTTGCTATAAATATCCTATCCCTTTTTGGTATAAATATCCTATCCCTATTTGATAGATTACCCTGAGGCATCTCGTGCAATTTATACATAGTGTCTAGGAAGGCTCTTGCTATCTCCTGTGTTAAGTAAGGGGATGAGATAGAAAAATGAAATGGATATATTTAGTGAGTCGATCCACTACCACCAAGATGGTATCTTTTCTTTTTGATTTGGACAGGGCCTTTATGAAGTTCATACTTATTTCTTGCTAAGCCTAGATTAGAATTATAATGGTTGTAATAGACCTGCACAACAAGTCTCGTCAATTTTATTCCTGATATAAACCTCACATTCTTTCACCTTCTTCTCCACTTCTCATTTCATCTTAGGCCAATAAAATAGTTGCTTAATCCTTTTATAAGTGTGGCTTATTCTAGAGTGTCCCCTAAAGATGATACATGCATCACTTCTAAGAGTTTCAGTCTCAATTTTTTTATATTCTCTATATAAATTCTTTCTCTGAATTTGAGCACTCCTTGCTTATAAGAGAAATTAGGTGAGGATTTAGGTTTAATAAGTACCTCTACTATAACTTGTTAGATTTGCTGGTCCCCTTCATAGCTGTCTACAATCTCATTACTCCAATTTGGTACTATTACTATTATAGCTTGCATACTTCCACTAAAATCCATCTAAATAAGACATCAACTACCAAATTTTCTTTTCCTTTCTTATATTGTATAATCCAATCCCATAAACTTAGCATCCCTTTCTGCTTAATGACAATAGTGATCTTCTACTCTAATAAGTATTTTAAGTTCTTGTGGTCAGTCTTGATGATGAAGAATATGGGGCTGATGTAATGCTTCCATTTCGATACTATCAACAATATAGCCAAGAATTCTTTTTCATATATGGATAGTCCCTTGTGCCTCTCACTCAATCCTTTGCTAAGATATGCAATTGGCCTTCCTTATTAAGTGAGTAGTGCTTTAATTTCATGACCATTGGCATCTACTTCTAAAGTGAAGGGTAAGGAATAGATAGGCATTGCTAGAACTGGTACTATTGATATTGCTTCTTTCAATCTCTTAAATATTTCTTGGGCCTCCTTATTTCAATAAAAATTATCTTTCTTGAGGAGTTTAATTAGGGATTTGCTAATGGCTATATATCCTTTAATAAACTTTTTGTAGTATTATCTTTCTTGAGGAGTTCAATTAGGGGTTTGCTAATGGCTCTATATCCTTTAATAAACTTTTTGTAGTACTTAGTGAGCCCCAATAACCCTCTTAATTTTTTAAGTGTAGTTAAAATAGGCCACCTTTTTATAGTTACTACCTTATCTGAATTAGTGGCTATACTCTCTCTTAAAATAATGTGGTCTAAATATTTCACCTATTGCTATCCAAAGAAGTACTTAGACCTTTTGGAAAATAGTTGATTCTTCTTCAATATGGTTAGTATCTCCTTAAGATGTTCTACATGCTTCTCCAAGGTTTGGCTATATACAAGATTATTATCAAAGAAAACTAATATAAACTTTTTGAGATAGTTTGAAAATATCTCATTATGATGGCTTGGAATGTTACAAGCAAATTAGTTAGCCTAAAAGGCATAATCAAGAACTCATGTGCCTTATATGAGTCTTAAATACCATTTTATGCACATCTTTTAGACTCATCCTTATCTAGTGGTACCCGAACCTCAAAGTTATCTTGGAAAAATACTGGGACCCTTCAAGTTTATCTAAGAGGTCGTCAATAAGATGAATAGGATATTTGTCCTTCATGGTTGCCTTATTTAGCCGCCTATAATTAATCCACATAGAATCTCTAACTATTATCCTTCTTCCTTACTAAGAGCACTAGTGAGGCATATGGACTAGTACTGGATTGAATAATAGATGATTTGAGCATTTCTTAGATCTGCCTCTTTATCTCATCCTTCTACTTGAAAATATACTTGTAAGGTCGGATATTATTGGGGTTGGTACCTGGCAGTAGAGGTATTCTATGATCCTAGAGTCTACTAGGTAGCAAGTGATGCGTGTCGTAGTGCACCGATTTAGAACCTTAATTCCACTACTCTAAAGGGTAGAATAGCGGGAGTAAGGGTCGATCCCACAGAGACTTTGGGGTTATCTTGAAAAAGTATTTTCTTTTGACTTAAAATAAACTAAAATAAACTAAATAAACTAGACTAATGCAAAAATTAAATACAAATAATAAATCTGTGAAAATAATTTAGATATGACCTATCTCAAGAGTACGGCCCGTACCCGTGGATCACGGCCCGTCCCTTAGGTATAGGTCAGTCAAAACTAATTCACTACAACTTACCTTAAACGCTAATCCAACATGACTCCAGAATGACTAAAATAAAACAAGCAAACATGGATTAATATAAAGCAAATAAATTTTATTGCATAAAATATTGGAGTACAGAAAAATAAAAGTAAGGGAACAAGGGTCCCTTTTCTCCATTTTTATCCGACTCTGACTCTCTTACACAGCAACAGGTGGAACTACGGACAGCAAGTGGAACCTCCCAAAAATTCCTCTTTTTTGTAGAAGAGAATCACCGAGGTATTTATAGCTGAAAAATACCGTGTCGGGTCCGTGTGGAAAGCGCGGTGATTTCTTCATCTCAATCCGATCTCCTTATCTGATTTTTTACGATCATCCCCATCTCAAAAATTAAATTCAAAACTCTATCGCACAATCCCGCGTCCATTCAGCGTCGTCCGACATCTCTTCTCGTTCCGATGCTTCCTTGTTTTCGGACATCCTGGTCTGAACGACGATGACGCTGTGGGCAGAGAGGTGCGGCTGGGGCGGAGACGGACACGGCTGGGCGGACATGACGCAGAGGCTTCGGCGGACTTGGGCGGAAGCACGGACGGTGCGGCTGGGCACGGCAGCGGGCGGCGTGGACGGCTGGCGGCAGCTTCGGGAGCGGACAGCGCGCGGGCTCGGGCGGCGTGCTCGGGCGACGTGCGGATGGCGGAGGCGTTCCGTGGGCGGCTGGACGGCGGCGCGTCCGGCTGGGTGGAGACGGCTGCAGGCGGCGTGGACGGCTGGCCGACGACGGAAACGTGGCTTCTGGCTTGGGCGGAGAATGGTTGCAGGCGGCGGAGGGGCTTCGGCTGGGCGGCGACGGCTGGCATGGCCGTGGGCGTGGCGCAGGGGAGCTCGCGTGGGCGACAGCAGGCTTGGGCGAAGGGCGGAGACGGCTGGGCGTGGGCGGAGGGCGCGGCGGCGACGGCTGGGCGTGGGCGGACGGTGGGCACGGCGGAGCTCGCGAACACCGACAGGCAGCGGATTCCGACCGTTTTTTCGACCGAACGGGAGCTCTCCGGCCAGCGGGAAGGTTACCGGCGGCTTCGGCGGCGCCGGGGGAAGCTCTCCGACAAGTTTCGGCGCGATCGGAGCACGGTGGTCCACGGCTCCGCCCGTGGACCGGCAGCAATGGCTGCCGTGGACCAAACGGACGTGCGGTGGACCATTGAGCCGGTCCACCGTGAGCCGGTAAGAATTTTAAGGCAATGCTCCAAAAACCGTGCGGCTCTGAAATCCGTGCTAAAACCTTCTAAAATCTATTTCGGGCCCGTTTGAAGTCCGAATTGCATTCTGTTTGCGTCGTTGGACTCCTAAAATCAAGATCTACACGTTTATGGAGTCAATTCCTGCAAAATATCACAAAAAGTATCAATTTTAATCAAATAAAGTTGGGTTAATTTTCATTATTCTAATGTCTAACACACCCCCCAACTTAAACTTTGCTCGTCCTCGAATAAAGGAAATGGATGAGTCTTGTGTACTAAGATGGTCCATGAAATGAAAATTATCGTACTAACCCTAAAATCAAAGGATACATGGTTAGACTATTAAAAAGGTACTTCATTGGATTACCAATTCCACCCATTTAGTAGTAGAATAAAGTCCATAGAAGTTTTAAGAGTTTTCGTTCCCAACTTTCTATCTCACTATCTAAATCTTCCAACTTAGTTTGGTTTTGATGCAATATTTATTTAGTCCCCACTTTTTTTTTTTTTTTTTTTTTAATGTAAAGTCAGTGCAATGTCCTGACACCTTGCTTTCTAATTAACCCTTGTAGCGAGCTTTAAGCCAATGACTCCCAAACCAGTTGGCTTTAGGGCATTAGGTGTAAAACACCCCTCGGGCTTACTGACTCGAGTTAAAAAGGCTAAGTCAAGACTAACTCTACGAAAGATTTCGTTACATCCTCACCTTTTGACGCGAACAACAACGCTTACTTAGGCGAAGGGGTCCGGTTACTCAGTGAGAGATGCTAAAAATCTTTATTAACCTCAGAAATTTTTTAACTGGGGACTTTTTATAATGCCTATACCAAAATAAGTAAGATTCATTATTAAGATCAATAGGCAGAAGGGTCTGGAATTACTCGTCTAAAATTTTCAGGACTACACTCTACCACTTATAGAGTTTTCTTGATAAATTATCCCTCAGTATCTCTAAAATTTTCTAAACCATTGATCACTCCTCATTTAGTGAGCTTGATTATTTTCAATTCGAGACAAATTTTTGTACACAAAACTGATTAAAATTTTACTCGAGGATTTGATTTAATTAATTACCTCACCCCCCAACTTAATTTCCATTGTCCCTAATGGAAGAGAATATTAATAACTAAATGGCATGGAAGGACACAACCTGGTAGGGTATGGAATTGGATGTCCTTCTATCACCATGTTCCCGCAATCTTCTTTTATTACTCCATTTATTCTAAAAATAAAGAACTAGAAGTTAAAATATGAACTAAGGAAAGAGCTGGGCTGCCTCCCAGGAGCGCTAAGTTTAACGTCTTCAGCCAGACAAAGTTCATCATCACAGCAACACTGGTTGTTCAAGATCAAGAGTTTCAACAACTTCTCCATCACTGATTCCTTCAATATACGGTTTCAACCGTTGGCCATTCACCTTAAAAACATTCCCTTGCTTAGGATCCTTAAGTTCAACAGCTCCATGGGAAAATACTTGAGTTACTACAAAAGGTCCATCCCATCGTGAGCGAAGTTTTCCGGGAAAAAGACGTAACCTAGAGTTGTAGAGCCACACTTTTTGATTAGGCTCAAATGATTTTCTATGAATAAATTTGTCATGATAAGCCTTCGTTCGAGCCTTGTAAATTTTCGAACTCTCATACGCTTCATTTCGTAACTCTTCCAACTCACTTAACTGAAGTTTTCTATGGGAACTTGCATTCTTCATATCAAAATTAAATTGCTTGATAGCCCAAAATGCACGGTGTTCCAATTCAACAGGTAGGTGACAAGCCTTTCCAAACACTAACCGGTACGGAGACATTCCTAGAGGGGTCTTGAAAGCAGTTCGGTAAGCCCATAAAGCGTCATCCAAACGTTCGGACCAATCTTTCCTATCGGGTCTTACTGTTTTCTCAAGAATGTGCTTGATCTCTCTATTCGAAACTTCTACCTGACCACTAGTCTGAGGATGGTATGGTGTGGCTACTTTATGGGTAATTCCATACTTTTTCATCAGTGCGTCAAAGTGTCTATTTGTGAAATGCGCACCTCCATCACTAATAATGGCCCTTGGGCACCCAAACCGACTAAAGATGTTATGTTGAATAAACTTGATCACAACTTTGTGATCATTAGTTCGAGTTGCCACAGCTTCAATCCATTTCGAAACATAATCGACTGCTACCAAAATGTACTCATATCCAAAGGAAAGAGGAAATGGTCCCATAAAGTCAATACCCCAAACATCAAAAATTTCAACAACTAAAATGGGGTTTAGGGGCATCATATCTTTTCGTGAAATATTTCCCCTTTGTTGACACTTGAGACAATTATGGCCAAATTCATGTGCATCTTTAAAGAGAGTTGGCCAATAAAATCCACTTTGCAGCACCTTTGCTGCAGTTTTTCTCCCACTAAAGTGTCCCCCACATGCAAGAGAATGACAAAAATTGAGTATACTCTTGAATTCACTCTCAGGGACACATCGCCTGATCACTTGATCTGAACAGTGTTTAAACAATTCCGGTTCCTCCCAAAAATAATATTTGATTTGCGAAAAGAACCTATCTTTTTCTTGTTGTGACCAGTATGGAGGAACTTGCCCTGTTACCAGATAATTCACAATATGGGCAAACCAGGGGAGATTACTGGTAGAAGAAATTGAGAATAGTTGCTCATCAGGAAACCTATCTCCAATAATTTCCTTGTTGTATTCTACTAAGATCCTAGAAATGTGATCTGCTACCATATTTTCGGAACCTTTCTTATCCAAAATTTCTAAGTCAAATCCTTGTAACAAAAGGATCCATCGAATCAGTCTAGGCTTGGTATCCTTTTTGGATAGCAGATGTCTTAATGCAGCATGATCAGAGTAAACTAGGACCTTAGACCCTAATAAATATGATCGAAATTTTTCTAGGGCGAATACAACTGCTAGTAACTCTTTTTCAGTAGTGGTATAGTTCATTTGTGCATCTGAAAGAGTTTTACTAGCATAGTAAATTACATGGGGTTCCCTATTGAGCTTCTGTCCTAAAACAGCTCCTACAGCATAATCAGAAGCATCACACATGATTTCAAATGGCAGAGTCCAATCTGGGGGCTTGATGATAGGTGCAGTGGTCAAAGCAGTTCGAAGAATGTCAAAAGCGGTCAAACATTCTTTACTAAAATCAAAGGACTTGTCTTTGGCAAGTAAATCACACAATGGTCGAGAGATTTTGCTGAAATCCTTGATGAATCGTCTATAAAAACCAGCATGGCCAAGGAAGGATCGTACTTGTCTAACCGAGGTCGGGGGAGATAATTTCGAGATTAATTCAACCTTAGCCTTGTCAACCTCAATCCCTCGCTCAGAAACAATGTGTCCGAGTACAATTCCCTCACGAACCATAAAATGGCTCTTCTCCCAACTTAAGACTAGGTTGGTTTCTATACAGCGTTTCAATACCTTAGCCAAATTATGGAGACAGTCCTCGAATGAAGATCCAAAAACAGAAAAATCATCCATAAACACTTCAAGGAAATGACCAACCATATCGGAGAATAAGGCCAACATACATCGTTGAAAGGTGGCTGGTGCATTACAGAGACCAAAAGGCATACGCCTGAATGCAAACGTTCCAAAAGGGCAAGTAAAGGTGGTCTTTTCTTGGTCTGCAGGAAATACTGGAACCTGGTTGTATCCTGAATATCCATCCAGGAAACAAAAGAAACTCTGCCCTGCTAGTCGTTCTAGAATTTGATCAATAAAAGGCAGAGGAAAATGATCTTTCCTAGTAACAGCATTCAGTTTCTGGTAATCTATACACACTCTCCAACTAGTGGTTGCTCGGGTAGAAATTGACTCACCCTTTTCATTTTGAATGAAAGTAATACCTGACTTTTTAGGTACTACCTGAGTTGGGCTGACCCATTGGCTATCCGAAATTGGATAAATAATACCGGCATCCAACCATTTAACCACTTCTTTTTTAACAATTTCTCGCATGTTTGGATTTAGCCTCCGTTGCATGTCCCTATGTGGTTTAGCTTCTGCTTCACAGTGAATGTGGTGCATGCAAACAGAAGGGTCAATTCCCTTAAGATCAGCTATTGTCCATCCTATTGCCTCTTTATGGTCCCTAAGTACATTCATCAATTTTTGTTCCTGATCAGAGGTCAAAGTAGATGCAATGATTACCGGAAGGGTATCATTGGATCCAAGAAAAGAATACTTTAACTTGTCAGGAAGAGGCTTCAATTCCAGATAGGGTGGTGCTTCTAAGGATGGCACTAAAGGACTTGATTGAGTCGGTAATGATTCAAATTTCACAGTCCAAGGAGGAATGGTACTAAACTTGGGTGGCTCTAACAAAGCATTCACTTCATCATCAATATCAAAATCGTCAGTTCCTAAATGTGTCAAACATGCTTGCAAGGGATCCGAATTAAGCAACAAAGGAAGATTCCTATCTACTACTTCTTCTATCATGTTTACTTCGTTATGATCATAAGAGGGTGGTCCTTGGCATGCATTAAAAATATTCAACCGCATTTTCTTATTCCCAAAAGAGACGTCCATAACCCCTGTTCTGCAATTTATGCAAGCATTAGCGGTAGCTAGGAAAGGTCTTCCAAGAATGATGGGTATCTGACTAGGGTTACCGCTAGATTCCATGTCCAAAACAAGAAAATCAACCGGGAAGTAGAACTCATCTACTTTTACCAACACATCCTCGAGCATTCCACGGGGTGCCTTGACGGATCGATCAGCTAACTGTAAGGTCACCGTCGTGGGTTTTAATTCTCCGAATTTAAACAGATCATACATTGATCCTGGGAGAAGGTTTACACTCGCACCTAAATCTAACAAGGCTTTCTTGATTGTAAGGTCCCCTATGACACAAGAGATAATTGGGGTACCTGGGTCTTTGAGTTTAGGTGGAGCAATTTGCTGAAAAACTGAGCTGGCTTGCTCAGTTAAGAGGATTTTCTTAGGGATATGTGCCTTAGATTTTCGTTTTTGAGTGCACAAATCCTTAAGAAATTTGGCATACGCCGGTACTTGCTTGATGGCATCGAGGAGAGGTAAATTGATTTGGACTTGCTTGAATAATTCAAGCATCTCATTCATTTTTAAATTTTTCTTATCCAATGGTAAAGGTGACTCCAAAGCTCTAGGGAATGGAGCCTTAGGTACGGGTGCTTTACCAATGGATTCCTTCTCCTCTTCATTCTTTTTCTCTGGCTTAGCCAGTTCTACTTCTTGGGTCGGGTCAGGTTGATCTAACGTTTTTCCACTTCTTAAGGTGATAACAGATTTAGCGTGTTCAGGAAAATTTTCAGGTCCAGTGAAACTCTCAGCCATGTATTGACCCTTGGGGTTGATAATGGGCTGGCTAGGCAACTTACCCTCTTCTCTCCGATTGAAAGCTGTAGCTAGCTGACCTATCTGAGTCTCTAGCTTGGCAATGGATTGGGTATGGGAGTGAAGGATTTGGGTATTCATGTTCAGCCCCTCCTTCAAAGTTTGAAGGATCTTTTCTTGAAAGGAAGGATCAAGATTGTTCGGCGGAGGTTGTGGAGGCTTTGGGGCATTTTGATATTGAGGAAATTGCATACTTTGAAATTTGGTCTCCTGATAGTTTGGCCTAATGGAAGAATTGATTCTGGATTGGGGTTTCCAAGAAAAATTCGGGTGATTGCGCCAGCCAGGATTGTATGTGTTCGAATAAGGATCGTTTCCTGGTCTAGGAGCCATTCGGGTTTGAGCTTGATGAGCTTGCTCCTGAAGAAGCTCAGGAAATTGGTAAGCTGATGGACAATCACCTAAGGTGTGGGTGGAACTCGAGCAGATAATACAGACTTCATGAGAAGGATGAGATGAGGAGGAATTATTTCCAGCTTGCAAAAGTTGGTCGAGCTTCTGAGATAGCTCATCAACCTTGCTGTAGATGTCTACAGCACGACCAACTTCATACATACCTCCTCTCTTGGATTCTACAGGTCTTGTGGGAGGATCTCTACGGGCAGTTGACATATGATGTAGAGAATTTTCACTTAACGTTTCAAACAACTGCCATGCCTCATGTTCATTTTTAAGCATGAACGTTCCTCCACATGAGGCATCCATCATTTGCCGGTGCCTTTCTGACAAACCGTCATAGAAGCACTGGACTAATTGCCATTTGGGTATGGCATGGTGAGGACATTTTCTAATTAGCTCTTTCAATCTCTCCCAGGTTTCATGAAACATTTCTCCATCTAATTGGGAAAAACTAGTAATGGCTTTTCTAATTTGATTCGTCTTTCCTATGGGAAAATATTTCTTAAGGAACTCCCTCTGAAGTTGATCCCAAGTTGAAATTGTCACGGTGTCTAGGGAATTCAACCAATATTTGGCTTTATCTTTCAGAGAAAAAGGGAATAACCTAAGCCTTAAAGCATCATCGGAGAAATTTTGGATCTTAACAGTGGAGCAGATTTCTAGAAATTCATCTAGATGTTTATATGGGTCTTCAGTCGCAAGTCCGTAAAAAGAGGGTAACATCTGAATCACACTGGACTTGATTTCGTACTGAATGTCATCTACAGGGGGTACTTGGATACAAGGTGAATAAGTGTATTTTGAAGGAGTAAAGTACTCCTTCAGCGGAGGGTCAATTCCTTGATTAGGATCCATAGTACCTGGGCTGGTTGCTCTACTGGAGCCTTCGATTTTCGGATCTAGGGATATATGTTTAGGTTCTCGAAGTCGGCGCCTAGAATATACTAACATACACCCTCCCTTCTAAAGCAAACAGCAATAAAAGATTTTTTTAATTTTTTTTTAATTGGAAAGCGGAAGAATGAGAAGAGGTCTAAAGAGAAGTTTCTAAGAGAGTCCTAAACTAAGAAAGTTAATTAATTAATTAATTAATTTTTTTTTTTTAATCAAACAAGTAAAACAAATCAAAATCACTATCCTAGGGTTAACCTGGATCTAGACAGCTCCTAACTGATCCAAGGTTACCTTCGAGCACTCCAAGCCCAAGATCAATTAACTGACTTGGCCAGGTAAGTGTAAGGTGGGTGAAGGTTCCCTTATCGCTTGCCTTAGACACCAATTATAAATTGGCCAGGTAAGCGGAACCAACTCACGTCCCTTCGGGCTCTAGTCCCTGAACCACTTTCCTTAGACACCAAGGAATTAAATGATCTGAACCCGGTCCAACTCTAGGGTTTCCTTGTCCTATTGAGCTCGAAATCCTTAAGGTTGACGTCTAATTAATTTTAAAATTAAAGGCTTGGGTCAATGCAGATGCTGGATTGATGATTTGTGGGCTAAGGAAGGGTATTGATCTCCCCACCTTATCTGATTAATGGGTTGTGCCCTTAAGATATATTATGAAATTATGAAATGCAACAGCTAAGGTGTCCAAAAAGTTATAAACAAACAAAATTAAACTTAATTTTTTTTTTAATTTTGATGATTAAGTATCTGATCCTAATAAATTATGAAATGTCTGTGTAATTTTTTTTTGGTTTTGCAAAAAAAAATAAATTTACCTAAGTGAATCTAATTTTTTTTTTTGGTGTGTTCTAAAATTTTTTTGTGTGTTCAACCTTTTTGTACCCTAGGACAACCATTCAACATAACCTCCCAGTTATGCCAGGGCAACCTTATGTCAGGGCACTCAAGATCGAAAATTGAAAATTGGAATGTAAAATTTTGAAAATTGAATTTTTTTTTTTTTTTGTTGTGGATTTTTGGATTGTTGAATTTTTTTTTTTTTAGAATAACACCAAAAGTCCCCGGCAACGGCGCCAAAAATCTGATGCGTGTCGTAGTGCACCGATTTAGAACCTTAATTCCACTACTCTAAAGGGTAGAATAGCGGGAGTAAGGGTCGATCCCACAGAGACTTTGGGGTTATCTTGAAAAAGTATTTTCTTTTGACTTAAAATAAACTAAAATAAACTAAATAAACTAGACTAATGCAAAAATTAAATACAAATAATAAATCTGTGAAAATAATTTAGATATGACCTATCTCAAGAGTACGGCCCGTACCCGTGGATCACGGCCCGTCCCTTAGGTATAGGTCAGTCAAAACTAATTCACTACAACTTACCTTAAACGCTAATCCAACATGACTCCAGAATGACTAAAATAAAAACAAGCAAACATGGATTAATATAAAGCAAATAAATTTTATTGCATAAAATATTGGAGTACAGAAAAAATAAAAGTAAGGGAACAAGGGTCCTTTTCTCCATTTTTATCCGACTCTGACTCTCTTACACAGCAACAGGTGGAACTACGGACAGCAAGTGGAACCTCCCAAAAATTCCTCTTTTTTGTAGAAGAGAATCACCGAGGTATTTATAGCTGAAAAATACCGTGTCGGGTCCGTGTGGAAAGCGCGGTGATTTCTTCATCTCAATCCGATCTCCTTATCTGATTTTTTACGATCATCCCCATCTCAAAAATTAAATTCAAAACTCTATCGCACAATCCCGCGTCCATTCAGCGTCGTCCGACATCTCTTCTCGTTCCGATGCTTCCTTGTTTTCGGACATCCTGGTCTGAACGACGATGACGCTGTGGGCAGAGAGGTGCGGCTGGGGCGGAGACGGACACGGCTGGGCGGACATGACGCAGAGGCTTCGGCGGACTTGGGCGGAAGCACGGACGGTGCGGCTGGGCACGGCAGCGGGCGACGTGGATGGCTGGCGGCAGCTTCGGGAGCGGACAGCGCGCGGGCTCGGGCGGCGTGCTCGGGCGACGTGCGGATGGTGGAGGCGTTCCGTGGGCGGCTGGACGGCGGCGCGTCCGGCTGGGTGGAGACGGCTGCAGGCGGCGTGGACGGCTGGCCGACGACGGAAACGTGGCTTCTGGCTTGGGCGGAGAATGGTTGCAGGCGGCGGAGGGGCTTCGGCTGGGCGGCGACGGCTGGCATGGCCGTGGGCGTGGCGCAGGGGAGCTCGCGTGGGCGACAGCAGGCTTGGGCGAAGGGCGGAGACGGCTGGGCGTGGGCGGAGGGCGCGGCGGCGACGGCTGGGCGTGGGCGGACGGTGGGCGCGGCGGAGCTCGCGAACACGGACGGGCAGCGGATTCTGGCCATTTTTTCGACCGAACGGGAGCTCTCCGGCCAGCGGGAAGGTTACCGGCGGCTTCGGCGGCGCCGGGGGAAGCTCTCCGACAAGTTTCGGCGCGATCGGAGCATGGTGGTCCACGGCTCCGCCCGTGGACCGGCAGCAATGGCTGCCGTGGACCAAACGGACGTGCGGTGGACCACTGAGCCGGTCCACCGTGAGCCAGTAAGAATTTTAAGGCAATGCTCCAAAAACCATGCAGCTCTGAAATCTGTGCTAAAACCTTCTAAAATCTATTTCGGGCCCGTTTGAAGTCCGAATTGCATTCTGTTTGCGTCGTTGGACTCCTAAAATCAAGATCTACACGTTTATGGAGTCAATTCCTGCAAAGTATCACAAAAAGTATCAATTTTAATCAAATAAAGTTGGGTTAATTTTCATTATTCTAATGTCTAACAGCAAGCCTATGGGTTCTTGAGATTTTTCTGAATATTATTCTAACATTGCTTTTACCAAGATAGGTATTTCCTCTTCACCTTTTCCTCTCTCAGGATTTTCAAGGCATCCAATGGCACAATAGTTTTCCTTCAATCCAGTCTTGTGCCATTATGTGGTGGAAATAAACTTGAGTTCAGCCTTGGCGAACTTTAATTTTGATCCCTCAGTTATCCCTTTAAGAATCATTTGTTTCCCATCCTTAATGAATGTTATATAATTTATGCAGTAGTCAAAGGTTATCTTCTCATATATCCTTAGCCAGCCAATTTTTAGAATGATACTTGATCCATCTAGTCTAATCATCCTTAAATTATTCTAATATGGCTCCCCTTGCATGGTCTACTAAAAGTTAGTATATGTTAATTTACTTAAGACTTTGTGTCCATTGGCTACAGTCACTATCAGTGGGATTGCTGGAATAAGGGTTGCCTTCATTTCTTTAGCCACTTGAAAATCAATGTTGTGAGTGCTACCAGTATCAATCAAGATGACTACTATTTTGTTTTCTGCTTCTCCTTGAATCTTAATGGTATCATGTTGATTCTATCCCACTAAGGCATAAATTATAGTTCGTTCATTCTCTTCTTCCCCCATCAAGGATTTCCCTACTACTTCCTCTTCATGTAACAACTGTTCCTCAGATACTTCATCTGCTCTAATTGTAGTAGTGAGGGAATGTGCTAGTTTTTGAGAGCATTGATGGCCAAAGTGGTATTTCTCTCCATATCTAATATATAGGCATGTTGCCTTTCTTTCTCATCGCTGCTTGCCAACTTTCTGAGGTAAGTTGGTATATTTAGGATTTGGGGACTTAACAGTTTCTCCTTATGCAGCTAATCTGGAATTATGGTACATGGCTGATTGGGATAGAGTTATTTTGGTGGCTTATTTGCTCTTCTTCCATATCATTGCTGTTGGGAAATGTGTCCCAAAGCCAATTTCTATTGTACACAGTTGTACATTTGATGTAATTATATATGAATTATATTATTAAATAAAATATTTATTCTGGCAGTTCATCACTATTTCATCTTTCTGTAATGAGTTCTTGAGTGATGAAGTCCTTAGGACTATTTGTATGTGATATAGAGAGGATATATCATATAGTCCTAAAATTATTCGCGACCAAATGATACACTTATTTCAAGATGATAGTATATCAAGTATAGGTCGTTGTGTGCCATAGTCGTTGGTTGTCCTCTTAACCAAGGAGTGTGGAGACACTGGTATGGCATGCAGATGTTGTGTTTGACATTTCATCGAACGTGGCCCGTCTGTACTTTTTTCTGCCAAGAGTCTTGATATGGATGTAGTTATCCCTCAGACATGAGATCGCATGGTAGCTTGTGAGCAACTCACTGTACTTTGATACTGGACTATCTAGATTTCTAATCCAGGGATGGAAGGTTTCTGGATACAGTTAAGTACTCGTGTAGCAGTGATCGGATCAAGATGGGATTGACCCCTCCAAAGTGTTTGGAGCAGATATCTTACTGTGTTTCAATTTAGCAAAACCTTGGCCAGGGTAGTCTCTGTAAAGTGTTATAGGACTTGTGAGATTGAGACACATAGTTGATGGACTTTATGGGTTGGGAAGTTTAACTCTAAGTCTTCCTGAGCATTGAGGTCAAAGGGATTAATTACTAGGTTTCCATATCTCCTGGTTCTTGATTGTTGCTTTGCAACTTCGACCTATCCGGACGTCAGGTGTCATTGCTAGATGGCGACTTTGACTGGTATTGGAAATGTTCCAGTGCTACCGGCTTAGTATTCGAACCTATGGGGTCACACACCATAGGGATTTCTACTTGATCTAGTGATCGGAGAACGATTGGGAATCGTTCGTGAACTCACAAAGGAAAAGTATTTTTATTTACTCAAGTGTCGATACTTGATATTCTTGAAAGTGTCGACACTTGTGTAAGTGTCGACACTTGTTGATTTCGCAAGTGTAGACACTTGATGTCACAAAAAGTTATGACATAAAATTTTCACTAATAGTTGGTGATGCATGGAGGTGAATTAAGTAATGTGATTACTTGATAGCCCAATTTGATTGAGCTATAAAAATCTTGAACAAATCAAATAGAATTTGGTTCAAAATAGGTTTGGGTCCAATTGGGTTGAACCCAATGTATGCACACTTGGCCCAATTGATTTCAGTTATGAACTGAAATCAATTAACACATTAATCTGAATTTAAATAAGTTTAAATTCAGTTTTGGGGAGTTATGTAACTTCCCATGACCATAACTCCCCATAACTATCCATTACCACTCCATTATCACCCATAACTCCCCACTTTCCCTCTCCCTCACCATCTACTTAATGGGCTGAAATGGGAGGACGAAAATAAGAGAAAATTCAGCAAAGAAATGCTGGAAAAATAAAAGGGAAGAAGCTAGGAAAGGTTCTAGTTTTATGGGTGTGAGATTTTTGGAAAGAAGTGTGCATATCTGTACCTAGTGATCTAGGTCTTAGGATTGAGTGTTTGGGAAGGATTCCAACGACTCATTCTCCACCTCTTAAGTTTCTTCATTCATTCGGAGAGTCCGGCATCGAAAGAAGAAAAGGAGTTATGATCAAATTGTTCCACAACAAGCTAGCACTTGGAGTGGAAGTAGATTTTGAAAGAGCCCTGGTGTGAACCACCTGTAGAGGCCGGACACGTGTGCGGCTAAGCAGAGTTCTTCTTCCTCCTCCTGGATCTTTCGCAGCGGAGAGCGTCTCCATTTCATACGAGGTATGGTTTTACATATATAGCTATGTTGCTTTGAAATGTTCATAGCATGAATTCATGAATTCATAGTTTATATTAACCATTCATGCAAGATCTTGGGATAAGTAGCATAGAAAAGTTTTAAAAGCATGCTTAGATTAAATGTTAATCTTCTCGATAATGCTTCTGCTGCATGTTATTTTGAAAAAGTTTTAAAATAGAAAGCATGCTCGCTACTAGTTTTCCTTTCAATTGCTAGTGCTTGTTTATGAAGTTTGGCTTATTTATACACTTCTTTCAATATTGCTGGATGAGATAGATCAATCCAAAAAACTAATTTCTCCTTTAATCCACTTATATAGCTTTCTATAAAGTACAGTTCAATGAGAGCTGGGTTATAATATAGCATTCTATCTAGCTATCAAGTCTTCAAATTTTTTCTGACACTTCTCCATTGTTTCTATTTGCACTACCTTGTTAAATTTCATGAATAACTACTTTGTACTATTGTTATCAAATCTCCTATATATAGCTTTTACTAACTTCTCTCAATTCAGTTTTGGTTTGTCCACGAAGTAACCTTCCTTCTATATATGTACCTTTTCTATGAAGTGCATTGTGGCTATTTCTATCCAATGGATCATAGGTATTTGATATATTTTAGAGTATTGCTCATATTTGTTGCCCCATTCTCTGGGTTCTTCTTCACTGAAGGTTGGATAATCCAACTTTGGATAAGGTAAGTAAAAATTGGCTTTGCCTTGGGTTCCTCCATCTTGTTAAATGGTTTGTATGGAGTGGATAGTATTTTTTTGCCCCTATTTTTAGCTAGTATTACTGAAGAACTTGAGTCAAGATGTTTTTAAGCATTTATTTTTTTATTTTTTATAACAATGGATGTGTTATGTGTAGTGATTGTAGTAATATAATGAGATACTGATGGCCGGGAAGAGAATAACTTCAGCAACTACTCATGCTTGTGATTCTATTCCTGCATCATAATTTCATGCCTCCTTGCTACTTCAATTTGCAATACTTCACATCTCTACTTTTCTTCTTATTGTATTTCATCCAACTATCTTGCCATCACTTTAATTTTAGTGTTATATTTTTCTATAACATGTTGCAATCTTTCTTCTATCCGACTGTGGTATTCAGTAGTAACTACTTGCATCTTTTCTTCCAAAATTTTAAAATTTTTACTGATTTCTTTCAGTCTAGTTCTCTCAACCATTCTTTCTTCCTTTCAAGTAAACTAGTTATAATATTTGAATCTGTTTATATTTTTCACCCCTATTTTGATTTCATTTCAAACTATTTTGA
Organism: Areca catechu; assembly: GCA_021397845.1. Classification (NCBI taxonomy): domain Eukaryota; kingdom Viridiplantae; phylum Streptophyta; class Magnoliopsida; order Arecales; family Arecaceae; genus Areca; species Areca catechu. The sequence goes on from CM038039.1 coordinate 41,409,595, forward strand.
ATAATTTTTATACAAACTTTTGTTGGATTTTTTCCTATATACTCATGGCAATAGTAATCACTATCCAAGGTGGCTTGTGATGATCACTGAAGCTTGGTTGCTGTTCTTGATTAGTGGAACAGTAATCACTCTCCTTCAAACATCGGTACAAATCTAGACTTGTTATAGTTACTGTCAAATAGTAAAGAGAAATAGAGTTCAGACTTAATACTTTTTATTGATTTACAAAATTGAGGAAGATCTATGAAGAGTGGTATCCATACTCTCAGATCCAAGAATCATAGCTGCTCTGATACCAATCTATAACATCTCAGTACTTAGATGATGGTTTCTACGATAGAGAAGCTTTAGATCTATGGAAATTTGGTATGTTTGAGAGGGGAAGAATATATCAGAGAGGTTAGAAGGAAAGAAGGAGAGATCCGAGAGGAATAGGGTGAGTTCAAAGAGGGAAAAGGTCAAAGATGGAAAGAGAACTTGGGAGAAATATTAGTTAATTTCTGTCTTTTGATATCCTTCTTACAACCTATTTATACTCCTAGCTTCAGCTAGAATTACTGATAATTGTTATTTAATATGTGGGTTGGCTTCCTAAACTTATCGATGATTGTTTTCATGACTGGGCTTGGGCCACACACTGTACCATAGAGGATTCGGAGGTAGTTCGAGTTTGAAATTATCCGTTACCCGCATCCTGGTGGAATCAAGATATTTTTATGGTTGTCCGATCTATAGAGTTCACTGAATTTCTCTAGATCTCTCTATATTCTCTCCTTCTCCTTTGTGCAAACTCTAGTCGTTACCTAGGATTAAAAATCTTTGCCTGCTACCATCTTGAGCCCCTAAATCCTCTTCTACTTCCTCTCATTCCTCCATCAGGCACTATTTTGCAAAGAAAATTCCTTGTTCTTTCCTGTTTACTATTTTTTTCTCTTCTACTATCAAAGATAACTCTTTTATTTACTTCAGATATTACAAATCTTTGATCAGTACCACCTTGAAGAGGTAATCATAGTCATCATTTGCCCTATATGCCATTCCTCCTCCAAGACCATTGCTTTCGCTTTGCCGCCGCCACCTTCCTCTCCTCCTCCAATGGCAGGATTGAAGCTCCCTCCACTACCTTTTGCTCATCTTAGAAAAAGCAGGAAAGGTTCATCGCTGTTGCGAGGATTCTTGGCATCAAGAGAGAAAGAGGGAGAGGGAGAGAAGATTTGAAGTTTTGAGGGAAAAAGGAGAGATGAGAAAATATGACATTATCACGGTTCACTCTCATGGGCGCAAGAAGTTTCGAAATGGATCTGGTTATGTGATCCGATGGAAACTCTAAGGTTGCGTTTGGTGGATCGTCAAGAAATCCTGAATGATAATCTGGATTACTTGCAAGATAGATTACCACTAGATAGATTGCCAATAATGTTGATTACTGTGTTTAGTATATACAGGTAATCTATCAGTAAGATTGATTACTGTATTTGGTATGATAAATAGATTACCAGTAATCTAAGCTCAAAATTTCAAAATATCCCTAAGTCAAATTTATTAAAAATATAATATAATATAATATAGTAATGTAATATAATATTGCATTAATATAATATATTATTTGATATTTTGTAATGTAATATAGTATTATATTATTTGATATTTTATAATGTAACTATTTATAAAATTATATAGTTAATAATGTATTATATAATATTATATTATATAATATTATATTAAATATAATATACTATATTTAATATAATATAATATATGTTATGTTATAAAATGTAATATATAATTTAAATTATATTATATTACACTCTATTGTTATATAATATATATAAATTTAATATATTACTTAGTATATTTAAAAGATTATATATAATTTTTTATATTTATTTAGTATAAAAAATAATTTTCAATTTTTCAAATTTAGTAAAAACATATTAAATATTTTATATTTAATAATATAAAATATTTAAAAATTATATTTTTAATAAATAACTAAAATATAAAAATTATATTTTTATAAATAAAATATAGATTTAAGAAGAGATCCCAACCAACACCTAGAGGACCTAGATGAGAGGGAGAACATAAATGTTTCGTTCTCATCGAAGCGAAAGGGACGGGACAATTTTGTAAAAATAAAAAATACTAGATTACCATATCTCTGATAATCTGGATAGCCACCTCTTCCTGAGATAATCTGGATTGCCGCATGAGAGATAATCCAGATTACCACTACAACATAGATTACTAGTTTAAAACAATACCAAACAAAGTTATCTGGTAGGCCCAGTTCAAAATTACTGATAATCTGGATAGATTACCGTCTACCAAATGCAACCTAATGATTATTTGCTCGTAGCCTCGCGGGGTACTTGCTCTTATTTATAAGCGATCGGGATCGTCAAATACATAAGCAAATGCTAACAATTAGCTTTTTCGTTTTACTCCCTAGGCAACATAAAATTAGAAGAAGGTAATAGTTTTCTTCATGGTCTATGTCTATCTGTAAGTTTGTTCGTTACTAGAAAGCCTCCTCGAGATTAGGTGAGGTCGATTTACCGAGACGACGATTGGGTCAAAATACAAGGGTGATGGATCTTATTTAATATTTGATTTGGTTGACTTACATTTATATAGTTATAGATATGTATATCTGAATTAGTTTAGTTAATCTGCATATTTGATCAGGCCCCTCATGGCAAAGGGTTCATATCTTTGCACCTTAAAGTTGATCTATGTAGAAACATGATAGGTTTTGATTAGCTAAAATTTGTTTTGAGCTTAAATAGAGCAGTAGCAATACAAATAGGGTGTGCTTGTTTTGTGATTAGAATCGGAATCAAAATGAATTGGAATGGAAATCTTCTCTGAAGTGTTTTGGTTCATTACCAGAATCGAAATTGAAATCATTATCTGACTAGAGAATTGAATCCCTAGGATAGAGTTGGGATTTGATTTTGGAAGGATCGAGCCATTTCTATTCCATCCCAAAATTAGAATATGAATGGAACTCCCTCTAACCAAATGATTGAAATGGGAGTCACCCATTCCCATTCCGGGCTCCAAATCTTTCCAACCGAACACCCTCCAAAGTTATCAATTAATTTGTTTAAGAAAACATAGTTTTTCTTTAAAAAGAAAATCAACTTGTGCAAATTCTCTTTCTAAAGAAGTTGCTCAGCCTTTCGAATTTACAAACTCCATGCTACAATGAAGTAATCTTACCGCCGCCGCATCAAGGTCACCTCTCCTATTATTCTCCTGAAATTACTAATTTTTTTATGTTAAAATGTTTTTCAAATAAATGATAATTTTGATTTCATCAATGATTTAAATAGGTAGGATGATGAAAAACTTAAATTGGAAGCGCCGATGAAATAGCACCCCATGTCCGCTGTGTGCAGTATCAATCATTTGGTCCTTTCTCACAGTTCCAACGATATCCAATTCTTGTTATCACAAAACTTTCATGCATGTTAGACAAGTGCTAGATATGGTTCTAACTTCGCACGTGATTATATGGACAAGCACAGTATTGATTTCGAGATAAGATAGTCTAGTTATGATAGATTATTGGTGTATTTGGAAGGAAACTACAAATAAGATAGTTTTCTCTTTCAAGGCTGTTTCGCCTTGTTCTCACCAGTCGGATTGTCTTGTTATTGTCCCAAAATCGATATTTTGTTGCTAATCTCAAGTTACACCTTGATCTCAACCAAGTCATAGCTTTTTTGCTGGCACGTTTTTCGATAACAACCTCCTTGTATCCTGCCCACCCCTCCTATTCATAGCTTTCTTGCTGGGACAGCTGCAGCTAATTCCTTTTATCCTACCCCTTTTCGTCGCTTTACCTATCATCGCTTTCTCCTCTTGCGTGCATTTGGTTAACTCTCCTACCAAAATCTCTCGCTCGGTGACTACTCTGACCATAACATTAAATACTGGCCTAGGATATCTTAACTCTTCCTAAATAACAACGAATAATATGTTCATAGAATTAGATTTTCTACAAATAAAGTAAAAGAAACTATTTATTCTTTCTTTTTGTTATGGCGATGACATCCTATGATGAGTTTATATATATACTCATTTGTATCAACCGAAACTAAAAATATTATCAATCACATCATGCAGATTGATTTTCGTAATCGATTATTTCCGATACCCTGTGTATGAACTATTTATATTTAGAATATTGTTTTGTTGGAGAAATTAGCCCTTCGTACATATTTTACAAAAGTCTTTTATAAACTCGAATTTCATGAGGGGGTGAAGGTTCGAGAGCGTCGTTAGCCGACACCACACAAACCTAAGCCAGGAACGACACATGGCACGTGGTCGTTGTGTTTCCTCCCTTGGGGCTCTTGATATCGAGGCAGGACTCGAAAGTTGCTCACTAGAGATTGTATTTTTTTTTTGACTTTTTTTTTTTTTTTTTGGTATTCATTGGTTGAATGATCCTCTTTACCAAAAAAACACGCACACGCGCACAAACACACACACACACGTAATATAGGGTGGCAGGACTCCAATGTTTAGCTATCTTCTTTTTCCTTTTCCTTACCTCTTCTTGTAACCGAAAAATAATAATAATACTAATAATTATTAATTAAGGGCGATGTCAGGTCAAAAGGACGGGAAGTCTTCGTCTGAGAGCTTAATCCAAATCCCGAGTTTCCAACTACCATTTAATCCAAATCCCGAGCTTCTACACTTCAACAAGTCAGAAGGGAACGCCTTGTTGAAGCTTCTTGTTTTCCCATCAGGAGCACACTTCCAAACTTATGATTTTGGGTCCTCTTCAACTCTTTTGTTATACTAGTTAATATCGAGACCAAGATTATCATAGTTATATATATATATATATATATATATATATATATATATATATATATATATATATATATATATATATCATTCTCTTTTTCGACTTGTAGCGGGTCTTATTTTTCCAGGTGCTCGATGGAATGAAACTTCCCAGCTCACGAAGTGTAGGCCGTGTCATTTTGAAACATTCTTTACAATCTTCTTGTCAATTCCAGATATATTGAACTTCGAATAACCTTTACCCAACTTGCATTCTAGATGGGCCGGGTCAAGGAATCATTTTATTTGTCCCAATCAGGCCATGTAACCATGGCTGGACTTGGATCAGAGCCCAGCTAGCTGCAGCACTCTACGAGCCAATAATCAGGTCAAATCCAGCTAGAATCAAACTATAGCAGCACGCATCCATGCTTTTATCCATGCATGGCATATTCTCAGCCATAGGAAATGCCATTAATATCTTATCCCAGGTAACTGGGAATAATGGCCAACTTAAATCCGACACTCTCGGCCTGGTCAATTGAAGTTTAATTTGTCGGTGGATCAACCTGACTCAACATGGGCCAAGTACAATAACTCCAATGGAACGACATCGTCTGCCACCATGCATCCCTAGTTATAGCGATGCTATGATGTCGTCACGTCCATCAGTTGGAAACTATGCCATGAGCTTGCTACCGGACCAGGCATAGGTTGCAAGCCTGGAATTTACTATCGGCAAACATGGACATGAACCTTGCACTGCATACAAATCAGGACATGGCCAGCTGACTATTTTTTACCATAGACATGGGCTCAGTTATTGCCAAATTTATAGGCTACAGATCTCAAGATTTATTAAACGCGGTCCTGGGCCCAATGCATATAGTTGTATGGGCTTGCCCATTTAAAACAGGGGGCCCAGCTGGAAGCGGTTGGCTGACAAACAATATATTATATATAGCAGCGGTACTAACGCATGCAATGGAGGGGATGCTTTTTGACGTCCGAAAGCACCATTTTTATATGATAGTATCCACCTTCCCGTGATAGAAAAGCTAGAAGATCACACCAACCATATCATTAGAGCAATGAAGGATGTCTAATAAACAAGACACCATGAAACAATTAAGTAGTGGCCAAAAGACAGACTAATATTCACAAGTTCAACTTTTGGATCAAATAGGAATAATTAAGGGTGTTTAGGGAGAAAAAAAAAAGCAGAAATTAATTCTATAAAAAATTGGAAAGTGCCGGATGTCAAAAGATTTTAAAGAAATAAATTTAAATAGTATTTCCTTGGAAACATCCGATGAAATATATTGGCATATGTATGTAGAATGGGGTGATACAACAACAAGACAATATATATGCAGAAATTAAGATGGACACTTGAATAGAGTTGAACAAGAACTTGTCTTGGACATAAAAAAAATATTAAATTTTAAATAAGTCTGAAACTGATTAAAAATAAATATAGTTTAGGCTCGAGATCTTGCGTAATGATGAGCTTTAGTTGCAAGCTACAATTTTTTTTTTTTTTTTAAAAAAATTGTTGGATTTATACATGTCCACCTTTTAATTAGAAGTTTATGGGACGAAATTTTAATGCGAATGTAAAAATACACGAGTTGTTAGGAGGCATGCAAAACGTATGTCCCATGAGGAGCAACGAGCCCTTCACGGCGTGTGGCGGGTGTGGGACAAAAAGAAGCAGAGGGCAGCGTTTAAGGCGCTAGCAGGAAGTGGGTCTAGCGGTCTAGGAGCCTATTGGACATTGTTCAGGCCTAAGACGTGACATTATAGTGCTGTATTATCCCATACAACTTTTGACGACGAACCTACCATTTTGAGGGGGTTTGTCAGTCAAACCGTGGTTTGGTCTGCTGAAAAAGATTTCTGCCACGCTCTTGATGAGGTTCTGTAGGTGTCCTACTGTACGCTTTTGTTCATGTATCGCAGACTATAGGGTATAGACTACAGGGGTCTAATAATGTATGCATGAATTCGAAAGCATGGATGAGAGGTTGATAACGTAGCAGAGTTCGGGCCCTTTCCTACCGTGGGTTGCCACAGCCCACAAGCTATACCCAACTCAGGAGCTCCACTGATGTGGCGGGAGAGGAATGGTGCAATATTTCACGGGGCTGGCCATTTGTGGAACACGACATCAGCTCCATGTTGGATGGATAACCGAGTATAATATAGAAGTTCCAGGGTAATCTAAAGGGAGAATAATTATGGTACGTTATTAGATGTTTTGTACAAGAGCTAATGACTGTTGTCAGTTATAAAAAAAGGTTTCAGGAAAGCTAGAAAATCACAAAAAAAAAAAAAAAAGTTGGCAGTTGTGATATACCACAAGAAAAAGAGGATTTGCCTACGTTCTTATAGATCTTTACCGATATTTTAAAGCATTGACAAAAAAACTCTCGACGCTTTTTAAAACGTCGTAAAAGCATCGGGTATGTAAGCATGGGACATAGTCTGCCGATGCTTTTTAAAAATATCGACAAATACCGACACTTTAAATCGTCGCTAGATTTAAACTTGCCGACGCTTTAAAGCGTCGCTAGGTTTTAAACTTAACGATGCTTTTAAAAAATGTAGGCAGGTTTAAATTTAGCGACGCTTTAAATCATCGACAAATTTTTTTTTTTTAAAAAAATACCTCTATGATATTCAAACTCATACAAAATGAAACCCGCATCAACACAAATCTGTACAAACCTGTATACATTATCACCAAAATCAAATATCATTTCTTTCGAACCTGTATCATACAAAGATAAAATCAAACATCATTTCATTGAAAATTATATCATACAAACACAACAATTATACTTCCAAATACCAAATATACATGAAGTCAATATAAAGTATTTTTTATATATAAAAAGTATCCAAGTTCAAATACATCATAAGACATACAAAAATAATAAAAAAAAATATCTACTGGCATCAATGGTCCGTGGGAGGCTGGTTGTCGTTCTGTCTGCGACTGGCAGATACATTAGGAACCTACAAGATATACATATATATAGTTACGATACCTACATTATATATATTCTAAATTATTACATACATACAATATATATATATATATATATATATATATATATATATATATATATATATATATATATATCTATAGTTATAAACAATTACTTACCTGAAATGACATGAACATAGGCAGCACAGACGTAACATGCTCAAGCTGAGCTCTCATAGTCTGTATCTCTGCTCTGTCTGTATCACGTATCTGTCTGAGCTCTACTATCTCATCTTCAAGTCGACGAACACATGAATCATTATGACTATCTCTAGCATCCCAAGTAAAACTACTCACCTCAAATAACTGAGTAGGGATAACTCCAATCCCACAATCCCTCACTCGTCCATGACACTCTGGTCCCATCAACTACGAGAATACCTCGGCCTCGACGCGACTGCTCTGCGTAGATGATGTAGACTCGCCCGCACACTCAACGATCATAGAGAGGTAGCCCTCTCCTATGTTTTATAAAAAATTCATATATTAATACTTAATAAAAATAAAATTATAAATCATGATATAATATAAATAAAAAAATATAAATAAATCTCTGGACTCTTTCCAAACAAAACTGCCATCCTGGTGAACGTGAATCATCCGATAGAACTCTACCTCACCAGGCTCCCTCCCCTGCTGATCAGCCTATAAAAATAATAAATGTTACAAAAAAATCTAAAATGATATATCTTATATCCCCGTACCATGATACATGGCACATGCATGATACATGATGATATATGATATTAAAACTAAAAGCGTATTAAAAATATTATAGGATAAGAAACATACAAACTCATGCCTGAGCCGTGCATAACTCTTGGACCCCACTATATAAGGAATAGATTGAGCTGCTCGTGTAGCTCTACCAATAGCAGAATATGTCTAAAAAATAAAATTAAAACTATGTTATATATTGTATAAATATAATTTACATTAAAAATTAATAAGTTTATAAGTTTGATAATGCTACCAACCTGTGCCCTCTCGGAAAACTAATAGTGCACCAGCTCCCTCCACTGATGAGGGTGTACATCAGGAGGACAAGTAGCTACAACCTGCACCTCTATCTTACCCTCTATCTTATAGTCTCCCTTCAACTTTGCCCTATACTCTTTCCATTTGTGATTGAGAGACTTAAGCACAAAATCATTACAATCTGGAGGGAGTACGAACTTACTTTACAATGTAAATAAATAATAAAATAAGTATTAAATGAAATAAGCAATGAAATTATTAAAAACTTAAGATATAAAATAATATATCAAATTTTTTACCTGTACAAGTCGTAGCATCTCTACTTTATAGGTGAGAAACATATCATTCCACTTTGAATAATTTAGGGGACATAGCTAACCCTGGCATGCTACTATCCCCAAAAAGCTGGTCAACAAGCTAGCAGATTTCTTAATAGGCGGCTTAGCTTGTTGCACTCAAGACGATCCTCTCACCCTCAGGTAATTGCCATACATCACGGACTAGTATGGGTCCTCGCCTCCTCTTAAGTCTCTCGGATCCATCTATAAAAAAATACAAAAAATTATATATCAAAACTATTGCATATGTATGAATTGATATGAGTTGAAATTATTAAAATCATGTATATGTATATCATCGATGATAGGCTCGATGATAGGCTCATAATCTAAATGATCCGTAGAAGGATCGTGATGTGTTGAATCGGAGGGAATGGCTTCGGCCTGATATGTAGGAGAGGTACTAGCCTCGACCAGATGTGCAAGAATGGAGGGACTGGCATCAGACCGACATGAAACTGATCGACTGTTGTCGGACTGCTGTGATGAAGTACCAGCCTTGATTTGGAAAAATGAAACTGTACATCTGATAGCGCTTCCTTCGAGGCATGGTGTACCTAACATGCATCATTAAAAATCAAGTCAGTCAACATTATAATTAAATTATAATGAAATGAATTGCTATTTAAAAGATAGGATAATTATTCATGCAAAAATGTAAACCATTTTTTAAACTACTTACTTGTCATAATCAACCGGTTGTACCTTCTTCGGAATCCAACCTTACCAAAATGGTTGTATCATTTATATGATCATCCGCATAATATTATAAGGCATACACTGAGTATAAGTATCATCATCATCTTCTTCTACCCTTTTTCCTATATCATACAAGTCTCTAGGTTTTGTCTTAATAACAATAGCTCATTTTTTATCTTTCGAGTCTTGTACATAAAAAAACTTGTCAAGCTTGAGATGAAAAATAAATGAATCATCCTTCAATAATACACTTGTATATATCAATCTTGAAAAATTGATAAGTATAAATCCGTTTGAGTCCTTTTTCAAATCTCTTGGTGTATTTATATCCATCCAATCACATCGAAATAATACAACTTTAAAATTTTCATAATAATCCATCTAAAAAATATCTTTAAGTATACCATAATAAGATTTTTCATCTGCTTCTACCATAACTCCACTGTTCTAAATTTTTCTAAAGTTCTCACGCTCTTTGGTATAAAATTTAAAGCCATTTATAATAAAATATTTATATTTATTCATAATATAATTAGGATCTCGGGCAAGTGCTATTAGTTCTGCTGAACAATTTTTTTCTATCAGTACCAGTACCTAGAAAATATAATATCAATTATTGATCACTTATTCGATGTTAAATGTATGTAAAATTATTATACGACTTATATATACTAACCATATTGGAAAGCAATTAGGGAATAACTCAACCATCCATCTTTGTTCAATCCTTAGATTAGGACGAGTGGAATGATTGGCTTATCATTGTACAGCTAAAAATTCACTGCATGACAATCAAATATAAGTTTGACAATAATATGTCTAATATTTAGTATTATCATGTGTAAATAGACTAACATGCAATAGTTAAATATTATGTCACTATGTAGCAATACATAACGGTATGCTTATAACAAGGATTTATGGTCATAATACTTTCAATTTTTTCTATAAATCTTTCGGAAGATGCAAACTTGTATAGATTTGTATTCTCCATAGTATTGCCATGACGTTGAGGTCGATTGAATCCAGTCTCTATACCTTCGAGATATCTTTAACAAAATGTTAAACACTCTTCAGCAATAAATCGCTCTGCTATTGAGCCCTTAAGATGGGCTTTGTTTCGTACATAATCCTTCAGACGTACAAGATATCTTCAAAAAATATGATATTTATTAAATTTTTAATATTAATATCATATTAAATAATGAAAAAGATATCTAGATTATAAAATTTTTGTTTTACAGCATCACTCTGTTGACTCCACAAATTGATTTTGATGATAAGCAAAATAGTTAAGTATAATTTGAGGACTAATGATTTGTTTAAGTGTGTTTTCATTGAAATGATGCTCACAAAATTTGAAGAAGCACATTTATGTTGAAGAACCAATGTTGAATGAAATGGTTGCTCAAAACAAGACTTGGACACTCAAAGAAATGGTTGAATGGATGACTAAGGTAAATAGAAACATGTTCCAGCATAAGTTCAGCAATTTCTGTAATTTTTCAATGAAGTGTCGACTCAAGGTGTCGACACATGACATGATATGTCGACACATTAAGAAGAAGTGTTGACTCAGGCCGGTACGCTACAAAGTTTCAAATGGCACAGATCAAGTGTCGACACATGGACTTTATATGTCGACTCAAAATGTCAATGGATCAACACATCGCCTGAGACTTTCAAGCCACAGAACTTGCAGAAGTTGAAGGAACAGTTGATGTGTCGACACATGGATACAAGGTGTCGACTCAACTAAGTGCCGACTCAACTGATTTTTTCAGATAATCTGAATGGAGCAGTTTGAACATGTGTCGACTCAAGAAGAACATGTGTCGGCATTATGTGTCGACATATGAAGAGGAAGTGTTGATACATGGAGTTCTGGAAACAGTAACGGCTAGTTTTTTCAAAAACAGAACTCGTTCCAAATGCCCCAATGGCTAGTTTTTCAAGTGTAACGGCTATATTTCGATTTTGAGGGCTTGGAAAGGTATATAAAGGCTCCAAATCAAATCAAGAATGTATGCATTGAATATCCTTAAAGAGTTTAGAGAGAAAAGAAGAGAGAAGAGCCTTAACTCCTATTCTTTCAAGGTTCAACCACTCACAAGCTAAATGAAGCCTCCAAGCATTCAAAGCCATCAAGAGCATTGAAGATCATTCAATCTTGTGCATTCAAAAGGCTTCAACAAGAGTAAAGCAACACTACATCGAGCTACATCGACTTATTTGCTTTATTATTGAAAGCTTACATTGGTTCTTTATTTCTCTAACTTATATCTTATAAAGGTTATTGGTTAGCCTATTGAAAACCAAGTGAGGTTATTGGTAAGCCTTGAAAACTAATTAGGTTGGTGGTTAGCCCATAAAACCACTAAGATTCTTGGTTAGCCCGAAAACCAAGGGAGGTTTTTGATTAGCCTTGTGAAAACCAATTAGGTTCTTGGTTAGCCCGGAAAACCAAGTGAGGTTGTGACTGTAAGCCTTGTAAAATAAGTCGGGTTTTGATTAGTGAGCTAAAAAACTAATCGGCTGTAATCGTTTGATTATAGTGAATTTCCAAGAAGATTTTGGGGAGTGGATGTAGGTGCATGGTTGGCACCGAACCACTATAGCTTGTTGTGTTTATGATTGCTTGTTCTCTCCCTCCTTGCTCTTTACATTTTACTTATTGCTTTTAATTTTCACTGCACTATTATTTTAGAGCATTACACCTAAATCTTAGTACCTTGTTGAATTGAATTGCATATCTTATCTTGTGAAATTTGCAACTTGTATTATCAAGCTTAGCTTTAAATTTTTTAGAAACCCAATTCATCCCCCTCTTGGGTTGCTTTCTGGGCAACAAGTGGTATCAAAGCCAGGTTCTTAGTGTATAGGCTTTACCATCTTGAGTAAAGATCTATGGCAACCCCATTTGGTACTAGTGTAGTTGAGGGACAAGCCTCAAATAGACCTTATTTTTCAATGGAATAAATTATACTTATTGAAAAACTAGGATGAGAATTTATATACATTCTATAGATTATAATTTGTGGAAAGTAGTTAACAATGGTCCTTATATTCCTTCGGTGGTGGTTAATAAAATTTCCATCCCAAAACTTGAAGAGGATTGGGATGAAAATGACATTAAACAATCCGAGATCAATGCAAAGGCAATGAATCTCTTGTATTGTGCATTAGATCCTAGTGAGTTTAATAGGATATCTACATGCATGTCCGCCAAAGAAATATGGGATACACTTGAAGTTACCCATGAGGGTACCGATCAAGTGAAGAATACTAAAGTCAATATGTTAGTACACACATATGAGATGTTCCGGATGGAACCAAATGAATCTATCACTGATATGTATACACGTTTTACAAATATTGTAAATGCTATGAGAAATCTTGGTAAAGTCATATCTAATGCTGATCTTGTGAATAAAATTCTTAGGTCACTACCAACTTCGTGGGATCCAAAGGTGACCGTAATTCAAGAAGCAAAGGATGTGGACAAGCTACCTCTTGAGCAGCTAGTGGGATCGCTCATGACTTATGAGCTCAATCTAAAACAAAAATCAATGGACATGGAAAGAAGAAGAAGGGGATTGCTTTCAAGTCTAATATTCAAGAAGAATCCTCGATCGATGAGTCTGAAGATGAAGAAGAAAAAGAAGGTGAAGAAACCCTCTTTGCTCGTAAGTTTAGAAGATTCATGAAGAGGAGGAAGTTTCCCTACAAGAAGAAATTTCAATCCAAGAAAAGGGAAAGGAAAAAGAAAAAGAGAAAGAAAAGGGAAAAGAAAATGAAAAAGAAAATGAGAAGGAAGTACCGATATGCTTCGAGTGCAAGAAGCCAGGACATTACAAATTTGATTGTCCTCTTCTCAAGAAATCAAGAAAGAAACTAAGGAAGAAAGCAATGATGGCCATGTGGAGTGATAGCGAAGACTCCAGTTCAGAAGAAGAGCAGACAGAAATTGCAAATCTCTGCTTCATGGCACATCAGGATAATGAAGAGGTATGTTCCGACTCTGAAGTTGATTTTACTTTTGATGAACTTAGAAGTATTTTCGAAGAGCTTATGCAGGATTATAAATTAGTTTTATTTGAAAATAAGAAACTGAAAAAGCATACAAACTATTTTTCTTTAGAAAATAACTCTTTACTAAATGATGTCAGTGCTTTGAAATCTAAACTAGATGTTTTGGAAAAGAAAAATAATGCTTTGGCTATGGAAAATGAAGTTTTAAAAAGGCCTAAACAAATTATTTCTAACAATGAGCTTTTAAAAAAACAAAGATTTAGAACTTGAAAATGCTAAACACAAAAATTAACTTGAAAAATTAAAACCTTTTGTTGACAAATTTACTTATAGTTCAGAAAAGTTGAATTTACTTTTAAATAATCAAAGAGTTATTTTTAACAAGACAGGTTTAGGATATAAACCACAAAAGAACAAAAGTATTTCAAAAACTTTTTTGTCTGCATCATCCAGTATTACTTGTTTTACTTGTAAAAAATTAGGTTATAAATCATATTAATGTAATTTTAAAAAATCATGTCTTTTGGTAAAGGTGGGTTCCAAAAGAAACCATTTTGAATGCTAATCCAAAAGGACCCAAGTTAGCTTGGGACCTAAAGTCAAAGCCTGATCATATTGTAGGTGTGTCTTGCAACCAAGGAAAACAAACGAGTTTGGTATCTTGACAGTGGTTGCTCAAGGCACATGACTGAAGATGTGAAGCAATTCACTTCTCTTGAAGCTTTGAATAAAGGGAGTGTGACCTTCGGTGATAATGGTAAAGGAAAAATCATTGGTTTTGGCAAGGTTCACATAACTCCTTCCAATAGTATTAATAATGTACTGTTAGTAGATGGTTTAAAGCATAATCTTTTGAGCATTAGTCAGTTTTGCGATAAAGGTTTTCAAGTAGTTTTTAAATCATCATATTGCATGATTACAAGTCCATATATAAATGGAGTATAATTCATTGAAAAAAGGCATAGAAATATTTATTTAGTAGATCTTGATGATCTATCTTTACCTAATGGTGAATGCCTTGTTGCAATAAATTCTACCAAGAAGAGACTAGTTGGTTATGGCATAGATGGTTAGGGCATGCTAGTATGTATCTCATTTCAAAACTTAGTAAAAAGAATTTAGTTAGAGATTTACCTGAAATTTGTATTGAAAAAGATAGAATTTGCCAAGCATGTCAATTTGGAAAACGAGTCAAAACTTCGTTCAAACCAAAAGGATTTGTAACTACTAGTAGGCCACTTGAACTAATTCATATGGATCTCTTTGGACCAACTAGAACATTAAGTCTAGAGGCAAGAGATATGGATTAGTCATTGTGGATGATTTTTCAAGATTTACTTGGATTTTCTTTTTAGCACAAAAAGATAAATCATTTTCTGTATTCGTAAAGTTTTATAGAAAAGTTTCAAACGAAAAAGGTATTTCAGTCGTTTGTATTTGTAGTGATCATGGAACCAAATTTGAAAATCAAGATTTTGAAAACTTTTGCAATGAAAAAGGCATAGAACATAATTTTTCTGCACCTAGGACACCTCAGTAGAATAGGGTAGTAGAAAGGAAAAATCGTACTTTAGAAGAAATGGCATGCACTATGCTTTGTGAAAACGATTTGCCAAGATATTTTTGGGCTGAAGCTATAAATACAGCCTGTTATGTTTTGAATTGAGTTTTGATGTGCCCTATTTTAAAGAAAACTCCATATGAGCTTTGGAACCAAATAAAACCAACTTTGAAATATTTTTGAGTTTTTGGTTGTAAATGTTTTGTTTTGAACAATGGAAAAGATCATCTAGGAAAGTTTGATGTCAAGTCTGATGAAGAATCTTCTTAGGATACTCCACATCAAGCAGGGCATACAGAGTATTCAATAAACGGACTTTAGTTGTAGAAGAGTCAGTACATGTTGTATTTGAAGAAACTACTAACAAGTCCTCGAGAAAAGAGGATACATCTGATGATTGTGCAGGTGCTGACAAACTTCAGAAGCTGACATGGATGATTAAGGTCAACTAAGTGAACAATAACAAGACAAGGATGAGAAATAAGATGACACTCCAATGCATCAAGACCTACCTAAGGAGTGGAGGTATGCTCATGGACACCCTAAGGAATTAATCTTAGATGATCCATCTAAAGGGGTAAGAACTCGAGCTCTATTAGAAATGATTGTGATTATATTGCTTTTATATCTCAAGTAGAACCTAAATATTTTGAAAAAGCTGAAAAAGACTCTAATTGGATCAATGCTATGCAAGAAGAATTAATCCAATTCGATAGAAATAATGTTTGGACACTTATAGAAAGACCATTTAATGTTTCAATTATTGGCACTAAATGGGTATTTAGAATAAATTAGATGAAATGGTATTGTGATTAGAAATAAAGCTAGGCTGGTTGCTAAAGGCTACAATCAGGAGGAATGGATTGACTTTGATGAAACTTTTGCTCCTGTTGCTAGACTTGAAGCAATTAGACTATTATTAGCATTTGCCTATTTTATGAACTTCAAATTATTTCAAATGGATGTTAAGAGTGCTTTCTTAAATGATTTTATAAATGAAAAGATCTTTGTTGAACAACCACTTGGTTTGAAAATCATGCACATCCTGATCATGTTTTCAAATTATACAAAGCACTTTATGGATTGAAGCAAGCACCTAGAGCATGGTATAAAAGGTTAAGCAAATTTCTTATTGAAAATGAATTTTCTAGAGGAAATGTTGACAAAACACTATTTTTGAAAAGAAAAAATAATGATTTATTAGTAGTACAAATATATATTGATGACATCATTTTGGTGCTACTAATGAAATTCTTTGTCAAGAGTTTGCTAAGTTCATGCAGGGTGAGTTCGAGATGAGTATGATGGGTGAACTAAACTTCTTTCTCGGACTCCAATCAAGCAAACTTCAGATGGTATCTTCATCAACCAAGCTAAGTATACAAGAGAAATTATCAAAAAGTTTGGGATGGAGACTACTAAACCAATAGGTACGCCTATGAGCCTCTCATATAAACTTGATAAAGATGAGCATGGTAAATTTGTAGATCAGAAATTATACAGAAATATGATAGGCTCTTTACTGTATCTGACTGCTAATAGACCAGATATTATATTCAATGTTTGTATGTGTACTAGATATCAGTCTGAACCTAAGAATCACATCTCATGGCTGTTAAGCGCATTATTAGATATCTGTCTGGTACTATTAGTATTGGTTTGTGGTATTCCAAAAATTCTTCTGCTGAATTGATTGGATATTCTGATGCAGACTTTGCTGGTTGTAGATTAGATAGAAAAAGTACTAGTGGAACTTGCCAATTTCTTGGTGTTAATTTAATCTCATGGTTTAGCAAGAAACAAACTTCGATTATTTATCTACAGCTGAGGCTGAGTATATTGCAGCAGGAAGTTGTTGTGCTCAAATCTTGTGGATTAAGCAACAACTTGAAGACTTTAGAATCAAGTTGGCTAGAACTCCTATTAAATGTGATAACACTAGTGCCATTTGCTTGACTAAAAATCTTGTTCAACACTCTAGGAGAAAGCATATTAAAATTAAGCATCATTTTATTAGAGATCATGTAAAAAAATGATGTTTTGCTTGAATTTATCTGTACTGAATTTCAATTAACTGATATTTTGACTAAACCTCTTCTAGAAGATCGATTCTGTATGATTAGAAGAGAGCTCGGGATCATCAATCCATTTGATTAAATCCTTCCCCCAATTTGACCCAAATTAGATCTATTCAATCCTATTTATGATAAATCATGATAATCATTATTAATTTGACTCCAAAAATATGTTATTTGAATTGATCTTGATCATTCTAAGAAATTTCCAACTTTTCAGTTTTTAAGTTGATGTGTCGACACATCATGTGTTGACACAAAATGTGCCGACACATGCGTGAGCCGACACATGACCGATAGGAAACTGAGATTTAAGGGGTTTCCGAACCATTTTTCCTCCAAATCTCTTTCTCCTCCGAGCTGACGCATCGATTCTAGGTATCCTTCCTGTTCATCCTCTCATTTCCCTTCTTTTACCTGCCGTTTTCTTGGATTTGGAAGATCGATGGCCGTGTTTGTTGGATTTTCTCCTAGGTTTTAGCTCCTACACCCTAGAAACCCTCTTTCTTCCACTAAAAACCTTGCCAAATCTTTGATTCTTGACAATGGGTCCTCGCAAACAAGTCATTCGCTGACCTCGTCAGTCACAGCATGAAGAAGAGTGGAGAACGAAGGCACGACATGAGTCTAGAGCTCCGGATCTGCCTTCACGACCGTTGTTTGCACCTTCTAGATGGATCAGCTCCAAGACAGTGGTTGGAGGACGTCGAGTGGACTTTTCTTTCTTAGACCAGCAGCATTTCAGGATTGGAGATTGGATTAGACATGCTGGATTGGTTACTTTTTGTTCGCTCAACGAGAGATACTACTCAGGGCTGATGAGAGAGTTCTACGGTTCACTTGCCCGAGGGTCTGATGGCTGGATTGCTCAGGTCAGAGGATGGGATATCCCCATCACTTCAAAGATTCTGAGCAGAGTATGGGATATATCCATGACTGGATCAGTTATTGACAGCCTGATGGACCGAGTTAATGGTCTCCAGTGCATTTTTGAGTCCGATATCTTAGCAGAGGGAGCCACTGTTCCAGCATCGAGGTTGTCTACGGAGATGAGACTGCTACATCATATAGTTGCCCGGATTCTTCTGCTGAAGATCGGTCAATTTGACTATATCACCGAGCGGGAGTTGCTGGTGATGGTCTCACTGATTCAGCGGACGCTGATTTGTCTTCCTGTTCTGATGGTTCATCAGATTACTGAGGCGTCGTTTAATCAGCGGCTTTGCTTGCCTTATGGCATGGGATCGACAGTACTGTTTCAGGAGTATGGAGTCAGCTTCCAGGATGAGCCTTATTGTACTCTGATCTATACTGATGTATATGATATCAGGTCATTGCATCGCATGGGTTATCATTTGGTCCGAGGCCAGTAGACATGGAGGATATCAGGTCAGGCCGAGGATAGAGCTGATATTGATGAGGACATAGCAGAGGAGGAGCAGATTCTTTCAAGTGAGGCTGGACTGAGCGAGACACAGCCTGAGACGGCAGTACAGCCAGCTCAACCTGATCCTTCTACATCTGCCCAGCCACAGTCAACGCAGATAGAGACTCCTGGTACTTCGGATACCTTAGAGGATAGAGTCAGACGCATAGAGATCGATGTATTTATCATGAGACAGCGTCTAGACATTTTTATTGCTAAGACGAGAGAGAGCCATATTGGTCTTAGTGATGGCATTTCGGCTATTCTCTCAGCATTGTCCAGAGCTTCGATGAGTGCTCCTACTATAGACACTATTCCTGCTTCTGTTGTTGTACCTGCCCCAGCACCAGCTGATGACCTTGCTAATATCGACACTGGTGTTGAGACTACTGTTGGAGATGGTGATGGAGATACTATTGTTGGAGATATTGATGGAGACGTGGAGACTGACTCAGACCGGTTTGACATTGCTGATCCTACGTCAGAGCCAGTTGCAGAGGTGATGGATGAGGTGCCTGCGAGCCCTGTTGCTGACCCATCCTTCTCACCTGTCCCGATTCCTGATCCATCATCTCCTTCCAGATCGGTTGATCACACTCCAGTTCCAGTACCTATTCCTATTCTTAGTCCTGTTATTGATATACCTATTATTGATTTACTTACTATTGATTCCCTTGACATTCATACACCTATCATTGAGACACCCTCTTTTGATACATCCGGTGTAGATACCCGGATACCTTCCACAGCTGATACTGTTGTTCTTGATATGCCTGTTTCATCAGCTATTACACCTACTTTTGATACTCCTACCCTTCATACTTCATCAGTCACTCGAGAGCTTGGGTTCTACACACCCGACTTTCAGTATCTTGATTCCGGTCCTACTTTTGATCGCACTCCTGCTCCACCTGTTGCCGAGTTGATTGATCTAATCAGTTAAGTTCCTGCGGAGGACATAGCTCCTACTTCTACTGCTTCAGTCAGAGGTCGGACCTATATTCGTCGCAGAGGACGTGGACATCGTACCCCTCCTTAGCCGACCAGGACCAGACTTCGAGATCTTCGATCACGATGGCTGCGAGCTCGATCTTCTTTTGATACTGGATCGATTGAGATCGGTTCATCTTCTGATGACTCGATGGATGAGGATTAGGATATTGATATACTTCTAGATAGTTTTATACTTCTAAATAGTTTACATTTATGCTTATATGTACTTTTACCTTTGTTGTGTACTTGATGTATAAGTTCCTGACATATATGAAAAACTTTTTGATTCCTCTTATCTTTGTGTTTGATGAGATTGAATATTATATCTTGAGTTGCTCTTATAATTCTATATCTTCACTCTTTATTGAATGTATTTCCCAAGGAAAAAGAGTGAGTAGTTTCAAAAACAAAATTATAAACTCTATGATATATCTTGTATTTCCTACCTTTTAATGATAACAAAAAGGGAGAGTAATTTAGTGAGATTTAAGTATAAATGTGTTTACTTCTCAAAACTAAAGGGGGAGTAACTTTTAACTTTAAGGATTTTTGAAAAACCTGAAAATCATTTACAAAGTTTCTTAAGAAAGGGGGAGTTTTACTTTATGTTCAATAAAAATCCTTTTGAAATGAAAAATCCTTTTGAAATGAATTTAATCATTAAAAAAAAAAACCCTCTTTCAATGTTAGAAAAGATTTTTTACAACTTTTGTTATGAATCATTGATTCAGGAGGAGCTTTGTTGATTGCTGAAATTTCTTTGTAAAGTATCATGATACATGCACTCTATGAATTTAAATGTATATCAAAGTTCTGATACTTTCTAAACTTGTAACAAGCTCTAATTCTCTTACTTGTAGTCTAAATGATTATATCTTTAATGCAAGTAATGATTGATATTTTTGATGCTTTCAATATTATGCACCTTAAACAATTCTTTTAAAGCCTTACCTAATAAAGCAATTTATACTTAAGGGTTTTGTTGTCGTCAAAAGGGGAAGATTGTTGACTCCACTAATTGATTTTGATGATAAGTAAAATAGTTAAGTATAATTTAAGGACTAATGATTTGCTTTAAGTATGTTTTCATTGAAAGGATGCTCACAAAATTTGAAGAAGCATATTTATGTTGAAGAACCAAGGTTGAATGAAACGATTGCTCAAAACAAGACTTGGACACTCAAAAAAATGGTTGAATGAATGACTAAGGCAAATAAAAATATGTTCCAGTACAAGTTCAGCAATTTCTGCAATTTTTCAATGAAGTTCGACTCAAGGTATCGACACATGACATGATGTGTCGACACATTAAGAAGAAGTGTCGACTCAGGCCAGTACGCTACAAAGTTTCAAATGGCACAGATCAAGTGTCGACACATGGACTTTATGTGTCGACTCAAAGTGTCAACACATGGATCAACATATCGCCTAAGACTTTCAAGCCATAGAACTTGCAGAAGTTGAAGGAACAGTTGATGTGCGACACATGGATACAAGGTGTCGACTCAAGGTGTCGACTCAACTGAGAATGTGTCGACTCAACTGATTTTTTCAATGAATCTGAATGGAGCAGTTTGAACTTATGTCGACTCAAGGAGAACATGTGTCGACATTATGTGTCGATACATAAAGAGGAAGTGTCGACACATGGAGTTTTGGCAACAGTAACGGCTAGTTTTTTCAAAAACAGAACTCGTCCCAAATGCCCCCAATGGCTAGTTTTTTAAGTATAACGGCTATATTTCGATTTTGAGGACTTGGGAAGGTATATAAAGGCTCCAAATCAAATCAAGAATGTATGCATTGAATATCCTTAAAGAGTTTAGAGAGAAAAGAAGAGAGAAGAACATTGAAGATCATTCAATCTTGGACATTCAAAAGGCTTCAACAAGAGCAAAGCAACACTATATCGAGCTACATCGACTTATTTGCTTTATTATTGAAAGCTTACATTGGTTCTTTATTTCTCTACCTTATATCTTATAAAGGTTATTGGTTAGCCTATTGGAAAACCAAGTGAGGTTATTGGTAAGCCTTGAAAACCAATTAGGTTGGTGGTTAGCCCGCAAAACCACTAAGGTTCTTGGTTAGCCCGGAAAACCAAGTGAGGTTGTGACTTGTGAGCCTTGTAAAATAAGTCGGGCTTTGATTAGTGAGCCTGGAAAACTAATCGGCTGTAATCGTTTGATTATAGTGAATTTTCAAGGGATCTTGGGAAGTAGATGTAAGTGCATGGTTGGCACCGAACCACCATAGCTTGTTGTGTTTGTGATTGCTTGTTCTCTCCCTCCTTGCTCTTTACATTCTTGCTTATTGCTTTTAATTTTTGCTGCACTATTACTTTAGAGCATTGCACCTAAATCTTAGTACCTTGTTGAATTGAATTGCATATCTTGTCTTGTGAAGTTTGCAACTTGTATTATCAAGCTTAGCTTTAAATTTTTTAGAAACCCAATTCACCCCTCCTCTTGGGTTGCTCTCTGAAAAAAAACCTGTTGATAGGGTATATCAATCTGTACTGTACTGGTCTATCAAGTTTAGCTTCCAAAGCTAGGTAAATGAGTAGATGAAACATAACCATAAAAAACTCAGGAGAAAAAATCTTTTCCATCTGACATAACGTAAGTATGACTTGAGACTGCAACTGATCAAGCTCCTGAGAATCAAGAACATTAGAACATAATGCCTTGAAGAATGATGATAACTGAAAAATAACAGTAACAACTTGTTTCGGCATTAATGACCTTAAAGTCAATGGAAGAATATCTTGCATTAGTATATGTCCATCATGACTTTTAAGATTTGAGATTTTTTGTTCTTTCAGATTCACACATCGTGAAATATTTGATGTATATCCATCAGGAACCTTGATATTCTTTAAAACTGTCAGGAAAAGATCTTTTTCTCGACTAGACATGTATAATATGCATGAGGGATATAAGTTCTATCATTTGCAAGTACTTGTGGATGAAGTTCATGTTGGATGCCCATTTCTTTTAAATCAAGACGTGCCTTCATGTTATCTTTAGGGTTTCCATCAAGATTTAATATTATTCCAATCAAATTATTATAAACATTCTTTTCTATATGCATAACATCAAGATTATGCCGGAGTATATTATGCTCTCAATAAGATAAGTCAAAGAATATGCTTTTTTTCTCCCATAATTGTTTAGTATGCCAATGAATAGATGCTATCATTATGTCATCATCATTTTCAACTACAAAGAAGTTATCCGGATCCTCGAACACTGCTGTATCTATAGTGCAAGCATTAACTTTCTCTGATACTTCTTCTTGTGCTGAAGTCTCAATATCATCGCTTCCTCGCTTTTAAGAGGACTTTGTTATCTTATCGTAACTGTGTCTGAAACCAAGCATATGTCTACGAATATCAGAACCAGAAGGTGGAATTAGAACATATCCCAACTCTATAGTACTATCAAATAAATCCTTCTAAAATCGAAATGAATGATTTGCTTCTAACCATCAACGATGTCCCATATAACAAAACTTTTCTCTATATTTTAACCAAATTGAATGGGTTGATTCACCACAAGAAGGACATGCAATTCGTCCCTTAGTACTCCAGCTAGATAAATTAGCATATGTAGGAAAATCATTAACAGTCCATAATAGAGCTGCCTGTAGTTTGAATGTTTGGCCATTTGAAGCATTAGTTGCACTAATACCTTCCCACAATTATTTCAATTCATCTATTAAAGGTTGTAAGAAAATATCAATATCATTGCCTAAACCCTTATCACATGGAATGACTATTGATAAAATAAGTGAATACTGTTTCATGCATATCCATGATGGCAAATTATAAGGAATCAGAATAACTGGCCAAGTGCTATAGATAGAACTTAAGGTCCGAAATGAATTGAACCCATCACTGGCTAAATCCAGCCTGACATTACAAGCATCAAAGACAAAATCAGGGTGTCTGTCATCAAATGCTTTCCATGCTAAACTATCCACTGAGTGTCTCAGCATTCCATCTTTTGTACATCCTTCGTCATGCCATCTCATTGACGAAACTGTTTTTGATGATGCATAGATCCATTTTAATCTAGGTACAAGAGGAAAATAATGCAATATATTGGCCGATTTTTGTTTAATTTGTGCTGATTCTAATTCATTTAATCCCTCACTCTCATTTTCTTTTTGCTTTATCCATCGTGAATATCCACACATATGGCACGACTTGTGATCGGCATGTTCTCCTCGATATAATATACAGTCATTTGGATAGCTATGAATCTTTTCGTATCCAAGATCCAATTCCTTACTGATGTGGCAAGGCCGGTGACGTGGACAGTGGATGGGCGCCACGTTAAGGGAGACTGCCATGCCGGACACCAAGGCGACAGCTCAGCCCGGAGCACCTCGCCGAGCCGGGCCGAGCTCCTCCAATGCCGTAAATTGAGCTCAATCATCCGCCAGGTCAAGCTTGTGAGCTCGGTGACTAGGTCGGAGCCGATATCTACGCTCCAGAGGAGACCCTTGGAGGTTGGTGCCTCGCGGTCGAGGTCGAGCCAAGAGCTCACCCGCCGAGGTCGAGCCTCTCCGAGTGCACGCCCTCTGGACCGGGTCCACCAACATCTGCCCTCCAGAGGAGACCCTCGGAGGTTAGTGCCCCGCGGTCAAGGTCGAGCCAAGAGCTCACCCGTCGAGGTCGAGCCTCTTCGAGTGCGCGCCCTCTAGACCAGGTCCGTCGACATCTGCCTTCAAGAGGAGACCCTCGGAGGTTAGTGCCCCGTGGTCGAGGTCGAGCCAAGAGCTCACCCGTCGAGGTCGAGCCTCTCCGAGTGTGCACCCTCTGGACCGGGTCCGCCGACATCCGCCCTTCGAAGGAGACCCATGGAGGTTAGTGCCCCGCGGTCGAGGTCAAGCCAAGAGCTCACCCGCCGAGGTCGAGCCTCTCCGAGCGTGCGCCCTGTCGACCGGGCCCATGCTTCGCCCTCCTCCACCTGGCCATCCTCGCAAGCCCGGAGCGCCCAGGTCGGAGCCGACCTTGCCGTCCCGAGACACCGACGAGCCGCCCGAGGACCACGGAACAGCGCTTCCCATGCCACCATAACTACCTGTCCGGCCATACTTTTAGGAGATGGGCCGGCCAGAGAGCACGCACTCCTAGGGCGGTGGCTCCTGGATCGAGGCGCTGCCAAACTTCTCGAAATGGAGCAGCCAGAGAGAATGTTAGAAGGAATGGGAGCTTCTCCTACCGCCTGTCAGGAAAGGCATCCCGTTCACGACACGGAATCCAGTCCCATGCGCCTGCCAACCCAGCAGAGATCTCGAGGCAAGCTCCCAACGGCCAATCTTTGACTATAAAGAACGATCGGCACCCCCCAAGGGGGCGAAGGTAAAAAATAAGAAAAACAACACAAGCGCAAGCTCAACCGAAAGAGCAGAGCTTCACCACCAACACCACGATAGAAGGAAAGCCATTGAGGGATAAGGAGAAGCCTGAGGAACAGAGAACCTCTCTGTCCCCTCGATCACTCTCCCCCTGCTACTTTTCTTTTCTTCCAAAAAAAAAAGAAGAAACATACTCCACATCCCTCCTAGTGCGGAGTCCATCAAGAGGGGCCCGACCGGGAGGATCTGTTCTCCTAGATCGTCACTGACTTGACCGTTGGAGTGCCCCTGCCAGAAACCCCGGCCCGGGTCTCTGACCCCTGTTTTGCAGGTCTAGGAGTGGAGGACCAGCGGGTGGCGAGAGGAGCACGCTCCGACGCAGCAGCTATGGGCCACGACAGTCTTGTCGGCAATAGTTTGGCGCGCCAGGAAGGGGGGGCAGAACGATCAAGTAAGCCCTTCATTTTACCACAAGCAAGCCTGGTGGAAGCATGGTGACGACAAGAGCAAGGGAGGCTTGCACCAGTCGTGCAGGGGACTCCCCCTCTCGGGGAAACCCGCACCACCAAGAAGTGGAGCCATCCGCTCCGGTCCACCCACCTCCACCAAAAGCCCAGTTGGCCGCACTCGTCGAGCAAATGCAAGTCCTTGCTACAGCGGTGCGCCAGCTTCAGCACCAGCACCAGTCCATGGCAACCCACCAACAGCCAGGGACCCCGGCGGCTAATGCCATAGCTCCCCGCGATAGTCTGCACTCCTTCCAATGAAGGCCATCGCAGCCGCGGGCCACCATAGACAACCGGGGCAGCCTTCAAGCTTCGATGAAAAGACAACGAGCCGTTTCAGCCGACAGAGTGAGCCGTTCATCAAACCTCGAGCGGGAGATGCTCAGACCCCGTCGAGGCAAGAAAAGTAAGACCCTCCACCACGGGTGCCATGCATCCATGTCACCTTCTCCGTCTCCTTCGACAGAGGGGTCCATTGACGAAGCCGCCAGGCGCACGACGGGCAGGCGCCTGAAGGAACATGAGCGTATGCTGGCGGAGTTTGATCACCGGTTCGCCAGCATGCCGGGCTCCGTTAGCGAGCCAGCGGGCTATGATGCCTGTCCCCCATTCTTCCAAGAAATTCATGCGGAGCCGATTTCACGCCGATTTCGGATGCCGCAGGTGGACCCCTACGATAGGACCACCGACCCCCTGGACCACCTGGAAAGCTACCGGACTCTCATGAGGGTCCAGGGGGCTATCGACGCTCTCCTCTGCATCGCCTTTCCTGCTACTCTCCGGAAGGCAGCCCGGGTGTGGTTCACCCATCTAGAGCCAGAGAGCATTACCTCCTTTGCCCAGCTAAGGCAGAAGTTCATGGCTCACTTCGATGCTTGTAGAAAGTTGCCACGAGAGACAGACAGTCTCTTCTCTATCCGGCAATAGGACCGCGAGCCCTTATGGGACTACGTGGCCCGCTTCAAGGCCGCCGTGCTTGAGATTTACAATCTTGAAGAGCCAGTGGCCATGCTGGCACTCAAGCGAGGGCTCAGGACCTCCTGTCTGACCTACTCGCTGGACATGAAGCCCCCAAGACCTACACCGAGCTCCTTCTCCGGGCCCAAAAGTGCATCCGCGCCGAGGAGGCAGACCGTGCAAGGCGGGAGCTCGATGGCGGACCTCAGAAAAAGCCGGCCCCTACTGAAGTGTCCGGGGCCCGGAAGCCAGCACCTCAGGATCAGAGCTCTCAAAGGGATCGATCGAGATCGAGGGGGACCCCTGTCCCTGAGGAAAACTACACCCCTCTCCTCACCCCAAGGACTAAAATTCTTATGGAGATCGAGGACGAGGACTACTTAAGGCACCCACCTCCATTGAAGCCCTTCGTTGGCCGTGACAAGATGAAGTACTGCCGCTTCCACCGCGACCACGGCCACGACACCGAGGAATGTCGTAACCTCGAGTGGGAGATTGAGGAGCTCATCAAAAGTGGCTACCTCAAGAGGTTCATGGGCGGTAGATCTCAAGCGGAGTCCCAGGC
Organism: Areca catechu; assembly: GCA_021397845.1. Taxonomy (NCBI): domain Eukaryota; kingdom Viridiplantae; phylum Streptophyta; class Magnoliopsida; order Arecales; family Arecaceae; genus Areca; species Areca catechu. Next base: position 41,436,950 of record CM038039.1, read on the forward strand.
ACTCGTCACTCTCCTGCCAGCTCCAGCCATCGACAACCGTCCCACCGAGAAGCTGGTGGGCATGATTTCTCAGGGAGCAGCACGTGTGTCCAAGAAGGCCCAGGGGGCAGAGGACTCTGAAAATGTACTCCCTTTTATGAGGGAGGGAAAAGACGGGAAAAAAAATGTAAATAATGATGCCGTGGTTGTCGAAATGATGATCGCGAAGTATCCTGTAAAACGCATCATGGTTGATAGTGGAAGCTCGACAGACATGCTTTTTTATGATGCCTTCTTCAAAATGAATCTTTTTCCCGATCGGCTTAAGCCCGTGCACACGCTCCTTGTCGGTTTTACGGGCGATTCAGTGGGAGTGGAAGGAGAAATCACTCTCCTGGTCACTGCCGGAACCCCACCTCGACAGAGCACCGTCATGATGACTTTCACTATTGTGAGGCTTCCTTCCGCCTACAACGTGATATTGGGTCGACCTGGGCTCAACTTGCTTGATGCTGTTGTCTCCACCAAAAGGCTACTCGTGCAATTCCCAACCCCAAACGGTGTTGGAGAGATGAGAGGAGCACCCCAACCGGTGCAGCACTGCTTCCAGACTCTCCCTGGGGCCAAGATCCCTCGGGACGACCCCGGCATAGATGACCTTAACCAAAGGGCCCAAGACCCCCGAGGAGGCCCGGTTGAACGTCTACTCTCCTATCCGCTCGGAGACGATCTCGCAAAGATGGTTCAGATCGGAGCTCAGCTGCCTAAGGAGGAGAGGACGCAATTGCTGGGATTCTTGCAGGCGAACGCGGACATGTTCACCTAGACGGCGGTGGACATGCCAGGCATCTCTCCTGACATCATTACTCACAAATTGAGCATCGATTCGAAGCACAAGCCAGTTCATCAGAAGAAAAGAAGTTTTGCCCCGGAGAGGCAGGCAGCCATCAAGGAGGAGGTGGATAAACTCCTGGCTGCCGGCTTAGTTCGAGAGGTCCAGTACCTGAGCTGGCTGGCAAATGTGGTGATGGTCAAGAAAAATAATGGCAAATGAAGGATCTGTGTAGACTACACCGACCTCAATAAAGCTTGCCCAAAGAATAGTTTTCCTCTCCTGAAGATCGATCAGCTGGTAGACGCCACCTCAGGCCATCGGCTGCTCTCCTTCATGGATGCTTTCTCTAGATACAATCAAACCCTCATGCATCCGGAGGACAAGGAGCATACCGCCTTCATCACTGACCAAGGGACATATGCTACAGGATGATGCCCTTTGGCTTGAAGAATGTGGGGGTCACCTATCAACGCCTGGTCAGCAAGGTCTTCAAGGACCAGATTGGCCGTAACATGCAAGTGTATGTGGATGACATGCTCGTCATGAGCAGGCCGGGTTCAAGCCATGTAGCCGACCTTGCCGAATCCTTCCACAACTTGCGCCAGCATCAGATGAAGCTGAACCCGGTGAAGTGCGCCTTTGGGGTGGCCGCAGGAAAGTTTCTCAGCCTTATGGTCACCCAAAGGGGGATCGAGGCGAACCCGGAGAAAGTGCAAGCCATCACCGACATGGAGCATCCGACCTCCAAGAAGTAGGTCCAGGGACTAACGGGACGTGTCACCGCCCTTAGTAGATTCATCTCGAGATCGGCTGACTGTTGCCAGCCATTCTTTAAGGCACTGCGCAAGATGCACGACTTCAGCTGGACCGAGAAATGCAGGACAGCCTTCGAGGAGCTGAAGAATTTCCTTGCCTCCCCTCCACTGCTCTCCAGGTCGGAGGAGGGGGAGGAACTCCTACTATATTTGGCGATGACACCGGGGGTTGTCAGCTCGGTTCTCGTTCGCACAGATGAGGACAAATCTCAGAAGCTGGTGTATTACACCAGCAAGATCCTCCCTAACACGGAGATCAGGTATACTCGCTTCGAAAAACTCATTTTTGTACTAATAATGTCTGCTAAGTGCCTCACGCCCTATTTCCAAATGCACCCAATAGTGGTGGTGATGGACCAGCCGTTGAGGACTATCCTCACCCGACCCGAAACATCTGGGGGTTGGCTAAGTGGTCCCTGCTGCTTAGTGAATTCGACATATCGTACCGCCCGAGGTCATCACAAAAGGTCCAAGTCTTGGCCGACTTCGTGGTCGAGTGCACTGGATTCGTCGAGGAGCCAGAGCAGACAGCAACGAAGCCCGAGCCGAGAGAAGAGCCCTGGATTCTTCATGTAGATGCAGCGTCCAATTTCGGCGAGAGCGGGGCCGACCTCATCCTCACCAATGGAGATGGGGTCGTGGCGGAATGTGCCCTCCGCTTCAAGTTCGCCGTAACTAACAACCAGGCAGAGTATGAGGCACTCCTCGTGGGCTTGATAGTCTCCCGTGAGTTGGGCGTGCAAGACTTGAAAGTCTTCATTGACTCCCAACTGGTCACCGGGCAAGTATCCGGGGAATACGAAGCAAGGGACACCCAGATGGCGAAATATTTGGAACAAGTCCGAGCGAGCACGACAGGCCTCCGGTGCTTCAATATTTTTCATATCCCTCGAGGAGAGAATGCACGCGCGGATGCGCTATCCAGGCTCGCAACCTTGCTGGACTCGTCGCTAGGACATGCCTACATCGAGCACCTCGAAAGTTCTAGCTACGGGGACCGGACGGAGGTGCACCAAGTCACCCTCGAGCCAAGCTGGATGGACAAGTACATCCAGTATATCACCGACGGCACCCTGCCAGGAGACCGTGCGGAGGCTGCCCTCGTCAGGAAGAAGGCCTCTCGGTTCATCCTGATGGATGGCGAGCTCTACCGCCGATCTTACTCCTACCCACTCTTGAGATGCCTCAGGCCCGTCGAGGCAACCTTCGTGCTCCAGGAGATACACGAAGGCCTCTGCGAGAATTACGTGGGAGGGAGGACACTGGCCTACAAAGCCCTCCGCCATGGGTACTTCTGGGAGACCATGAGAGAAGATGTAGCCAACTTCATCAAAAGGTGCGATAAGTGCCAGCGCCATGCCAACATCCAGCATCAGTCGGCGACGCCGATCTCCCAGCTCTCGGCCCCTTGGCCCTTTGCACAGTGGGGAATGGATATCCTGGGACCGTTCCCCCCAGGTCAGGGCAATGAAAGTTCCTGCTGGTGGTGATCGACTACTTCACCAAGTGGGTCGAGGCAGAGCCACTAGCTCGGATCGTGGAGGCCAACGTCCACCAGTTCTTCTGGAAGTCCATTATCTACCGATTCTGGCTCCCCCATTGCATCATCACCGACAACGGGCGACAGTTCGATAACCTCGAGTTCGAAGGGTTTTACGCAGCCCATGGCATCCAACACTCCAACACCGGTTCACCTCGGTGGCCCATCCCCAAACAAACGGGGAGGCCAAGGTGACCAACCGGACCATCCTTCAAGGGCTCCGAACCAGGCTGGATCAAGCTAAAGGCCTATGGGCAGAAGAGCTACCTAGCATCCTATGGGCCTACCACACAACGCCCAGGACAGCGACTGGTGAAACGCCCTTCAGCCTCGTCTTCGGTGCCGAAGCAGTCGTCCCTGTCGAGCTCGACGTGCCTACACTGCGAGTGCGGCATTACGTGAAGCGCGGAACTCGGCGCACCTCCTACTCAACTTGGACCTCCTTGAGGAAGCAAGGGATAGAGCCCGCCTACGGATGGCGGCCTACCGATAAAGGGTCGCCCGATACTACAATGCCCGCGTCCAGACAAAAGCCTTCAAGCCCGGAGACCTGGTGCTGCGACGGGCGGAAGCGTCCCAGCCTAGGAAATCCGACAAGCTCTCCCCGAACTGGGAGGGCCCCTATAAAGTGGCTGAAGCCCTCTCTCAAGGGGCCTATTATCTTGAAGACCTCGACAGCGTCAGGTTTCCCAGAACATGGAACGCCTATAATTTGCAAAAATACTATCAATAATGTAAGGTTCCCCAATAATAAATAACAATGATTTTTTCCTGTGCAAGTGTTTGTCTGTCTTGCAGGAGAACGCCAATGGCATCCCCGAGCCTAGCTCCAGGACACCAGAGGGACTTTGAGCCACGTAGCTCTCCAACTCCAAGCATCCCCGAGCCCAGCTCCAGGACGTCAAAGAAATCTCGAGCCATGTAGCTCCCACTTCCCGGCGCCCTCGAGCCTAGCTCCAGGATGCTAGAGAGACTTCGAGCCATGTAGCTCTCCAACTCCAGGCATCCTCGAGCCTAGCTTTAGGACGTCAAAGAAATCTCGAGCCACGTAACTCCCACCTTCCCGGCACCCCTGAGCCTAGCTCCAGGATGCTAGAGGGACTTTGAGCTAAGTAGCTCTCCAACTCCAAGCATCCCCGAGCCCAGCTCCAGGACGTCGAAGAAATCTCGAGCCAAGCAGCTCTCCATCCCAAACGTCTCCGAGCCTAGCTTCAAGATGCCAAGGGATCACGAGGCCACGTAGCTCCCGTCAACGCCTCGAGCCTAGCTCCAAGGCACCGAAGACCTGATCCAAGATCTCAGGCAATCTCTGGGCCCGAGCCTAGCTCCACGTCCAGGAAGGCCTCGAGCCTAGCTCCAAGGCAACCAAGACCGGTAACCCCCCTACCCTGATCTCCCCTCTCGAAAAGAAAATGGGAGGGGAAGGAAAGAAAGGTAACAAAGGGGGGAAGCCCGACAGCCCTCCTCTCTGATCTTTCCTCTCAAAAAAAAAAAAAGAAGGGGGGGGCAAGAGGGGAAGGAAAGAAAGAGCGCAAAAATGGGGGTCCAGCCAGCATTCTCTCTTCTGATCTCCCCACTCAAAAAAAAAATGATGATGAAATGGTGACGATGATGAAAGAATAAAATGAAAAGAAAAATGAATAAAAGAAGAGTGGGGAAGGAAAGAAAAAGGGAGTGAGAAGAAAATACAGCACCATCAAAACTACAACTCTCAGCAATCGCCGTCCCCGAGCCCAGCTCCAGGGCATCTTCTCAAAACTGGAGCTCAGATCTCCAGCCAAGAAAACTTCGAGCCAAGCCACTCTCAGCAATCTCCGTCCCCGAGCCCAGCTCTAGGACATCTTTTCAAGACCGGAGCTCCGATCTCCGGCTAAGAGAACTTCGAGCTAAGCAGCTCTCAGCAATCTCCGTCCTCGAGCCTAGCTCCAGGACATCTTCTCAAGACCTAAGCTCCAATCTCCGGCCTAGAGACCGCCAAGCTCGGCAGCCCTCGGGTACCCCTTACTTGATCTCCCCACACATTAAAAAGAAAAACAAAAATAGAAAGGGAGTGAAGGAGGGGAGGAGCCAGAAGAGAAGAGCAGTTTCAAGAAAAATCTACATTTCATTGATCAAGTGTCAAGTACAGCAATCCTATCACGGGCCCCCGACATGCCGGGCGGCCCTGTTGAACACAAAACAAAAAAGAGAGAGGAATAGATAATAACTATCTCCTAGCCGGATCGCTAGGCCAGGAGTCTCCATCACCAAGGGCCTCTGGTCGCGCGGCTTTGGTCTTAGCTGGCGTGGCCTCCTCAACACCCGCCTCCTGATCTGAAGTACCAGGGTAATCGAGGTAGCCGCGGCCTTCGGCTGAGACGAACTCTTCGACTAGGCGGCGTAAGTACATGAAACCTTTGAAGAATGAGTCCGACGCCGTCCGCTGGATTTCGGCGAGGAACTCCTCCGAAGCCTTGTACCTCTCCACTACCTCCTCGGCTCCCTTCTTTGCGGCAGCTTCCTTGCGCCTAGCATCCGCGACTGCCCTGGTCGCCTCATCCGCTAACCTCTGAGCTGCAGCTGACCGCTCCTCCTCTGCCGTCAGTCGAGCTCGGAAAGATTGGGCGATCCGTTTCTGCCGGCTGCGTCAGCCATAACCAAACCCAAGTTCTGCTCTGAGTCGGCGAGCTCCTTGGCTTTTTTCTTCGACTCCCCCTGCTTGAAGTCGAGCCTCTCCTGGAGCTCCTTAACTCGCCCCTCGGAGTCGGTGAGCTGCCTCTCGAGGTCCTTAACCCGCCGGTCAAGCGCCTCCTCGGAGTCGGCTTTCTCCTTTAGATCGATCTTCAACGACGCGATCATGGCCATCTGCTGCTGCACTGATTGCTCCCAGTACTGGTAGCAGCTTCTAATGAAGAGAGCCTCAACACCCATTTGTAGTACCGAGAAGTTCAGACAAAAGGGAAAAGAGAAGGAGGGAAAGGACGAAGCTTCCTACCGTATACAGATAGGAAAAAATGCTATCGATTACGAGCCCGACCGGCAATCCATCCATGTTCCCGTGGTGGCACCGCGGGACGGAGAAGTCCATCATTTGGTAGGCCAGCGCGCGGTTGTCGTCCAGGGAACTCTCCGGCCCTAACTTGAATGGGAGTCGACACCTTGCCTCGTCCCTCCGGCTCTCCCCGGGGGCAGCTGCGTCCGCCACTCCCTCAGCAGGACTCCAGAAGACCGGCCGAGGGCCCAGCACCGTCATGACTGGAAAGTCGTCAACTTCGACCACCCCCGGGCCTGGGGAGTGAAGTGGAGCGGCGGCGACAGTGGGCCGGACGACCTCTACGGGCTCTGGGAGAGGGGGTTCCGCCCGCGGCTCTGCCCGTTGGTTAGGGACTCCCACGACCCCTTTCTTCTTTGAGGCAGCCGGCACAGCAGGAGCAGGTACCGGTGCCTCCTCAACCTGAGCCTGCTTCGAAAGGGGCTCGGTGACCGCCTCGGTGGGTGGCCTCTTCCTAGAGACCGACGATGCCTCACCCTCTAGAAGGCCCAACCCTGCATACGGGAACCGGGAAGGTCAAACCAAAAAAAAAAAAAGAAGAAAAAGAAGAAGAGAAGAGAGAGAAGAAAAAGGGGGGACCGGATTCAGGGAAAAAAGCTGAACCTACCAGGCCCGGCCGACGAGTCGATCCTGGCGTCGAGGAGATTTTGCTTTGATAACAGAACCTCCAAGGAAGGAATTTGGGCGGTGCGAAGCTGCTCGTAGTCGTCCTGATCGGCAGCCTCGATCGCTGAGATCCAGTTTGGGGATCTATCTGGTTCACTCCAGGCCCAGTCAACTCCCTCGACGTCCACGAAGAAGAACCTACTCTTCCATCCCTTGATAGAAGAGGGAAGTTCGAACCTAATGCCCTTCGGACGGGAAGACAAAGACCACCACCCATCTTCTGTCAGGTGGCGTTTCAGGATAAAGAATGCCCTGAACAGGAAGAACCGGGCAACAAACCTGTGGACATGATAGAGTACAATGAAAGAAAAGATTACCCTGATGGCATTCGGCACCAACTGGATGGGGACCAGACGATAGTTGCTCAGAACAGACAAGAAAAAAGGATGGAAAGGGAATCGGAGACTTCTAGAGAAGGTCCCCTCATAGAAAGCGAGATGCCCTAGGTCGCTGGAAGTGACCCGCTCCCCAGGGCGAGGAACCATGAGCCGGACAGAAGCCGGGATCCCGTAAGCATCCCGAATGGCCTCCAGTTCCATGGCAGAGATCGTCGAAGCGACCCCACCCAGACCTGTCGACTGAACCGGCTCAGGGGCTGGTTCAAGCAGAAGAGGAGGAATGATAAGAGGAGAAGGAATGACCTCCAGCCCCCCACCGGACACGGGAGGGGCGGCAAGGGCTAGCCTCACAGTAATCCTAAACTGGTCCCCTTCCGATTCCTCGTCGAAAGAGGAGAGCACCACCCTTCGGGTGCAGGACTCAGGACGATCCATACTGAATTGATAGAGAAGGACCTGGACACAGCAACGAGCACGAGGGATTCTGTGAGAAGCCTTTGCGTGAGGAACTTTTCTTGTTGCTTCGAAAAAGCCCGCCAGGCCTGTGCTGTTATGACTCCCTCGCCGACGAATCTGCACCACGTGCAGCCCATCGACGAACGAGGAATCTCGGTCGCTCAAAATTCTGCGCCAGCATTAATCGTTCCTCGAGAATGGCCACGCGGCGTTCCCATACTGGCCTGCGGGCCATTCGTCGAAGCGCCAACAACTGCAGCCATTATGGCACCGGATTTTCGCCTCTCCATGCCAGCATTACAGCTACTCCCTTCGCCCCGAGCGCCATGCATTAACGAGCCTCGGGAGTGGGGGGAAAATGATGTGGCAAGGCCACTGACGTGGACAGCAGACGTGTGCCACATTAAGGGAGACTGCCACGCCGGACACCAAGGCGACAGCTCAGCCTGGAGTACCTTGTCGAGCCAGGCCAAGCTCCTCCAACGTCACAAATTGAGCTCAGTCCTCCGCCAGGTCGAGCTCGTGAGCTCGGCGACTAGGTCGGAGCCGAGCTGCCCTCCAGAGGAGACCCTTGAAGGTTAGTGCCCCACAGTCGAGGTCGAGCCAAGAGCTCACCCGTCGAGGTCGAGCCTCTCCGAGTGCGCGCCCTCTGGACCGGGTCCGTCGACATCTACCCTCCAGAGAAGACCATCGGAGGTTAGTGCCCCGCGATCGAGGTCGAGCCAAGAGATCACCTGCCGAGGTCGAGCCTCTCCGAGTGCGCGCCCTCTGGACCGGGTCCGCCGACATCCGCCCTCCAGAGGAGACCCTCGGAGGTTAGTGCCCCATGGTCGAGGTCGAGCCAAGAGCTCACCCGTCGAGGTCGAGCCTCTCCGAGCGTGCGCCCTCTCGACCGGGCCCGTGCTTCGCCCTCCTCCACCTGGCCATCCCCGCAAGCCCGGAGCGCCCAGGTCGGAGCCGACCCTGCCATCCCGAGACACCGGCGAGCCACCCGAGGACCACGGAACGGCGCCCCCATACCGCCATAACTACCTGTCCGGCCGTACTTCCAGGAGATGGACCGGCCAGAGAGCACACACCCCGAGGGCGGCGGCTCCCAGATTGAGGCACTGCCAAACTTTCCAAAACAGAGCAGCCAGAGAGAATGTCAGAAGGAATTGGAGCTTCCCCTACCGCCTGTCAGGAAAGGCGTCCCGTTCACGACATGGAATCCAGCCTCATGCGCCTGCCAACCCAGCAGAGATCTCGAGATGAGCCCCCAACGGCCAATCTTCGACTACAAAGAACGATTGGCACCCCCCAAGGGGGGGAAGGTAAAAAACAAGAAAACAACACAAGCGCAAGCTCAACTGAGAGAGCAGAGCGCCACCACCAACACTACGATACAAGGAAAGCCGTTAGTGGATAAGAAGCCTGAGGAACAGAGAACCCCTCTGTCCCCTCGATCACTCTCCCTCTGCTACTTTTCTCTTCCTCCAAAAAATAAAAAGAAGAAACATACTCCACATCCCTCCTAGTGCGGAGTCCATTAAGAGGGGCCCGACCGGAAGGATCTGTTCTCCTGGATCGTACTGACTTGACCATCGGAGTGTCCCCACCGAAAATCCTGGCCCGGATCTCTGACCCCTGTTTTGCAGGTCCAGGAGCAAAGGACCGGCGGGTGGCGAGAGGAGCATGCTCTGACGCAGCAGCTACGTGCCATGACGGTCTTGGCGGCAAAACTTTACTAATTTTTTGGCTTCATAACAAGATGTTGGTAAACTAGTACCTTCAGAAAATGTATCCTTTAACAACTTGAGCAACATAGTAAAACTCTTGCCAGACCATCTATTCAAGTATTTTATATGAAATAAATGTACAAGAAAAGAAAATTTTAGAAAGTTCTTGCAACCAGCATATAATTCTTGATCTGCATCTTTTATCAGCTTCTGATAACGATCTGTTCCAACATTAGTTAGGGATATCGGGTCTCTATTTTGTATAGATTCAGTAAATATATGATCCTCAGGTAGCCTAGCTGCTACTTATCCTCCACTGAAATCTCTAAGATTTTGAGCACCATATTCAAAAGCATATCTGAGCAAACCTCTAATATCATCATCTCTTGCAAGATTTTTTTGTTGATTACTGAATCCAAAATCAGGTATATATTCCATGTTAGAGGTTTGGTTACATGTAGATGGTAACCTTGACTCTCCATGAAAAAATCACTCTGTATAATCTCTTAAAAAATCATTCCATACAAAATATTCTTCAACAGTATTTAGATACCGAGAACTGGAATTTATACATTTTCGGCATGGACATGGAATCTTCCCATTAATGCTACTTCTCTCCATACCAAATTTAATGAAATTCTGAACTCCATCCAGATATTCATTGCTATTCCTCGGTTTAGTCATCCAACTCTTATCCATTGTAAGATAAAACTAACTGAAATAAATAAATATTTATAAGAACAAAATAAATTAAAAATGAATTTATTCAATAGATCAATTACAGTATTATTAAATGCATCCTATGATCAACTAGTAGATAAAGATAGGTTCCATCCCATTCAAAAATTGGATTAATTATATGTTATCAATATGGTAATCAAACGTTATGCAATAGGATCGAAAAAAATTTTGGTAGCATTTTTCCTTAGTTCTCCCCACATAAATATTTATATGTGAGGAGAACTAAAGAAGAATACTATCCGAAATTGCTTTCAACCCCTGTTGCATATCGTTTGATTACTGTAATTGATAACATATAATTAATACAATTTTTGAACTGTCCAACATGGATAATCAATTGACCACTATATATAATTTTTCCATCCGTACAAAAATAAAATTAATGTACGGATACTATAGAATATGTATATTAATCAATTGACGGGTCTATATTTCTATGCAATGCAAGTTTTGAAAAATTTATAAAGCACTAATTTATTTAATAATGAAAGATTGAAAAGGAAAGTGCATAAACAAATACTAACGATAAATAGCCAGCTAGAATTCTGTGTTCAATGTTGCCAATCTTTTCAATGTAGCTACATATAAGACATAGATAAAGACTAGCATAATACCTCATCTGAGCGAATGCCAAATAGTGTTACATAATAGGGATGCAACTTAATTCTCTACATGATGGAAACTCCATTTGAAGATCGATCCATCTCCAATAGCTTTCGGGACAAGCAAATCAGCATCTTCCTTACCTTCTACACAAATTTGTGAAGCAAAACAAAAAAAAAAACAAAGCAATTTTGGATGCCACCTCCCTAATATCATGTAGACATGGATAGCAAGGAATATCTTTTTTAAGATTTTTAGTACTAATCAAATGCAGAACTATCATAAAGTAACTATAATTCATAGAGATTTTGCTTGCAATATATTACTAACAAATATACCCTCCAAGGCCCAAGCAACTTGAAGCTCAACCTTAGGAATCCATACGTTTCACTAGTTTGAAATTTAGTGCCACCAAGATAGAATCTTTGGAATCTTAAATTAAAAAACTAGCATCTATTCTATTCCATGAAAGTTAATGATATATCCTGCTAAGGCGACAGGCACCATGTTACACCATGATATGAACTCCATGAAAGTTGCAGGGCAAGGTTTTAAGTTCTGTATTCAGGCAATGCCAATGTTGGACATGGACTGGCATGCTCGAATACTACACATGCCAACAGTAGGCATGTGCTGCTCAGATGGGGGCGTGATTGGCATCTAGACCTGCGGGGGTCTAGACTTGAAGGAACTTACTACCATGTAAACCAACATATTATATTATTTAGTACAAAGGTGCATCTATCGTTATTAGGAATTTAGGATTACTTACGAGTAATTTAATTTACTTTGCAAAATATGTGCAATGCACATGCACACAAACATATACGATATATAAGGGAGAGCAATTCCCTTTTTTGAATTTTTGATAGGATTTAATATCTTATATGATATTGACATTAATCAAGGGATGTGTATTTGTTCAATAAAAAAGCATTAAACAACTATAGATGTGTGCCTCACATGCATGTCGCCATTTCATATAGCATTACCTGAGATCCTCAAGGTGTGTGTTGATATTGTATGCTGAAGTGCGAGGCAATGATTTAAATTGTGCTGTTATTGATCTTATTTGGAACCATTATTTTTTCGTAATGGATATAATAGCTATTATTATCCTGCTGTGTCCTGAATTGGGTTTATTTTTGGAATGATTATTAGATGTTTTAAACATGAAAACAACAGACAACGGAAAAATAATGGTGGTGTTCACTGTTAAAATTAAAAATCATTTTTCCAGTTGGGAAGGAAAGTTAAATTGGAAACAAAAAAAAAGAAAGAATGGGAGATGAACAGTGAAAAGACAAATAAAATAGGATCAAACATTATACCTATGGTTTTTTGTCGGCTTGATCCGGTCCTAAATGGGACGGCAACGAGGCACGGGACGACGACCCTGGGATAGTGACAAATTGGCAGAGGTGATGAACAAGGAAAGGGAAGAGGAAAAATGGGGGAGCGCTGGCTCGATCCGGTCCTAGCTGGGATGGTGACGATGTGCGCAGGACGGCGACGAGGCATGGGACGGTGACCACGGGACGGCGACCGCGGGATGGCGACGAACCAGCGGAGGAGATGAACGAGGAGAGGGAAGAGGAGAAATGGGGGAGCGACGGTGGAAGACTGAGATTAGGGCTCGATTGGGGGAAGTAAAGAAGGGGGACTTGATGATGCTTATAAGCGTTGGTAGCCTCTTTTTTTGCCGATGCTTTTTAAAAGCATCGATACTGTGGCGGAGCTCCCGACGTTTGTTGAAAAATCTGGCGATGCTTAAAAGTGTCAGGACATGTGGATCCTTAGCAACGCTTTAAAGCATCGGAGGATAGCGATGCTTTTTAAAAGCATCTGCGGGTTTGCGAAATTTTCCGATGCTACCCCAAAGCATCAGGAAAAAATGGTTGCCAATTATCCTTTTTGCTGTAGTGAAATTATATTTTGTATTTTTACTACAGAACTAAAAGGTGAAACCCCAGGGAACAATAAATTTGAAATATCTCATATAAACTGGAATATCTCAGAGATATTTCTTTTAGATTCCCGCAATTAATGCAAAACCTTGATAGATGTCAGGTTCCATATACGATACAATATGATCTCATTGTAAGTTATTTAGGATGAACTTCATTTTTCTAGTCTTCTCTGGGTGTTGATATGCGTGGCAAATTCAGGTTTCTAACAATAACCGATCAACTTAATTGGACAGCACGGATCACATGTCATGTGCACGTGGCACCGCAGAATATTATGCAACCCGAGACGGCTGCCATTAAGAAATAGATGGTTATCAAGCAAGATAGTATATGAGTATGTGCTATGTCATACATTTATGTGTGTTGTTTGATGGGCATCCATTTTCTAACGGTGGCTACCTAGGGATATATATATATATATATATATATATATATATATATATAGTTGTTGGTTGGAAGTCTCTACATTAGCACATGTAATGGGGAGAGGTACCATATGGCAACATAGATCATAATGGTGGTGTTGGTGGTAAGATGTGTATGAACAATGGCTACCTAATTGACAAGACCGAGTCTAGAGTTATACTCTATGTCCTTAAGACAATTTCATTCCGCAATGGTGCTTACGGTTTTATGACGATTATCTTCCAGGATACAACGGTCTTCTTCTGGTGAAAACAGCACTACAATTCACCAGAAATCCGAACTAGGAATGCTTTTCTTTCTTTGTATGCACTATAGCTATACCCTGTTTTCAGAGTATGCAAATGCCTAAGAGACTTATGATGCACTATAGCTATACTCTGTTTTTCAGAATATGCAAATGCCTAAAAGAAGGAAAGAAAATACTGGAATGAATTAATGAAATGAATGAGGAATGGGGACCTATTTATAGCCTTAAGGTGCCCCTTCGAAGCAGCCTTCTGATTTCATCGGAGGGAGTTTCCGATGTCTTTTCGTAATGAGATATGCCTTTACGCGATCGATATGTTTCTTCAATCGCGATCGGACGCCATGATACGCTGATTCATACCGTGATTTTTAGATCACGCGATCAATGCGCTTCTCAATACATCGTTTCACAATCCGATGGCACTCCTGATCTCAGAAGAAATGTTGATCCGTGAAACGGACGCGTGATTACACCTCCGGACGTGTGATCCATTATTTCACGATTCTGAAATCCCGCTATCCGAGTCGGCTCGATTTCCTCGAGTCGACTCGTCAAGACCGCATGATTTGTTTGATCAGGAAAAATTTAAAGGCTCCTCAAGCTCCTTGCGACGACCGTCTGATCAGGAAAAATTTAAAGGCTCTTCAAGACGATGCAAGGTGCGCCTACAAAGCGTCCATTGCGTCCTTGTCGCACTTGCGCATGCGCGTGCGGGTATCACCCTCAAGCTCTCCACCTATGGTGAGCCTAGAAGTAAGAGCTTGGGAAAAGATTTTCTTATAAAGAGCCCTCTCTTTTTCCAATCTTTTCATGTAGGACTAAAAGTTTCCATCCCACAGAATAGTTTCCATTCCACATGATGGTTTCCCATCCAAAAGGTAGTTTAGGAATAAAAAATTCATATTCACTTTTTTCCAACAGGTGGTGCTCCCCCTTATTATTTTGAAAATGAATGAATGAATGGACTCATGAATTAAACAGGACTTGGCACAAAGAAAGTGGATCGAGATTGAAGTTGACATATTTTTTTAAGAGTTCATGAAGGGTGGTAGATTGCTCTTGGGCGCTTGATCACCCTCGACAATCTTGTTAAGGGACCTCTCTCGGAAGGGAGAGGAGGATACAACTACGTACGATCCTCTCTCGGAAGGGAAAGAAGGAAAATTGGCACGCTGCGAGAAAAAGGCACGTTCGACTCAAGTCACTCAAGGTTCTAAAGAAAAGAATAAAGAAGCCATGATGTAGTATTTACCACATAATAGCCTGGATTGGAAGTGTAATTCTTCATTGTTAAAAGCCTAATGTAGTTGCCTTTCAACTCGTACATAATTTCAATACCTGCCACACGTATTATCAATAAAAAATATGTACTAACAATCATTTAACAAATTAAATAAAAATAATATTAAAATTGGTATCTAATGTAGTCTAATTACTATTTAGTTAAGTTTAATTAATTGGATCAATTATATACATTGAATCAATTACACAGAGTCCAATCGATTAAAAAAATTTATTCTTGATCAAGCTAATCTGCTTTCGATCAATCAGAACAGGAGTGAAACTCTAATTAAGATTTTAGTTTAATAATGAAAGAGACGTATGTGTAGGTATAAATATACAGGTAACTTGATCTCTTTCTATAACTTTACGATCAACAGTTTTTTATCGATCGTTCATATAAAAAAGAAAACGATTAGGAGAGAAAATCAGACACTTCGAAATAAAGAATGAGTATCTTGAAGACTATTTGATCTATATATTTGGAACAATGGCGCAACACATGCCTTTCATAATTTATGATTTTGCATAAGCATAAAAACACGAACCAGGTATAAAAAATCAAGGTTTTTCATAACAAATAATAATCATTTAACAAGCGATCGACTTCTTGTGTGATCTCTTCCCATGGTTATTTGCTCTGAGCTTTAATGAAAGAAGCTCGGCAGCAAGAGGTTTAGAAGATTTCAGAGGAGACAGACTACTCAAAACTCCCGACTACAGTCAGCTTGCAAGAGGAGTTTAGAAGTCTCAGCAAAAAAATCCAAACGAATTAAGTCTGCACTGCATGGCCAGAAAAGGGTGGAAGGTTCGGACCAACTGCACCCTGTGTGACGACAATGTCAAGTCCAGCGATTACCTCTTTCTTGAGTGCCCTTTCTCACGACAAGTTTGGTCCATATTACTCCCGAATTTCCAGCTCCCAGATCTCCCACTCTCGCTTAAAACACTTTGGTATGCATGGAGAAATAGAATTCAGAGATTGGAGCTGCAGAGCGGACTAGATACTCTGCTGGCCATGGCCACCGGGTTATGGTGTTTGTAGAACGAGCGAAACAAGAGCCTTCGAATTTCAAGCTTTTGCACCAAACCCATTTGCTCAACGGCTTGCTTCTCTCTTTGATTCCTGGACAGATAACGTAAAAGACGATGCACAGGAAAGCGTCGCCGTAGTTAGTCGCACTCTCTCTCAATCGAGCCGTCAGGCAGCTCCAAGTGGGGAGGGTTGAGCAAAGAAGCGTAGGAGAGTGCCGAACAAACCAGAGGCACTCCTCCCTCCAGGCGTGGTAGAGGGTTGACAGTCGCTTTCATGACGATGTCGTTTTGGGTCTTGACAAATGTTAGAACGTCATGGTCGAGTGCAAGGTCCACATGCGAGGAATCCTTTCCCGCTTATTTCTATAAACAATGTTTGCATGTCTCTGGGAAGAAAGCGGTCCCACCTTTTGTACTCTACGTGCAAGTTGCACACCTGCAACTACTTTTCAATAGTTAAGGGAGACCTGTTCTCCTCGCTTCATCAAAACAAAAACAAGCGATCGACATCATCTGTTTTAAACTTAATGCCAAGTATTTAAAGGATGAAAAGTTCGTGTGTAATTTGGGAGCATTGTAGCAAAGCCAATGACGGAAACATCCAAAGATCATCTAATTTAGTAAAACTTGGATTACTAATTACTATATATATCATTTTAGGCATTGCGCGCTTTTGGAATTTACTGATTAAAAGGCACTTTATAAAATGGTTAAAATATCTAGAATATCAGCTAATATATATATATATATATATATATATGTTAGGATTTAATTCAATTAACATCACCCGATCCAATAAAGGGAGACTTTAACACCCGCTCCCTTTATTTTATTGCCGTCTCATGTTCAGTCCTGTACACGTTCAGCATTTCATTTTGGTAGTCCTTGTAAGTTGTAATATTTTCACCATGAATTCGGACTGCAAGTAAAATGGCAGTCAATTCATGAACGACTTTTACTTATTGAAACCAATATAAATAGATATCTAAACCACGATGATAACCGTGGTAATACTAACTACTTATATGTCCAGGATTGATGCTCCACCAACACCATTGCTTCTGAAACAATAGCCCCCCAAGTCTTGTTAATTAGTACATATGCCAAAACATCGATCGAAGCCCACCAGTCACATCACATTACGGAATATATATGTATATATATCTATATATATAGATACATATAGAAAAGGTCATATTGTCCATAAAATAGCTATAAGAAAAAAGTACGATACTTCAGGAGAAATACTAGCTAAAGCGATATTGAAAAACAAGAAAACTTAATTCAAACTAATTAATAAGCGCAATCACCAACTGGCAGATCTCCGTCCAGCTCCTTGCCATTCTCCTAAACCTGGACAACGTAAATAAGTAAATAAATAAATAAACAAGGAAATGAGCTACTTATTATTAGAGAAAAGGCAGAGAGAGACCAGATAGTACGATGCACCGTGTTGAAGGGGCTGGAGGGTGACACCCCACTCGTCGGTAAGGACGGGGTGGCCGGAGGAGTGGAGGAGGACGGCCTCCTCCCCAAACGCTTCCCTCACATTGAGTGAGCCCGTCCCCACCTCGAACGCCACATCGTTTATGAACACCGTCGCCCTCGTCGCAACACCACCTCCGGCCCCTCGAACCCCTATGGTGTCAAACCAAAAACTCCAATAGTACCGGTAGTTGAAAGTTGAAACTTAACTCGCGAATTACATTACTGCCATACATAATAAAAACTACGAAAAAAGATTTTTCAAATAAAATAAATACGCTAACGATTTTTTTTTTTTTTTTTTGATCGAATACGAAAAAGAATTTTCAAATAATAAAAAAACGATTCTTTTTTTTTTTTTTTTTTTTTTGGTAAACCAAAAAAAAAAAAAACGATTCTTATCTTTAAGGAAGAACTTTTAGCCCTTACATGCACACGTCCAATCTAGGTAACAGCGCCCTAATGTGAAGACTAAGGGATGGAGTGGAGAAATAAGACTACCGTCCTCTCTATCTTGTCGACAACGTACGCATGTAAACCTCTCTCGAGAATCTCCATGACGTGACCACACACCACGGTAACTGTGATAGGTTCCCATTGATCAATCCCCTCAATCATAGTTCCCCGAAGCATTTTTCCTTGCTTTCCTTTGTCTCACTCTATTTATGTCCCCACTTATCCATTTATTATGTATTTTATGACTTCTCCGGTTCTCAAGTGATCTTTAACCTACTCATTCAACGAGGCGTTCTTCACAAGCAATTCCTCGGGGCTCTCCGAGTCCCATCCACGGCCGGATATCTGTTGGGTGGTGAAACGAGCGGGGCCCACGTGAGAATGGGACGTGTCAGGCAGTGAGGGCCATGGTACCAGATCAACGCCCAGTTTTGGGAGTATGTATCACGGGGACATACCAGCACCCTACTTTCTGTTTTCATGTGTGTATATGTATATATATATAAAACAAAAGTTCGGAACTGCAACTAGGAACTGATCACTAAGATCACAATGACATGACTTGGAATAGATGGAAGGAAAGAAAGATGACGGATTGATGATGGATCCAGATAGACAAGAGAGAAGAATCATATGCAATTTAACCAAAGAAAGACGCATCAGGAGTTTTATTAATTTCACATACCTTGTAACTCAGTGATAGGACCAGCGACGCTGGCACAGGTAGCAGCACCGACAGTGGTTGCACCACCACCAACACCAACTACAGCGCCAACACTTGCAACAGTAGCACTAGTAGCAGCACCAACACTAAAGCCATGGTGCAATTGCATCGTATTCTTAGCCTCATCTTCACCACTCTTGCACCCCTCGTGTCCAAAAAGCTCGCTCCACAGGCCTGAACGGACGCAGGTCCTTTGCTCAGGTGCACCCACGGTCCATGTCAGGTCTGCCGACGGGAAGCAGTACGTTTGCGGACCCTGGAGAAGAAATGGCTCTCCACCGAACTCCATTGGGACATGAAAGTGCAGTTGGTTCACTGCCAAAGACATGCTCGCCGGCACGTCGGTCACGCCGGAGAGCCCAGCTATCGATGCCACCGAAGGGATGGTCTTATCGGATCCTGAAGACCGGTCAGAAGACGAGGAGGATGAGGACGTGGCGGTGGAGGCCGGTGCCGAGGTGGTGGGTGGAGAGGGAGCGGTGGTGGCTGATCGGGGATGAGGGCGGGAAGACTGGAGGTGGCGGTGCTTGTGCTTGCTTCGGGACTTGCGGTTCTGGAACCAGTAGAAGACATTGGCATCGCCGACCTGGCCATACTCTTGCAGCTGGGCTCGGATCTTTCGAATCTCATCTCGTGGTGGGTTCACCATGCCCGAGTTGAAGATCTCCTCCAATATGCGAATTTGCTCCGGCTTCGGGTTCCACCTTGGCTTTGGCTCCGGGCTGCGCTCTTCACAACCTGGCATTGCTATACCTTAACCCTAATTATGTACTTCAAACATAAAACTACAACAGATACAGTTACCAACTATATGGAAAACAAAAAAATTAGATAAAGAAGTCTTTATAATTGCATCGTGATTAGTTTGCAAGGCATCTCTCTCTGTGCGCGCGTGTGTTCAGTTGGCAGTACTTGAGACAGAAATATGTTTGGATGATGAGAGCATGACTTCTTAACACAAAAAGTACATATATATGAACTATAAAATTTTCAGTATACTCACCAAAAATGCAAAGTTACTTATCAAGAATCCAAGATGACAACGTATTAAAAGCAAGAAAGAATAGAAGTAAAAGGATATATAACAAATTAACTTTAAAGCTCCACATGAATCTGATAAGAATTAAGAAAAGTAGGTATCCTCCCGAAAGCACAGCCATCGTTCATTGATAACAAATGCAATCATCTCAAGCTTCCAAAGATAAAACATATGTCATGATGCCTTTCCCGGAAAACAGATAAAAGGCTAGCATACTAGCAAAGCTTAACAACCATTCAAGGATAGAAAAAGAAAATAAAATTTAATACCTGATGTGTAAGGAGTCTTCTGGCAGCCACCTGATAACAGGGAGGATGTATTGATGTCGTGCTGCCATTGGCTGTGGGTGTTGCAAGGCTTGGACTTGAACAAGCTAGGCCAGTGCCTGTTGGAAGAGGCCATGATGATACTGTTGATAAGATTATGATGATGTTGGTGGTGGCGGTGGAGGAAGGGTGGGAGGAAACAGAGGCTGATCTGAACCAGGCAGGCAGTGAGAAATAGTAGGGAGAAGACACAGAGAACTTTTTGTGGGGGATCTATCTAACCATCTATATATCTATTAAAACCATGCATTTGCTTTCTGGTACTGGAGCCTCCCTCTCTTGCAGGCAGAAAGAAAGCCCCCTCTTCTTATAATAGCCTCCACCTACCCCTGCATTCAATTTATCACAAATTAACAACGAATAAGTTTTAAATTTATACATTGATATAAAAAGAAGGAACAGTTCCTTCCCACATCCCAAAGAAAACAAACAAAGCCCATTAAACTACAACAAGAAACTCCTGTGAAGCAAAGCCCAAGAACATAAATAAAACAAGGAATTGAAAGGTATGGGAGGTTAAGGGAAAGGAAAAGAGGCGAGAGGGTGGTACTCTCCCATCCTTCCCTTGCACTGCATTAAAGCCCAAATACTGATGCCCACTTCTCAAAGTACACTGGAATTCCCTCGTCTGCCAAGCAAAGAGACAAGCAAAAGCCCATCTGCTGAGGCTTTAGTAGTACTACCATCAGTGGAAGTAAAGAAAGACCGCTTTTCAGTATGGTGCAGAGGGATGGAGATGGTAGTAGAGAGAGAGAGAGAGAGAGAGAGAGAGAGAGCAATTTAAAGGAGTAATGCAGACCTAGGGATTGGTATTCACAATAAAAGTGGAGAAGGAAAAAAAATGCAATTACAACGTTACAAGCAACGAGAAAATAAGGGAAAAAAAAGTGCTTCCCTTCTCTCAGCTCAGAAAACAAACTAAAATGTTCATCAAAAAATGGTGATCAATGACAACCCTGATATAATAAAGTTTTGTTAGAAAAATAGACTTACCTATCGAGTTACGCAATTAAAGAGAACAATTCCAATCTCTTGACAAAGACTCTTTCACAAAACCTTATTGCCGGTTTCTGGATCATAAGTTTAAGCTCCACAGTCGGTTTGGATGCGGAGAGAAAGGTTAGTCGCAGATGGGAGGGCTGGCCGAGGAGCTACGTAATGAGAGCTAGCTTTTTGTTGAGTGAGGACTTTATCCGTATATCTCTGCCAGCTTTCTCTTGTTTGGCCTTTTGTACCAAAGGGATCTCTTCGGCTGAGGGTTCGCTTGGCTCGGTGGCTTGCTCGCAGGGCGTATTAAATGGGAAGAAGAGCAGAAAGAGCTATAATTGTGGGATTATTCTAATCGAAAAGGTTGTTGCGGGAATAAATGGCAGGGGCGGGTGTGGGGTTTCGAAAGTCAAGAAGGCACGAAAAGGGGCTTTGATTGGAAAATGGTGTCCGGGTGTAGTAATTGCGGGTTTGGGTTATTTCGGGACGGTAAGGTTGGCTTGGATTGACTCGAGGGGTCTCCGCTCTCTCTCTCACACATTAAAAAAATTCTCTTCTTTGTTTTATAAAAAAGAATATAATTTCTTTATCAAATGTCAATAATAAAAATTAAAAATATATTTATTATTATTATTGCTCCATCTATTACTATTATTTATTTGTTTACTTATTTATTATTATTATTATTATTATTATTATTATTATTATTATTATTATTATTACAAAAAGCTTGTATAGGTCAAATTGGCCTGGCCCGAGGGTAACACGGATACTTGTCGCATGCATGCAATAACATGAACTAAATTAATTTGTAACGGACATCTAACTACAAGCCATGTGGACTGCTACGGTGGTTCACACTTCTCTGAGTTCAAGTTCAGCTGCTGATATGACCTAATCTATTCACATAGCATTTGGCGGAGACCGGGCTTCAGCCCTTTTCGTCTCCAACTTTGCGTGATGATCACATTAATTATGACCAAATCCATTCTCACCCAACAATGACTATGCGAATCACACATGCCGAGCCCTAGTAGTGAATTAGACGAAGCTCACTTTCAACTAATTGACCAAGGAGAGCCGGTCGGGGTTGCCATGCAATTTCATCATCCATACCTTTTGTTGATGCTGAATCCTCGCCGACCGGATGGAGTGGTTCGTCCGCCGGATCGCCATCAACTTCTGCAAAACAGATCCCCTGATTGGAAATCTTCCGGCGGGGGATACTTCGATGCCAAAGTCAGCAAGAACTCAGGTAGTAGAAATGGAAAGCTTGAAAGCAGAGAGGGAAAGGAAAGAATTTGAATGATCTGGGCTAGCTTAGCTTATCTTGAGTATTCTCTCTTACCAGTATTTATAGGCATCAGTGTAACTACTTACGATTATGAAAGTTGGCAAATAAAACCTTCTCATAACTGTAAGTAGTGATAGTCAAAAAATCAATTATTCCGTAGTTATTTAATCTGAAGATTTCGACTATGTGGGCGATTGCAACAACCATAACAGACTTTCAACTGTTTGGGGTTAGAAAAGTCCACATGTTTAATATGCCTCAATCCTCTAGAGAAGATCCGAAGTGAACCCAACATCCTCTTTAGTAGCGCTCCTAGAGGAAATGTTAGCTATACACTTCGGATAAATTTCTTCGAAACTAACAAGGAAAAATAGATAAATACTTATAGTTATCCTGAAAATAAGATAACACACTCTTCGGACTAGGTTGGAAGTACGAAGCCAAAGATATTAAAGACCAAGCCAAAGATATGAAGCCGGAGATATAAAGTTGACAGGCTTGGCCTTCGGACCAAGCTAAAGATACGAAGCCGGAGATATAAAGTTGATAGGCTTGGTCTTCGGACCAAGCTAAAGATACGAAGCTGGAGATATACAATATATCCTTTTGTGGATCAAAATTTTTATCGAGTCCAAGAGATATTTTTCTTAGTATACTGATTTGACTGATAAACCAAAAATTGAAATTAGTTCAAAGAATAAATCGGTAATTGTTTTAAAATTAAACCAGAATATCGTAACAGCTGCCCCCCACTCCCAAGTTCGAAATAATTTTATTTCGAAAAATGGGAGTATTAAGATTTGTCATTTAGCAAAAACTGATAAGTGATAATGTCGTATTTCTGATAATTGTCTTTCGTAATAACTGCTTGGTGGCATGAGGAACGTACTGAAGACACGTGTCACCTCTCTATTTGCTGCTTCAAAAGGATGTTTCGAATCTGAAAAAATTCTTAAAGAAATTTTTGCTAAGGGATTTTTATTTGATCGAGACAGGACACCTGGTAACCACCTGTGGCTTGATCATAGTTGAAAGTCCATCTTGGCCATCCATGGCCTTTCACGCGGATTATAATCATCACCTCATTAATGGATGGCTCCTAGAGAATCGCATCCACGATCGATGCCGCCGATACGGTGCACGATCGAGGAGATCTCCGAACCATCGTGAAATCCCATCACTCTACCACTATAAAAGGGAAGAGGACTTCATAAGAAGAACTTCTTTGCACCCGCGTTTCTTCTTCCTCTCGCTCTGCACTGCTATCCTTCAACCAGCCATTTTCGTTTCTTTCGGAGGTAGAGGTCCTTCCATTATCTTTCTCTTTTTTTTTCTTTGCAATGTCGGAGTCCATTAGCAATCCTTCCGCCAGTAAGGGTTTACCAGGAAGTGAAGCTAGCAGGGAGAAAGGTTCGGATAGGAAGAGGAGTTTGGAGAGGTCTCCCGATACAGTTGCCAGCTCCTTGTCACTTGCCAAGTTAGAAAGTATTAGGCACCGCTTTCATATTCCGCGAACCTTCAAAATAATCCTCCCAAAACTTGATGAAAGGGTAGATAACCCTCCTCTTAGGTCAATTGCCATATACGAAGACTATCTTAAGGGTGGTCTTCGGCTTCCACTCCACTCCTTTTTTACAAAAAATTTTAACCTTTATCAGATAGTTCCGGCTCAGCTGACTCCGAACAGCTTTAGGAATATTTGCAGGTTTCTAGTTCTTTGCAAGCTTCGGAATGTAGAGCTGAAGACTTCCCTGTTTACCATCCTATTTGTACTGAAAAGAGACTTCCATGATAAAGGGTGGTGGGTTATAGGTCCTCGGCCAGGCCGAAGACTAATAAAATGGACTCCAAGTGTCATACATGGGTAGACACCCTATTTTTTCTTCGTATACTACACTAACTCGGGGTTCAATACTGAATGGAAAGCTTCATATTTGGATGCAAACACTGGAAAAAGGGTTCTGAAAGTCGACCAGAAGGACTTTGAATCTTATCAGAGCTAGAAATTTTTATGTTTAAGAAATTGCTGAAGGAAGAAAACCTTCACCGTGCCCATATCAGCGAAGTCCCAGTACTAGGTATAGAGATAGCGGTCTTCGAATTTTTTCTTTTTCTTTTTAATGATAGAATCATCTTTCTTTTGACTATAGGTGAACCAATGAGACCGAAGCTTGAGAAGCTTTGATAGGCTTCAAGGAAGAGGGCGGTACCAGTCCTGCCAGAGTCCGAAGCTCGAAAGAAAGCAAGAACTGAAGAAGCTTCGGGTATTTCTCCAATGAGGGCTGCATCAGATGAAGACACAATGCCTCCAACTTCATTGCCAAGTCCACCAAGAGAACCTCCAAAATGTCCATCTTTGAGGGGTTCCCCTCGAGAAGTCCTCGTCCGATGCCCCCTCGGATCAACATGATTCGGCATTTAATAGGGAACATCTCCTCGTATCTCCGAAGATGACCCCAAGAGCGCTCCTTCGGATGAAAGTTGTAATGTAAACTTCACCATTTTTTTCTGGGGGCAAGGCTTGGAGAACCCTGAATTGGCCCAGGAGTTGATGAAGCGCACGCTTCTCCCCAAGGATTGGGATAACACTAAATCTCGATGCATTGAGGATGTCTCTGACTCAGCATTTCATCCGTGCTGAGGGTAAGCATCGAATTTTGTCTTTTCAAAGTGTAGATCTACTTTTGCTAACTTTTTTATTTGTCAATATAGCTAATCCATGATATCACTATCATAGAAGAAGGAATTTTTGATTTTAAGGACAATTACAAGAGGATGAAGGATAAAGTAAAAGCGGCTGAGTCTGAGAAGACAATAGCCAAAGAGCAAAGGCAGGCTATAGAGAAAAAGCTTGCCCAAAGTGACGCCCTTGTTCTCAGCCTGAAGTCTGATGTAGAAAAAATTCAATCAAAGAAAACTGAACAAGATGTGAAGCTTAGAAAAAAGAAGAAAAAGATTTGGTCTCTTGAATCTTTAATCAAGGAAGCCTATCTAAAGATCGAAGAAGTTGTCAAAAAAGCTGACGAAGTAGCTGAAAAGGCTGAATCATCAGCTGAAGAGGTTCGATCTTTAAAGGATCAGCTGAGAAGGGCTATAGAAAATTATAAGAAGTCTTCGACTTTCGAAGATGAAATGATTGAAGCAGGGACTTATAGCTATAAGGCGGGCTTCAATGATGGGGTAAAGAGGTGCAAAACCTTTACTCAGATCTGGATACTTGGGAGTTCAACTATTTGACCTTGAAGATCCAAATGAGCCTGAATCACAGGAAGGTCCCATTAAAGTACTTGCAACAGCCGAAGAAACAGCTGAACCAATCGACCTTATCCAAACTGAAGATATTCCCGTGAAGGGCAATCTGTAACTTCTTCTTTTCTTCTTTTTTTTGAAAGAATGTAAATCATCATCTCATCAATAAAAGTTTATTTCAATAAAACATTTCTGTGAATGTACATGTGAATGAACAAAAAATTCTTCCAAGTATAAAGTCTTCGTACTAAAATATGATTGAAACTTCCAAAGTATAAAATAATGCTAAGTCTTCAGACTTAGAGTAATATAATTTCTTGAAAAACAGAATTCCAAAATTTGATACAAGATCATATCACATCTCTGAATAACAATATCAAGTCTTCGGACTTGGAATAATATTAAACTTTTTGATAATACTAAGTCTTCGGACTTAGAGTAAGAGAACGATCTCGAGATCTTGAGAAGATACCAAATCTCCAGATAATAATACTAAGAATACCAAGTCTTCAAATTTGAAAATACACTAAGTCTTCAGACTTAGGATAATTCTAAATAGTTGAGACGAGAAATAATACCAAGTCTTCAGATAATAATACCAAGTCTTCGGACTTGAAAATATACTAAGTCTTCGAACTTAGGATAATTCTGAATAGTTGAGATGAGAAATAATGCCAAGTCTTCAGATAATAATACCAAGTCTCCGGACTTGAAAATATACTAAGTCTTTAAACTTAGGATAAAATTAACTATATGGGTCACCCATATCTTTATAAGAAATAAGAGGCTGATTAAACCATGGTATTTTTATAGGATAAATCACTTGGATCATCCTTATGCTTTTTAATTAGGGATAAGATAGGCTGATCGAACCTACCTGGATATTTCGTAGAGTAGATCATGGAGATCATTCTCATGCCTTTCAAAAATAGAGTTAAGACAGACTGATCATGCCCACCTCGATACCTTGTAAGGTAGATCACGGAGATCATCATTATGGCTTTTTGATTAAGATGGACTGGTTAAGTCCAACTCGGTACTTCGTTAGGTAGATCGTGGAGATCATCCTCATGCCTTAAAAGAAAGAAAATTAAGATAAGCTGGTGAAGCCCACCTCGGCACTTTACAGGATAGATTATGTAAATCCTCCTTATGCTTTTTTAGAAGAAAGATGAAGATAGAATAGTTAAATCTATCTCGATAACCTTGAATTAAAACCTTTATTGATAATATTTATGGAGGTTTTGTACATTCCAAGATCGAGGTAGTAGAATACCTTCTAAGATTTCCAGCCGATAAGTTCCGGGACGAATAACCTTTTTAACCCGATACGGACCTTCCCATGTAGGAAAAAGTTTATCTTGTTCGGCTGGTTTGGATCCTTCAGACTTTCACAAAACTAGATCCTCATGATGAAAGATCCATTCCTTTACACGAGAGTCATAATATTTTATAATTTTCTGCTGATATGTGGCCATTTTCAATTGTGCTTGAAGTCGTGTACCTTATAGTAATTCCAGGTCAACTCTTCGGCGTTCAGAATTTTCGAACTCTTTATACTGATCAATCCATAGAGATTATAAAGAGACTTCCACAGGAAGAACTGCTTCAGTGTCGTAAGATAAATGAAATGGTGATTCACCAGTAGCTATCTTGGGAGTGGTTCGGTATGCTCAAAGAACTGAGTTCAACTCATCGACCCACGATCCCTTAGCATCATTTAACTTTGTTTTAAGACCATAAAAAATGATCCTGTTTGTCACTTCGGCCTCTTCATTAAATTGAGGATGCCCGACAGAAGTAAGCTTATGAAGAATTTGATACTGAGTACAAAAGTCGTTGAACTTAGGATTGTCAAGTTATCTTCCATTGTCAGTTATTATGGAATAAGGGATTCCAAAATGGAAGATGATAAAATTTCTTACGAAGCTTTCAACTTTCACCTCGATGATCTGTGCCAGTGCTTCAGCTTCGATCCACTTTGTAAAGTAATCAATTGCTACTATAAGGAACTTCCGCTGCTCAGAAGCGGAGAAAATGGATCAAGAATGTCCATTCCCCACAGCGCAAAAAGCCAGGGAGCTATCAATGGAGTTAACTGATTTCTAGGCCGTCTTTGTATGTTGGAGTATCTTTGACAATGATCACATCTTTGGACAAATTTCGCAGAATCTTTCTGGATAGTTGGCCAATAATAACCTTGACGAATTATGTTGTAAGCCAAATTCTGCCCCCCAGGTGATCTCAACATATTCCCTCATGCACTTCCCTGAGTGCATAATCAGCATCGGAGGCCCCAAACACTTCAGCATGGGCTGTGTAAAAGACCACTTATACAATATTTCATTCAGGATCACATATTGAGAGGCCATCCATCGAAGCCGTTTAGCCTCCAGCTTGTCTTCGAGTAGGGTGCCTTCTTTCAAAAATTTAAGGATAGGGTCCATCCATGAAGGTTCATGTTTAACTTGATATACTTCAACTGCGATTTCTGATATGCTGGGATCTTCAAGATATTCCACATATGTCTTTCTAAGAGAATCTAGTGCAGTAGTTGCAAGTCGCGAAAGAGCATCAGCCCAAGAATTCTCCGTTCTTGGTACATGAACAATCTCAAAATGCTCCAACCCGGATATCAGTTTTCGTACTTTTTTCAAATATTGAATCATATTGGGATTTCGGGCTTCGAAATCACCTTTTACTTGGTTCACTACTAACTGTGAATCAGAAAAAACTTTGATCTTCTTAATCTCCGGTCTTTGAAAAATTCAAAGCTCAGCAATAAGTGCTTCATACTTTGCTTGGTTATTTGAAGCTTGGAAAGAAAATCGAAGAGCATATTCAATAACTTGCCCATTCGGACCAGCCAAAATGAGACCTACTCCGCAACCATTGGCGTTTGAATCACCATCTACATGGAGCATCCATATAAATTATGGATCATCCTCAGCAATCTCTTCCTCTTCGGCTCTTAGTTGGCCCTCTTCGGATCCCCATGTGCATTTTGCTATAAAATTAGCCAAAATCTGTGCTTTCATTGCTGATCTAGGCTGAAATTCAATATCAAACTTTCCTAACTTAACAGCCCACTTAGCTATCCTTCCTGAAGTGTTGGGACAACGAAGAATGACTTTTAAGGGCTGATCTGTTAGTACCACAATGGAATGGGCTTGGAAATAGGGCCGAAAATGCTTTGCCGCGACCACTAGAAAAAAAATAAGCTTTTGAATTCTGGGATATCGAACTTCTGCCTCATGTAACACTTTACTAGTGTGGTAGATCGGCTTCTACAAGTGATTGGCATCTCTTCATAACAGCACCGAACTAACTGCTTCATCAGAAGTTGATAAATATAAGTAGAGTGTTTCTCCTTCACAAGGCTTAGAGAGCAAGGGAGGATTTTTTAAGTATTCTTTCAATTTGTCAAAAGCAACTTTACAATCTTCTGTCCATTCAAAATTTTGGATTTGGCGAAGGACTTTGAAAAAGGGTAGACATCTTTCTGCAGACCAAGAAATAAATCGGCTCAAAGAAACAACTCTTCCTGTTAACCTTTGTACTTCCTTTTTACAAGTAGGATGCCTTATTGTCCGAAGTGCTTGGATCTTCTCTGGGTTAACTTCAATTCCTAGCTTGGTAACCAAGTATCCCAGGAATTTCCCAGAAGTTACACAAAAAATATATTTGGTTGGATTCAATCTCATCCGATGATGTCTAAGAGCATCAAAAGACTCCTTTATATCTGCAATGTGATCAGACTTATGAAGACTTTTCACAATCATATCATCAACATAAGCTTCCATATTTCTCCCAATCTAATTTTTGAAGACTTTATTGATTAGTCTTTGGAAAGTTATCCCAGCATTTTTTAACACAAACGGCATCACTTTATAACGATAAAGTCCTTTTTCTGTAATAAAAGTGATTTTCTCTTTATCTTCAGGATCCATTCAGATCTGGTTATAACTTGAAAAGGCATCCATGAAGCTTAACAATTAATGACCAGCCGTGGCATCAACTAATTGATCAGTTTTTGGCAAAGAAAAACTATATTTTGGACATGTCTTGTTAAAATTTGTATAATCTATGCAAATCCTTCACTTGCCGTTCGATTTTTTCACCATAACTACATTGGCCAGCCAATTCGGATATTGCACTTCTCTTATGAAGTTAGCTTCATGAAGTTTTTTAACCTTTTCATCAATAACCTTCTACCTTTTTGGAGCAAAATTTCTCTTCTTTTATCGAACAGGATTATAACTGGGAGACACCTCTAGACGATGTGTAATTACTTCTGGTAGAATTCTGGGCATGTCCGAAGCTGTCCAAGCAAAAATATCAGCATTATCTCAGAGAAATGTAATTAACTTTACCTTTGATTCTTCATCTAATAAACTGTCAATTTGTACAAGTTTTGTTGGGTCGCCATCGAATAATGGCACAAAAAAAGTTCTCTACTAGTTCTCTATAGTCTTCGATTTCATCCCTTGGATCCAGCTAGTCAGGTGTTAAGGAGTTAGCTATCTATTTATTTTGGATCATCAAACATTGGTGAGCGATCCTTTCATCTCCCATCACCTCTCCAATGCCTAACCGGGTGGAAAACTGAACCAAAATGTGATATGTGGACACTATAGCCCTGAACTTATTTAGTGCTGGACGTCCCATAATTATATTATAAGCCGAAGACGTTCTTGCTACAATGAAATTGATAGGAAGAGTTCTTTGACATGGTTTGGACCCAAAAGTCACAGACAAAATTGTTTCTCCTTCAACTCCAACCTGATTTTCTCCGAAACCAGTTATAGGAACAGAGGACCTTCGTAGTTCATGTCCAGACAATCCCATCCGAAGAAAAACATCGTACAGCAAAACATCAACTAAACTTCCATAATCAATCAAAATTCTTTTTACATCATATTTTGTAATTACAGCTAAGACCATGACGGGGTCATCATGTGGAAGTTGAACACCTTGAACATCTTCATCAGAAAAAGTGATAAAATTTTTTTCTTTAAACCTTTTAGGGATATTTTCTTCAGCTTCACTATCCCATGCAACTGACCGATGAAGCATTCCAACATTCCCATCAGTTGGTTTTTGGTGAGGCAGATCAGATTCATCAGATATCCTTGGAAGAGTTGTTGCTTCGGCTAGAGGTTCTTGGCGGTTGACGTATTTTTCCAGATATCCCCTCTTTATCAGGTCTTCAATGGCATCCCGAACCTGAAAACACTATTCTTCGATGTTATGGTCATGATCCCAGTGGAATCGACAGTATTTACTCTTGTCCCTTGCTTTTGCAGATGTCTTCAAGGGACGTGGCCTTTGGAAGTAGTTTTCCTTCTCAATTTCCAGCAAATTTTCCCCTTGATAAGTTGTGGGGTGTGTGGCATCAAATCGATTATTCTGCTACTTGGATCTGGGACTGTGCCTGGGAACCAAAGCATGATTAAAGGATGTGGGCACGTTCGGTCCCTTGGCATTTTTTTCTTAGAAGGGTATCTCCCTTCAGCAAGTATTCGGCTTGCTACTTGCTCCTTAGCGGCAGCATACTTCTGAGCCCTCGCTAGTACTTCGGTATAGCCCGTTGGAAATCTCTTGTCCAAGAAAAAAGTGAACCTGGACGATTTGAGACCTTTCTTTAAGGCAGACATGGCCACATGCTCATTCAGATTTGGGATCTCCAGAGTGGCCTCTTTCAAACTTTCTCCTTCATTCTGTTGAAGGAGGAACATACTATCAGTATTGCGCGGCATCTTCTGGCATGTCCTGAAGTGCGAAATAAACTTCCGCTCCAATTCAGCAAAAGAATGAATAGTCTTTGGTGGTAAGCTTGAATACCACATTCGAGCATATCTTCTCAATGTATCAGGAAAAGCAAGATAGTACAGAGCATCAGTTGCTCCTTGCACCATCATGTGAGCCTTATAACTCCCTAGATGGTCAAGAGGATCCGTAGTCCCATCATAAGCTTCCAGCTGTGAAATCTTGAAGTGCCTAGGGTTAACTTCATCCATAATTCGATCAGAGAAAGGAGGCTGGGAGTTGAAAGTTATGACTTCATCATTCCTCCTCGGATCTGAAATCCTGGCTATCTGTGCTTGCATGGACTTGAACTTTTCTTCAAACTCATAGTTTATCTTTCTCTGTCTAGCCCCTTCAGGTGCAAAACTTTTGGAAGAAATAGAGGGAGAGTGCCTGATCCTCTTCTTTCCACCATGATCCCCTGTTTGTCGATCTGTAGGGGAGATGTAGCGATCATGAGATGACCGGATCTGTGAGGAACTTGGAGTGAGTTCTCGATGTTGATCTCCTTCTCTTTCAGGTTGATGGTTGGGCTGTGAGATAGGTGGACACTGTCTTTAGGCAGGAGCTAGTTGCCTTATTTTAGCCATACGTGGCAGGCACATGCAGAGGATGCATGTTTCTCGTGTGATATTCAAAGCTAGTTTTCCTTGTGGGCCTCCAGTGGGGCGATCACTGGTGCATGACCGGTTTTGGTATGTGAGTTAGGAGCTAGTCTCTTGTGGGGCGAGCCGCGGGCCGATCGTGGCCATAGTCAAAAGGAACTAGGAGAGTAAAGTAAATAGTTGGCCATCCATAGTCGTGTCGGTGTCGGTTGTGATTAAGTATGCATATTTGTATCATGTTGCTGGATATATATTATTATATTGATGGACATCTTGATGTATGTGTGTTTGTGCTTGCTATTTATTAATGGTATATTTGTATATGTATACTGGAGGTGTTGATAACTTACTGAGCTTGTGTAGCTCACCCCTATTTTTTTATATTTTTGTTACAAATACCGAAGATCAATTAGGCTTTGAGACCAGTCAGTGAGGAGCTAGGGTTTAGGTGTTGATCTCTGAGTTTATAGTTGAATTTTATGAAAAATTCTTGGAATCAATAAATAATTAGTGAAATTTGTTCCTTACCACTGTTTGAATGTTGAATTGAAGATTAGGCCTTGCATGATCTCTAGGATAAAATCTAGGACTTATGCGGTCGGTCGCGTAGCCGATCCAAGTTTTGGATCGGGACGTGACAGAGTGGTATCAGAGCAAAGGTTTAAGATCAAGTGACCTAGTTAGTGAGAGGGGTAGAATTAGGATTTTGATTGAATATTCCAGAGTAATTATCGATACCGAGAATTTATTTAATCTTCTTTGATAAGTGTATATTATAGTTTATAAATTTGGGGACTGTTGCAATATGTTTGTGATGCAGGACTTTAATGATATTAGAAGGAGAATCTTTCGAGAAATTTGTCTGTGGATTAGTATCGAAATTATGCAATGGAAATATATTTTGGATAATGCTTAGATTTGTAATTTGCTATTAGCAGATTAAAAGATATTATATGGACATGGCATGCATATCTTGGTAAAATTTTTTGATAATTTATGTTAGTAGTCTTGGATTGGATTCCATATATATATATGTTGGAGATTATTGGATATCTTAAACTCCAAGTCAAGTTTAAGATTTGTGAGAAAATTTAGATTATTTTATTACTGATGTTTCATTTAGCAAAGAGATGGATATTGAAAGTCTTATATGAGTTTAGTTTATGAGGGATATCCTTGTCTAAAATTTATCTAATAAAGTTAGAGAATTTGAAAATTTATATCAAAGTGTACAGCGAAAGTGCGGTTTAAAGATATTAGGATTAAAGTATATGATGACATATGAATAGGAGCTCTTATTAGGATTATTGAATTTGGACCAAATGGTATATATGAATTTTGGATCATGTATATTTGAGTTTTGGAAGATCTAAATTTATTTTTAAATTTCGAGGACGAAATTTTTGTTAGGAGGGAAGAATGTGAGGCCCACCCTGTTTTGCACGTTGTGGGCTGAAGTCGGCAGCCCTTGCCGACTTCACCCGGAACCCAGAAAAGAAAAGAAGAAGACCGTGAAACAGGGGAACCCGATCCTTCCTTATCCGGTCGGAGTTCTCGTCGGTATTTTCGTGAGAGGAGTCGTGAGGGGAGAGGGAACTGGCCGGCGATGAGTTCGTGAGGGATTGGGACTCGATTGGATGGAGTTTGTTTTCTAAACAACAATGGGAACTATCGGTTGATTCTTTTAAATCCCCCTCACCACCGACGATTCAAGGCCATCGAGCCTCCCCACGCGGTTATTTTTCCTCTCCGATGAGCATCCGAGAGATCGTCGGGGTATGGTGAGATTTTTTGAAGGATTTCATTTAGTTTTTTTTATTTGGATTGTTCGGTCGATTTTTGGGTTGGGGCCGTGGATCACTGTGGCTGCGCCACCGCCGTCCCGTCGAGATCCGTCGAGCCTCCCCGGCAACCGCCTCCCATGGCCGCCGCCGATTGCCATGGGGAGGGTGGTCGGTCGAGATGAGGAGCAGGGGTGGGTTCGAGAAGAGGAGAGGAGAAGGAAGAGAAAGAAAGAAAGAAAAAACGGGGGTGGCCTCTGTTCCGTGAGAAAAAAAAAAGGAAAGGAAATATATATATATATATATATGAAGAGAGAGAAAGAGAGAGAGAAACCTACCTGAGAGTTCGTCGCCAGGATGGTTTTCGGTGGCTCACCCACGAGGTCTCCCGCCATCGTGGATGAGGAAGGAGAGAGAGAGGAGAGAGAAAGAGGAGAGAGAGAAGAGAGAGAAAGAGGAGAGAGAAGAGAAAGGAAGGAAAGGTAAATTTCGGATCAGAATTGGAATTAGATTGAGGAGAGTACCCCTTGATAACGTAGTTTTTTTTTAGTTTTATAAAATAAAAATTAATTATATATTTAAATTGTTGGTCAGGATCGTTGTTGTCCTTGGAAGATCAGATCTAGGTTTGAATTATACTTGTTGGTGGAACCTTTTCGGTAAGTTATCTTGACCTCTAATATTATATGCCAAATATGTTATGTATTTATGAATTATTAAATCCATGTAATATATTTTTATTTGTATTGGATTGCATTGTGTGCATGCATTGTGTTGGTGTGGGTGCATTGTATTGGTGGGGGTGCATTGTGTCGGTGTGGGTGCTCTCTAGTCCGACTATGATCATACGAGGACCTAGTCTCCTTGTGGACCTCCAGCGGGGCGATCGCTGGCACATGACCGATGAGCGGTATGTGAGTCAGGAGCTAGTTACCTTATTTTAGCCATGCATGGCAGGTACATGCAGAGGATGCATGTTTCTCGTGTGATACTCAGAGCTAGTTTTCCTTGTGGACCTCCAGTGGGGCGATCACTGGTGCATGACCGGTTTCGGTATGTGAGTTAGGATCTAGTCTCTTGTGGGGCGAGCCACGGACCGATCGTGGCCATAGTCAAAAGGGACTAGGAGAGTAAAGTAAATGGTTGGCCATCCATAGTCGTGTCGGTGTCGGTTGTGATTAAGTATGCATATTTGTATCATGTTGCTGGATATATATTATTATATTGATGGACATCTTGTTGTATGGTGTGTTTGTGTTTGCTATTTATTAATGGCATATTTGTGTATGTATACTGGAAGTGTTGATAATTTACTGAGCTTGTGTAGCTCACCCCTATTTTTCTATGTTTTTGTTACAGATACCGAAGATCAATTGGGCTTTGGGACCGGTCAGTGAGGAGCTAGGATTTAGGTATTGATCTCTGAGTTTATAATTAAATTTTATGAAAAATTCTTGGAATCAATAAATAATTAATAAAATTTATTCCTTACTACTGTTTGGATGTTGAATTGAAGATTATACCTTACATGATTTTTAAGATAAAATTAGAATTTATGCGATCGATCGTATAGTCGATCCAAATTTTAGATCGGGACGTGACAGTACCCCTCAACACTAGTGGGGTAGCTGATAAATGGACCTCTCCAGTTTCGGGATATGAACTCTGCATGGATTGGGTACATTTTAATTAAGGGAGATGGTGGCCAGGAATTGATCAAGTTTACTCGTTATATTGGTTGCAGCGCTGGGACTGTGTAAAGTTTTTGGCCAAAAGCTAAACAAATAGTGGCATTAAGATATTCTATGCGACATGTGGGTCTCAATTTCCCCCGTGCAGAATCTGTGGCATGTGATGTGATGGATGGGATTGATGTCATGTGTTTATTGCAATACGGGAACGAGGGTTTAGGACCCCTTGCTTATCTAAAGGTACGTAAGCAAAGTTCCATGTTAGGGAGACCTCGGAGGCAAAATCTTACACAATATTTTTTCATTTTCACTTAGGTTACGTACAAGTTCATTTTGAAAAGTGTCGATATTAAAAAAGCAATGGACCCATCAAGGGGAAAATGGTTGAGAAGATCTCAAGACATTGCAATACTTCATGGTCTAGTTTTGCACTGGCAGGTAAAATGCCAATTCCTGATCATGGACCTAATCTATATTCATTCTTCAACGGGCTTTGGACTAGCTCATTTAAAATTTAATATTTTCCATGCATAAGTATGGCACATTATCAGCTCTAATTTATAGAGATTTCACAGCAAGCATACGCCACGCATGGCAGCCTTATAGGCAAAGATATTTATTCCATGAATAAATTATATATATATATATATATGCAAAGGTATCCGGAGTTTCTTCAACGTCATTATTATATGGATATACTAACCTCCAGATATAATTATATTTCTAAAATTCATTACTATACTACCATGCAGAGAGAATTCCGCATATGCACTTACTTTTTTACACTTTCAAGTTTCAACCAATGAAAAATGTCCGTTTCCACTCTTCAAAGGGAGATGTATCCATCACTACATCAAAACTGGGTTCTCCCAACCCATTTTTCCCGATGCTAGGGTGGTGCATCATGAAGCTCCGCCACTTGCCAATATTTTTGAGAAATGCCGACAAAAAAAAAAATTAATGATGCTTTAAAACGTCGGCAGCTTCTCCGATTTCTTGTCCAACTCGAATCCTAATCTCATTCTCTCCATCGCCGCTCCTCCATTTGGGCCTCCTTCGATCCCAAGCTCCATCTCCATTTCGGCCTCCTCCCAAGCTCCCTCCTAATCTAATTCTTTCCGCCGCTGGTCCTCTGTTTCGGCCTCCTCCCGAGCACCCTCCTCCTTCATCTCCATTTCGGCCTCCTCCCGAGCTCCCTCATAATCTATCTCCTCCGGTACCTCCCATCACATCATCATCGTTCCGTGCATCGTTGCCGTTCGTCGTCGCCGTCCCACGCATTGTTTGAAGGTTAGAATCAAATCCCTCTCTTCTCACAATATTAGTATAGTATTTTATCCTGTTTCAGATTTCTATATACTCTAAAATTAATAATTTTCAAAATCAAGTTTTATTTTAGAAAAAATGAACAGGTCCACTACATATTTCCTTTTTGGATTTTGGTCAGTCTCCAGTTCCCATGAATCTGCTACTAGCCGGGCTTTAAAGGCTTCTTTTGGAGGGCAAAATAACCAAAAAAAACTCCTTTATTTGATTTTGGCCTGATATTTGTTCACGAGAAATTTTTTTTTTTTATGATATGATATAAAAGGGAGGGGAGTTTAAGTTATCAGGAAACTCCAGCCCCAATGCTCTTGCTCCCTGCTACGATATTAACCCCTTAGGGTTTTAGTATTTGGTGTTTAGGGTTTTACGGTTTAGAGTTTAGTATTTAGAGATTCGGGTTTAGGGTTTAGAGGTTAGGATTTTTGGGTTTTGGGTTTATTGTCGAGGGTTTGGGATTTCGGGGTTTAGGGTTTATGGTTTAGGATTTAGATTTTAGGATTTAAGATTTATGGTTTTAAGGATTGGAGAATAGAGTTTAGGGTTTGATGATTAGGGTTTAGGGTTTGGGATTAGGGTTTTAAGATTTGGAGTTTAGGGTTTTTAGGCTTTTAGGTTTTGGGCTTAGGGTTTGAGATGTAGGGTTTAGTGTTTGGGGCTTGTGGTTTAGGACTTTGGGCTTAGGGTTTTTTGTTGGGGTTTTAGGGTTTAGGGTTTGGGATTTAGGGTTTAGGATTTAGGGATTAGGGTTTAGGGTTTAGGGTTAAGGGTTTAGGGTTTAATGTCCAAGGTTTTGGGTTTAGGAATTATGGTTCGGTCTTTAGGGTCTTGGGTTTTGGCTTTAAGGTTTAGGTTTTAGGGTTTTAGTATTTAGGATTTAGGGTTTAGAATTTTAGGGATTAGACTTTAGGATTTAGGATTTTAGTATTTAGGTTGTGGGTATAGGGTT
The DNA here is from genome assembly GCA_021397845.1 of Areca catechu. Classification (NCBI taxonomy): domain Eukaryota; kingdom Viridiplantae; phylum Streptophyta; class Magnoliopsida; order Arecales; family Arecaceae; genus Areca; species Areca catechu. The sequence continues at coordinate 41,474,348 of CM038039.1, forward strand.
TAGCGCTTTATGGTTTAGGGATTTAGGGTTGAGGGTTTTAGAGATTAGGATTTATGATTTTAGGGTTTGGGATTTAGTGCTTAAGCTTTAGGATCTAGAGTTTTATTGTTCATGATTTAGGGTTTAGGGTTTAGTGCTTAGTGTATAGGGTTTAGATTTTAGGGTTTTGGGTTGATGGTTTAGGGCTGAGAGGCTTCGGGTTTAAGATTTATGGTTTAGGGATTTAGGTTTGAGATATGGGGTTTAGGGTTTACAGTTTAGTGTTTTAGGGTTTGGAGATTAGGCTTTAGGGTTTGTGATTAGGGTTTAAGGTTCGGAGTTTATTTAGGTTAAGGATTTATGATATAAGGTAAAATAAAAGGGGAATAAACTTTGCTTGATAGTAGAGTCAAATAGAATATGCTGATTAGTGGCCACAATAGAGAAAGCCAAGTGAAAATTAAAGAGGAGAAAGACACATTATTGATTATTCTACATCTATGCTTTATTCAAGAGTTTTGCGGCATCAATTGGTGTAACTTCTTCTTGTCCCTTAGGAGCCTTAGCAACGAATTATTCTTCTTTTTCCTTTTAAAAAATATCCTAGTATTCTTTTTTTATGATTCCATGATAATAGTTAAATTCAAGACATCTTAAATAAATAATGTAATAATACGAGCAAAATCTTAGACAGACGTCTTATGCATACGAGCCTTAAAACAGTTGACCAGAAATGTAATTGTTCCATGTTTTTTGTATATATATACTATGTGTTTAATGTGTTATGACATGGTGCATTGGTAATTTTTACTTCAAGTTCTCTCTTAGTTTGGATTCCAGTCAATATTTATTAATTGGGTCAAGGCTTATTTTTTCATCCTTAATTTATTTTGTTGATTAATGGCTTTACTATCTCATGTGTCACGCCCCAAATCCAGTACCGGAATCGGCTACGTGACCGGCCGCACAAACCCTAGGTTTTACCCTAGAGATTATGCAAGACCTAGGTACACAACAATTCAAACATATCCGAGTTAAATTAATATTATATAAACAATCCAATAATAAATGTACAATTCAGTATTTAAATCGATGTCATTAATTGGTCTACTGACTCACAAACATCAGTAATCGAAACTAACTAACTAACTAGCTCAACAATTATGAAGCTCCGTCTCACGCCCAGCCCAGATCCTCTTTAAGTATCCTGAGTCTCTGAAAGAAAACAAATGATAGGGAGTGAGCTACATAGCCCAGTAAGGGTTCCAAATGATCACCAATAATAATATACATGTATATGAAAACAGCAAAACATTAGCATAACATGTGATGAAATCAACAATTCAGATTTCATGTTTAACCAAAAACTTTGGAATTTTTACATTTTTTTCTTTTAGAATTTCCAATTATTTAACTATTATCTTTAGGGTTCTGGACTAGCCACGGTCACACTCCAGCATGTGACTGGCACACTATTGTCACACTCCAGCCTGTGACGGGCACACTGTTGTCACACTCCAGCCTGTGACGGGCACACTATTGTCACACTCCAGCCTATGACTGGCACACAAATTGTCACACTCCAGCCTGTGACGGGCACACTGAGAAACCACGGTACCGCCGTGGCATGACTAGTCCAAACACCATTTCACTTAACACTTTATCATTTTTCTCACATAGTCAGATCATGTCACTTTTCAACGATCGATATCACGATCAAACACATTTCAAGATCACTTGGCAAATGCAATCAAAATATCAACAAACTCGTTCCGTAACCCGGAAATCAAATCATGTTATACCATGCATGAAAAATATTTAATATATGCTCGGATCAAATCAGGTCAATTAAAATATATTACGGGTGATCAAGTTTAGAAGTTCTTACCTCTCAAAACCAACTATCCACACTTGAACTACTCTGTACCCAAAATCGGCGCGACGCCTCCCCGCTCATGAGATGATTCTCTACATAAATAAATAATTTTAATTAAAACTAAATTCTCAATTTTTCACGAATCTTGAAAAAAATCCTTGATTTTCTCTCTCTTCCTTCTCTCCCTTCCTTCTCTCCCTTCTTCTCTCTCTCTTTCTCTCTCCTCCTTCTCTCTCATCTTTTTCTCTCCTCCTATCATATATTTATATATTTTTTTTATTTTTATTTTTATTTTTTTTCTGGCCGTACAGAACCTTCTTTTTTTTTTCTTTTCTTTTCTTTCTTTCTTTCTTTTTTTTTTCTTTCTCTTTTCTTTTCTTTCTCCCGAACCACCCCTCCTCGTTTTCTTCTTCGGCCGATCCGGCGTCTCACCCCCCCCACCTGCCGACAACCACACCGTGGTTGTCGCAGGGCCCTCCCGAATCAAGCGCAGGTGGTGACGACGGCGGCGGACGATCCCAACGAAACTGAAAAATAACAAAAAAAACACATCAAAATTCTTTAAAAAAAATAGATTAATTGGAAAGAACTTACCGGCGGCGTCTGGAATCCCCGGTCGCTCGTCGGAGAGAGGGCAAGAGCGTGGAGGTGGCTCGAGAGGCGGCGATGAGGGGTTTTTAAAAAAAATTGAAGCGTTCCCTCACCGTTCAAAAACCCTACCACCGCGTCCCAAACCCTTACGGGTCCTTCACCGACCTCCTCCCTCACCTCTCACGACTCCTCCCTCCGAGTCCTCCAGCGAAAATCCGGCGAGGTCCCCTCCCCTGTTCCGTCTCTTCCTCGATCCCGCCTCCTCTTTTTTTTTTTTTTCTCGGTCTGGGTTGAAGTCGGCTGGGTCTGCCGACTTCAGCCCAGGCCCAGAGTTTACATTCTCCTCCCGTTAAAATAAATTTCGTCCTCGAAATTTACGTACCTGGTATTTCGAAAAGCTGTGGATATTTTGTTCGCATCTCTGCTTCAAGTTTCCATGTAGCTTCTCTTTCACTGTGATTGCTCTATTGCACCTTCACATAGGGTATGATTCGGTGTCTCAATTCTTGTTCCTTATTGTCGACAATTCGTAAAGGCACCTCCTCATAGGTCAGATCCTCTTAAAGTTGCAAAGGCACATAATCTATTGCATGATTAGGATCAGGAATGTATTTTCGTAACATAGATTCATGAAACACGTTGTGCACTCCAGATATAACTGGTGGCAGAGCTAATCGGTAGGCCACCTCACCAACCTTATCCAAAATCTCAAATGGTCCCACAAATCTCGGGCTCAACTTTTCTCGTACACCAAATCTCATCACACCCTTTGTGGGAGACACTTTCAAAAAGACATGATCACCAACATTGAATTCCAGCTCTCTTCATCTCTTATCAGCATAACTTTTCTGTCGGCTCTGAGCAGTACGCAAACGTTCTCTGATCATTTGTACCTTCTCCACTGTTTGTTGCACTATTTCTGGACCCAACAATTTTCTTTCTCCTACATCATCCCAGCAGATAGGAGATCTACACTTTCTACCATATAAAGCCTCAAAAGGCGCCATCTGAATGCTGGCTTGATAACTATTATTGTAGGCAAATTCTATTAACGATAGATGACAGTCCCAAGTACCATCCAAGTCCATAACACAAGCTCTCAATATGTCTTCCAGAATCTGGATGGTTCGCTCAGACTGTCCATCGGTTTGGGGATGAAAAGCTGTACTAAAACTTAATTTGGTCCCCAATGCTTTATGAAGACTCTTCCAAAATTGTGAAACAAACCTACTGTATCAATCCGATACTATAGAAATTGGAATCCCATGTAGTCTCACAATTTGTTCTATCTACAAGTTTGCTAATTTTTCCAGAGAGAGTCCGATACGAAAAGATAAGAAATGAGCTGACTTCGTTAGTCGATCCACAATCACCCACATCACATTATTTCCCTTAGGGGTTTTGGGTAAACCTATCACAAAGTCCATGGTAATGTGCTCCATTTTCACTGAGGAATCGCAAGAGACTGCAATGGTCCAGGAGGTCTTTGATGCTCAGCTTTTACCTGTTGACACACCAAACATTAAGCCACATACTGAGCTATATCTTTCTTCATACCAGACCACCAAAAGTTTTCACGTAGATCTCGATACATTTTTGTACTACCCGGATGCATCGTATATACTGAACTATGTGCTTCCATAATTTCATTCTTTAATTCCGAAAGTTTAGGAACACATAATCTGTTACCAAATCTCAAGGTACCATCTTCATATATAGTTATTCAGAATGCACACCAGACTCAACTGTCTCTCTAATTTTCTGAAGCTCTAAATCTTCCTTCTGAGCTGATTTAATTTTGTCAATCAGGATAGGTTGTACCATAATATTTGCTAATTGCATCCCAGAATTATGAATTCGTATATCGATCTCTGATCTTTCCAGATCCATTATGACGTGCTTTTGATTAGTAATTAAAGCTGCCAACTTACTCGGGGTTTTCCTACTCAGGGCATCTGCTACAACATTTGCCTTTCCTGGATGGTAGTTGATAGTCAGATCATAATCCTTTAATAGTTCCAACCATCTTCTCTGTCTCAAGTTCAATTCCTTCTGAGTAAATATATATTTTAAACTTTTATGATCTGTAAAGATTTCACAACGACTACCATACAAGTAATGTCTCCATATTTTTAAAGCAAAAACTACAGCTGCTAACTCCAAGTCATGAGTGGGATAATTTGACTCATATGATTTCAGCTGTCTAGAAGCATAGGCTATCACCTTTTCATTTTGCATTAGCACACAACCGAGACCCTTTCGGGATGCATCACTATATATACAAAACTCCCCTGTCTCCGCAGGAACAGTCAATACTGGGGCAGTGATTAACTGTTTCTTCAATTCTTGAAAACTCTGCTCACAATCATCTGTCCATTCAAATTTTATTCGTTTCTGGGTCAGGCGAGTTAAGGGTATAGCAATATGAGAAAATCCTTCAATAAACCTTCGATAATATCCTGTCATTCCCAGGAAACTACGAACTTCGGACACATTGGTGGGTCTCTCCCACTCTACCACTGCTTCTACTTTATTTAGATCCACAGAAATACCATCCTTAGAAATAACATGGCCAAGGAAGGAAATTCTGTCCAACCAAAAGTCACATTTTTTTAGCTTGGCAAATAATTTCTCCTCCTTGAGTATTTGTAATACTATCTTTAAGTGCTCCTCATGTGCCTGTAGACTTTTTGAATATATCAGTATATCATCAATAAATACTACTACAAATTGATCCAGATATGGTCTAAACACTTGGTTCATGAGATCCATGAAAACTGCAGGTGCATTTGTCAGACCAAAAGGTAGAACCAAAAATTCATAGTGTCCATATCTGGTTCTAAAAGCTATCTTTGGTACATCCTCTGTCTTTATCTTCAATTGATGATAACCAGAACGAAAATCAATTTTTGAGAATACCTGTGCTCCCTGTAATTGATCAAATAGATCATCAATCCTTGGTAAGGGATATTTGTTCCTTATAGTCACTTTGTTCAATTCTCGAAAATCAATGCAAAGCCGAAAACTTCCATCCTTCTTCTTTATAAATAAGACTGGAGCACCCCAGGGAGACACGCTAGGTCTGATAAATTCTTTATCCAACAGTTCTTGCAATTGCTCCTTAAGTTCTTTTAATTCTGCCGGAGCCATTCTATAAGGAGCTTTGGAGATGGCACCTGTACCTGGTATAAGATCGATTGAGAACTCAATCTCTCTATCAGGAGGTAATCCTGGCAGATCATCGGAAAAGACCTCCAAAAATTCTTTCACAACGGATATGTCTTCCGGCTTAAGCTACTGCTGTCGAGTATCTATTACCGTTGCCAAAATCCTTCACAACCTTGTCTGAGGAGTCGCTTGGCAATAAAAGCCGAAATTATCCTCCTCATAAGGGTTAACTTGTTACCCTTAAAATAGAACTCTGACTGATCAGGAATTTAAAATTTCATAATTTTCTCAAAACAGTTGATGGAAGCATGATTTGCTGCCAGCCAATCCATTCCAAGGATTATATCGAAATCTTTCATATCCATGACTATCAAATCGGCTTCCATTGTTCTACCTTCGATATTCAATCTACATTTCTTGCAGATTTGATTAACCACAAAAATATCCCTACTAGGAGTGGAAATATAGAGTTCAAATTCTAAAGATGTCGGGGTTAACTCATTATTTTCCCTAACCAATCTAACAGATACGAAAGAGTGTGTAGCGCCAGTATCAAAAAGAATATAAACATTACTGGAAAATAATTTGATCATACCTGTCACTACAGAATTTGATGCATTAGCATCCTGCTGGGTGAGTGCATAAACCCGTCCCTGAGTTACTGATTTCTGTTGTCCTTCAAGTTGCTGTTTTCCACGAGGTAATTGGTGCTGTGACCCCTGACCAGAGGGACACACAACTGCCTTATGTCTCGGTTTACCACAGTTATGGCACTTCCACTCATTGGCCACGTACAATCCTGCTTATAATGGGAACCACCACACTTAAAGCACTTGACGTCACTCTTTGGTTGAGTCTTGTCATCTGAAGTAACATTGTCAAGCTTCCTTGTTTTTGCATTGGTACCTTAATAGGATTGGCCTTGATTCCCTCTTGTTCCAGATCTCTTCTTTAATGCTTTTTCTCTTTCAGCTTGAGCCACATCCAATCCCCTTTCTATAATTAATGCTTTATTAACAACCTCTTTATAAGTTGGTAGCTCAAAAGCAATCACTTGATGCTGGATCCGACTTCTAAGTCCATTTTCAGATTTCCTGGCCGGATCCCTTCATCAGCTAAGAGTGATGGAGCATATCTCGATAATTCCTCAAACTTTGAGGCATACTGAGAAACAGTTAAAGTACCTTGCTCCAAGCGATCAAATTCACGAAATTTTTGTACCCGCACACTTCGAGGAAAATATCTCTCATAGAAAACCTTTCTAAAATCTGTCCAGGTAAAAGGTGTATTATTTGGTCCTTGTTTTCCAAGCTCCAGCTCCCACCAAGCAACTGCCTCATCTTGCAATAAAAAGGTAGCGAATGTAACCTTCTCCTCTTCTGGACACCGCAAGGCTTGGAAAACTTTCTCAACAGCTTTAAGCAATCTCTCTGCCTCCATGGGATCAGAAGTCCCCTTGAATACCGGTGGCGCATACTTCTTGAATTCTATTAGTGTAATTGGCCGTTCTTAAGGAATTCTGACTTCTGGCTGTTGTCGTTGTAATAATAAATGTTGCATAAATTGCTGCTGTTGCTGTTGGGCTTCCATTAATCTTAGTGTATCAGCTCTTGCAGTAGCTTGCTGCTGCACTAAAATTTGTAATAGCTGAGGAAGACCCATCTGGTCCCCAGGCTGAACTCCAGATCCACCCGGTGTTCCTGTTTCAGCAGTTCCAGTCTCTGGGGTGTTATCCAAAAGATTGGGCACTGGTTCATGGGGATGCTCCTCATCACCAGTGTTGTCCATCAGATTCGGCATTGGGTCCTGTGGATGTTCCTCATTATCAGATAAGGCTCCAGCATTCTCATGCTGCTCAATAGGATCCCAAGCATTTGCTCCATCTGCAAATCTTGTGGGCCTCCTAACACGTCCACGTCCACTACCACGCGCCATGGAAAACCTACGCCAATCGTTGTTAGTATACAACTAACACTCAATGGTCAAAACAATCATGACATAATATCTATCCCACATATGGATCAACCCACACTCTCTCTCGTTGAGCTTATATCCTAAGATCCTAGAACCTAGTTTGCTCTGATACCACTCTGCCACGTCCCGAATCCAGTACCGGAATCGGCTACGTGACCGGCCGCACAAACCCTAGGTTTTACCCTAGAGATTATGCAAGGCATAGGTACACAACAATTCAAACATATCCGAGTTAAATTAATATTATATAAACAATCCAATAACAAATATACAATTCAGTATTTAAATCGATGTCATTAATTGGTCTACTGACTCACAAACATCAGTAACCGAAACTAACTAACTAACTAGCTCAACAATTATGAAGCTCCGTCTCACGCCCAGCCCAGATCCTCTTTAAGTATCCTGAGTCTCTGAAAGAAAACAAATGATAGGGAGTGAGCTACATAGCCCAGTAAGAGTTCCAAATGATCACCAATAATAATATACGTGTATATGAAAACAGCAAAACATTAGCATAACGTGTGACGAAATCAACAATTCAGATTTCATGTTTAACCAAAAACTTTGGAATTTTTACATTTTTTTCTTTTAGAATTTTCAATTATTTAACCATTATCTTTAGGGTTCTGGACTAGCCACGGTCACACTCCATCCTGTGACTGGCACACTATTGTCACACTCCAGCCTGTGACGGGCACACTGTTGTCACAATCCAGCCTGTGACGGGCACACTATTATCACACTCCAGCCTGTGACTGGCACACAAATTGTCACACTCCAGCCTGTGACGGGCACACTGAGAAACCACGGTATCGCCGTGGCATGGCTAGTCCAAACACCATTTCACTTAACACTTTATCATTTCTTCTCACATAGTCAGATCATGTCACTTTTCAACGATCGATATCACGATCAAACACATTTCAAGATCACTTGGCAAATGCAATCAAAATATCAACAAACTCATTCCGTAACCCGGAAATCAAATCATGTTATCCGAAAACTACCATGCATGAAAAATATTTAATATATGCTCGGATCAAATCAGGTCAATTAAAATATATTACGGGTGATCAAGTTTAGAAGTCCTTACCTCTCAAAACCAACTATCCACACCTGAACTACTCTGTACCCGAAATCGGCGCGATGCCTCCCCGCTCAGGAGACTGATTCTCTACATAAATAAATAATTTTAATTAAAACTAAATTCTCAATTTTTCATGAATCTTGAAAAAAATCCTTGATTTTCTCTCTCTTCCTTCTCTCTCCTCCTTCTCTCTCCTCTTTCTCTCTCCTCCTTCTCTCTCATCTTTCTCTCTCCTCCTATCATATATTTATATATATTTTATTTTTATTTTTATTAAATTTTTTTTCTGGCTGTAAAGAACCTTCCTTTTTTTTTTTTTTCTTTTCTTTCTTTCTTTTTTTTTCTTTCTCTTTTCTTTTCTTTCTCCCGAACCACCCCTCCTCGTTTTCTTCTTCGACCGATCCGGCATCTCACCCCCCCACCTGCCGGCAACCACACAGTGGTTGTCGCAGGGCCCTCCCGACCAAGCGCAGGCGGCGACGACGACAACGGCTGACGATCCCAACGAAACCGAAAAATAACAAAAAAACACATCAAAATTCTTTAAAAAAATACAGATTAATTGGAAAGAACTTACTGGTGGCGTCTGGAATCCCCAGTCGCTCATCGGAGAGAGGGCAGGAGCATGGAGGTGGCTCGAGAGGCGGCGATGAGGGGTTTTTAAAAAAAATTGAAGCGTTCCCTCACCGTTCAAAAACCCTACCACCGCGTCCCAAACCCTTACGGGTCCTTCACCGACCTCCTCCCTCACCTCTCACGACTCCTCCCTCCGAGTCCTCCGACGAAAATCCGGCGAAGTCCTCTCCCCTGTTCCGTCTCTTCCCCGATCCCGCCTCCTCTTTTTTTTTTTTTCTCGGTCTGGGTTGAAGTCGGCTAGGTCTGCCGACTTCAGCCCAGGCCTAGAGTTTACATCATGATTTTTTGCTATTCAAGGAATGCAACAGAGTTGCCCATTTTCACTATACCTTTTTAAACTATATATATTCTAAGGTTTTCTTCTTAATTACTGCAATGTGCAGTACATAAACATTTATTATGGATGTATAGATTGCATGGAGGCCGGGACATGTTACATGTATTTTATGCAAATGATTGTATTTTAGTTACTTGTATAGTAGTTAGAGAAGCTATTTACTTTGATAGTTATGGATGCTTGTTGTTACCATTCTGGTCAAGCAGTCAATTATGCAAAGTCATATATTATATTAGTTCAAGTACAGGAGCCAAGGTTCAGGCTTAAATAACTTGGTAATTACATACTACTAAGAAAAATATGCTCTACTTATTTTGTTGTCTTTTTGTTATCAGGTGCTTGACTACTTGGAGGGTAAAGAAGCTTTCTAACCTATTTTGAAATTGGTTTAAGGTTTGTATATGGAGGCTATGATAATTTTGGGATTTAGTTTTGCTGATTCAACTATTTCTAATGGCAGCAATCTTGGATGGCCTTCTTTTGTTGAAAACCGATTGTAGTCGTTTTGATTTAGTTGCGATTAAATAGTAGATCTGAGCCTCCTCGTTCTTTTTCTTTATTTATTATTCTTTTTCTTAGTAGATTATTTCTATTTCTTATAAATTTTTCTTTCTAGGATTGATCCAGTAAAAGACTTTCTTTCAATTATCCTGATTGATCTTTATGAAAAGATCTTGATCCATGACCCACCTATCTTCCACCAATGATGTTGGTTGGCATATCTTTATCTGGATTAATGAACTTGCACAGCATCATATACATGTTTCAAGAATATTAAGGCTCCTTGGTATATACCTGCATCTTATTCAACATGTTATACTTTAAGATTTGTTCATTATTGCAAATCCTTCATTTTAATACCATGTATATTTTTGCTATGATCCATAATGGCTTTTTAAATAGTTTTTATAAAACTTGCATTGCATAGAAATATAGACCCATCAATTGATTAATATACATATTCTATAGCATCCGAACATTAATTTTATTTTTGTATGGATGGGAGAATTATGTATAGTGATCAATTGATTGTCTAGTTTGGATAGTTTAAGAATTATAAATAATTTTATAAGTACTTACAGTAATCAAGCGGTATGGATAAAGTTTCAGATATATTTTAACAGTATTTTCTTTTAATTCTCCTTATACATCTTTACTCGTATGAGGAGAACTAAAGAAAAATGCTGCCAAAATTTTTTTGAAACTCTTATTGCATATCATTTGATTACTGTAAATGACCTATATGATTAATGTAATTCTTGAATGGGATAGGACCTATCTTTACCTATTAGTTGGTGATAGGATGTATTTATTAGTTAACCTATTTTATTGTTCACATATTTTTTAAAAAAATTACTTGGCACATTGTTATTGACTAAAAAAAAATTTATATTTAGATAACTTGAAAGTTTGATCATTTTATCCTAAAATGGATAAAATCTACATAAATAAACCAAGAAATATCAAAGAATATTTAGATGGAGTTCATGATTTCATTAAATTCAGTACGGATAAAAGTAGTTTGAATGAAAAGATTTTATGTCAATGCCAATGATGTGTTAACAGTTCCTGTCTAAATCCATAAATAGTTGAAGAACATTTGATATGGAATGGTTTTGCAAGAGGTTATACTGAGTGGGTTTTTCATGGAGAACTTATGTTTCCAGAATCAAGTAAGTAACCCTCGTCTGATCTTGGATCCAGTAATATACAAGAAAATCCTGTAAGAGATGATATAATGGGTTTTGTTATTGACCTTACCGTCGTAGCCTGCAGCTGTGAAGTGGTGCCAGACGTCTGCCGCTTTACTCCAAAATCCTGGTGTTCCCAGACCTGCAAAACAGTGTTAGAGACCCGGGCCGGGGATCCCGGCAAGGGTACTCCAACGATCAAGTTAGCGGATGGCAAAGCAGAACAGATCCCCTAAGGCAGATCCCCTAAGGCAGATCCCACTTCGGTCACCATGCTTAGAAGAGTTTTGAATAAAGGATTGAATAGAAGAAACTGAGAGAGGGATGGTGCTTGAGTTGCGGTGACCGTGCTCGCGGGACTCGCTCCGGGAGTTCTCTGGAAGCCTCTTGCCTTCAAGTCACTCGTCTCGCTATCTTGTGTGCTTGACCTCTCTTTTGGTTGCTTATCTTCCTTCTCATCCGTTGGTGCCTTTTTTAGATCGTCGATCACTCTAGTGTCTCGATTTTTCGCCTCTTGGGGGGCTTAGGGATCAACGATGTCCGTTGGCCGCTCTCCCAAGATCATTACCTCTTGTAGTTGGGAGTTAAGTTGTGAACATGTCTTGCCCGACGTATTATCACGAAGGGAAAAATTAGGTGGAACCTCGAATTAGGCGCAGCCACCCTCGGGTCTGAGACCCTGAATGCGGCCTTCTCCTTCGGGGGGTTTCAGGTGGTCAGCAGCAAGATCTGACATCTTGATCGGGGCATCCCTTCCAAATTGGTGCAAACGAGATTACGCGCATCGTTACAGATTTGGGCACCATACTGGGCGCGCTGCACTGCGCACGCCTACTTCGACGACGATCTTGGGGCTGGTGCCTTTGTTCTTCCCTATGCTTCCAAAGAGAGGGCTCGACTTCGACCGAGATGGGCTCGACCCTTGGGGAGCCACCTGGCAAAGGAGCGGAGGAGGGCTCGACTCCAGCCGAGGTGGGCTCAACCCTCGAGGAGCCACCTGGTGAAGGAGCAGAGGCAAGCTAGACTTCAGCCGAGGTGGGCTCGACCCTTGGGGAGCCACCTGGCGAAGGAGCAGAGGCAGACTCGACTTCGACCGAGATGGGCTCGACCCTTGGGGAGCCACCTGGCAAAGGAGCAAAGACAAGCTCGACTTCGACCGAGGTGGGCTCAACCCTTGGGGAGCCACCTGATGAAGGAGCAAGAGGCAAACTCGACTTCGGCTGAAATGGGCTCGACCCTTGGGGAGCCACCTGGCGAAGAGCAGAGGCAGGCTCGACTTCGGCCGAGATGAGCTCGACCCTTGGAGAGCCACCTGGCGAAGGAGCAGAGGCAAGCTCGACTTCGATCGAGGTGGGCTCGACAATTGGAGAGCCACCTGGCGAAAGAGCAGGGGCAAGCTTGACTTCGACCGAGATGGCTCGACCCTTGGGAAGCCACCTAGCAAAGGAGCAGGGATGCCGAGCTCGGGCTTAGGTGGGCACGACCATTGGTTGGGCCACCTGGCGGGGGAGCTCGAAAGAAAACTTGACGCAGTGCTATCTGCCTATCAGGCCGCCAGCTAGATCCGAGGTGTACTCCATGTCAGCGGTATTGCCATATCATTTGTCCCCCACTTCCAAGTCCCATCGAAGCACTGTAGCTGGAACGTGGGGAGTTAATGCAGAGATAACATAGGAGAACAAAAATCTGGTGTAATTATTGCCACGATTGCCATCGCTTCACATGTCACGCCCGAGGTCCAATGCGCAGGCGCCACGTTCGTGATTTCGACGGACCATAATTGCGCTGTGCCAGACCCAAGATGGTTTTCAGCAAACCGAAGCGTCAACGCCGGGCGCCTTCACACGTGGCACTCATCCGATGGTGTGGGCGAAAAGGGATTGTACAGCCACTGTCGATTAGCTTTGGAAAGAGGGAAGACTTTCCAGAAATGAGGTCTTTTGATTTTCTTTTACCTCGCCGGTGTTGCAACGATCCTTTTTCTTCTCCTAGGTTGCCTTTCTTCACCAAAACAAGTAGGTGAGTGCCATGTGATCTTTTCTTCTTCTGCTGCTTCTTCCCAGTCTCCAGTTCTTTTCTCTGTCTTAGGGGAACCGAACCCTTCTTTAGGTTTTCTGTCCCCCTTCTCTTCTTTTCAAACCTCTCTTCTTCCAATGGCTCCTTCGGGTTGACGCCCTAATTTCTCCACCAACCCGAATGAGGTAGGTCCCTCCCAGTCGAGGACCCCGTCATCTTCCGATGAGGAGGACGAGGTTCCCCTCAAAGTCCGGAGGCGCCTGCGTCCTGGTAGGATAGTTATTGGAAGCCCTAAGGCTCCTAGGGTTCCTTCTCCTGCTCCTGTTTCTCCTCCTGCCCCTGCTGTTGCCCCTCCAGTGGCAGAGGCTTCCTCCGACCCCTCTGGCTTCGCCTCGATGATGACCGGAGAAGGCCTTTCTTTGATCCGGGAGTCGTTCGGGATCCCGGATCTTATCCAGCTTTCGCTCCCTTAACTGGTGGAGCAAGTTACTTTGAGTGGCCCTGGCCGGGTCACTTTCTATGAAGACTTCCTCGCCGTCGGTCTTCATTTTCTACTCCATCCATTTTTCCTTTCTTTCTTAGCCACTTTCGCCTCATCCTGGCCTAGTTGGCCCCTAATGCCATTAGGGTCATCTTTGGCTTCATCGTATTCTGTTATTTCCACGGGTTTGTTGCCCGTTTTTCTTTGTTCAAGGACTTGTTCATCCTGAAGCACCTCTCCACCGATGACGGGTGGTGGTACCTTTCTCCTCGATCCAAGTGCCTTTGGTTCGACCTACCCACATCCATCAAGGGGTGGAAGAACCAATTTTTCTATACCTCGGTCGAGGATGTTGACTGGGTCTGGAGTGAGCCGGACTGGTCTCTGAACCGAAATGCCCAAGTGGTGCCGGCTGACCAGGATGCCCTCTCCCTACTGCTTAGTGATGAACTTCCCTCCCTTGAGGTTCTGCTCTCAAAGCAAAACTTGTTCGAGGCTGGGGTTAGCTCGATTCGAGGGATTGGTGAGGTCTGCACCTCTCTCTTTCTCTTCTTTTTTTTTTTTGATGATATCCTTTGACCTTTTTCTTTCCCGGGGATGAAGTTCTCGATATATAACTTGATGGAGTCTGCCCGTGAAAGGAGCACTTCGACTAGGGCCCGGGACTCCACACCGAAGAGGGCCCGAGTGGAAGTAGACCAAGGGCCCAGGCCCACTTCTACCTCGGAGCAGAGGGTGGTGGAACCGGCTCCCTAGCCACCTCGGCAGCAAATTCCTGCCCCAGAGATCATCGACATCGACAGGGGGAGGGAAGAAAAGCGACCGGCATGTCCGCCTCATCCAACAGTCATAGTGGCCAGCATTCCGGCGGTGGCTGCGATGCCAGCAATTGCAGTGGCCCCGCTGCCCACATCTTTGCGTGCCGAAGATGCCCCTGCGCAGCTCTCCTCCAAATCCCGCTATGCACCGGCGGGGGTTCCGAGGAATGCCTCCATCATCCGGGATCAGGGCCTGGTGGAGAAGATGATGGAATACGTGGTCCAACCTTGGGACACCGCTTGAAGGGAGGCAGGGACTACTCAGCGGCCTTGCTTAGGATCCTCCGACAACTTTTCTCGGTGAGTGTCAGCATTTTTTCTTATTTTTAGTGTTCCAGTTGGATTTCAAAGAGTCTAACCTCTTCTTTGATGCAGGTTGGGATCGACGTGCTCCTGCTCCGGGACTTCCTCGCTAGCTTGGCGAAGAAGGAAGCCGACAAGGAAAAAAGCTGGCCAAACTTGCGACCGACGTGAAGGGGCTGATGGAGAAGGGCCAGGAGTGAAAGAAAGCAATAGGGTCCTTCGACGAGACCTGGCTCGCACTGAAGAGCGCACCAAGGACCTTGAGACATCCCTCTCTGAGGAGAGGATACTGACCCAGCCCGCACCGAGGAGACCGCGGCAGAGGTCAGTCACCTAGAGGGGCGATCTCGAACTCTGGAGACCCGGGTTGAGGAGGTTCTGGCGGAGCTGGTGGTGGCCAAGGAGAAGACAACATACATCATGGGCTGTTGGAAGCTACATAGAGGGAAACCCTCGAGGCTGTGCCGAAGTTCCGGGCATTCCAGGAGTTCAAAGATAAGGTCCACGAGGCTGCTGTGGACTCATTCCTGAAGGGGTTCGAGGTATGTCAGGAGAAGGTGGCCTCACTCTTCCCGGAGCTCGACCTGGGGGCGTCGTTATAGGCGGCGATGAGGAGCAGCCTGAGGAGCCGGGGGCATCTTTAAAAGTGGCTGAGGAAGTGATTTCCAGGCAGCCAGCCGAGAGGCAGCTGGCGATGTAGAGGCTCGCCAACCTGGGAGGGAGCCGATGACCTAGTGACCCCGGGTCTTGTACCTAGCATAGGGTTTTTCATTTGTCTCTCTTTTTGGGGTCGCTCAGCCTGTCGGGGTCCCCTTCAGCTGTAAAAACCTTATGACAGAAATGAAGTTCTTTTTCCTTTCACACCTTTGCACTTTTGTTCTTTTTTTTTGTCATGACTTCCGATCTTGTCTGACTTTGAGCTTTGATTCTCACTGGAATACCATAGCCATCGTGATGACTTAGAATAATCCAGGGGCTCCCAACCCAGTTGTCTATGCTAGGTCGAGGTGATCTCTAAGAGAGTCCAAGGACTCGCCTGAGGCTGATAGTGGATCTGGGACCCCTTTGGTTCTTGCCGGAGCCAAGTTTGTAACTTTGGTTGGAAGTTCGGCTTTGACTCTCGGCCAAGAAGCAGATTTTTGGATGCTTCCAGGCTTCAATGTGGGACCCCTGGAGCTTCCGTTGCCGGGGCTTCTGGCCTTAAGTTTCCAAGCTTCATGAGTTTCCGGCGTTGGGGTTTCCGGCCTTAAGTTTCGGGCTTCATGAGTTTCCAGCACCGGGGTTTCCGATCTTTAGATGCCGGGCTTCAAGAGTTTCCGGTGCCGGAATTTCCGGTCTTTAGTTCCCGGGCTTAAAAAGTTTCTGGTGCCAGGCTTAAAGAGTTTCGGTCTTTGGTTGCCGGGCTTCTGGAGTTTCCGGTCTTTGGTTGACGGGCTTCTGGAGTTTTCAGTCTTTGGTTGCCGGGCTTCTAGAGTTTCCGGTCTTTAGGTACCGGACTGGACTCCGGGGTTTTGCTACCAGACTGGACTCCAAGCTTTTGCTGCCGAACTGGACTCCAGGCTTTTGCTGCCGGACTGAACTCCAGGTTTTTGCTGCCGGACTGAACTCTGGATTTTAGCTGCCTCCAGCAGATCGCTTGCGGGACTCCTGGCACCCCGTCTTCGGTCGCCAGGCCTAGGGTCGGGCAATGATAGTCCTACGAGACAGAGACAAGCATCGTGCTAAAGAGAATTTCATTATTAATATTAGGAGGTCTTATATCATTGGTAATACATCCTTAAGTTAGCGGCATTCCAAGTCTGCGAAAATCATGCCCCATCAAGCTCGGCGAGGTAATAGGCCCCATGAAAAAGTCCTTTAACCACCCTGTACGGGCCTTCCCAGTTCGGAGAGAGTTTGCCGCACTCTCAAGGTTGGGAGGCTTCCACCCGTCGCAGCACCAGATCTTCCGGGCAGAAGGACTTCGACCTCACCTTGGAGTTATAATATCTGGCCAACCATTACCGGTATGCTGCCATCTGGACTCGAGCCTTATCCCTTATCTCTTCGAGTAGATATAGATTAAGCAGGAGGCGTGATGGGTTCTCGACCTCGTCGTACTGCTCCACCCGCAGCTTTGGCAGACTTAATTCCATCGGGATCACCGCTTCTGCATCGAAGATGAGGTTTAATGGCGTTTCATCTATGGCCATCCTCGGCGTTATGTGGTATGCCCATAGGACACTAGGGAGTTCTTCTGCCCACCTACCCTTGGCTTGGTCTAGTCTGGTTTGGAGCTCTTGGAGGATAGTACGGTTAGTCACCTTGGCCTCCCCGTTGGTCTGAGGGTGTGCCACCGAGGTGAAGCAATGGCGGGTGCTGAGGTCGTTGCAGAACTCCTCGAACTCCCGATTGTCGAATTATCATCCATTATCGGTGATGATTGTGTGGGGGAGCCCGAAGCGGCATACGATTATTTTCAGAAGAACTTGCTAACATTTACCTTCATGATCCGGGCTAACGGTTCAACCTCAACCCACTTCGTGAAGTAGTCGATGGTGACTATCAGGAACTTATGCTGCCCGGATGCAGGAGAAAAGGGACCAAGGATGTCCATGCCCTACTAGGCGAACGATCAGGGGGCAGAGAGCTGGGAGAGCGGTGCAGCCGGCTGGCGTTGCATGACAGCATGACGCTGGCAGCAGTCACACCTCTTAACGAAGTTGGCTGCATTCTCCCTCATTGTTTCCTAGTAGTATCCCTAGCGGAGGGCCTTGTATGCCAAAGTTCTGCCCCCCACGTGATTTTCGTAGAGGCCTTTATGTATCTCTTGGAGCACGACTGCTGCCTTTAAGGATCTCAAGCATTTGAGGAGTGGGTAGGAGTAGGACCTTCGATAAAGTAGCCCGTCCATCAACACAAAGCACATGGCCTTCCTTTTGATGAGGCCGGCCTCTATTCTATCTTCGGGCAAGGTATCATCGGTGATGTACTTGACATACTTTTCTATCCAACTAGGCTTCGAGATAACTTGTTGGACCTCTCTGGGTGCTTCATAGCTCGGGGTCTGAAGATGCTCGATGTAGGCGTGGCCCAAGGAGGAGTTCGGCAAGGTTGCCGGCTGGGAAAGGGCATTGGCGCGCGCGTTCTTTCCATGTGGAATGTGGGAGATGCTGAAGCGCTTGAAACCTACCACACTTGCACGTACCAGCTCCAGGTACTTTGACATTTGAGGGTCCCGGGCCTCGAATTCACCCGAGACCTATTCGGTCTCCAATTATGAGTCAGTGAAGACTTTCAAACTGGGTACACCCAATTCACGAGAGACCCTCAGTCCTGCGAGGAGCGCTTCATATTCTACCTAGTTATTGGTGGCGGCAAACTGGAAGCGGAGCGTGCATTCGATGATGACTCCTTCGCCATTGGCAAGGATGGGTCTAGCTCCACTTCTGCTGGAGTTGGATGCTCTGTCCATATATAAGACCCAGATGTCCCCCTCTGGTTCAGGTCCCGATTGTTGATTCTGAGGGCTCTCTTCCGATCCCTCGCCCAGGCCTGTACACTCAACCAATAAGTCAGCCAATACCTGTGCCTTCATGGATGACCTTGGGCGGTAGGCGATGTCAAACTCGCTGAGCTTCAGCACCCACTTCACCAGGCATCCGGATGTGTCAGGGCGGCTCAATACGGCTTTCAGTGGTTGATCCGTCAGAACCGCAATCGGGTGTGCTTGGAAGTAAGGCCTGAGGCATTGGAAAGACATAATGAGTGCAAAAATTAACTTCTCAGATCGAGAGTACCTGACCTTGGCATCACGGAGAAGCTTGCTTGTATAGTACATGAGCCTCTGGATCCCTCCTTCATCTGTACAGACCAAGACCGAGCTGATGGCCTCTAGGGTGACCACCATATATAGGAGGAGCTCTTCTCCCTCCTCTAGTCGGGATAGCAATGGTGGTGATGCCAGGGTCTTCTTCAGCTCTTCGAAGGTCTCCTGGCACTCCTTTGTCTAAGTGAAGTCATGCATCCTCCGCAGCGCCTTGAAGAAGGGTTGGCAACGATCAGTAGATCGTGAGATGAATCAGCTCAAGGCTGCTATCCGGTCGATGAGTCGCTGAACTTGTTTCTTGGAGGTGGGCTGCTCCGTGTCAAGAATCGCTCGGACCTTCTCTGGGTTGGCTTCTATCCCCCTCTGGGTGACCATGAAGTCAAGAAATTTTCCTGCTGCTATGCCAAAGGCGTACTTTGCTGGGTTCAACTTCATTTGATGGAGGCGAAGGTTGCGGAAGGTCTCTGCCAGGTCATTGACGTGGTCCGAGGTCAGCTTGCTCATGACGAGCATGTCATCCACGTACACCTGCATGTTGCGGTCAATTTGGTCTTTAAAGATCTTGTTAATCAGTTGCTGGTACGTGGTGCCAGCATTCTTCAGGCTGAAGGGCATCATTCTGTAGCAGTATGTCCTGCGGTCTGTGATGAAGGCGATGTGCTCCTCGTCCTCCGGATGAATTCGGATCTGGTTGTACCCAAAAAATGCATCCATGAAGGAAAGGAGGCGGTGCCCCGAGATGGCATCCATGAGCTGGTCGATCTTCGAAAGGGAGAAGCTTGTCTTTTGGGCAAGCACGATTGAGATCGGTGTAGTCTACATAAATTCTTCATTTCCCGTTGTTATTCTTGACCATGACCACATTCGCCAGCCAGCTAGGATACTGCACTTTGCGAATGAAGCCGGCGGTGAGGAGCTTCTCCACTTCGTCGTTGATAATCTTCTGCCTCTTCGAGGCAAAGCTCCTCTTCTTCTACCGAACTGGACAGCACTTTGGATCGATCTTCAACTGGTGGGTAATAACATCTGGGAGAATACCTAGCATATCTGCCGCAGTCCAAGCAAACACATCCGCGTTCGCCTAAAGGAAACTAAGCAAGCGAGCCCGTTCATTTTCTAGTAGTTAGGCTCCTACTTGAACCGTCTTCAGCGGGTCCAAGCCAAGAGGATACATTAGGAGGTGCTCGACGGGGCCACCCTTAGGGTCCTGCACCCTTTGGTCGAGGTCGTCGACGTCGGAGTCGAGCACGGCACCTCAGGCCCCTGGGACAGCCTGCAAGCAGTGCAGGACTGGCTGAGGTGCCCCCCTCATCTCGCCTACACCATGAGGGGTCAGGAATTGCACCAACAATCTCTTAGTAGATATGACTGCATCAAGTAAGTTGAGCCCGGGATGGCCTAGGATAGCATTGTATGGCGATGGGAGTCTGACGACGGTAAAGGTCATCATGACTGTGCTCTATCGGGGTAGTGACCCGGCGATGACAGTGAGGGTAGTTTCTCCCTCGACTCCCACAAAATCTTCGATGAAGCCCACGAGAGGGATGTGCACTGGCCTTAGCCGATTGGGGGATAAGTTCATCCGAGAAAAAACATCGTAAAAAAGCACATTCGTGGAGCTCCCACTATCAACCATGATGCGTCTTACAGGATGCTTGGCGATGGTCATTTCGACCACATAGCATCGTTGTTTACATTTTCTTCCTCACCTCCCTTCCCCTTCACAAAGGGGAGTATATTTTTCAGATCTCCTCCCTCTCGGGCTCTCTTCGATGCACGCTCTATTCCCGAAGAAATCATGCCCACAGGCTTCTCAATGGACCGATTATCAACTGCAGGTATAGGTGGGAGAGCCGCAAGTGGTTGATCCTCCGCCGGAACCTCGCTTCTCACGAACTTCCTGAGGTAGTCTCTCCTGATCAGGTCTTCGATTTCCCTTTCACTACCCTACCTGGTGCACCAATCTATTGCCGACCTTACCGTCGTGACCTGCAGCTGCAAAGTGGTGTCGGACGTTTGTCCCTTCACTCCGGAATCCTGGTATTCCCGGACCTGCAAAACAGTATTAGAGATCCAGGACGGGGATCCCGACGAGAGCACTCCGACGATCAAGTTAGCGGACGACAAAACGGAACAGATCTTCTAAGACGGATCCCACTTCGGTCACCGTGCTTAGAGGAGTTTTGAATAAAGAATTGAATATGAGAAAATGAGAGAGTGATGGTGAACCATTTTAAGACATATTTCTATTTCTTATGAGAGTAGAGTACATTTGATAACAGCTAAGGAAACGCAAGATACACTTATCGCTACCTCGATCAACAACATGCACAGATAAACAAATAATATTTCCAACATCCAAGAGCTTGATATACATAGATGCAAATAACATGCATATATAGAATCAAAGTAGAAGTGCCATATTCTTACGACTTATAGCTACTTCTGTTATCAGTTCTGGTTACCGACACGTCCCAAGTAATCTAATAGGGAATTCAGCAGCTAGATCCTTGAATTTGATCAAGAGATGGGGAGCTGGCATGCGGAAATATATATGGATATAATATGCTGCTGAGAAACCATGCACCTAAATCCCGCTTGCATTTAATGTTGAAAAAATCGAAGTTTTTTTTTTCAATAATTAATTTTTTATTTTTGATTATTTGATGGTTAGATTTTTTGATTTGATTGTTAGACTTTTTAATGTTTTGATAGTTGAGCTTTTAATTATTTGATCATTATAATTTTAATTATGTAGTTGTTATAGTTTTAACTATTTAACCGTTGAATTTTTAATTATTTAATCGTTGGGTTCTTTATTATAAATTTTAATGAGTCAATAAAAAAGTTCAAATGATCAAATTTGATGACTATAAAAAATTTTCTTAGATTCTTATCTAGCAAGGCATTCTAAGCCATCAAAACCTATTCCTAATTGCTTCTAATTTTTCCTATTCTTCTTTTTTTTTTTTGATTTTTTTAATGACAAATTTTCTTCTTTATGAGTACTGAAAGTGACTTCATCAATCTCCACCACGATCGTGCTCACAGATAGAGAAATTCCAGTCATATCTTGGAATAATATTTTCGATTATTCATGCATGAGGAATAGAAATATGCCTTAAAATGGTACCTCGCATGCTTCTTGATTTGGTATTTCTATTTTATGATTCTCGTAAGTAATTTATAATATTTCTGCAATAAAATTTTGTTATTTTTCTTTAATCATATTCATAATGTTAGAATCCTGTTCTAATTATCTAAGACATATTTCTGGATTATGATTAAGAAACTAATATGATGCTAATCTGAATAGACTTCTATGTAAACCTTATTTTTTTCGCAAGCTTTTTTTTTTCCTAATTTTTTTATTATAAATTATTATCGTGCCTTTTACATAATTAGTACGGGGATATGTCAAATTGCTCAAAGTGCTGTTACGGATAATTTATTATTTCTAGATGCTAACCATTCATCAAGATTTTATCTCTTTCAATGTATAGCCTTTTTCTTAGAAAAATAGTTTAAATTTCTAAAATTTATGCCTGTTTACAAATAAGTAGTTCATGAAATTTATTATTCTAATCAATACATAATATTTTATAAATATTTATCAACGAAAAATATTATGTTCAGAATTGCATTTATTGCTGTTTAATTAATCCAGAATGATTCGTACTTTACCTCTAAAAGAAATAACGAAAGAATGGATTCTTATTTATGATTGCTTATATCTTTGATTTATTAAAAAATTGATAAGTTTGATGCCGTACGATGCTTTGAGATAAAAAAAAGTGAAAGTGAAAACCCATGTGGTGGTGGGTGATTCACTTCCAGTTTGCATGCAAACCTGCTTCTCATGGGATGCCGTGCTTATGGTCCGATCAAGAGGTGACTAAACTTTGATATTGGTTAATACTTGATGAGTATTTCTGTAAGTAACTTTTTGGTTCATCGTGAGGTGGTATGAAATGAAAATTTGCGATTTAGTTCTGAATTATGTATAGAAATTAATCAGCTCTCAATATGTTCTTTAAATTAGTTTTCTTTTTTCCCGAAATGCATAAAGTCATGCTATCCATGTATCATATATGTTTTACCTAAATGATTCACCTCTCGCCATGCCAATGTTCATTGAGTACCGCTTCAGCCAGATGGGTTGGAATATTGCCCGTTGGAAAGCTCCAGATTAAGTTAGCGACTTGCATTAAGTGTAAATATGGTTATATGTTTCCCTTCTGATTTTTTTTTTTTTTTTTTTTTTTTTTTTTGTGGATAAAATTATTTCCGATTCTAATAATGTTTTTCCTCTGTTGTCTTATATATCAATCATCTAATATTTATTTACTAGACAAGTTCTCTGTCCCTTTTATTTATTTACCTATCAACATTAAATAAGCATTTTATGTGACATGCTTCTTTAAAATAATTAGTATGTAGTTTATATTTGTACTGTCTAATGCATCACATCCCGAATTTAAATCATTGTTATGCACCTAAGAGGTTGGTCATCTACCATTATATTTTGATTTCTTGTACTTTGAAACATGGCTTAGTGAAACATGAATTATAATAGTACATTGGTCCAGCATGGTTTAGAAAGATGAATGATAAAATTAATAAATTAATACTAATTTTTTTTATTTAATAATTTTTTGAGTTTATTGTTCTTGAGAATCATTGCATGATTAGCAATGGATTGGTGACCCCAGCACGGTGCAAGAGTATAGGCAACTCATTATTAGTGTTTCTAATGTTTTTCATGCTCGGCACTAACCCAAATCTAATTATGATCCACTCCTAATTGAACAGGGAGCTGGACCTTGTCACTCCCGAATCCTTAAGTAGGTAGAGTTTGGTTTAAAGTGCAAATGAGAATCCTATAATGGGAATTTAGGTATGAGGTTTGATTCAGGAGATATACCCTCAAGTTTATTATTTTTTAATGTTAATTAGCCTCGTGTGTTTTGGAATTAGTAATTGAAGAATTTTCAGTAAGTGGCCTACTCCAACTATTATGGTTTTCTTCTCATGTTATATTTGTTCTAACCTGAATGTATTCCTTCATCACAAGAATTAAGGTTTCTAATGTTCATAATACTAGATATGTTTGTAATCTGCAATATTAACTTTATTTTTTCATGTTATCTTCTTCCGGGTAGCCTAGATAAGGCTTGTTCTTATGTTTGTGAGTTTTATGTTGTCTTGAGTTTAAAATTGTACAATATGTGATTACATTGACCAGAAACTATATATATATATATATATATGATCTTTTCCTTTTTGTATTTTTAGTTGTATGCATAATAATTGTGGATCATATGTTTTCTTGACAGAAAGAGCTAAAAAAAAGGTTGAACATTCTTTCCTCTATCCTTATCTTTGTTTGGTGGACCTTTATGATTTTTAACTATAAGAAAGCATCAATTGTTTCTTAGAATTTGCTGATCCAAACTTTACTAGTTCGAGCATAGATATTTTGTTATTTGAGATACTCTGTTCAAGAAATAAATCATCATTTATTTTTTTATCTGAATTTTTTAAAAAAATTGATAGTTGTATAATAATTGAACGTTATTGTTCATTGGAAGTTTGCCTGGTGTTTTTTACACATAAAGGCGAGGAATTTATTATTAACAGGCTACTTGGGTCACTGTTCTGAATATTTTGCTTTCTTAATACCATCGCCATTCCATACATGCAACTGTAGTCTAATCATTTGGTACCTTTCTTGTGATTCTTTCAAAAAAGACACTTATAACTTCTTTATTATTAGTTGTAACCATCAATTCTAAATTTCTAGTAGCCTATCTTGCTGGAGAGAACCTTCTAATATTGTTGAATAAAGGTATTATAGCTTTCATCCTCTTTATGCACTTCCTAATTATCTTTAGGAAAATGCTGGTTGATTATTCTTCTTTTCATCATATGTGCTATTTGATCTTATAGCCACCGACTTTCTCTTAAGCATTTGAAGGTTTACTTTTGCTCGATGCGATTTTCAAAATTGTTCAGGCCTGTTTGGCCATATCCAGCATATTTTTAAACTCGGTTTAGAATTTTGGTATTTGTTAAGGAACAGAAATATTTGTGGAGCCCTTGAACTCAAACTAGGGGCCAAATATTGGTCATTCATTTGATCTGATCCAATTGGGTTAATAAAATGTAGCGCTAAAGATTCTATTGGTGTTCTTATTTGATGGATATTGGTACTACGTAACCAATTTCTATGAACCATATCTAATTTCATGTGCTAATTAATCATGATAGTTAGGTGTAATGTTTGATGTAAAGATCTAGGATATGTTTTGAATTACAGTAATTATTCATTGCTTGGTACTTTATTTTCACTTATAATATTTTCACATCATATCTAATGGATATTTAAATTGATGCTTGATTTCATATAAATCTTTAGATCTCTGTACCTAATCTATATAAGATATATGCATGCACACATCATACAAAAAGGGTTGTAAGCATGAAGGATATATGTTACCTCATTATACGAATTTATATAAATTAATCTTTCTGCATGATTTTATGCTATGATTTTAAATTCAGGTGTGACTTAGAACTTATGGAAAAAGCTTCCTTTTATTAGTTTGCCTTTCTAAAAGCCTAAACAGGATTAAGGTTCTAGGGAGACATAGAGGAAGATGGGATTTTGTTCGTAAAGGAGATCTCCTAATAATGGAGAACCAATCTCTGTGATAGGAGATTCCTTGAAGAAGGTTCAATATGATAGTAATATACTAATTGGTTGGTCAACGAATACATGTAAATTTATTTAATATGAGAGTCATAGACTCTATCTTATCCCTATGATGTGTTAGTGCTCTTACGTAGTTGTTAGGAGGAGTTTTAGCTCTAAATAAGGTCCGATGCAGTATTTTCTACGAGATGTGATACTACACACATTTCTGGAGAGACTCACCTATATGAGAGTATTTGTCCTTGATCATGAATATGAAATATAGACCATCTCTAGTAATTCTCATAAAAAATCATGATACGGTGCAGGACCATTAAGGCACAAACTCGTGATGAAGATATTTATACTATGTATAGGTAGTTAAAGTCTAGATTAAAGAAACAGTTCACTACGTTTTTTTCAAATAAAAACTATTTATATTAAGTAAGATTAAATCTTGTAAAGATACTTTACCTACTGCATAGTATAAGCACCAATATTTATATTTTATTATTTTTTAAAAAAAAATTTTAAGTTTTGAAGAAGATTGTTGAAAAAATCTATTTTTTAATAATTAATTTCTATTTTTTAATTATATGGCTGTTAGATTTTTTGATTTAATTGTTAAGCTTTTTAATAATTTAATCATTGAACTTTTAATTATTTGACCATTATAGTTTTAATTATTTGATTCGTTGGACTTTTAATTATTTGACCATTGGACTTCTTATTATAGATTTTAATGAGCCATTAAAAATCCAAATAATCAGATTTGATCGCTATAAAAAAGGATCTCTTGGATTCTTATCTAGAAGTCATTTTAGATCATCAAAAGCTATTCGTAGCTTCTTTTAATTTTTTTCTATTCTCTGAATTTCTCTTTGATTCTTTTTTGATTACAAAGTATTTTCTTTTTGAGTACTCAAAAAGTTTGCAACAATCTCTATCACGATCATGCTCGTAGACAAAAAAATATGGACCTTATCTTGAAATGATTTTTTTAATTATTACTACATGAAAGATGAAAATACATCCTAGAACAATGCATCGCATGCTTTTAAATTTGATATTTTATTTTTATGATTCTTTATAAATAATTTGTAATATTTTTATACTAAAATTTAATTAATTTTTTAAGTATGTTCATAATTTTAAAATCATGTTCTAATATTTAAGACGTACATGCGCATGGAATTTGGGCATGCATTGTCCGCTACCTTACACATGGAATTTGGTTGCTCTTGAGAGGACAATTCGGCTCATAAGGTTAGCATTGCCCGCTTGTTCACGTGCATATGACGTAAATGCACCACCATGCTCTCTTTAAAAGAGTGCATTACATGCACATGGGAACTTTTTCTTTTTTCTTTTTTTTTTTTTTTTTTAGGCACAGCACATGGGAACCCAATTGGCCTTTAATTAGCAAACGCACAGATAACTAATTAAAAAGCGTTGGTATCTAGTTTGTATATCACTGATTAAACTAGGAAGAGATAGAGAAAGGCCGCCATGTCCCTAAAACTTTCAGAAAACAATATACTCTCTGTTTGGTTGCGGAATGCGGGATCGAATAAGGGAAATAAATGTTTTATTCTTCCAAACGACTCCAGATTCGAGGAAAAATAAGGATTATATCTTATTTCGATCGAACCATATAATTCCAGAATTTTTATTCCACGGTTTCCGTGAAATTACGCAATTCTTATTTTCGGATTCCAGGAACAATTCTGTCTTTTGAATAAATTTATTTTTAATTTAATATTTACATCATAATTTAAATTTATTTTTAATTTAATATTTACATAAATCGTACTAATAAATTATTTGATATAACATCTTTTTAATATATCATATTATTAAATTATTATTAATATAATAATATATTTATTTAAATATAAAATTAAAAAAAATTTATAATTTATTTTATATTAATATTTGAGTAAGGGTATTTTTGAAATTTTAAAAAATTTATTTCCTATTCTTAGATATAGACTTATTCTCATCTTATCCAAATATCATTTAGAATAACAGCATATTAATTACATCAAAATAAGATGGAATATCAGATTTTCATCTAAATATAAATTAAAAATAATAATAATAATAAATTATTTTTAAAAAATATTTATTTTTATTCGCAGAATATTTATTCATCAACCAAACACTATCACGGGGTCGGCGCTTACGTGGGTTTTCTTGGTGCACTAAAATATGTACCAGACCGCTTTAAAAAAAAAAAAAAAACACCTCACGACTCGAGGTAAGGGAAAGACATTGTTTAATAATATGGGGGAGGCTCTGGAAGCTAAAAAGCACAGATGTCCTTGTCATGCTTTTATGGGATTTTGTCCCTCTTGGAGAATTTTTGATCCGCCTGCTTTCCTTTGACCGTGTAGTCTCTTTCAATCAAGGGAGATCCCTCATGAATGCGCTGATGCTTTGTGAGGTGTCTCAATCACATATTGGTGCCAACTGAGTGAGCGAGACACCTTTAATATGTGCCAAATGCAATATGACTAACTTTTCAAAAAAAAAAAAAAACTAACTTTTCATAAAGTTTATTAAATTCGGATGGTTTTTTTTTTTTTTTTCACTACCATCTAAATTTTATTTTAAATTAATTATATTTTTTATAAAAATAAAATATATATTTTTTAATTTATTTTTTTATCAAACGGAGCATTCACTGAACAGATCTATAATGAACATGTCCAAGAAAGTCAGAAGGAACAATATCCCGCAAGAGGCCCGGGACATCCCAGGTCAGTCCACAAAACATTACCAGAATGGTTCACCACATAGAAAGCCACCCAATCCGCAGTCGAGTTAGTCTCCCAATAGACATGCCTCACAAAACAAGTAGAGCAACCATAAAACAGAAATGTAATATCCTTAAGTAGAGGGTGATCCGGTAACGAACGTCGAGCTTCCTGGATCCATATAATAACAGTAGCCGAGTCTCCCTCAATGATCAGATGATCTAGATGGAGGCACCTCCTATCATAGCACACTCCCGCCCAAGCGCCCCGAAGCTCCGCAGCAGGGATGGTAGGCTCAACCAGGTGGCAACCCCCAGCCGCCAAGAGACGAAGACCAGGGCCACGAATGACAAAAGCTGCACCACCCCGAGTGCCCCTGACACTTCCATTAAAGCTGATAGTGGCGAACCTAGGAGGAGGGGGCTCCCAAGAGATGAAAGCCTGACGAGATGCTAGAGAGATCGAGCTGAAGCCCTAAGTCTCGAAGGTCGTCACCGTCGACATGAGGTACTCGACAGCCTGAAGGCAGGCTCTCTCCATAATAAATCTAGGCGAACTAGTTTTGGAGTTGAAGACCAGTTCATTCCTGGTGAGCCAGGTATGATAAGCCACATAGACAAGGAGAATACGAGAATGGTGATCAGTAGACAATCGAAGCCAGTCTAGAAAGGAAAGCACATAATCCGCCGAAGATGTAAGGAGGCTGTCCAGACCGACCAATCTCTAGATAAGAGCAGCCCTAGGGCAAAGGAAAAACACATGCTCCAAGGTCTTAGTATCAGCACCACACACAAGGCAGTCAAAGGAACCTGAATACCTCTCGATATAAGAAGGGCTCTAGTAGGAAGGCATCTCCATGCGACCCTCCAAATGAACAAACTGACTCTTAGATGAATTCCCAATCTCCAAATCCAGCCAATATCCAGGCTCCTGTGGGGCTCGGTGTGGGCCCGAGGGTAAAGATCTGCCATCACGACTCTGGGGAGGGGAAAGACCTCCACACTCGAACATCAGCAATGGCATGAACTGGTAGGGCAATGGCCTAAACCCTCTCACCCAGAATAGGACCAAAAGTCTGACTGACAGTTTTCCTATCCCAGTGAGAGCCATCCGAGGAGAATAATTGAGAAATAGATAGAGATCGCGGAGCTTCCATAGAGATGAAGGTCAGCCAATGGGACAAGGAGAGGTCCGAGATCCAAGGGTCATCCATAAAATCGATAGACCAACCATCATCCACAATCCACTGGGTCCGAGGAATAACCACATCAGCTCTACTAGATATCTCCCTCCATAAAGCAGAAGCACACCTCCTACTACCAGTAAGGCCCCCAGAGGTGAGAGGGCCATACTTGGCAAACATCATCCTTGGCCACAAGCTATTGGGACACAAAAGGTATCTAGCAGCATGACTGGTCAAAAGTGCCTCCTGTCTCGCAATAAGAGAGTGTGAATGCCAAGACCCCTAGTACTCCTCAACTGGCAAATCACATTCCAATCCAACAGATTAATTCGGCAAGCGGCCGGAGAGTCACCCCACAAGAATGCACGAATAAATTGCTCCACCTTTAGGATCACAAACTAGGGAATGATAGCATTATATAACAAGTAAATTGGAATGGAAGTAAGGACAAACCTGATCAAGATAATCCTGCCCATCGAGGAGAGGGCTCTCCCCTGCCAACCCTCCACCCGGTCACGAACAGCCATAACCAACCTCCCACAGTCAGCGTTATGGAGTCTCCCCCTGCAATCGGCACCCCCAAGTAAAGTAAAGTACCGCTAAGCTTAGGCACTCCAAGGATCTTCGAGATAGAACAACGAATAGGAGTCTTCGGGCTGACGTAGATATGGGATTTAAGAAGATTGATACACTGGCCTGAACAGAGACAATAATCCTCCAAAATGTCTGAACCCATGAGCACGAGTAGTGGCACGCCCCAGGAGTAGACAGTCATTTACAAACATGAGGTGCGAGATCGAGTGGGCGCCAGGGGCAGGAATATAAGGAAGAAGATTCGAACCCTATGCCACAGCCCGGAAAGCTCATGAAAAAGTATCAACACAAATAATGAACATGTATGGGAAAAGAGGGCAACCTTGGCGCAGACCGATGTTCGAGGAGAAAGATTCTGAGGGAGAGCCATTGATAAGAATAGCAAATAGTGGGTGGACAATACAAGCCAATATCCAGGTGATACAGTGAGGATGGAAGCCAAAGTCAGAAAGAGCCTTCTCCAAGAAAGACCAGTGCATCCGATCATAAGCTCGCTCCATGTCGAGTTTAATAGCCATAAGACATCAATGGGCTGGAACCCTCTGCAAATCAAACATAAACTCCTGAGCAGTGAAGACATTATCAGAAATAGACCGGTCGCCCACAAAGGCCCCTACTCCGAGCATATAAGGTGAGGGAGGACAGGCTTCATCCTATGAACAATAATTTTGACACAGATTTTGTATAGAGTGTTGCATAGACTGATAGGCCTATAATGACCGGGTTCAAAAGCATCTTGACGCTTGGATATGAGAGCGATAAAGGTCTGCTTCCAAGAATCCGGCATCCTGTCCTGGCCAAAGAATTCCTGCATAGCATCCACTACCTCACCCCGAATAATACACCAGTAATGCCGGAAGAATAAGGGAGAGAAACCGTCCGGCCTAGGAGCTTTATCAACACCTAGAAACCAAAGAGCATGCCGAACCTCATATTCTAAAACAGGTCTGATGAGATCCCGATTCTCCCGATCAGTGACGACGGCCAGAGGAGGGGGAAAATTTGGATGAGAAGGACCCTAGGGGGGACAGACCATCTAGATCTAAAGAACTGGGTAATGAGGCCCCTGATAGCACTATCCTCCTCAATCTAGGATCCCCCAGAAGACCACAGAGCTCTAATATGGTTCCTGTGCCTACGGACCACAGTAGACTGGTGGAAGAACCTGATATTTTTGTCTCCTTTGATCCAATGCACTCTCGACTTCTACCTCCAGAACACCTCCGCTAGCTAAGAAGAGACTGATGGGTAGACAAGTGACTCCGCAAAGCCGCCAAGTCCTCATCCGAAAGACACCCATCCCTATCCTTCCGCTCCTGGGGATGATGAATAGAAGCCTCGACCTTCGACAATCTGGAAAAAATATTTCCCATCTCAGCCTTGTTCCACCAACACAACAGCCTCTTGAGCAGATCTAGTCTACGAGAGACCCTATATCTAGCATCCTCCCAAGCTGGCATCCTCCAGACTTTCCTCACCAACTCTCACAAGCGGGGATAAGCCAAACAAAACTTCTCAAACCTGAAAGGAGTCTTACAATAGACTAGAGAATCTGTAGATAAAAGAATAAGATAGTGATCAGAACCAATCCGAGGGAGATGCCTCACAAGATGCTCCGGGTGCCCATGCAGCCAACTAGGAGTAGCAATCTCTTCCAAATCCTAGCTCTTCTCGATCGATTATTACACCAGGTGAAATGAGAGCCCGCAAATCTCAGGTCCACCAGGCCATTGGAATGGATGAAATTCCCGAACTCCCTTGAGCCAATGTTTCTACATAGGGTCTCCTACCTCTCTTATCCTCCGGTTGACTAATATAATTGAAGTCCCTTGCCACCACAGTAGGAATGCCCTTATCTACCAAGACAGAGACCTCTTCCCAGAGAATTTTACGGTCCCTATAATCAGTGCTGACATAAACCCAAGGAGCCAGGTAGAACCGTTGGACTCAGATACAATAATGGCCACATGCTGAGTACAATGATGAAACATATCAACCCCGACTACTTCTAGGTTCCAAACAACAATAATTCCTCCTGATAGACCTTGCGATTCAATGGCATAAAAAACTCAGTTGAAAAGGAGGCATCGTCTGACACGATCCAAGCTGGATCCTCCAAGTCTGATTTCAAGAAGAATGCACAAATCAGGATGATACAACAGACCTAATCTTTGAAAAGTAGAGTGGAAGGAAAGTTTCCCCGCTCCTCGCACATTCCATACCAAGGTTTTCATTAAAACAACAAACTAGATCTGATCATCCCTGTGAGCAACAGCCTCTCCAGGGCTTACATCACTTGCATTCACTAGAAGAACAGAGACCCTATTGGCAAACAGCACTGACTTCACTTGTTCGACAATAGCTTCATGTCCCATAATTTCATCGCTAGACACATCCACCCATTTCCCCTGAGCTGAGCGGGAAGAACTGTGATCCACCATCACTTGGGCCGCACAGCAAATTTTTGATCCCCTTTTGTTTCCACCTTCCCACCATCACGATATGCTCCCTGTTTGGAGGAGCAAAAAGACCCGGTACCCCCCTCAGAAGTAATCCTCCGTTCCTCAACCACACCCACCGAACTATTCCCAGCTGTACCCTTCCTCCCAGCCACCACCATAGCAAGACAGCCCGCACCCATGCCAATACCATAAAGCTTCTAAACCATAGAAACCCCAGAAACCGGAGCAGAAGGATGGTTCCTGTCAGACAGAGTAGAATCCTTTGCCATAGAGGGTGGATCCTGCTTAATAGAGCTGCCAGCAGAGCCTCTAGACATACAAGGATTAGGATCACTAAACTGGACGACGGCAGCCACATCATTTGGGGAAGAGCCTTTGGACATTGCCAGGCTTTGGGAAGAAGAGGACGGAGACTTTGGCAGGTTGCGGGCCCGCTTCAGGTTTAGGGCTCCATGCTCAACCATTACTAGATCCCGTGGCCCATCTTCAAAGGGGAGGCCCAGCTCCATCGCCCCACCAAATGGGCCAAGGGCACCGAAAGCAGAGCCAACCTGTAGGTCGTTGACGGTTGCACCCCTCGTAGCCATCCCAGGAGATCGATGACATGCAACTTTGGACGGTTTCTGCCAACCGTCCGAGTCCGGAGGTGAGTTGGGGGGAAGAGGTGTTTTTTGGGGAACTGGGCATCGGGAAAGAGG
Organism: Areca catechu; assembly: GCA_021397845.1. Lineage (NCBI taxonomy): Eukaryota > Viridiplantae > Streptophyta > Magnoliopsida > Arecales > Arecaceae > Areca > Areca catechu. The sequence continues at coordinate 41,507,506 of CM038039.1, forward strand.
AGTTGGGGTCCGAGGACTCCGGATCGTGCTTCACCTCCTTGTCCGAATCCCTTCTTGCCTTGGCTGGGAGCCTTGTTGGTCAAGGCTGTCGGATCTTAGTGGTAACTAGCCAAGGGCCAAGCTTTGGACGACCACCCCCAACAGCTACCGGTTCATCATCCATGGCCGATGCTGCATCCCCCGAAGAAGGGTCCAAGTTGACCGAAACCAGGTTATGTGGACACAGAGGGGACTCACTGTTGTCAGAAGATCCCTCCCCGCCCTAGAATCTGCAGCCTTCGTCGGAGTGCCCCAACCTTCCACAGGAAAAGCACACAACGGGGATGTTCTTAAACAGAATTGTTGCCAGAAATTATGCCTCCTCCTACATATCATAACTCCCAGCTTCAACGGCTGACCCGCGTCGATCTCCACTTTAATCCAGGCATAACCGATCTTCCTCAGCATGTCGATGAAATCGTCAATCTTCAGTGGTTTACCAACCTCACCACAATAGCGAGGATGACTAACGACATCCACAGCTCCATCGGGAGCCCAGGCAGCTGTAGCCAGACTTGAGTCTTCAGAATAGGTCGGCGGCCAGGCATGAAGTCCGGCTCCCATGACTCCATGACGAGGAGTGGCTGGCAACGATCCACGGGCCTCCCTTCAATGCCTTCGAGCAGTCTTCCGGTGACTTGAATCGGAGAATGATGTGATCCTCCGCGATCGGAAAAGCCTCCGGCTCAACCTCCAACTTGAGCTTTGTCTAACATCCTTGGCTACCCAGTCGGCCGAAACCCGACGACCGAGGCTCTTGACGAAGACCGCCCAATGCTCCCACTACCGGCACGAGTCCGCAACCGTTGCCTCCGGGAGCTCCAACACCCTGGTGAAGAAATTTTACAGTTGGGTTATTTCATCCTCCGAAATCCGATGAGCAGCCCATGAGGATCCCGTGGAGCATCCTGGACCACTCTCGCCCAAGATCTTTCTCCATCGGTAGACTCAAAGGACTGCTGAGCATCCTCCTTCCGCTTATGTCCTTCTCCTTCCATGAGCTCGAGAGGTGTTCGAAGAAAAGCCCGATCAGAACAAGAGATGGCACAGAACCCAGAGCGCTCACCTACCATTTAAATTCTTAACTTGTCAAGTCTTGTACATGCTTGTATTAACTTGACAAGTATGTACAAGAGATTAATATAAAATCTTCGGCATTTCCCTCTCTCCAGAAACATTATTTTCATGTATAAGCGAGTCCTAGATTTTGGAGAGCCAGATACTTACTTGTTGCATCAAAATTAATGTATTAAAAGCTTTCCGAATGTGAATTAAATCTCTAGTTATTGCACGCATGTTCTTAAATCAATGAACTGGCCTTGCCAGGAATGAGGCATCTAAACAGTTCAAAATCAGTAAAAAAATGGCACTATCATGACTTTGTATTTTAATGAATCATATCATGTATTAGAAAATATAATATATAATATGACTATAATTATATTAGGTTATAATCATATATTGGTAGAGAAAATACAATATGTAATATAATTATAACCATATTAAGTCATAACCATATATAGGATCTTATCACGCTTAATAGATATCCAAATATATCATATCTTAAGTACCTACAAAAACCCTTTAGAGGCTAGATAAAATGAACAATTGATTTTTCTCTACTCTATTTTTTGACTTGGTATCAAAGCCAAACACTTATCAAACCGTACCCTCTCATCTTTCTTGGTAATCTTCGATCTTTTCCGGTGCGACACGGTTCCCTTCTCTCCTCTTAGTTTCTCTTGGGGATTGTCTACTTAACCTCCTTGCACTATTCAACCTCTCTCTTTGTGATACTTAGCCGTTCGCCTCTTCTGCCACTCTTTGATCTTCTCCTTACAGTCTCTTAGCCTCCATACTATTCAACTTACTTTGCTGCAGCTTTATTTTTCCTTGTGCTACTTATGCTTTTGGTCTCTTCCTTGTAGCCACTTGGCCTCCGGAAACTGTTCAACCTATCTTTTGACAAATCCTCTAGATTTGTTTTATGGCTTCTTCCTCTAATAACATGAAAACTCTCTCTCTTGGTACTAGCATCAAATTTAATGGTGCTAATTATCTTTTTTGTTCTTGAGTATTTTGCTAGATGGTAGGATCCATGAAAAGTTCCATCACCTAGATAAAGAATCTCTTGATATTGTTGATTTAATAATATTTTGCAAATGGCAATAGAATGATTATGCTATTCTTACCTGTATGTTAAACAACCTGGAACCTCATATTGCTAATACTGTGATGTTTCCATCCACTATAAAAGAGATATGAAATTTTTTGAGGATGACCTACTTTCATAAAAAGAATATCTCAAGGATCTACTCTCTCTATGCAGATATCTTCTCTTTGCAGTAAGAGATCTCTCAATTCAGAAGTATTACAACATTCTTTAGAGAAAGAGGATGGAGCTTGCCTAGTATTATTCTCTCACTGTTGATGTTTCTGTTCTTCAATAATCGCGCGAGGAGTTTTATGTAGCGAAATTCCTTTCTGGGCTTAATCCATCACTCTCTTATATACAAGTCAACTTATAGCTAATAATAGCATTCCCATCTTGAGCAATGCTATGAGTCATGTTCTACGTGTTACTAAGTTACAGCCTATATCTTCTCCATCTATAGAGAACACTACTCTTATGTTGGTACTCATAGCGGCCGAGGGGTTGCGGAGGTTGTGGACATGGATGCAATTCATTTTTACCATGCCCATATTGCAGATGCTTAAATCATCTTGCTAGGCATTATTGGCAGAAATTTGGAAAGACTTCTACCTCCCGTCTTGCTAGTATTGCATCATCTATATTTTCTTCTGACATTGGCACCTCTCCTATCATTGATGATTTAGTTCTGATTTCATGAGTTGACTATGAATAATTTCTCTAGTCCACCAGTGCCTCCATATCTTCAGCTCCACCAGTTGTATCTTCAACTCTTGGAATGGTTACTTTAGTCACTCTTGGTGTGTCATGTTTATTAGATTCAGGTGCTTCCTTTCATATCATTGGTAACAGAGATCTTTTTCTTACATACATTCCATTATCTCATATGCTATTTGTTACTATGGTATATGGCACCTCAATTCCTATTCTTGGACATGGTATTGTAAGGATTTTTCCTACACTCATTCTTATAGATATCCTATATACTCCTAAATGTCATTTGAATTTGTTATCTATTAGATGCCTTATTAAATCCTTAAATTACTTAGTCACATTTTACCCTTCTCATTGTCTCTTTCAAGATCCCAATTAAAGGAAAACTATTGGTGACGGTGCTAAGATGGATGGAGCTTACTTCCTCATTGATACTATATCTCCTACTTATGCCATGTTGTCATCTTCTAGTTCACCTTATCAATGGCATTATCGTCTTGGTCATCCCTTTTCAGAAGTCCTGAAAAATCTTGGTCTTCTTTTCAAGTCTTATCAATGGCATTATCGTCTTGAATATGAATCTTGCCTGTTAGAAAAACATCACAGAGTGTTCTTTCCTTCTTCTGTTAATAAGCATTGTTCTTCCCCCTTTATGTTAATCCATTCAAATATCTGGGATCCAAATCCTGTCCTGACTCGATTAAGTTTTAGATATTATGTATTTGTGTCGATGACTATACTAGGATGACCTGATTGTATCTCCTCAAAAGTCAGTCTGAAATCTTTTTTATATTTCAAAACTTTTATAATAAAATAAAAACTCAATTTTTCACTTCTATCAAAGTTCTTCACACTGATAATGCCTCTGAATACTTGTAGTCCAATTTTGTAGATTTTTGTGCTTTTCATGGTATAATATATTAGACTTATATCCTTATACCTTTTAGCAAAATGGAGTGGCAGAAAGAAAATATAGACATATTATAGATGTGATGCAAACTTTTATATTTTATATTCAGGTACCTAAATCTTATTGGGGTGATGCCATTCTTACAGCATGTTATTTTATAAATAGGACTTCATCAAGTATATAGGATGGAAAATCTACATTTTCTATTCTCTATCCCTCTGAGGCACCCTTCTCTCTCACTCTATAAGTATTTGGATGTCTATGTTTTATTCATCTTTTTGGACCTGGTAGAGATAAGTTACCCCCATAATATGTTTAGTGCATCTTTCTGGGATGTCCTCGTATTCAAAAAGGATACTAATGTTATGATCCTATTTCTAAATGATACTTTATTTTTGCTGATGTCTCCTTTGAAACCACTCCATTATTTCTCATCTCTTCCGAATCATCTTGTGTTCCTCTACCACCTATTGCTCCTTCCAAAACTTTCATAGCTCCATCTTCTAGTACCTCTACTCAACCACCTTTGCAGGTTTATAAACGTCACGAGAAAAGAGCTCCTCCATCTTTACCAACATCAACTATCTTATCTCCATCTAAAATTCTTGTTGACTATCTTCCAGGTTCAAAATTGCTTATTGCATTACGAAAGGGCAAAAAATCTTGTACTTTGCATCCAATATCGCTTCTATGACCTTTGATTATCTTCTACCTTCTTTTCGATCTTTTGTTGGATCTCTATCTTCCATATTTATTTCCAGTACCTACCAGGAGGTTTAATCTGATACCAAATAGAGACAAGCCATGCATGGAGAAATGGCTACTCCAGTCAATTGTGGCACTTGGAAATTAGTTTCACCACCATCCGGTGTTCATCCTATTGGATGTTGATGGGTCTTTACAATCAAGTACTAACCTATTGGCATCGTAGAACATTTTAAGGCTCGTCTTATCACTAAAGAATATACCCAAATATATGATATTGACTACTTTAAGACATTTTTTCCAGTTGCTCATCTCAACTCAGTTCGCATTCTATTCTCCATTACAATTAATCAGGATCGGAAGCTACACCAGATGGATATAAGTAATACTTTTTTCTATAGAGATTTGTCTGAAGTTGTTTATATAGGCAACCTCTGGATTATGTTATTCAGGGAGAGAAAGTTTGCAAACTAAAGAAAACTATTTTTAGCCTTAAGCAGAGTCCAAGGACCTGGTTTGAAAAATTTTGCCATGTAGTTGACAAAATTAGACATCATTGTAATAAATCTAATCACTCTATTTTTGTAAAGTAAATATCTTTTGGATTGGTTATTCTTGCTGTGTATGTAGATATTTTTTTGACAGGTAGTAATCATGATGAGGTTGTTCGAATCAAAGAATACTTAGAGCATCATTTTGTTACTAAAAATTTGGATAAATGTTGATATTTCCTGGGAATTGAAGTGGCATATATATATTGCAAGAAATGTTTCTTTCTCAAAAAAAATATGTTACTCATTTATTGATGAAGACAGGCTTACTTTGTTCTAAACCAAGTTCTATTCCTATTGATTTTCAATTACCTTCAAAAATTGATGATTCATAAGATAATTTTGAGGATGTCACTTTGTACCATAGACTAGTGGGGAAGCTTATCTATTTGACAGTCACAAGGCCTGACTTCTCCTTTGTAGTGAAGGTAGTGAGTCAGTAAATGTAGAAGTATAAGGTTTGTCACTGAAATGCTGTATTAAAAATTTTGCATTACACTAAGAGAGCTCTAGGAAAAAGTCTTTTGTATAAAAGAAAAGGACGTTTATAAATTGAAGCCTATTATAATGCTGACTATGCTAGCTCAATGAGTGATAGGAGATCCAAATTATTTTTTTACATCTTTATTAGAGAAAATCTTATCGAAAAGTAAAAAATAAACAATAGTGATACATTCAAGTGATGGGGTTGAATATAAAACAATGGCTCACACAGCTTATGAGATAATGCGGATCAATTCTTTATTAAAAGAACTTAGCGTATCTTATTCTAAACCTATGGTGATGCACCATGACAATCAATCTGCATATATATATTATAAACAATCTTATCTTTTATGAATGGACTATGCATATTGAGATCAACTGTCATTTTATTTGGGATGTTCTAGCAGGAAAGATTGTTACTCCCCGTACAATGTCATAGGATCAGTTGACTGATATCTTTACTAAAGGTCTTCGGCCTACTCGTTTTTCTTCCAAATACACCAAGCTAGGAGTATTTGATATATATACTCTAACTTGAAGGAAAGTATCAGAAAATATAGTATGTAATATAGCTATAATCATGTTAGATTATAACCATATACTATTAAAGAAAATACAGTATATGATGTAGTTATAAGCATATTATGATATTATGTTATAACCATATATATTAGGATTTTACCATGTTTAATAGAAATCCAAATATATTATATCTGAGTGCGTATAAAAGTTTAGAAAATAGATGAAATGAATGATTGATTTTTCTCTACTCTATTTTTTGCATATCATGTTAAGTTAAACTTATATAAATCAAATGAAATTATTTCATTGATGTCAATGTACCCATAAATTGATTTGTTTTTTTAGTAATAACCGGTCTAGATGATACAAATACCTAGCAAACTGACTAAAGGCAGGACATCCACTATTGCTTGATTGTAGAAGTTTTAATTCAAGTGCCACCAAATAGAGCGCAGTTTTGATACCACTATCACCTGTTTCCGTTTTGTCACCGAACCTTGTTTAGTCGTTCCTCAGAATTTTTTGATAGAATATGTACACCTAGAGGGAATACTCTTGTGAAGAATACCTGATACATATGTTATATGGACAAATTCCCATCAGCATCTAAAAATTGGACATTCAAAACAGGGCATCTGCAAGACAGTGAGTGTTGGCATTTTGGTGTGCAGGTTCTTTTTTTCCCTTGCCTGTAGACATATCATCCACTCTTTTTGTTTTTGGTACAACATCCGCATGAAAGCATTTACGAGGGCACTCAACAACCATGGACTAAGAAAAAAAAGAAATTGGATATAATTTTATATAATCACCTCCCCGGAACTTAGGCCTAGTCTTATCTTTTGATCAGGATGGAATAGAACATTAGATAGGAGAAGACTGCAAATATCTTTGGAATTTCTAAGGACTTTGATTACATGGTTGAAAAGCTATTATGAAATCTCAACGCAGATCTTCTTTTACAATTCTTACCATAATTAGGTTTCTCGGAGTTAGGATCTACTTGGGTGGGGGGCATAACCTAGTTCCTAGTCTGGTGGCTCACCAACAACTACAAGGTTGAGTCAGACAAGCTCGAGCCTATTCTAGTTCTCTCCAAGGTTAAAGCCAGAACTTTATCTACATTAGTGCATAAGACTAGATTTTGGTCACAGAACATGCTAACCAATCATCTAAGCGGAAATGGCTAAATAGGTAAATATATGCAGCAAGGGAGATATGTAAAGGAAGATGCCGCAATTAGGAAAAAGATCATGAATGACACACAACCATCACTTTTGTTCACTAGTAAATAAGGACTGTGTTTTCAACCATTTATTACTGCTTCCAACACTCTACTGCCTCATTACTCGTAGCTTCATAACTACGTCAAACCATTTCACCCCATGGTTATTCCACAGTTGCCTCCTCCCATTGAAACATCTGCCCACAGATTAGATCACTTCCATGGCGATGCATCTTACATATTGGGCATCACTCTATCCAAGGTAATGATTCCTGCCAAAGCGTTGAATTCTAGATGTAATAACAATCAAATCCATCCTTCCATAATCTTATTTATCATTTATCTCTAGATGTCAAATTGGGCTAACTGGTGGGCCACATTTTATAGTCTTCCAGACTAAGAGATCAGGCCTCGCTGATTACTCTTTTTCACACACCAAACTACATACATTTGGCTTTACATTCTAATAAGAATTACTCTGACATGAGCTCTCAAAGTTCTATTGACAATACAACAAGAAGCAATAATGAAGAAATGTATCAGTGCACTGAAGCTAAGGGATGAAATGAAAGGAACAAAGGAACAATGAAGAGAAGGTACTATTTTGCAATAATGAAAAACTCACAAGACTCTTGGAGGTGAAACAGAGTGTTCAAAATCTTCACTCTTCATGTCTTCGATCAAAATACTCGAATTTCACAAAAGATATTGCAGATGCACCATTTTACCATAAGGATGTGTTAAACTATATCCAAATTAAAGCAAAACTCTTTATAAAAATCTCTTATTAAAAAGGAAATAAGATAAAATCAAATGTCAGATTTAAAACACGAAAAAAGATTGACATAGAATACAAAACATGAAAGGTTAATATCACTTTGAAAATTTAAAATGCACCTGTGGCACTGAGATTTGCAAAAAATCAAATACCAAACTCTCGACTCCAGTGCATGTCTCATCAGAAGCTGCAAATGGTTTAAGAATAATGGAGTTCTGAACAATTGTCAAAACAACAATTAATAGATAAGTAAACAAAAGGAATAATGTCGAGCTTGCCTAACTTTTAAAGAGAATAAGAACAAAATTCTTATGCCCCTCCTTAAGCAACTAAACTACACATACACATGCAGACATGCACATGACCACACCTGTACAACTTATAAAATTCCTTTGTAACTTTAACCTTCATGTGGTTGCTGGATAGGAAAAAGGTGGGATAGCTATCCCTATTGCTCGGTCTCCCTCGAAAATGCTCTTCTTAAGTCGTCAAAATTTTTGTTTGATCACAAATTTGCAATTCCCAAATCATTGCAAGATAATTCAAAATGCCGTTTGCTTTGAATAGGCATTCAATGGGGATAAGTGGTAAAATAGGCAAAGGGAAAGGAACAATTTACCACCTGTTCATAGAACAAAGTTATTCAACATCCCCATATCCCCCTTAAACACACAAAATAAATAAATAGAATGAAGTTGTCCTAGTTAAATGGGTTTAACCCATATTGGCCAAAATAATGTTATTTTGAGAAAATTGAACAACATTGGCAGAATAGCTCCATATTTTATCATTTAACCCAGTTTAACCTTCAATGGAGTGCAGCCTTAGTTGATTCTCTCTCCATCTTACCAAGTACGTAATCCATATCACTATATCAGGATTCAGATCCTAAACCATCATTGCTTAATTTACAAAAGGTCTAGGATTCCTACAAAAAAGACCTTGCACTCTCCCAAGCACCAAGAGTTTCTCACTTTGATGGTTGAATACCCATCTTCCTTCAAGACAACTGCTATGTGCAAATATACATCTAATAATGAAGTCTCAACCAATAGCAATTTCTTGCCATCTAATTCATTGCTCCATTTAGGACCATTCAATTATTGACTACAATCGGATTTACTCCACAGTCCATCCATATGATGAGACCATGCTAGCCACTGAATTAATGCATCAAGATTGCTTAGTCTGGTAGATGGAATCACATGTCTAATGTTCATTTCAAAAGGAACTGTAAGATGTAGATATACTTCTCAATGATACAGATAATAAACACAGATTTATCCCTCCAAGGTCAGGCTGATGCACATCAAATGGCAGCTCATATTAAGAAGGAATAATAACATATATTTGTGAATGTTGTTGCTTAACAGTCCAAAAAGGTATTCCTTACCCTCAAAAACTCATTGGTTCATTCCCAAACATGACATTAGTTATAAGAGTGGGTACATAAGCTTTACTTTGGTGTGCTTTGGGTTCTATGCATGGTCAAATGTTGGGAAGTGGGGCTTGTTGTTCTGTTGCATAGTAACAGCTTATTGTGGGATGAAAAGTAAAACCAAATCCAATTCAGGACTGTTAGGGACAGTAGCAAATAGCATAACAACTATATTTCTATTTTAATGCAACGTGCCGTAATGACATATGAAGAAATAAAAATCATAGTTTAAATAAGAAAAATAAAAAATTTAGTTGAAAGAATAAGTAGGGCTGCTTGTAGAAATAGCACATTGTTCCTCTTATTATATGAGTCTTTCTGGAGAATAAATTACAATAGCTTGCTACTTTCTTCCTTTTCTGCATTAAAACCAATCCAAACCCAACTACACAATCCCACCTCAATACCCTTTCATTCCCCTCTTTTTCCTTTATTTCATGATTGTCCTAATACCCTTCTATTTCCCTCTATTATGCATACGGAGATCTTCTAAACAGCACACCTTATCTTCTTGAAGACAAATTTCCCAAAAGCTGTAGCAATCTCTTGCCTTGAATGTGAAAGGCAAAAATTGTACAAATGTAATGCATACAATACCTCACAGATATACCTATCAGCTATCGGAGTATAGCGATGCTACCGAAACCAAACGAAGTGCAAAGCTTAATCCATAAAGTTGTTATAACAAGTTTATCTCTCATGGTTATATTTGTGTACCTTTTCTGTTTTGATTAGTTCTAGAGTTATTAGAAAGGCCTCATCCGGAAATCTTTTCTAGTATTCTGTTCAAGTTTAGTTTTACCCACTTATAATAAGCGTACAAATAAAGAAAAAGATACGAAAAAGGTTAGTGGCCAAAAATATGTCTTATTTTTTAGCCTCAATTCTTAGCACTTACAATCCTATGACCACTTGTAACAATGATCGAAACCAATCTTAGAAATCACCTTCCTGTCTTACTTGCACCTACTCATGCGAATGAACCATCCAACACAAACCTTAACAATGATTTGTCCAATACATGCTTTCCTCATGCAAACGAGAATCCATCCCTGGTTCTTGTCACTCCTCTGGAAGGGAGTAATTTTCACTCATGGAAGTCGAGCCATGAAAATGGCTCTCCAGTCAACAAAATGAATTTTTGAACTCGAGAGCCATTTTCATGGCCTGACTCCATGAGTGGAAATTACTCCCATCCAGAGGAGTGACAAGAATCATTCATTTTGTTGACTGGAGAGCCATTTTCATGGCCCGACTCCATGAGTGAAAATTACTCCCTTCTAGAGGAGTGACAAGAACCAGGAATAGATTCTCGTTTGCATGGTGAAAGTATGAATTGAACAAATCATTGCTAAGGTTTGTATTGGATGTTTTATTCGCATTAGTAGGTACAGGTAAGATAGGAGGGTGATTTCTAAGAATGGTTTCGATCATTTTTATAAGTGATCATATAATTGTAAGTGCTCAGATACCATGACAAGAATTGAGGCTAAAAAATAAGACGTGTTTTTGGTCACTTTAACATTTTTCATACTTTTTTCTTTATTCGTGCGCTTATTATATACAAGTGGGCAAAACTAAACTTGAGCAAAATACCAAAAAAGTTTCCGAAAGAGGCCTTTGTAACAACTCTAAAACTAAATACCAAAAAAGATTTATGGAAGAGGCCTTTGTAACAACTCTAAAACTAATTAAAACATAAAAGGTACACAAATATAACTACGGGAAATAAACTTGTTATAACAACTTTATGGATTAAGCTTGCACGATTGCACTTCCTTTGATTTAGATAGTGTTGCCGCCAAGATCGTCGTGGCCCGTAGCTCTTGTCGAGGTCGGACCCCCCCTTGGCTCTCTGGGATGTCCCGCACCTTCGAGCCTGCAAAAACAAGGTTAGTGACCCGGACCGGGGATTCCGGCGGAGACACTCCGACAGTCAAGTCAGTGACGATCCAGGAGAACAGGTCCTCCTGGTCAAGCCCCTCTTGATGGACTCCATGCTATGAGGAGTGAATAATATGAGAGTAAGGTGCAAGTGTGTCAGGAGGATGGTGGCCAAGCCAAAGGGATTCTCTGTGTGGCCTCTCCCTTGACTTGCTTGGATTTGTGGTGTGTTGCTCTGTGGTTGAGCTTACACTTGTGTCTGCTCTTGCATACCTCCCCCTTAAGGGGGTGTCGAACGTCCTTTGTAGTCTGGGTGACCGTTGAGCGCCTGTCTCGGGATCCTCGCTGGGCTGTCAGGCGCGTGCGGCAGTATCCCGGGCCGTGGACGGGACGTCTTTCTCGATTCGTGATAAGGGAAGCTGTCATATATTCTGACATTCCTTCTGGTCGTCCCATTCCGGGAAGCTTGGCAGTGCCTCGATTGGGGGGCTGCCATCCCCGGGATTCGAATCTCCTGGTTGACTTCCTCTTCCGGGTGGTTCAGGTGGTTGGTGAAGAGCGTGGTGCCTGGATCGGAGGGCTTCTCCCTTTTCTGGTGTAAGTAGCGGCCGTAGGTAGTTATTGCGGCCTGGTGGGTGTCTCACTGCGATCCTCGGATGGCTCACCGGCGTACTAGGATGATGGTGTCATCTCCCTCCTTGTCAGTACCTTCGTCCGAGCTGGGGGGTCGAGCTGGAAGGGCAGGGCTCGGCTCCGACCCGGGAGGCTCGACTTCCGAAGGGCTCGACCTGGTGGAGGGCTGAGCTCGACTCCGACTCAAGGAGCTCAACCTCGGAGGGGCCCGTCCCGGCAAAGGACTCGACTCCGGCTCGGAGGGCTCGACCTCAGAGGGGCTCAACCTGGTGGAGGCCTGAGCTCGACTTCGGTCCAAAGGTCTCGGCCTCGGAGGGGCTCGATCCGGTGGAGGAGGTCGACACGCGACTCCAACCCAAAGGGCTCAGCCTCGGAAGGGCTCGACCTGGCGGAGGAGGGCTGAGCTCGACTCCGGCTCAGGGGGCTCAGCCTCGGAGGGACTCTATCTAGCGAGGAAGTCGCTCGGCTCCGGCCTAGGCACCCCGAGCTCGCGGGTGCCGACCTGGCAGAGGACGGAGCTCGGCTTCGGCGGGCGACCCCGTTGTTCCGAGGGAGCTCAGCCCGGCAAAGGAGTCCGAGTAAAGTGTCTGGCGTGGCGCCTTTCTCTGCCGTGGAGTCTGACAGCTACTCCACATCAGGGATTGTGCCACATCATTTGCCCCCCACTCCCGAGGCTCGTTAGTGCACGATGCTCAGGTCAAGGGAGTAATTGCATTGCTGACGTGGAAAGGTAAAGATCCGGTGCAATAATGGCTATGATCGCCAGTGCTTCGCAATACGGTTCCCCAGGCCATTGCGAGGGCGCCACGTGGCCACATCCGAGGAGTAGTTATTGTCGGTGCAGAATTCAGAGCGGCCAGGATGTCTTATCCACCGATGGCAAGCACATGGCGTGAATCTACTGGTGGAGGGGCTGTAACGGTACGGATGAGATGGGTCATTTCGAAATAAAAAGAAGTTTTTACCCAAAACATCCATCCTTTCAAATTCTTCGCGCTCGCTACCGTACCCAAGCTTCTTCTCCTCCCCGATTGCCTCAGACCCTCTAAAGAACCAGGTTAGTCTTCTTTCTCTTCTTCTTCCCATCAGAGTAGGGTTCTTCTTCCGAGTCTAGGGCCTTCCCCAAATCGAGTTTGTCCCTTTTTCTCCTTGAGTCTCCTGCTCCTTTCTTCCCTGAGGATGTCTCAGTTCGGTCCGGGCTTTCGTCCTTCTATGAATCAGGGCGAAGCCGATCCTTCGATGCCGAGACCGCTATCCTCTTCCTCCAATGAAAAGGAAGATAGGGCGCATTTCGAGTTCAGTAGGAGGCATCCTCCTAGTCCCATGGCTATCAGGGAACCGAGGGCTGGTTCTTCTCATCCTTCTCGTCCTCCTCCATCTGAGCCTGTCCCCAAGTCTGTCCGGTCCGCGAGTCCTGGTAGGATCGCCTCGACATCACTGCTGAGGAACTGTGGACCATTTAGGATATCTATGGCATCCCGTACTCCGTCCGGCTTTTAATCCCCCATCCAGAGGACCGGGTTACTTCCAGTAGCTCGGGCCGAATAGCTTTTTATGAGAAGACCTTCTCTGGAGGGCTCCGCTTCCCCTTTTACCCATTCTTCTTGTCAGTGCTGGATAACTACTGACTTGTCCCTGCTCAGCTGGTCCCGAATGCCATTAGGACCATTTTCTCCTTCATTGTACTCTGCCACGTCCATGGATTTGTTGCCCGATTCTCCTTGTTTAGGGCATTCTTCATCCTAAAGCGCCACCCCACGGAGGACGGGTGGTGGTCCTTGTCTTCTTGCCCGAGGGGCATTAGGTTTGAGCTCCCCTCTTCCATCAAGGGATGGAAAAGCAAATTTTCCTTCGCCACAATTGAGGAAGTTGACTGGGTCTGGAGCGACCCAGATCAGTCCCTCAATCGGAGCTCTGCGGTTGATGCGGTTGACCGGGATGACTACGAGCAGCTCCGCACCGTCCAAATTCCTTCCATGGACGTTCTACTGTCAGAGCATAACCTTTCTGAAGCCGGGATTGACCCAACGAGGGGGTTGGGTGAGTTCGGCTCAAACTTTCTCTTCTTCTGTGCTCTTCATACCATCCTTTCTGAGCTCTAATCATTGCATGGTTTGTGTACAGGTATGATCTTCACGGAGAGCGACCTGCTGTCGATCACTAGGAAGAGGCCGCCAGCCGGGCTGGCCGATGAGCCTTTCACCGAGACGGGCTCGGGGCGAGAGCGCGTCGACGGCCGCTCCTGCCGCGCCGGCTGAGCCAAGCAGAGGGGAAACTGAAGCCGCTCCCGCACAAGTGAAAAGGACGACGCCCGCGATGCCAGGGCCAAATCAGCGAGCAGTCCGGAAAGTTCCAGAGCGGTCGAGGCAACAAGAGATGGCCCCTGCCCCGGAGCCTGAGATGGTCGTCCGGGCCAAGGCCGCCGCTGCCGCCGCGTCTCCCCGTTCTCCAGGGCCTGCCACCATTAAGGTCAAGGAGGAGGCTCGAGGGGGAGCCGAACTTGTGGCCGAGGCGCCACCTAAGAGGAGGCCGAGCTCTCAACCCGCGCCGGAGGGCGCTTCCACCGGAGGGGCAAGTGACCCGGCTCCCGAGGTGGGCAGGAGGGAAAGGGAGCAGCGCCGGATCCCTTTCAAGCTAGGGCCGGAGAGCTCTTTGCTCCAGAACTAGGCACTGGCGGAGCGCATGATGGATTTCTCCATCTAGGCATGCGACCATCAGGAGATGGCCGGACAGCGTCTGGAGGATGCAATCAGCAGCATCTTCCCCCAGCTCTTCTCGGTAAGCGATTTTACCCTTTTCATTTCCCCCCCTTTTTTTTTGGCTAACCTTTTGCATGATGTAGATCGGTGCCGAGATCCTCCTGATTAGAGACTGCTGCAGGAACTGGCTGAAGAATGATCAGCAGCGAGTAGCAGAGGTCAAATCTCTGAGGGCCGACCTGAATGAGAGGACCGATGCCAACGGGATGCTTGGTCTGAAGATCAAGGATCTCGAGAAGCAGCTCGCCGATTCCGAGGGGCGAGCGAAGGGGCTCCAGGAGAGCCTCGACCAGGAGCGGGGCCGGTCGAAGAGGAAGGCCGAGGAATTCGCGGCCACAGAGAAGAGATTGACTTCATTCAACGCCGAGGCAGTTCGGCAGAAGGAGAGAGCACAGTCCTTTCAGACCGAACTGGCGGCGGTTTAGGAAAAGCTGGCTGCAACTGAGAAGGCGGCAGCGGAGGCGGTTAAGTCGACGGAGATGGCGATGGAGCAGGCCGCCGAGGCGAAGAAGGAGGCTGAAGGGGCCGTGGCCAGGTACAGAGCTTCGAAGGAGTTCACCGCCGAGATCCAACAAACGGCGTCGGACTCCTTCAAAGGCTTTATGTACCTATGCAGCCGGGTCGAGGGGTTTGTTCCCGACGAGGGTCGCAGCCGCCTCAGCTATCCTCGGGCTTCGGATGCGGAGCCGAGCCAGGAGGCAGATATTGAAGAAGCCGCTGCCCCCGAGCCTTCCCCGCCAATCGAGACCGGAGCTGCACAGTTGGAGGCCCCTGGGGACGGAACCTCGCAACCCTGCTGGGGGCCAACCCGAGTAGAGTAGGATCTTGTCCTCTTATTTTTTGTACTTGGTTTGGGTAAGCCCGGCATGTCAGGGACCTAAGGATGCTTTGTAAACAGATTTTGTTAATGAAACGAATCTTTCTAACTACCTTGTCCTGAGCAATCATTGCCTCTCCCATCTTCCTTCTCTCTTTTCTTTTCTTCTTTTTTTTTCTTTTCTTTTTTTTGAAGTGTGTGGTGAGATCAGAGAGGAGGGTTCCACCTTGTCTGGGATTTGGCCTCCAGGCTTCAATGTTGGTGAGTTGGGCTCAGGACTTTGATAGTTTGAGAGCAGCTGGGCTCAAAGACTTCTTGGCCGGAGAGCTGGGCCCCGGTCCAAGGTTGCCTGAGAGCTGGGCTTAGGTCTTGGTGTCTTGGAGCTAGGCTCGAAGACTTCTTGGCCGGAGAGCTGGGCCCCGGTCCAATGTTGCTTGAGAGCTGGGCTCAGGTCTTGTCGTGGAGCTAGGCTCAAAGACTTGTCTTCCAGAGAGCTGGGCCCCGGGTCTTATTTGCCTGAGAGCTGAGCTCAGGAGTTGTTGTCTTGAAGCTGGGCTCGAAGACTTGTCTTCCGGAGAGCTGGGTTCCGGGTCTTGAAGGCCTGAGAGCTGAGCTCAGGCATCGGTGTCTTGGAGCTGGGCTCGAAGAAGACTTGTCTTCCGGAGAGCTGGGTTCCGGGTCTTGAAAGCCTGAGAGCTGAGCTCAGGCATCGGAGTCTTGGAGCTGGGCTCGAAGAAGACTTGTCTTCCGGAGAGCTGGGCTCCGGGTCTTGAAAGCCTGAGAACTGAGCTCAGGCATCGGTGTCTTGGAGCTGGGCTCGAAGACTTGTCTTCCGAAGAGCTGGGCTCCGGGTCTTGAAAGCCTGAGGGCTGGGCTCAGGCATCGGTGTCTTGGAGCTGGGCTCAAAGACTTGTCTTCCGGAGAGCTGAGCTCCGGGTCTTGAAGGCCTGAGAGCTGGGCTCAGGAATTGGTGTCTTGGAGCTGGGCTCGAAGACTTATCTTCCGGAGAGCTGAGCTCCGGGTCTTGAAGGCCTAAGAGCTGAGCTCAGGAATTGGTGTCTTGGAGCTGGGCTTGAAGACTTGTCTTCCGGAGAGCTGGGCTCCGGGTCTTAAAAGCCTGAGAGCTGGGCTCAGGCATCGGTGTCTTGGAGCTGGGCTTGAAGACTTGTCTTTCGAAGAGCTGGGCTCCGAGTCTTGAAAGCCTAAGAGCTGGGCTCAGGCATCGGTGTCTTGGAGCTGGGTTCGAAGACTTGTCTTCCGGAGAGCTAGACTCCGGGTCTTGAAGGCCTGAGAGCTGGGCTCAGGAGTTGGTGTCCTGGAGCTGGGCTCGAAGACTTGCTGGAGATTTTCCTGCAAGGCAGATAGCTACTTATGCAAAAGAAAATCTTTATTATTACTGGAAGAAAGCCTTACATTATTGATAGTATCTTCTCAGATTGCAGGCATTCCATGTTCGAGAAAACCTGACGCCGTCAAGATCCTCGAGGTAGTAGGCCCCATGTGAGAGGACCTCAGCCACCCTGTAGGGGCCTTCCCAGTTCGGCGAGAGCTTGCCGCACTCTCGAGATTGAGATGCTTCGGCTTGGCGCAGCACCAAGTTCCCGGGTCTGAAGACTTTCGGCCTTACCCGTGCGTTGTGGTACCGGGCCACCCGTTGCCGGTATGCCGCCATTTGGAGCCGAGCTTTGTCCCTTGTTTCTTCGAGGAGATCTAAGTTGAGCAGCAAGTGTGCCGAGTTTCGCGCCTCGTCGTACTGTTGTACTTGTAGCGTGGGCACGCCGAGCTCAACCGGGATGACTGCCTCGGCGCCGAAGACAAGATTGAATGGCGTCTCGTCGGTTGCTGTTCTGGGCGTTGTGTGGTAGGCCCACAGAACACTCGGGAGTTCTTCCACCCACCTACCCTTGGCTTGGTCTAGCCGGGTTCTGAGCCCTTGGAGGATGGTCCGGTTAGTCACCTCAGCCTCTCCATTTGTTTGGGGATGAGCTACCGAGGTGAAGCGATGTTGGATACCGAGCTCAGCGCAGAACCCTTCGAACTCCCGGTTGTCAAATTGTCGTCCGTTGTCGGTGATGATGTAGCGGGGGAGTCTGTAGCGAAAGATAATCGACTTCCAGAAGAATTGACGGACATTGACTTCAGTGATCCGAGCTAGCGGTTCTGCTTCAACCCACTTAGTGAAGTAGTCAATCGCTACTAACAGGAACCTTCGTTGTCCAGGTGCAGGGGGGAATGGTCCTAGGATGTCCATCCCCCACTGAGCAAAGGGCCAAGGAGATGAGAGCTGGGAGATCGGCGCCGCCGACTGGCGCTGTATGTGGGCGTGGCGCTAGCATTTGTCGCACCTTTTAAAGAAGCCGGCGGCGTCCTCTCTCATGGTCTCCCAGAAGTACCCCTGGCGGAGAGCTTTGTAAGCCAGTGTTCTTCCTCCCACATGGTTCCCACAAAGGCCTTCGTGTATCTCCTGGAGTATGAAGGCCACCTCTACGGGCCTGAGACACTTCAGGAACGGGTAGGAGTGAGACCGACGGTAGAGCTGGCCTTCCATCAGAACGAACCGGGAGGCCTTCTTGACGAGGCCGGCTTCCACGCGGTCCTCTGATAGGGTGCCATCAGTGATGTACCTGACATACCTGTCCATCCAGCTCGGCTCGGGGGTGACTTGGTGCACCTCCTCTGAGCTTTCGTAGCTTGGATTATCGAGGTACTCGATGTAGGCGCATCCCAGTGATGAGTCCGGAAGGGTCGCGAGCCTCGACAATGCATCTGCGGGTGCGTTCTCCCCTCGGGGGATATAAGAGATGCTAAAGCGTCGGAAGCCTGCCATGCTGGAGCGGACTCGATCCAGGTACTTCATCATCTAGGGGTCTCTGGCCTCACTCTCCGGAGACTTGCCCGGCAACCAGTTGGGAGTCGGTAAAGACTTTCAAGTTTTGCACGTCCAGCTCGTGGGAGACTTTCAGACCCGCGAGAAGCGCCTCGTTCTCCGCCTGGTTATTTGTTACGGCGAATTTGAAGCGAAGGTCACACTCTGCTACCACCCCATCGCTTTTGGCGAGGATGAGGCCTGCTCCGCTCCCGCCAGAATTGGACGCACCGTCCACATGGAGAATCCAGGGTTCCCCGGTCCGAGCTCCGTTTGGTACTCCATTATTGTCTACTCTGGCTCCTCGGCGAGCCCGGTGCACTCGACCACGAAGTCGGCTAGGACTTGGACCTTCTGCAAAGACCTCGGCCGATACTCTATGTCGAACTCGCTGAGCAGCAAGGACCACTTGGCCAGTCTCCCGGAGGTCTCGGGGCGGCAAAGTATGGTCCACAGCGGCTGATCCGTCATGACCACGATGGGGTGCGCTTGGAAATAGGGCCTGAGGCATTTAGCATGCATTATTAGTGCAAAAATGAATTTCTCGGAGCGAGTATACCTGATCTCCGCATCGCGGAGGATTTTGCTGGTGTACTACACTGGCTTCTGGGATCTGTCCTCGTCTGCACGGACGAGAATCGAGCTGACGGCTCCAGGTGTGACCGCCAGATAGAGTAGGAGCTCCTCCCCTTCTTCCGGTCTGGAGAGCAGCGGGGAAGAAGCCAGGAATTCCTTCAGCTCCTCAAAGGCCGTCCTACATTCCTCCGTCCAGGTGAAGTCATGCATCTTACGCAGTGCCTTGAAGAAGAGAAGGCAGCGATCGACCGACCTCGAGATGAACCGGCTCAGCACAGCGATGCGTCCTGTCAAGCGCTGAACCTGCTTCTTGGATGTCGGGTGCTCCATGTCAATGATCGCCTAGACCTTCTCCGGGTTGGCTTCGATCCCTCTCTGAGTGACCATGAAGCCCAGGAATTTTTCCGCCGCCACTCCGAAGGCGCATTTCGTGGGGTTCAACTTCATCTGGTGCTCTCGGAGGTTGTGGAAGGCTTCGGCGAGGTCGGCGACGTGGTCCGAGCTCGGCTTGCTCATGACAAGCATGTCATCCACGTACACCTGCATGTTCCGGCCGATTTGGTCTTTGAAGATCCTATTGACCAGACACTGGTATGTGGCTCCAGCATTATTCAGACCAAAGGGCATCATCCTGTAGCAATACGTCCCTCGGTCAGTGACGAAGGTGGTGTGCTCCTCGTCCTCAGGTGCATCCGGATCTGATTGTATCCGGAGAATGCATCCATAAATGAAAGCAGCCTGTGTCCCGAGATGGCATCCACCAATTGATCGATCTTCGACAGGGGGAAGCTGTCCTTCGGGCATGCCTTGTTGAGGTCGGTGTAGTCTACACAGATCCTCCATTGCCATTGTTCTTCTTCACCATCACCACATTCGCCAGCCAGCTCGGATATTGCACCTCCCGAACGAAACCGGCGGCGAGGAGTTTGTCTACTTCCTCGTTGATGGCCGCCTACCTCTCCGAGACGAAGCTTCTTTTCTTCTGCCGAACTGGCCTATACTTTGGGCCAATTCTCAGCTTGTGAGTAATGACATTGGGGAGAATACCTGGCATGTCCGTCGCCGTCCAGGCGAACATATCTGCATTTGCCCGCAGGAACTCAAAGGTGGGCCCTCTCCTCATCTTACAGCTAGGCTCCAATCTGCACCATCCTCGCAGGGTCATCTCCGAGCGGATAAGAGAACAGACGTTCGACCGGGCCTCCCCTGGGTCTTGAGCCCTTTGGTCAAGATCGTCCGCCCTTGGATCGCCTTCAGGAGTCTTGGCCCCGGGGAGGGTTTGGAAACAGTGCTGCACCGGCTGGGATGCTCCCCTCATCTCCCCGACACCATAGGGAGTTGGGAACTGCACAAGTAGTCTCTTGGTGGAGACGACGGCTCGAGCAGGTTGAGCCCAGGTCGGCCTAAAATCACATTGTAGGCCAAAGAAAGCCTGACAACCGTGAAAGTCACCATGACGGTGCTCTGTCAAGGTGAGGTCCCAGCAGTAACTGAGAGAGTAATTTCTCCCTCTACCCTTACAGAATCACCTGTGAAACCGATGAGGGGAATGTGCACAGGTCTGAGTCGAGCAGGAGAAAGATTCATCCTGAAGAAAGAATCGTAAAAAGCACATCTGTGGAGCTTCCACTATCAACCATGATGCGTTTTACAGGATGCTTCGCGATCGTCATCTCGACGACCACGGCATCATTATTTACATTTTTTCCCCGTCTTCCCCTTCCCTCATAAAGGGGAGTACATTTTCAGAATGCCCTGCCCCCCGGGCCCTCTTGGGTGCACGTTCGACTTCCCAGCATATCATCCCTACCGGCTTCTCGGTAGGGCGGTTGTCAACTGCTGAAACTGGCGGGAGAGCGACGAGCGCCTGAGGTTCTGCTTGAGGTCTGCCCCCCACAAGCCTTCCGAGATAGCCCCTCTTGATGAGCTCTTCGATTTTCCACTTGAGATTGCGACATTCCTTGATGTCGTGGCCGTGGTCGCGGTGGAAGCAGCAGTATTTCGTTTTGTCGTGGCCAGAGGACGGCTTCATCAGAGGCGGGCGTCTCAGATATTTCTCGCCTTCGATCTCCATTAGGATCTTCGTCCTCGGGGCGAGGAGGGGGTGTA
The DNA here is from genome assembly GCA_021397845.1 of Areca catechu. NCBI lineage: Eukaryota > Viridiplantae > Streptophyta > Magnoliopsida > Arecales > Arecaceae > Areca > Areca catechu. Next base: position 41,528,670 of record CM038039.1, read on the forward strand.
ACTCTTTTCAGGAACGAGAGCGCCTCTCGGCCTTGGTCCTTGCTAGGAGCTCGGAGCTGGGGGTCCCGACTTCCGCGTCCCGGACGCTTCGGCGGGGGTTGGCTTCTTCAGTGGCCTCCCGTCGAGCTCCTGCCTCGTACGATCCGCCTCCTCGGCGCGGATGTACTTCTGAGCTCGGAGTAGGTCTTCGAGGGCTTTTTATCGAGCGAGTAGGTCAAGCGGGAAGTCCTGAGCCCTCGCTTCAGAGCCAGTATAACAACCGGCTCCTCAAGATTGTAGATCTCCAACGCGGCAGCCTTGAAACGGGCCACGTAGTCCCGCAGTGGCTCGCGGTCCTGCTGCCTGATGGAGAAGAGGCTGTCTGCCTCTCGTGGAATCTTCCGATAGGCGTCGAAGTGGACCACGAACCTCTACCCTAGCTAAGCGAAAGAGTTGATGCTCTCGGGCTCTAGGCAGGTGAACCACACCTGGGCTGCCTTCCGGAGAGTATTAGGAAAGGCGATCCAAAGTTGGGCGTCGGTGGCCCCCTGGACCCTCATGAGGGCCCTGTAGCTTTCCAGGTGATCCAGGGGGTCGGTGGTCCCATCGTAAGGATCCACCTGTGGCATGCGGAACCGATCCGGGATCGGCTCCTCTTGGACTTCTCGGGAGAAAGGAGGGCGGGCATCATAGCCCACTGGCTCGCTGGTGGAGCCCGGTAGATTGGCAAACCGGCGGGATAATTCCACCAGCTTGCGGTCATGCTCCTCCAAGCGCTTTTCCGCCATGCACCTGATAGCTTCGTCACTAGACCCCTCCACCGAAGGAGACGGAGAAGGTGACATGAGTGCATGGCACCCATGGCGGGGGGTTCTACATTTCCTACCTCGGCGGGGCTTGGACACCGCCCGCTCAAGGTTCGGTGAGCGGCTCTCCCTGTCGGCAGACCCGGCTCATCTTTTCGCCGGAGTTTGATGGCTACCCCGGTTGTCAGTAATGGCCCGCGGCTAGAAGGCCTTCCTTGGAAGGAAAGCAGGCTGTCGCGGAGTGCTGCGGCATGGGCCGCGGGAATCCCTGGCTGCTAATGGGTGGCCAAGGACCGGTACTGGTGCTGAAGCTGGCGCACTGCTATGGCAAGGATTTGCATCTGCTGAGTGAGTGCAACCAGCTGGGATTCCGGCAAAGGTGGTTGAGCTGGAGCGGATGGCTCCACCTCTGGGTTGTATGGGTTTTCTCGGGAGGGGGAGTCCCCCGCACGACTGGTGGAGACCTCTCTCGCCCTTGTCGTCACCATCCTTCCATCAGACTGTTTGTAAAAGGGGTTAAAGGAGGATCAAAGATCGCTTCTCGCCCCCCTACCTGGCGCACCAATCTGTTGCCCCCAAGATCGTCGTGGCCCGTAGCTCTTGTCGAGGTCGGATCGCGCCTCTGGTTCTCTTGGGATGTCCCGCACCTTCGAGCCTGCAAAAACAAGATTAGTAACCCGGGCCGGGGATTCCGGCAGGGGCACTCCAACGGTCAAGTCAGTGACGATCCAAGAAAACAGGTCCTCCTGGTCAAGCCCCTCTTGATGGACTCCACGCTAGGAGTGAATGATATGAGAGTAAGGTGCAAGTGTGTCAGGAGGATGGTGGCCGAGCCAGAGGGATTCTCTGTGTGGCCTTTCTTCCTTGACTTGCTTGGATTTGTGGTGTGTTGCTCTGTGGTTGAGCTTACACTTGTGTTTGATCTTGCGTACCTCCCTCCTTCTGGGGGTGTCGAATGTCCTTTGTAGTCTGGGTGATCGTTGAGTGCCTGTCTCGAACCCTCGCTGGGCTGTCGGCATGTGCGGCGGTGTCCCGGGTCGTGGACGGGACGTCTTTCTCGATTCGTGATAAGAAAAACTGTCATATATTCTGACATTCCTTCTGGTCGTCCCATTCCAGAAAGCTTGGCAGTGCCTCGATTGGGAGGCCGCCGCCCCCGGGATTCGAATCTCCTAGTTGACTTCCTCTTCCGGGTGGTTCAGGTAGTTGGTGAAGAGCGTGGCGCCTCGATCGGAGGGCTTCTCCCTTTTCTGGTGTAAGTAGCGACCGTAGGTAATTATTGCGGCCTGGTGGGTGTCTCACTACGATCCTCGGGCGGCTCGCCGGCGTACTATGATGATGGTGTCATCTCCCTCCTTGTCAGTACCTTCGTCCGAGCTGGGGGGTCAAGCTGGAAGGGTAGGGCTCGGCTCCAACCCGGGAGGCTCGACCTTCGAAGGGCTCGACCTGATGGAGGAGGGCTGAGCTCGACTTCGACTCAAGGGGCTCGACCTCGGAGGGGCCCGTCCCGGCAAAGGAGGACTCGACTCCGGCTCGGAGGGCTTGACCTCGGAGGGGCTCGACCTGGTGGAGGAGGGCTGAGCTCGACTCCGGTCCAGGAATCTCGGCCTCGGAGGGGCTCGATCCGGTGGAGGAGGTCGACACGCGACTCCAACCAAGAGGGCTCGACCTCGGAGGAGCTCGACCTGGTGGAAGAGGGCTGAGCTCGACTCTGGCTCAGGGGGCTCAGCCTCGGAGGAACTCTATCTGGCAAAGGAAGTCGCTCGGCTCCGGCCTAGACGCCCCGAGCTCGCGGGTGCCGACCTGGCGGAGGTCGGAGCTCAGCTTCAGTGGACGGCCCCGTTGTTCCGAGAGAGCTCAGCCCGGCGAAGGAGTCCGAGTAAAATGTCTGGCATGGTGCCTTTCTCTGACATGGCATCTGACAGCTACTCTACATCAGCGATTGTACCACATCAAATAGCATGGCTATACTCCGATAGGTATGCCCGTGAGATATTGTATACATTATATTTGTACAATTTTTGTCTTTCACATTTAAGGCAAGGGATTGCTACAACTTTTGAGAAATTTGTCGTCAAGAAGATAAGGTGTGCTATTTGGAAGATAAGGTGTGCTTTTGGGAATCTTTTAGCACACACCTACGTTAAGACCACAGTGACTTCCCTATAGAGGCCACGGTCCAGCAACTGATGATTAATGGATTACTTTTCACCCCATTACTTTTTCATATATCATAACGATATCATATCCCATATGAAATCCAAATAAGGTATACCTGAAGGACTGTCAACTTTATTCAGAAGGAGAATTTAGACGCAGCCCATACTTGAAAAGTGTGGCAAAAACAAACTTTTTCGGTGCAAGGGAACCTTCCGCAGCATCAAATAAGGCATATCATCAACCACTTGCTAAGTTCAAGAAATACATCAATATTAGAATCAAAAAGCAATTCAAAGGGATTCAACAAGTTCCATAAGCAGGAAATACCTGAAATCCGCATGGCCAGGGGAATCGACCATGTTGAGCTCATTATCCCGCCAGGAAATCGCAGTAACCTAAAAGGCATAAAATAAAGTATTATATGCGAAAGTGGATTCAATAGATCCGATGATCAACACATGGAAACAATCTGTTTGATGAATAGTCTTCAGAACTAAATTAAAGTCATCATGTTCGAAGGTTATTCTTGACCAAGAAATCGAACTTCCTCCGGTTCTTGGAAATTGAAAGAAAAAGTTTTGCTACTTCTCAAGAACTAGTCCCTTTGGTTTCTTGCCTTGGGAGCGATGGTGATGCCCCGCTCGCAGCTAGAGGCTGTTGGAGTCAAGCACCCCCCCGGTGGGGAATGTCTGCGCCGCATGTCGGAGGAGCTGGTCCATGAGGGTGGTCTTCCCATGATCGACGTGGGCTATCACGGCCACCCTCCAGAGCCTGCTCGGGCTGCCAGTGGCGGCGGCAGTAGCGCCGGCCGAGGAGGAAGAAGCGGAGGAGGAGGGGAGGAGTGGGAGAAGGTCCGGAAGGGAAGGGGAAAGAAGATAGTAGGGTGGACGGGAAGAAGAGGGTTTTGCGGCTCGCCAACTGGAGACCGCCGAGAAGGAGGCCCGCAAAGTTTTCCCGACTTCCGGCGATAAAGAAATCTCGCCGAGCGGATCGCCCACAAAAGCCGAGTGCCTGAGGGTTGGGACATAAGGTCTGTCCGTGGGCCGGGACAGGCCGACGGTCAGCCACTCTAAAAAGCCCCCCAAAGGTAAATCCTGTGGACTTGGTCTGGCCCAGATGACATGGGTTGCAGCATTGGATAGAGTATAATCTTAAAACAAGTGAGGTATAAGTAACGTGTAGACATATAACCATACACTCTGGAGCTCCCAAAGGTAAATCCTGTGGACTTGGTCTGGCCCAGATGACATGGGTTGCAGCATTGGATAGAGTATAATCTTAAAACAAGTGAGGTATAAGTAACGTGTAGACATATAACCATACACTCTGCTGCTTCTTCTTCTTCTTTTTTTTTTTTTTTTTTTTTTTTTTTTTAATAATAGAGAAAAGGGATAGAAAGGATAAATTCGGTGGTCCTCATCTCATCAAAAAATATTCGATTCAAGATACTAATTTTTTACAATCTTTTTCTATCCAAGAATGAGTACGTCAATCCGATATCAGACACTACCAAGATGCCAGCTAGTCTGAACAGGAAAGAAAAATGATCATGACCTCTAACTCATCCAACCGTCATGGATCTCAGAGGATAACTGTTTAATTTAATCGAGTCTTCCATAGAGTCATGCCTTGAATCCGTGACCTACTGGTTATGAGGCAAGACCACAACCAGCTGGACTACCGTCTTAGCGATTACACTCTAGAGCTTCATAAAAAGATCCAGGAGCTTAGGTTTCATATTAGAATTAACATAAATAGGTGAAATTTGATAAATAAAAGGTTCCATTTCGCATGTTTAATGGAGCCAAATTCTTCGCGAGAGAAAATGTAACAAGTGAGACATGTAGGCAGCCTTGGCAAGGCACCGCATCAGGAACTCCTGGGGTGTGTTTAGTTGCACCAAAATGGGCCGCTCAAGTGGCAGTCTCATCGAAGTGGACCGGTTTGACTAGTTGGATTCTCATAAACTCAGCTCGAGATTACAACAACAAAACTTGTAGTTTGGTGACTCCGACCCAATTTGAAATGAAGTTGCTTGGAATGAGTCCGTCTTTTTTTTAAAAAATAAACTGTTGCATTCAGATTAGGAGTCTATCATGAATACAACTAAGAAATTCAAAAGAACAATATCACGAAAGGACCTTGGGATATGACCCAAGTCGGTCCACAAAACAAAACCTGAGTAATTAGCGACATAAGAGGCAACCCAGTCAGCAGCTGAGTTTGCCTCCTGATACACATGTCTAATAATGGAAGACGAGCACCTATGAAGGGAAAGTCCAATATCACGAAGGAGAGGGTACCTTGGCCTGGACCTTCTGGTCTCCTAGATCCAAGCAATAACAGTAGTAGAGTCACCCTCAACAATAATATGATCAGCCTGCAAATCATACGAGCATAGACAATACCGGTCCAAGCACCCGAGAGCTCAGTAGATGGAACAGTAGGCTCGGTGAGATGATAGCCCCCCATCACGATGACATCGAGACTCAGGTTGCGGATGACAAAGCTGGCTTTCCCATGAGTGCCCAAGACACTTTCATTGAAGTTGACCATGACATAGTTCGAAGGTAGGGGCTCCCAAGAAACGAAAACCCCGCAGGACGCTCAAGGAGCAATGCGGAAGCCCCAGGTCTCTGAAGATGCCAGGTCTTGGAATGAGTCCGTCTTTGCCTCACTGTTTTACTCTCAATGTGCCGCTGCCCTTTTCTCTCTTCAACAATGGCTTCGGTCTCAACCCTCGCCCCGACCCCAGGTCTTCCCCCACCTCTCTAGTATGTTAAAATACTTATGAAATAAATAATAATAATAATAATAATATATAACCATATTAACAAAGAAAACTAATAATAATTGATACGGAATCATACTTACTGAGATCAAAGACTTATATCTTAGCACATAAGATATTATCCACTCTGGTCTATAGGTCTCAAAATTTGTCCCTCTAGACTTCAATTCAAAAGATATCTTATATAAAAAGAGTGGTCCTTTCCTATATAAAGAAGAAAAGAGAGTCTATGTACAGGTAAGAGATGCCCTTTTCTTTATTATCACCACAACCCTCGAAGAAGTCTTTTTACGGATGAAAAGTATATCACAGTCATAGATTCAAGATCTGCATGGGCCTTCAGGATTTCGATTTAAAAGGCATCTTACATGAAAAGAATGATCCCTTCCTATATAAACTAAAGTTTTCCTTGACTCACAATCAATGTGACAATACTAATAAAAAAGATGCAAAATCACACTAACAAAAAAATATTATAGGATTATATTAATAAAAATTTTATTATGAGATGATATGTCAACCCAAAAATCATACTAGCACTTTCTCTTAAATTCAAGTCGGTAATGTAGATATCAACTTAAGTTTGAAATTTATTATTTTTAAGATAAAAATGTCATAGGAAAGAAGACTGGTGTTCAAAGAGAATGCAGCTAAAGACTGCTAATCCTCATAGATAAAAATATTACATAAAAAAAGATTGTCTCTCAAAATGAAAATGATCGAAGGCTTATGATTCTTACAGATAAAAATATCATATAAAAGAATACTAGTGCTCAAATAAAAAATAGTTAAAGATTTATGATCCTTGCAGTTAATATACCATTGAAGAAAAAGAAAATGCTTAAAATTAGACTATGAAAGAGCCAAAATAGAAAACACTCAAAAATAAGAAAGGATATCAAATTAGGTAACAAAGGAGTTGGTAAAAAAAACATACCAAAAAGAGAAAAATCCTCAATCTGCATAGTACATTATTAAAAAAAATCAAATTGGATAGCAAAATAAAAATATCTCAAATTCCAAAGGAAAAAAAAGACTCAAGTTAAATGACAAAATGTTCAAAAAAAAGAAAATGGCGACAAAAAATGGATGATCAGCTTATCCACTAAAAATAGATGATATGTAAAAATAAAAATTAATAGAATAATAGACAATATGCAAATTCACTAAAAAAAATAAAGGATTTGTAGAAAAAATAAAAATTGATAGATTAATAATGGTGAACATAGCAAAAATGAAAAAGATGATGGTGGTATATAAAGTGATCCGTGGCTCTAATATCATATTAAAATATTAATCCAAGAAAAAATAAAAAAGAAAGAGAGAGAAAAAGAAGGCTTTATTATCTTTCCAATTTCATTCAATATATCTCATGATTATTTATATTAGTATATAAATTCTATGCAAGAAAAATAATAATAATTGATATAGAATTATGTTAATAAAAAAATAATTATTATAGCAACTACTTACTCGATCTTGAGAACTAAACGGATAATCAATTGCATTACCAGTTAAAGAGGATGCAGTGAGGATGATGAGGATATCTATTCGGGAATGACCAAGCTATTGACTAAGAATAAGATAACTAAGCATGCCACTACATCGAGTAACTACTACACCCTGCACTGAGAGGTAATAAATAGCTAGGCTCGACTGATACAACATTTCTCTATGCACATTCACCGAGTACTTATTCGATCCCACTGAGTACTTACTCGAACTCGGCTAATTACCAGCGCAGTCTTAGTTGGGCACATCAAGATATAATATCAAGGCCCTCTTAGCAACGATAAGTTGCCAAGATACTCAGAGTCCACGATGTCATAGTAAGTGACAAAGATCAACCAATTACAACTGCCTCGGCATAGATTATGACAGACAAGATCATGGAAGAAATGATCCCAATAAATATTGCTATTCTAATAATTAGATGCTAACAGAAAAGATCCCAGAGGACAGGATTTCAACATCCAACCTAGAGTTTGCTGTCCATGTCAAAAGAAGGCCACCTTTCCAATGATATTCTATTACCTTATATAATTCTATAAATTGATCATAGGAAACTACGATAAAGGTACACCATATTATGTGTTGCACTATACTGCTTTACATTTTGACACCTCTCTTACATGCTCATTGAGTCTTACTATTGTTCTTAGCTTCGATTGCTATAACCCATCTCATCCTCTTATTGATTTTGAGTATCGGAAGGTCTTTTACCAGCTATCACCGATCAAGAAACTGTTTCTTTTGCAAGTCTCCATCTGAAAGATGTCGGGAACATCACTATGTTCTACCGGAAAAGATCAAAAGACCTTATGCACCACCATGATCCCATTAAAAGTTGATTTATCGATAACAATAATAACCGATATTGAACCATGCTAATAAAAAAATATTACAAAATTATAATAATGAAAAATATTTTAAGATCATATTAATAAAAAGTTATTATAAATTTATATATGATTTCTAAAATCTTGCTAATATAGTGCGAGCTTGCCCTCACTGGTCTATCAATCGGATGGAGGTTGAGTTTGTGTGTCAGCCTAAAATAATTGCTATCGTAGCACAACTGCAGCCACCACAAATAATAGCTTCAAAGGCCACTGCATTTAGGGTAAGTTACTCAAGCCATTATAACATGGTACGAACGTTTTGTCTTCCCATTATTTCTATTTTCACGTAGGCAACCGTGAATGGGGATAAGATTGCCATATATCCTTTCCACGTCAGCAAGCTAGTTTGGGGGGCTTCCCATCCCTTCTTTCCTATCCTCGTGATTGCTTGGAATTGACGACAAAAGATTAATGAAAATCAATAAGGCAATAAAAAATAATTAAAAAAAGTTCAAATTACAAATCATGACCCACCCCCTTGGTCCAGCAACACAAGGTCGCAAGCCCTTGGCACCGGTGACAGCATGAAGTCATTGATCTTATTAGTACTAACTAAAGATTTGTCTGGTCATTATATTGTTATGAACTTATGATCATTATTATATAATAGGAATAAAGGACATCAATTTTGATTTATTCATCACACAGAAGTGACATTTTCATAACTTTACTCTTCATCTTAGACTAAATAGCATATTATCACATGGACAAGAGAAGGATCAAAGGGCATCATTAAATATCATATTATCATGTGGACAAGAGAAGGATCAAAGGGTATCATTCTTTCTATTTTTTTTATTATTTTTAATATAAATAAAAGCAATTATTATGATATTAATATTGATTCTTTCTTTTCCTTTATACAAAACTAAACTAATAGTTTTTAGTTGAGAATGCAGACAGGCTGAGTCGAGTCAGCCATATATAGATTCAAGCTCGACTCAGCTTAAAATATTCAAATTCAAAATTTGGATCAAAATTGTTTAAATCTTGATATTTTTTAGCTTGATAAAAAAAAAAAATTCAATGTCAAGTTAACTCGGCTTGAATGTTAACCGAGCTTACACAATCTTGAATTTGAATTCAAACTTACTTTAAAAAATACTACATAATAAATTATAAAAAAATATAAATTTATAGTAAATTATATAAATTTTAATATTAAACAGATACCCCGTAGCCCCATGGAGCTAGAGTATAAAGAGATTCAAATCTAGTATGCTCCTCTACCCACATCTTCCAGATCTAGACTTATAGATCCGGCCATGGTAGCGTGATCGGCATTGCTTTCCTCCTCATTTCCATGATGGCGGATCTCCCATCTTTCGACATCCCATCCTCGCTGGTCCCCAAAGCTCCATCTTAGCTCCCACATCGCTTCCCCGTTGCTGCCGTTGTCGCTGGCTCTCGAGATGGGTCCAACTACTTTATCACTAGAATTCTTGTATCTGCCTTGCATCCTTACCATTTTCGATGGTACTATCAAAGTTGTCCCCATCACTGGTGCCGGCCAAGAACATCTTCCTAGATGACAAAAAGACCAACCAGCAGGCCATGGTGGAGGGCAATTACAGCGAGATGAGTGGGGGGAAAAACGAAGGTCGAGATCATGATGAGGGTTTTGGATCCAAGTCAAGCTCAAATAGCTCGTGAGTGGCTTGACTCATTCGCATCCCTATCCATCCTATAAAAACCTCGTATCTTGTTTTGAGTTAGATGTACAAACACCCCCTCCCTCCTTTCCTTCTTTTTAATATAATAAATAAATTGTAACATAACACCATTCCTGTCAATCTAGTTTGACCATGGTCGATCCACGCAACCAAATGTTTGAATTGATCCACTGTTAACATATCCACAGCTGATCATATTCAAGTTGCAGTATCTAAACGAGTAAACTCAGGTACATTTGTTGCTGAGTCATTGCTTTCTAGCAAAAAACGATCGTTGATCAATCATCTAAATTTTCCAATCCGAGCATCAATATCAAATTGACTGGGACCCTCGCTCTACTGACTCGAAGCTTGTTATAATTGCCCCTCGAACCAGCCTAACTTGACAATATGAAGGCATTTCTCCCTGTATTTAACTATTAAGCTTATCCTTGGGGCCCTGTTGGGGAACGATCCAATGGATCTAGCAAAATTGGAGGGGGAAGAGATTTGATGAGATTAAAAAAAAGTGACCTCTCCAATTTTATTTTTTTATTATTATTATTTTTAAAGTATTTTGTGGGGATTGGAGCTGTTGATTCCTTGCCCTCTCCCTTTACACTCTTGTTGCCTGCTCCTCTCCCCCCTCCTGCACTCTCTTCCCCTCTCAATTTAGCTGGATTTGGCGGATCATCCCACAGAGTCTTGTAAAAAGAACTCAAAACCATAAGTAGCTAAAGCAACACATAACCTTGACTTTAATTCCCAATAAAACCTACGCTTCCCATCTTTTTGGACCCGAATTTGATCCCCATTGACCAACTATAAGTTGGACTAATTTTTTAGCTTTATTTGATCTGTAACATTTAAATCAAGTCCATAGACTTTCTACAAACACAGCTACAAAACTTCTACCAATAATAGATTATAAAAGACCAACCACTAGATGAGTACATTGTCCACCGAGACAGCAATCGTTCGGATATGTTAGCTAAATATAACCCGCTAAACAAACATCTATTAGGTGAAGAAAATAAAATAGAGAATGCCATCATTCCCCATTGATGCTACAAGATAATGCGGAAACATAAAATAGATAGGACCACAGCTGAAATTAAGCATCAGCTGAAGTAATGCCTGAACATTTGAACCAACACATAACAAACAACACTCCAAAAGGCATCAAAAAAATTGATCAGCACCAAAGTATATATACATCCTGAGAGAGCTCAAATAAAAACCAATATAAGCCAAGACACCTGATTTGGAAGTGTCTTTGATCAATCTACAAAAGAAAGCTCAAATTAGATGAAATACAATCTTCACATGTCTAGGTACGATATCCATTATGGATACTTTTGGTAACGAAATCAATAATTTTATTCGCTTCACTATAAATATGTTTAACAAAAAAATGATAGCATTGCCGAATTCATGACTTCATTATCAACAGTGAGCGATTATGATGATTAATTTAATCAACAAGAGTAGATATAGTAGATATTGTATAAGAAGAATCATCCTCAAGATAGACATCGACATATTGGGTAGCCTTCTATGTTGCATTCCGGCCCATTGCTATGGATCGACCTGGGGGATGCCCCAAGACCTTTTCGTGATATCATCATTTCTGACTTTCTTGTATGTATTCATTCTAGACATCTAAATTGAATGCACTGGTTTACCCCCCCAAAAAAAAGGCCCATCAGACAACCACAATCTTAATATAGCTAACCGGGTATAATAATCTAGCTTTAATTGTTGCTAGAATGAGGTTCCCATGACTATTCTTTGTAATATAACTAATAGCAACTTTATTAGCTAAGACAATAGTATCAAAGTTAACTTTAACACTTTCATAGGAAGATAGTAACTAACCAATATTTTTACGATTAATTCTACCTAAATTGAGCAGAGAAAAGCTATTACAATATCTAAACAGAAGTGAACATTATAAGCTCTTAACGCCATTAGTTGGAGTTAAAATAAAGCCATCAATTCTCCTGATCAATTAAGGAGAAGACAGTATACCATGTTGGAATAATCTATTATTCCTGCCATTCCAAATAATCCAAGCAACCAGAGCGAAACAGGATTTAGTCAGAGCCCCAACCTGGTTAGTAGATAACAATACTGCCACATCCATCAAGGAATTAGGTACATCAATATCCATCTTCAAGTTAATAAACTTATTTTAATAAGAAGTTATAACTGGACAGGAGATTAAAATATGATTAGTATCTTCCAACACCTGGGGCCAAATATCACAATAGGCATTCACTTCATTTATTATACCTCTTTCAAATAAGTAACTTTCACGAGGTAGTCTCCCCGCATTATTTTTCACTAGAAAAACTGGACTTTTGGAGGTACTTCAAGCTTCCAAATCCAATTAATTTTCAATTCATTGACTGGGCCATCGGAATTAAGTAAAGAGTAAATGTCTTTGAACTTGATAGTTTTAGAACAGTTTGATCTCCACACCAGTTGATCAGGCCAATTAGATTTAGCTATATGCACCCTAGTTATGCGAGTCATCATCTTAGCTGATATGAAGCTAGCCATCGAAGGGACATCACATTCCTTATTATAGGTGATGATATCACTTACCACGATAGATTAGCATTCACATGAACATTAATAAAAGTGGGCCATTTTGAAAAAGGCAATAAAGAGGCTCAAGGATCCTTAAACAGATTAATAGAATGCTTGATCCCACTCACCCAGGGAAACTGGTATTGGATTATAGGACCAACATAGGTGATTTTCTCTCTAAATTATAGAGCAATTTCTGGGAATATCATAACCAATTCAAGTGCTAAGAAAGTGGTATTTAGCAGTCACAACCTTAGACCAAAAAGAGGTATGATTAATAATAATGCTGCAGCCAATTTGTAAAGAAAAGCTTGCCTTCTTCATTGAAGAGGAATAATGCCTAACCCTCCCTCATACTGGTGAGAACATACATTATCCCAAGCAACTAAATAAATGCCCTTTTAATCAAAATTATGATCCCAAAGAAAGGTCCTATATTCCTTTTCAAGCCTGGTAGTAATAGTAGTTGGAACATAGATACAGGAAAATGCATATAAAGGAATAGAAGACAAAATAGATTTTATCAAAGTAGTTCTCCTAGCCATGGACAAGGCCTTTCCTTTTCAATTTTGTATTCTAGTATTCAATGTTGTTCCAAGAAAAGAAAAATTAATTACCTTAAGAGCCTTCTTACTGATAGGTACACTAAGATATTTCTAAGAGCTAGAAATAAAATTCATATGAGTAAGATGAATAATTTGACTCTTAATATAACTAGGAGTCTTAGGACTAATCTATACCTGGGATTTTTAAATATTGATAGTTTGATTAAGAAATTCGTAATAAGAATTAAGAATAGCTTTTAGATAAGCAACATCCTTAACAGTAGCTCTTGCAATCAAAAAATAGTCATTAGCAAAGCAAAGATGAGATATAATCAGCCCCTCTAGGAAGATTTATGGACCCTCAAAAGTTGATATTGAATAGCAGCATAAAGAAGTTTAGAAAGTACCTCAGAACAAAGGATGAGTAGATACGGGGATAGTAGGCACCCCTGCTAAAGACCTTTAGATGCTTGAATCCAATGACTGAGTATGCCATTAATTAAGAGAGCCAAGTTAAAATTCTAAACATAGACTCTAATCCAACCCACAAACCTTGGATGGAATTCAAATTGAGCAAGAGTGCTAAATAATTAAGGCCAATGAACCCATTATAAGCTTTCTTCATATCAATTTTTAGAACTGCTAATCCCTTGATAAGAGAGGCTCTTTCTAAAGAATGCATCAATTCTTGATCTAATAAAATATTTTTAGTAATACCCCTCCCTTAACAAAGGATCCTTATTCAGTGGAAATCAAGTTAGGAAGAAAAGGTTATAGCCATTTCACCAGAATTTCAGCCACTAATTTGTAGATGGAATTACATAAACTTATAGGCCAAAAATCATTAGGATGAGAAAGACTTTCTTTCTTAGGAATTAGAATAATAAATATTTGATTTCAAAAATTTGGTAACATGCCTGGGGAGAAGAAATGCTAAATTGCAAGCACCATCTCACCCTTGATATGATATCAGAAAATTTGAAAGAAGAAAGTAGGAAAACCATCTAGACCTAGGGCCTTATCTCATATCATTCAATACAATTTCAATTTTCTCCTCCATTACATGTCTAATTAGCTGATTATTTATTTCAAAAGTCACAAGCCACCGAATAAGAGAAATATTAATATCAGGCACTCCCTACTGACAAATCCATCTTTTTTGAAAATGATGTAATATGATGCACTCTATATCATCCGGGTTTTCCTTTAAAGCACCATGGTCATCTTTTATCACTAGAATTCTATGTCTTCTTCTTTTATGAATTGTGGATCTGTGGAAATATTTAGTATTAGCATCTCCATCCCTTAACCAATTAGCTCCTAACTTTTGTTTTCATAACACCTCCTGGTTATAAAGATTTATGTTTTAATTACTAAGCAGAGTCTTAAGCCACTGACTTTGTAATTCAGTTAGTCCCCCCCTTTGAGCTTTTAATACTTGAAGATCATGAATTTGTTGGTACATTTCCTACCCTTTAGAGAAAAGATTCCCTATAGTATACTTCCACTTCATAGTGGCCTAATGAGTATTATACAGCAAGATAGTTAATTTCACACCGTGAAAGTAATTGCCCTTACAATACCAAGTCTTATTAACTACTTCTTTAATACCTTCATAATATAGCCACATCTTTTTAGATCCAAAGGGAACTTTTTAGCAAGATGAATAACCTTCTAAAATTAGAAGCAAAGGACAATAATCAGAAGCAAATCAAGCAAGGTACGAAATGGTAGTCTTAAGATACATATCTAACCAAGTCTCAGAAGTAAAGACTTGATCAATCATCTCCTAAATCCAAGCATTGCCAGATTTATTATTGCACTAAGTATACTTTGGCCCTCTGAATCCCAAATCAATAATATTGGATCTCCAAATAAATCTCCTAAACTCCTGATATCTCTATTTACTTGGAATGGTTTACTACCTTGCTTATCTGACTCATTTAATATGTAATTAAAGTTACCTAGGATAATAAGAGACAATCCTAACTATAAAACAGTCTCAGTTTGCATCCATAATCTCCTTCGCTTAGTTCCATCATTATTAATATATATAAACCCTACCATCCAGGATTTATTATATTAACCGGTAACTACCCCAAAAATAACTTGATTATCAGAATGAGTAAAAGTGATATCTCCTAAATATTTTTTCTAGACCACCATCATTCCACCAGATAGTCCCTGTGAAGGAATCATATACATATTCCACTGCAAACCCAAAATTCTAGTAACTGGTTGAAGACCCCCTTGAGCAATATGAGTTTTCAAAAAACAACAAATATCATGGTCATATTGCCTAATTAGATATTAGTATATTTTGCAAAAGATGGCTTCGCTGCACCTCTACAATTCCAGGCCAGCATTTTCATTGAGACAACTGATTAAATGCAACTGAAAACTCTTCAGCCACATCCTGACCCACCTCTTGATTAGATATACGGACACTCTTTTTTATAATAAGGTTTTTATTATCATTCACAGTGGTTCTTTGTCTCAAGCAGCTACTACCTTCCATGGTACCAAGCTTGTTTTGTAATTTAAAAACAAGAACACGATAAGGTAAAGTATCATTTCCTTATCAGATTCAGATAGCCTACCAGTATTTGGTTCCATAGCTGGCCACAAAGAGGATGAAATAGGGAGAGTCTTTGAGTTAAGACTCCTATTAATTGTTTCAATTGGCCTCCAAACTTCCTTACATGAAGTTTT
This sequence comes from Areca catechu, assembly GCA_021397845.1. NCBI lineage: Eukaryota > Viridiplantae > Streptophyta > Magnoliopsida > Arecales > Arecaceae > Areca > Areca catechu. Next base: position 41,544,312 of record CM038039.1, read on the forward strand.
ATGCCTGGGGACAATAGTAGTAGTCATTTGTTCTTGATGTTTCTGACTCTCCAACCTAGAATCTTCTGATATAATGATTTTCATTTGAGGTGGAGAATCAGAACTAGAAACTTTACTATTCCTTGGGATATTCTGCTTAGGAGGAGAATGCTTTCACTTTTTCTTGGAAGTAGTAAGACTTATGTCACTAGCCCCCTAACTATTACCGGAACTAACTCCATATTATGAATCTCAGTAATATCCTCAGACTTTTTTATCATCAGTGGATGAAATCGGGAACCTAATTCCATTATAGAAGTAGAATCAGTTTGAGATTTGGTAAAAAGGGATGAAGATTTGCGTATATTCTTCTTAGGTTGCACCCATTGATCAGAGAACAATCTACCAGTAGAGATAGGAAGAGGAGAGCACTCAGTAATTTGGGTCATCACTGGAGCTAGAGATCATCACCCTTGCAGCGCAAATCCAGGGTCTATACACAAGTTTTGCATCTTGATTTGAGATGCAGCTGCATGATTCCATGGATCTCTCCATTAGCCCATAATTATAACAAATGTCAGGCAACTCTTCATAGATAAAAGGTTGCCATATTATATTACTTTTACTCAAATCTTAGCCCCCGGGCAAATTGGTTTCTCTATCTTAATAAGAATGCAAATCCTAACAAATCCCTTCTTGCTAGATGCCTCAATTCACTCATCAAGGAAGATTGGAGAACCAACTATGGAGACTATTTTATAGAATTTATCTCTATCCCAAAGTTGTATAGGCAAGTCAGGAAAATGTATCCAAATCCTAGCCTATCAAAGCTCATCATGACTAGAGTTAAAGTTTGCTTCTAGCTCTCAAGGGCCAATAGCTAGCCAGCAAGACTCCATAGCTCCTTAGCCAAAAATCTAGTATCAACTTCTTTAAATTGAAGGTCAAAAAGCAAAACCCCATCCGATATAAATGATACTTGGAAGTTGCCCTCCACCTTCCACCTAATTCTTAACTCATTTTGTACAAAATCTATAGAAAAACCTTTACCCATAAACTTACCAAGCAAAGCAGCCTTCCATCGGTGGTAGGAATGGTCAATATCATCATTAGTAAAGGCGACCAACTAAAAGAACTTCGCTTGAAGTACCTCAACTTCCTTCCCTGTAGTTTTGGAAGTCTTCCATTTGAATTACCAAAGGCCTTGAATCATCCGAGCCCATGTCTTGCCGGACTCATATGTCCTAGTCTCATTCTTGGAAGCATTTCGTGAAGGTGAGCCTTTCTCCTTCTTTAATTGAAAATCCGAGTCCTCAAAGAGTATCGGAGCCCTCACTGTTTCATCTCTCCGAAATGAGCTATTACCTTTATGATCCTCGAAGAAGGGTCCTTAGAAATCCTAGCTTTTTCTTTTCCGCAACCACTCTTGCCACTCTCTCTCACCAAACATTCTTTCTCTCCCTTCTGATGCACGGCAATTCATCCATGTGATCAAGAGAATGTTGATACTATAAAACAACTCAAATCTACAACATTCTTAAAAATTCCATCCGAAAATCCAAAAAGAAAGAAAAAAAAACCCTAAACTTCCAGCCTCATAGAACATGAAAAAAATAAAAATAAATAAATTTATGATTATTTGAACTCTTTAGCATGCATCGCATGGGTCCTTTTCCTGATACAAAATGTGTTACCCCTCATGAATTTCTCATTGATATAGATGGGGCAATTTAGAAAATATAAAATACTCCGGTAGTTACAGATAATGTACGTCCGATCCCAATATACAATAATCTAAACTGTTTATGTCAAAAACGTTGTACCCTTTTCCAGCTTTTCTTCTTCACCTAACCCTTAAAAAAATCATTCATTTATTGGAATAAGATTTTTCCACATAAAGCTGTGCGGTTTATCTCATCCATTCCCTGGTCACATTCACGTGGGTTTTCCTTTAAATGGGGATTGCATCTAAGTCTCATGCCCATTGATGCTGAACACTGGAGAGATCAACGGTGGCAATCCGCCGCCCGTCAATTTGGACGAGGCAAAGAGCACAAGGGGCGCATCAGGAACCCCGGGCCGCATCGGGTCTGGAACCGACGAACGCCTCCGCCGATCAACGGAGCGCCCCCGGAAGTTCGATCTCACCGCTGAACCCACCTCCCAGCCTCGGCGGCCGACCTGGCCGAACCAGGAAAAAGTAGGCACCTTGCCATTGGCCCATCTATTAAAATACCCATAAACCAAAATTGGCTTGTTTCTAGAAGCTTTTGAACAGTCAAATGTAGCAATATTTCCTTTTTATTTTTGTTTTTAGTTATCATCTTCATTTATTTTTGTTAAACTATCATTTAGATTTGCATTCGTTGCCGATCTCACCACGATGGCCTGTAGCTCTTGAGCTGGCACCGGTCTCGAACTCTCTCATCTCGAGATCTCCAAGTTCCCGGACCTGCAAAACAAAGTCAGAAATCTTGGTCTAGGGTTCCGGCGGGGGCACTCCGACGGTCAAGTTTAGAGAGCGGCGAGATGGAACAGATTCCTTAAGACGGGTTTCCGAAGGATTCTCGTGCTTAGAGGAGATGTAAACGAAAGAAGTATGGGGAAGAGGGGAGTTGAAGCCCGGCTTCCTACGCTAGGTTCACCGAGCTCACGCCTGAGGACTTCTTGAGATCTCCCAGGATCGTTCTCTTGGTGTTTTCTCCCTTTTTCGACTTACATTTCCGCCTGTTTTTACCATCCCTTTTATACCATCGAACTGCCTTCAGCTCGCCTTCCTTTCATGGGGCTCCCTGAGATCTCTAGACCTCCTCCTCCCCCTTCTCCTTCGGATCCGGGAGCTAAGTGGCCGGACCGCCTCATCTGTAGTGTGTCACGAAAGGGGGAAGACTGGTGAGGCTTTGAGCCGAGCGCGGGAGCTCTCCTTTCGAGGCATTGACGGTGGGCTTCTAGCCATTTCAGACTCCTGTCCGCAAGGATTTCGTTCCTCGGTTACGGGGTCCCGTCTGACAGGTGTAAGCGAGGTTTCGCGTGTCATTGCAGGCCATACTGGCGCCCCATACGGGGCGCGGCGCGCGCCGGCTCTAGTGGCGACCTTGCAACCCGTGCCTCCGCTTTCCCGAGGCTTTGTAGAGTATGACTGACCTCGGCCGAGGTGGACCCGTCATAGGGCGCCACTTGGCGGAGTGGCAGAGAGAGGCTCGACTTTGGCCGAGGTGGACCGTCTTCGGGTGCCACCTGGCGAAGGAGCAGGAGGGCCCGGCTCGACCTCGGCCGAGGTGGACCCGTCTTGGGGTGCCACCTGACGATGGAGCGAGGGGCCGCCAGCTTCGGCCGAGGTGGACCCCTCCTGGGTGGACACCTGGCGGAGCGGCAGAGAGGTGCTCGACTTCGGCCGAGTTGGACCCATCTTCGGGTGCCACCTAGCGGAGGAGCAGGAGGGCCCGGCTCGACCTCGGCCGAGGTGGACCCGTCTTGGAGTGCCACCTGGCGAGGGAGCGAGGGGCTGCCAGCTTCAGCCGAAGTGGACCCCTCCTGGGTGGACACCTGGCGGAGCGGCAGAGAGGGGCTCGACTTCGGCCGAGGTGGACACGTCTTCGGGAGCCACCTGGCGGAGGAGCAGAAGGGCCCGGCTCGACCTCGACCGAGGTGGACCCATCTTGGGGTGCTACCTGGCGAGGGAGCGAGGGGCCGCTAGCTTCGGCCGAGGTGGACCCCTCCTGGGCGAACACCTGGCGGAGCGGCAGAGAGGGGCTCGACTTCGGCCGAGGTGGACCCGTCTTCGGGAGCTACCTAGCGGAGGAGCAGAAGGGCCCGGCTCGACCTCGGCCGAGGTGGACCTGTCTTGGGGTGCCACCTGGCGAGGGAGCAAGGGGCCGCCAGCTTCGGCTGAGGTGGACCCCTCCTGGGTGGACACCTGGCGGAGCGGCAGAGAGGTGCTTGACTTCAGCCAAGGTGGACCCGTCTTCGGGTGCCACCTGGCGGAGGAGCAGGAGGGCCCGGCTCGACCTCGGCCTAGGTGGACCCGTCTTGGGGTGCCACCTGGTGAGGGAGCGAGAGGCCGCTAGCTTCGGCCGAGGTGGACCCCTCCTGGGTGGACACCTAGCGGAGTGGTAGAGAGGGGCTCGACTTCGGCCGAGGTGGACCTGTCTTCGGGAGCCACCTGGCGGAGGAGCAGAAGGGCCCGGCTCGACCTCGGCCGAGGTGGACCCGTCTTGGGGTGCCACCTGGTGAGGGAGCAAGGGGCCACCAGCTTCGGTCGAGGTGGGCCCCTCCTAGGCGGACACCTGGCGGAGCGGCAGAGAGGGGCTCGACTTCGGCCGACGTGGACTCGTCTTCGGGAGCCACCTGGTAGAGGAGAAGAAGGGCCCGGCTCGACCTCGGTCGTGGTGGACCCGTCTTGGGGTGCCACCTGGCGAGGGAGCGAGGGGCCGCCAGCTTCGGCCGAGGTGGACCCCTCCTGGGTGGACACCTGGCGGAGCGGCAGAGATGTGCTCGACTTCGGCCAAGGTGGACCCATCTTCGGGTGCCACCTGGCGAAGGAGTAGGAGGGCCCGGCTCGATCTCGACCGAGGTGGACCCGTCTTGGGGTGCCACCTAGTGAGGGAGCGAGGGGCCGCCAGCTTCAGCCGAGGTGGACCCCTCCTGGGTGGACACCTGGCGGAGCGGCGGAGAGGGGCTTGACTTCGGCCAAGGTGGACCCGTCTTCGGGAGCCACTTGGTGAAGGAGCAGGAGGGCCCGGCTCGACCTCGGTCGAGGTGGACCCGTCTTGGGGTGCCACCTGGCGAGGGAGCGAGGGGCCGCCAGCTTCGGCCGAGGTGGACCCCTCCTCGGTGGACACCTAGTGGAGAAGCAGGGAGGTGCTCGACTTCGACCGAGGTGGACCCGTCTTCGGGTACCAGCTGGCGAAGGAACAAGAACACTTCTCCCCGAATGGGGTATCTTTTGAAAGAAAAAATCCACGTGGTATTGACCGTGTCCAGCTGGACCTGACACGTGCCCCACGTCAGCGATGTAGCCATATCAGTTGCCCCCCATCCCCAGGTTCCGTCGAGGCGTCGTGGCTCAGGACGTGGAGATTTAATGCGGAGATGACGTGGAGAAGGTGAAAATCTCGCACCATAATTGCCATGATCCCTGCCACCGCTTCTGTTGTGCCCGAGACCCTATGAGAGGCTGCCACATGCGCGAGTCCGACGGGCCATTAATGTGCCGTTTCAAAAATGAGGCAGTTTCCATCGGACGGAAGCGTCGATGTCGGGCGTGCCTCCACGCGGCAGCTATCTGGTCGCTCAGAACGGAAAGAGGCGTACGGCTGCTGTCGATTGAGTTTGAAAAGGAGGGGAACTTTTCGGAAACGAAGTCTCTCCACTTTCTCACACTCCGCCGGCTGTTGCAGAGGTTTTCCTTCATCTTCCTGGGATTGCCATTCCTTTGGTACAAAATATTTCGGTGAGTATCTGCGACCTCCTTCTCCTCTTCCTCCATCTCTTAGCCCTTGTGCCCATTTTTTCGCTTCTTCTTCCTTCATGGTGCGTTGCCGCTATGTCTCCTCCAACCCAGACGAGGCCGGTCCTTCCCGGTCGAGGACTCCATCGCCTTCTTCCTCGAAAGGGGAAGAGATCCCGGACGAGGTCCGTAGGCGGCTCCAGCCTGGGGCTGTGACCATAGGTGTCCCTAAGGGTCCTAGGTCTCCCCCAATAGTTTCCGCTCGTCCCATTTCTTCTCTTCCTCCTCCGGTGACCTCTCCCTCCGGCCCCTCCGGTCATGCCTCAACGATGATCGAGGATGACCTTTCTCTGCTCTGGGATGTCTATGGAATCCCGGATTCGACTCATCTTTCCCTCCCACGGCCTGGAGATCGAGTGACCTCGAGTGGCCCCGGGAGAATCGCCTTCTACGAGGACTTCCTCCTTGGGGGCCTTCGATTTCCCCTTCATCCCTTTTTCCTCTCTTTTCTCAGCCATTACCGTCTGTCCCGGCCCAGTTCACTCCTAATGCCATCCGGGTCATCTTTGCCTTCATCATCTTCTGCCACTTCCACAGGTTCGTTGCCCATTTCTCCCTCTTCAGGGCTCTCTTCACCCTGAAGCGCTACTCCACCGATGATGGCTGGTGGTACATCTCATCTCGGCCTAGGTGCCTCAGGTTCGACCTCCCTTCATCGATCATGGGCTGGAAGAACCGCTTCTTTTTTGCCTCGATCGAAGATATTGACTGGGCCTGGAGCGAGCAAGACCGGTCTCCGAACCGGAACTCTCAGGTCGAGCCAGCAGACCAAGAGGTCTTTTCACAGTTACTGAGTGACGCGATCCCAGCTCTCGATGTTCTGCTCTCAAAGCAGAACTTATTCGAGGCAGGGATCAGTCCCATCCGGGAGCTGGGTGAGGCTCGGATCTCCCTCCTTTGATTTCATTTTCTGCTCTGTATTTCCCTTCTTTTAAACTGGCTTGACTGACCTCTTTTTTTCTCAGGTATGAAGTTCTCCGTGGAGAACCTGATGGAGGGCATCGTGGAGAGGGATGCTGCCGAAGGGACTGAACCCCGGCAAAGAGGGTTCGCACTGAGACGAGCCGGGTGGCTGCACCCACCTCCATCACTAGCCCTGGGGCGGTGGCTCCTGCCTCCAGGCCACCTCAGGCCCGGGCACCCGATGTCCCTATCGTCGACCTAGACAGGGCTAGGGAAGAGAGGGGGTCGGAACCTCCTCGGGCGACGCCTGCTCCAGCCGCTGCACCGGTCACTTCCGCGGTGGCCACCAGGGTGGTGGCAGCTCCACCGACGGCCGCACCACTCGACGAAGGGACAACCGCCTTGCCTGCTGCCGACGCGCCCATTCTGCCCCCGAGTCTCACCAATCGATGCTCCATGATCCGCGACCAGGGCCTCACGGAGAAAGTCATGGAGTTCGCCAGCACCTCTCGGGACCGCCGTCTTAGGGGTGGCTGGGACTACAATGAGGCACTGCTCGGGATCCTCCCACAGCTTTTTACGGTAAGTTCTGAGCTCCGACTCCTTAAAGTTCCAGTTGGATTGTTCTAACTTCATTTTTTTTTCGATGCAGATCAGGACGGACGTGCTGTTGCTGAGGAACTTCCTCGCCGGCTACACCAAGAAGGACGCCGAGAAGGAGGAGAAGCTCGGCAAACTTGCAGCTGATGTCAAGGACCTCATGGAGAAAGGGGTCGAGCTGCGAGAGAATAACCAGACTCTCCGAGCCGACCTGGTCCGCGCTGAGGGGCACGTCAAGGAGCTCGAGACCTCTCTGTCGAAAGAGAGGATCTCGAACCAACGCTTCAACAAGGAGGACGGCGGAGAAGACCCGCCTCAGGGCTCAGTCCCGGTCATTGGAGCGCCGGGTAGAAGAAGTCCTCAAGGAGCCGAGCACAGCCAAGGAGAATAACTCCTACATCAACAGGCTGCTGGAGGCATCCAAGAGGGAGGCGCAGGAGCCCGTGCCGAAGTTCCGGGCCTCCGAGGAGTACGTCACCGAGGTGCGGGAGGCTGTCGTGGACTCCTTCTTGAAGGGTTTCCAGGTATGCCGGGGAAGGTTAGCTCCTTCTATCCCGAGCTTGACCTCAGCGGGGTCGTACTGGGCGGCAGGAGGCAGGAGCCCGCCGGAGGAGTGTCGGCGGCGGCCGGTGACAAGGTGGTGGCTCCCGAGCAGCCTCCAGTCGATGATGTCGGCGGAGAGAGTGCCCCCCAGCCCGAGGAGGATGCGGCTGCGCCGAAGTAGCTCCGCGACATTTTTATTTTACTTTTGTGTTTTCTTTCTTTGGGGTCTCCCGGCCTGTTGGGACCCCTCTTGTGGAAGGAACTTTTAATCTTAATGAAATTATTTTTTCATTAAATCGTTCCTTCTGTCTCTCTCTTTCTTTCTTCTTTTTTTTTTGTGCATCTTCCAAACTGAACCCCGGTGCTAGCCACTGGGACTAAGTCCCGTAGTGCGTTCCGAGCTAAACTTCGAAATTGCATGGATGAACTTAGTTCTGCCCCACCTTCCAGACTGAAGTCCGGGACTTCCGGACTGAACCCCGGGGCTGCAGGCTGGATCTGAGCCTTGCGCGGCTTGCCGAGCTGTTCTCCAGGATTGCATGGGCGAATTTGGTTCTGCCCCGCCTTCCAGACCGAAGTCCGGGACTTTCGGACTGAACCCCAGGGCTGCAGGCTGGATCTGAGCCTTACGCGGCTTGCCGAGCTGTTCTCTGGGATCGCGTGGGCGAATTTGGTTCTGCCCCGCCTTCCAGACTGAAGTCCGGGACTTCCGGACTGAACCCCGGGGCCGCAGGCTGGATCTGAGCCTTGCGCGGATTGCCGAGCTATTCTCCGGGATTTTATGAGAGGGACATTGCACCTTCGTGGGTCTTCTGCCATGTCCATGCTCATGGAACTTAGAGCTGGGTGGCCCTCACCCTACGAGACGAGAGCAAGCATTTGATGAAAAAGATTTTATTACCAAAGTTCAAGGAGCCTTACACTTTTGGTAATACATCCTCAAGTTTGAGGCATTCCAGGTCCGAGGGAACCGGGATTCGCCTAGCTCCTCCAAGTAGTACGTCCCGTGAGGAAGTGCCTCTGCCACCCTATAAGGGCCTTCCCAGTTTGGGGAGAGCTTTCTGTACTCCCGTGGCTGGGAAGCTTCGGCGCGGTGGAGCACCAAATCTTCCTGGCGGAAGGACTTCGATCGCACTCTGGAGTTGTAGTATCTGGCCACTCGCTGCCGGTAGGAAGCCATCTGAACTCGAGCCCTATCCCTTGTTTCTTCAAGGAGGTCTAGGTCTAGCAGCATCCTGGCAGGGTTCTCCGTCTCGTCGTACTGCTCCACGCGCAGGGTCGGTAGGCTGAGCTCAACTGGGATAACCGCTTCTGCTCCGAAGACAAGATTGAACGGGGTCTTATTTGTAGCTGTCCTTGGGATAGTGTGGTACGCCCAAAGGATGCTCAGGAGCTCTCCGCCCACATACCCTTGGCCTGGTCCAGTCTTGTCTGGAGGCCTCGCAAGATGGTCCTATTTGTTACCTCGGCTTCTTCATTTGTCTGAGGATGCACCACCGAAGTGAAACGATGGTGGATGCCGACATCGCTGCAGAACTCCTCGAACTCCCGACAATCGAATCGACATCCGTTGTCGGTGATAATAGTGTGCGGTAGGCCAAAGCGGCAAATAATTGACTTCCAGAGGAACTTGGTGATGTTTGCCTCCGTGATCCGGGCCAAGGGTTCGGCTTCAACCCACTTCGTGAAGTAGTCGATGGCCACGATCAAGAATTTTCGTTGCCCGGATGCCGGGGGAAAAGGTCCTAGAAGATCCATGCCCCATTGAGCGAACGGCCATGGGACGGAGAGCTGGGAGAGTGGAGCAGCTGGCTGACGTTGCACCACGGCATGCCGCTGACACCGGTCGCACCTCTTCATGAAGTCAGCTACGTCTTCTTTCATTGTCTCCCAGAAGTAACCTTGACGGAGGACCTTGTACGCCAGTGTCCTGCCCCCCCGTGTGGTTCCCACAGACGCCCCCGTGGATCTCTTGGAGCGCGAGTGCGGCCTCTGCGGGTCTCAGACACTTGAAGAGTGGGTAGGAGTAGGACTTCCGATACAGTAACCCATCCATTAAGACGAACCGTGCGACCTTCCTCTTAATGAGGCCAGCCGCCACGCGGTCCTCCGGCAGGGTGCCATTGGTGATGTACTCGATGTACTTGTCCATCCAGCTAGGCTCTTGGTTGACTTGCTGGACCTCCATGGGTGTCTCGTAGCTCGGGGCCTTAAGGTGCTCGATGTAAGCACGACTCAACGATGAGTCTGGCAAGGTTGCAAGGTGGGATAGTGCGTCCGCGTGAGCGTTTTCCCCATGAGGTATATGGGAGATGCTGAAACACCGAAATCCTGCCGCGCTCGCTCTCACGAGCTCCAGGTACTTCGCCATTTGGGGGCCCCGTGCCCCGTACTCCCCCGAGATCTGTTCGGCTACCAGCTGCGAGTCGATGAAGACCTTGAGGTTGGCCACGCGGAACTCGCGGGACACTCTCAGCCCTGCGAGGAGCACTTCATACTCCGCTTGATTATTAGTAGCGGCGAACCGGAAACGGAGCACACATTCGGCGACAACTCCTTCGCCGTTGGCGAGGATGAGTCCAGCTCCACTCCTGTTGGAGTTCGAGGCTCCGTCTACATGAAGGATCCAGACGTCTTCCTCTGGTCCTGGCTCCGGCTGCCAGTCTTGAAGGCTCTCTTCCGCCCCCTCGCCCAGGCCTGCATACTCGACCAAGAAATCAGCGAGTACCTGTGCCTTCATGGCCGACCTCGGCCTGTAGGTGATGTCGAACTCGCTGAGCTAGAGCGCCCACTTCACCGGGCACCCAGATGTGTCAGGTCGGCTAAGCACTACTTTCAGCGGCTGATCCGTCAGGATAGCAATGAGGTATGCTTGAAAATAAGGTCTGAGACGCTGAGCGGACACGATTAGTACAAAAATCAGTTTCTCAGATCGGGAATACCTGAGCTCCGCATCGCGGAGGAGTTTGCTTGTATAATACACCGGCCTTTGCATTCCCTTGTCGTCAGTACGAACCAAGACCGAATTGATGGCCTCCGGGGTGACCGCCAGGTACAAGAGGAGCTCCTCTCCTTCTTCGGGCCTGGAAAGCAACGGTGGGGACGCCAATGTCCTCTTCAGCTCGTCGAACGCCTCATGGCACTCCTCCGTCCATGTAAAGTTGTTCATCTTCCCAGCGCCTTAAAAAAGGGCCGGCAGCGGTCAGCGGACCTCGAGATAAATCGACTCAGGGCGGCTATCCGACGGTGAGTCGCTGCACTTGCTTCTTGGAGGTGGGTTGCTCCATGTCCAGGATAGCCTGAACCTTCTCCGGGTTGGCTTCTATCCTCCTTTGGGTTACCATGAACCCTAGGAACTTCCCGGCGGACACGCCGAAGGCGCATTTCACCGGGTTCAATTTCATCTGGTGAAGCCAGAGGTTACCGAAGGTCTCTGCCAGGTCATCGACGTGGTCCGAAAGGGGCTTGCTCATTACTAGCATATCGTCCACGTACACCTGCATGTTGCTGCCGATCTGGTCTTTGAAGACTTTGTTGACCGGCCATTGGTACGTGGCCCCGGCGTTCTTGAGGCTGAATGGCATCATCTTGTAACAGTAGGTTCCACGTCGGTGACGAAAGCAGTGTGCTCCTCGTCCTCCGAGTGCATTCAGATCTGGTTGTACCCGAAGAAGGCATCCATGAAAGAGAGGAGGCGATGCCCTGAAGTGGTGTCCACGAGCTGGTCGATCTTTGGAAGAGGGAAACTATCCTTTGGATAAGCTCGGTTGAGGTCGGTGTAGTCCACGCAGATCCTCCACTTGTCATTGCTCTTCTTCACCATGACCATGTTTGCCAGCCAACTGGGATACTGTACCTCCTGTATAAAACCGGCGGCGAGGAGGAGCTTCTCCACTTCTTCATTGATGGCCTTCTGCCTCTCTGCAGCAAAACTCCTCTTCTTCTGGTGGACAAGACGGCACCTTGGATCAATATTCAACCGGTGTGTGATGACTTCCGAAGGGATACCTGGCATGTTAGCAGCGGACTAGGTGAACACATCAGCGTTCGCTCGGAAGAAGTCTAGCAAACGGACCCACTCTTCTTCCGGGAGCTGGGCTCTTATCTGCACCGTCTTCTGAGGGTCCGAACCGAGAGGGTACGTCAACAGGCGCTCCACGGGCCCTCCCCTAGGGTCTTGCTCTCTTAGGTCGAGGTCGTCGACATCGGAGCCGAGCTCAGCGCTCCGGGCACCCGGGATTGTCTATAGGCAATGCTGGACGGGCTGGGCTGTCCCTCTCATTACTCCCGTCCCAGAGGCGGTAGGGAACTGCACCAGCAACCTCTTAATGAAAATGACAGCGTCCAGCTGGTTGAGCCCTGGACGGCCGAGGATGGCATTATAAGGTGATGGAAGCTTAACGACAGTAAACTTCATCATGACCGTACTCTGCCGAGGTGGGGATCCGGCAGTGACAGGGAAAGTGATCTCTCCTTCGACCCCCACCGAATCTCCAGTGAAGTCCACGAGAGGGGTGTGCACCGGCTATAATTGATCATGAGACAGATTCATTCGGGAGAAAGCATCGTAAAAAAGCACGTCAGTAGAGTTCCCACTATCCACCATAATGCGATGTACAGGATGTTTCGCGATGGTCATCTCGACCACCACTGTATCATTGTTTACATTTTCATTTTTATTCCCCTTTTCAAAGGGGAGTACATTCTCTGGGTCTCCCGCCTCTCGAGCTCTCTTCGTCGTATGCTCGATCCCCAAGGAGATCATACCCACCGGCTTCTCCGTTGGGCGGTTGTCAATTACGGGGATGGGGGGAAGGGCTGCATGCGGCTGACCCTCCGCCGGGGCTTCGTTCCTCACGAATTTTCTGAGGTAGCCCCTCTTGATCAGCTCCTCAATTTCCCGCTTCAGATTGCAGCACTCCTCCATGTCGTGGCCGTGCTCGCGATGAAATTGACAATATTTTGTCTTGTCATGGATGCTCCTTGGGTTCTGAGGAGAAGGTCGGTGGAGGTAGTGCTTACCCTCAATCTCCATGAGGCTCTTTGTTCTGGGAGCGAGGAAAGAGGTGAACGTTCTCTCCGGGCCAGCACCGTTCTTCGGCTTCGGGCCTGAACAAAAATCTGCAGGTGGTCCAGGCCTCCGGGTCCCGGGGACATCCCTTGGGGCAGGCTTCTTTGAAGGCTTCCCGTCCAGCTCTCGCCTGGTACGATCGGCCTCCTCTGCTCGGATGTACTTGTGGATACGAAGGAGGAGCTCAGAGTACATCTTGGAAGGCTTTTTATCCAGGGAATATGTCAGACGGGAGGTCTTGAGCCTGCACTTCAACGCCAGCATGGCGACAGGCTCGTCCAGACTATAGATTTCCAAGGTGGCGATCTTGAAGCGGGTAATGTAGTCCCGCAGCAGCTCCTGGTCCTGTTGGTGGATAGAGAAGAGGCTATCCACCTCTCTTGGCACCTTCCGGCAAGCGTCGAAGTGTGCCACAAATTTTCCTTTCAGTTGATGGAAGGAGCTGATAGATTCCGGCTCGAGATGGGTGAACCAAGCTCGAGCAGCCTTCCGAAGGGTGGCTGGGAAGGCAATGCATAGAAGAGCGTTTGTCGCTCCCTAGACCCTCATGAGAGCCTTATAGCTCTCTAAATGGTCCAAGGGATCGGTGGTCCCATCATAGGGATCCACCTGAGGCATGCAGAACCGACTCGGGATCGGTTCCTCTTGGATTTCCCGGGAGAATGGTGGTTGGGCATTGTAGCCCGCTGAATCTGCTGGGGAGCTCTGCAAAGCGACGGGCGAACTCCACCAACTTGCGCTCGTGCTCCTCCAGGCGCCTCTCGGCTTAGCGCCTGATGGCCTCATCGGTAGAATCTTCCATCGAGGCCGCTGGAGAAGGGGGTGCCGATCGGTCTCGACGAGGGGCCTTGCCTCGATGGCACCTGCTGCGCCGCACTGCTTCGACATCGTTGGCCGGAGATCGACTCTCGTGATCCGCTGAACCAGAGTAATTCCTCTTTGCGGGAGTCTGGTGGCTCCCGCGGGGGTTGGAAACTACCCGCGGATGAGAGGGCCTGCCTTGGATGGAGCGCAGGCTTTCACGGGGGCCCGTGGCTCGAGCCGCGGGGGTCCCTGGCTGGGGCTAAGTGGCCAGGAAACACTGCTGGTGTTGCAGTTGCCGCACAGCAGTGGTCAAAGTTTGCAGCTGCTGGATGACAGCTATGAAAGGACCGTCCACCGGGGATGGCTGAGGAGGAGGAGGTGGACCAGGAAGTTCCCTCTCTGGGCTACGCGGCCCTTGAAGAGAAGGAACTTCCCCCGCTCGGCTGGCGGATGCTTCGCGTCCATGCGTCACCACCATGGTCGGAGCGTGCTTTCGCCCACGGAGAGCTTGCTCGCACAGGGATTACTGTTCTGCCCCCCTACCCGGCGTGCCAATCTGTTGCCGATCTTACTGCGGTGGCCTATAGCTCTTGAGCTGGCACCGGTCTCGGACTCTCTCACCTCGAGATCTCCAAGCTCCCGGACCTGCAAAACAAAGTCAGAGACCCTGGCCGGGGTTCCGGCGGGGGCACTCCGATGGTCAAGTTAGAGAGCGGCGAGATGGAACAGATCCCCTAAGATAGGTTCCCGAAGGATTCCCGTGCTTAGAGGAGATGTAAACGAAAGAAGTGTGGGAAAGAGGGGAGTTGAAGCCCTGCTTCCTGCGCTGGGTTCACCGAGCTCATGCCTGATGACTTCTTGAGACCTCCCAGGATCGTTCTCTTGGTGTTTTCTCCCTTTTTCGACTTACCTTCCGCCCGTTTTTACCATCCCTTTTATACCATCGAACTGCCTTCAGCTCGCCTTCCTTTCAGGGGGCTCCCTGAGACCTCTAGACCTCCTCCTCCCCCTTCTCCTTCGGGTCCGGGAGCTAAGTGGCCGGACCGCCTCGTCCGTAGTGTGTCACGAAAGGGGGAAGACTGGTGAGGCTTTGGGCTAAGCGCGGGAGCTCTCCTTTCGAGGCGTTGACGGTGGGCTTCCAGTCGTTTCAGGCTCCTGTCCGCAAGGATTCCGTTCCTCGATTGCGGGGTCCCGTCTGACTGGTGTAAATGAGGTTTCGTGTATCACTGCAGGCCGTACTTGCGCCCCCTACGGGGTGCGGCGCGCGGCGGCTCTAGTGACGACCTTGCAGCCCGTGCCTCTGCTTCCCCGAGGCTTTGCAGAGTATGGCTGACCTCGGCCGAGGTGGACCCGTTAGGGGGCGCCACCTGGCGGAGTGGCAGAGAGAGGCTCGACTTCGGCCGAGGTGGACCCGTCTTCGGGTGCCACCTGGCGAAGGAGCAGGAGGGCCCGGCTTGACCTCGACCGAGGTGGACCCGTCTTGGGGTGCCACCTGGCGAGGGAGCGAGGGGCCGCCAGCTTCGGCCGAGGTGGACCCCTCCTGGGTGGATACCTGGCGGAGCGGCAGAGAGGTGCTTGACTTCGGCCGAGGTGGACCTGTCTTAGGGTGCCACATGGCGGAGGAGCAGAAGGGCCCGGCTCGACCTCGGCCGAGGTGGACCCATCTTGGGGTGCCACCTAGCGAGGGAGCAAGGGGCCACCAGCTTCGGCCGAGGTGGACCCCTCCTGGGTGGACACCTAGCGGAGCGGCAGAGAGGGGCTCGACTTCGACCGAGGTGGATCCGTCTTCGAGAGCCACCTGGCGGAGGAGCAGAAGGGCCCGGCTCGACCTCGGTTGAGGTGAACCCGTCTTGGGGTGCCACCTGGCGAGGGAGCGAGGGGCCGCCAGCTTCGGCTGAGGTGGACCCCTCCTGGGCGGATACCTGGCGGAGCGGCAGAGAGGGGCTCGACTTCGACCGAGATGGACCCGTCTTTGGGAGCCACCTGGCGGAGGAGCAGATGGGCCCGGCTCGACCTCGGTCGAGGTGGACCCGTCTTGGGGTGCTACCTGGCGAGGGAGCGAGGGGCCGCCAGCTTCGACCGAGGTGGACCCCTCCTGGGTGGACACATGGCGGAGCGGCAAAGAGGTGCTCGACTTCGGCCAAGGTGGACCCGTCTTCGGGTGCCACCTGGCAGAGGAGAAGGAGGGCCCGACTCGACCTCGGCCTAGGTGGACCCATCTTGGGGTGCCACCTGGCGAGGGAGCGAGGGGTCGCCAGCTTCGACCGAGGTGGACCCCTCCTGGGTGGACACCTGGCGGAGCGGCAGAGAGGGGCTCAACTTCGACTGAGGTGGACCCATCTTCGGGAGCTACCTGGCGGAGGAGCAGAAGGGCCCAGCTCGACCTCGGCCGAGGTGGACCCGTCTTGGGGTGCCACCTGGCGAGGGAGCGAGGGGTCGCCAGCTTCGACCGAGGTAGACCCCTCCTGGGCGGACACCTGGCGAAGCGGCAGAGAGGGGCCGCCAGCTTCGGCCAAGGTGGACCCGTCTTCGGGAGCCAACTGGCGGAGGAGCAGAAGGGCCCGACTCGATCTCGGCCGAGGTGGACCCGTCTTGGGGTGCTACCTGACGAGGGAGCAAGGGGCCGCCAGCTTCGGCCGAGGTGGACCCCTCTTGGGTGGACACCTGGCGAAGCGGCAGAGAGGTGCTCGACTTCGGCCAAGGTGGACCCGTCTTTGGGTGCCACCTAGCGGAGGAGCAGGAGGGCTCGGCTCGATCTCGGTCGAGGTGGACCCGTCTTGGGGTGCCACCTGGCGAGGGAGCGAGGGGCTGCTAGCTTCAACCGAGGTGGACCCCTCCTGGTTGGACACCTGGCAGAGCGGCAGAGAGGGGCTCGACTTCGACCGAGGTGGACCCGTCTTCGGAAGCCACCTAGTAAAGGAGCAGGAGGGCCCGGCTCGACCTCGGCCAAGGTGGACCCGTCTTGGGGTGCCACCTGGCGAGGAAGCGAGGGGCCGCCAGCTTCGGCCGAGATGGACCCGTCTTCGGGTGCCTGCTGGCGAAGGAGCAGGAGCACTTCTTCCCGAACGGGGGATCTTTTGAAAGAAAAAATTTACATGGTACTGACCGTATTCAGCTGGACCTGACATACGTCAGCGATGTAGCCATATCAGTATCAAAAAAAAAAAAAAAAATCTTGTTTGTCTGCAATAGTTCAACTGTCCAAGTTAAAGACCTGTTCCTTGCTAATTATTTTGATTCCATGGCAGCTCTGTGAAAGAGGGGCTTTTGTCGGCCTTAATGAGTGGCAATAGGACATCATGGATAAAGTAGTACCGTGGTAACCAAAGATTTCATGCAGATATGTCATGCATGATTTTTTAAATGGTCCACTAGCTACCAAGTACCAAATCTCCTTTCTGTAATGTCAATATTACTAGTAAATGGAGCAATCAAACATTATTACACGTATAACATGTTTTTCATAGATTTTGTCAACATAAGTCTCTTATATTAAGTCCAGGGATGGTAGGAATTTTGTATGTCGATCTAAGAAATCGAAGATCTAAGATTTTCGTACGCTAGATTGGATTCAAAGATTTTCTATTTAAATCACATCTTATGGGTTGAAAATTGTTAATTAGTGAAATCATAACCACAGATCAAGTTTTGTCCAAATTATCCAAAATTAATTATATAATAAAATATGCTATGAACTATATTATCTTAATTAGTGCGAGTTTGGAAATATATATATATATATATATATATATATATATATTGGCACACAAAGAAGATTTTGAAGATGCAATTAGGATGTATGCAATAGCCCATACTAAACTTGACATAGACCGAATACACATATAACACCATATCAAAGTGAATCATTCATTATGTTATAATTATGCCAGTAATTTTACCAACAACCTTTTCAAGTTAAGACTAAGTCCAATAATTTAGAGCCCTTCATATTGTGCAAGAAGTCCAATAACCGAAACACAGGTGGGAATGGCAGGATTTATTAAATAGTTTGATAAGTTATGAAAAAATAGAAAGCTAATATGCACGGATGGTTGTGATATTTTAAATAATAAATTTACTTTGTCTTATATTTCTCCTTGAAAGAGAGAAATAACTTAAATAAATTTGAATGAAAGGTAGGAGTGCATATAATCATAGCCGGTGGTGAAGGGACATGGGTTATTTCATCATCATCGCATTAAACGTAGAGAGAGATGTAAAACCAACATTTATATGCATGGTCAAAAACGAGAAATAAAAAATCTTGCAGCCAAGGAATAACGCGAGGTTGTAAAGCCCCAGCTTTTCAGCAACCCAACAGGGCTCATCGAGCAGAAGCATTTAATTGTCAATGAACAAAAAGCGAACATATACACACGAAGGGAGGCAAGAAAAGGAGATGTCCATCATGGATCGACCTACCGTTTGGTCTTATTTTGGATCAGTCAATTCCACCACGTTTCTCTTCTTCCTCAAATATTGCGAGACGGGTGAATCGCAGAGTAATCAAGGACGACTTGGTGTCTTGCTTCGTGAAAGAAAAGGACAAGCAAAAGGGGTTGTTGATGGGCTGCTGGTGAATTAATAATAAAGCCACCTCCGCTGGTTCCTCCCACCTTCCTTTTCCACGACTGAAGTTTTATTAAACGGGCTCCAGTATTATCTCGTCCCATCCCTCCCTAACTCCCTCAGCAACTCAAATACCTCTGTCCTCCATCAATCGGGCTTGCCAAAGCCTGGTTCTGGACGCACCACCAAAAATAAGCAGAAGTACATCTTCTTATTGGAAGGGCCAAAGGCTGGAGAATGCTCCATGGCTCCCTCCACGCGACAAGACTTGGACGCACCTCCATCCCCCTCCTCCTCCTCCTCTTGCCGTTCCCAGGTAACCAAGGATGAACACTCCCAGGGTGACCTCCCACTAAACGAGAATGACTCCCAGGACATGGTCATCTTCGAGTTTCTTCGAGAGGCCTCGGCGATGACCGCCGTCGCTGCACCGGCCCCTGCAGCAGTGGCGGGCGACGCGGGATTCATTCGGAAGTGCGTCGAGCCGACAGGGCACGTAGGAAAGAAGCACTATCGGGGAGTGAGGCGTCGGCCATGGGGGAAATTCGCGGCGGAGATTCGCGACTCTTCGCGGCATGGAGCTCGCCTCTGGCTCGGGACATTCGACACGGCTGAAGAGGCTGCCATGGCGTATGACCGCGCCGCTTTTCGGATGCGGGGGGCCAAGGCGCTGCTGAATTTCCCGCCAGGAGCTGCGATAGGTGGCGGCGCCGGCGGCAGCGGGGCGGCGGCGGGAAGTGCCGGGGTGTTGGAGCTTCAGGACTTGGGGACCGAGTACTTGGAGAGATTGCTTCGGGCCTCCGAAGCGGGTGAGGGTGCAAAGAGTTTTCCTTAAATGCTGGTTTTTTTTTTTTTTTTTTTTTTTTTTTTTTTTTTTTGATGTCACGATGAGGCTTGCTTTGGGTGGGAAAAATTATGATTATGTGGGGACTGATAAATTTTGGTGCATATCATAGAAGTGGGAGGAAGAATTTCTCAGCTTGGGACTCGGGAGAAGAGAGAATTTAGCCAAATCAGGATGGGCATAAGTTCTTGAGAGCTCTGTAATAGAAAATGGTGTTATCGAGGGAGTGATTGCTTTTTGATAGGTTTTTTTTTTTTTTTTTTGATGAAAAAAAAAAAAAAAAGGGTAATCCAAGCTTATGATTTCTTTTTGATAGCTTTTTGATAGTTGATAGGGTAGTCTTGGTATTTGAGGGGGTTCTGTTGGGCTTTGGACACTTTTGAATATGGGTGCCAGAAGCTTTACATGCTGGCTACACTGCTTCTTACTTCTTTTGGAATTCATCAAACTAGTAAATCTTGTTAGTCAATTTCAAAAAAAAAAAAAAATTAAAAAAAAAAAAAAAAATCTATAAAGGTAATCCTTTCTCCTTTATATCTTCTGTCTTTCTAATGGTTCTAGATATGTTCATGACAACCGAGCTTATTCTTAGGTATTTGGGCATGTTTGTAAATCCACATTCACCAATCCTTCTCTGAAGGGCTTCTCCCTCTCGGTCCCTCTGGTTACACAAAACATTTTAATTTTAGTTAAAGCACGGACATTTAGAGAAGCGCCATCTAAGTTTTGATTCAGTGCATATCATGCCCAGTTCATGATGAAGAAGCTGATTGACAATATGCATTTAGCAAGTGCGAGCAAATGGGTCAATTTTATTTTTATGAATCATATAATCATAAGTATGTGATGAGAAAGAGATAGGACAAGTTAAAACTATAAAAAACATTCAAACTACCACACAATATTGAGAACATAGACCCTAGCTATTAACCATAAAATGCCCGGATCATTTATATCATCAGTCAATGCATGAATTGCATGATAAAAAGCATGGATCATTTATATCATCAGTCAAAGCATGAGATGCATTTTAATGCAAGGTTGCAAGTTTGCATTTTAAGATCTGATTGTACTTTTAATGCAAGGTAGGCAACAAGATTATAAATGTGGAATAACCATATTTTATTGAATGGGCAGAGGTAGAATAGTGGTCACCCACCACAAGTAATCATGTTGAACCAGTGTTAAACCACTTTGAAACAATGCCTATGAGTGAATTGACCATCTAGGCAAGCGAATTTTACCATGCTCGCAATTAGTATTGCATTAACCGCTAATCATACTTTTAGAATTCTTGCAATACTTATACCCTTAAACTTAGCAACTAGGAGGTTTTAAGTTCAAACGTAGGCGGTGTCTCTGTTAAGTTGGTTTTGGTTAATCAATAATCATATAGTCAGTATGCCTCCCTTGCTTTCTCTAAATAAAGATATTGTTCATGGTAGTTAGTTTTTGTTATATTATCAATGTTCTTCTTAGATTATCATGATAGCACATATTTTGTCTAGTTAAAATGTTTTATGGATAGGTTAAATAATTTTTTTTAGCAAAACTATAGTATATAAGTAATAAAAAATTAATTTAGACAAAAATGCCTTGCTGTCGTTTGCATGTAATGTATAATCCATTCATAGAAATGGCCTTGCACCTAGTTCTCAAGAATCATTTTATGGAGTAAATTGGATCCTATATTCGGTGTTTGGTTTCTTTAATTCTATCTAGAATAAATATTTATTTAAATTTATTCCATCAAATAACTATGAAAATCAAGATAAATCATTCAGAATAAGCTATTTCTGTCAACCCATTATGTCACGCCCCGAATCCAGTACCGAAATCGGCACGCGATCGGCCGCACAAATCCTAGGTTTTATCCTAGAGATCATGCAAGGCCTGGGTACACAGAGTCACTTACCTCAAAATATCTCATTTTTCACTAAGTCCGAACATCTGCACAACTCTGTGAAAGAAGAAAGTAGGTTGTGAGCTCTACAGTCAATAATAATAATTTAAAAATTACAAGGATATAAGAGTACACATCATACCATGCAACAAAACAACTCAAATATCACATACGACAAAATCTTTTTGCAAAATCATGTTCCATTTTCAAGTTTTCAATTTAATTATCCTTCTTCTTTAAAGTTCTGGATTAGTCACGATCACACTCCAGCATGTGACTGGCACACTGTTGTCACACTTCAGTCTGTGACTGACAATCTCATAATCGATCATGTACAATCTGTCCATAACCAGAGCGGTATTCTAGAATAATTATTTCATGATGAATCATGAAATAATTTATTCTAGATATTTTTCTTTCTATGTAATAGGATCTACAGTATTAATTGTATTGGGATAAAATTATTATTCCAGATTTTAATCAAATAGAAATATAGGATAATAATGATGAATAGCTATTCTTTAAGAATTGATATTCGATATATTTTTTCTAATTCAAATATTATTGGATCACTCGAAGAAGCCAAAGAAAAGTAAAGTATTTTAAATTGTTCTGCCCATTCCATATTCAAGAGATTATTAAATGGAAGAAATAAAAAATAAAAGCATATCCAAAATAAATAGATGCTTTCTGGATGGAATCACCGAAATTTTATTTTTGGCCTTTAAGAATTGAATTTGAATGCCTCCCAAATGATTGAAGAGTTTCCAAGTGGATATGAATTGGGACTCGAAATGGTGATACCTACGAGGGGTTTTAGATTCGAATTCTCGATGGGGCATGGGATCAAGACTTCCCCAATTGTAATAATGGATGAGTTTTATTCATATTTTCACAAGGCGATTTGATGGATGCAACATCAGCCAATTGTACAAGGGAACCTCGTTGCTACAGCGGGGATTTTCCTCCACCCCCCCCCCCCCCCCCCCCCAACACCACCAAAAAAATAAAATAAAATAAAATAAAAATAAAAATAATAAAGGAACCTCGTTGCAACCCTAACGTTTCACAAATCGATGCCGCTGCACAGCAAAAGCCGCGGTCGGGTTCAGCCTGCCAAATGGGAACCAAAGTCTTCTCCCCTTCGTTCCGGCCGGCATCCGTCTCTTCTCTTCTCGGCGTACTCCCGCAAGGTAAAGCCCGCCTCCCCCTTCTGCACGATCCGAACCGTCGGTTGCTGATCCAACGGCTAGTTCCTTTTTCGATATAGAATTTTATTTGCCCGATTTTGTTATATTAATGACTGGATAATTGTGGACGAGAAGTATTTCGCGGGAGTGGTGATTCGCGTGGAAGGACGGAACGAGAACCTCCTCTAAGGGTCGTCGCAACGACGCCTACTGCGATTGCCGCGATGGAATGGTGAGATCCAAACACCGCCCGCCCCCCAACCCCAAAAAAAAAAAAAACCTAATCCTAACTTATCTTGATTTCTCCGGATGCACCGATTTGAGTGTTCGTTCGAAATATTTAGGCTTTTAAGTTGTAACATATTATTCTACGTGATTCACAACACAGGAGTGCATTCACTAAAGAGAATCATGTGTTCCAATTTAGGCTGCAATGGAAGCACAGCTTTTGATTTCCATCTTTGATCTCCAAAAGTATTTATGCATTTAGAGATTTTCGAATTTCATTGTGTGTGTAGGGTTTTGTGGGGTAATCCCAATCCTTGGAGAGACTTTTGGAAGGCTATGGCAGAATATTCGATGATCCTTGGGAGCTTGGAGGTGTGCCCAATGGTTCTGGAGGTGTTCTAGAGATCCTAAGGACTTTCATGAAGTCAACAAGGTTTGGAAGGCTTAGATTTATAAGTTTTCGAGGCTCTAGAGTTATGTTGGACCAGGGGCTTGACCTAGGATTGAGAGAAAAAGTGAGACATGGATGTATATAGGCTTGAGTTTAAGGATTTTTTCAATTGATTTGTTGAGGAAAGTTTTGGATCAGGGGCTTGACCTAGGATTGAGAGAGGCTCCAGAGTTATGTTGGGCCAGGGGCTTGACCTAGGATTGAGAGAAAAAGTGAGACATGGATGTATATAGGCTGGAGTTTAAGGATTTTCTTAATTGATTTGTTGAGAGAAGTTTTGGGTCAGGGGCTTGACCTAGGATTGAGAGAAAAAGTGAGACATGGGTGTACATAGGCTCGAGTTTAAGGATTTTCTCAATTGATTTGTTGAGGGAAGTTTTTGAGAGATTGTAATATAATCTTATTGGGTTATGGGATTTAGATGTAGTCGGTTGCCTTCTGGTGTGAAAGGAGTTTGAGGCTAGGTAGTTAGTTGGTTAGTCGGTTAGGTGGTTGAGTCCTAACTGTCCAAGAGGTCTAACTAATTAGGAGGCTTAACCAACTAAGGATCCTAACTATTTAGGGGTTCTAACCACCTTGAACATAACAGAACGGCTAGAACTAAACCATCGCCCCATGTGCTTTTGGGCGTGAGAGAAAACAAGAGGGCGTGCGTGAGGGAGATATCCATGCATGGAGACTCTTGTCTTGTGCTTGAGGGCTTGGGACCGTGGGGTGTTTCATAGGATTTTGGAGAAGGAAACCGCAGGTGGGAGCTTTTATTCTCGGGTTTGTGAGAGGAGGCTGGTATCTCTTGTTGTAACAATTTCTTCTTTAAGGATTAATGATGCAGTCTTTCTTTTCTTCCGATCTCTCTTCTATATCTTTTCCTACTTGGTTTAAAAAAAAGACTGCCATCATCATGTCAGGAATTTTCTCATTGCTTCCACAATATATACTCTGATATGGGATTTTTGACAAGTGGTATCAGAGCGGGTTCGAGCGTGGAAGAGGAGGTTTCTACTCCAGGATCCCTTCGAGGTTTCTCCAGGATTTTGGAGAAAGGTTCAGATCTAGGATTTTCTCAAGATGTTGAGAGGAAGGATAAGATCTGGGGCTGCTGTCAAATCCCCTTACATCATGTATCTTCTTCAAGTTTTTCAATTTTTCGTTGTTTTGTGATTGTTTTGGATCATGGAAGGCAGTGGGATGAAGATTGGTGTGGAGAAGTTTGATGGAAAAGGGAGTTTTACTATGTGGGAGGTTAATGTGGAAGACTTGCTGGTTCAAATAGGATTAGATATGGTTTTGGAAAATAGGCCAGGGGGTATGAATGAGAAGGAGTGGATGTCCTTGGAGAAAAGGGCATGTGCCACGATTAGGGCTTGTCTGGCGGATGAGGTTTTGTATGGTGTGTTAGAGGAGAAGACATCCAGGAAATTGTGGTCGAGGTTGCACACCATGTATATGTGAAAGAATATATGCAACAAGTTGGTGCTGAAGAAGCAACTGTACGTAGCCTTCGAATGTAAAAGGATGAGAATGTTGCGGACCACATTCAGTGGTTCGACCGGATGAGCATGGATTTGCTTTACATTGGGATGGATTTTGAAGAGGAAGATAAGAGTCTGCTACTTTTATGTTCACTGTTGGAAATTATAGTATTTCAATAATATAAAAGGTTTCTTTTTTTCCCTCCAAAATAAATTCCTTTTCTCTCCTCTTGAATTGGTACAAATGAAACATCTTTAGTCCCACATCGGATAATTTGTTTTCCATACTCCTCTTTTTATAGAATGTCATTCTTTTGAGTTGTTGAGTGATTCTAAGAGACTCTCGCACGCGCGAGCCGAGTCAAAATCAGTGCAATCTGATTCAGCCCGATTTCGGAACCCTTTAACCGGGCGCGTCGCACACGCGATCATCGCGCGCAGGGGGGGTGCAAATCCATCCGAGACGTACTCTCGCGTATGCACGGAACGGTCGTCGTCTCTTTCTTTTTGCACCGTTGATTGATACGGTGGCGTTGGGGCTGAATACGACGTTCCAATACGTCGCGTCCGCGACATTTTATGTTTTATAAATACTTCCGAAGATGCGGTGGTAAAAAACAATCATATCATTCATTCCTCTTCCTTCTCCTCTCTCGCTACTCTCTTTCAGGAACGGACGGATCTCTCTCGGTTGTTCATCGGGCTTCTACATTGGTGTGTGCACATCGGATTGAAGCCTTCTTGCTGTTGAATCCTGGAAGGTAGCCGTGTTGGGATCTTCTGCACCGAGACATTGTCTCAGAGAGGCACGGATCTACTCTTAAGGACAGTGCTGTGATCGTCTGCACGCCTCAGCAACATATATCTGTCCAAGTTCTACACATCAAATTCCTAAATCGGGTACCATCTAATCCAAATTTTTTCCTACATTCACTACCCGGGACCTTCGATCCGTTGGTTACTATACTGCTGTATGGAAAGGAGATGCTGGTGTATGAGAAGATCATATCAGTGCTAAGATCCAATGAGTAGCGGAAACGGATGACGAAGAGGGATGTCTTCCAGGAGGGTTTGTGATGCAGAACGAAAGCTCTGATACCAAAAATGATGCAGAACAAAGAAGCGTATGCGGAAGTAAAATTAAGATTATTATTATTATTATTATTATTTATTTCAAAAATTGGCTTCGACTCAAAGTAAAGTTAAACTAAGTTGATGGAAACTAGGTAAGGATTGAAAGCACAATTTAGAAGAAGCTAAGTTATCAGAGTAGTTCAGAAGTAACGGATCGCCGGGGGTTGAGAAACTCCCAGACCTAGGGTTTCGCTCTGAACTTTCAACATGACAGAAATAAAGAGAAGAGACGGTTTACCAACCAGACAGTGATCTTCACAGAATTTGGGTGGAAGAACTCTCTCGAGCAGATTGTTGGATCCTCGGAGTCGGCAATCTTCGCAATGGATCCTCCAATACTGGTCTCGTGGCTGGGTCGGCTTCTCCTGGACTCAAGATCTGAGAAGAAGAAAAACAAGTGATGGATTCAGAGACTCGGGGAAGGATTTACCAGTTCGAAGAACTTGAAGGCTGATGTCGCTGAGATCCGGATTCTCTTGAAGGCTGATTCGACTCCCTCTGGAAAGAGCTTTGGATCTGAAGTATCCGGACTGTAGCTGGATGCTGGTGGTCGGCCTGGACTTGGAGAGAATGGCCGTGAGAGGTGGGATATGCTAGGGCTTGGTGGAAAGAGAAGGGTGATGGGCGGCTAGGGTTTGGGAGTGAAGTGGCTAACCTAGGGTTGGGGTTTTGGAGATCTCACACCTCCTCAAGGTTCCTGGGGAACCCGGATTTACTCCCTCACGGAGCTCAACACCTGGATGCAAGTGCGGAAGAGAGAAAACACAGAGTTTGCTCACTAAAAAAATTTGGTTTCATTCATCTGATTCTTTTCAAACTTACATAGGGGTTTAATTTATAGGCCATTACAAGAGAGTAGGGTTTTACATCTTCCCATGTGGGACTAAAGGAGGGGATCTTCAAATTAGGATATCAATCTCTACTCATATGGCCGGCCAATTAATTCCAAAGTTGATTGAAGCTTCAAAAAGGAAAGTGGGTGGCGCCTCCTTGTCTTGACCTCCAAGAAAATATTTTTTCCTTCTATGCTTGGCCTTATCTGGAAGTGTTTGGGTGCCTCTTAACCTTGCCCTCCAAGAGAAAATTTGTTGCCTTTTATATCTGGCTTTGGTTGGAATGATTAGGGCGCCTCCTAACCTTGCTTTTTCAAGAGAAATCTCCTTCATTCCATGGCTCAACCCTTTTTAGATACCTCCTTTTCTTTCTCCCCAAGTTATGGCTCCTTCTAACTTTGTTTTGAGTATTTCTGGCAGGTAATGGGCGCCTCCTTGAATTTCTCTCCAAGAGAATTTCTTCCCTTTTATAGTTTGGTTCTTTTGGGAAGTCTTGGGCCGCCCCCTTGATTTGTGGACCCCTGGTGGATTTCTCCTCAATTGACGCATGAAAGAGGGGAGCTGCTATCTGTGGTGTGGGGACCAAAGCCTGCTGGATGGAGATGTGGCGCCCCCTGGACTCAGGCGTATGGCTGGGAGTGTGGCGCCCACTTGCTTGGCCTTGGGAGAAAATGTAACATCCCAGGTTGAAACCCTAGTCCACTACTGAGTCAACATGACTCAACAAAATAAAAATGCAGGTAATATAGACTCAAGCTAAAATTGAGTTGATCAAGTCAACCTTTATTACAAGCCAAAAAATCTTAATTCTTCGGGCAAGGTTAATCAGAGATCCAGATGGAGCTCTGAAGTCTTCTTCTGAGTCTGGTGCCCGTACCAATTCTCCCAGGGTGGGAGGAACTCGACCCTGTCGAGTATGGATCAAGTTGGCTCTGGTATCTCTCCAAGAGGTTTGGGTCCAATTCTTGTAATTCTTCTCGGGAAATCCAAGAGTCATCAGAATCTGGCCTTCCTTGCCAGCGGACCAGGTATCTTTGGTATCATCGATTACGAGTAGAGATGACCTGATCATCCAGGATCTTTTCAATCTACTCTTTCCTCACAGGCCAGTTTGTTGGTGGACACACAGGGTCAGGTTCACTCTCAAGAGCAGGATTAGGTTCAAAAGCCTCACTGGGAATCACAGCTGGCTCCCTATACTCTACTAGGTCTGTAATGTTGCAAGTGGAGCTAATGCCTAGTTCTGGAGGTAACTCGAGCACATAGGCATTGGATCCTACTCTCTTTACCACTCTAAATGGTCCAGCTCCTCTAGCATGTAACTTTCTAACGGTTCTGGGAGGAAACCGTTCAGGCCTTAACCTAATCATTACATAGTCTCCCTCATTAAAAGTTTTGACTCGTCTTTGAGAATCAGCCAACTTCTTATAAGTTTCATTACTTAAATTTATTTTGGCATGAATTTCTTTATGCAAGTCTTTTATATGCTGTGCAAAAACTTCGGCGGACTCGGAGACTCGTGTGTGGACTGGTAAAGGAGCTAGGTCAAGAGGTGTGTGAGGTTTGTAACCATGCACAATTTCAAATGGACTCTTACCTGTAGACCTATTGACTGAGTCATTGTATGCAAAATCAGTCCTAGGTAAATACAAATCCCAATTCCTGGTATTCTCACTCAACCAAAATCTGAGTTAATGTCCTAAACTCGACTGACGATGCATTCCTAAAGAATGAACTTTATTCAAAGGAATCCTAGATCTAAACCTAACAAACTACGGCTCTCTAGGTTTGACCTTGGTCGGAGGATGGCATGTAGAGCATGAAAACTTATCATGGGTGCCTAGTAGGTGCCATAAGGTCTTCCAGAAGTAGGTGGCAAACCTAATAGGTTCTGACACATGGTTCACTCTAAAGACTTCGACAAAGTATACTTGGATGGTGTAAGCAGCATTGGAAGTCCTAG
This sequence comes from Areca catechu, assembly GCA_021397845.1. Taxonomy (NCBI): domain Eukaryota; kingdom Viridiplantae; phylum Streptophyta; class Magnoliopsida; order Arecales; family Arecaceae; genus Areca; species Areca catechu. The sequence goes on from CM038039.1 coordinate 41,572,308, forward strand.
AGAAAAGGAGGAAATATGAGGTGGAGTCTCGAATTACCTGTTGACTAAAGGTGGTGACCTGAAGGTTTGAATGGTGATCTATGAGTGTCAACTGGTCATCCTTACGAAAGGAAAAGTTTGCTACTCCAAGGAATGGATCAAGAGATGGTTCGGGAAATAGCCTAGGACATGTGATTGCAATAGTTAAGGTTTGTTCTCTAAGCAAATAATGATCCACTTTCTCAAGAACTGGATTAGAGAATGATTCATGGGAGGGCCTACGGATGATGACTTCAAGAATTGAAATTTTACCTATGGGTGCGGAAAGGTATACTCTATAGAAGGGTAGGTCAGTCATGCGAAGGAAGGGGTCTGGGGCTATAAGGAGGACTTCTACAGGACTGGGTGAATCAATCCGCTCAAGACAAGGATGTTCAACTGAGATTATGGGAGAGACCTTAGTGGCTGGGCATGGGACAAGGTCCAATTGTAAGAGGCTTGATTCAGTCATCCTAAGGAGAGGATCTACCATAGGGTGGGCAAACTTAAACAGTTCAGTGCAAAGATCTTCAATTGGTACTTGGGGAATGACTGTCATTAGAGGGTACGAACTGATAGCTCGGGCTAACACTATGAGTTCTTCCTGGGGGTATTTGACTAAAGGAACCTGATTCTCACAAATCTCTTGAATTTCTGAACTAGGTCCTACCACTTGGTTGCTCTCCAAGGTCTCCTCAGGTAAGGAACCAATAGTATCGATGTCACATTCTTCAAGTTCTTCCCCCTCATATTCATCAACTAGACTCAAGCCAGCATCATATACTTCCTCGATGCCATCTTCAATGGGTTTCGGGTCAGTGATAATCGGGTCAACTGATCCTAGGCTTGTCATACCTAACCTTTCTTTCTCATTGGTAGGCTTGGGTTCTCCCTCATTAATGTCATCCTTAGGATTCTTACCACTTAGCTGTGCACAAGCCAGTCCTATGCATGGGCACTGACTAGATTTATGGTCTCTTTCTCCACAAAACAAACATTCTTGCGATATAGGAACCTGGGTCACACTGGGTTTCAAGCTAGTAGAGACCTTACTTGGGCATGGGTGTGGATCTAAATGGTTTGATCTAGAAGACATGGGTTGTTGAGTGACTGGTCTAGAATATTGTAAGGACCTCTCATAGACACGATCCACACTATAGATATCATGGTTAGGCTTCCTAAGGTTATGTTCGGGATCATGGTATAAGGTCCTCCTAGGCTCCTGGCATGGATGAGGTTGGGGCCTATTAAATTTTGGATCAGGGATCCAATTTTGATGTCTACGTTTCTCAAGTACTTGGACTCGATCCCTAAGCTGGGTAAAACTCTCATGGACTTGTTCTTTACACTGGATAACAGTAGCAGTCATATCCTGACTCAATTTGTTCATACTTTCAGTAAGAGCTCTAACCATAGCCTCTAAATCAGGTTGGGTTTGACCAGGTTGGTAGGGTACTCCATTCCGGGTATACATGATGATGCAAGCAAACACACAGAATATGACTAGACTAAAGCGACTACTGGTTCACTAGACCTAGAGTCCAAACTAGATGCCCAATCAGAGTGGCAAGCTAGCCTGTAGTAACTCGGGACTCAGCCAGACAGGTGTAAGGGGAGTGTTAGGTCCCTAATTGCCAATCCTAGACACCAATCAGTGATTGGCCAGGTAGGCGGACCAGCACACAAGCCCTTCGGGACGTAGTCCCTGAACCACCGTTCTAGACACTGAGTACAAAGCACACACAGAGTAACTAGACAAACTGACTCAACACTAGCCTTGACCCGACTTGTTGATGTCCCTAGCCCACTAGGGCAAATTAAGTCTAATAAATTTTAAAGTTAGGCTTAGGATCGAATGAGAGGGTGGTGGTTGTGGGCTAAGGAGAGGTTATCAACTCCTCCCCTTATCTTAGATGCTCAAATGCCCTTAGGATGAGTTAGGAGATGTTCACTCAAGATAATTGAATTGCAGAACACAAAAATAGAGTTGCAGTAATTTAACTCTCAGAAATTTCACATAAACCAATAAATCACAGTAAAATTATGTAAAATAGCTTCAATTATACTGGTTTCAGCAAAACAAAAATCACGCAATTCAGAGTTACCTGCACTGAGAAACAATTCCTGCAACAGGGTAGTTACGGACTGAAAACAGGGTGCTTCCCCCGTTTACAATTCCTGCTACGAAGTTGTAACCCAACGGATCCCCTACACGCCCTAGGAACATCCCGTGGAATGGGAAGAGGAGGTTTGCACCTCGCTTCGTTCCTAGGACCGGACGTCCTGGGGAGTCTACTTCGAGCAGACAAAGTAAAAGGAGAGAGACTTAAAACAAGCAAGCAAAACAGAAACCCTAGACTGTGCTCTGATACCAAAAATGATGCAGAACAGAAGCTCTGATACCAAAATTGATGCAGAACGAAAGCTCTGATACAAAAAATGATGCAGAACAAAGAACAAAAAAGCGTATGCAGAAGTAAAATTAAGATTATTATTATTATTATTATTTTTATTTCAGAAATTGGATTCGACTCAAAGTAAAGTTAAACTAAGTTGATGGAAACCAGGTAAGGATTGAAAGCACAATTTAGAAGAAGCTAAGTTATCAGAGTAGTTCAGAAGTAACGGATCGCTGGGGGTTGAGAAACTCCCAGACCTAGGGTTTCGCTCTGAACTTTCAACAGGACAGAAATAAAGAGAAGAGACGGTTTACCAACCAGATAGTGATCTTCACAGAATTTGGGTGGAAGAACTCTCTCGAGCAGATTGTTGGATCCTCGAAGTCGGCAATCTTCGCAATGGATCCTCCAATACTGGTCTCGTGGCTGGGTCGGCTTCTCCTGGACTCAAGATCTGAGAAGAAGAAAAACAAGTGATGGATTCAGAGACTCGGGGAAGGATTTACCAGTTCGAAGAACTTGAAGGCTGATGTCATTGAGATCCGGATTCTCTTGAAGGCTGATTCGACTCCCTCTGGAAAGAGCTTTGGATCTGAAGTATCCGGACTGTAGCTGGATGCTGGTGGTCGGCCTGGACTTGGAGAGAATGGCCGTGAGAGGTGGGATATGCTAGGGCTTGGTGGAAAGAGAAGGGTGATGGGCGGCTAGGGTTTGGGAGTGAAGTGGCTAACCTAGGGTTGGGGTTTTGGAGATCTCACACCTCCTCAAGGTTCCTGGGGAACCCGGATTTACTCCCTCACGGAGCTCAACACCTGGATGCAAGTGCGGAAGAGAGAAAACACAGAGTTTGCTCACTAAAAAAATTTGGTTTCATTCATCTGATTCTTTTCAAACTTACATGGGGGTTTAATTTATAGGCCATTACAAGAGAGTAGGGTTTTACATCTTCCCATGTGGGACTAAAGGAGGGGATCTTCAAATTAGGATATCAATCTCTACTTATATGGCCGGCCAATTAATTCCAAAGTTGATTGAAGCTTCAAAAAGGAAAGTGGGTGGCGCCTCCTTGTCTTAACCTCCAAGAAAATATTTTTTCTTTCTATGCTTGGCCTTATCTGGAAGTGTTTGGGTGCCTCTTAACCTTGCCCTCCAAGAGAAAATTTGTTGCCTTTTATATCTGGCTTTGGTTGGAATGATTAGGGCGCCTCCTAACCTTGCTTTTTCAAGAGAAATCTCCTTCCTTCCATGGCTCAACCCTTTTTGGATACCTCCTTTTCTTTCTCCCCAAGTTATGGCTCCTTCTAACTTTGTTTTGAGTATTTCTGGCAGGTAATGGGCGCCTCCTTGAATTTCTCTCCAAGAGAATTTCTTCCCTTTTATAGTTTGGTTCTTTTGGGAAGTCTTGGGCCGCCCCCTTGATTTGTGGACCCCTGGTGGATTTCTCCTCAATTGGCGCATGAAAGAGGGGAGCTGCTATCTGTGGTGTGGGGACCAAAGCCTGCTGGATGGAGATGTGGCGCCCCCTGGACTCAGGCGTATGGCTGGGAGTGTGGCGCCCACTTGCTTGGCCTTGGGAGAAAATGTAACATCCCAGGTTGAAACCCTAGTCCACTACTGAGTCAACATGACTCAACAAAATAAAAATGCAGGTAATATAGACTCAAGCTAAAATTGAGTTGATCAAGTCAACCCTTATTACAAGCCAAAAAACCCTAATTCTTCGGGCAAGGTTAATCAGAGATCCAGATGGAGCTCTGAAGTCTTCTTCTGAGTCTGGTGCCCGCACCAGTTTGGCTGCATCAGAGAAGCCAAGGAAATGAAAGAAGAAAGGTAAACAAGTGGGAAGGGTATAGTCCAGGAAAAGCAGCATGGCAGGAAAGTGCTATAAGTATGGTGTAGCAGGGCACTTTAAGCTGGAGTGTCCGCTTAGGAAGAAGTGCAGGGATGGAGAAAAGGAAAGCCCAGATTTTTTAGGTTTAATCGCTGGGTCACAGGAAGAGTCAGATGAGCTCTTGGTTATTTTGGAGGAGCTTACGGGAGGCAGTGTATCTGAAATGGTCTCGGAGGGGTTCGCGAGATGTGAAGGGTCCGAGGAGGCAGCAACGGGATATGAGGTACAGCGGCAGGTTCAGTAGGGCAGCATTGAGTAGCTGGCCTCGGGATTTCATTCTGTGGCATCAGGGGGACTTCAGTCTCAAGTGGAGCACCGGGAAAGGCAGCATGGCAGGAAAGTGCTATAAGTATGGTGTAGCAGGGCACTTTAAGCTGGAGTGTCCGCTTAGGAAGAAGTGCAGGGATGGAGAAAAGGAAAGCCCAGATTTTTTATGTTTAATCGCTGGGTTACAGGAAGAGTCAGATGAGCTCTTGGTTATTTTGGAGGAGCTTACGGAAGGTAGCATATCTGAAATGGTCTCGGAGGGGTTCGCGAGATGCGAAGGGTCCGAGGAGGCGGCGACGGGATACGAGGTACAGCGGCAGGTTCAGCAGGATAGCATTGAGTAGCTGGTCTCGGGATTTCATTATGTGGCATCAGGGGGACTTCAGTCTCAAGTGGAACATCGGGGAGAGGTGGCTTCATGGGTGGAGCAGGATTCGATACGAGATCAGAGCAGAGAGGTGCACGGGGAGGAGTCATATCCCAGCACTAGCGCCAGGGGTGCATCGAGGCAGGTGGAGCAGTGTGCACAAGTAGTGAGTTGTTTCTCTAAGAAGATGGTGTCAGATAGAGCTCCAGTTACAGCGAGTGCCGGTTCAGGTTCGCTGTGGTCTCTCCGGGAAAGTCCAAGAAAAAGACTGATGCAACTGCTAGGTAGAAGGAAGGCTACAATGGTGGTGCCAGGGTACAAGCAAGGATCTTCAGCTATGGAGGCGATCATCCCAAAGGCCTCCAAAGGATATCAGCAGCTGAAGAGTATTGGCAGAGGCAAGGAGATCCGTACAAGGAGCTGTCAGGACATGCAGTTACAGCGGGGTTGTGCAGGAGGACATTGCCAGGTTTGCCAAGGCTTGTTGGCACCAAGGTGGAGATTGTAGGGTTTTGTGTGGTGCTCCCAAGCCTTGGAGAGACTTGGGAGGCCATGGCAGGGATGTTCAAGGATTTCTGGGAGCTTGGAGGCGTGCTAAGCGGTTCTGGAGGTGTTCCAGAGGTCTTGGAGGCCTTCCAGAGAAGGCAACAAGGTTTGGAAGGCTTAGGTTTATAAGTTCCCGAGGGCTTTAGAGTCCTGTTGGGTCAGGGTGCTTGACCTAGGGTTGAAAGAATAAGTGAGACACGGGTGTACATGGGCTCGGGTTTAAGGGTTTTCTCAATTGACTTGTTGGGGAGAGTTTTTGAGAGATTGTAACATAATCCTGTTGGATTATAGGATTTAGGTCCAGAGGTGTAGTCGACTGTCCTTTGGTGTGAAAGGGGTTTGAGGCTAGGTAGTTAGTTGGTTAGTTAGTTAGCATGTGGTTAGTTGGTTAGTCGGTTAGGTAGTTGAGTCCTAACTGTCCAAGAGGTCTAACTAACTAGAAGGCCTAACCAACTAAGGATCCTAACTACCTAGGGGTCCTAACCATCTTGAACCTAACCGTCCAAGTCCAAGAACGGCTAGAACTAAACCACCGCCCCATGTGCTTATAAAATAAGGAGGGGGCGACGGTTTGGGCGTGAGAGAAAACAAGAGGGCGTGCGTGAGGGAGATATCCGTGCGTGGAGATTCTTGTGCGTGAGGGCTTGGGACCGTGGGGCGTTCCATGACATTTGAAAGAAGGAAACCTTGCATGAGGTATTGTCCGTAGGTGGGAGCTTCTTCTTGGGTTTGTGAGAGGAGGCTAGTATCTCTTGTTATAACAAGTTCTTCTCCAAGAATTAATAATACAGTATCTCTTTTCTCGTAATATTTCTTCTAAATCTTCTCTTACTTCTTGGTTTAAAAAGAAGGCTGCCATCATCACGTTAGGAACTCTCAATCGTTGCTTCCACGGTATATACTCTGATCTGGGATTTCCAACCGTTTGTAAGAAGTTATATAGTGACAATGGTATAGCCTCATCCTTGAATGTTCCATTTTAATGATGTTTAATTGTGGCACTACAGCATGTCTGCAAAGTAGTTTGGGCTGTAGATTTGGCCGCAAACTGCATCATTTTAACGCAGGAACATCCTGCTGAGCATAGGGACCTTGTATTTCTTATTTGCAACGTAATTAATTACCATCCAACTATTACAAAGAGGCCAATTAGGAATATGAATACCCCAGGTGCATAAGGCCAAGTTGAAACTGGGTTTTTCCCAAGATCTCTATTATCTCAAGCCATGTTGAGTCCCTTTGCTGTTGTCCAAACATGGCTTGAGCGGGTATGAGGTGGAAAGATCATGGACACTTTTTTATAGAAAGGTAACAGACATTTAAGATGAACTTTTCAGTGATAGTTTTTTTTTTTAAAAAAAAAAAAAAACTTTGAGTAAAGCTCCTTGCTGGAACCCCAGGAAAAGAAAGCAGGAGTTTATATGTCCAACTTGATTCACGAAAAATGGTTACTTGAAACAATCCACATTAGTCATTAATTGTCAAATGAGTGACTACTCTAGTAATTAGATTTTAATCTTTTTCTTATTCTCAACTAGATCATTTTATCAGCATTGATGACCTCTAATTCTTTGCTCCTTTTTTGACTGAATTGAACTCGGTGAGCAGCTCTATTCTTTGAGCCAGTGCAACTTGATCTTGACCATTTATGATTCACAAAATGGGGCTTCATACATTTATTTGTAAATCAAATTCCATAACCTTGCATTCTTCTTCATCCTCTTCTTGCATATATGATGCGATGACTTTAGGATGTAATTCAAATATTCCTGCTTCTGTTGTGATCTAGATGAAATATTTCACTCATCTACCTGGGAATTGAAAATCATGTCAAGCAAATTTCTGAAAATTTTCTGAAAATTTAACCATGATAACTCACAGGTAAAAATTATAAGCACATATTGTTAATCAGGTTTATGCACAAGCATATGTCTGTGTTTGTTTTAGGAGCTTTTGTATCTAAAATTTCTACAACATTTTGCACTTATGCAGATTTCTTTGCAATCAGTTATACTGATGGATCAACTTGTTTGCAAATTGAAAGCATTCAAAGTTAAAGATATTGTGTTATTCATGATAATCCTGTCTTATCCATCAGTAGTTAAGGCCTTAAATCAGAAGGTAGCATGTTTTATTTTAGTGCACTTGTTTTAACATATTGATTGTCGCTATGGTTTATTAATGAAGCATGACAAAATTGAGGACAGGCTGGTAGCTTCATTCGAAGCTTACTTGAGCCTAAACTTTGTGATGGACATAGCTGAACAGAATATGTTATGCCTTGGGGAAATCTAAGAGTCATCTCATCTATCTGTGGCAGAGTTACATAAACATGCTAAGAGACTAGTCTCTGTTTATTTATTCACCTCTCTGGAGGCATCTCTGTTTATTTATCAGTAAGTTTCTGATGCTGCAATTCTATCTCATATTTTTGATAAGTTAGTTTGCTTTTGAGTTTCTTGAATAATTTTTCTTAAAAGAGTACCACGGTAAACATGATGTCAGTACAATTTGTTGATCGGCATGAGTATTATGATTTCCTGTCAGGAAGCTTTATTTGCTTTCAATTTTTATATAAGGAAGTCCTTTTCTGCAACAAACGGTCTTTTTATTCCTCAAATGTAAGAAGGGAGGAGCCTGTTTAATTTCTTTGAATTAGTTTGTTGAAACTTCTTGACTTTAAAATTGTCTGCCAATAATTAGATACAAATCAGAAATTAAAGGTGATGAAATGGCAATGCAAAAGACATTTTGATATAATAACAATTGCAGTCTCTTACATAATTATATCTGCATTTTTCTGTTGTCTAAAAGCTTCTAGTCTATCTGTTTATTAGCAGTTACAATGTGAAATATATTGGTGGTTATGATAATCAAGCATCATAATTAAACCGATCCAGCATCCTGATTCATTGTGTGGAAATCCTGTTACTCAAATCCTACCATCATTTAACATAAACCTTTATCCGAATTCTGCTTTTTTTAATCCAATTTGCTCTCCTCCTTTCTATTCATCACATATAGCAATGACACTAAATTTGTGTTTTTAAGCTGAAACACCTAAAAAGGACCAGACTAACTAGTCAGTTATGATCAGTCACTATCCTGCTATCACACCCATGTACAACCATTATTGTAGCATAAAACTTTTTTTTTTTTAATGTGATAGAGTGGTAGGATATCAAAGATGCTACAGCTCTTTACTTGGTAGAGTTCTGAGGACTGCGATTCTCTATGCATCTCATAAGGATATTAACAACCATCTTCTTGAGCTCAAAAACAAGAATGACTGTAGATTTTGGTTATTTACATCCTTTACAGTAAAAGGTTTCAACAACCTGTGCTCATTTTTTGGCAATCCAAAAAGAAAAAATGTTTGAGCATTACTTTACAATTTCATGCACATGACACTAGCTAAATAGGTATATGAATTTTCGTTTATTTTCATGCCTACAATAGTTGTGACCCTTCTTCTTTATGACAAAGAAGACAATAAAGTTTCTAAATACTCGCTGCCAAGGTCTTGTAACACCACGACATCTTCTTGATTGCTTCCCGTCCCTTCAATGCTGCTATTTTTCTTCCGTGCTGGTGGCTGAGCTGGAACCTCATCATAGGTGTCCCATTCCTTTGCTGCTCTCTTTCTTGAGTTATGATTTGTCTTGATGCAGCCATACACTGGACAAGCAGTGCCGCTTGTGGTGCATGCCAAGGCCTGTTCAAGGTGAGCATCTTCTGAAGCCTTGGTGACTTTCTCCATGGGGAAATTAAGGTGGGCTTGTGGTCCTCTCATTCTTAAAGCAGCTTTATCATATGCGAGGGCAGCTTCTTCTGCAGTATTGAAAGTTCCGAGCCAAACCCGTGCCCCTTTCCTTGAGGTGTCCCTTATCTCTGCTGCAAACTTTCCCCATGGTCGCCTTCTCACCCCTCTAAAATGCTGGGGAGAAACCTTTTCTACTGCCAAAGTTTTTGGTTTTGGAGATGAGCAGGCATCATATCCTGAATCAAGAGAAGTTTCAGAGCTATTTGAGGCTATAGTTTCATTGAGCAGTGCATCCCAGCTTTCAGCTCCCATGGATATCCACCTGCCAAGGCTTGGAAGCCTCTGTAGGACTGCTAGATTTTCTTCCCCTGCTTCAACATGAGGCATTTTGTTCCATTCTCGGGAAGCTGCAGGCTTCTTGTGGGATTCATCAGAGCTGCAGCTGCCTGGGGCACCACCGGTGATGAAACTAGCCCATACATTTCCAGGAGCTTATCATTTGCTTCACACCTGCCCGATTCACTGGCCATGGTGATGTCAGAGTGAAAGCTTTGGAGTAAAACACAGCCAACTGGAGAAGGGAGGTTGGAAATTTGGATTGCTGTCATGTTATATAGAGTTGCCAGCAGTTGAACAGCTCAAAACTTTGTTTAACCAGTGAACAAGAGAAACTTGGGTTTCAAAGAACCTCTCATGCGTACGCGGGGACTCAACATCAGATTAGCATAATGCCTGCCAGTAAACGCTGTTTATAAAATTATATGGTTGACTTTCTTTGTTGCACCAACATTTTGTGTTCGGTTGTTCTCTTTTGTGTTTTGTTTTTGTTTTGTTTTGTTTTTTTTGATGTAATGCAGTTGTTGCATGCTAGTCATCCATAATGGAAATCAGTATACAGTATCAAGTGAAGGATTTTGAAGGTTTTCTTGCAATGCATGGTGGACTTACATCGGAACTTGACCCTTATGACTAAATTTTTGAAAGCTATAAGGTGACTTCTCTCTCTCTTTTTTATCTGTTTTTTTCTTCTTGATACATGATTTTCCTTCCTGCATTCCGAAGCTGTCTTTTGGAAAAAATAAAATGAGAGAGATTCTGGGGGTTCATGAACGGTTCCTTGTGGGTTACCTTCTCCTGTGGGCGTATCTGCTTCATTGTTTCCGAAGCCTTTCAAGTGCTGCTATCCTGTCAGGATATTCCTTTTACGTTCATAGTTTGGTTTGACGTGTATCCTATTCTATTGTTTGGTTATGAACTGTATCATATTCTTCAATATATACATTTTTTTGATGGAATATCATATTCTTCAATGTTGTCTCCGGAATGGTCAAAACCATGGAATGGCCGAATAGAACACTTGGAACTTCATAAATGAGAAGCCGCGGATCTTCTAATCCGTCGTCTTATGATCATGTTCATTAATTATGCGTAATCCGGGGATAGGTTTTCTTGAGGTTTTTTAAGCGTTCTACCGGGCAGGAAAAAATAACATTATAGGGTATTGCCACCATTAGAAGGAACGCAAAGGAGCTTGTGCGAGAACCATGGTAGTCAAGGAAACCATGCGCTTCTCCACGTTAGTCAGCTATGACCAATATGAAGTCATGCTTTGCGTTTTGGCAATGGATATAATAATGCTTGTTGTGGTAGATATGTTTTCAGATTCAATGCACGAGGACGTCTCAGTTTATGATGTAAACCTTGAAACCGTTCCCAGCATCAAGAGTCAAGAGAGAATATTTGTTGGGGTGGTATTCACATTGGAATTTCCACTTGCTTGACAAGAAGTAAAAGGTTGTGAGATGAGAGCCTTCTTGTAAGCTACCGTTCTGGTAAAGCTGGGAAGAAGCCGAGGTTCTGACCACGTGGACATGTCATAATTATCATTGAACTCTCTGGGTGCATGAAAACAAAGTGATGCAATTCTTGTCAATTAAAAAAAGAAAAAATCAGTTTTGTAAGTTGAAATAATCGAACTACATCTTAGTGAAGAATGTTAATGGATGCCAGCATCATACCCCTTAGCTTTTTTTGCTATTTATATGATCAATTTTTTTATCCCTTCAATGGCTGAGAACAATCATTCGCGGCTTTCATCCCAGGAGATCTCCGCCATTAGCCATGCTATTCCCTATGATTGATGTCATCCACCAGACTGAGTGCCAGTCTCCTTTGCAATCAAGAATATCTCTGTGCAAGCCCATAGAACAGATCCTGTTCATGTAAAATCATGCTATTATATCACATTACTCATCAGCATACAAACAATCTAGCACGATTATTTTGCTGCTCATACACAGGTAGCCTCCATTGACAATAAAACTAGAACAAGCCATATATTAGAAATGCTCACTCTGTCAGTTTCTTTCACACAAAGTCTCAAACAAAAGGCTTAGCTTTTTTTTTTTTTTTAAAAAAAAAAAAAACAAAAACAAAACAGAAAAACAAACTCATGACTCTATTAACTCGAACCATGTACACTGAATCACAACACCCTTCAGAATCAATCAACACCCTCTAGAGCTCCATCATTCCACTAAGATGCCTGCTACAGTCCTTTCTAATTTCCCCTTTCCTCCCCTTTTCACTCTAATAGACCCCATCTTTTGCATCCCCATAGAGAAGGCCTGAAAAAAACTTGGGTTTACTCCTCCCCAGCTCCTGAACCAAAGGCCTTGTCCGTGGGTCCAAAACAGAGCCTGGTCCGTGGCTAACAAGCCCATCTTGGCCTCCAGATTCCGTAGTACATGTGGTCGAAGGAGAAGGGGGTTTGGACGTCGAACGGTGCGACCACGTCCGTGTTACCCCCAAATGGAGGGCAGTACATCTTGAGGGCTTTGAGGAGGCGTGGGTCCATAAACGGGTCGGGTTGTTTGGTTCCTTTGAAATCGTAGAGCCGGGTCACGAACTGGTCGCAGTGGGCGTAGCCGATGGTGTGGGCCCCGGAGAGGGCTACGAGGTCCTCCCGGCTTAGCCCTTTGGAGGCGAAGAGCCCGAGGAGCTGGTCTATGCTGGAGTTGGCGCGGGGAAGGTTGGGCCTGACCTTGGGTGCCAGGGAGACTTTGCCGTCTTCCTCCCTTTCATGACCGGATAATAGGGACCTCCTGCCTTATATACCATTTTTTTTTTTTTTTTTTGGAGAAAAAAAAAAAGAAAAGAAAAAGAAAGACTGCATCTCAAAATTTTGAAGATTAATGCTTTATTAGTTGTAACCAAAAGAATATGGCATTTTGAATGATTTCCTTGGAGAAAATAGAGCCATGGCGAGTAAATAATTGGAATTTGTCGAGCAAAGTGAAGATCGGAACTTTTTGGATGGTTGGTTAGTACGGAATGTGTGTGATGGACCCCAAACGGTCTATCATTTTATTTTTTTTTATATATATATATATAATTTTGTTGCTGTGTTGGAAGAAGATTTTGTTGTCAACATTCAAATAAATTTTTTAATTCCAATGTATTGACATGGATATTCTTTTATCCTATATGATTCAGACTGGTAGCACATTGTCATCGTGATTCTCTTTATTTTTTAAAATGCTGTTATATTGCGCAACAACCCACAAACATCAATCATGACCATTTTACCTTTTTCAAATGTTTATGATCGAATATGATCGTTAAAAAATTGAAAATAATGAGTTTTTACTTGTTACACGATATCTCAATTAAATCTACTAGTGTCTTGGTATTCTCGAAAACGAAATCTGTTATTAGGGTTTTTTTTTCATAAATTTCACGATTAATGTGTTATATAGTATTGCTCTATGGCTCCTTGATTTGGCAAGCTGTGTAATCCTAAGTTGAAATGAAACAATGCTGTGTTGCACTGCTATATTACCTTTTATAAATATTTTTTTGAAATTCTGCGCTCAATACTTTTATCTATCATAGGAATTTAGAGAGTGATTTGACTTGTAGAAAAGATTAAAAAAAAAAAAAAAGAACTCGTGAGAACCACATGATGGCTAACATGTTTCCCATTCCAAAAATTTTTGAACTCATTTCAAATATGGTGATCAAGGACAGCACTCATTTTTAACATCATTCTGGAGATTAATTAAAAGAAAATCTCGATCTATTCTCCTCATATCATAAAATCTAGATGTGGATGAATCTTTAAGGATGCTTTGTCCATTTGCATGAACAAGATGGCCATGGAGACATACAAAGTGCTCGGTGCATTGAACGATGTCAGATGCCATGCTTTGACTCTGTCAGAAACGAGACGGGGGAGCGGAGGACCAGAGGCCGCTCGGGCAAACCTAAGGTTGGGCCCCAGGGACAGCCCCAAAGCATAAGAGGCAAGCACGTGTACGCCATGGCGGAGTTGGGACCAAATTGGACATGGACCTATCAAGGGATGGACCCATCCAGGCATCCAAAAGCCCCTATATTTTGAGATAACGCGGGGAAAGTGAAACGGCCGTTGTCATCTACTAAAACTCCAAATGCTGCACCAATCTCCATATGCTGCATTGCCTTCCACAAGGACGGGCATTATCCAATTCCAAGGTAAACAAGGAACAATAAACAAATCTCACCGTGCCTGTTGACATGGAAAGCTTGTCCCCTTCTAATAGCTAGACAATCATGTAACCAAATTTCGTTAGTATGTCCATCAAATCCCCTCACTCTTTTCAAGAATCCCTGTATTAACGAGACCTTAAATTAGGTCCTTTTCAGATATGGGCACCATGTCAGCGGCTTGCCACATCAATTTTCTTTACTCCATCCTTAATTCACTAAATTCTCTTCTTATATCTCGAAGAAAATCATCAACTAATATCAAGTTGGCCGGTCTTAATTGATCATTTATAGGGAAACACAAATCTATGAAGTGATGTTCTTCACAAGTATAATACAGCGTGTTTTGATTTTTTTAAGAATCCAAAATTTTTATCAAAGCTATATGACCATAATGGTATTTTCGATTACAATACTGAAGGTAAGGTAAGCTACATTGAAAACTTGAACTCATTTGGGACATTACAACTTCCTATACATAGATAAACAAGCATGTTATGTCCAGTTAGATTCAATCATTTATATTAAGTAAAAATCATAAGCTAAATATCTGATACAAAAATATAAATTTAAAAATAACAAAAGCTAGTTACTATACTCAACCAACTTATGAAGTTAGAGGTTATGTACTGCATTTCATTCTTTGTTTCTTGGATATGTCCATCTAAAATATCCCTCATTATAACTTAGACATCTAGGTCTATTCCAACTTCTATCCAATCTATTTCATTTCTAAATCTTGATGAGCATGGTCTATCCTTATGTTGCAAGTATTCTCTTTGTAGTATTATTAATAAATCACTAGTTCATCATGGCCAATATTCTAGTTAAATCTATTTTTTATAACTGCATTCCTATCGACGATGGAAAATGTTGGTGTTTCTTTTACAAGATCCTGTATTTTATTTATAATCAAATTGAAGTCCAGTCCAGAATGATCTTAAGAAAGCATAGCCAATACATATGTATGCAGCCCAACATATTATGTGATTTCAAAATAATCAGCTTGGCACTTAAGCGCTTGATGAATCCAATTACAACCCGAGTCCCTATTTTTATATTTGACAATCCATTGATGTTGCTTGGAATCAACGGCCATAAATTTATAATGCCTGTCAATTGAATATTGTTTCACCACAGTTTGCAGTTCAACCTTATCATTAAAATAGAGCCCTTTATATAACTCCACATCTCTTTTCCATGTAAAAGTCCGTGCATGCAACTCAGCACCCATTGATGCATTACTAGCTGCCAATCAAATTAACTGAATGTTCTAGAAGGAGGTTCGAACACTAAAAAATTAAAACTCTAATGTCATATGGACTCTCTACGTCATGCGATGTGCCAGCTTACTGACCATCATCTTCCATGTCATCTTCATTTCTATATTCTATTTTTAAAAAATAGTTATCTATATAAACCATATCGTCAGCATGTGTGTAAAGTGATACTTGTCTGATAATAATCTCAGGTACCTTGCCATCCATTGTAGCTAGTTATTTATCTGTGTTTCTCAATTGGTATTTACTTGAACATTATTAGTGATATGGCAACATCGCTGACGTGGAATGTATGTCAGATCCAGCTGGACGCCAGCGGTGCCATGTGGATTTTTTTTCGAAACTCCCCCGTAGGGTGGCTTGCCCTGCGGTCGTTCTTACCCGGGGCATGCTCGCTTCCTCTGCCGCTTCGCCAGGTGTCCGCCTAGGAGGGGTCCACCTCGGCCGAAGTTGGCTGCCCCTACTCCTTCTGCAGGTGGCGCCCCAAGATGGGTCCATCTCGGTCGAAGTCGAGCCTTCCTCTGCTACTTCGCAGGTGTTTGCCCAGGAGGGGTCCACCTCGACCGAAGTTGGCTGCCCCAGCTCCTTCGCCAGGTGGCGCCCCAAGACGATCGACCTCGACCGAGGTCGAGCCAAGCGCTCCTGCTCCTTCCACCAGGTGGTGCCCCAAGATGGGTCCACCTCGATCGAAGTCGAGCCTTCCTCTGCCACTTCGCCAGGTGTCCACCCAGGAGGGGTCCACCTCGGCCGAAGTTGGCTGCCCCTACTCCTTCGTCAGGTAGCACCCCAAGATGGGTCCACCTAGGTCGAGGTCGAGCCAGGTGCTCCTGCTCCTTCCGCCAGGTGGCACCCAAGATGGGTCCACATCGGCCGAAGTAGAGCCTTCCTCTGCCACTTCGCCAGGTGTCCGCCCATGAAGGGTCCACCTTGGCCGAAGTTGGCTGTCCCTACTCCTTCGCCAGGTGGCGCCCCAAGGTGGGTCCACCTCGGCCGAGGTCGAGCCAGGCGCTCCTGCTCTTTCCGTCAAGTGGCGCCCCAAGATGGGTCCACCTCGATCGAAGTTGAGCCTTCTCTGCCACTTCGCCAGGTGTTCGCCCAGGAGGGGTCCACCTCGGCCAAAGTTGGCTACCCCTACTCCTTCGCCAGGTGAAGCCCCAAGACGAGTCCACCTCGGCCGAGGTCGAGCCAGGTGCTCTTGCTCCTTCCGCCAGGTGGCACCCCAAGATGGGTCCACCTCGACCGAAGTCGAGCCTTCCTTTGCCACTTCACCAGGTGTCCACCCAGGAGGGGTCCACCTCGGCCGAAGTTGGCTACCCCTGCTCCTTCGCCAGGTGGCGCCCCAATGGGTCCACCTCGACGAGGTCGAGCCAAGCGCTCTTGCTCCTTCCGCCAGGTGGTGCCCCAAGATGGGTCCACCTCGGTCGAAGTCGAGCCTTCCTCTGCCACTTCGCTAGGTGTCCGCCCAGGAGGGATCTACCTCGACCGAAGTTGGCTGTCCCTGCTCCTTCGCCAGGTGGTGCCCCAAGATGGGTCCACCTCGATCGAGGTCGAGCCAGGCATCCTGCTCCTTCCGTCAAGTCGCATCCCAAGATGGATCCACATCGGTCGAAGTCGAGCCTTCTTTGCCACTTCACCAGGTGTTCGCCCAGGAGGGTTCACCTCGACCAAAGTTGGCTGCCCCTGCTCCTTCGCCAAGTGAAGCCCCAAGACGGGTCCACCTCGATCGAGGTCGAGCCAGCTGCTCCTGCTCCTTCCGCCAGGTGGCACCCCAAGATGGGTCCACCTCGACCGAAGATGAGCCTTCCTCTGCCACTTTGCCAGGTGTCCATCCAGGAGGGGTCCACCTCGACCGAAGTTGGTTGCCCCTGCTCCTTCACCAGGTGGCGCCCCAAGATGAGTCCACCTCGGTCGAGGTCGAGCCAGGCGCTCCTGCTCCTTCCGCCAGGTGGCACCCCAAGATGGGTCCACCTCGACGAAGTCGAGCATTCTCTGCCACTTCGCCAGGTGTATGCCCGGGAGGGGTCCACCTCGATCGAAGTTGGCTGTCCCTGCTCCTTCGCCAGGTGGCGCCTCAAGATGAGTCCACCTCGGCGAGGTCGAGCCAGGCACTCCTGCTCCTTCCGCTAGGTGGCACCCCAAGATGGGTCCACCTCGACCGAAGTTGAGCCTTCTCTGCCACTTCGCTAGGTGTCCGCCCAGGAGGGGTTCACCTCGGCCAAAGTTAGCTGCCCCTGCTCCTTCGCCAGGTGGCGTCCCAAGACGGGTCCACCTCGGTCGAGGTCGAGCCAGGCGCTCCTGCTCCTTTCGCCAGGTGGCGCCCCAAGATGGGTCCACCTCGTCGAAGTCGAGCCTTCCTCTACCACTTCGCTAGGTGTCCACCCGGGAGGGGTCCATCTCGGTCGAAGTTGGCTTCCCCTGCTCATTCGCCAGGTGGCATCCCAAGATGGGTCCACCTCGGCTGAGGTCGAGCCAGGCAGTCCTGCTCCTTCCACCAGGTGGCGCCCCAAGATGGGTCCATCTCGGTCGAAGTCGAGCCTTCCTCTGCCATTTCACCAGGTGTCCGTCCATGAGGGGTCCACCTCGGCCGAAGTTGGCTGCCCCTGCTCCTTCGCCAGGTGGCGCCCCAAGATGGGTCCACCTCGGTCGAGGTCGAGCCAGGTGCTCCTGCTTTTTTTGCTAGATGGCGCCCTAAGATGGGTCCACCTCTGCCGAAGTCGAGCCTTCTCTGCCACTTCGCCAGGTGTACGCCCGGGAGGGGTCCACCTCGATCGAAGTTGGCTGCCCCTGCTCTTTCACCAGGTGGTGCCCCAAGACGGGTCCATCTCGGTCGAGGTCGAGCCAGGCGCTCCTGCTCCTTCTGCTAGGTGGCGCCCCAAGATGGGTCCACCTTGACTGAAGTTGAGCCTTCTTCTACCACTTCGCCAGGTGTCCGCCCAAGAGGGATCTACCTCGGCTGAAGTTGGCTACCCCTGCTCCTTCGTTAGGTGGCACCCAAGATGGGTCCACCTCGGTCGAGGTCAAGCTAGGCGCTCCTGCTCCTTCCGCGAGGTGGCGCCCCAAGATGGGTCCACCTCGGCCGAAGTCGAGCCTTCCTCTACTACTTCGCCAGGTGTCCGCCCAGGAAGGGTCCACCTCGTCGAAGTTGGCTGCCCTTACTCCTTCGCCAGGTGGCGCCCAAGACCAGTCCACCTCGACCGAGGTCGAGCCAGGCGCTCCTGCTCCTTTCGCCAGGTGGTGCCCCAAGATGGGTCCACCTCGGTCGAAGTCGAGCCTTCTCTGCCACTTTGTCAGATGTACGCCCGGGAGGGGTCCACCTCGGTCGAAGTTGGCTGCCCTTGCTCCTTCGCCAGGTGGCACCCCAAGATGGGTCCACCTCGGCCGAGGTCGAGCCAGGCACTCCTGCTCCTTTCACCAGGTGGCGCCCCAAGATGGGTCCACCTCGACCGAAGTCAAGCCTTCCTCTGTCACTTCGCCAGGTGTCCGCCAAAGAGAGGTCCACCTCGGTCGAAGTTGGATGTCCCTGCTCCTTCGCCAGGTGGCGCCCCAAGATGGGTCCACCTCGGTTGAGGTCGAGCCAAGCGTTCCTGCTCCTTCCGCCAGGTGGCGCCCTAAGATGGGTCCACCTTGGCCAAAGTCGAGCCTTCTCTGCCACTTCGCCAGGTGTCCGCCCAGTAGGGGTCCACCTTGGTCGAAGTTGGCTGCCCCTGCTCCTTCGCTAGGTGGCATCCCAAGATGGGTCCACCTCGGTCGAGGTTGAGCCAGGCGCTCCTGCTCCTTCTGCCAGGTGGCACCCAAGATGGGTCCACCTCGATCGAAGTCAAGCCTTCCTTTGCCACTTCGCCAAGTGTCTGCCCAGGAGGGGTCCACCTCGGTCGAAGTTGGCTGCCCCTGCTCCTTCACCAGGTGGTGCCCCAAGACGGGTCCACCTCGGCCGAGGTCGAGCAAGGCGCTCCTGCTCCTTCCTCCAGGTGGCGCCCCAAGATGGATCCACCTCGGTCGAAGTTGAGCCTTCTCTGCCACTTCGCCAGGTGTATGCCCAGGAGGGGTCTACCTCGGCCGAAGTTGGCCACCCCTGCTCCTTCGCCAGGTAGCGCTCCAAGATGGGTCCACCTCGACTGAAGCCGGCCCTACTCTATGAAGCCTCGGGGGGTCAGAAGCGTGAGCCACGAGGTCACCGCTAAAGCCGATGCACAGTGCTCCCCGTACGGCTCACCCGGTATGACCTGTAATGGTGTGCGGAACCTCATTTACACCAGTTAAGAAGGGCCCCAGGATCGAGGCATCGGATCCTTGCGATCGGGGGCCTGGAACCCCCGGGAAGGAAGCACGCAGTCAACACCCCGTGATGAGGGCTCCCGCACTTGGCTCAAGATCCCGCTAGGTTTCTCTTTTCGTGACAGCATGGCGGACGAGGCAAGCTTGCCATTTAACCCGGCCTTGGGGGGACTCGAAAAAGGGGGGAATGGTGGAAGAGAGCCGTAGACCTCCGAGAGCCTCCGGAGGATAGATGGAAAAAGTTGAAGGTGATCCGGTGATATAAAAGGGACGGCGAGAGCGGACGAAAAGGTAAGCCACTGAGAGGGAAAAACACAGACAGAAAGAAGAAACGACGCTGAGGCTTCCGGAAGTTCCCA
Source organism: Areca catechu (assembly GCA_021397845.1). Lineage (NCBI taxonomy): Eukaryota > Viridiplantae > Streptophyta > Magnoliopsida > Arecales > Arecaceae > Areca > Areca catechu. The sequence goes on from CM038039.1 coordinate 41,592,000, forward strand.
GGAGCAAGTCCGGCAAGTCCAGTGCAGGAAACCGAGTGTCAACCCCTCTCATTCCCACACTTCTTTCATCCAAGTTTCCTCTAAGCACGGGAATCCAACGGAGACCTGTCTTAGTGGATCTGTTCCGTCTTGCCGTTCGCTAACTTGACCGTCGGAGTGCCCCCGCCGGAACCCCCGGCCCGGGTCTCTGACCTTATTTTGTAGGTCCGAAGGCTTGGAGATCCTGAGGGTGAAGAGTCCAAGGTCCGGTGCCAGCTCATAAGCTACAGGCCACAGCGGTAAGATCGGCAACAATTAGCAACATATAGACTAGATGAAATAAAATGCTTGGTGACCTCAGTTGTCATTCTTATTCCTAGCTAAATACTTGTTCGTTATTATCTTGCTCAAGAGCAAGTCTAGTATTATTAAAAGGTTGCACATTTATGGACAACTCTATACCAGATAGATATGAATGCGACCTTATAATTGAAAAGATTATCTCAATATCCTCATCATCTATAACTGGAATTGGTTGCGTACTTCATTATTGTTGGTTGTACTACTTGTGGATATCTATATATTATCACTATTTTTTTCATTCTTCTATCAACATGGAAGAATCTGTATAACTTATCTTCCAGGTCCTCAAATTATTTCATATTTCATCCTAATAATCTTTATTAGCCACCAATCATATTCAATACCATATTATCTATTATAATTGAACCATTAATATAGCATAAAGCCATGATGATTTCTTCTATGTTACACTACATATATAACAAATAAGTCAAACATAAATATATTATTAAATAATAAATAAATTATAATCTTATAGATGTGACATATAAAAAGTTTTTTAGTGCAATAGATGGTTACTAACTAGCCTAGGGTTTGAGAGGGCTAAGTAATCAATCCATATGGATTGTATTTGGTTACTGCTTAGTGGGTCCATTTGAACGGAGGGAGTGACTATGGTACAAGGATATAAAAACAAGATTACGAATTGGCATTGTTGGATTGTGCTGCATGAGCAAGGGTTGGGTCCAATTTTCTATTGGAAGGCCAAACCGCTCTACATAGCCGAGGGCGGTGGTATAAATGGGGGCCAAAAGATTAGTGGTATCAAGGGGGAGGGCCAAGATTTACTTTTAGGTAAAAAAAAATCTTGGCCTTCCATTCACACCAAGGAATCTATCCAGGTGTACAAACAATGGCATGACATAGCTATCCAAAATCAATGACTTGATAAAATATATTTTTTTACTTTGCGGTTGACCCACAATAAAGTTGTCCCATGTTTTTTATCTCTTTATCATTCATGATAATGCTTTGTCACAAGCTTTGCATTCTGCATCCCAGGAGTCGGCCTTAGATCCTTATATTTCAATCTTTGGAGCTTAACCTATTTCGCATCTACACTGTGTAAATGACTGATTATTGGTGGCGAGAGCTACAGTATGAAATGCTAAAGGTTTCAAGAGAATTCTAGAGAACTACTGTTTAGATTCGGTCTAAAAGATAAATCTCCTCAAGCCTGCTATGCATCTCGGTCTGCAGATACCGGGTCACCTTCAACACATAATCAGAGATAAACTTGGGATTAAAGAGTATATTGGGATATTGCAGTGCCTAGGATTTCCTATCACTAGTGGCAGACTCAGAAAGATGATTGTGGCTATGTGGAGCAGATGATGCAGGACCTCTTAGAAAGATGGTAGGCCTATGCTCTCTCCATGATAAGTAAGGTTACTTTGGTGAGATCAATTCTGAACTTTATATTTATTTATCTTCTTTCAAATATCATCTTATCCAAAATTTTGGTGACCAAGATTGAATAACATTTCTGGAGATTATTGTGGGGCTCTTAGCTTGGAGGAGACGGATTACATCTTTTAGCCTAGGATGTAGTGTGCCAGCCCTAAGGGAGGGGGACCTTGGCATTCAGTTTTTAATCACAAGAAATGATGCCTTGATTGCTAGACATGCAGAAAGATTCTGCTCGATCCGGACAGTCTGTGGAGCGTGATAGTGAAGGCCAGGTATGGATCATGGTCTACTAGAGAGGAAGTTCGGGTTGGTTGGGGTAGCTCGTGACTAGTTGGAGTTAGATTTGTGCTCAAGCACTGGAGGTAATTACTCAAACCATATGGGTCATAGGGGATAGATGGTCAGTCAATCTCTTGCTTGATCCATCGATGGCTGACCTATTCCTGAGCTGTTGGCCAACCTTTATTAGTATTGAGGTATCTGATTTTATGAGGATTTAAGATCTTTTCCACGCTTAGAGTGAAGATTAGGACCTGGTAGCTATTACTTGGTCTTTTTAGAGGTGTTGGGTAAGCGTGTCATATCCATAACTCTTCCATTTTATAGGAGTCAGGATATCAAGACATGAAGATCATCTTGCACCCTGAAAGCTATGACAATGGACCTCAATCGACTATATCGATAGGAACCACACAGGAGTCTTGATGTATGTTAGATTTGGAGGACCAAATCCATCTGAGGGTGAGTCTCTTCCTCTGGAAAATTGCATAGAGAATGTTACCAACCAGATCTTTTCACAGTAGCAGAGGGATCACCTCTAATTGGTATGTCTTTCCTATGGATATGAAGAAAAAACTTTGAAGCATGTCCTCTTCGTATATCAACGGGCCAAATAGGTATGGCAGCTTATAGGACTTCATGATTTGACTTGCTAGCATGATGATCTAGTCTTGATTTCCTGAGACAAAGTGCTGCTAGACAGTAGACCAATGGAGGAGGAATTCATGCAGCATACATTGCATACCATATATGGCTATCTTGGAATAGCTTAGTCTTTGAATCCAAGAGATATCTCGCGAGGTTTATTTTGAAACATGCCTGCATATATATTATGGAGATTACTGAAGTAACCTCGAGACCCACAAAGACCTAGGCCCCCTACCTTGCTCCTTAGTAACCTGACAGGTATTTATTTCTTGGGAGCCCTCACCTCCATGGTGCATCAAGGTCAATTTCAATGGTGCTGATTTTGTCATTCACGACCTTGAATTAAGATTGATTGCGGTAGGGAGAGCTATCTTTATGAGCCAATGATTTTTACAACGGTGGAGCTTTGAGGTGCTTGGATAGGAATCACTTATACTCAAAAGATCTTGCGAGCCGACCATCTTATTATCGAAAGTAACTACACTATTATAGTTGCTTGGATATAGGAAAGTGTGCGAGGGAAGGCAAAGCACCCTTTCTTTCATGATATTGCTGCTATCCTGAGGGACTGTACTTCTATAGTTATTCAGTATATCTATCAGGAGGTGAATTCTGTCATTGACTAGCAGTTGTCTACAACACACTCAGGATTTTTTTTTATAGATTGAGATGAGGGAGGCTTCGTGCCATTTTAGAAATATTTTACTTTCTAATTTTTGTTTTAATGTATTTATATACGACTTATATGAATGCTTCTACTTATCAATATATATATATATATATATTTAGGTTGTTATGTTGCGATTAATGGGTACTAAAAATTTTCTGAATAACATTTCTTATGAGATTTGTGTAAGAAAAAATTATTAGAATACTTTTTTTTGGTAAAGAAAAGAGATAGGGGGATAAATTCGGCGTAGCTATCCCGCAGACCCCCATCCTGCCGGAAAATGTTCGATTAAAAGTACAAGATTTTCGTAACCTTTCTCAATCCAAGCGTGAATACGTCAATCCGATACTATCAAGATGTAGGATTAAAATATATTAGGTAAAGGTTAGGTGTAGTTCATGTTTAAATCGTGGCCATCCACTTGGACATAGGTGGATTCTGATTTGTATTTTAATCGATGTGTTCCTTAAAAACTTTTAATCATCGGATTGGCAGTTTTGTGTCATTTTAGCATGGATCTTCTGGAAGGCGGGCGATTGGCCTGTGGCACATGTGATGGACCCACCTAATGATTGATGTGATTCAATCGTGAGCTGTTGAATCGAAATTGTGCATGGTAATAGCATGGAATTCGTTCAAAGTAATTTAATCACGAGATCTCTATCTACCTCCTTGCTAGTTGCCTAACGAATGAGTTCATGCATGTTGTATGAGCAATAAATACAAACGTTATGATATTTTCTTTTAATAAGAACCAATATATATAGTCTTTAATTAGTTAGAGCGGTTGCTTCTCTTTTGCTATTATCATATATCGTCATAATTGTGTTTTGACTGTGGAAGCAAATTGTTTAATAAGAACCAATATATATATATAGTCTTTCATTAGTTAGTGCGGTTGCTTCTCTTTTGCTATTATCATATATCGTCATAATTGTGTTTTGACTGTGGAAGCAATTTGTAGATAAATAGTTTGGATGAAAAGTGAACTAATTGAATAAAATAATTTAAAATTTTAAAATATAAATTAAAACTAAGATAATAGAGGAAATCAAGTAAATTTTAATTAGATAAAACTGAAATTTAGAGCATAATATATTTAGATTTATTATATCAATAAAATTAAGATAAATTTAAATGTTATTATAATAGTAGGACATAAAATGTTTATCATGTTATCTATGTATTAGATATTTATTTATTTTTTTATAAATAAATAGTAAAAGATAACTAGAAAAATTTTAGATATTTAGAATTTCAAAAATTACTTTTTAGCTAATTTTTAAATAATATCCTAAATTGTTATATTACCCTAATTAAATTAAAATTTTATTTTAAAAAAATAAGATTTTAATTTTTATGTTTTGCCAAGTCAGATAGGCCATGCAACATTTTATCTTGACTTTAAAGTTTTTCCTAAATAAGATCGAGATTATTATAGTGTTACCCTTAATTAAATAAAATTTTGTTTTAAAATTTTGATCCTTTTCAAGTCGGTAGGAAATACAACACTTCATTTTAAATTACTGACTTTTAAGTTATCATAAGAAAAAGAGTAAATAAGTGACAAAAAAATAATTATTAATCTAGAATCAGTCTAGTGAATGTGAGGATGATAAAATGTTTATTCTAATAAACAATTGTTATTGAATATATGATCGAGATGTATTTGTTTGCAAGTGCATTAGTCCTGTACTTATACCAAGTGTAGTTATTAAATCTTTGTTTGATTGATTATTAGATGTTAACATATTGGATAATTCAAAATGTTAAGACAATGATTATTAGATGTTAACATATTGGATAATTCAAAATGTTAAGACAATTATCATTAAATGAAACTTTGTAATATGTTATTAATTTTTTTATTAACATATTAAATGATATTTTTGTAAAAAAGATATATATAACTCTTGGCAATGGATCTTATTATGCTTTAATGCAATACCGAGATATAGAAATGCATTAATCAATCCACATAATCAACATATTAGCACAATCAACAAACATACTGATTATAATATGAACTCTATTTTTGTTTGGCCGTTAGTATGATTACTTATACTTCCAGTAAAGGAAATGATGTAGACGGTATTCTATGTAAAATACTAAAAATTTGTTTTGGACAATAGAAGCTGAAATTCCACATTATCTAAATGCTTTGATTATGTCAACGCTTTTAAATGTATTTATGCTAGAGCAACTTAATATCCGACTTTAAAAAAAAAAAAATCTTGAAATTGGATTGGATTCAAACTGATACATAATAAAGTATGAACTCAATTCAAGTTTGGGTCAATTTATCCAGTCCAACTTGCGTTTAACTTATTTAACAACTTTATAATATATTTCTACATCATTTTTTCATTTTAATCTTTCGTTTGAGACATAGAACTCTTGTGCATTAAATTGGTCCCAATAATTTAATTCTTAGGGTAACATTTGCAACCTTGGTTGATACACTCAAGCTTTGTTGGTACTTAAAATCCTGATTCTGAGGAGCAAGTTTAGTTGATAGATATAGTCAGGTCTAGAAATATTGCAATCTTAGTCGACTTAATCTAGCAGCAAACCATCTTAAAGCAAGCAACGCAAATGATTGGAATTTTCTTGACTTCTTGTTAATTACAGCCACATCCTTCTCAGGCAATGAAAAACCAAGGTTCATGCTGTAACATATAAACTTGAATTATTATTAGTATTTGTATAAGATATTTTTTATTGATCGAATATGATATCATATTTATAACTCAAGGTTTAAGTTCGCTAAGACAATTTATTGAAATCCTGAAATATGGTGAAGGCGAAACTTAGAACCCAGATTATTATTTTCTAGATGTTGATGTATATAAAGACTAACGCTATTGCAAATTCTCTTGATATTGCTATTACCACTTAAAAGATAATTTTATTATGTAAACAGCTATATTGTCAAAGAACATGCTAATTTTGTCATAATTATTGTTGTTTCATTATATAATCATTGTAACTAAAAAAATATGTAAATTAAAATCATTACGTTGTCTAAGAAATTCAAATGAAAGCTAAATTTATTAAAATGTACCATGAAACATCGTATTCACGTGCGTGCCGTTCCTTTTTTTTTTTTTTTCTTTTTCAAGAAAAAAAATAATCTTGCCTTTACTATAATTCACAGATGCTTTACATATCTCTCCCCCCTTCATGCTCTTTAAATTCTCCGCATAAAGACTCTTCTCGGGCTTGAATGCCGAGGAGCTAGGCTCGAGGCTTGAGTGCCTGAGGGCATCTCAGGTCTTATGCTGGAGGACTCTTCTCCGGGCTTGAATGCGGAGGAGCTAGGCTCGAGCTGAGTGCTTGAGGGCTTCTCAGGTCTTTGTGCCGGAGGATCTTCTCCGGGCTTGAATACCTAGGAGCTAGGCTCGAGGCTGTGTGACATTCCTGCGAGGCAAATAAACCATTGTGCAGAGGAAAGTCTTTATTTTTAATGGAGGAAAAACTTACATTACTAATAGATCTCTTCAAATTACAAGCATTCCAGGTTCGGGGAAATCTAGCACCATCCATGTCCTCGAGATAGTAGGCCCATGAGAGAGGGCCTCGGCCACTTTATAGGGGCCTTCCCAGTTCGGTGAGAGCTTGCCACACTCCCGGGGTTAAGACGCCTCAGCCGGGCGCAGTACCAGGTCGCCAGGTTGGAAAGTCTTCAGCTTCACCCATGCATTGTAATATCGAGCAACCCGTTGTCGGTATGCTACCATCCAAAGCCGGGTTTGTCCCTTATTTCTTCGAGGAGGTCTAGGTTGAGCAGGAGGTGCACCAAGTTTTGTGTCTCGTCGTACCGCTGCACCCAAAGCGTGGGCACGCTGAGCTCGATCGGGATCACTGCTTCAGCTCCGAAGATGAGGTTGAAGAGCGTTTCACCGTCCTGCTCTGGGCATTGTGTGGTAGGCCCATAGGATGCTTGGGAGTTCTTCTACCCATCTGCCCTTCGCCTGGTCTAGCCTGGTGCGAAGTCCTTGAAGGATGGTCCGGTTAGTCACCTCGGCTTCACCATTCGTCTGGGGATGAGCAATCGAAGTGAAGCGGTGTTGGATCCCGTGCTCGGCACAGAATTCTTCGAACTCCCGACTGTCGAACTTTCGCCCGTTATCGGTGATGACACAGTTGGGGAGTTCAAAGCGACAGATGACAGATTTTCAAAAGAATTGTCGAACATTGGCTTCTGTAATCCGAGCTAGCAGCTCCGCCTCAACCCACTTGGTGAAGTAGTTGATCGCCACTAGCAGGAACTTGCACTGCCCTGGCGCGGTGGGAACGGTCCTAGAATGTCCATCCCCCATTGTGCAAAGGGCTAGGGGGATGACAATTGCGAGATCGGTGCAGCTGGTAGACGCTGTATGTGGGAATGGCGTTGGCATTTATCATACTTTTGACGAAGTCGGCGGCGTCTTCCCTCATTATCTCCCAGAAATATCCCTAGTGAAGGGCCTTGTATGCCAGAGTCCTCCCTCCTACATGATTCCCACAGAGGCCTTCATGTATCTCCCGGAGCATGAAGGTTGCCTCCATGGGCCTGAGGCACTTCAGGAGTGGGTAGGAATAAGATCGGCGGTAAAGGTGACCGTCCATTAAAACAAAGCGGGAGGCCTTCCTTCTAATGAGGCTGGCTTCTTTGCGGTCCTCTGGTAAGAGGTCGTCTTGGATGTACTGGATGTACGGATGTACTTATCCATCCATCTCGGCTCGTGGGCCACTTGTTGCACCTTCTTTGGGCTCTCGTAACTTGGATTTCTCGAGATACTCGATGTAGGCATGCCCCAGGGATGAGTCCGGTAGGGTTGTGAGCCTCGACAGCGCATCCGCACGAGCATTTTCTCCACGAGGGATGTGAAAAATGCGGAAGTAACGGAAGCTTGCCATGCTCGAACGAACCTTCTATAGGTACTTCACCATCTGGGAATCTCGGGCCTCGTACTCTCCGAAGACTTGTCCGGTAACCAGTTGGGAGTCGGTGAAGACCTTCATGCTCCGTACTCCCAGCTCACGGGATACTTTTAGGCCCGCGAGGAGCACTTCGTACTCCACCTGGTTGTTCATAGCTGTGAACTTGAAGCGAAGGGCACACTCCGTCACCACTCCATCAAATTTGCGAGGATGAGGCCCGCTCCGCTCCCGCAGGAATTGGAGGCAACGTCCACGTGGAGGATCCAAGGGTCCTCCCGCGGTCCGGGCTTAGCTTGGCTCTCCGGGACCGTCCATTCTGGCTCCTCGGGAGGCCCTGTACATTCGACCACGAAATCGGCTAGGACCTGGACCTTCTGTGACGACCTTGGTCGATATGCGATGTCGAACTCGCTCAGCATCAGGGACCATTTGGCCAGTCTCTCGGAGGTCTCGGGGTGGCCTAATATGGTCCTCAGTAGCTGATCAGTCACAATCGCGATGTGATGCACTTGGAAATAGGGCCTGAGGCACTTAGCAGATATAATTAGTGCAAAAATGAGTTTCTCGGAGCGAGTATACCTGACCTCCGCATCATGGAGGATCTTGCTGGTGTAGTACACTGGCTTTTGAGATCCGTCCGATCTGTACGGACGAGGATCGAGCTGACGGCCCTGGGCATAATAGCCAGGTAGAGTAGGAGCTCTTCCCCTTCCTCCGGTCTGGATAGCAGAGGTGGAGAGGCTAGGAACTCTTCAGCTCTTCAAAGGCCACCTTGCACTCTTCGGTCCAGGTAAAGTCATGCTTCTTGCCAACGCCTTGAAGAAAGGGAGGCAGCAATCAGCCGACCTCGAGATGAACCGGCTTAAAGCTGCTACCCTCCCCGTCAGGCGTTGAACTGCTTCTTGGATGTTGGGTGCTCCATGTCAAGGATCGCCTGGACCTTCTCCAGGTTCGCTTCAATGCCTCTCTGGGTGACCATGAATCCGAGGAATTTCCTGGTTGCCACCCCGAAAGTGCATTTTGCTGGATTGAGCTTCATTTGGTGCTTCCAAAGGCTGTGAAAGGCTTCGGCGAGGTCGGCGATGTGGTCCGAGCTCGGCTTGCTCATGACGAGCATGTCATCCATGTACACTTGCACGTTCCGGCCAATCTGATCTTGAAGACCTTGTGACCAAACGTTGGTATGTGGCTCCAGCATTCTTCAGGCCAAAGGGCATCATTCTATGGCAGTACGTCTCTCGATCAGTAATGAAGGCAATGTGCTCCTCGTCCCCGGATGCATCCGGATCTGATTGTACCGGGAGAATGCATCCATGAAGGAGAGCAGCCTGTGCCCTGAGATGGCGTCCACAGCTGATCTATCCTCGACAGAGGAAAGCTGTCTTTTGGGCACGTCTTATTGAGGTCAGTGTAATCCACACAGATCCTTCACTTGCCATGTTCTCTTCACCATCACCACATTCGCCAGCCAGCTCGGGTACTGCACTTCTCGAATGAAGCCGGTGGCTAAAAGTTTCTCCACCTCTTCATTGATGGCCGCATGTCCTTGGGGCGAAGCTTCTCTTCTTCTGTCCAGCCGGTCTGTGCTTCAGATAGACATTGAGCTTATGGGTGATGACTCAGGGGGAATACCTGGCATGTCCGCTGCCATCCAGGCGAACACATCTGCATTCGCCCATAGAAATTCCAACAGCGGAGTCTTCTCCTCATCGGGCAGCTGGGCTCCAATCTACACGGTCTTCGTCTGGTCAGCCCGAGCTGGTAAGGAAGCAGGCGCTCGGCTGCTCCCCTGGGGTCCTGAACTCTCTTATCGTGTTCGTCCATCTTGGGGTCCTCCTCGGGCACCCGGGCTAGGAAGGTTTTGGAAGCAGTGCTGCACCGGCTAAGGCGTACCCCTCATCTCCCCATGCCACAAGGGGTTGGAAACTGTACAAGCAATCTCTTGGTAGAGACGACAGCGTCGAGGAGATTGAGCCCAGGTCGGCCCAAAATCATGTTGTATGGAAAGGGAAGCCTGACAAACGTGAACGTCATCATGACAGTATTCTGCCGAGGGCGGGGTCCGGCAGTGACTGGGAGAGTGATTTCTCCCTCCACCCTTACGGAGTCTCCCGTGAAACTGACAAGGGGGGTATGCCATGTTTAAGCTGATCGGGAGAGAGATTCATCCTAGAGAAGACATCATAGAAAAGCACATCCATTGAGCTTCCACTATCTACCAAGATATGTTTACAGGATGCTTTGCGATCGTCATTTTGACGACCACAGCATCATTATTACATTTTTCTCTCCATCTCCCCCTTCCCTCACAAAGGAGAGTACAACCTCAGGATGCCCTGCCCCCGGGCCTCTTGGAGGCGCACTCGATCCCTAGTGTATCATCCCCACCGGCTTCTCGATAAGGCGATTGTCGACCATCGGGGCTGGTGGGAGGGCGGCAAGCGCCTAGGGTTCTGGTTGATATCTGCCCCCCCACATATCTTCCGAGGTAGCCCATCTTGATGAGCTCTTCGATCTTCCATTTGAGATTGCGGCATTCCTCGGTGTCGTGGCCGTGATCATGGTAGAAAACGACAGTATTTCATCTTGTCATGGCTGGTGGACGGCTTCAATGGCGATGGGTGCCTTAGATAAGTCTCGCCCTCGATCTCCATGAGAATCTTTGTTCTCGGGGCGAGGAGGGGGTGAAACTCCCCTCAGGGACGGGAGCGCTTCTTGGCCTCGGTCCAGGTCGGGAGCTCTGAGCTGGCGGTCCTGGCCTTCGTGCCGTAAGGGTCTCGGTGGTTGTCGATCTCTTCATCGGCTTTCCATCGAGCTCCCGCCTTGTACGATCTGTCTCCTTGGCGCGGATGTACTTCTGAGCTCGGAAGAGGAGCTCGGCATAAGTTTTCGGGGGCTTCTTATCAAGCGAGTAGGTCAAGCGAGAAGTCCTGAGCCCTCGCTTCAGAGCCAGCATTGTGACCGGCTCCTCCAAGCTATAGATCTCCAGTGCAGCAGCCTTAAAGCGAGCCACGTAGTCTCGTAGCAACTCGCGGTCTTGTTGCCTGATGGAGAAGAGGCTATCCGCCTCGCGTTGGAATTTTTCGACAGGCATCGAAATGAGTCACGAACTTCTGTCCCAGCTGGGCAAAGGAGTTGATGTTCGAGCTCAAGGCGGGCAAACCATACCCGAGCCGCCTTCCGGAGAGTAGCAGGGAAGGCGACGCATAAGAGAGCGTCAGTGGCCCCTTGGATCCTCATGAGGGCCCGGTAACTTTCCAGGTGGTCCAGGGGATCAATGGTCCCGTTGTAAGGATCCACCTGCGGCATGCGAAATCGGTGAGGAATCAACTCTGCTTGAATCTCCTGGGAGAACGGAGGGCGGACATCGTAGCCCACTGGCTCGCTAGCGGAGCTGGGCAAGTTGGCGAACCGATGGGCCAACTCCGCCAGTTTGCAGTCATGCTCCTCCAGGCGCTTCTTCGCCATGCGCCTGATGGCTTCATCCGTCGACCCCTCTGCTGAGAGAGGCGGGGAAGGCGACGCGGGTGCATGGTGCCCACGATGAGGGGCTTTGCCCTTCCTGCCTTGGCGGGGTCTAGATGCCCCCCGGTCAAGTGCGGTGAGCAGCTCTCTTCGTCGATGGACCAGCCCGCTGTCACTTCATCGGGGCTTGGCGACTACCCGAGGGTCTGTAACGGCCCGCGGCTGTGAAGGCCTCCCCTGGAAGGAACACAGGCTGTCACGGGGTGCTGCGGCATGAGCCGCGGGGGTTTCCGGCTGCTGGTGAGTAGCCAGGGAGCGATGCTGATGTTGGAGTTAACGCACTGCTGTAGTGAGAGTGTGCATCTGCTGAGCGAGCAAGTGCGGTTAGCTGGATCTCTAGCGGAGGCGGTTGAACCAGGGCAGGTGGCTCCGTCTCCGGACGTGTGGATTCCTGTGGGAAGGGAACACTTCCGCATGGCTAGGAGAGGCTCCCATCGCCCGAGTGGTCACCATCCTCACGACCAATGTCTGAACAGGGCCTGAACTGGATCGAGAATCGTTCAGTGCCCCTACCTGGCACGCCAATCTGTTGCGCCCGGATCATCGTGGCCCGTAGCTGCTGATGGTGGCGTAGGGGGTCACGCGCCTGCCTGCCGGGGACGCCACCGGTGCCTCGAGACCTGCAAGAAACAATGTCAGTGACGCGGGCGGGGATTCGGGGGGGGGCGCTCCGACGATCAAGTCAGTGACGATCCAGGAGAACAGATCCTCCTGGTCGAGCCCCTCTGATGAGCTCCATGCTAGGAGGAGGGAGTGTGGTGTGTATGAAAGATGAAAGTGAGCTGGGAGAGGTGGTGGCGAGGTGGTCCGATCTCCCTATCTGGCCTCTCTCCCTTGTTTCTGTGTTTGCTTTGGTGTTGTTGTTGTTGTTACCTCTCTTTGGCTTACCATAGCTGGGTTTTAACTTTAGCTTGCCTTGGGATCTTCCCATGCTATAGGGCGTGTACGACGAGGTTCTGTGACGACCTTGGTCGATATGCGATGTCGAACTCGCTCAGCATCAGGGACCATTTGGCCAGTCTCTCGGAGGTCTCGAGGTGGCCTAATATGGTCCTCAGCAGCTGATCAGTCACAACCGCGATGGGATGCACTTGGAAAATAGGGCCTGAGCACTTAGCAATATAATTAGTGCAAAAATGAGTTTCTCGGAGTGAGTATACCTGACCTCCGCATCACGGAGGATCTTGCTGGTGTAGTACACCTGGCTTTTGAGATCCGTCCCGATCTGTACGGACGAGGACCGACTGACGGCCCTGGGCATAATAGCCAGGTAGAGTAGGAGCTCTTCCCCTTCCTCCGTCTGGATAGCAGAGGTGGAGAGGCTAGGACTCCTTCAGCTCTTCAAAGGCCACCTTGCACTCTTCGGTCCAGGTAACCATGCTTCTTGCACAACGCCTTGAAGAAAGGGAGGCAGCAATCAGCCGACCTCGAATGAACCGGCTTAAAGCTGCTACCCTCCTCGTCAGGCGTTGAACTTGCTTCTTGGATGTTGGGTGCTCCATGTCAAGGATCGCCTGGACCTTCTCCAGGTTCGCTTCAATGCCTCTCTGGGTGACCATAATCCGAGAATTTCCCGGTTGCCACCCCGAAAGTGCATTTTGCTGGATTGAGCTTCATTGGTGCTTCCAAAGGCTATGAAAGGCTTCGGCGAGGTCGGCGATGTGGTCCGAGCTCGGCTTGCTCATGACGAGCATGTCATCCATGTACACTTGCACGTTCCGGCCAATCTGATCTTTGAAGACCTTGTTGACCAAATGTTGGTATGTGGCTCCAGCATTCTTCAGGCCAAAGGGCATCATTCTATGGCAGTACGTCTCTCGATCGGTAATGAAGGCAATGTGCTCCTCATCCCCCGGATGCATCCGGATCTGATTGTACCGGGAGAATGCATCCATGAAGGAGAGTAGCCTGTGCCCTGAGGTGGCGTCCACCAGCTGATCTATCCTCGACAGAGGAAAGCTATCTTTTGGGCACGTCTTATTGAGGTCAGTGTAATCCACACAGATCCTTCACTTGTCGTTGTTCTTCTTCACCATCACCACATTCGCCAGCCAGCTCGAGTACTGCACTTCTCGAATGAAGCCGGTGGCTAAAAGTTTGTCCACCTCTTCGTTGATGGCCGCATGTCCTTCTGGGGCGAAGCTTCTCTTCTTCTGTCCAGCCGATCTGTGCTTCGGATTGACATTGAGCTTATGGGTGATGACTCCAGGGGGAATACCTGGCATGTCTGCTGCCATCCAGGCGAACACATCTGCATTCGCCCATAGAAATTCCAACAGCGGAGTCTTCTCCTCATCGGGCAGCTGGGCTCCGATCTACACGGTCTTCGTCTGGTCGGCCCCGAGCTGGTAAGGAAGCAGGCGCTCGGCTGGGCCTCCCCTGGGGTCCTGAACTCTCTTGTCGTGTTCGTCCATCTTGGGTCCTCCTCGGCACCCGGCCCTAGGAAGGTTTTGGAAGCAGTGCTGCACCGGCTAAGGCGTACCCCTCATCTCCCCCATGCCACAAGGGTTGGGAAACTATACAAGCAATCTCTTGGTAGATACGACAGTGTCGAGGAGATTGAGCCCAGGTCGGCCCAAATCATGTTGTATGGCAAGGGAAGCCTGACAACCGTGAACGTCATCATGACAGTATTCTGCCGAGGCGGGGTCCCGGCAGTGACTGGGAGAGTGATTTCTCCCTCCACCCTTATGGAGTCTCCCGTGAAACTGACAAGGGGGGTATGCACATGTTTAAGCTGATCGGGGGAGAGATTCATCCTGGAGAAGGCATCATAGAAAAGCACATCCATTGAGCTTCCACTATCTACCATGATGTGTTTTACAGGATGCTTTGCGATCGTCATTTTGACGACCACAGCATCATTATTTACATTTTTCTCTCCATCTCCCCCTTCCCTCACAAAGGAGAGTACAACCTCAGGATGCCCTGCTCCCCGGGCCCTCTTAGAGGCGCGCTCGACTCCCTAGTGTATCATCCCCACCGGCTTCTCGATAGGGCGATTGTCGACCATCGGGGCTGGTGGGAGGGCGGCAAGCACCTAGGGTTCTGGTTGAGATCTGCCCCCCCACATATCTTCCGAGGTAGCCCCTCTTAATGAGCTCTTCGATCTTCCATTTGAGATTGCGGCATTCCTCGGTGTCGTGGCCGTGATCACGGTAGAAACGACAGTATTTCATCTTGTCATGGCTGTGGCAGACGCTTTAATGGCGGTGGGTGCCTTAGATAAGTCTCGCCCTCGATCTCCATGAGAATCTTTGTTCTCGGGGCGAGGAGGGGGTGAAACTCCCCTCAGGGACGGGAGCGCTTCTTGGCCTCGGTTCAGGTCGGGAGCTCTGAGCTGGCAGTCCTGGCCTTCGTGCCGTAGGGGTCTCGGTGGTTGTCGATCTCTTCATCGGCTTTCCATCGAGCTCCCGCCTTGTACGATCCGTCTCCTTGGCGCGGATGTACTTCTGAGCTCGGAAGAGGAGCTCGGCATAAGTTTTCGGGGGCTTCTTATCAAGCGAGTAGGTCAAGCGAGAAGTCCTGAGCCCTCGCTTCAGAGCCAGCATTGTGACCGGACTCCTCCAAGCTATAGATCTCCAGTGCAGCAGCCTTAAAGCGAGCCACGTAGTCTCGTAGCAACTCGCGGTCTTGTTGCATGATGGAGAAGAGGCTATCCGCCTCGCGTGGAATTTTTCGACAGGCATCGAAATGAGTCACGAACTTCTGTCCCAGCTGGGCAAAGGAGTTGATGCTTTCGAGCTCAAGGCGGGCAAACCATACCCGAGCCGCCTTCCGGAGAGTAGCAGGGAAGGCGACGCATAAGAGAGCATCAGTGGCCCCTTGGACCCTCATGAGGGCCCGGTAACTTTCCAGGTGGTCCAGGGGTCAATGGTCCGTCGTAAGGATCCACCTGCGGCATGCGAAACCGGTGAGGAATCGACTCTGCTTAAATCTCCTGGGAGAACGGAGGGCGGACATCGTAGCCCGCTGGCTCGCTAGCGGAGCTGGGCAAGTTGGCGAACCGATGGGCCAACTCCGCCAGTTTGCAGTCATGCTCCTCCAGGCGCTTCTTCGCCATGCGCCTGATGGCTTCATCGTCGACCCCTCTGCTGAGAGAGGCGGGAAGGCGACGCGGGTGCATGGTGCCCACGATGAGGGGCTTTGCCCTTCCTGCCTTGGCGGGGTCTAGATGCCCCCCGGTCAAGGTGCGGTGAGCAGCTCTCTTCGTCGATGGACCCAGCCCGCTGTCACTTTATCGGGGCTTGGCGACTACCCCGAGGGTCTGTAACGGCCCGCGGTTGCGAAGGCCTCCCCTGGAAGGAACGCAGGCTGTCACGGGGTGCTACGGCATGAGCCGCGGGGGTTTCCGGCTGCTGGTGAGTAGCCAGGGAGCGATGCTGATGTTGGAGTTAACGCACTGCTGTAGTGAGAGTGTGCATCTGCTGAGCAAGTACGGTTAGCTGGATCTCTAGCGGAGGCGGTTGAACCAGGGCAGGTGGCTCCGTCTCCGGACCGTGTGGATTCCTGTGGGAAGGGAACACTTCCGCATGGCTAGGAGAGGCTCCCATCGCCCGAGTGGTCACCATCCTCACGACCAACTGTCTGAACAGGGCCTGAACTGGATCGAGAATCGTTCAGTGCCCCTACCTGGCACGCCAATCTGTTGCCGCCCAGATCATCGTGGCCCGTAGCTGCTGATGGTGGCGTAGGGGGTCACGCGCCTGCCTGCCGGGGACGCCACCGGTGCCTCGGGACCTGCAAGAAACAATGTCAGTGACCCGGGCCGGGGATTCCGGTAGGGGCGCTCCGACGATCAAGTCAGTGACGATCCAGGAGAACGGATCCTCCTGGTCGAGCCCCTCTGGATGAGCTCCATGCTAGGAGGAGTGAGTGTGGTGTGTATGAAAGATGAAAGTGAGCTGGGAGAGGTGGTGGCCGAGGTGGTCCGATCTCCCTATCTGGCCTCTCTCCCTTGTTTCTGTGTTTGCTTTGTTGTTGTTGTTGTTGTTACCTCTCTTTTGGCTTACCCTAGCTGGGTTTTAACTTTAGCTTGCCTTGGGATCTTCCCATGCTATCGGGCGTGTACGACGAGGTATCGTGACGTAGATGGAATGCCGTTTCTGTCAGATGATCGGGGAAGCTTCTGCTTCTGACATTCCTTCTGCTAGAAACCTGGTAGAGCCTCGGTTGGCTGGCCGCCATCCTAGGGACCCGCGCCCTCTGGTTGGATCTTTTTTTCTGGTCGTACGGCAGGTCGGTGGAGGGAATGGTGCCTTGATGTGAGTTTCCTTTCTTTCTGGTGTGAGCGACAGCCATGGGCATTAATGGTGGCATGGCAGGCGCTGCTGTATGGCCCTCGGGAGATTCGCCATTGTCCTTGGAGAGGAGGCACCACACTCTTGGTGGTTGGTGTCTCTGTCTGAGTCGGGGACCGAGCTGGAAAGGTAGAGCCCGCCTCCGTCGGGCTCGCTTCAAGGTGGCTCTGCTGGGTAGTGGAGGGCTGAGCTCGACTCCGGATCAGTGGAGCTCGGCCTTAGACGAGCTCGACCTAACGAAGATGGACGGGGTGCCGACCAACCCAGGGGATCTGACCTCGGAGGGGCTCCTCGTGGCAGAAGAGACTTGAGCTCGACTTCTAACCACGGGGCCCGACCACGGGCCCGACCTCGAGGGGTCCGCCTCGAATGGTGGCTTGTGCTCGGCTCCAGCCTAGGCGTCCCGACTTGGCAGGGACCGACCTGGCAGTGGACGGAGCTTGGCTTTGACGGGCAGCCCCGTTGCTCCAGGGTGCTCAACTCGGCGAAGGGGCTCATGGTGGGAATCCATCGTGGCGCCCGTGAAGGCTCCACATCCGTTCGTCCATGCTACGTCAGCGATCTAGTCACATCACTTACTAATCATCATGTAAATTTCTTAATCTCTTATTCTTCGGTCCCAAATCATCATAACCTAAACTCTGACACTATTCTCGTCATATCCTAATAACCATCATATTTTTAATCACTTGTATCACTATCCCAAACCTAAGCTCTGATACCACTATGTCATGCCCCGAATCTAGCACCGGAATTGGCTACGTGATCGACCGCACAAACCCTAGGTTTTACCCTAGAGATCATACAAGGCCTAGGTACACAAGAGTCACTTACCTTAATAAAATATCATTCATTACCAAGCTCGAATATCTGCACAACTCTGGACAAAGAAATAAATAGGGGTTATGAGCTTTACAACCCAGTAAGTTTTCCATATGATCACACCAATAATAATATAATACTAAAAATAGAAAGAACATACTAGCATACCATGTCATGTAAACAAATAGCTCAAATATCTTGCACGACAAAATCATGAAAAACCATGTTTTCTTTAGAGTTTCCATTAATTCATCTTTATCTTTAGGGTTCTAGACTAACCACGGTCATGCTCCAACCCATGACTGGTAATCTCATAATCGGTCATTTGCTATCCGCCGTGGCCAAACTAGCCACGTACAAGCCCGTTAATCGATCTTTTATTCGTGGTCAGGCTAGTCTCATCGACCATTCCTCATGGTCTTGCTAGTCTCACAATCGACCATTCCTCGTGGTCAAACTAGCTCATGTACGAAGTCCATGGCTCAGGCTACCTCAGAACTCCACGATCCCGTGGCATGGCTAGTCCAAACACCGTACTCTCTTTGTTATTACTTTATCAAATCAGGTCGTACTGTCAAGTCATGTCATCACAACTTTTCAATAACCGGTATCACGGTCCAAACCATCGAAAGAAAACTTTCTCGAATAAAAATGATAAATGGGAACATAATTAATAATCTCAACACATTATCCATCTCGAGAAATCAAAATATACTATGCAAAACAAACATGCATGCCAATGCTCATATGCACGAATCAAATCATGCAATGTAAAATAATGTATAAAACTGGTGATCATGTCCAGAATCCTTACCTTCAATCGCTAACCCCAAATATTCGATATCAATCTATACCCGAAATTCGTCCAAATTCTTCCTGCTCAAAAGGTTGATCTCCTACAATAATAAATAAATTCACTAAATCCTAGTTTCACAAATTTTGAGGAAGAAAGTTCCCCCTGATTTTCTTTTTCCTCATCTTCTCTCTCCTTCCACTTCTCTCTCATCTTTATCTCTCTCTTTCTCTCTCTATCCCAAATCCCAACATATCTCGAAAACTGGTCGCTATCCCATGCCATCATAGCATGACAACCTTCCTCTTATTTCAAACCAAGATCCATTTTCTCTTCCCTTCTCTCTTCTCTTCTTTCTCTTTCTTTCTTTCTCTCTCCTCTTTTTTTCTTTTTGGCTCTCTGGCTCTTGTGCTGTTGGTCCTCGACGTCCCTGGTTAAAAAGAGGAGCAAAATCAATCCAAAACCTCCTCAAACATCGTCTGAGAAGTCTAAAACCATCAAGATATCTTTCCGGCCGTCTGATCTGAGATCGATGCCTCAAACCGCATCAAAATCCGAATCCAAAAATCTCTGATCAAGCCTAAACTCCATTAGACTCATCCTAGCCATTCGATCGGACGATCGGATGGTCCAGATCAAGCAAAAAGGGCGTAGACTGTGGTGGACCGCGAGTATTTACAAACACTTCAATATTTATTAACTTGCACATCATGCTGGTCTATTGGTACTTATGATTTATAAATATTTCAGATTTCTTCTCACAGCTTCATATGTTATCCTGAGAGTGTCAGGACTCCATATGTGTTACCCTCTTTGCTTATCTTGGAAGCTTCATATCCTGGACCACATTCCTGTTCTCCTGAGACCATCATATGTTTCACCATCATATGTAATCCTAGGAGAATCATATGTTGGGCTTTATATGTTACTCTTTTTTTGTATAAGCTTTAGAGGATGGAGTTCATATGTTCAACTTCAATGTATTTGTTACGTGCCTCTGATGTACCTTTTATCATCATCTAGTGGTGTTTTTTTTTTTTTTTTTTTTTTTTTTCAGTTGTCAAAAGTTGTTTCTCATTTCCATATACAGGTACACACCTATATCCGAAAATATATATATATATAAAGGGTGGTGTGGCGTGTTATCTACCGTAGATTTTGTACCGTTCTTTTGGACCTGATCCAAGTATTATAATTAGACCAAATGTTCTAATCTCCGTCATGAAATCAAGTAAAAAGCCTTGTGAATTGGTGCGACGCTAGCATGCCTTCAATTGCGTGTTCGGGTTCGACGTGTGGAGTAACAACAATCAGGGAAGCCCGCGTCGCGATCGAAGGTCCCGGTATATTGCAATCTCGACAGCACGCCAAAACCACGCCCCAAGGGCCGTGGGAGCAGAAAGAGGGCATGCCCGTCTAATGGGGGCGTCGGCGGTGTGGCCCTTATGCTTGCTTCGCCATCTGCAACGCCACCGCTTCTCCTCCACCTCCACCACCACCAACGAAACCCCGCTTCAGCGCTCCATACGATCTGCCATCGAATCCCGGGACTACTTGCAAATCCCCAACCTCCTCCAGTCCAACCCTAATCCTCATCCTAATCCTTTCTCCTGCCTCTCCCTTCTTCCCCCAACCCTCGCCGCCTGCATCGTCGGCGACCTCCTCC
This sequence comes from Areca catechu, assembly GCA_021397845.1. Lineage (NCBI taxonomy): Eukaryota > Viridiplantae > Streptophyta > Magnoliopsida > Arecales > Arecaceae > Areca > Areca catechu. Next base: position 41,612,381 of record CM038039.1, read on the forward strand.
ACTCCTTCCTCCCCCTTCGCCCTCGCTCCCTCCCTCTCCCGGCCTACTCCTCCCTTCTCTCCCTCTCCCTCTCAAATTCTGGCCATAATTTCCCTTCCTCCGTCTTCCTCTCCATCGCCCTTGCCGTCCTCCAGGCCACCCTCCGCTCCGGCGCTCCCCCTCCCCGCGAGACCCGCCTCTCCCTCCCCCTCTCCTGGCTCAACCTCCGTCGCTGCCGCCGCCCGGTTGCCGGGATCCTCTCCTCCCTCCGCCCCCTCGGCTTCCGCCTCGACCTCAACACCCTCAATTACTTGCTCTCATCTCTCTGCGCTACCGGCGAGCCTGCCGAGGCCGTCGCCGTCCTCCGCGGCATGCCTGCCGCCGGGATCGACCCGGACTCGGAGAGCTACTGCACGGTGATCGAGGCGGCGGATGATGCGGCGGTGGCGGAGGCGCTGCTAAGCGAGATGGTGGCGGAGAAGAGGATGACGCCGAGGAAGGGGACGGTGGCGCGTGTGGTGACGGCGATGCGGGCGGAGGGGAAGGTAAGGAGGGCGGCGGAGACGGTGAAGTCTCTGGAGGGGAAGGGGTGCGTGGTGGGGTTCGAAGCGTACGAGGCGGTGGCAGAGGGGTGCGTGGAGAGTGGGGAGATGGTCCTGGCGGCGCGGGTGGTGGCTGAAATGGCGCGTAAGGGCTTCGTGCCATACGTCGGCGTGCGGCAGAGAGTGGTGGAGGGGCTGGCGGCGATCGGGCAGGGGGATCTCGCCGGCGCCGTAAGGCAGAGACTGGCGGAAATCGGGTCTTGAGGCCTTTCGAGAGAGAGGAAAAAAGAGCTACCGGGGAATTTTGTTCAGCGGCGGATGTTTTCGTTCCCAATAGCTTCTGGGATGTGTCATTCGGATGGATATATCCTTGATCAAGGCTGAAGATTTATAACACAAAATCATAGGAACATTTTTATTTTTTTGTGGCTTTGTAACAAGTTTTTGCATAGCTGAATCCAGGTCGCTAACCTAATGGAGAATCCAATAACCAACGCCATTGCTTTTTTATAACCAAAAAAACTCAAGAAAAATAATGAGCTGCCCGCACTGAAGAACAAAAATACTTGCTGTAGAAGCCTGTAAAAAATAATGATAATACCAAATTTGGCTTCGTAAAGACACTACATGGTAGCAAGAAAATGAAACCATTCATGTAACAATTTTCTTTTTTTCCCTTCAATTATAAAGTAATCAAATTCAGAAAGTTTATGGTTATATATATTGAAGAGAATATGAGTTTAACTGAATGACATTCTAAGGAATCTCAAATTGTTATCCAGGACTGTTTAAATCCAAGATTTCTTCTTATCTTTTAGTTGAATTCATATGATTTTCAATAATATGGAGTGGCTTCTAAATGCAGTGAGATTTATGCATTAGACTCGGGCTAAATATTAAAAAAACATGCTACCATAAAAATGGACTTATATTTTGACATACTATTTACAATAAAAAAAATGTTGATCAATGTAAAGAGGGTGCATGCAGTAGACTTCACAATTGCCTTCGTTTAATAAAATACTCAGTTGTAATTAGGGAAAATTTTGAAATTGCACAGAACCAAAGGTGTTGTCCAACAGAACATTTCCCTGGCCTGCATTAAGTTCTAGAGTCATTTGAATGAACTGTTCTCGTCTCTAGCATTAGTTTTTGTCCTGGTCGAAGGCAAATGGGATGCAATAGCCCCATCCATTTACTAGCCTGTGGTTCTTAAAAAGCACAATTTATTGCATGAGAACCATCCTTTGAGCCCCTTCAGACGAACCTGTCCTGTTTATTACGCCCTACTGGTGGTGAGCAGAATGACCTCCCTGCTATGTTAGGCTTTTCCCATGCCCCTCTCATGGCCTTTATTTGGGCTTCCTCCCTCACCCTTCTCAAGGTTGCAACTCTTCTGGTCTGCTTTTAAGTTGATAATGTTTTCAATGCAGCCATCTTCCGCCATGAGTTTGACAGCCATACCCTTTTCACCAACTGCTTTGGGTCTGGGGCGTGGAATGGGAACTGCCTCCCCTCTATCCTGCCTAGGACTCTCATTCTCTGGGCTTCTGCGGAATTTGTCCCCAAACTTGTGCAGGCCTCTGCGAATCGTGCGAAGACCGTGAATATCATTTCTGCATAATTTTTCTGCATTGTTGGCATCACCGCACTCAGAAGCTAAAGATCTTGAGTTGTCGCTTCCAGCATCATCCTCTCCAGGGAGTTGGGTTTCTGAGAGCTGAGTACAACCTTTTCGTGGCTCCTGTGTAGCGGCTACACTACTCCCAGGTTGATGCATCCACATTCCTGTCTCCCGTTGCCCTTCGATGTTCATGGCTTCAAAGTCAACCACTATTTTCCTACCTACTTCGGAAGAAGTACAACAGTTCCAAGCCATTGAGTTTGATCTTGGAGTATCAGTTTCTGTCGATAAGCCTTCATCACTGGACTGCTCCTTCCCCTGTGAGAGAATTTTTCTGTCAAAATAAGGCCTAGCTCCTTGATATTTCTAACCATGTGCTGTTTCATCGAAAGCACTGCATGGGCTATACCTTTTTAGAGTTGATATCAAGCACGGTAATTGCCAAGTGCAACCTTCCTGTATCAATGTTCCATAAGGTCAGCCACTTGTCATGCCTTTGCCCACCCTTGAGATCAGCAATGTCTATTGAACAATCCCTGCAAACCATAAAAATCTTTAGTACATAAAGATGAAGCTGATATAGGCAATGACAATCAGAAATGGCATGATTATGATGTCAAGATGCGAGAGACCCTGAAATGCACTGAAACACAAACTTAAACATATAAAGGTTCCATGTTTAGTGTCAAACTAAGCATATGAAGTTTAGGCTATAAAGTACCAGTACAATCAATAATAGAAGATGCGAGTAAACCAGGCCAGAAATCACTTAGAAGTAGAAGCTGTCTGCAATATTCTTTTAACTACATTTGGCCGTTATTTCACAAATCATTCATATACAAGATGATCCATAACCCTCAATCTTATTCTTTGAAACACACATTTCTGATTATCATGTTATCTTGAAAGAGGAAAAGATCTAAAGGAAGCACAATACAGTGTAAATACCAGAATCTACAAGAGCATGATATCGCATTAAAATTCTATATAGAGAATCTGAAGCAGAAGTGAGGAACAGGGAACAGACCCGAGCATGTCATCGAAAACAAGATCCTTGTCTAGAAGTTTAAGAACTAGGATGTTAGGTGTTTCCCAAGAACTGATGGGGATCTTAAACTCTTCGAGCCATTTTGGAGCTAGAGTCTTCTTTTGAATCTTTGTCCGGAATCTGTAAGGGCCAAGCTGACCTTTCACATAAGGATCAGCAAGCCCTGCAAGGTAGCTTTAACTCAAATTCATGGGAATTCACTTCACTGGACATAATATGAAAAAAGAATAAACATCCGTTTCAGAGGCCAGCAAACATACCGAGACCTACCATTAGAATCTGATGGTTTAACTTCGGTTGCCTCTATAATCTCCACTTTAGCAAATGCAATTGGATGTTTCTCATCAATGGTAAACCAACTCTCTAAGACATTCATAGCATATATTTCAGAACACTTGTCAAAATTGTCAGCAATCTTCAGATATCAAAAACAGATACGATGATTCAAAAAAAAAAAAAAAAAGTTCCCAGTGGTGGTCCGTTTTATGTCTCCTGCAGATTGCAGAAGCTCAAACAGTTTCTTCCATATATCATGGATTAGGCATCTCACCATCATATTATTCTGCATCTGGTGTCTAGCACTCTCAACATTCAGAAATTGGCCTTTGCAGAAAAGGTTATGAAAGAGGGATCACTCAGGATTCCTTTAACCTCAGAACAGTATAAACAGTTTGATCTTCATGGAAAAATTGCAAAAATGATTGGATGCGCCCAAACAAATGCTCTTAGGTTACGCTTTGTTGCCAGGCAATCTTGAAAAGTAATATGAATTACTAGTAACGTAGATTATTATATTTGATACATGCAGGTAATGTTGCATAATGTAAAATCAAATTTTCAAAATATTTCTAAATCAAATATATATTTTATTTATCAAATATATTTTTAAATATTTTATCCATTTATTAAAATATATTTTTTATATTTTATATTAAAAATATTTTAAAAATTATATTTTATATTTTTATATAAAAATATAAATATTTTTATACTAAATAAATTTAATATAAAATTTATATATTGAATAGATGATATATTTAATATATTACTTAAATATATAAAATAGTATATTAAATTTATATACTATAATATTAAATATAATATAATATAATATATTTTATATCATAAAATATAAAATAATATATTATATTATAAAATTAAATATATAAAATTAAATATATTATATATTGATATGGCGACATCGCTGACGTGGATTGTGTCAGATCCAGCTGTCCACCAGGTGGCACCGCGTGACGTCATCTCCGGATTCTCCCGCCAGGTGACTCGTTCAGCGGTAGAGCCGACCTCGGAGCCGAGCTCAGCACCTCTGCCGCTCCGCCAGGTGTCGATCCGGGCAGGATCCACCTCGGACGGAGTAGGCCCTGCCTCTACTCCTTCGACAGGTGGCACCTCCAGATGGGCCCACCTCGTCGAAGTCGAGTCAGGCCTCTGCCACTCCTCTAGGTGTCGATCCAGATGGGATCCACCTCGGTCGGAATGGCCCTGCCTCTGCTCCTTCGCGAGGTGGCACCCCCAGATGGGTCCACCTCGCCGAAGTCGAGCCAGGTTCTCCATGCTCCCTCGTCAGGTGGCGCCCACAGATGGGTCCACCTCGGCCGAGATCGAGCTGACCTCTGCCACTCCGCGAGATGTCGATCCAGGCGGGATCCACCTCGACCGGAGTGGCCCTACCTCTGCTCCTTCACCAGGTGGTACCCCCAGATGGGTCCACCTCGCCGAAGTCGAGCCAAGCTCTCCCTGCTCGCTCGCTAAGTGGCGCCCCCAGATGGGTCCACCTTGGCAGAGGTCGAGCTGGCCTCTGCCACTCCGCCAGGTGTCGATCCAGACGGGATCCACCTCGGCCGAAGTGGCCCTGCCTCTACTCCTGCGCCAGGTGGCACCCCCAGATGGGTCCACCTCGCCGACGTCGAGCCAGGCTGCTCCCTCGCCAGGTGGCGCCCCCAGATGGGTCCACCTCGGACAAGGATGAGCTGGCCTCTGCCGCTCCGCCAGGTGTCGATCCAGGCGGGATCCACCTCGGTCGGAGTGGCCCTGCCTCTGCTCCTTTGCCAGGTGGCACCCCTAGATGGGTCTACTCGCCGAAGTCGAGCCAGGCTCTCCCTGCTCCCTCGCCAGGTGGAGCCCCCAGATGGGTCCATCTCGGCCGACGTCGAGCTGGCCTCTGCCACTCCTCCAGGTGTCGATCTAGGCGAGATCCACCTCGGTCGAGTGGTCCCACCTCTGCTCCTTCGCCAGGTGGCACCCCCAGATGGGTCCACCTCGACCAGAGCCAACCCTCTCTATGGAAGACGGAAGGACCAGGAGTGCGAGCCTCGAGGAGGCTGCTGAAGACGGCACGCACAGGCGGCGCACCCGGTACAGCATCCCTAGGCCTGCAATGATGCGCAGAACCTCGTTAGCACCAATTTGGAAGGGGAATCCTACCTAAGGCACCGAACCCGGCATCCGGTAGCCCGGCATCCTAAAAAGGGAGGGCAACGGTCAACGCCTCAGGCCCAAGGACGCCTTCGCAAGGATCGATATATCGCCAAGTTCCCCCTCCCATGACTACACGGCGGACGAGACCGGTTCACGCTTAACTCCCGACCGTAAGGGGGACGAAAGGGGGACGGTCGACCCCCCCGGGGGATCGGATGGGGGCATGGATCGGCGACCTAAAAAGGAAGGCCAGGGTCAAGAAGAAGGGTAAGCGATCGAGAGGGCAAGCAATCCCGCAGGAGGAAGAGACGATCCCGCTCCCAGAAAGCTCCAGAGGAACTTGCCAGACCAGGTCCAACGAGCTCGGTTGCAGGAACCAGAGCATCCTTCCCTCTCGCTCTCATTCTTCTTCTTCTCATCTAAAGTTCTTCTAAGAACGGAAACCTCGCAGGTTTCCGTCTTTGTGGACCTGTTCCACTTTACCGCTCTCTAACTTGATCATCGGAGTGCCCCAGCTGGGATCCCCGGGCCGGGTCTCTAACCTTGTTTTTTGCAGGTCCGAGAGCATCGGGATCCCTCGGAACGAGAGGCCCCAGTCCAGTACCAACTCATAGCTACAGGCCACAGCGGTAAGGTCGGCAACAGATTGGCGTGCCAAGTAGGGGGGACGAGGCCCCTATATGAGTAAGCCCCCCTCAAGCTCGAGAGAAGCTCGATTCCAAGCATGGTGGTGACACGCGGACGTGAAGCATCCACCAGTCAGGCGGGAGAGGTTCCCTCTCCCCCAGGCCCCAGTAGCCCGGAGAGGGAACTCCCCGCACCCGTTCCACCTCCTCAGCTGCCCTCGACAGACGGCAAGTATGCTGCCATTGTCCAACAATTGCAGACACTGGCCATGGCCGTGAGGCAACTACAGCATCAGCAGCGCTCCCTGGTGACCCAGCCTCAGCCAGGGACCCCCGCAGCCCAAGCCGCGGGCTCCCGTGGAAGCCTGCGCTCTATCCAGGGCAGGCCGTCCCACCCGCGGGCATCGACCATTCCTCACAGGAGTCACCAGACCCCCGCGAAGAGGAACCATTCTGGGTCGGCGGACCACGAGAGCCGATCCCCGGTGGACAACGACGATGATGCCAAGCGCAGTAAGCGTCACCGGGAAAAGGCCCCTCACCGCAACCCATCGGCACCTTCCTCTCCAGCGGCCTCGGTGGAAGGTTCCACTGACGAGGCCATCAGGCATTTGGCTGAAAGACGCCTGAAAGAGCAAGAGCGCAAGTTGGCGGAGCTTTTCCGCCAGTTTGCCAACATGCAGGGCTCCCCTAGCGAGCCAGTGGGCTACAACACCCAACCCCCCTTCTCCTGAGAAATCCAAGAGGAATCGATCCCGAGTCGGTTCCGTATGCCTCAGGTGGATCCCTACAACGGGACTACCGATCCCCTGGACCATCTGAAGAGCTATAAGGCTCTCATGAGAGTCTAGGGAGCAACAGACGTCCTTCTATGCATTACCTTCCCGGCTACCCTTCGGAAGGCCGCTCGAGTTTGGTTCACCCGTCTCGAGCCTGAATCTAACAACTCCTTCCAGCAGTTAGAAGGAAAGTTTGTGGCACACTTCGACGCTTGTCGAAAGGTGCCACAAGAGGTGGACATCCTCTTTTCCATCCTCCAGCAAGACCAGGAGCTCCTGCGGGACTATGTAGCCCACTTCAAGACTACCGCCCTGGAGATCTACAGCTTCGACGAGCCCGTCACTATGCTGGCATTAAAGCGAGGGCTTAAGACCTCCCGTCTGCCGTATTCGTTGGACAAGAAACCGCCTAAGACGTATTCCGAGCTTCCCCTCCGCGCCCACAAGTACATCCGGGCTGAGGAGGCCGACCGTACCAAGAGAGAATTGGACGGGAAGCCTTTGAAGAAGCCAGCCTCGAAAGATGTTCAGGGGACTCGCAGGCCTGGACCTCTCGCAGACTCCCGAGCGGGGTCGAGGCCCAGGAATGGTCCTGCCCTGGAGCGGGCCTTTACTCCTCTCCTTGTTCCCAGAACCAAAATTCTAATGGAGATCGAGGACGAGGGTTACCTCCGCCGACCTCCTCCTCAGAACCCGAAGAACCGTCGTGACATGACAAAGTACTGTCAGTTCCATCGCGACCACGGCCACGACACAGAGTGCCGTAATGTGAAGCGGGAGATCGAGAACCTGATCAAGAGGGGCTACCTCAAGAAGTTCGTGGGAAGATGAGCCCCGGCGGAGGACCAGCCACTCGCAGCCCTTCCCCCCGTCCCTGCAGTCGACAATCGCCCCACGGAGAAGCTCGAGGGCATGATTTCTAGGGGGATAAGGCGGGCGTCGAAGAGAGCCCGGGAGGGAGAAAATCCGGAAAATGTACTTCCTTTTGAAAAGGGGAAGGGAGGTGAAAATAAAAATGAAAATGTAAATATGATGCAGTGGTGGTCGAGATGACCATCGCCAAGCATCCTGTACATCGGATCATGGTTGATAGTGATAGCTCTACCGATATACTTTTTTATGATGCTTTCTCCCAGATAAACCTCTCTCGTAATCAATTAAGGCCGGTGCACACCCCTCTCGTGGGTTTCACCGGAGATTCTGTGGGGGTCGAGGGGGAGATCACTCTCCCTGTTAGCTTGATGACCTTCACCGTCGTCCGACTCCCATCGCCATACAACGCCATTTTGGGCCGCCCAGGACTCAACCAACTTAATGCAGTCATCTCCACCAAAAGATTGTTGGTACAGTTCCCTACTATTTTCGGGATAGGAGAGATGAGGGGGGCAGTTTAGCTCGTTCAACATTGCCTGCAAGCCGTCCCGGGCGCCAGGAGTGCTGAGCTCAAACCTGATGTTAACGACCACGACCAGAGAGCGCAGGATCCTAGGAGCGGCCCGGTAGAGCGTTTGTTGACGTATCCCCTTGGCTCAGACCCACAGAAAACGGTGCAGATAGGAGCCCAGCTCCTAGAAGACAAGCGGGTTTGCCTACTGGACTTCCTCCGGGCGAACGCGGATGTGTTCGTCTGGTCTGCGACGGACATGCCAGGTATTCTCCCGGAGGTCATCACCCACCAGTTGAAGATCGATTGAAGTACCGCCCAATTAGGCAGAAAAAGAGGAGCTTTGCTGCAGAAAAGCAGAAGGCAATCAACGAAGAGGTGAAAAAGCTCCTCAACGCCGGCTTCACACGAGAGGTGCACTATCCCAGCTGGCTAGCTAACGTGGTGATGGTGAAGAAAAGCAACGGCAAGTGAAGGATCTGCGTGGACTACACCGACCTCAACCGAGCCTGCCCAAAAGACAGCTTCCCCCTCCCAAAGATTGATCAGCTTGTGGACACTACGTCGGGCCACCACCTCCTATCCTTCATGGATGCCTTCTTCGGATACAACCAGATCAGGATGCACCCGGAGGATGAGGAGCACACCGCCTTCATCACGGATCGCGGAACCTACTGCTACAAGATGATGCCCTTTGGCCTAAAGAATGCTGGCGCTACGTATCAGCGATTGGTCAACAAGATCTTCAAGGACCAAATTGACCGCAACATGCAGGTGTACGTGGATGACATGCTGGTGATGAGCAAGCCGACCTCAGACCATGTCGACGACCTGAAGGAGACCTTCCACAACCTCCGCCTCCACCAAATAAAGCTGAACCAAGCGAAGTGCGCCTTCGGTGTGGCGGCGGGGAAGTTCCTCGGCTTCATGGTGACCCAAAGAGGGATTGAAGCCAACCCGGAGAAGGTTCGGGCGATCCTTGACATGGAGTCGCCCAACTCCAAGAAGCAAGTCCAGCGGCTCACCGGCCGGGTGGCGGCCCTAAGTTGTTTTATCTCGCGATCCGCCGATCGTTGCCAGCCCTTCTTCAAGGTACTGAGGAAGATGCACTTCTCCTAGACGAAGGAGTGCCAGGAGGCGTTCGAGGAGCTGAAGAAGACCTTGGCATCACCGCCACTGCTTTCCCGGCCAGAGGAGGGGGAAGAGCTCCTCCTGTATCTGGCGGTCACTCCGGAGGCCGTCAGTTCGATTTTAGTCCGGATGGACGATAAAGGGATCCAGAGACCTGTGTACTATACAAGCAAGCTTCTCCGCGATGCGGAGCTCAGGTACTCTCGATCTGAAAAGTTGATTTTCGTGCTAATAGTGTCTGCCCAGCGCCTCAGACCTTATTTCCAAGCACACCCCATCGCGATCCTTACGGATCAACCGTTGAAGGCCGTGCTCAGCCGACCTGACACATCTGGTCGCCTGGCGAAGTAGGCGTTGAAACTCGGCGAGTTCGACATCGCCTATCGACCGCGGTCGGCTATGAAGGCACGGGTACTGGCTGACTTTCTAGTTGAGTGTGCAGGCCTGGACGAGGGTGGGGAAGAGAGCCCCCAGAATCAACAACCAGGGCCTAAGCCGGAGAACATATTGGTCCTGCATGTGGACGGAGCCTCTAATTCCGATGGAAGTGGGGCCGGGCTCATCCTCGCCAACAATGAGGGAGTCGTAGTTGAATGCACGCTCCGTCTCCAGTTTGCCGCCACCAACAACCAGGCGGAATACGAAGCACTCCTCGCGGGGCTGAGAGTTTCCCGCGAACTCGGTGTGACTAACCTGAGGATCTTCACCGACTCCCAATTGGTCGCCAGACAGGTCTCGGGCGAGTATGAGGTGCGGGATCCTCAGATGTTGAAATATCTGGAATTGGTGCGTGCGAGCTCAGCAGGCTTCAAGCGCTTCAGCATCTCCCACATCCCGCATGATGAAAACACCCGTGTTGATGCCCTCTCTCGCCTAGCAATTCTACCGGACTCATCATTGGGTCGCGCCCACATCAAGCATCTCCAGGCTCCGAGCTATGAGATCCCCAGAGAAATCCAGCAGGTCACCCCAAAGCCCAGCTGGATGGACAAGTATGTCAAGTACATCATCGACGGCATCTTGCCTGAGGATCGAATAGAGGCCAGTCTCATTAAGAGGAAGGCTGCGCGCTTCATGCTGATGGACAGGCTGCTCTACCGGAGGTCATTTTCCTACCCACTCAAGTGTTTGAGGCCCACGGAGACTGCACTCGTGCTCCAAGAAATTCACGAGGGCCTCTGCGAGAACCACGTGGAGGGCAGGACCCTGGCATACAAAGCCTTCCATCAAGGATACTACTGGGAGACAATGAGGAGGACGCGGCCAACTTTGTCAAGAGGTGTGACCGCTGCCAACGTCATGCCGTCGTGCAACGTCAGCCGGCTGCGCTGCTCTCCTAACTTTCTGCACCTTGGCCTTTCGCCCAGTGGGACGTGGACCTCCTCGATCCCTTTCCTCCCGCGTCCGGGCAACGTAAGTTCTTAATTATCGCCATCGACTACTTCACGAAGTGGGTCGAGACTGAGCCATTGGCCCGAATTACGGAGGCAAACGTCAGTAAGTTCCTTTAGAAGTCGATTATATGCCGCTTCGGACTCCCCATACCATCATCACCGACAACGGACGACAGTTCGATTGTTGGGAATTTGAGTTCTGCAATGACCTCGGAATTCACCATCGCTTCACCTCGGTGGCGCATCCACAAACCAACGGGGAAGCCGAAGTAACCAACTAGACCATCTTGCAAGGGCTCCGGACCAGGCTGGACCAGGCTAAAGGGAGATGGGCTGAAGAGCTCCCCAGCGTCCTGTGGACGTACCATACAACCCCAAGGATGGCCACAGATGAAACTCCCTTCAACCTTGTCTTTGGATCGGAGGCGGTAATCCCAGTGGAGCTCAGCCTACCAACACTTCACATGGAATAGTATGATGAGGCCGAGAACACGGCACGGTTGCTGCTCAACCTGGATCTCCTCGAGGAAACGAGGGACAAGGCACGAGTTCGAATGGCGGCCTACCGACAACGGGTGGCAAGGTACTACAACTCCAAGGTAAGGCCGAAGACCTTTCGCCCGAGGGATCTAGTGTTGCGCCACGCCGAGGCCTCCCAACCTCGAGAATGCAGGAAGCTCTCTCCAAACTGGGAAGGTCCCTATCAGGTGGTCGAAGCACTCCCTCACGGCGCTTATTATCTCGCCGAGCTCGACGGGGATCGATTTCCACGGACTTGGAACGCCGCGAACCTGAGGATGTATTACCAATAATGTAAGATTCCCTGAATGCTAACAATGGAATCTTTTCTTTGCGTGATGTTTGTTTGTCTCGTAGGACCAGCGCCGCCCTGCCTTAAGTCCAGCGAGCGAAGGCGAGGCGAGGATCACACAGAGCGGTCCGCGAGAAGCACGAATCCCGGAGTTCAGTCTGGAGCGTCGAGCAGAACCCAGTTCCAGGCCCCAGAGTTCAGTCCGGAAGGTGGCACGGAGTCCACGAAATCCCAAAGTTCAGTCCGGAAAGCCGAACATAACATAGTTCCGGCATAAGGCACCGGAGTTCAGTCCAGAAGGTGGTGCGGAACCCAGTTCCCCCACGAAATCCCGGGGTTCAGTCTGGAGTGCCAAGCGGAACCCAGTTCCAGGCCCCAGAGTTCAGTCCAGAAGGTGGCACGGAGTACACGAAATCCCGGAGTTCAGTCCGAAAAGCCGAACGGAACACAGTTCCGGCATGAGGCACCGGAGTTCAGTCCGGAAGGTAGTGCAGAATCCAGTTCCCCCACGAAATCCCGGGGTTCAATCTAGAGTGCCGAGCGGAACTCGGTTCCAGGCCCCAGAGTTCAGTTTGGAAGGTGGCACGGAGTCCACGAAATCTCGGGGTTCAATCCAAAAAGCCGAACGGAACACAGTTCCGGCATGAGACGCCGGAGTTCAGTCCGAAAGGTGGTGCGGAACTCAGTTCCCCCACGAAATCCCAGAGTTCAATCCGGAGGACGCCCTGGCGGCTTAAGTCCCAGCGCCAAAGATCTTCAAGATGCAAGCCAGAAGCTCCAGAACTTTGTTCCAGACCAAGGATCCAGATTAAGTCGCGAACTGGAGTTATAGCATTTGGGCTCCAATGGCAAGCAACACCAGAATAGCACTACCAGGCGAAGAAAAAAAGGAAAGAGAAAAGAGAAGCTCAATGAAATGATAAAAGACTTTCATTCTTGATGAGACTTCTCCTTACAAAAAGAAGGATCCCGACAGACCGAGTGACCCAGTAAAAAGGGAAGACAACAACAAGCCAAAGAAAAGCCTATGCTAAGGTACGGAGTGGAATCACTCGGCTGCTGCACCCTCCTCTGGCAAGGAGGCCTCCGTGCCTCCGGCCGCACCCTCAGAACGTTGCCCGGGAGCCTCCTCGCCAGCAGCCCCCGGTGCCGCTCCTCTCCGAGGCTGCCCCCCAATCCCGCCAAGGGCAACCCCGGTCAGGTCGAGCTCGGGAAACTGGGTGGCCACCTGTCCCCGGCAGACCTCGAAGCCTTTCAAGGAGTCCACGACGACTTCGTGCATCTCCTTCTCGAACTCTCCGGAGGCCCGGAACTTCGGCACGGCCTCCTGCGTCTCCTTCCACGAGGCCGCCAGCAGCCCGTTGACGTAGGATGTCTTGTCGTTAGCCGTCGTCAACTCTGTGAGAACCTCCTCCACCCGGCGCTCTAGTGACCGGGATTGCCCCCTGAGGCGGGTAATCTCGGCCGCATCTTCTTCGGCCCGACGCTGGCTCGAGATCCTCTCCTCGGATAGAGAGGACTCCAGTTCCCTGACCCGGCCATCGGCACGGGCTAGGTCCTCCCGGAGGGCCTCATTCCTCCCCCGCATCTCCTGGCCCTTGTCCATGAGATCCTTTACATCGGCCGCCAACTTGCACAACTTGTGCTCCTCGACCTCTTTCTTTGCTGAGAGAATCCCGAAGCAGCAGCACGTCGGTCCCAATCTGCATTAGAAGAAGAATTGGGGGTTCAAGAAGACCCAACTGGAACATTAAATGGAGGAGCTAGATACATACCATGAAGAGCAGGGGAAGGGTCCCGAGCAGGGCCTCCGTGTAGTCTCGGCCGCCCCTCAGGCGGCGGTCCCGGGGCCGCACTGCGAACTCCATCATCTTCTCCGCGAGACCTTGGTTGCGGATGACGGAGGAGCCCCCATGGAAGACGGGTGGCGCCAGCTGAGGATCGGGGGGAGACTGAATTGGAGTTCCCCCGCCGGGCGGAGCCGCAATTGAAGGCACCACCCTCGGTACAGCCACAGCCGTCGCTGGCATGGCGACTGGTGCAGCAGTAGCAAGGGGAGGTGCTGATCGCCCCACCTCCCCAGCCTCGTCGAGCTCGACGACGTCCACGACGGGTGTCTGCTGCTGAGGTGGCCTGGGAGCCAGACCTGTCGCCCTGGCCCCAGCAGAATCCGGAGTGGGCCTGGGCCCCTGATCCGTCTCCATTCGGGCCCACTTCGGGGGAGCCTCCTGGGCCCCTTCAGGGGCGTTCCTCTTCTGGGCCCCCTCCATCAGGCTTTCAACGAAGAACCTCATCCCTGGAGAAAAAGAGAGGCCAGAGCATCAGATGGTCCAGCAAAAAAAAAAAAAAAAAAAAAAGGGAGAAAGAAAAAAGGGGGCGAAGAAAGAAGAGCGGAGGCCCATCGATCGTCCGTACTGGGCTGATCCCTGTCTCGAACAAGTTCTGCTCTGAGAGCAGAATGTCAAGGAAAGGGACTACATCGCCCAGCAGCTGGGAGTAGACCTCCTGATCCGCCGACTCGACCTGGAAATTACGGTTCGAGGACCGATCCGGCTCACTCCAGACCTAGTCGATATCACGGACTGAATCAAAGAAGAACCGGTTCTTCCATCCCTTGATCGATATGGAGAGGTCGAACCGGAGGCACCTAGGCCGGGGCGAAAGGTACCACCAACTATCATCAATGGAGTACCGTTTCAGGATGAAAAGGGCCCTGAACAAGAAGAAACGGGCAACGAACCCGTGGAAATGATAAAAAATTATGAAGGCGAAAATGACCCTGATGGCATTGGGATCCAACTGGGCCGGAACGAGACGGAAGTGGCTAAAGAAAGACAGGAAGAATGGATGAAGAGGGAAACGAAGACCTTCGGCAAGGAAGTCTTCGTAGAAGGCAATTCTGCCAGGGCCGCCGGAAGTCACCCGATCCCTCGGCCCTGGGACTGAGAGTTGAATGGAGTCCGGGACGCCATACATATCCCGGATCCAGGTAAGGTCGTCTCCGGTCATCGTCGAGACGAAGCCAGAGGGACCAGAAGAAGTCTGCCACTGGAGGAGGAAAGGGAAAAGACGGGGATAGCAGGAAGGACCAGAGGAGCCCTAGAAGCCCTAGGGATGCCGATGGTTATGCCGCCCGGCAGCAGCCGCCGCCAGACGTCGACAGGAAGGTCATCCTCTAAGGAGGAGGGGGATGGAGTCCTCAGCCGAGAAGGACCGGCCTCATCCGGGTTAGAAGAGAAGTGGCGATGGCGGGCCATCAAGACAACGGAGCAGATGAAGGGTCAGGAGAAGGTGAAGGGGAAGCAGACGGAGAAGACCGGGTCACAGAGCACTCACCGATATATTGTGGCGAAGGAATGGCGATCCTAGAGAAGAAGAAGGATCACTGTAACCGCCGGCAAGGTACGAGAAAGCCAAAAGACCTTGTTTCCGGAAAGTCTTCTCTCTTTTCAAACCCATCATCAGCAACCGTACAACTTTTTCGCCAACGCCATTGGATGAGTGCCACGTGGGAAGGCACCCGGCGAAGACGCTTCAGTTCGCTGAAAACCGCCTCGAGCTTAGCGCGACGCAATTATAACCTACTGAACATGCTGACATGGCGCATACGTATTGGACCTCGGGCATGATGAGCGGATCGGCAGCGATCCCAGCATTTATTGCGCAGGATTTTTGTCCTCCCACGTCATCTCCGAATTAACTCCCCACGTCCTTGCAGCGGCGCTCCGATGGGACTTGGAAGTGGGGGCAACTGATATGGCGACATCGCTGACGTGGATTATATGTCAGATCCAGCTGTCCACCAGGTGGCACCGCATGACGTCATCTCCGGATTCTCCCGCCAGGTGACTCGTTCAGCGGTAGAGCCGACCTCGGAGCCGAGCTCGGCACCTCTGCCGCTCCGCCATGTGTCGATCCAAGCAGGATTAGGGATGGCAATTTTTTCCGATCCGATGGGTATCCGACTCGACCCGATCCTAATGGGGGGGTAAAACCCGACCCGCCTAATTTATAAACGGATATGGGTTATATAAAAAAAACCCGACTCGAGTTCGGATCGGGTACGGGTAGTAATACGTCCTGATCCGAACCCGACCCGTTTATATATAAAAAAAACTATGTTTATAAAATATTTAAGTAAATTTGATATGGGACGGATATACCCGACCCGACTCGACCCGACCCGTTTAGCTTTTAAATAAACTAAGTTTTATGAGACTAGGAATACCCGACCCGACCTGATCCATATGTGATTTTTTTTATACCCGACCCGAGACGGGTATGGGATGGGTATGGGAAGGATAATTTTTTAGTAGAGCGGGTATGGGTTTGGGTGACCCGACCCAAACCCGACCCGTTGCCATCCCTAGGCAGGATCCACCTCGGCCGGAGTACGCCCTGCCTCTGCTCCGTCGCCAGGTGGCACCCCCAGATGGATCCGCCTCGCCGAAGTCGAGCCAGGCCTCTGCCACTCCACCAGGTGTCGATCCAGGCGGGATCCACCTCGGCCGAAGTGGCCCTGCCTCTGCTCCTTCGCCAAGTAGCACCCCCAGATAGGTCCACCTCGCCGAAGTCAAGCCAGGCTCTCCTGCTCCCTCGCCAGGTGGCGTCCCCAAATGGGTCAACCTCGGCCGAGGTCGAGCTGGCCTCTACTACTTCGCCAGATATCGATCCAGGCGGGATCCACCTCGACCGGAGTGGCCCAACCTCTGCTCCTTCGCCAGGTGGCACCCCCGGATGGGTCCACCTCGCCAAAGTCGAGCCAGGCTCTCTCTGCTCCCTCGCCAGGTGGCGCCCCCAGATGGGTCCACCTCGATCGAGGTCGAGCTGGCCTCTGCCACTCCGCCAGGTGTCGATCCAGGCGGGATCCACCTCGGTCGAAGTGGCCCTGCCTCTGCTCCTTCGCCAGGTGGCACCCCCAGATGGGTCCACCTCGCCGACGTCGAGCCAGGCTCTCCCTGCTCCCTCGCCAGGTGGCGCCCCCAGATGGGTCCACCTCGGTTGAGGTCGAGCTGGCCTCTGCCACTCCGCCAAGTGTCGATCCAGGCAGGATCCACCTCGGCCAGAGTGACCTTGCCTCTGCTCCTTCACCAGGTGGCGCCCCCAGATGGATCCACCTCGCCAAAGTCGAGCCAAGCTCTCCCTGCTCCCTCGCCAGGTGGCGCCCCCAGATGGGTCCACAGCCGAGGTCGAGCTGGCCTCTGCCACTCCTCCAGGTGTCGATCCAGGCGGGATCTACCTTGGCCGGAGTGGCCCTACCTCTACTCCGCCAGGCGGCGCCCCGGATGGATCCACCTCGGCCGAGGTCGAGCCAGGCTCTCCCTGCTCCCTCGCCAGGTGGCACCCCCAGATGGGTCCACCTCGGTCGAGGTCGAGCTGGCCTCTGCCACTCCGCCAGGTATCGATCCAGGCGGGATCCACCTCGGCCGGAGTGGCCCTGCCTCTGCTCCTTCACTAGGTGGCATCCCCATATGGGTCCACCTCGGCTGAGGTCGAGCCAGGCTCTCCCTGCTCTCTCACCAGGTGGCGCCCCCAGATGGGTCCACCTCGATCGAGGTCGAGCTGGCCTCTGCCACTGCGCCAGGTGTCGATCCAGGCGGGATCCACCTCAGTCGAAGTGGCCCTACCTCTGCTCCTTCGCCAGGTGGCACCCCAGATGGATCTACCTCGCCGAAGTCGAGCCAGGCTCTCCCTGCTCCCTCACCAGGTGGCGCCCCCAGATGGGTCCACCTCGACCGAGGTCGAGCTAGCCTCTGTCACTCCTCCAGGTGTCGATCCAGGTGAGATCCACCTCAGCCGGAGTGGTCCCGCCTCTGCTCCTTCGCCAGGTGGCACCCCCAGATGAGTCCACCTCGGCCGGAGCCAGCCCTCTCTACGGAAGACGGAAGGACCAGGGGCGCGAGCCTCGAGGAGGCTGCTGAAGACGGTGCGCACAGGCAATGCACCCAGTACGGCGTCCCTAGGCCTGCAATGGTGCGCGGAACCTCGTTAGCACCAGTTTGGAAAGGAAATCCTATCTAAGGCACCGAACCCGGCATCCGATAGCCCGGCATCCTAAAAAGGGAGGGCAACGACCAACGCCTCAGGCCCGAGGACGCCTTCGCAATGATCGATATACCGCCAAGTTCCCCCTCCCATGACTACACGATGGACGACACCAGTTCACCGCTTAACTCCCGACCGTAAGGGGGACGAAAGGGGGACGGTCGACTCCCCTCGGGGGATCGGATGGGGGCATGGATCGGCGACCTAAAAAGGAAGGCCAGGGGCAAGAAGCAGGGTAAGCGATCGAGAGGGCAAGCAATCCCGCAGGAGGAAGAGGCGATCCCACTCCCAGAAAGCTCCAGAGGAACTCGCCAGACCGGGTCCAACGATCTCGGTTGCTGGAACCAGAGCGTCCTTCCCTCTCGCTCTCATTCTTCTTCTCATCTAAAGTTCC
The DNA here is from genome assembly GCA_021397845.1 of Areca catechu. Classification (NCBI taxonomy): domain Eukaryota; kingdom Viridiplantae; phylum Streptophyta; class Magnoliopsida; order Arecales; family Arecaceae; genus Areca; species Areca catechu. Next base: position 41,630,577 of record CM038039.1, read on the forward strand.
TCTAAGAAAGGAAACCTCGTAGGTTTCCGTCTTGGTGGACCTGTTCTACTTTACCGCTCTCTAACTTGATCATCAGAGTGCCCCCGCCGGGATCCCCGGCCCGGGTCTCTAACCTTGTTTTTACAAGTCCGGGAGCATCGAGATCTCTCGGAACGAGAGGCCCCAGTCCGGCGCCAACTCACAGCTACAAGCCACAACGGTAAGATCGGCAACATATATTATTAATATAATATATTAAATAAATTAAATTTATATCATATTATATATTATATCATATTTATATTATATTATATTATATTATATATTTTATATTTTATTTTTATATTTTATAATATTATATTATAATATATTATATTATTTTGATATAATATATAATAATATATTTATCATATTATATTATAAAATATAATGTATATTATATTATATATTATCATAAATATTTAATATCTATATATTATTATATGGAAGGGAAGAAGAAGGAGAATGGGAGGGTAATTTGGTAATCTAGATTACCATCCTTTGTAGAAATAATCCGAATTGCCTCTTAGAAGACAATCCTGATTACCAAACAGGGTAGATTGCCATCCAAAAAAATGTACCAAACACAATAATGTGATGAGGCTCCATTAAATTGTCGGCAATTTAGAAGGATTGCCTACTACCAAACACAATCTTAGTGGTCTACCATGATAATCATCTAGCATCCTAAAAGTTATATTACACAATTGCTGAGTAGACCTGCAACTACTTTCAAGACTTATATTGACAAAATAAAACAATTGCAGCATTACATTAGCATATTTCTCAAAGGTATCTCGGTACTAATGGTTTTTGAGTTGTCACACATGTTGCAGCCCTATGGGACCTGCAACATCCACAAGTGGGATATTAAAGGTGAAGAACATCAACTAGGTCATTTAATGTTGTAGGATATGGATGAAGAATCCTAGCATTATCATTCAACAATTACAAGACGTAAAACAATTGAACAAATTAACCATTATTTACCTGTTGGCACTGAAGCAAATTTTTCCACATCAACAACCAGCACATTAGGCTGAAATGAGAAAGCTTTTGTTAGGGTCAGGCTGTCAATCAAGCAATGCTTTTTAGTACTAAATCCAACAAATGTTCGATATGTTAATCCAGATTGCAAAACATAACATCTTAATAAATTAAATTTATTCTTATCAGAGGTTTTTCTGGTAAATTGTAAGGTATAATGAACCCCTTTCTAGGCATCCATATTACAACAAAGTCACACTAGAGAACAACCACAATATCATGGTACCAATTAAAAGAACTAACCTCAACCAATGTCTGTTCAAATGCAACTGCCAAAATCTTATCCTGCAGAAATTTAAAAAAATAAAATAAAATAAAACTGAATGTATTCCAGAGTCAGCAAGAATAGATCATATTAAACATGTTGAAAGAAAATCTTACAAGCCATCCTGCAATTCCTGGAAGTTCAGTAACATCGATCCCCTGATTAAAGATTGGTTTTACTGCCATCTGAAAGTATGGTGGCTCAACAAAGCACACTCTCACACGCCCAAGAAATGGCCACTGTCGAAGGAACTTCATTCCCACCAGAACCTAAAGAATTTTTTTTTCAAAAAAAAAAGAAGTCAGTATTGCAATGTCTCGAGAGATTGTAAACATGTGAAGAATTCTTTCTTGAATGTCTATAAAGTGTAACAATGTAAGTAGAAAAGGTTTTCAGCCTCTTCTTACAATGTTCTTTTATTTTTGGATCTTGAAAGGATCAATATCAATTAGATCAATAGTTGAAATGGTCAAAGAAGAACATACAAATCAGAAAACAAAAGTAGGACTCAAAAATGCTACTCGAAATAAGATTGTCCATTGAATTTTATGCACATAACTTAGCTTCCTGTTTGTTGATCTTTATTAAGTTAAATTGACAACATTTATTAATTTGTCGGACATAAGGTACATAAATATGTTCTAATACTAACCAAATAAAGAAAAGTGGTGATATGCCAATAGTCTATCAACTAGGAGAATGTTTCTTGTAACCTTTAAGGGGAAAAAAATCAAATGACAATTTAGAAGGACATGAATGTAAGAATGTTCAAGTTCAGATTTGTGCTTCTCCTACTACTTATGCGGAGGATAAAAAATCTACTATATGCTCATATGATCATTACAAACAACTTAGATATTGTATTCAAGGAGAAAAATTAGGTACTATCATGTCCTACACCTTCTGATTTCTAATTTACATAAAAGTGCATTTTCTTACATCCTTTTTACTCAAAAATATTGTGGGATAGCAACAAGGAGAGGGGTGCTAACAACTGAGATAAGCCTGATAGGCCCCTGTATACTATTACTCGTTATCATGAATTAGCATATAGCTCTACATAATTCAGTGGCAACATTTAGCAAACTACCAATAAAACCAGTGCATACCCGGATATTTTCTTACCTTTCCTTCAACATGCATTCTTGTCACGTGCATCTTCACCCACATTCCAAACCCCAATCTTTTCCTTAATTGAACTGCAAGTACTGCACTCATATCTTCTGCCGACAGAAAGTTCATGCCCAGCTCTAGAACCTGTGAAACTCATCATTCTCCATTAACAAGTAAAAAATGTCAACCATATATGATATAAATGTCATTTTATAGACAAATTACATACCAAATGGTCATCATCAGTTGATTCATGAAGCACCCGCATTCTTGTAAACCGTGGGGGGCTCGTGCCCAAGTAAAGGTGCTGAACAACTGCTTTCCTCTGTGCATACAAAATAACACCATCTTTTGTCTAAATGGACTATATGATGCATGATAAGAATGGTCATGAAAACTATGATAAGAATGGTCGTGAAAACTATCTTATGTGCTCAGTGAAGTCAGGGGAGAGGACAATGATTCAGGTGAAGATACATTGCTGTCCTGTCAAAAACTAAAGTAGATACAAATACAAGGATGATGACATACAACAGTCCAAGGCTTGTACTTCTCCAAGAACCATGGTATGATGGGCAAGAGAAACTGCTGTGATGCAATTTGTTCCATGAATATAGGCCAAACCTTTTCAACCACATGATTTAGCCACCGTACTGATTCTGAATCAGAAAGAAGCTGTAAATAAAAATATATAAATAAGCTAAATCTGCAGAACATTGACATTTATCCAAAACCAATAAGACCTTTAGCTGCACATGCAGAGGAGATTAGTGAATAAGAAGAATGAAAAGTAACATGATAAATAGTTGATTAAAAATAAAAAACTAGTACAGAAAATAAATACCCTTAGTTGGTCGGCAAATTTTCTTCCCCCAAACTCTTGTCTCTTCCGCAGTCTAAGTAGATGGCGTTCATAAACCTACGAACCAAAGAATAAAAGGATCACATGGGCAGAGAAACATGGGAAGGCAAACAAAACTGTCAGAAATCCAGGAAAGCCATTATCACTATCATATCCCACCTGATTAACAATTTACATATTGGAAGGATATCAGGCAAATATGTTCACATCAAGTGAGACAAAAGCTTGTACCAGTATGAGCTGCTTGCTGATACAACAATATGAAATCTCATCCCTTACTCTCTCAGCTGTTAAAAACTGGTATGTCCCAAGATATTGGCAAATACAACATCAATATATTGGCCAAGACTTTTCAAACTGTTTTAATAATTTTAATTATTAAAGTAAAAACTCCTTAAGACAGAAGATCACAATTCATAGACATTGGCTTAGATCCTAGAGCACCTTGGTTCTTTCCAAATTTTCTCAGCCTTTTGTCTCAGTATTGGCACCCATTAAGATGGGTGAGACATCAAGTTTGAAAACTTTTTAAAAAGACCTAGAACTGACTGTTCAGGAACCTTATATCCAAAGCACATAAGGGGTGGCTGAATGCATGAGGCCCCCGCAAATGTGGGATTTGAGGCAGGTCAAATGAAAGCAGTCTTATCCTTGTACATAGAGAAACTATTTCCATGTTTCGAACCCATAACCTCCAGGTCATAACAAAACAACCATACTATTGTAGCAAGGCTCACCCTCTAAACATCCAAAACAAACACACACACACATGCGCGTGGGCACACACACACCAAAAAAAAAAAAGGAGAAAGAGAGAAGTGAAGCATGCATTCATTTCTCCTCCTGCAAGCATTTAAGTCCCCTACATGGTATGCATAATGAACAATACAGTTCAAATTTATTTGTTCTTTCACAAAAGACATCACCCATATGCAAGGACAGGGTAGCAATATGTTTGGTCTCCAACTAATGGCTTGGATTGGATCATAACAATATTCTGCCGTGAGGCATTAAAAATCTGAAGTTAGGTCTTATATGTATTATTTTGTGTACCAAAAACACTGTAATAGTAGCAGATGACTAACAAGATACTGATTTCGATGTGTCCTGAGAATTGAAGAATGAGGTAATCTTTGGCTTGTAGCATTTAGTAGAGAAGGTCTACAGCATAATCGATGATTCAAATTAACACTGGACTCGTGCAGATTTTGTTGCTTATGTCACCAGTTCAAACACTAATGTTTCTTCCTCCTCTTTCAGCCAAACATTTAATTTACACAGCTTGAAAATCTTTGAGAAAGTGCATTCCTAAGTCAATATCCGACTGTCCTTTTCTGATAAACAATACACTATTTTCTGAACATAAACACGTGGATCATCTAGTGCTTAATCAATATATTCTCTGTAATATGTATCATTGGCACGCGCCCAAAAATCTGCTACCTGATTCTCTTACCATTCTAAAATAAACAAAAGTTAACGAGACTCGAAAACATAAGCAAAGAAGTGGAAGTAGCCATACCTTATAAAGATAAAACAAAGCTACAAAGAAGACAATCGGATTGGCCCAACCCAAAGACGACAAGATCCAGAGCAACAACAACACCAGCGCCATGTGATGTACGATTGAAGCTTCAAATATATCCATCCCAACCACGAAACTCCCACAAAATTGTGAGTATTTCAAGAAGTCCAATTCCGAGGCCAGGAGCAATTCAGGGTACCAAAAACCTAGAATATAAAAAGATTGAGTCCGATTGCCCCGGCAGCCTAGAAAGGTTATGAAATCTCGGAAGGAAGGATGGAAGAAGGAATGTCAAAGGATGAAGAATCGGAGATGAGCGCGGCGCAAGCGCGGAGGAAATGAAGAGATTGGGGAAGGGAGGGAGGGTGTAAGGAAATTAAATTTAATTTGGACGTGGAACAACGGCTGTTCGTCAGCCTTTGGGTGGAAGGAATGGACTGCTTCGTTTGACCAAAGCGGTCCACGATCACGCGCTAGGTTGGGTGCAGTGGTCTGGCCGAGGGTGGGCCGCGAAGAAGTCGGCAATCGTGGACCGTGGACGTTTTTGAAGGAGCGCGGTCACGGAAGTAACGAGAAATGCTTTGTTAAATTATATATAATAATAATAATAATAATAATTACAACAACAATATACATGATTTTATTAAATTAAATTATATATTATAATAAATAATAAAATTGTATTAATTTTTAATATCATATATATTTAATATTGTTATTTTAATTATTTTAATAAAAATATCATTATTTTGTATTATGATATCTTATTTATAATCAAGAATTTTTATTATTTTTATGGCATCCAATTGCTTTTTATGATTTCTTGTATTATGACTTGCTATATATTTGTATGATTTTCAATGTCTGATTTCATGTATATATATTATAACTTTCTATATCTATATTATGATTTCATATATTTATATGATTTCATATATTTATATGATTTCATATATTTGTATGATTTCAAGCATTTATATTCTAATTTTATATATCTGTATTACATATCATAGAAAATAACGGGAAACCATCATAATCAACATAATATCATAATATAGATATAAGTAGTCATAAAAAATAATTAGATATTATTGTACCCAAACTGGTGTGACGCCCGAGCATCTACAAGATCATTGATGAGTGCCTCGCCTTCTTGATCAGCCCTTTTTCAGTTGCCTGACGAGCGCCTTCATTTACTGGATCAAACTCCTTCCAATCCTGCAAACAAATCCACTCATCGGGAGAATTCCAGTGGGAACACTCCGATACTTAAGTCAGTCACTATGTTTGGACTAAACAGATAAGAATCTGAGAGAAAATTGATTCAAGGATGCACAAGAGTCCCTACTGGTTGAGCTCACTTACCTCCGAAAGCCCCTTACTCACCGGTATTTATAGGCCACGATCCTAACTAAATTCAGTTAGGAAAGCTGTAAGCAGTTAGCTCGTTATGAACCACCACGTGCGCAGAATAATTGTAATTAGTCACAGTTTATGTCGTTTATATCTTTTAACTAGTTTAATCAGGCCGATCAACATAATATCACAGTTGACTTATTAAGTTAGCTTTAAATATCAGTCGGCTATATATTTAAATTAGCTCAGACAACAAACTCCTTTTGGGCATCGATCGACCCCGCGCCTTTTGATCACCAATCGGCTTTGTGCCTTTTAGTCATTGATTGGCCTTGTACTTTGTAGGCATTGATCGATCTTGTGCCTTTTAGGCATTGATCGGTCTTGTATCTTTTAAGCATTGATCAGCCTCATACCTTTTAAGCATTGATCGGCCTTGAGAAGCTGATCTATCATTTGATCAACCATAGCCATTTCATTTGACCAGATACAAAATAGAAAGTTTGCTCATATTCCAACAATTGTTCCCCTAGCTTCTGAATTCATTAAATCTATGATTATCAGAAGCTGACATAAGTCTGGAAAAGATATATTTAATAAATGGCTTCCTTCTTTTTCTTCTTCTTTTTTCTCTCTTTTTTTTTTGAATCAACGCTCATATTTTCGAGCAAAACGTCCCGATGATGTGTCAACCTCCTATTGGAGATGCGGTTAAATCTAATAGCCGTATCATAACCTGCTGCTATCATTACTAGTCTTGAAATTCAAAATGGCTGAGAAATCACCACCGTTAAATAAGAACAGATGCTAAATCATAGCCACGTCTGCTGTCGAATTATGAATAGTCGCCTCAGTTTTCTTCCTCTCACATCAATTATCAACTTCTTTTTTCGAAGAGTCGCATTTCTTCGTCGGATATCAGAGACAGGTGGCACAATCGAAACAAAACTCATTATTCAAGGAAGAAATCTTAACCATCATCTGCCACTATATAAGCATCATCTTTTCTAAGTGAATAGGTTTTCTTTCATTTCACTTTTTCATCCTCTAGGAGTAGAGAACTTCTCTCAGGTCGGCTTCTTTTCCTCTCTACCTTTTCTTTCAAGTTAATCTTCTTTTCTTTCTTTTTCTCTATGGCTAGAATCTTAGAAACCACCCACATCGCCGAACCCGAAGGTTCCAATTCGTAGAAGTAAAAGAAAAGGCACCAAGCCAAATCACTTAGATTAGACTCCATTAGAACCTCTCTGACCGAACATAGGGTTCTTACTTTACAGAAATATTACAACATCTCTGAGGAATTTGAAGTAATTACTCCAGATTCTGAAGGACAAATAATCCGACCACCCCTAGGTAGCCTCACAATCTATGAAAAACATCTTAAGGCTGGACTCCGACTTCCACTTCATCGTTTTCTCATTCAGATTTTCAAATTGTATCACGTATTTCCTGCTTATCTGACTCTCAACAGTATTAGGATAATCTGTTCCTTCTTGATTCTTTATAAAGATGCTGACATAATACCTAGAACTTCACTCTTCACCATCCTTTTCGTTCTGAAAAGAGATTCCACGGTCATAGATGGTGGGTGATTAACCCCCGCCATGGCTGAAAATTCATCGTAGGACTCCCTTCGGCTATCCACAGCTGGAAGCCTTGTTTCTTTTACACAACTTCCAAGATTCCATGAGATTTTAGTATCAATTGGAAAGAACCTTGTTTGACACCGAACGATGGCAAGAAAATATTATCATCCGATAAAGAGGACTTCAACAAGCTTATGGGAATGGAGACTCCTCTAATAAAGGAGCTCCTTAACGAGAGGGGATTATATTCGGCTGATATCGGCCCCTACCCTTCTTTGGGTATCTCATTACTGAAATTGCTTTTTCATTTATCTGATAATAGTTGATTCTAATATTTGGCCCCTCGGATCGTGTAGATATGACCATCATGTTGGACATGCAGAAACTTCGGCAAATATTGAAGAAAAGGAAAGCAATGGCTACTCCGACCGACTCAAGAAGAGGAGAGCCGAAAAAACTAAAGAAGATAAAACAAATTACTCCACCAGCACGTGAATCTCCTATACTAATAAGGAGTATATCCGATAATGATGACATGCCAAAATCCGCTGCTCTTCAAACACTGACGCAAGAAAGACGATCGGCCACAACTCCTATTATCGGCATGTCATCATCCCGACAATGTCAAGCCGATAAAGGTGAAGCTCTAGTGGTGGAAGAAGAGGAAAGACATTCTGCAGAAGATTCCACCATCAATTTTAATGTATATATAGACGAATCGACTTTGAACGATTCAGATTTAGCCCGTCACCTTTTGAGGATGGTCATTCTCCCGAAAGATTGGGAGATAACCAAATCTCATCGAATGGATGAAATAGTCTTGTCCATTTACCCCACCATGTTGAAGGTAAGATATCAAACTATACTTCAGTTGATTATTAAAATGATCTTTTCTACATCTGATTAACTTTGTTATGGAACATTCAGTTTATCCACGGAGTAACTATAATGGAAGAGAGTATGATAAGCTTCGACTGACTCTGCTAAGCCTTGCGTGATGAGTTAGATGCAGCCAAGGCAGAAAGGGACGTCACCGAAGAGTTGAAGCAGGCTGTAGAAAAGAAATTGGAACAAAGTACAGCCCAATTACTCTCAATTTTGGAAAATGAGCTTGGGCTAACTCAATCAAGGTTAGCCAATGCAGAATCTAAATTAAAGAAGAAAAAAAAAACTTCGATCAGCTATAACCAAATTTGAAAAAGCCAAAGAAAGGGCCAAAGCAGCGCAAAAGAAAGCAGAATTAGCTGCTCAGGAGGCCATTGATAATTATGAGAAGTCAGAAGCCTTTCAGGATAAACTTCATGAAGCTGAAGTCGAGAGCTATGACATTGGTTACGGAGATTGTCCAGAAAAGGTGAAGAAATCTTATCATAACTTAGACATCTCCAAAATAACATAAGAATCCGATGAAGAAGATCATGCCGAAGAGCCGACTGAAAATCAAACCGAAGAGCCGATAGAAGATGCTCCTGCTCAAGGTGCAATAGCCCTGATTCCAACTGTGGAGCAGACTGAAAATGCTAATATAAGGACTTCTGAGCAAAATCCAGAAGATTGATGTATATTTTTGTTTTATGCCAATATGAATGAAAAAACTTCTTTTTTCTTTTTCAAATCATATAACTGCGATGAATTTCGACAAATACGAACTAGTCAACTTGTCTGATATCTTTAAACAAAAACCATTGAACCTTTAAACAGAACAAATACCTCTTAGAAAAAATTTAATCTAAACATTAAATAGGAGAAATCGTTGCATTAAATAAGATAAATCATTTTACAAACCCTTATAAATAAATTTTTTTTAAGTATGGGACTGTCGGATCATGCATAGAATAGATAAATTTTTGGAAGAAATTGGTCCAACTATGAAGCTATCCAAATAAGATAGATTATCATATGAAATCATCGGACTTCAAATAATATTGATATATTTCGAAAAATCCAACCAAAACAATCCTTCATTTGAGACAATCCAACAAACCAAAATCATCAATAAGAAAAATTTCTTATAAACGTAAAGTCACCTGACTTTTCTGATGGAAATAAGTAATTAGTCATCATTCTGTCAAGAGAGATGAATATTCATAATCAGTCAGCCCTTGTGGGTAACTTAGCGATATGCCATTTTCTTAACTTCCCAGGCTATTTGTGCCTGTAATGAATCGATCTTTTAAGTAGATTCATCAAATATTTCTCCTTTTCTCTCTCATTCTTCTTTGAGAAAGAGAATTTTCATGGAATATCTGAATATCAATTCTGATACACCAAAATAAAAAGACGTATCAATCCCACCAAATGTCATATTTCCATTGGAGGGGTAGTTATTCTGCACGTCGTGAAATCGTGCAGGTCAGTTTTCCAAGAACCATACATAATTTGAATTCAAACCAACAGCTGTCTTTTCTCTTTCCATAATTGATCTCTGAAGAATCGGAATCGACATATTAATCCCCACCAAATTAGGGGCACAAACGTGGCATGATCTTTAGATTGCTCTAGATTTGGGCCATGAATCTTAATCATCGATAATTCCTATATAAAGGGGTTTTAGGCCTGTTTTCAAGTCGATCTTGTTTTGAGCAATTCAAGTTTCTCCCTTTTCGAATGTCTTATTTCAAATAAATCTTGAAAATCTTCTTCACCTTTCGAAAATGAAACCAGATAGGGAGAGGCTCTGATAAGCACTCAAAAAGAGAGCTAAATCCACCCGCTTCAGAAAATAAAGAACATGTGTAAAAAGAGCCCGCTTATCCAAAAGCCTTTCCAGAACTTCTGATAAACAAGAACCTTCATAATATATTGCATCTTCCTTTGATGAAGATAAATCAGACTTATCCAAACTTCCATCGAAAAAATTATCGACAAGTCTTCCTCCCCCACATGCATCTGCTACTCCATCAAACATCGATCCATCTAACAGATCAATTTCAATAAGGGCAAAGCTCCAATTGCAGAAGCAATACCTGAGCTAGGAGCCGACTTAGGTTCAGAAGAGGAGGAAGAAAAATGTGTCCAAGTATATGTTGCAGATGCAGATTTTGATAACCCGAAACTAGCAAAGGTTATTCTGCAATCCACCATTCTTCAGAGGGACTGGGAAGCGACACACAAGCATGAAATGGGAGATATTTTCTGCTCCATTTATCCAAGGATATTGAAAGTAAGTGTCAACTCTTCTTCCAAGAATTTTCTAACTCTGTTTCTAACTTCATCTTTATATTTTTTTGTTAGTTCATCAATGATGTCTCTATGATTGAAGAAAACATGCTTAAATCGGCTGATACTCAAAGAGATCTTCAAAATCAGTTAGCATCAGCCCGAGGAGAGAAAGACAAGGCCGATAAATGTCGAGCGACCGTAGAGTCAAAATTAATCCAAGCCACAACTGTCAACTTGTCATTGGAGAAACAACTAAAGACAGTTGAAGACCAGGTCATGAAACTTTTGGCTGATGCAAAAAAGAGAAAGAAACTTCAACTGGCGGAAACAGCAATAGAAGGGAAGACTTGTGCCTATGCTGAGATCATGATGCAAAAGGCCGAAATAGAAGAAAAAGTAGCTCTTCTTGAACAGAAATTAGAACAAGCTGAACAAAGGGCTACTTTGGTGATTCAAGAAGGCCTTCATGCAATTGACGAATTCAAGAAATCCAAGAATTTTAATGATGAAATAGACGAAGTAAGGGCAAAAGGTCATAGGATCGACTTCGAAGACTGTGTAGAGAAGATCAAGAAATTATATCCTGATCTTGATATCTCCTCCATTAATATTGATGAAAACGAGGAGGCAAATGAAACAAGAAAGCCGATCAATAATCCCATCTATCCCTCAGCCGAAGAAACATCTGTCTGAGAAACAATCACTCCTGCCTCGATTCCCAATTCAATCGAAGAGAAGAAGAATAGTATTTGCAGATACACCTTCTTGGTGAACTTTTTAATGTACTTATTTTTATCAACTATCAATGAAAACTTTTTTTGTCTTTTGTTTTCACTATTACAAAAAATGATCTCGAAAACTACTAAGTTTATGTTTAATGGATCAATTCCGTCAAATATAATAGCCTCCAAAAAATTGGTAGTGCCGCTTCATGTATGTCGATGATATGACAGGATAGATCAATCCAACTTATCAAATTATAGCTAACATATTAGGTCAACTTATAATAACCTTCAAATTCATCTGACATATGGATTAAACAGCACTGACGATTAGTGGGTCACACCAATTCTATTCATCAGACTGCTATTAGTGTATCAAGCCAACTTACAAATTGATCAGATATAATAATACCAATGAGATGGTGGGTCGGACCAACTCTATTTATTGGTTTGCTGTTAGTGTATTAAGCCAACTTATAAGTTAATCAGATATAATAATATCGATGAGATGGTGGGTCAGGCCAACCTTTTAATTGATCGGATATACCAATATAATAATATCAATGAGATGGTGAGTCAAATCAACTCTGTTTGTCAGATTATGGTCAGCGTATCAGGCTAACCTTTCAGTTGATCGGATATACCAATGTAATAATATCGATGAGATGGTAGGTCAGACAACTTTATTTATCGGATTGTGGTCAGTTTATAAGGCCAACCTTTCAATTGATCGGATATATCAATGTAATAATACCGATGAGATGGTGGGTCAAACCAACTCTGTCTGTCAGATTGTGGTCAGCGTATCAGACCAACCTTTCAATTTGTAGAATATACCAACTTAATATCTTTCTTCAGATAAAAAGAATGGAAAAGAAGAAATATTTTATTGATGGTACTTACGAAGATTTTCTGCATTCCAAGGTCGAGTCATTTGATGGCCATCTAGGCTTTCAATTCGATAAGTTCCTGGTCGTACAACTTCAATGATATGATAGGGACCTTTCCAATTTGGGACGAGTTTACCCTAATCAGTTGGTCGGGATATCGTCATTTTGCGTAGGACAAGATCTCTAGACCGAAAGACCCAAGCCTTGACTCTCAAATTATAATAATGGGCAACCCTTTGTTGGTACACCTCCATTCTTAATTATGCTTGTAGTCTGGAACTTTCAAGTAAATCCAGATCAACTCTTCTTTGGTTGGCATTATTTGACTCTTCAAGGCAGTTCGTTCTTCTAGAACGGAGAACAATTTCTACAGGTAACATGGCTTCACTTCTATAGGTAAGGTTGAACGAAGATTCTCCTGTAGTGGATTGGGAGTTGTACGATAAGCCCAAAGGACTGAGTTAAGTTCGTCAGTCCAGAGTCCTTTAATTTCATTCAATCGGGTCTTCAATCCATGAAGAATAGTTCGATTGGTTACCTCTGCCTCCCCATTAGCCTGAGGGTGTCCGACAGAAATTAATTTATGAAGAATGTGGAATTAGGCACAGAAATCACCAAATTTTTGATTGTCGAACTACCTCCCATTATCAGTAATAATGGTGTAAAGGATCCTGAATCTATAGATGATGGCGTTTCTAATGAACGACTCGACTTTACTTTCAGTGATCTGGGCTAAAGGCTCAGCTTCCACCCATTTAGTAAAGTAATCAATAGCTACGATCAAAAATTTATGTTGTCCAAAGACTGGGGAAACGGGCCAAGAATATTCATTTTTCATTGGGCGAATGGCCATGAAGCAGTCAGTTATATCAAACGACTAGAAGGAAGCCTCTGTATATTAGCATATCTTTAACATGGATCACGTCTTCTTACAAAATTTGATGCATCTTTTTGTATAGTCGGCCAATAATATCCTTGTCTTATGATTTTATAAGTCAATGACCTGCCTCCCATATGGTCACCACATATACCTTCATGAACTTCTTTTAGAGCATACTCAGCATCAGAAGGGGACAAACATTTTAAATATGGCTGGGAGAATGATTTTTTATATAGTAAACCATCTAAGATGACATATTGAGAAGTAATCCTACGGAGTTGCTTGGCCTCTGTATTGTTTTCAGGTAGAGTTCCTTCAGTTAAATATCCGATTATAAGGCTTATCCAGTTTGATTCTTGTCCTATCTGAAGAACTTTTTCTCTATCATCTATAGAAATACTTGGAGCTTCCAAGTGTTCAACAAAAGTTCGACCCATTAAATCGGGTGCCGAAGTAGTTAACCGAGATAATGAATCAGCTCAAGAGTTTTTAGCTTTAGGGACATGACTAATATCCCAGGAATCAAATTGGACACTTAGTTCTTGAACTTTTCCCAAATATAGGGCCAAAGTTGCATCGCGGGCTTCAAAGTCCCCTTTTACTTGATTTATGACTAACTAAGAATTGGACTGCACTTTCAACCCCCGAACATCTAGCTCTCTGGCAATCCTTAGGCCAGCTAAAAGGGCCTCATATTCGCTTGATTGTTAGAAGTTCTAAAGGAGAATCGAAGAGCATATTCCATGACATCCCTGCTAGGACTAGATAAAATCGAGCCAGTTCCATAACCAGAAGAATTTGAAGCACCATCCACATGAAGAATCCAAGGAAGATCATTCTTCTCAGCTTCAATTGGTTCCTGGGCATCATCCCCATTGTTATTCCAAGTACATTCGGCTATGAAGTCAGCCAACACCTGGGCTTTCATTGTAGACCGAGGTTGATATGTGATATCAAATTCTCCTAACTTTACTGCCCAGTTAGCCATTCAGCCAGAAGTGTCGGGACATTGTAGAATAGTCCTCAAAGGTTGATCAGTCAATATGACATTCGGATGAGACTGGAAGTAAGGTCTATGTCGCTTTGCCGATACCATCAAGGTATAAACAATTTTTTGGAGTTTTGGATACCTTACCTCGGCATCATGAAGAACTTTGCTGATATAAAATATGGGCTTATGCGATCCATCGGATCCTTCTCTTACCAATACCAAGCTGACCGCTTCATCGGATGCAGCTAAGTAAAGATATAGCTTTTTCCCTTCTTCTGGTTTGGATAATAAAATTGGATTCATCAGATACTTCTTAAGCTCTTCAAATACTTGTTGACAACTGTCCGACCAATCAAAGTCTTTAGATTGATGCAAGGTTTTGAAGAAAGGCAAACACCTTTTAGCCAATCGAGATATAAATCGGTTTAATGAAGCAATCCATCCTGTAGCTGTTGCACCTCTTTCTTACTAACAGGGTGCCTCATATCTAGTATGGCTCAGATCTTCTCCGGATTAGTTTCAATCCCTCGTTTTGTAATCATGAAGTCCAAAAACTTTCTAGAGGTTACACCAAAAACATATTTAGTAGAATTCAATTTCATTTGATGTCTCCGAAGTGTATCAAAGGCTTTTTATAGATCTTCAATATGATTATCGGCTTGAGTACTTTTGACGATCATATCGTCTACATACGCCTCCATGGTTTTACCAATATGATCTTCAAAGATCTTTTTCACTAATCTCTGATATGTCGCTCCAGCATTTTTGAGGCCATAGGGCATTACTTTGTAGCAGTATATCCCCCGGTCCATAATAAAGGATATCTTTTCTTCATCTTCAGGACTCATTCGTATTTGGTTATATCCAGAAAAAACATCCATGAAACTTAGAAGCTTATGTCCTACAGTAGCATCGACAAGTTGATCAATTTTGGGCAGAGGGAAACTGCCTTTGGGACATTCCTTGTTAAGATCAGTGTAATCAATACATATCCTCCATTTTTCATTAGCTTTCTTCACCATCACTACGTTGGCGAGCCAATCAGGATAGTGAACTTCTCTGATAAATCCTACAAAAAGTAGCTTGGCCACTTCTTCATTTATAACATTTTGCCTTTTTGGGGTAAAATTTTTCTTTTTCTGACGGACTGGCCGACTTAACGGGTTCACCTTAAGTTCATGTGTGATTACTTCAGGAGGAATCCCTGATATATCGATGGCTGACCATGCAAATATATCGGCATTCTTTTATAAGAAGTCGATCAATCTTTTTCTTTGGTCTTCATCAAGTGATCTTCCAATTTGAACCATCTTAGTTGGATCATTTTTCGCCAAAGGTGCAAGAATGGTTCTTTCTACCGGAGCTCCCATTTCTTCAGTCTGATCACGAGGATCTATTTGTTCTGGAGTTAGTCCGTCGATTGGTTGTCGATTTTGAATCATCAAACATTGGCATGCCATTTGTTGATCTCCTCTTATTTCTCCGACACTATTTTGAGTTGGGAATCGTACTAACAGATGATAAGTAGAGACAATGGCTTGAAATTTGTTCAAGGCTAGTCGTCCTAGGATAGCATTATACCCAGAATGCGTTTGGACGACCATAAAAGTGATATTGAGAGTTTTCTATTTTGGCACAGTCCCAAGGGTCATAGGAAGTATCATTTCTCCTTCTATTCTTATCAGGCGCCAAATCCAGTTAATGGCACACGAGTTCTTCATAATTTATTTCTAGGTAAGTTCATCCTGATAAATGCATCGTAAAGCAAAACCTTAGTTGAACTTCCATTATCAATTAGAATTCATTGTACATTGCAATTTGCTATTATTGCAAAAATCACAACAGTGACATCATGTGGTATATGAACTCCTTATAAATCATCATCAGAAAATTTGATGCTTCTTCGGAATCTCTTTGAAGGACTGCCATCTTCATAAAGGGGTCGGTGGTGCAGCATCCCGACCATTCCATCAGTAGGTTGTTGATTGGGGAGCTCCGTGCCATCAGTGATCAATCTTGGGGCCGTTGGCCTTGGTGCCGTAGCTTCACTTGGGCGATTTTGATTATGAACATATTTGTCCAAATAACCGCGCTTGATCAGATCTTCAATTTCATCTTTTAATTGGATACACTCTTCGGTAGTGTATCTGTGATATCGGTGGAAATGGCAGTACTTGGCTTTATTGTGCACGGTAGCCGGAGCTCGCATTGGCTTCGGCCTTTGAAGGAAACTTTTTTTTCTATTTCCATAAGTATTTTTTTCCTCGGAAGAGTCAGAGGTGTATAGGCATCATATTTATTGACATAGCCTTTACCGATTAAGTTCTTCGGCTTTTGAGTTTGTCGTTGAATCGATCGGTCACCAGGGGATCGAAGCCCGTCATTCTTGACATTTTTCTTGTTCGGCACTAACTTTCTTTCCACCTGGCATCCGCTCAAGGCTTGTTCTTCAGCCTAAGTATATTTTTGGGCACGAGCCAATAATTCAGAGTAACTGACTGAGAATTTCTTATCTAAAGAGAATGTGAACCTGGATGCTCATAGCCCTTTTTTCATGACTGACATTGCCACATGCTCGTTGAGATCTGGGATCTTTAATGTTGCAAAATTAAATCTAGCTACATAATCTTTTAAAGTCTCTCCTTCTTATTGTTGAATAAAGAAAAGATTGTCTGTGTTTCTTGGCATTCTTTGGCTTATCTTGAAATGAGAAATGAACAACCTTTCTAATGACTAAAAGAATGAACATTGCCTAGTTGGAGGCTGGAATACCACATCATCGCTGCCATTTTAAGAGTAGCTGGAAAAGCAAGGCAGTGAAGTGCGTTCGATGCTCCTTGGATTAACATGTGAGCTTTAAAGCTGCCCAGATGGTTAAGAAGATCAGCCGATCCATCGTACGGCTCTACTTGAGAAATTTTAAAATGATGTGAAATCTTTTCTTCCATCATCTTCCTGGAAAAGGGAGGTTGGATATCACATGTGGGAATCGTGTCCTCCGTTTTCTTTTGTTCGCCAAGCCTGGCGACCTGTAATTCCAACCCACAAAATTTCTTTGCAAAGCAATCATTTTTTCCATCATCTGAAGTCCGTTCAGCACTTTCAGAGGTTGACTCGCTAGAGGATATCGAGTAGGATCGGGGGTGTTTCCCTTTATCCCATCCTTCTACATGATTACAAGATCTATAATGCCACTTTATGGGAGAAGGCTGACCCGATGAATGCTGATAAAGAGAGTGATGTCGACTCACATGAAGAGACAATCGCCGACTGCATTTTGAAGGAGAGGGTCGTTGCTATCCACTTACAGCTATTTCCTGAAGATTCTAGACAGTCGCAGTGAGAACTTCCATTTTATTCAGAAGGATTCCTAGCTGTTGTTGATCCAGGTTACCAATAGGAGTAACATCTTCCCTATTTAGAACAGGATCATTCTCCTTAGGTGAGTGATGAACCTCCTCGGTAGGAAAATTTCGTACTTTGCCTTTCACCATCTTTCCCTCTAGATTCTTGTAAATTCTTATGTCTTTCCCTTCCTGGTGTGCCAATTTGTTGTATCCAAACTGGTGTGATGCCCAAGTATTTACAAGATCATTGATGAGTACCTTGCCTTCTTGATCAACCTCTTTTCAGTTGCCTGATGTGTGCCTTTGTCTACTGGATCGAACTCCTTCCAATCCTGCAAACAAATCCATTTACCGGGAGAATTCTGATAGGGGATACTCTGATGCTTAAGTCAGTCACTATGTTTAGACTAAACAAATAAGAATCTGAGAAAATTGATTAAAGGGTGCACAAGAGTCCCTACTGGTTGAGCTCACTTACCTTCGAAAGTCCCTTACTCACTGGTATTTATAGGCCACAATCCTAACTGAATTCAGTTAGGAAAGCTGTAAGCAGTTAGTTCATTAGGAACCACCACGTGCACAGAATAACTGTAATTAGTCACAGTTTATATCGTTTATATCTTTTAACCAGCTTAATTAGGCTGATCAACATAATATCACAGCTGACTTATTAAGTCAGCTTTAAACATCAGTCGGCTATATATTTAAATCAGCTCGGACAACAAACTCCTTTTGGGCATCGATTGACCCTGCGTCTTTTGATCATCAATCGGCCCTGTGCCTTTTAGTCATTGATCGGCCCTGTGCCTTTTAGACATTGATCAGCCTTGTACCTTTTAGGCATTGATCGATCTTGAGAAGTTGATCTATCATTTGATCAACAATATCTATTTCATTTGACCCGATACAAAATAGACGAACTCTTGGTTGTCGAACTATCGCCCGTTGTCGGTGATGACGCAGTTGGGGAGTCCAAAATGGCAGATGACAAACTTCCAGAAGAACTAGCGGACATTGGCCTCTGTGATCCGAGCTAGCGGCTCTGCTTCAACCCATTTGGTGAAGTAGTCGATCGCCACCAGCAGGAACTTCCGCTGCCCTGGTATGGTGGGGAACGGTCCCAGGATGTCCATCCTCCATTGCGTGAAAGGCCATGGAGATGACAGCTGGGAGATCGGCACAGCCGACGGGCGCTGGATGTGGGAGTGGCGCTGGCACTTGTCACACTTCTTGACGAAGTCGGTGGCGTCCTCCCTCATTGTTTCCCAGAAATATCCCTAGCGAAGGGCCTTGTATGCCAGGGTCTTCCCTCCTACATGATTTACGCAGAGGCCTTCGTGTATCTCCTGGAGTACGAAGGCTGCCTCTGTGGGCCTGAGGCACTTCAGGAGAGGATAAGAATAGGATCAGCAGTAAAGCTGGCCGTCCATCAAGATGAAGTGGGTGGCCTTCCTTCTGATGAGGCCAGCTTCCTTGCGGTCTTCCGGCAGTAGGCCATCTTGGATGTACCTAACATACTTGTCCATCCAGCTCGGCTCGGAGGCTACTTGCCGCACCTCTTCGGGGTTTTCATAGCTCAGGCTCTTGAGATATTCAATGTAGGCATGCTCTAAGGATGAGTCCGGAAGGGTCGCGAGCCTTGACAATGCATCCGCACGAGCATTCTCTCCACGATGAATATGGAAAACACGGAAGTAGTGGAAGCCTGCCGTGCTCGAACGGACCTTCTCCAGGTACTTCATCATCTGGGGATCTCGGGCCTCGTACTCCCCGGAGACTTGTCCGGCAACCAGCTGGGAGTCAGTGAAGACCTTGAGATTCTGTACGCCCAACTCGCGGGATACCTTCAGGCCCGCGAGGAGTGCCTCGTACTCCGCTTGGTTGTTTGTGGCGGGGAACTTAAAGCGAAGCGCACACTCCGTCACCACTCCATCGGAATTGGCGAGGATGAGGCCTGCTCCGCTCCCGCATGAATTGGAGGCACCGTCCATGTGGAGGATCCAGGGGTCCTCCAGCGGGGCAGGCTCGGCTTGGCTCTCCGGGACCATCCACTCTGGTTCCTCGGGAAACCCTGTGCATTCGACCACGAAGTCGGCTAGGACTTGGGCCTTCTGCGATGATCTCGGTCGATATGCGATGTCGTGCTCGCTCAGCGTCAGGAACCATTTGGCTAACCTTCCGGAAGTCTCAAGATGGCTTAGCATGGTCCTCAGCGGCTGGTC
Organism: Areca catechu; assembly: GCA_021397845.1. Classification (NCBI taxonomy): domain Eukaryota; kingdom Viridiplantae; phylum Streptophyta; class Magnoliopsida; order Arecales; family Arecaceae; genus Areca; species Areca catechu. Next base: position 41,650,563 of record CM038039.1, read on the forward strand.
AGTCACAACCACAATGAGATGCGCTTGGAAATAGGGCATAAGATGCTTAGCAGACATTATTAGTACAAAAATAAGTTTTTCGGAGCGGGTATACCTGATCTCCGCATCATGAAGTATTTTGCTGGTATAGTACACTGGCTTTTGCATTCCGTCCTAGTCTGTAAGGACGAGGACCGAGCTAACGGCCCCCGGGGTGATCGCCAGGTAGAGTAGGAGCTCTTCTCCCTCTTCGGGTCTGGACAACAGAGGCGGGGAGATCAGGAACTCCTTCAGCCCTTCGAAGGTCATTCGGCACTCTTCAGTCCAGGTGAAGTCATGCATCTTGCGCAGCGCCTTGAAGAAGGGGAGGCAGCGGTCAGCCGACCTCGAAATGAACCGGATCAAGACTGCGATCCTTCCCGTCAAGCACTGAACCTACTTCTTGGACGTTGGGTGCTCCATGTCCAGGATTGCTTGGACCTTCTCTGGATTCGTCTCGATGCCTCTCTAGGTGACCATGAAGCCGAGGAATTTTCTGGCCGCCACCCCAAAGGCGCACTTCACTGGGTTGAGCTTCATATGGTGCTTCCAGAGGTTGTGGAAGGATTCAGCGAGGTCGGCAATGTGGTCCGAGCTCGGTTTGCTCATGACGGGCATGTCATCCACGTACGCTTACATGTTCCAGCCAATCTGGTCCTTGAAGACCTTGTTGACCTGGCGTTGGTACGTGGCCCCAGCATTCTTCAGGCCAAAGGGCATCATTCTGTAGCAGTACATCCCCCGGTCAGTGATGAAGGCGGTGTGCTCCTCATTCTCCGGGTGCATCCGGATCTGATTGTACCCGGAGAATGCATCCATGAAGAAGAGTAGCATGTGCCCCGAAGTGGCATCCACCAGCTGGTCTATCCTTGGCAGAGGGAAGCTATCCTTCGGGCATGCCTTGTTGAGGTCGGTGTAGTCTACACAGATCCTCCACTTACCATTATTCTTCTTCACCATCACCACATTCGCCAGCCAGCTCGGGTATTGCACCTCTCGGACGAATCCGGCGACGAGGAGTTTCTCAACTTCCTCGTTGATGACCGCTTGCCTTTTTGGGACAAAGCTTCTCTTCTTCTGTCGAACTGGCCTGCACTTCGGATCAACACTAAGTTTATGGGTGATGACTTCAGGGGGAATACCTGGCATGTCGGCCGCTGTCCAGGCGAACACATCTGCGTTTGCTTGTAGGAACTCCAATAGCGAAGCCCTATCCTCCTCGGGCAGCTGGGCTCCGATCTGTATAGTTTTTGCCTGGTCGGCTTCAAGCTGGTACGAAAGCAGGCGCTCGGCCGGGCCTCCTCTGGAGTCTTAGGCCCTCTGGTCGAGCTCGTCCGTCTTGGAATCCTCCTCGGGCACCTGGGCCCCGGGGAGTGTTTGGAAGCAGTGCTGCACTGGCTGGGGCGTACCCCTCATCTCCCCCATGCCGCAAGGGGTTGGGAACTGGAGAAGCAACCTCTTGGTAGAGACGACGGCATCGAGGAGGTTGAGCCCAGGTCGGCCCAAGATCATGTTGTAAGGCGAAGGAAGCCTGACAACCGTGAACGTCATCATGACGATACTCTGCCGAGGTGGGGTCCCGGTAGTGACTGGGAGAGTGATTTCCCCCTCTACTCTTGCAGAGTCTCCCGTGAAACCAACAAGGAGAGTAAATACTGGCTTAAGTTAAGTGGGGGAGAGATTCATTCGGGAGAAAGCATCGTAAAAAAGAACATCCGTAGAGCTTCCACTATCTACCATGATGCGCTTTACAAGATGCTTTGCAATCGTCATCTCAACGGCCACAGCATCATTATTTACATTTTTCTCCCCATTATCCCCTTCCCTCATAAGGGGGTACATTCTCAGAGTTCCCTGCCCCCCAGGTTCTCTTGGACGCGTGCTCCGCTCCGTAGGAGATCATGCCCACCGGCTTCTCGGTGGGGCGGTTGTCGACGGCTGGAGCTGGCAGAAGAGCAACGAGCGCCTAGGACTCTGGTTGAGGTCTGCCCCCCACATATTTTCCGAGGTAGCCCCTCTTAATGAGCTCTTCAATTTTCCACTTGAGGTTGCGGCATTCCTCGGTGTCGTGCCCGTGGTCATGATGGAAGCGGCAGTACTTCATCTTGTCATGGGTGTAGGATGGCTTCAGCGACCGAGGATGCCTCAGATAAGTCTCGCCCTCAATCTCCATGAGGATCTTCGTTCTTGGGGCAAGAAGGGGAGTGAAGTTCCCCTAAGGGACGGGAGCGTTCCTTGGCCTTGGCGCCGGTCGGGAGCTCTGAGCTGGTGGTCCCGGCCTCTACGCTTCAGGCTTCTCGGTGGGTGCTGGCCTCCTTAGTGGCTTCCGTCAAGCTCCCGTCTCGTGCGATTCGCCTCCTCGGCGTGGATATACTTCTGGGCCTGGAATAGCAGCTCGACGTAACTCTTCGGAGGCTTCTTGTCGAGCGAGTAGGTCAGGCGGGAAGCCCTGAGCCATCGCTTTAGAGCCAGCATCGCCACCAACTCCTCCAGGTTGTAGATCTCCAAGGCAGCAGCTTTGAAGCGGGCCACGTAGTCTTGTAGTGGCTTATGGTCTTGCTACCTGATGGAGAAGAGGCTATCTGTCTCACGTGGCATCTTCCGGCAGGCATCGAAATGGGCCACGAACTTCTACCCTAGCTGGACAAAAGAGCTGATACTTTTCGGCTTGAGGTGGGTGAACCACACTCGAGCGGCCTTCCGAAGGGTAGCAGGGAAGGCGACGCACAGAAGGGCGTCAGTGGACCCCTGGACCCTCATGAGGGCCCGGTAGCTTTCCAGGTGGTCCAGGGGGTCGGTGATCCCGTCGTAGGGATCCACCCATGTGGAACCGACGAGGAATTGGCTCTGTTTGGATCTCCTGGAAGAAAGGAGGGCGGGAGTCATAGCTCGCCGGCTCACTAGTGGAGCCAGGCAAGTTGGCGAACCGGCGGGCAAACTCCTCCAACTTGCGGTCGAGCTCCTCCAGGCGCTTCTCCGCCATGCGCCTGATGGCTTCGCCTGTGGATCCCTCCACTGAGGGGGTAGTGAAGGCAATTCGGACACGCGGCGCCCATGATGGGGAGCCCTGCCTCCAGCCTTGACGAGGTCTGGGTGCCCCCGGTCAAGGTGTGGTGAGCAGCTTTCTTCTTTGGTGGAGCTGGCTCGCTGTCACTTCCCTGGGGCTTGATGGGTGCCCCGGGGGTCTGTAACTACCCGCGACTGCGAGGGCCTCCCATGGAAGAAATGCAGGCTGTCGCGAGGTACTGCGGCGTAGGCCGCAGGGGTCTCTGGCTGCTGGTGGGTAGCTAGGGATCGATGTTGGAGCTGATGCTGGAGCTGACGCACCGCCGCAGTAAGGGTATGCATCTGCTGGGCAACTGCGATCAGCTGGGCCTCTAGTGGGGGAGGTTGAACCGGGGCAGGCACTTACGCCTCAGGTCCGTACGGGTTCCCGCGAGAAGGGGATGCCTCCGCACGGCTGGGAGAAGCTCCCCTTGCCCGGGTGGTCACCATCCTCCCAATGGACTGGCTAAGCAGGACTTGAACTGGAGGAAGTGTCGTTTTGTCCCCCCTACCTGGCGCACCAATCTATTACCGCCCGGATCGTCATGGCCCGTAGCTGCTGATAGCGTCGAGTGTGTCACGTCCGCCCACCTGGGAACACCTCCAGTGCCTCGAGACCTGCAAGGAAGCAATGTTAGTGACCCGGACCAGAGATTCCGGCGGGGGCACTCCGACGGTCAAGTCAGTGGCGATTCAGGAGAACAGATCCTCCTGGTCGAGCCCCTCTAGATGAGCTCCATGCTAGGAGGAGTGAATATAGTGTGAGTGAAAGATGAGGATGAGCTGGGAATGGTGTTGGCCGAGGTGATCTTGCCCTCCTCTCTGGCCTTCTTCCCTTGTGTCGCTCTGGTTCCTCTTTTTGTGGTGGTTGTGTTGTTCTTGCGTGGAATTGGAAAAAAATAAGCGTTGTTACCTCCTTTTTGCTTACACTGGCTGGGTCCTTTTTTGCGGCTTGCCTCGGGGTCCTCCCATGTTGACAGATGGGTGTGACATGACATCGTGCCATGAACGGTACGCCTTCTTTATTGGATATCTAGGGAAGCTTCCATAATCTTCTGACATTCCTTCAATTTGCCCCTCCATGGAAGCCTGGCAGGGGCCTCGACTGTCGTGTCGCCGCTCTTGGGAATCGCACTCCTTGGTATCTTTTTTCCGGTCGTACAGCAAGCCGGTAGGGGGCACAGTGCCTTGATGTGAGCTTTCCTTATTTCTGGTGTGAATGGCGGCCGTGGGCATTAATGGTGACGTTAAAAGGAAAACTAGTAGCGAGCATGCTGTCTATTTTAAAACTTTTTCAAAATAACATGCAGCGGAAGCATGATAAGGAAGATTAACATTTAATCTAAGCATGCTTTTAGAATGATTCTATGCTACTTAGCCCAAGACCTTGCATGAATGATTAATATAAACTATGAAATCATGAACTTATGCTATGAACATTTCAAAGCAACATATCTATATATATAAAACAATACCTCGTATGAAGTGGAGACGCTCTCCGCTGCGAAAGATCCAGGGGGAGGAAGAAGAACTCTGCTTAGCCGCACACGTGTCCGGCCTCTACAGGTGGTTCACACCAGGGCTCTTTCAAAATCTACTTCCACTCCAAGTGCTAGCTTGTTGTGGAACGATTTGATCGGAACTCCTTTTCTTCTTTCGATGCCAGACTCTCCGAATGAATGAAGAAACTCAAGAGGTGGAGAATGAGTTGTTGGAATCTTTCCCAAACACTCAATCCCAAGACCTAGATCACTAGGTACAAATATGCACACTCTTTTCCAAAATCCTCACACCCATACAAAACTAGAACCTTTTCTAGTTTCTTCTCTTTCTTCCCTTTTAATTTTTCCAGCATTTCTTTGCTGAATTCTTTCTTATTTTCGTCCTCCCATTTCAGCCCATTATGTAGGTGGAGAGGGAGAGGGAGAGTGGGGAGTTATGGATGATAATGGAGGGGTTATGGGTAGTTATGGGGAGTTATGGTCATGGAAAGTTACATAACTCCCCAAAACTGAATTTAAACTTATTTAAATTCAGATTAATGTCTTAATTAATTTCAGTTCATAACTGAAATCAATTAGGTCAAGTGTGCATACATTGGGTTCAACCCAATTGGACCCAAACCTATTTTGAACCAAATCCCATTTGATTCATTCCAGATTTTTATAGCTCAATCAAATTGGGCTATCAAGTAATCACATTACATAATTCACCTTCATGCATCACCAACTATTAGTGAAAATTTTATATCACAATTTTTGTGACATCAAGTGTCTACACTTACGAAATCAACAAGTGTCAACACCTATACAAGTGTCGACACTTTCAAGAATATCAAGTGTCGACACTAGGATAAGGAAAAACACTTTTCCTTTGTGAGTCCACGAACGATTCCCAATCGTTCTCCGATTACTAGATCAAGTAGAAATCCCTATGGTGTGTGACCCCATAGGTTCGAACACTAAGCCGGTAGCACTGGAACATTTCTAATACCAGTCAAAATCGCCATCTAGCAATGACACCCGACGTCCGGATAGGTCGAAGTTGCAGAGCAACAATCAAGAACCAGGAGATATGGAAACCTTGTAATTAATCCCTTTGACCTCAATGCTCAGTAAGACTTAGGGTTAAACTACCCAACCCATAAAGTCCATCAACAATGTGTCTCAACCTCACAAGTCCTGTAACACTTTATAGAGACTACCCTGGCCAAGGTTTTGCTAAATTGAAACACAGTAAGATATCTGCTCCAAACACTTTGGAGGGGTCAATCCCATCTTGATCCAATCACTGCTACATGAGTACTTAACTGTACCCAGAAACCTTCCATCCCTGGATTAGAAATTCAGATAGTCCAGCACCAAAGTACAGTGAGTTGCTCGCAAGCTACCATAACGATCTCATGTCTGAGGGATAACTACGTCCATATCAAAACTCTAGGCAGAAAAAGTACAGACGGGTTACGTTCGATAAAATGTCAAACACAACATCTGCATGCCATACCAGTGTCTCCACACTCCTTGGTTAAGAGGACAACCAACGACTATGGCACACAACGACCTATACTTGATATACTATCATCCTGAAATAAGTGTATCATTTGGTCCCAAACAATTTTAGGACTATATGATATATCCTCTCTATATCACATACAAATAGTCCTAAGGACTTCATCACTCAAGAACTCATTACAGAAAGATGAAATAGTGATGAACTGCCAGAATAAACATTTTATTCAATAATATAATTCATATACAATTACATCAAATGTACAACTGTCTACAGTAGAAATTGGCTTTGGGACACATTTTCCAACAGACGTGGCGGGTGTTGTCGTACGGTCCTCGGGGGGTCCGTCACTGTCTTCGGCTGGGAGGTGCTGCTCCCTTGGCGATTGACATCTTGACTTGCGTTGGAGACCGAGTTGGGAAGATGGGGCCCACCTGCAGGGGACTCGTCTTGTGGCAGCTCGGCTGTGCTGCTCGGCTGTGCGGAGAGGGGCCGAGCTCGGCACCAGGCCAGAGGGGCCAGCTTTGACCGAGCTCGAACTGGCTGAGATGGCTGAGGTGCGCCCAGGCCAGGAGACCCGGTCTCGAAAGGGGTCCCGCGTGGCGGAGGAGGCTTGAGCTCGACTCCGGACCGCGGGACCCGAGCTCGGGCTCGAAAGGTCTGCCTCTGGTGGGATTTGAGATCGGCTCCAACCTAGGCGCCCCGACCTGGCGGAGGACGGAGCCCGGCTTTCGATGAGCGGCCCCGCTGGCATCGGGGGCTCAGCCCAGCGAAAGGGCCTGTGGTGGTAATCTCGCGTGGCGTCTGATGGGGACTCCACGTCAGGCTCCTTGCTCCATGTCAGCGATCTGGTCACATCATCTCCCATCAAATTTTGCTTTCCTGGAACAGTCTAGTTGTTTAAGCTAGTGTTGTGCTTGCACATCGAGTTCATGAGAGAGCCTTATCTTTAGCTATAGAATACAATTGTTTCGATGTTGCTGGCCCTTCCCTTGACTCCCCAGCCTCCTGAGATTCTCATGCTGCATTTGCAATGATCTAGAGGATCCTTTTCATCTCTTGGAAGCCCCTACTCTCAAGGTTTGTCAAGATCAATTTTGACAGTAGTGTCAGGGATGGTAGGGATGTGTGGATTATGTCATCCATGATCTAGATGCTAGGCTACTGGCTGTTGGGGCTCACATCTTTTTGAGCCGTCCATCCTGGGTGTGAAGCTCTGTGCTGCTTAGGTAGATATCATCTGCACTAGACAAATGCTACAGAGAGAATCTTTTTGAGAATGATTCTGCTATTATCATCAATTGAATCTAGAATGAGGTAAAACAACTAAAGGTCTATCCAATTCTTCGTGGCATCTGGAGTTTTCTCAGTTGTTCCATCTCGATGTCTGTTCGGCCCATTTTTTTAAGAGATGGATAGTGTAATAGATTGTATTGCTTTTTTTTATTGCTGATCACATCGAAGACTAGATCTGGCATTAGGATGATACTTATCCTCCGGTCCTATAAGATATCCTATATTTTGATCATTTAAGCTGTGCCAATATTAAGAAGGTGTGATTGTATCATAAAAAATAAATAAATAAATAAAATCATACTCATACCGGGATGGTGGGATCACCTGCCTGTGCCGTTAATTAAAAATTAGAGAGAGAGAGGGAAAAAAAAAAAAGACGAAGATAGACAGCTACGGCAGGTTCGCATCCAGGTGATGTCGTGGCTAGCGAAAATTCAGAACAGAACAGAGCGCTTTATTGCACCGAAGCAGAAACCTCTAAACCGTTTTGAGTCAACACTGGGCTGGAGTCACCTTTCCAAATCCAAAACCCGGTAATATGTTTCGTCTTCTTGCGACAGAATAGCACCACCACCGCCACCTTCTCCGCCCGGCGGTTGCTGGAGTACTCATACATCCTTCTGGCCCTCCTTCCGCTTCGCGTCGAGCTCCTTGATCAAGTACTGGTGACATCCTCGTAGGTCGACCCCCCCTCCTCCACCGCCTTCTTCGCCTCCTCACCGTATTCCTTTGCCTTCCTCACCATCGCCAACCACCCTTCCTACCACCGCCGCCACCTCCTCCGCCGTCACCAGCGCCTTCACCTCCTCCAGCCGGTTCCCTCGGACCCCCTCCCACATCCTCACCCCGACACCCATCACGTCCACCACCAGCGCCTCGTTTATAAACTGCTCGTGGAACAGCGGCCAAGTAATCATAGGCACCCCCGCGCACACCGATTCCTGCAGCGAGTTCCACCCACAGTGTGTCACGAACCTCCCCACCGCCGCGTGGCCCAGCACCTCCACCTGCGGGGCCCATCCCCTCACCACCAGCCCCCTCCCCTCCCCTCCACCCTCTTCTCGAACCCCTCCGGCATCCACACCGCCTCCGCTGCCGCGTCCTCCGCCGTCTCCCGCCGGACCACCCACAGGAACGCCTTCCCTGACGCCTCCAGCCCCAGCGCGATATCCTTCAGCTGGGGTTCACTGAAATGGCACAGGCTCCCGAAGCACACGTACAGCACGGACCCGGCCGGCTTGGAGTCGAGCCGCGCTAGGACCGCTCCGGATCGGCCCGGGACACTCCGCGTTCCGCCCGCTCCACGACGGCACGGCAGCAGAGTGAGACCGGGCCCACGCGCCAGGCCTTGATGGCCGCCTGGTTCTTGTTCTTGTACTGGTTGACGTAGCTTAGTTCCATGTCGTGGAAGGTGTTTGTCAGGAATTTGGAGAAAAAATTCAGAATTTCTTTCAAATCATTTCTTTAGTCCTACAGAAAAAAGGAGAAAATTTTAAAGACATTTAAATATGTTCCCTCTTTCATTTGGTCTTGTATTGTCTTGGGTCACTCATACGCGCGCGCGTGGCCCGGTTCGCACGTGCGGTCGGGTTCGCACGTGCGGTGAGGTGTGCTTTTTTTTGCCCGATTTTCTTTTATTTTTTTCCGTTCCCGTTTTTTCTTTCCGTTCGGAGAGCCCGATTCTCTTTTATTTTTTCGTTCCCATTTTTCTTTCCGTTCGGTCTGCATCACGTCGCGTCTTCTCCAAACGTCGCGACTTCTGAACAGCGATCTTCTCCGAGCGTCGCGTCCTCCGCTGTACCGCATCGCGTCTTCACCGAGCGGTGTCTCTTCCTCACGGCGTTTCTCCATCTATAAAAGGATAGAGTCAGATCACAGATAAGTATCTTGACCGGACTCTCTCTTCCTCTCAATCTTTTTTCCGATCTAGAACTCTCTTGCGTTCTAGGTTTTCCTGTTTCCAATTTTTAATCTGGTTTCACTGCTGGGCGAAGCCGTTGTCAGTCCCTTCACAGTCGTGCCTGCAGGAGGGATACCCGGTTGTATCTTGGGACAGAGTTCTCGAATTGAATCCTGCACGAGGGCCGAGAATCGCCTTAGGACAGTGCCTCTGCACGCCTCCGGTCAGAAATCCTAAAACTCAATTTTATGATTCATAGTATATATTTATATTATTGTTTTACATAGGACAGATTATATTACTGTTCTAAGAATTTCTAAATCATAATTTTATGATTCATTGTATTACTGTTCTACATAGCACTGTTTAATGTTTTAGGATAATACAGATAGATTTATACTTATTGTTTCTAGTTTTATTTCACAGTACTCTATTTTTAACAATCTAAGACGATTCTTGATGAAATAAAATAGAAACAAAAAAAAAATGTTTAATTAAATACATATGTTCTGATATTGATTATTAAAATTCTAAAATGAATTTTTATTATTGTGCAGCTCTAGTTCTTAAATCACCTTGGTATGGGTTCTGTGGATTCTTCTAGCCTTAAACCTGATAGATTTGATGGGAAGGGTTTTCTTAGATGGCAAGAACAAATGGAGGCATGGTTAATTTCATTAGGTCTAATTTCTGCCCTAGGTAAAATCCTTCCATTTGAAACCAATTCCCAAGGTTCTGATGCAACTTCTAAGTCTCCTGAGAAGTAGATTATCACTGTAGGTTTAGAATATTGAGTTGTCATTCAGACAACCTGTATGCAACCTATAGAAATGTCAAACTTCTAAAGAACTCTGGTGTGCTTTAGAAGATACCTATATCAGAGATCATGAGGGGGCTATGAGATTTACCGTTTCTGACTTTCATAACTTTAGAATGGTAGATAACCAACCAATCAATGACCAGATCCATCATTTCCAAAATCTTGTTCAAGAAATTCTTAGAGGAGGGTCTATCCTTGATGAAACTTATCAAGTTTCAAGTTTAATAGATAAACTTCCTCCATCGTGGAATCAATTTGCCAAAAATCTTAAAAGGACTCAAACCTCCCTGACCTTTAGGTCTCTTCTTCAATCCATCAAGATCGAAGATCAATATAGACTTAGAGAGATTCAAGAAAATCAACTCAAGGCCAAGGTCAATCTTACCGAAGGTCAAAATCAAAATACTAAAGGCCAGAACTCTAGAGATTACAATTCTAATTATAAACCTAAGGGGAAAAATTTTAAAGGAAAAGGAAAACATTTCCATCAAAACAATATCCATAGGCAGAATAACATAAAATCCAAGGATCAAGGTGATGGAAGATTCTGCTTTGTCTGTGGAAGGGACAATCATATTGCTCCTCAATGTTTCTACCGGAAGAAGCAAAAGGTTATCCATAAGAAGAAGAATGATACTAAGAACCAGAATCAATTCAAATCTCAGGTCAAAATGATTGAAGGAGAATCATCTTCTTTTAGGTCAGTCTCCTTCACCCCTTCAATAAATCTAACCTATTTTGATTACGAATGGTGGTTAGATACTGGTGCTAATATCCATGTTTGCACTGATAAAATTTGGTTTTCATCCTATCAGGGATCAAGTGAAAGAAGTGTAACAATGGGTGATAGAACAGCTGTTCAAGTACTAGGATCAGGTCACATCAATCTAAAATTTACCTCAGGAAAATCTTTGATTCTTCGTGATGTACAGCATGTTCCAGCAATTAGAAGAAACCTAATTAGTGGTTCTTTGCTTGTCCAGACAGGACTTAAAGTTGTATTAGAATCAAATAAAGTTGTAATCTCCAGAGGAGATATGTTTATTGGCAAGGGCTTTGTATCTGAAAGAATATTCAAATTAAGTGTAATAGCACCTGTTAATATCAATAAAATCTCTGGTTCTTCTTCTAAATCTACTGTGTTAAATTTTGAAGCTTGTGAAATTTGGCATGGCAAATTGGGTCATGTCAATCGTCGATCAATCAAGAAAATGTCTGATCTTCTATTAATTCCTAAATTAAATATAGATCATAAATCAAAATGTGAAATCTGTGTACAATCAAAACAACCTAGAAAACCATTCAAGCCAATAGAATTTATATATTCCTAAATCTTAGAACTAATACATAGTGATGTTTGTGATTCTAATAGAGCTCTAACACGTGGAGGTAGTCGTTATTTTGTCACTTTCATAGATGACTTTTCTAAGTACTGTTACACTTATCTTCTAAAAACTAAGGATGAAGTTCTTAATAAATTTAAAATTTATAAAGCAGAAGCTGAGAATCAGTTAGAAAAAAGGATTAAAATTCTTAGATCAGATCGAGGAGGCGAGTACACTTCAAATGAAATAAACCTTTTCTATGAAGAAAATGGAATAATTCATGAAGTCACTGCTCCCTATTCACCTCAATCTAATGGTGTAGCAGAAAGAAAGAACCGAACATTACTAGATATGATAAATGCAATGATCATTAGTTCAGGTGTTCCAGAAAATTTATGGGGAGAAGCTTTTCTCTCTGCTAATTACATCCTCAATAGAATACCTGCGAAAGATAAAGATAAAACCCCTTATAAAATTTGGAAGGGTCACAAACCTAGACTTAGTTACTTTAGAGTTTGGGGTTGCTTAGCTAAAGTTAGTATTCCTGAATCCAAAAGATTAAAAATAGGTCCTAAGACCGTAGATGCCATATTTATTGGTTATTCGTTGGATAGTAATACCTATAGATTCCTTGTTATTAACTCAGAAATATCTTCAATATCAAATAATATAATAATTAAATCCAGAGATGCAACTTTCTTTGAAATTATTTTTCCTATGAAAAATAGAGTGTCTTATCCAACGAATAATATTCCATCTTCTGCATTCTCAGTTGCAGATTTAACTCATGAACCCGAATTTGAACCTGAACCTAGACGGAGTAAAAGAATTAGAACAGAAAAGAATTTTGGTGAAGGTTTTTTCACATATTTAATTGAAGATACTCCTTCTACTTATTTAGAAGCTTTGTCTTCTCCTGATGCACCTTTTTGGAAAGAGGCAATCAATAGTGAGTTTGAATCTATTATCGAAAATAATACGTGGATTCTTACTAATTTACCTCCTGGAAACAAACATTTAGGATGTAAGTGGATTTTCAAGAAGAAAATGAGAACTGATGGAACAATAGAAAAATATAAAACTATACTTGTTGTTCAGGGATTTGGTCAAAAGGGTGGTATAGATTTCTTTGACATATATTCTCCTGTTGCTCATATCTCCACTATTAAAGTCATTCTAGCATTAGCTTCCATCTATAAACTTTATGTTCATCAAATGGATGTTAAGACTGCATTTTTGCATGGTGATCTAGATGAAGAGATCTACATGCATCAACCTGAAGGATTTTCTGTGCCAGGACAAGAAAATAAAGTCTGCAGGCTTGTAAAATCTCTTTATAGATTGAAGCAAGCACCTAAGCAATGGCATGAAAAAATTGACCAAGTGATCTTATCCTACGGATTTCATATTAATGAATCCGATAATTGTCTTTATCAAAAACAAGTTAATGTTCAATTCATCTTTCTATGTCTCTATGTTGATGACATTTTAATTCTTGCACCAGATTTGAATCTGGTTAATGATATCGAGAATTTTCTGTCTCATCATTTCAATATGAAAGATTTAGGTAATGCTGACTTAATCCTTGGAATGAAAATCATTCGAACTGTCGAATCGATTAGTTTATCTCAATCTCATTATACTAACAAACTTATAGGCAAATTTGGTATTCTAATTGTTACGGCCGTAACGATGACGTGGCCGGGCTCAGATACCGCCGAATATGATCGAGCCACGTGGAGGTTTCTCCGGCCGAGTCAGCGCCACGTCGCCAAGGCCGAGCTCGACAAGACTACTCCGCCAGACGACTTCCTAAGGCAAGCTGCTCTCGCCGAAGTCGAGCTCGGTTCGGGGCCCCTCTACCACCTCGCTTGGCGCCCACCCCGGAGGGGTCCACCTAGGCCGAGGTCGGCCGAACCTTCGCTCCTTCGCCAGGTGGCCCCCCGGAGACGGGCCCACCTCGGCCGAAGCCAGGCAACCTCCTGCCACCTCGCCAGGTGTCCACCCAAGAGGGGTCCACCTAGGCCGAGGTCGGCCGAACCTTCGCTCCTTCGCCAGGTGGCCCCCCGGAGGCGGGCCCACCTCGGCCGAAGCCAGGCGACCTCCTGCCACCTCGCCAGGTGTCCACCCAGGAGGGGTCCACCTAGGCCGAGGTCGGCCGAACCTTCGCTCCTTCGCCAGGTGGCCCCCCCCGGAGGTGGGCCCACCTCGGCCGAAGCCAGGCGACCTCCTGCCACCTCGCCAGGTGTCCACCCAGGAGGGGTCCACCTAGGTCGAGGTCGGCTGGTCCTTCGCTCTTCGCCAGGTGGCCCCCAGAGACAGGTCCAAATCGGTCGAGGTCAGGCTGCCCGTACGGAGAAGGTCCCAGGGAAGGAGGCGCAGGCCCCGAGGCCATCCCTCGGGCCGTACGCGTCACAGACGGTGCCCCGTACGGAGGGCAGTGGCACGCAAAACACCATTTGCCTCGGCCCGATAGGTCCCACAGCCGAGAGGCGCGATTCTGACAAAACAGGCCCCATAGACGGATGGCGCCCACACTTGGGAAAGAGAGCGCTCTCACTGGGCCCGAGGTCTGACCGGCCGCCTCACCAGCGCCGCCCCCCCCCCCTCGTTCTGTCTTTGCCTTTTTCCTGTTGGGCTCGGCGGATGAGGTCAGAAAGCCGCCTAGCCCTCCTCACCGAAAAGGGAAAAGAGAAAAGGACGGGGGAGGGGAGCCTCCCAGGAGGAGAAGACAAGCGACCGACGAGAGGAGATAAAAGGAAGGAATCTGGGGACGACAAGGTAAGCGAACAAGCCTGGGGACAAGGAGGAAGCAGCGGCAAGAGGCCTCGCTCCGAGAGAGAGATCCGAGATCCCGAGAGGGGATAATTCGGCGTGAGCTCGGCAAGGAGGCCCGGCCGAATCTCCAGTCCCCAGAGCGCCTTTCTTACTAGTAAACTCGCTAAGTCTGGAACCCTTTCGGGGGTCCGTCTTGGAGAGTCTGTTCCTTCTCGTCGTCTACTGACTTGACCGTCGGAGCTCCCTCGCCGGGATCCCCGGCCAGGGTCTTCTAACCCCTTCTTGTAGATTCGCCGCAGCCAGGGAGGCTCCCTCGCCAGGCGGTCAGGAAGGATCCGCGGATCCGAGGCACGGGCGCGGCGACGAGAGCGGCAACACTAATTATTCAACTGTTTCTACACCTTTTGATCCATCTACTCATCTTACAAAGAACACTGGAATACCTATAAATCAAGAAAAATATGCACAAATTATTGGATCTCTAATGTATTTATCCAACCGGACTAGGCCTGATATTGCTTTCACTATTTCTAGACTTAGTAGATATACATCTAACCCTAGTTCAATTCATTGGAATGCATTAGAAAGAGTGTTCAGATACCTTAAAGGTACTACTGAGTATTCTCTATGCTTTACAGGTTATCCAAATGTTCTTGAAGGTTATTGTGATGCAAATTGGATTTCTGACACCTTAGATGTCAAATCTACATCTGGCTATATTTTTCTGTTAGGAGGTAGTGCCATATCGTGGCAATCAACTAAACAAACTATTTTAGCTAGGAGCACCATGGAAGCCGAGCTTATTGCTCTTGACTCTGCCTGTACTGAAGCAGAATGGTTAAAAGAGCTTCTTACTGAGATCTCTATATCTTCTCCTATATCTCCAATTTCAATACATTGTGACTCTAAAGCTGCTATAGAATTTTGCAAAAAGAAGTTAATAAATACTAAAGTAAGCAGACACATCAAATTAAGACAAAAGTCTGTTAAAAGAAAAGCAAAACTTCAAATTGTTTCCATAAGTCATGTAGCTACAGATAATAACCTTGCTGACTGTCTTACAAAAGGCTTAAACAGGACTAAGGTCCTGATGTCATCGAGGGGGATGGGGCTTAGCCAATAAAGGATCTTCCAGCAGCGGGAACCCAATCTCTGTGATAGGAGATCCCTTGAAGGAGGTTCAATGTGGTAAAAACAAACTGATTGGTTGATCAGGGAGCACATGTAGTTTATTTAGCAGGAGTCTCTGACTCTAGCCCATCCCTATGATGATTAGTGCTCCTATGTAGTTTTTAGGAAGAGTTATCTCTGAATAAGTCCCGAGAGGTATTCCTCGAGATGTAACACTACACACATCCTTGGAGGGACTCACCTATGTGAGAATATCCGTATACGGCCGCGGCTAGAGACATAGGCAATCTCTAGAAATTCTCATGAAACAAATCAAGATGCTTGCACACGGCCATTAATGTGCAAACCCGTGACATGAGCTTCTATACTATGAGTATTATAGTAGAAATTTGATCTAACGGAACGTAGTTCAAGACCTGGTTCACTCCGCTCCCTTCAAATCAATACTATCAATGCTAAGTGAAGTGAACTTTAAAGGCACTTCATCAATTACACAGTATATGTACCCAGCAGTAAATATTTTTCTATTATGTTCTACTTGATTATTTATAACAAGTGAATTTTGAGTTTTGAGGGGAATTGTTAGAGGTTTGGAGGGAAAACCCAAAATTCCCTCCAAGCCATTCCTTTAGTCCCACATAGGAAAAGGAGAACATCCCAAAGACACTTAAATATGATCCCTCTTCCATTTGGCCTTGTACCTTCTTGGGCCACTCACACGCGCGCGCGTGGCCCGGCCCGGTTCGGTTCGCACGCGCGGTCCGGTTCGCACGCGTGGCGCGGTGTGCTTTTTTTTGCCCGATTTTCTTTTATTTTTTCCGTTCCCGTTTTTTCTTTCCGTTCGGAGAGCCCGATTCTCTTTTATTTTTCCGTTCCCGTTTTTCTTTCCGTTCGGTCTGCATCGCGTCGCGTCTTCTCCAAACGTCGCGACTTCTGAACAGCGGTCTTCTCCGAGCGTCGCGTCCTCCGCTGTACCGCATCGCGTCTTCACCGAGCGGTGTCTCTTCCTCACGGTATTTCTCCATCTATAAAATGATGGAGTCAGATCACAGATAAGTATCTTGACCGGACTCTCTCTTCTCTCAATCTTTTTTC
The DNA here is from genome assembly GCA_021397845.1 of Areca catechu. Lineage (NCBI taxonomy): Eukaryota > Viridiplantae > Streptophyta > Magnoliopsida > Arecales > Arecaceae > Areca > Areca catechu. The sequence goes on from CM038039.1 coordinate 41,666,980, forward strand.
CGATCTAGAACTCTCTTGCGTTCTAGGTTTTCCTGTTTCCAATTTTTAATCTGGTTTCACTGCTGGGCGAAGCCGTTGTCAGTCCCTTCACAGTCGTGCCTGCAGGAGGGATACCCAGTTGTATCTTGGAATAGAGTTCTCGAATTGAATCCTGCACGAGGGCCGAGAATCGCCTTAGGACAGTGCCTCTGCATGCCTCCGGTCAGAAATCCTAAAATTCAATTTTATGATTCATAGTATATATTTATATTATTATTTTACATAGGACAGATTATATTACTGTTCTAAGAATTTCTAAATCATAATTTTATGATTCATTATATTACTGTTCTACGTAGCACTGTTTAGTATTTTAGGATAATACAGATTGATTTAAACTTATTGTTTCTAGTTTTATTTTACAGTACTCTATTTTTAACAGTGTTGACGAGGACACCGTAGCTCTTTGGCCTCGGCCTCGCCGAGGAGTTTTAGCTTGAAGAAGTTGTCGACGAGCTCGGGGAGGCCGTTTTTGTAAAGGCGGATTGGATGGGGGAGGCCGTTCATGATGAAGGATTCCATGGAGGGGTCGAGAGGGAGGTAGTTGACAAGGTTGGAAAGGACGAAGAGAGGAAAGTCGCCGGCGCCGTGGAATATGAGACGAGGGATGCCGTGCTCGATCGCGAGGTCGGCGGTCCAGGTGAAGAGGGAATCGGAGACGAGGATGTCGGGGCGGAGCTCGCGGAGGTGGGCGGCGAGAGGGGCTTCGAAGTGGAAGAGGGCCATGACGAAGGTATTGAAGTGGGCGGTGGGGACGGCCGAAAAGTTCTCCTGGCGGGGCTGAGGCCGGTGGCAGCGGGGTCCGGGAAGGGGATGACGTGAAGGGAGAGGGGGAGACCACGGGCGGCAGAGGTGTCGACGGTGCAGCGGAGGTTGGCGGCGTTGAGCGGCGTAGTGACGATAGTTGAGCGAACGCCGCGAGTGGCGAAGAGGCGGGCCATGTCGACCATGGGGATCATGTGGCCGGGGCTTATCAGGGGGAAGAAGAGAATGTGGAGGGGGCCGGCAGAGGTGGCGTTGGAGCCCATGGGAGGCCGCTGGGAAGCGACGGACACTTGGCCTTGATCAAGTAATAACTAGACGCGTATTGGTGGTGAGTTGGATTTTGAGTGGAGTGGGATACAGGAGCGTGGATCCCTGCGGCGCGTCCTGCAAACAACCCGCTGGAATCCAGTTTGGCGAAGTCAAGATCGAAAATTATTGAGTTCGGCACCTTGATCGAAAACTCCTGAAATTTGACATTTCAAGTTCGAAAATTTTTGAAGCCTGGCGAATTAAGTTCGGAAACTCCTGAAATTCAGTACCTTCAGATCAAAAATTTCTAAAGCTCAGTACCATAAGATCAAAAATTCTTATAACCCGGTAATTCAAGATCGGAAACTCCTGAAACCCGGTATCATAAGATCGAAAATTCTTGAAGCCCGGTACCTCAAGATCGGAAACTCCTAAAGCCCGGCACCTGAAGACCGGAAACTCCTGAAGCCCGGTACCTTAAGATCAAAAGCTCTCGAAGCCCGGCACCTTAAGACGAGAAACTCCAGAAGTCCTGTATCTGCTGCCCTACTCACGGTCCTGAGATATCGACCGGGAAACCCCATGAATCCCGCTATCTATCGCCTAAACTCACAGTTCGGCTCCTCCAACAGAGAGCTTTCGAAGCCCTACCTTCGAGCCAAGAGTAGAGGCTAAATTCATCACTAAGGTCAAGCTCCCCATTGAAGTTGCATCCTGACTCCCGGCATGGATGGAAGGACCCTCAAACAGGCCACCAGCCCCGGGCGGGCGCCCGGAGTCCTCCAGTTGGTATCCCAATTTAGCCCAGATGACCCCTTCGGGGACTTCTAGATCCCTTATAAGTTATCTGCTATGACTGAGGCCTCCCATAGAGGACCGAAATTTGGAGCCCCCGGATGGTTGGACCTAGACAAGACCTGAGTTCGTGAAATTGCAAGAAGACACATGAAGCACAAAAGGAAAAGAAGATTAGAATGCAAGGCAAGAAGACATGAAGAAAAAAGACTTCATTGCATAAAGGGTTTACAACTTGAAAAGATCCCCGATAGGCTGGGCGTTCCCAAAAATAAAGTTAAAAACCCTATCCTAAGTACAAAAGTCGAAGGGATGAAGGCCCCCGGGAGGTCACTGCACTGCCGGCTCCTTCCCAGGTTAGTGCACCGAGGCGTCGGTATCCCCTTGGACCTCCAATGGCGAGGCTGTCCGTTTGGCCAGTTGCTCGACGATCACTATCTCTGTTGCCCCCGATGGGGTCCCCGCCTCTTTCGATTGCTCCCCCGCGTCACCAATAGCAATGCCCTCCAAGTTGAGCTCCGGGAAGGCCGACACCACCTTCTCCCGGCAGGCCTCAAATTCCTTTATGAAGGAATCCACAGCTGCCTCGTGGACCTCATCGTCGTACTCTTGTGAGGCCCAGAACTTAGGCATGGCCTTGACGGCTTCCTTCTTGGCAGTCTCTATCAATGCCATTGCCCTACTTACCTTCTCGTCGGTCCGTCGCCAACTCAGCAAGAACTTCATTCACTTGGGCCTCGAGGGTTTGGGATCGCCCCTCAAGGCGGGATACCTCTGTCGCGGACTCCGCTGCGTGGTGCTTCATTCAGGCCTTCTCCTCGGCCAGGGATGCTTCGAGTTCCCTAATACGCCCCTCGACCCTAGACAGGTCATGTTGAAGGGACTTGTTAGTCTCCCTCATCTCCTACCCCTTCTCCATCAGAATCTTCACGTCGGTTGCGAGGGAGCCCAGTTGCTTATCCTTCTGGGCCTCCCTCTTCACCCAATTGGTGTAGAAGTCTCGGAGCAGGAGCATGTCGGTCCCAATCTGCATCGAAGAGAAGGTTAGTCCCAATGACACAACTGGAATATTAAAGAAGCAAAACACTCACCGAGAAGAGCTGGAGAATTATGTCGAGTATGGCGTCGTGTAGTCCCTGCCTGCCCTCACGTAGCGGTCCCGGGCTTGAATGGCATATTCCATCATCCTTTCCGTCAAGGCGAGGTCTTGGATGATCGAGGCATTCATCGGGACCCCCGTCGGTGCGTGCCGGGCTCCGGGGGATGAAGGTGCCGAGGCTGTCTCAGTGCTCGACGGAATGGCCCGTGAAGGGACCCCGATCGCTATTGTAGGATTCACCGTCGTGGTCGGTGGCACAAGAGATGGAGCAGGCTGCTCATCTCCCCTCCCCTCCTCGACCTCGACAACTTCTAGGGAGGGTGCTCACTTTTGTGGAGGTCTGGGAACTGGATCAGCCGCCCTCACCTCTGAAGATGGAGTGGGCCCGAACCCCTGGCCGTGCTCCACCCGGGTCCTCTTCGGCGAAGTCTCCCTAGATCCGATCGAAGAGCTCCTTTTGTGAGCGGACTCCATCAAATGCTCGACCGAGTACTTCATTCCTGCAAGAAAAAAGGAAAGAGAGTTAGCCCCAAGTCAAAAAGCAAAAATAAGAGAAGGGACACATCCGGTAGAGACTCACCAAGTTCTCAGATCAGGCTGACCCAGGCCTCAAACAAGTTCTGCTCCAACAGTAGAATGTCGTGGGAGGGGAGCTCGTCACTAATCAACTGGGTGAAGACCTCCCGGTCGGCAGACTCCACTTGGGAGTTACAGTTCGGGAACCGGTCCGGATCACTCCAGACCCAGTCAACACCCTCGACCGAGGCGAAAAAGTATCGATTCTTCCATCCCTTAATGGAAGAGGGGAGGTCGAACCTGAGGTACTTAGATCGGAGCAAAAGGAATTTCCACCCCATCGGTGGGGTGGTGCTTTAAGGTGAAGAGAGCCCTGGACAAGGAAAAATGGGCAACGAATCTGTGGAAGTGACAGAAAATGATGAAGGCTGCAACGACCCTGATGGCATTAGGGGCTAACTAGGACAAGACAAGGTGGTAGTTACTGAGGAAGGAAAGGAAAAAAGGGTGAAGAGGAAAATGAAAGCCCCCAATGAGGAACTCTTCATAGAAGGCAATCTGACCCGGATCACTCAAGATGGCCCGTTCCCCTGGCCTCAGGAGCAAGAGCCGGATAGAATCCAGGACCTCGTATATTTCCCAGATCAGAGAAAGGTCCTCTTCAGTCATTGTCGAAACGATGCTGAAAGGACCAGTTGAAGCCACTAGCGCTGGAGGAGAGACAGCAGGAACAGAGGAAGAAAGAAGAAACCTGGGACTTCTTATAACAATCCCAGTGGAACACAGGCTCCTCCGTACCACAAGAGGAACCTCGTCCTCCTCATTGGAGGATGGAGTCCTCGACCAAGAAGGGCCTGCTTCATTGGGATTGCTGGAGGATCGAAGGGTTCGACCCGAAGGAGCCATTCAAGGAAGAAGGAATGAAGACGAAGGGGATGGAAGATCTAAAAGAAGGTTTCGGCCTGCCTTAAAGAAAAGGGGAGGACTGGGACACTACCGATTGGAAAGAAGAAGAAGAAAAAGGAAGGATGCAGGGGTTGACCTGTTAATCTTGAAGAGAGAGGACAGCCAAGGAAGAAGAAACTCTGAACCGCCGGTGAGCGCAAGAAGTTCGAAAGAGCAAGTTTGTGGAAAGTCCTCTCTCCTTTCAAAATCGATGGACTGTGGCTGTACATCCTTTTTGCATATCCGCCATCAGATGAGCGCCACGTGTGGGGAATGGCCAGTGGTGATGCTTCGATGTACTAAAAACCATCTCGGATCTGGCACCAGCAATTATGATTCCTCGAACTCACGAATGTGGCGCCCGCTCATTGGACCTCAAGGCACGACATGTGAAGTGGTGGTGATCGCGGCAATAATGGCACCAGATTTTCGTCCTTCCATGTTAGCTTTGCATTTACTTCCTTCATCCTAGTCGCGATGCTTCGATGGGACTTGGGAGTGGAGGGCAAATGATATGGCAAGACCGCTGACATGGAGCACACCTCGGATCCAGTTGACAGTGAAGCGGATAGATGTCACCACGTAGAATTCTTTCTGAGCTCCCCTGCCAAGTGGCTCCCACAAAGTCGAGCCCACCTCGGTCGAGGTCAAGCTCGGCATCTCAGCTCTTTCGCCAGGTGGCTCCCCAAGGGTTGATCCCACCTCAGTCGAAGTCGAGCTCCCTCTGCTCCTTCGCCAGGTGGCTCCCCAAGGGTTGAGCCCACCTCGGTCGAAGTCGAGCTCACTTCGCTCTTTCGTCAGGTGGCTCCCCAAGGATCGAGCCCACCTCGGCCGAAGTCGAGCTATCTCAGCTCCTTCGCCAGGTGGCTCCCCAAGGGTCAAGCCCACCTCGACCGAAATCGAGCTCCCTCCGCTCCTTCGCTAGGTGGCTCCCTAAGGGTCGAGCCCACCTCGGCTGAAGGTGAGCTCTCTCAGCTCCTTCGCCAAGTGGCTCCCCAAGGGCCGAGGTGGAGTCGAGCTCCATCCGCTCCTTCGCCAAGTGGCTCCCCAAGGGTTGAGCCCACCTCGGTCGAAGTTGAGCTCCCTCCGCTCCTTCCCTGGGTGGCTCCCCAAGGGTTGATCCCACCTCGGCTGAAGTCGAGCCATCTCAGCTCCTTCGCCATGTAGCTCCTAAAGGGTTGAGCCCACCTCGACTAAAGTCGAGCTCCCTCCGCTCCTTCGCCAGGTGGCTCTCCAAGGGTCGAGCCCATCTCGGTCGAAGTCGAGCCATCTCATCTCCTTCTCCAGGTGGCTCCCCAAGGGTCGAGCCCACCTTGGCCGAAGTCGAGCTCCCTCCACTCCTTCGTCAGGTGGCTCCCTAAGAGTTGAGCCCACCTTGATCGAAGTCGAGCTCCCTCCGCTTTTTCACCAAGTGGCTCCCCAAGGGTTGAGCCCACCTCGACCAAAGTCGAGCCATCTCAGCTCCTTCACCAGGTGGCTCCCCAAGGGTTGAGCCCACCTCGACCGAAGTCGAGCTCCCTCCGCTCCTTCGCCAGGTAGCTCCCCAAGGGTCAAGCCCACAATGGCCGAAGTCGAGCCATCTCAGCTCCTTCGCTATGTGGCTCCCCAAGGGTCGAGCCCACCTCGACGAAGTTAAGCTCCATCCGCTCCTTCATCGGGTGGCTCCCCAAGGGTTGAGCCCACCTCGACCGAAGTCAATCTCCCTCCGCTCTTTTTTCAGGTGGCTCCCCAAGGGTCGAGCCCATCTCGGTCGAAGTCGAGCCTGCTACTCGAAAGCTTCACAAAAAGGATAAAGGCATCAGCACCAAGTCTGCCATCGGAGCCGGTGCGTCCAGTACAGTGTCCCAAAGCTAGTGAGGTGCGCTGCCATCGTTTGCACCAGTTAGGAAGGTGTGCCCCATTCGAGGCACCGGTCTTGCAGTCGACCAACTGTACCACCCAGAAGGAGAAGGCCGCGTTAGGGACCTTAGACTTGAGGACGGCTACCCTCGGATCGAGGCCCTGCTAAACTTTCCCAACCATGATAACCCATCGAGAAAACAAGGCTCGTAATATAACTCCCTACTATAAGGAAAAATGATCTCGGGAGCACAGCCAACGGATGCTGTTGACCTTCGAGCACCCCGGGAGGGAGAAAACCGAGGCAAGAAGCACGGAGTGCCGATGATCTAAAAGGAGGACCCAATGGGCGAGAAGAGGGTAAGCACGGAAAAGGAGGAGAAGGAGATAGAAGCGGAGAGAGTGCACGGAGGCTATGGCAAAACTCCCAGAGAGAGTTCCGATGGACACGGCCGTCACAGCTTGAGCCTTACTCCTCTCCTACCCTTCCTACTCCATCCTTTACTAAAAACTCTCCTTCAAGTATGGTGACCAAAGAAGGAGCCGCCTTGGAGGATCTATTACTCTTTACCGTCCGCTGACTTGATCGTCAGAATGCCATCGCCGGGATCCCTGGCCCGGGTTTCTAACTTTATTTTGCAAGACCGGGAACCGCTGAATTTCGGAAAACGAGGTTGTCGTCCGGCGCCACATCCGAGATGCGGACCATGACGGTAAGGGCGACAACACGTCCTTCATTGTTGAGCATTCTGGAGATTAGTCTTAGCATCAGGATGATTGTATTCCTCAGCCTCTTCAGGGCTTATTTTCTCTTGACCTTCTAGGCTACTCACACCAGAGTTGTGTGACCGTCCGTTTGTGTAAAAAAAAAGTTTAAAAATAATGAAAAATAAATGATTTTAAGTTTTGGTGCACCTCACAACTTATAGGAAGAGACTATTTTATTTGATTGCCTTAAATAATACCAAGATCTTGAAGATATCAAAGGAGATGGGGCTTTGTCCATAAAGGACCTTTCAATAATGAAAATCTAATTTTTGCGATAGGAGATCCTTTAAAGGATGTTCATGTAGTAATAACAGGTTAATTGATTGATCAAAGAGTACATGTACGAGAGGCATATATTCCGTGCTATCTCTATGGTATGTTAGTACTCTTATATAGTAGTTAAAAGAGTTCTAAAAGAGATAGAAGATAGTATTTTATAGAAAGTATGATACCACATATATTTATGGAAAGATTCACCTATATGAAAGTATCTATTCATGATTATGGATATAAGATATGAGTTATTTTTAGTAACTTTCATAAAAAAAATTAAGGTATAATACAGGATCACTAATACACAAACTTGCTACGAAGATCTTTATATTTTATGTATACCGGTTAAATCAGATTTTAAACTATATTTTTTTATTTAAATTTTAACTATTGTAACTAAAATACTTTCTAAGTTCCCTCAAAATTACTGTTGATCACCTTTCTTTTAATCCGCTATAAAAATGGCATTAAAATCCCCTCCGAAAAGGACCGGCTGGTTCAGTTGTACCACCCTCGCAGCCTCGACCTATAAGTCCCGTGGATCATTCCCCGAGGACTAGCAGGTACGGCTCCAGGAATCCATGGTCGATTTTACCATTCCTCAAGTTCCCGAGGATTAATCCCAGCGTTCAGCAGGCACTCTGGCACGCGTCCGAAAGCAATCACATCATGTCCATGACCATGTCAGGAATACCCTGGATCTCATAAAGCCTTTTTTAATAAACCAAACAAAATCTGTAGTCAGATATCCGTCGAGGTCTAACTTGAATCATCCAACTTGGTGATGAATCTAACCCAACTAATATCCGTTTTAGATCTTCACCATGCTTTAGTGGCATTCTTTTACGATTGGACGTGTACTTTGCCATTGGAGTACAAGTTAAGTCTAGTCCTTCTACGATTACAGTTAGACTCCTTTTTATATAGAATAGGGGGAAAATATTTTTAATATATATATATATATAGAGAGAGAGTATCATTTTATCGATTTTTTTTTAATACTAAAAAAAAAAATTCAAAAATAATGTCAGAAGAAATATATACGAAAATAGATATTTTTGACTGATGCGGATATGCCGCACCAAAAATACCTGCCATATGACAGGAAAGTTGATAGCTGGATTGAAATCGTCTTTGAAGAAAACGATTTCATGCCAAAAAATCATTTTTGAAAAGAAGATTTCAAGCTTTTTCACGTCCATCCATGCTGTCATGAGAAATCGTATTTGGTAAAAACGATTTTTTAACTTGAAATCGTCGCACAATTTTATAAATTCTAAAATATCATTTTAAAAAAATTCAAAAATAACTATGAATGATATTTTCGTAATTAAATAATTATATTTTTGTAATTAAATCAAAGATTGAAGGGCATTTTGGGAGATGAATGTTCTCGATCCGATTTCTAAAAATTTAATTCTCAAAATACCCTCCATAAATTTTGATTTAATTACGAAAATGCCATTCATAATCATTCGAATTTTTTTTAAAGGGCATTTTAGGAATTACATAAAATTCTAATAAATGTGCCTGACACCCCATAAATGCTGTTTTTTAATTAAATTTTAATATAATAAAATTTTAAAAAATATATAACAAAATTTAAAAGATATAATAACATTAATTAAAAATAAAATTAATTTTAAAAATATTATAATAATATATTTTTATATTATAATAAATATTTTATATTCTAAAATTTAATCTAAAATATTATAATAATATTTTATATTAATTATGATACCCCCGGTACGGCTCCCGGTCTGGCCGCAGTCCGGCCCCCTGTACCACCCCGGTATGGCCACTGGTACGGCCCCGATATGGCCACCGGGGGCCAGACTAATATCTTGTAATCAATTTTATTTTTAATTAATGTTATTTTTAAATTTAAATTAATATTACTTTTATAGAGTTAATTAATGTTATTTTTAATTAATATTATTTTAAAATATATTACAGGGCGGACCGGTGGCCTTACCGGGGGCCGTACAAGTGGCCGTATCGCCGGCCGGACGGGGCCTGGACCGGTGGCTGGACCGGGGGCCGTATCGGCAGCCGGACCGGGGTCAGGATCGGGGGCCAGACTGGCAGCTGTACCGAGGGCCGTACCGGGTTTCATAATTAATATAAAATATTATTATAATATTTTAGAATAAATTTTAGAATATAAAATATTTATTATAATATAAAATATATTAAAATATTTTATTATAATATTTTTAAATTAATTTTATATTTAAGTAATGTTATTATATTTTTCAAATTTTGTTACATATTTTTTTAAAATTTTATTAGATTAAAATTTAATTTAAAAAATAGCATTTATGGGGATGTTGGATGCATTTATTAAAATTTTTATATAATTTCTAAAATATCTTTTAAAAAAAATTCGAATAACTATGAATGACATTTGCATAATTAAATGAATGGCATTTTCATAGTTAAACCAAATTTTATGGAGGGTATTTTAGAAATTAAATTTTTAAAAATCGGATTTGAAAAGGTAACAATCATTTTCCAAAATACCCTTCGTAATCTTTAATTTAATTACAAAAATACCATTCATTTAATTACAAAAATACCATTTATAGTATTTTTGAATTTTTTTAAAAAGATATTTTAGAAATTTACGAAATTGTCCTATTTGAAATCATCCTTGGTAAAGACGATTTCAAGTTGAGAAATCGTCCTTATCAAAGATGATTTCACAGGCCAGCACGGATGGACGTGGATGGATGTGGAAAAGCTTGAAATCGTCTTTTAGAAAGACGATTTTTCGACATGAAATGCACCTGCCAACCATATGGCAGGTGTTTTTGGCACCGCATGTCCATATCAGCCAAAAACATATTTTCATAAATATTTTTCTTGACACCTATTTTCAATTTTTTTTTATCATTAAAAAAAAAAATCATTTTATCCACCACCCTTTCATGTTAATTTCTCATGAAAAACTAACATTTAGTTTATGTTGAAAAGAACTATATTTTTATATGAATTTCTCAAGAATATAAATTCAAATGCTTAAAAAGTTATATTATATTTAAAAAACATGCTTAGCCAAAAATCTAAGAGGATGGATATGAGCGTAAAAATAAGATAACTAAAGAGATATATGCAATTAGTTTTTTTTTAAAGATAAATATGTACTAAATTATACTTGTCCCTAAAAAAAAAAAATGTAAGGCGTTTAAGAACATAAATAAGTCAAAATATACTAGTCTCCGGACTCTATCAAGCATATAAGTACATTTTATTAGAATCCCAAAAAATTTTCATTAAAAAAAGTAAAAAAAAGCATAATGCAAAGATCCAACATCTTGTCCATAATGATATATTTTTTTTGCTAGCCAGCAACGAGGCTACATAGATCTAGAATAAGAACACCCCATGAAATTAATTCTAACAATAATCTTTAAAAGCAATGCATAATAATCTTTAATATGCTACCATATTTAGAATTCCAATGAATTCAACAAATTTCTTGATTCCCCGTCTCAGGCAATACAGTAAAATCTAAGAATACTAGTTTATTCTTGAGTATGAAAAAAATTTATTTATATCACATGTTGATGCTAATCTTCACCACCTGGGCTCCCTGCAAAATAAATCCTAGACAAAATTTTTCTGGTATAGGATACTCCGATGTCTAAGTCAGTAGAGTCGGGTAACATAATGAAAAGTTCAAAAGAACGTAGATAGAAAAAGAATGTATCAAGTAAACTTGATTTAGGGTAGTAGACTTGCTTACCTCGGAGATCCCCTTTATCTCTTTTTATAAGCATTGATCTAGCTGAAAGTGATTGATGTTGGCCAAGAATAAACTCTTACGTCTTACCTCTTTTTATATTAAAATATAGTTATTCATCTTGATTTTTGTTGGCGCAATGGTTATCAGTTATACAGTTTGTTGATCATAATAATCAGGTTTATTCTTGATGGGCCTGAAACTGATAAACCTTAAACCGAAATGGATTGGCCGACTATAAGTCGGTTATCCTGGAGCATGCTGATAGCCGACCACAGGTCGTATGTCATTGTTAACTGAAATGCAGTGCCGATCCATCCTTATATCGGGTTGGTCTTCAAGATGCGGGGTTGACCGGTCCAGACAGACCAATTATTTTTTTGATCCAATTTATCATAACATCACACATCACAACCATGCCCAATTTATCATATATATATATATATTTATGCTTTCATTCGCGAGCACGAATTGCTCCCCATTTCAGAGTACTAACAAACCCTGCACAAATCGTATCCTGGTACTATCAAGTCCTACTCATTTCGATACTAACTAGCTAGTCCCTAAATATGGACCCCTCCTATTTTAATCAAGTTAGTGGGCCCAATTATTTTTGGTTTCAAAGTCTAAATTTCATATTACTCATATTTTATGATGGAGATCCTGATCTCTCGTCCATATAAGTTATCGGCAGGTTTTAAATTTTTTTTAAAATTTAATTAAATCAACATAAATTATATCTCAAATTTATGACATGTTGATAATAAGATAAATTTTTATTAATTACTGACCAGATTACCGTCCTAGCATAAAATATAACATGATGCCTCGAAAGAGAGATCCACTCTCATGTTGCTCGCTTGTCTGCACGATGACACGGTGGAGCCTACGTGCTGATCACTTTGCTGGGTTTTTGCTGGATTTTGACTCGTCTTCAAAGGACCGAGAATCTGCGCGTGACGTCGTGCTGGATTGATGCGTGTGGATATGCTTCGTTGTTCTCACCAGGCCCCATGCTATTATTTGGTTGAGATAATCTTTATACATTACACCGCCGACGGAGAAAAAAATATATCATATAATTTAATTAAATTATATAAATTTATTTTTTAATATATATATTTAATATTCAGAATTTATTTTTTCTTAAAAATTTAAATAAAAAAATATTTTTTAAAAAATTATAATATTTTTTAGTTTATGTTAAAATCTCTCTAGATTTGTATTATGATAACTGCGCATCATAAATTTAAAAATTTTTTATTATTAAAAAAATTAAAAAAATTTAATAATAAAAATATTTTTAATTTTATAATATCTTGTTCATAAATAAATATTATAAAAAATATTTTAATCATTCAAATATATATTTAATATCTATAATTTATTTTTTATTAAAAAATTAAATAATAAAAATATTTTTTTATGATATTTTTTATAAACAGAATTCATGATCCTTTCATAAAATCAAGAATATTTTATTATTAATTTTTTAAAATTTTTTATGATGAAAATATTTTCTAATCTTATAATTTAAGAATTTCATAACAAAAATCAAAACATATCATAATAAAAACCGGCAGATATTATAATTTTTTAATCCAATTATTTTGGTTTCTCTCTCTCTCTCTCTCTCTCTCTCTATACGCTACTTCCGGTGGAGGAAGAATTACTACTCTATTTGGTTTGCTTCTAGTTTTGTCTACTTCATGCGACCAGTTTGTGTCGATCCGCTTCGAGTGCTTGTCGGATGCACGTAGCCCTATTAGTTTACTTCGTTGTATGTGCTAAAAAATTAATTAAGAAAAACGAAAAAAACAAAACCCACCTCAAGCCCACGGATTACATTGCCGATCCCGGCCGCCGCCCTGTCCTCTCCTCCAAGGCTCCAAGCCCCATCCAATCCTCGGCGCTCGTAGCTTCGCTTCCAATCCGTCAACCTCCAATTAATATTTTACCGAACAAGACGAAATCGCCGTTCTTCTGATGCAACAATTAATACCACCTAAAGGGGAGGGAAGCCTCCTTCCCTCTCGTTATATGTAACTCCGTGGCTGAGAATGCCTCAGCTTCGATTCCATCACCTCCTCCAACTTCGCAACTCTCGCCACCCTCCGTCCTTTTCCTTCTCCTCCTCCACTAAAACAACCCCACTTCTTTCCCTCTTTGACTGGACGCTGCGATCGGGAACAATGGCTGCCTACAACACCGTCGCAGAGGCTCCGAGGCTCCTCTTCCGCCAGCTCTTCGAGAAGGAGTCCTCCACCTATACCTACCTTCTCGCCGATGTCGGCCACCCCGACAAGCCCGCCGTGGTGAGGCCACCTGTCTTCGAATCTCTTTAGAATCACTTAATTCCTTCGTACGTTCGTTTTGCTTCCAACCATTCATTGGCGTGGATGGTTGTGTGGGTTGTTGTTAGTGTTTGATGCTTTATTTCTCGAGTTTGATTTAGCCTCGACATGCTGATTTACGCGTTTATTGCTAGTAATGCATACAATTACTACAATGTCAAGCTATGCATTTGGAGTAATGATGGATGAGTTCTCTTTGAATTTTCATGGTGGAGCATATATTTATCTCTGTTTTTGCTTTTCTGATAGTTAGTTGATCCGGTAGACAAAAGTGTGGACCGAGATCTGACTCTTGTTAAAGAATTGGGCTTGAAGCTCATATATGCCATGAATACTCATGTCCATGCTGATCATGTCACTGGAACAGGCCTGATAAAGGTTAATTATGTCTTTTTTCTAAATCCATTTAATTGTTTGCTTGGCAAATTTGTTGAATCAATCCATTTGCAATCAAATAAATTAAAGAAGTTTATGGGATTAGAGCTTTGTGTATAAATAGGAATTATTCCTTGCAGGGTAAGATGCCAGGTGTGATGTCTGTGATTTCCAAAGCTAGCAAAGCAAAAGCAGATCTTTTGGTTGAACATGATGATAAAATATATTTCGGCAATCTATTCCTGGAGGTATGATTGTAATATATTCTCATTAATACAAAAATTACTCATTTTCAGTGTTTTTATATGCTCATTGGGCAGTGGTGATCCTATGAAAGAGCTGAGATCATCGTGTAGTTATAATTAAGTGGGATATATGGCCAATGCTGTTCATATACAAGCTTCTTGCTATTTCTTATTATGATCGTAAAACATTTACTTGAAATTAGTGCTGGCATATTTAATGTTCTGACTGCATGCGCATGCATGCATATATGCTGATCTATTTTGTTTAACTGTGCAATAACCAAATAAAATTGTGAAGTTTATTAGTTTAAAATGATGATTTGGTTGATAGCAGGAGGATGGTATGCATTAGCAAAGGCAATCTCTTGATTTGTAATACAAGAAAATATGGAGGCCTATTCAATGCGAAAATTCTGATTGTCAGGAAACTAGAGGAGCAAGTGCTAGTAGCCTGGAGCCAAGCAAATACCTGCAGGAACTAGATGGACAATTGTGAAAAGATCATGCTCATTATGAGTTTGACACCACACTGGGGGTTGATGTATGGTAGGATCAAATGCAATGCTTAAAATCTACATATATGTACTCAAAACGGTAAACTTCTACATTCGACAACACTACCAGACACATGGAGCTGCAAGCTACTCCTATTTTTTGAGAACCTTAATTATGTGCTTTCAAGGGTTTTCCATGAGAAAAATTGATTGACCATAGTTGAATTGCCACTCTGACTCAAGGAGAGAGATTGTAAGAGAGTTGATATGCTAGCAGAAGTCTGAATATGTCACTAGTGTCTTGAATTTTACATCTAAAGCATGAAGTAAGATGATGCTTTAGGGTACATGTTGGGGTTCGAAGGTCATGAACGTGGGAAGACACCAAAGAGACTAATAAACATCTCCATATATATCTTAGTTTGGTTTGTCTAGAACCTTATTTAGTTTAGTTTGCCTTTGAGACCTGAGGTTGGATCGTGTTTTCCTTTCTCACAGGGTCTTGTTCAGGTTCCCAAGTTGAGAGTTTGTAGTGTATAGTTAGCTGAAGGAGAAAATATTCGAGGTTTAAAATCAAATTGATTAGTCTTCTTGAAGTGATTATGGAAGTTTAAAGAAACCACAGATCTTGTTGCTGTTTTATTAACATGTCTTGTTATTATTAATTTAACATTTATCTTTTTTTTGTATTCAAGAATTTGGTCATCAGATCTCTTCCAGCCAAAATGAATTCTTTTGTCATCAGTTATCTTAGTTACTGCTAAGGGATATTTTCTATTCAAAATTTTGTACACAAAAATATAAATTATTGTTGTTTGTTTATATTTAGACAAGCTACCAAATAACTTTTTTGTTTTCTTTTTGCCGTCCGTGTTCCTCATGCCAACTAGTGAGTCATTTGCTGAAAAGTTTTGGTTTTTGATGATGATCTTTGTCAGAAGACATTCTTGTGAATTAGCACAGTGGGAGAATGATGCATAAGTGATTTTGAATCAGCTAACTTTGGATTATGCGATGTATCTTCGCATGATTTGTTTCTGGAACACTTTAAATTTTGCAGGTCCGTGCTACCCCAGGTCATACTGTGGGCTGTGTTACTTATGTAACAGGAGATAGATCTGATCAGCCTCATCCAAGAATGGCTTTTACTGGTGATGCCTTGCTGATACGTGGCTGTGGAAGGACAGATTTTCAGGTATAATAAAGTAGTGCTACTACTTTGCCTACAACAAGTCAATCTGTAAAGCCCATCCACTATTTGCTACTGAAAATTTTAACATACTCTATACCATGGCAACTGATACGTGGCTGTGGAAGGACAGATTTTCAGGTATAATAAAGTAGTGTTACTACTTTGCCTACAAATATTCATACAAAAAGTCAAGCTGTACATGCAATCCACTGTTCACTACTGAAAATTTTAACATACTGTCAGTCTACTTCTCAGTACGGACAACTGAGTGTGGATTCAGGGAATTTGAAAACTCTTTTGTTATGTTGAAGCCAAGTAGTGTGACCCTGTGGAACCAACAATTCTCTGAAGGATAGATATTTTTGTGTGCTGCAAACATTGGACCTTGTTATGCAGCAAGCTATCGGGTGGAAATAATCTGATCAATTTCATATGTATGTTCTAGTCACCTCCAATCCCAAAGTGAACAAATAGTTTAAATGCTAATTACTTGATTGTCCGTGAATCTCATTTCAATATTTTCCCAACTATCGACCTGATCATCAAATCTCCGATTGACATACTGAAGCGGGAGCATCTTTTGGGTCCATAGAGTGGTAAAAAGAGTCAGGAGTCCAAGAATCTTCTTTTGTTTTATTTGGTTTTGAAATTACTTTATGTATTTTATTAATGGATGTGTTTTAGGTAGGAAAGTAACTAGGAGTTGGTCTAAGGGATGTTTTAGGTATGAAAGTAACTTGGAGTTGGTCTAAGGGACATTAGCACAGAGGTTTGGGCAAATGGTTGGATGGCTTAGAAGCCCGGTCACCTTGCTGCAGAGATTGTAAGATTCTAGAGTGCAGGGTGCTCATGTTAATCCCTGGAAGCATTCTTTAAATGAATGAAACTTAAAAATAATTTTTGATGCTGCTACTAGCAACTCAAAAAATTTTGAATACTCGATATTTCTTGTTAAAATCATGATACTCAAGTATATTTGTAAAGAGGGAGACCATTTGTGGAAGAAAATAATCTTGTTTAAGTGTTAGCGTAATTCAGGTGTATTCGCTTATCGAATCCTTTTTTTTTTTCTTTTGAAAAAAAAAAAATCACTTGTGAATTGGTATGATTTATTCCTGCATCTTGTCGGGTGTGAAGCTTAGCATGATTTGTCTTACAGGGAGGGAGTTCACATCAGCTCCACCGATCAGTGCATTCACAGGCAAGAATCTGACATGTGCTGATCAATTATTGATACAGGTTGAAGTTATTACATAGCTGTACTGATTTATTTTCTTACGCATACTCAGATATTTACTTTGCCGAAGGACACCCTGTTATATCCTGCTCACGACTATAAAGGGTTCACCGTAAGTAAAATTTTTGGCCCTTCTTCACTGTTCTATTTTTTGTGCAAATGACAGTGAGCGTGCCACCTTTCTTAGAACCTCTCTCCAGTGCAAGCATCGAGGAGAGAGGTGCGAATCAGCGGACCAAATCACTGGCAACAGCTTTGAATTCTACCTTAATCATTAATGGTATTGGCCCCATAAGCATGCTCTTTTGACATTCAGGTTACTACAGTTGGAGAGGAGATGCTCTACAATCCTCGGCTAACGAAGGATGAGGTAAGTTCTGAACTTTTGTTGTATTTTTTCTGTTATTCTAGACGGTGTCATTTTTTTTTGCATGTATGACAACTTCATTGAAAAATTCCAATCTAAGGGATGCTTTATCTGGTTATTGTGCATATTGAATGATGCTATTCTCACAGCTGAAACTGGATTCATGTGTCTGTGATTTTTCAAATGTGATTCTATCTCGTATCCGTTGACGTTATATGCATTAAAAACAAAATTAAAAAAAGGCTTCCACCTGTCCCGCTTGCAACGATCCGCGCATACGCCGCGCGCGACCCGTGCGCGTTTGCCATTTTTTTTTTTACCATTTTTTCTTTTAATTATTAAATGAATATTGTAATTAATTTTATAACAGCCATTTTTTCTTTTAATTATTCATTTAATTTAATTATTAAATGAATAACAGTCTAAAGAAGATTTGTATAATATTTATACTTCAATAATCCTATTTGTTGCCGTCGCTTCAGTTTGAACCGGGTCCAGTCGCTTGTGCTGGAGTATCTCTCCCTCCGCCGCAGACCTGCAACAAAGTTCCAGGGCACCGGTGGAGTTCCGGCGGGGGACCCTCCGATGCTTAAGTCAGTGGAAGCTCAAAGGCAACAGAATGGAGGAAACTCAAGAAAAGCGTGAGTGTGGGAGAATGGACTTAGCTCAAAACGGAGTCCCCTGGGTGCTTTATATAGGCACGGAACAGTCCAAAATCTATTAGGAAGGAGTATGCAAAAGACTGAACTACCCCCCAAGGAATCTGGAGAGTGGCCACGTGGCACTCAGATGGAGCGGCATCGCGGGAGTAGTGGAGCAATACTGCTGACATGGCAGGAGGCCGTTACAACAGAAGAGATTTATGGAATCCTCTGGGTGGCTTCCAGCGAGTCGGCCTTTGGCAGAAAGCAGTGAGCCAGATCCCAGTAGGAGTGGGCCGTCGGGCCTCTCCTCCAGTGGGTCGGCCTTCGGCGGAGAGCAATGAGCCGGATCCCAACAGGAGTGGGCCATTGGGCCTCTCCTCCAGTGGGTCGGCCTTCGGCAGAGAGCAATGAGCCGGATCCCAGCAGGAGTGGGCTGTCGGGCATCTCCTCCAGTGGGTCGGCCTTCGGTGGAGAGCAATGAGCCGGATCCCAGCAGGAGTGGGCCGTCGGACCTCTGTCCCAGTGGGTCGGACATCTGGAGAAAGACAGTGGGCCGAATACCAGCAGGAGCGGGCCATCGGACCAGACCGCAAAGGAAGAGCCGGTCCAGTGTATTGGTAAGCTAGATAGGCATAACACTATTTTAATCTATCATGAACATTTCTATCCTTTTTTTCATTATACAATACACTAAAGCAAATAACCCTCAAGAGAATGTGCCACCTGGTACAGTGGTTTATAGCAAAATATGCCATCCACAAAACTATGATTTCTACATATGTTCACATGCTGGGATGATTGTACGATTATTGCACACTTAATGTTTTGGTTTGGCTATCAATTCTTATGGACTTACTGATAATTGCAGTTTAATTTAGGTGACTAGTTTTGCTTTGTTGGCCTTCTAATAATATTTTGGGGTTATGTTACCATTTGCTCTCATTAGATAAATGTCATGTCATATTGTTATTGATGATTAATCTCAATCTCTCTTACGTTTATATATAAAATTTATGGAAGCTTATATTTTATCTTTGTAATATAAATAATTTTCTTTTCTGAAAGAAAAATATCGGGAACAACTAGGCCAACTCATTATCATGTTTTTATGATGAAATTGGGTTCACAGCTGATGATCTGCAGGAACCCTTATAAATGCCATTATGATTGGTCCATATTTTCATTGATCAAATTTGTGATTTACAAATAATATAACCATGTGGCCTTATATTATATATACATTATATGGGACAATTGCTGCACTCATTACACATACATAATTTCTGTTGGTTCATTAGTTAGGGATATGAGCTGTATAGATATATAATTGACAACAATCTATATTATATCTTATATATGATATCTATAGATTATCATAAGCCTACACTGCCATGATAAAATTTTCTTGCTATATTCCTTTTTTTAATTAAATCTGTAGAGACTATTTTGAGTTTACATGTAGATTTGTTAGCAAGCATGAAGAATGGAATGTGAAATTGATGTTACACAACTCTTCTTTAAATAAAAACAAATGTCCTGATGATTATCAAATAAACAATTGGTTCCCAGATTCTTAATATAGAGTTTAATATTGATATTGTTTTACCACATTCGAATTGAGTTTTACTTGCCAAATTTAAAAGCATCTATTTATGGACCAATAAAAGATTTTCTTTGTAATAACTCAAGTTGGAAGCATGCGGTTATATGTTACTTTGAAATTCATTGATAATGTTTATGCCAAAATCGGTTGTTTTATGTGCCTTGAAAATTTTTTGCCATTCCATTCGTCAATGCGATGCATAATACAAATTTGATGGTGATCTTTATGAGTTAAACCACTATTATTTATAAGATCAAAAAAAATCTGGCAAATTTTTTGACCAAAGTCCTTTCGAAGACTGGCGGTATCTTAGACATTGAGGGGGATAGGGCTTAAGCCCATATATTAGTCATCAAAGTGAACCCCTTCTGTCATGGCAATCCCATGGTTAAGGTTCAAAGGAAAACGATCTCTAAGGTGACGTCTGGAAGCATCATATTTAGGCGTCTGTCTCCACCCCATCCCTATGATATGGTGCTCTATTGTAATAGTTAGGTTAACCATAACTCTTAATAGATCCAAGGCTATGAGTTCAGCGATGTACGATTCCGTCGCACGTATCCTTGAAGGATCTATCTTAGTGAGAACAGTCGTGAGGCTGTAATTATGGGACCAGGCGAATTCCTAGCAACTCTCATGAAAATCAAAGCAAGCGCATGGCCCAAATAGCACTACCCCGCATTATGATCAGCTTATTTTCATATTATATGTATTTTATACTAAATGTAAGTTCAAACATAGAAGGTATTTGCACTAAGCACAGTAAAAGTCCAAAAATTTTAAATTATTTATCGAGTTTAATAATATTAATTTTTTTATTTTTTATTTTATTTTTGCCGGGGATCGTTGACGTTATCTGCGTTAACAACAAAATTAAAAAAAAAGGCTTCCCCCGGCCCCACTCGCAACATGCACAGGTCGCGTGCATTTGCCATTTTTCTTTTCTTTTATCATTTTTTTTTCTTTTATCATTTTTTCTTTTAATTATTTAATTAATATTATAATTAATTTTATAACAGTCATAACAGCTAGTTTGAGGATATTTTGAATTTTTTTTTTGAAATTTTAAGCCTATAAATAGGCTTCTATCCTAGTCCTTAAAGGTTTCCAAAAAAATTCCAAGCTCTCCCTTTATATTTTTCTATCCTAAAAATTTTAAAATTTCTTTTTCTCATATCTTTTCTCGCTTTGAAATTTTTGGGCTGAAGACACGATGATCGGCGTCTGTTGGAGATCATGCCAACGACGGGTATTGAAGTTTTTGGTTCCAGGATGTATCTTGGAAAAGAGCGTGTGGCACGAAAAGAGAGCCAAATCTACTTTAGAATAGTGGATCTATCCGCTTTCTAGACTAGACTTTTTAATTTATTTCATTATATTTAAAATTATTTTGTTACTCACCAAATTTGTTCTGCCACGTACACTATAAAAAAATAATTTTCAAATATTTTAAATATATAAATATACATACATATATATATATATATTGATATATCAGGAATAACAGTATCCGTATTTTACTGCAGTATTATATTCATTATACACAAGGAATGCACTTGTTTTTCCAGGCAGTATTAACCCTTACTGACCATTCCTGGTATTTTTTGTAGGAAACATTCAGGAGCATCATGGAAAGTAAGTAGTTATATTGTTCTGAGCCGATATAAATTCATTGTTTTAATTTTGAACTATTTTACCATCTATTTTCTTGAACTGTAAGTTGAATGTCTTTTCCCTTTCCTGTCCAGATCTGAACCTGGCTTACCCAAAGATGATCGATGTAGCCGTACCAGCAAATTTGGCTTGTGGTGTGCAAGATCTAAACTCAAAGGTCTAATAAGCATCCTTCAGAAAACTTAGCAGGTGCTCCTTCTCCAGTACTGAATGATAGAAGAGGGAAGTGATCGTATGTACGTGAGTAATTTCGACACTTTATTTGGGTGTGGATCATTTCTAAGAGGATGCACTCTTATGTGCATAACCTTTCCTTATTTAAGAATAAATGTTGCAACTCCTCGTTGCTACCCGAGACAGTACTGTATGCTAGTCTTCTCTCATATTCATGCTGGATGTAAGCTCTGAGTTTTTCCTATAGAAATAATAGACAAGCATGTAGCAGAACCATGAAATTTTGTCTCTTCAAGATTGCTTTTATGTTATTTTGAATGCCGTGACAGAGATTCTTGTAGACTTGTTGTCAGTTCAACCATAAGCACATAAGCAGAACCTGAGGTTTTCGCTTGCCATTGACTCATCGAGGAAATTTGATGGGCCGAACAGATAGTTACTGGTTTATGTTGCAGTGTCTTGGGGTCTGTGTTTGAACAGTGCTTCGTCTTTCTTTGTTTCCGAGTGGGTTTCCTCGTGGATTTTCGTGCTTCATCTACGTCTCCTTGAGGTTCTCTTTGTGGGTGTTAAGGTCCCTGAGCGAGGTTCTTTCAGTTGGTGTCTTGGGTTGGAGCTGCTTCTTGCTGCGTGGTTCTCTGTGCTCTGCGGGTGGTACATTGCTGGGTGAGGAAGGGGAGCTCCGGCTTCGGCTTTTGGGAAGCTCGGTCGCGTGGGCTTGGAGGTTCAGATGGCGGAAGGGGAGAAGCGGCACCCTTCCGGTGACCCCCTCTCTGAAGGCAAGGGGGAAGAATGACCGGTCCTGGGCAAATGTGGTGCAGGGATCGGCTCGTGCGGTCTTCCTACAAACTCTCGGAGGGAGAGATAGAACGGCTGCAGCAAAGCTTCTCCAAAATCCTAGTCATGCCAGGCTCTGTGCTTCCTGACTCGCGACAAAGGTGGGAAGGTACGGCGGTTACCCTTCGGAGTCTGGGACGTCCTGTTCTGGCGGTCTGGGTATCAAAGGAAGTCGAGCTTCGGTGGAACTACGATCCAGAGATTTATCCGATCAGAGGAGACCATATGGTCCTTCATTTCAGTTATGATGAGGACTGTGCAAGGGTTTTAGACGGGGGCCGTGGTTTGTCAGCAGCCAGCTACTGGCGGCCCTAATTTGTTGGCGTATAATTTCTTTTATGACTGGACAAAGTTACTGGATCGCGGGTTTGCTTCTTGATTTACCTGCAAAATAAATTCCTGGCCGGATTTTCTCCAGCGGGGAACATTCAGATGCCTAAGTCAGAGACAAGTTTCAGCCATAGAATGGGAAAGATTTTGAGGAGGATGAATGTCGAGGAAAGAACTATGAGATTTTCAGGATTGTGTTGTGCCTTACCTAGAGTGTCCCCTCGGTATTTATATTAGTTGCAGTTCTATATTCTTTCTTGCGGTTACGATGGGGGGAGTTAATTCATTCCCCTCCGTTCGTAATCGTGGATGGTTATTAAACAGTTCCGGCATGCCGGAGACATTGCTACTGAAGTTAATGGTCACATGGCCATTTCGATATGATTGTGCTTTGGAGATAGTTAGACGGTCGATTATAACCGTTATTCTCCATGTTCATGAGAATTTGGGGTAGATCGGAGATCTACTTTCAGGCTTTTTCTTCTTCAGGAATATCCGTAGCTAGATTGGAGGGATGCTTTCGTCTCTAGACATTTTCGAGATAGCACCTGTGGCTGATGCCGAAGATCATGTCTTTGGCATAGGCCGATAGCTGATGCCGAAGATCATGTCTCCGGCATAGGCCGAAGAATAAGCGAAGTCCATGCCTTCGGCTGAGACCGAGAGCCATGTTTTCAGCAAGGACCGAAGGCTAACTCTTCGGTTGAAGTTGAGAGCTTCGGCTTGTCTGTCAACCATTCGATTTTTTTCGGGCACTTTGATTCGAATTGTATGGTTCATGAGGGACTATTCGGGTTGTCGAACGGATGGCTAATATGTGCTTGAACTGATATATCCCAGTAGGATTGTTATCAATTCTTATTTCAACGCAATCTAATAATAAAATATCATGTTTGCATATGCAAAATGTGTTCACCATGACCAAATCCTTATCGTTATAGATACATTATCCAAGCTCAAAATGCTGCCGTCAGCCATTCATTGCGGTGCTCCGTGCTCCAAACTCCAAAGATTGGAAGCGCTTAATCCAAACGCTGAAACGCCCTCGTGCATATAAAGGCTGTGGTGTGGTCAAAAGACTGCAAGCACTTAAATGCCCTCATGCTGTCATGCGCTGCAGTTTAACATATTGGTAGAGGATGTTTCAAATACTGTAACATACTATTTTAGCGAAATACGTCCTATAAAACCTGAAAATAAAATGAAGGAACGAACATAAAATCAATCTACAAAACATCACCATAGTGCTTGGTAACGTAAGAAGCTACCAATCGACATCATCATTCGCCTCTCATAGGCATGGACAGCTTGGATTGCAGTGCAGCTGAAAGTTGCATCCACCAGCAAAGGGTCTTCTTAAAAAAGTGGACTAGTAGAAGGAAAGAAGACACCAAATGCACAATCTTAATTTCTTCTTCTCGGTTTTCCCATTTACTTTCTGGTTCCTAGAATCGCAATGTGGAGATCACATGATGAGACCTAGTCAAACGTGAGACACAGTTCACTAAATAATTAGATGTAGTCAGGCTTGGTTAAGATGGTGACTACTTGCACCAAATACCAATTTATAGGAGCTGGTGCCCATGAATTGGCCTTCTTGAAAGAGGCCAACACCCCATTACATCTTGGCCCATTTCATGGCCCATTAGGGTTTTAGGCGTTCCCCTGACTCACCCATTCGCAAGCCAACGCTATTATAAATATACGCCGCCAATTCGTCCCTCATTTCGGCGCCAGCTCTCAACGGGGAGGGGAGCGAAAGGAGGGGAAGAGGAAGCAGAGAAGGCGATCCAGGGCTTCCAGATTTCCCGATGGTGGCGTTCAGGGTGAGTTGCTTCTCTTTCTCCGTCCAATCCCATGCATATTTTGGGGTTTTGTCGCGTTCTTGGATGCTCATTCGTTCCCTCCTCCGTCCAATCCCATGGATTATTTGAGGGTTTTGATGCGTTCTCCATGTTATGGATCTAACGATTCTAGGGTTTTGTTGTTGCTTCGCTCGATCGCAGTTCCATCAGTATCAGGTGGTGGGGAGAGCGCTTCCTTCGCCGACCGATGAGCACCCGAAGATCTATCGGATGAAGCTGTGGGCGACCAACGAGGTCCGCGCCAAATCCAAGTTTTGGTAGGCGTTCGAGAACCGGTTCGCAGAAATCTAGATCTTAAATCTTGGTTCTTTGATTTGTGTTTTGGCTTGCGATGTTGAAAGAACCTTTTATAATCCTTTACAATTTTGCATTGAAGGTATTTCTTGAGGAAGCTCAAGAAAGTTAAGAAGAGCAATGGACAGGTTCTCGCGATCAACGAGGTTCTTTTTCTTTCTCCTCTTCTCGTTTATCTAGCTCTGATTTATGAAACTCATTTTCTTATAATATTTCTCTTCAATTAACACACGCGTTGTTCCGGTTTCAGTTTGAAACTGATAATTTGATCTACTGTTCTTCATGTAGTTTGGAAGTATTTCATTCTTGCACCATCTTAATGTCTCCCTTTTGGTCTGGGTTATGAATGTTTTGGTTGATCGTGTGATCGTATAGTTCTTGATGATACTTGGCAAGATGAAAGGGTTTCACATGGAAAGACAAGACAATTGCTTGAGTAATTGATTCTTATCTTTTGGACGTGTGGAATGTTATGAGCACACCTGTTGAAATGGATTCTATAAATTGGAATAGAATTAGGTGCAGTTTGTAACCGCATTTATTTTCATATGTTTCTGAGAGTGAATGATTTGTGGCTGGCTTTTATTTAAAAAAAAGAAAAAGAGTATTTTTATGCTGGTTGACAGAAAATTCATTAAATGATCATTCATGCCATAGTCTTTTTTCCATGCTTACAACTATAATATCAAATTATCGTTCTTAGATGTCCCAGGCCATTTAATTCATGCTATACATTTCTAGTGTTGTAAATTGTGAATATAAAAGATTATGTCTAAGGTTTAATAACACACACATATGTCAGAATAACTTAGTGAATTACTGTGTAGATTAGGAAAAATAAAAAAGAAGGGAACAACTAACTAGTAGCACCAGATAAAGTGATGATAGTGGCAAAAAGTCGTAAGGCTAGATATATTTGAGGAATTGGAATTACTGAAACAATTAATTTTCATAGACTTTTGTATGTATAGCGTGTTTCCTTATTGGAAAAGCCATAGATCACCCACTACTGATCATTGCTTGGTTCACCAGGATATTTGGAAGTTGGTGATTGCTGAGCACAGGTGGGGCCTGATTGACAACACTGAGCTGCAATCCCCAACTGCCACATCCTGCATGAATTAAGTGGTGATCATTAGAGGGTGACTGATGACAGTACTCCATTTGGGTTGCCTAACAGTTTCAGTGTACCGATGGTTTGGTCTACTTATGAGTTTATACTCTTGATTACTCATTGTTTCAGGACTTTTTTTGTGTTTGTTATGATTCATTTGTAGTGAATTGCAGATTTTTGAGCGGAAACCGACCAAGATAAAGAACTATGGAATTTGGCTGCGTTATCAGAGCAGAACAGGCTACCACAATATGTACAAGGAATACCGTGACACTACTCTAAATGGTTCTGTTGAGCAAATGTACAATGAGATGGCTTCTCGTCATCGGGTAAGGTATTACTGTATACAAATTATCAAAACAGCCACAATTCCTGCTAAGCTTTGCAAGAGAGAGAGCACTAAACAATTTCATGATTCCAAAATCAAGTTTCCCCTTGTGTTTAAGAAGGTTAGACCGCCAAGCAGGAAGCTGAAAACTACATACAAGGCATCAAGGCCAAACTTGTTTATGTAATTCAGCTTGCTTACCAGTTCTCCATTCTTGATCTTCTTACATCAAGGCAGAAGTTCATATGAGTCTAAGGTTTATGCAGTCCTTTTTCTTGATAGAAAACTTGTTTAGTGAACATTCTCTGATTTGTCAAATCTGCGGCTGGAAATTTTGGTTTACTTTATTTAATGAGCTATACTTTAGTTTTATAAAGTTTTATGGTTGAAAGTTCTGGATATAACTGCTGTTATGCAAAGTTTTAGCTAGTTTAATTGTTATCGTGGACTGACTACCTTGTAATTTAGCAACCTGCTTGAGATCAGTGTGTTGAGATGCTTTGTCTTGTATTTGAATGCATTCTATCAACAAGCTTTATTCTTCTTCTGTGAAGGATTTCGTTGCTTCTGTGTTTTCTTGGTAAAACTATGCTTGATCTTTCCATGTGTGGTAATGTTCATGAATATACTGAGCTACCTATTCAAGTAATACATCGTTTTTTCATTCTTCAAGGTAATCAAGGCACTAAATAGTGCCATAGTGAGACAGCGAATATCTAATTATGGAGTACTTCTAAATCTGCCTGATTGACATACCTTTCTTGTTGGCAAACAAGACTTGAAAATAACCTTCCATACAAGGGCAACTTTGCCGAGGTTACCAATTTTTAATTTGGTTTCCTTTTTTTCCCTGTTGCCTATATCTCTTGGCTATTTGGTGTTTTAGTTTGTCTGCTGTCTAGGTTGATTGATGGCAAACACCACTGCCTACATATTATCATTAACAACCTTATACATTGTTTGTCTTGCAATTAGGTTTTGTCTACTTGAATAGGGGTGCCTAAGTTGCCAGCATGGCTTGTGAAATTGTATTCCTTGACATATAAACATTTGCCTCCAGCTTCATTAGGCTGAATTGGAGTGACTTCATTTTTTTTGACCTGCCAAGGTGGAGTTTGACATTTTTTGTCTCTCACTCCCCTCCTACCCTAGCTATGGTCAAAGCAGCATAGAGGTGAGGTTGATTGATGTCTTTGTCAGTTTTCCCTTTTTAATTTTTTCTCATGTCATTTAGATGGTGGATTGCATGCATTAATATTTAGTTGATGGAAAACAATTTCGCCATTCTAAACAAGTTGGATACATTCATAACCCCACTTTTTGTATGATGGCTTGATGATGTTATTTGCTTATTTGGTCATTCTGGCTTGTAGTGAATGCAAGCCTGTTGTATGATACCCCAGTGTGGTAGCATATTCTTTCACCTTTTCTCATAATTCATGACACATGGTATTTACTACGTTCTTTTTATGAGATTTGGCAGAAGTTTCAATTTGACTGGATATGCACAATGTTGCTTCTTTTGCGTGCTATTAGTGCCAAAATACTTTGTGATGACCTTATGATTGACTTAATGTATTATTTGTTCTGTAAACCTAATTTGAGAGGTATATGTTCTTGTAGTTCTGTATATTCCAGCACTACATAAATGCAAATATATGAGTTTAAATTATGATTTAGAAGCTAGCTCTGCAGGCTTATAGTTTCATGAAGGATAGAGCTGAAGGGGAACACAAACATGTTGGTGAATCCTGCCAGCATGCAGCAACAAGTCCCACCCTATTCCCGTTAAATCTTTGGCCCTGCATTTGGGGCCTATTGGGAAGGGAAGCTGTAAGGATTTTGGGAGAATCAGACGTCGCATTCTCACCTACCTTGGAAAACTAGTCTATTTGGCTTTTCTTTTAATTATAATTGTTTTAGATTTTTTTTTTTTTTGATAGAATGTTGTATTTATTAGACAGAACGGGGATGAATACAACCAAGATAGTGATAATATAATATTCCTAAGCTGTACAAAGGATGTTCGCCGGGCAATGAAAGAGGCGACCCAGTCTGTTGTTGAATTAGTTTTTCTATAGATACGTTGAATCAAGATCGATGTGCAACCATGTAAGAGGATACGTTGAATCAAGATCGATGCGCAAGATCGATGTGCAACCATGTAAGAGGATACGTTGAATCAAGATCGATGCGCAACTATGTAAGAGGAGCCTACTATTTTGAATAACAGGGTGAGCCGAAGAAGCAAGTAGGGACTGTCGAATCCAAGAAATGGCTTTCAGAGAATCTACTCGATGATGAGATGGTCCAAGTAGAGAATTTAATGGGCATATCTGATGCCAGTCTAGGTGGCATTCAGTTTTGTCATAGGGATGAAAGGGTCGATGAGAAGGATCCCATCAGTAACCAGAAAATCTAAGTTTTGTCATAGGGATGGAAGGGTCGATGAGAAGGAAAGGATCCCATCAGTAGCCAGAAAATCTAAACAGGAGTCCTGGATGTTGAATCTATGAGAATGATCCCATAAGTAGCTAGAAAATCTAAGCAAGAGTCAGCAGCACCTTCCAATCTGTGTTGAAGACTGTCATCAAAAGTGATTATAGAGAAAAATAAAGGAGGGAGTTTTCAAGAAATGAAAACTCGATGGGCACTTAAGAATTGTTGTCAAAATGATATAAATTTGAATGAATATTTAACAGTCAACGCAAGCAAGGTTGTTGTCAAGATGATATAAATTTGAATGAATATTTAACACAGTCAACGCAAGCAAGGTTGTTGTCATGAGGATATTTGATGATTTGCTGCGGGTTCTATAAAAAACATTTTAGCTACTTTAATGCTGTTCTTAAGCTTCCGATATATGGCTATGGTATCCCTTCCACTAGTACACTATACCTACGCTAATAGATCTGGATTGACTTTTGCTTCGTTTTAGCTGTCTCTGTATAATGTAGTTGCTCGTCTATCTTGTCAACTAGTGTTTTTTTTTTTTTTTTTTTTTTTTTTTTTTTTTGGCGGGGGGGGTTAATGATTGTCACCCAACAGCTTGTGATGGGATCTTTTTTGTGTGCGTGTGTTATTCTTTGACGCAAGATTTGATCTAGTCAATCAAATGTTAGTCACTCAACTAAAATAAATTAAGAAGCATCGAATTGATGATTTTAAGTTGTGCAAGCTGCATGATCAAAGATATCAGGCTGTATTTGATTGAAATTTGTTGGGATGTTGGCATTGCAATGACGAACCCACTGTTGGAAAAAGTGTCAAGGAGGTTGCTATGACTGCTGCCCAGCAACAGCGCCGCCCTCGGCCTTGATAAACTTGCTGGTACATAAAAAAACTCTATCTAACAAGTTGTATGTTAAAAAATAAAAAATATTTTTTTTATATAATTTGGAGGTTTTTAATTTTAGTATATTATTTCAATTTTTTTAATTGACTGTGTATTTTTGAATTTGTTTCTATAATATCTTGTTTATAATAAACATGGTGTTTCATTGTTAAGATACTAACATGTGTTACCCATGTAGGTGGGCGGGTTTTAAAAGCTTTCTCGTTTCAATTGGAGATAGAGGGTGAGTTTTTTTTTTTGAGATATTGTTCTCTCCCTCTTACTGATATAGGTTTTAGGCTAACCAATTTTTGATCGAAGGCCAAGAATGAGGGTGGCGGAAGGTATAGATCATAGGGTGTTCAGAGATGATCGAGAGGGTAGGATTTATTGCATCAACATGTGCTCATGGTTTGCTCTTGCCCCTCCTGTGCACGAGTCTGGCAAGAGTGAAGCAGACGACAGTTCCCAGACAAGTTGCTTTCAAAGATATGCTAGTTTTAGTAATGGTCCAC
Organism: Areca catechu; assembly: GCA_021397845.1. Classification (NCBI taxonomy): domain Eukaryota; kingdom Viridiplantae; phylum Streptophyta; class Magnoliopsida; order Arecales; family Arecaceae; genus Areca; species Areca catechu. The sequence goes on from CM038039.1 coordinate 41,696,989, forward strand.
CTTCTCCACCTCACTAGTGAACACGAGTAGGAAAGGTGGCAGCGGTCCTAGCTCGTAGAATTGCCTCGTTTACTGTGTCTTTATCCAGTATTCAATCTTGTTTTGGTCTGGCTCGGCTCACTACCGTTCCATGTCCATCTCCAACCGCATCCTTGGGCCTTGCCCACTCGGCCCTCGTCAAGCATAGAGCCACCTTCTCCGATCGCGTCCTCCAACTCCTCGCCACTCGTTTTCTCAACCATGACTACATCTCTACTATCGCCTGTGGCCCCACCAAGAGATACAAGTGAAATTACTGGAAGAAATTGAAGGGGTGTTGGGAAAAAAAGATGGCCAGGAGATAAGGACGACTCGTAGAGGATGCCGTACTTGAAAGCAGTGATCATGATGGAAGGGCTGTAGTGGCACCTACCTGGCCATTTTATGCTGCCATACATGGTGATGTTGTGATCTTGGAAGGGTATTGGATACTAAAAGAGGCTTCGGTTAATTTTATGATGGCAGAGATTGGTTGGGATGGCAAGGTGTGGGAGGAACCGATGGAGTTAAAGCTTGTGAGGTTTTCGGCTGGGGGAGCAGGGGAGGGGGCGGGTACAAGAGGCAGCAGGGAGATGAACATGATGCCATTTGGGGTGGGGAGGATATGCCCGGGCCTTAGGGCTTCGTCATGTTGCATCTCAAGTACTTTGCGGCCAATTTGGTGAGGGAATTTAGATGGAAGCCCATGGAGGGGGAGGTGGACTTGTTTGAGAACCCAGAATTCACCCGTTGTCATGAAGAATCCTCTCCGGGCTTGCATACTTCCAGGAGGAAGATGTAACAGGCTGATGATGAAGCATGGTAATTAGTTAGCTATGGTGCAACAATTTTCTTTGAATTTTTCTTCTTGAACTTTTTCATTTTCTTGGTTTTTTTTTTTTTTTTTTTGGCTGTGCACCATTGCTTATACAAGACGGTTGTGCTCTTGAAATACTCCACTCTCTTCGCAGCAAGTACGGGCCCATCTTTATACTCCTTATCACCTCCCTCCTAGCCATCTTCATCGTCGACTGCGACCTCACCTACCAATCCCTCGTCCAGGCCAGTGCCACCTTCGTTGATCGCCTTGCTGACACGATGGTCAACTGCCTCACCAGCAACCTCCACAACATCAGCTTCCCCTCTAGCATCTCCTTCTTCGTAACTTTGATGTCGAGATTCTCCACCCCTCCCGCATTAAGTTTTTCATCCCCGCCCTCTGCTGGGTCCTCGACATACTTGTCATCAATCTTAAATCCAATGTTGAGACAGATGATGGGGTGGTGGGGAATGATGGAGAGGAGATCAAGGAGGATTTATAGAAGATGCCATATTTGAAGGTGGTGATCATGGAAAGACTGTTGTAGCACCTGTCGTGCCCTTCGTGCTACCACATAGAAGCCAACATAGAGACACAGTAAGAGATAAAAACCCTTTCTCCCTGCCTTTCATTGGGATAGATTTTTAAATCCCATCCGTCTACATGAATAACATGTCAGATACAAATACATTTTTTTTTAGCATCTTAATAGTAAGATATCATGCCGGTTGATGGCATGATATTATTGAAACAAATTTGACATCAGGCCATGTGTGCCACCTTACAAATGGATGGGACGGCCTTAAGTCGACATGGATAACATATTAAAAGGTCATAAACTGAAATTTCAAGTGCATAATCTAATAATCTAGCACACAATGGCCACCATGGCGAAACCAAGCATCAGTATTGCTCTCTTACGCTTCATTTGGTTCGTCAATCTCGTGCATTCACCAAGTCAGTATATGTGCTGAACTCTGGTCCCCTCTAGCATGGTTCTTGATCTCCAGTTGTATCCTGCTAAAAAGGCAGAGCAAATCTCATTGCCAATCAGCGCTTCCCGGGAGCCCCAAACAGAGACTTCACTTGTTTTGCGGGCGCTCACTTATTTTATTAAAAAGAGTTTCGGGCCTAGATAAAGCGGAATTCGCATATTAGTCTTTCAAGAGGACCTCCGCAAGTTCCGCCACCTGATAGATTTTTCTTTTTTAATAAAACAAAAATAATAGAGGAATAAATCTCAATATAGCTACCATTCTACCAGATATGTCCAATATGAAACATTCAGATTCATGCAATCTTTCTTTGTTTAATGATAAATATGTCAATTTGAAATCACTAAAACTTCTAATGGGAAAAAGAAAGAAACCCAAACTGGTGATGTTTTCATTATACGAACGGTAGATTAATGCAACAAGGAGACCGGACAGCGTAGTTAAAATATGACACGTTTACTGTCAGCGTCGATAGTACATCCGATTTATCAAAAAAAAAAAAAAAAAAAAATGGCGCACAAGCCATTCCTTTACATTACCAAAAAAATTTATATAATACTAATAACGCACACACCACTCCTTTTACAACACCTTCCTAAACACCGATTGCTCAGCTAGCAAACGTTGCAACTATAATATTTCAAGCCATTCAGAACAGGACTAAACATTTATGTCAAACATTCCCATGGTGCTGCACAGATGACTTTAAATGTATCCAAAACATTTGTTAATAAACACCTTGGAAAGATAATCTGTCCCGCAAAGTGTCAAAGATGGAGACGCAGCAGCGTTTTGTGCTAAGGTTAGTTTTAGCCGGCCAAACAGTTCACCGTCCTTGGCCTGTGATGCAGCATCTGCAGCTTCCTTAGCCATGCCAATTCGAGCATATGCCTGGTTTTAAAAATATAGAATGAAATAAGATAAAATTAAAACCATATGAAGTGGAACTTTTGGAATGGTGGCCAAGCATGTCCACGTTTGAACTTGCCACAACACTGGATGTTAGAATATCTGAATTAAGACCGCTATGTATAAAGCAAGTTCCGGAGGCATGGCAATAAAACACATGAACTTCATTCTAAAAGTCAACACCAGTACTTGGAGAGCTTTCCCAAGGTCTCATTTTGATATATAAAGCTAACCAGAAACATATATATTATACCTCCGATCTTTCCCGGGGTTCTGCAAGTTTTGGAATGTATTTGAGAGCTTCTGCTTTCTCATCGGCATCAATACAGGCTTCCACAAAGGGTTTATAACCTATTAATGACATAAGGGAAATGGAGAATAACTAAATGAATACTATAATTATATAGAAAACATGCAAGTGAAAAATAGAGGCAAGAGAAGTGATTTTATTTATATATCTGCAACTTAAAATAACCTATTGCTCATTAAAAAAATCCTTTATTTGAAATTTTATTTGTACTACTACACTGATGCGTAAATTCATGAAAATGTCTGGCAGTCTAGAGAACTTGGAAATTTTACCACCAGGTGGCCTCTTCTCTTTTGAAAATTTTTCTAAAGCATCCCAGTCTCTCACAGTAGCCAATGCAAATGCTTTCAGCCAGTACCATCTCTTCTCAGAAACCTGCAAAAAGATTAGCTTCATAACAGAAATCATGAAAGATGCAATTATCATATTTGAGACTCGTTCAAGCGAAAAAATTGTAAGAACCTTGAATTCTGCTCTCACTCTCATTGCAGCTCGATGATTTCCCAGTACAATGCAAGTTCGGATTGTATCGCTGATGCTAGAACCAACAAATATAGCCTGCTTTGTAGAGACTTCTAACTCATGTTGCAACCTATAAAAAAGAAATGCAGGTAAAAGATGGGAAAAGCACGAGGAATATTTTTAGTTAAAGCTAACATTGACCATAAGGCAAGCACACAGGTGCTCTGGAACAGCCAATTGAGGCCTCCAAAGGTTACATTGGTAGACTGTATGATGGAAATGGTGATCTCTTTTGTAACTATCAATGTTAAACTAAAATTGTTTTTGTATTGAAAAAAAAAAAAACAGATAATCTGATCACTAGAAATTATTTAACTATGTTTCAGAACCAATCATTTCATTTAGAACTTCTTACAATGATTACCATTGTTGTTAAGATCTTACAAGCATCAAAAATAGTCGAAAACCATCTAGATCTTATCCTTGGATAAGGATCTGTTAGGATCATAAGATTTAGATCCATTTCATGGATCATACAATCCCTTGGATCATATAATCCAACTTGATCATACAACTTACAATAAACCATATGAAAATCCATTTTCAATAATTTATTTTGATTACATGGCTTTATGAATCAGTTATTTATTGTTAACAAACCTCAAGAACAAAAACTTAGCAAGAAGCATATAACTTCTAAAAGGTAAAGAAAAATTTAGGGTCTGTCGCCTTAAAAGCAAGAGGCAAATATTCATAGGCTTACAATCGTTTGTTAAAAATTCTAATTCATCAACATTACAATTAACTCATCAGAAAGGATCTTGCGGTCCATGATCCTGTCTGATCTTTACCCCCTTTATGATTTATGACCCATCCTGATCCTAACAACATGGAGTTTTACATTTTGAAAACATCAAGATCAAGCTATTTTCCTTGGATGATTATTATCCAATGATAAAGCACAGGAAGCAGTTTGGCAAAAAAAAGAGAACTACAAACTTCTGAGTTCTGACATCTGAGAGTTCACATTTGGCACATCGAAGTGTTGTTTGAGCATCTTGCATTTCTTGAAATCACTAATAGTCTGATAAGCATGGTGCTAAATCTAGACAAGCATAAACAAATGGCAGCCAAATACTTCATCAACTGCACATCTATTTGTGTGGGCCCCACTTGACTCTTGGCTTGAGATATATCTAGACAGGCTACTAGGCTATGTGGTGCACAGCAACTGTGGGATGCTCTCTACCTCAGGCCTGTCAATCCAGCATGCCTCCATCTGATAAAAAGTGTAAAAGCCAATAACTTTTCAATAAAAACCAAGACTTGTGTCTCTTCATGTCCTCCAAAGACAATAGTTGGGGAACTCCTTCAGGCGGGGAGTATACTTTATGTAGCTCCATCATGTGATATTCATGTCAATATTATTTCATGATTGAAAGATCTAATGGTCATATATTTGCTTCATTCATCCAAGTTTCTAATGCAAGCATCTTACAAGAAGTTCTTGAATTCCCACTCCCCTTTTGTTTGCAAACCTTCCTCAATGGCTGTCCTCACCCAAGGATATTGCTGGAAGGAAGCACCTTCCTTAAGATTGCTCATGTTAAAATTGATGATAATCGTCACCCATAAGCACTAGCATAGACTCGTAAAAAGCTGCAGAATACCTCCACAAGTAACTAGGACATGACTGGAGTCAAATAGAAATCCAAAGAGCCTGATTATGATAACCATGCTAATTTGAGCTTGGATGCATTGGGATGAGAAAGTTGCAATTTGTAAAATCATATCAAACAATGTACAGATAAGAAATGATCACTAATAAACAGCACGTGAAACTCCACCAATCGTCACATCAACTCTCTATCTCTAGATTCCATTGTCAAACAAGAATTTTTTGATTGAAAGAAAAGAAAGAATTTTCAAACAATGTACAAAATGCAAATAACAAGAAATAATTATTAATGAACAGCACATAAAACTCCAATCCCCATGGAGCAGTTTACTATCAACTCTCCATTTCTAGATACCTCAAACCATTGTCAAACAAGATTTCATTAGCTGAAAGAAATGAAAGAATTTTCAAACTAATTCTCCAAAAGCCAAGCAAAAATCATCATAGAAAGGACTTACAGATCTAGATCAAAAAGTTGCTATCCTATTTCTTAAACAATTCTGATGCCCTAAACTAAATCATATAGTATAAATCTTAATAGAAAGTATGGTGCATGCTATCTATTTCTAGAATGAGAAAATCTGATTATACTTTTTCCTAGTCATATTGCTCCTTTCTTTTTCCTCATAGAAATTTGCACAATTGTGTCAAATACCTAGGTTTTCTTGCAACTTCCCTAAACAACTACCACAAAAATACCTCAAGAATGATGATGATAGATGGTCATTAAATTAATTCCATGGAATTATATTTTGCAGTATAACTTGCAGTGCTAGTCACATCAAGATTGCTTTTGCTGTCTGCTTGTATTTTGTTTGAGCCCGACTGAGGCAATAGTCTTGCAGACTGTCATTTATATACGCTTGGAGATGGTTAAGGAATTAGGTATTTAGCCTGTAAAGTGGTGCAAAAACTAGCCAATCATCCATTTTATTACCTCAACAATTTTGCATGCTCCTCAGCAGCTTTTGATTCAAAGGTGTGTTCCTTGGTCTCGGAGAAAAGTTTCTGAGCTTGCTCAATAAGCCTTATGCGTGGTCCATGGAGAGGAGATCCTCCTTTGCTTTCCATTGGATTCTTTTCTAGGTCCCATGATTCCTTTAACAAGAGGAAACCAACATCCTGCAAAAAACAGTATCTTGAGTATATTGAATGAAGCATTTTAAAATTGAAAGGGGTAATAGAAAGGTTGTTCAAGGTTAAGCAAAATAACAACTCATGCCAGTTAACATATGGAAAGACAAAGATCATATGGACCTACACTTGCTCGTGCAGTTCCAATTTTATAGGAAATTGATATTTACCTTTAGCAGTAAACATGCAAAATAATAAAATCAATAAAAACAGTACTGCATGCATATAATCATTAAATGCTTAAAAAACATGAAACTTTTCCAATTTTCAACAAGCATTTTCATAAACATTGCCGATAACAGCAGCAAACAAATGTTATGGACATATGCATCCAAGTGCAGGAATATGTCAAAGCAATAAGAAAAGGAATATCTCAAGGATGTAACAAGCTAAATGCCAGTAAACATCCTTCTATACAAATCACATTGTTAAGATATCAAACTTTTGCCAATTATGAGACAAATTTCACAGCCATACTCATGTATAGCACACAAAAGATTATGTTTTGTAGTTTTTTAATAATCCAGTGGACAAAAACAAAGAAAACATTTTAATTATTACAATGAATCAATCTGTTTATCATAAATGATTATATTGCCCAAAGATGTTCTGCTTTTTAGCCGCACAAACATACTGAATTATTTGGTACATTTTCTAGCAGAATGGTACCAGGTCCAGTTAAATAACAGCATGGAGACAACCTGTAAAGACTAGTTGGGTTTGGCTACAACAATATATACAGTACCATAACCAACAATTCCACTTAACTCAGAATTTGAATATATAATTTATGTTTACTTTGCCTACATGAGCATAATTTTGACCCAATTATTATAGAATTTACTCTCCTCTCTCTTGACCTCTTCAATAATACAAGACCCCTACCATGCTCAAGCCATCCTGATATGTTATCACGTAGCATGCTTCAGGTCATGTACTTGATTCTAATAGAATCAGCTCAATTTTACTACACATAACCACCCCACATACCCCTCAGTGTTCTCATCTCTTCAACATCCATGTGGCAGAACCCTCTTTTTCACCATTATTCCATGTCATTTAAGGTACTCCTTAAAGTCTCAAAGGCATCTTTTGATCACAGACACCTAATATCATACCAGGACCAGATTTGCTGCATGCATTCGTATGTGCCACTTGGCTTGGCTTGGTCCAGGAATACTATCAGATCACCTAGGAAGAAAGCCCCACCTCCAGGGAATGTTTGGATGCTCAGCCAGAAATTACCAAAGAATTGCTATACTGAGATCCCAAAAGAAAAAGATTAATTTGAAATTCTATTTCAATTGCTGTTTGGATAACTATGGATAATTCTATGGACAAAATACACAAAATCCAACAAACTGAAATGCAGTAGGTGCATTTCTGGGTCCACTCATTCCCCTCCAATTTCATGATTTCAATCAACATGGTTCTTGTTATGTTTGAATGATGAATCTCCCCTGATAAGAATAGAATAATTAAGTATCAAATTTCCAATCTCTGGCCTGGAAGGGCAAAGTCCAATAGAGATGCTGCCTTCATCTTCCAAGGACCAGGCCAGGCATCTGACAATCTGAAAAAGGACAGACCGAGGTTTTAAGTTTCAACCAAAACTGATCCGATTCAACCTAAATGAATCAGTTTCGGTGCAGTTCAATCCAAACTTAACCAATATGAGTCAGTTTTGGTAGTAGCTAACAACTTTGGCCGAACCTGTTTTGGCTGAAACTAACCAAAAATGTTGTTTCTTTCTTTTTCTTATGGTAGAATTTATGGAGCCTCTCTAGCCTCTCCATATTCTGCTAATCTAGTTATGATTAGACTTTAAGCAAAATATGTTCACAAAACATTCTTTACATGCATTAAGCATTGGATAACTTCTAACCTATCTTACTGATTTAATACAAGTAGACAACAATATGCTGTTTCATATCTATTGATGAACTAATGAATGTTGTTATTGTAAATTAGTAGGCATCAACCTTGAGCCAATTAAAAAGTTAATGTACTTCAATTGATTAAGTGCTTGGAGTTCTTGGTGGAAGCATGGTCTTAGTTTCATATCATACTCGAGTGTGTTGGTCAAAGAAATTATTTCATTATATTTCATTATATATCCAAAAGACATACTACATAGCTTTATATCTTATGACTTCTCAATTATGTGCTAGATGGCATGATCTTGTCAATCCTATGATGAGGAATGAATGAAATTCAAAAAACTTATCCAAGAAGCCTTCCAACTATTTTCCATTTTGTTGACCTTGAAATATTCCACTATGGAGAGACGTCCTATGAAATGTTGAAAAGGACGGTGCTTGATTATTCAAACTACAAAATTACAATCCTAGATAACTCAAAACACGATAAGATGATGTGCAATAACTTGCCTTAACTACTTTTGTTACTTTTAATTTGTTCCTTTTTAAAAAAAACTGTGTTCTGATTTTTGGTCCAAAACTTAGAGCAAAATAGCCAGAATTATCGAAATCAAAACTCTATTGGAAGGACTGAAATTGAAAATGAAACAAATTTTTAGAACCTTGGAAAATAATATACGTGATCTCTCCATCCTATCTTGTTTTATCTCACCATATATCCTTAAAAAAACTTAGCAGATGAAAAGGGAGAGGACAATAGTGATCAATAGACAGAACATAGATTAGACTTAGGAGCCAATTGTTGTTCCATGGAGACAGGACATCTTGGGATCACCCATAGGGAGACCTCGGGTGGAAGGGCTACCTTTAATAATGGGGAACCCATGAAGGAAAACTCCACATGATAAATGTAGGAAAAGAAAAATCGAGATGGAGTGAATTTTTACTTCACATGGAGTCAGATTTTTTTTCATGATTAACTTAAATTTCCCCATATTGCAATCTAAACAGCAATTTGGGCAAAAAATCATGACATATTCCCTTCAGATGCATGATTCCTTGATAATACTGGTTTTGATGTGTATCCAAACAAGCCCTCTATGGTTTATTTAAACAGGGTTTTAATTAATAGCATGACCCAAACGACTTTACAAATTGAAGGGGTCAGTTAGGCAGCCATCAGAGACCATTTCTTTCCAAGCCTTTTATTTAAAGGTTTTACTTAGTAATTTGGACAAAGACATTGTAAAAGTTCAGAAAAGGGAGCTAAGAAGCCCTAACTCTCTCCATGTTTGACTCCTTTTCTCTATGAGTGCAGCAACGTTACTACAACAACAACAGTCCAAAGCACTACATCTGATGGTGGCCGAGGCACTCGCTCCCTTCTTGTTGGCCGTCTCCTTTACAGTTCCACCACCCACTACCTGATTTGTCAATGCCACCTCTCCACCACATCCTTGCTTCTGAAGTCCAAATGCTATTGTCACTCCTTCACCATGTCTTTGACCCCAACCTCCTAATGCCAATACACTAACACCACTGTCCTCAATCACTGGGCCATCCACTCCATATCAGTATTTTTCATTTTTAATATGTAATTGGCCATGCTACTGTACCCAACAGTTGAAATAGCAACCCTATGACTTAGTGAGGTCTAAGGCTGAAAATGGATATGGATCTCTATGCGCACTTGTACAAATATTTTCTCAACGAGTACGAAATGATAAAATATTAAATAGATACAAAAATTAGTATTATCCATACTTGTTCTAAACCAATACAGATAAGAAGCAGATACTAAGCATATCTATATTTGTTCTGAATGAAAATAGATACAAGTTGGATGTTAGCTATATCCATATCTTTTCTATCCAAAGACACATATGTTGGACATTATTTGGATATAAATCAGATTTTAAGTGAAATTTAATAATAAAATACAACTATCAATTACATAATCCACTACCCAAATTGCATGACACACATAACTAAGAATCTAAGGCATAGTTATTGAACATGCACAAAGACTGAGTGGGTCAAGGTCCATATTGCTCCAACAGAATTTGTATTAACATATTAAAAATAAAATAATATAAAAATATAATATAAAAATATTAATAATTTTTTTGCATCAAATACCACCTTTACTCTTTAATTACTGTGTAAATAAAAACGAATCATGAATTACCCTCTTTTTCAAGTGCTTGTAACAAAACTTATATGTAAATGTAGGAACAAATAAAAGTTATTAATATTTTAAATATTATTTAATATAAAGTTCTCAACTATTATAAAGAATAATATAAAGTATATTCAATGTATTTTTATCAAAGAGAAATGGAATACCAAAGAATAATATAAAAATTAATGACTAAATATGAAATATTAGAATACACATCAAATGGCTATTTGATGATGTGAATAGATATGAATAAGTAAAATAAATTACCTATATAAAATAGCAACAAATGAGTTTGCAGCTTGGTTGTTGAGTGTTGTTATCCAAGTGAATGGTCACTGCTTTGAAAGAGTTCAATCTTTTTTTTACCAGTTACCTGGATCCGAATGTAAAAATACTTAAAATCAAATTCAGAACTGGATCCAAAAAGATTTACAAGTAGAATACTCAAATTCGTATCCAGATTCGATCAGATACCAAAATTTCTAACCAAATTCATATCCTCTTCATTCATCCACACACCCAATTTTATTGAATGTATTCTTTTTCCATCTGTTCACATTTAAAAAAGCAAACAAAAGCGATCATATTGGTGTTTCTTCACCATTATCTTTGATCAACGGCTAGTTTTCACTCCATTTCCAACTAAATTTCTTAATTCAGGTTATGCCCCTCTTTAAACTTTTTACCTTTTTTAATTTCTTATACAATTCTAACCATGTTCTTGTCTCATAAATTAACTTTATAGTTGCAAGGTTCACCATCTCGGTACCGGTACAATTTTATAAAAATGTTGGTATGCGGTTCGGTATGGCATGAGATAGCATACCGAGTCTCGGTATGGTACAAGACACCGTACTAGTATCGGTGCGGCACAGTACACCATTTACAGGACAGTATGGTTAACCATGCTTTATACTATATCAGAATAACACATCATGCAACAATATCATCTAATTATCAAGATTTAGACCAATCTATGATGCATGTGAATGGTAGGCTTTTTAAGTTAGATCATTTTTCAGGCAACTGCAACCAAGATTTGCTTGTCTCACCACAAAATTTTTCATGCTTGCCTTTGGTAAATCATAAATATTCTTTAGATCTCAATACATCTCTTTAATTTCAGCTTTCATCCATAAAGCTACGATGTAACTCCATGAGGCACTTTCTGATACCTGTCACATGTTTAAGTTAATAGGAATCATGGACACTTTTTTATCTTTTTTACTCCCTAAACCTATCCATCAATTACTTAAACAAAACAATGGCATCAACAACTGATCAAACTATTATAAAGCCAAATGATTAACAAAGTATGTTGACAATTCTCAGACTTGGTCAATCTCCATCTTTATGAAGTGACCCATTGATAATATCAACATGATATTTGATCCAACTCAGCAATGTTATCCATTTTGATCTACAAATACAAAAATCATATTGTTCCCCAATGATGTAGCATACCTCATAAGGTATTTTATTGCATAATGCCTTACTCTATGTGCTCTTCAATGTTTTATAATAACACTAAACGGTAATAATTAAAAGTAAGACCATATAAAAAACAATCAAACAAATATTACCAACAAATAAAAAACAATAATGCAATATAACAATTAATTAATCTTTCTATAGTCTAAAATTTGCAGAGGGCAAGCCTTGGTGCAATCATGAGATTGTTGCATCATGACCAAGAGGTCACGAGTATGGAATATGGAAATAGCCTCTCTGCACAAGAGAGTTAAGGCTGCATAAATCTGACACTCCCCAAAACTCACAATGGCAGGAGCCTTGTGCAGTGAGCTGCCCATCTAATAGTTGTCAATTAGTTAGCGGCTCACTGTTTAACATACAGTGGTTACCAGCTCAAAATGACCAAAATATGAAAAAGTGATCCAGTCAATCAATGATTGACAAACATAAGTGACAACCATGATTATTTTCATTCCTAATCAAAGGAAACTATACTTGGTATAATATACCACAAGATGGATTGCTTTTAAAGTTATGCCCACCTAAGATTAAGATGGTTCTGCAGATACAGAAAACATAATAAACAATCAAATTTATTTCATTGGGACCTTTCAATAACTCAACATACTTGAAGTCGGCCTGTTGACAGGAAAAAGTCCTTCAAAAATTCATGCTTATAGAATCTGCAAGCAGAGAAACAATGGGCATTTCCAAAATGTTAAACTTTTTATGATACAGTATTTAATCACCAAGATGAAACAAAATCTAATCCTATAAAAAGATTGATGCAATACCTTGCATATGTTATAAACAAATCTCGAGCTAAAGGTCTTGCATTTATTGTTCCAAAGAAATCTAAAGCGGGCTTCTGCAACAAACAAGCGGCACCACATGATATGAAAATAGAAAAATACATAAAAGTTACATTCATACAGTATACACTTTTATTCCCAACAAATATACCTTCTGCCAGATGTGGAAAAGAACAAGATAAACAAGGTCAGTATCACCACTTTCAGTTGCCTTAAGCAGTGCAGTATCTTCCTCCCCAATGCTTAGCAACAGAGGGACCTGATAAATCCAAGTTTTAGTTTTGCTTTCTTTCAAACATGGTGCAAGTAGACAAACTTGTCAAAAAAGAACCCAATGATCAGGTTATAAATATTCCCTCCCACCCCATACAAACATATAAACATGTATAAATATAACATATATAGTATTTACATGTATTTAGGAATATACAAATATGTGTGTGCATTTAAATTAAACACTAGATGATCACTTCACTAGTTGCAACACTAACTATTTTCACATTAGAATTCAAACAGGTGCAGTGTGGTGATAACAAATGGTGCTACTGATATCACCAACAATTTTTCATTCACTACTAGACTGACATGAAGAATAACTTTCTTTGCCACTGCTTCTTGCAACACTTACTACCAAAAACCCCATAAACTATCCAGTTCACAGTCTTCCTGGCACTAACTCATACAACCTCAAAGTTTCAACATTCACTAGGCAAACATGGAATACATGATCCTTTATAATTTTAAGAGGGCAAAATATGTTAAAGAAATTTATTCAAACTAGTCACTTTATGGGGAAGTACATACATTGTTTACTTACATATACTTGAATATTGCACTAAAGGATGCAGCCTGTCATAGGTGTATTTTGGCTAATCACCCATAAGGCTATCCTCAAAATTACATGACACAAAGTTAGTTGGTCAAGATTAATGTGTATGTAGTTTATATGTGGAGGTACATAAATAGAGTTCTCATGTACGCTTCAGCAGTATCGTATGAAAGAGCATAGCCTATAGGTGCATGTTCGGGTGATCAACCTAGAGACTTGCCTCATATAAATACAAGAACAGGTACACATACTAAGCTTAGTGCATGTCTACACACACACACACACACATATATATAATTCACTGCAAATGTAGCTCCCTAAGTTTCACAGCCAAATCATGAGATCCTCCATTGACCTGAGTCACCTGACAATAATTCACCCCATCCAATAAAATAACTAATCAAGACACAATAATATGTATAAAGGTAGTGTTTGGATGAAAAAAAGTTATTCTAGGAATAGGAATACGAATTCTCCAGGAATAGTTTATTCTCTCCATTATTCTAGATTTCTGTTTGGTTTGAAATCTGGTATTCCATTTTATTCCAGTGCAATTAATCCAGTGTTATTCCAAATGGTGTTTGAATGATATGGAAATAAGCAGGTATTCTATTAGAAATAGATGATGATTTTTTTGGAAATCCCAATAATACCCTGACCAAATAATAAGGTAAAATAAGTTATCAAATATAATTTAATTTTATAATTACTTAACTAAATTATTTTATACTAATTAATTTAATATTATGATCTATTAAAATTTTGTTATGCTAATTAATTCATTGGTATGATCTATTAAAATAATTAATTAAATTATTTTATACTAATTTATTTATTATTATGATATATTTAAATTATGTTATAGTAATTAATTTATTATTATAATCAATTAAAATAATAAATTAAATTATTTTATATTATTTAATTTATTATTATCATATATTAAAATTATGTTGTACTGATTAATTTATTAGTAATAATATATTAAAATAATTAAATATATTATTTTATATTATTTAATTTATTATTATGACCTATTAAAAGTATATTATATTAATTAATTTATTATTATGATATATTAAAATAATTAAAAAATATTTCATACTAATTAATTTTTAGAAATTCCAATAATACCCTTGGAATAAGGAAAGCTGGAATACGCCTATTCCATAGGAGGGCATGGAATAAGAAAATGGGAATAGGAAGAGTTGACCGAATACAAGTTCTAGCGGGGCCCACTCTTTTTTAGGACCGTTTGGAAGAATAACATGGAATAAGGCCCTATTCCATGCCCTGTTCTAGCATCCAAACACTACCAAAAGGAATAATGAAGAATAAGATACTGCTACCAAAGGTATTAACAATATATCTGTGTAAGTGCATGCACATATGCATGTCAACGCCCATTTATATTAGCATGCCTAAGAATCAATTTCATGTCTTCTAAATATCAACAAAGGATAACATGAAGACAAGGTTAAAATCCAAGGTTAGAAACATCCCCACTGCTGACATATCCATGGCAGCCAATGGTAATAGTGTATTGGCAAAAGAAATTTGCCATGAAATCAGCTCTACATTTATAACAAATATTCTTAAATAATAAATGAATCAAGTAAACATCGATTTATTAGATATGTCTATCACAGATCTTAAGCAGCAACACTCTCACTTTGTTCAGAAGTTTAAGTATTTGTAAATTTGTCATCCTTATCAAGTGCAACATGTAGCAAACAAACATAAAAATATACACATTAACAAGAATTTCCTAAACTAAGCAATTTAGCATGCCTGTTTGGAAGAACGTGGCTCATGATCAACAAGCAATGCAGCTAACTTTCGCCGCCCGGTGTTATCTGCATGAGCAGCAATCGCTGCATAAGATATGCCTTTGCATAATTTCAGCTGTAATTCAACCACTGATGCTTCAGACATTGCGAGATTCAAGAAAATAAATAGAGCAGAAGTCCATATATATGGAAATGCAGACCTTGTCAAGCAAGATTTCAATTAGAGCAGCATCTTGTATAGCTGGTGAAGCTGTTATCTTAGAACATGCCCAATGCATTAGAACCACCTCCTACGAAAGATTTTCATGAAAGTTAAAATTACATGTAAGCTTGCATAATCTCTAATTATCTATGCTTTTTTCTGAATATTTTAACACCAACAACAAACATATCCAATAGACGCATACATAAGTACATATAATACAAGAAAACACAGACAAGCACTGACACAGTAACACACACTATATCAAAAGGCACATTAAGAGCTTTGGGTCTGTCACATTTGCCCATACTGGATAATAACTAACTGTTAATTAAAAGTTTATATGATATCAGTTATATCTATCAACAAGATTGGCACAAGACATGGTTCTTTTAGGGCATAAGAATCCTATTCAAATTTAAAGATGGAACTACTACATCCTAATCCCCTCTCTCTGCTGCACACCTTAACAACCTCCACTCTCATATATAATATGTTTCTATCAAATAGTTTTCTCCATATGTTCCTTCTCTAGATCAAAAATACACTGCACATCCCTGTAGATTAATTTATGCGTGTTGGAAGTAAAAGCACAATCACAACTAATCTATGGATGGCTTGGAATCAAACTTTCCAATATTTTTTATTAAGGGTAACATCTGTCAATGAAAGCTTCTAAATAAAAAAAATTTTCAGCAACCAGCTGCCAGCATTTAGATGCAACATTAGATAAAGCATGATAATATTCCTACATGTTGTTAGAAGATTTTACACAACAACACAACATGGTAGACTATATTCAAGGACCCAGTAAGCTTTGCATATTGCCATATTACAGGAGACATGGATGATGTACTGAAGAAAATTTAGTTATTTTTACTGCAAGCTTGGCATCATTGCTCCCAGTATTCTCCTACATGGAATATAAGTCTACACACTATTTGACCTTTACTATCATGCAACAGAAAAATATAGGCAAACAAACACACAAGGATAAGGAAAATTACAGGGTTCAAGTTAAGGTACTCAGAGATTCGAAGAGCCACAAGGTGGTGGTTGGCATTAACTAAGCGCCCAATCAGAACTGGTGCTGTAAGCACCTGAAATCAAGAATATGTATGTCATGGTTAACATAAAACAATGACAAAAAAATACATGCTATATAAACAACTGAATTCTAGCAGGACAATAAAGACCTTATATTGTTGAATGCTCAGGGGGATCCCAATCTCATGGTTGCGAACAGCATTCAATACCCGGAGTATTTTGCACATATCTTGAAAGCGATCACGGTCTTGTGGAAAATGACTGCCAAAGCCAACTGGATATCATTGCCAAGATCACAATCAGAAAGAAGTTGCTCTTTTAAGACCAAACAACTATGAGACATTAGATGGGTTACCATAAACTATGACTATACTGGCTATTAAATAGTTGTTCCTCCAAAACATAGGACTCATTGGCTAGGGGAAGAACTTTACCTTACTGGAATGTGTTTTCTAGGAAGATGATGCCTAGATATATACTGAGGAATGTGGTTTGCGCATGTTTGGTTGACCATGGGAAATTGGCATAGGAAGCATACTTTCCAGAGTGACATGTTTGGTTGAGCATCTATTTCCTTGGGAAAGTTGTACAAAATACCTTTTATGCCTTTAATAAATAGTCCACAATGAGATAAAAACGACATGAGCCACTAGTGTTAAGGGCATTTCTGAAAAAAAAAAAAAGGATTTTACCGTGATTCCCAAGCCCATGGGAAAATAAGTTATCCATGTCCTACGTGGGTTTCTATTTCCCATGTGAAGCCTACTTTCCCGGTCTTTCTCATTTGAAACCTCCAACCAAACATAAACCACTTTGTCATTGTCCCGTTGACCACACTTTCCCCTCTCCTCTTCCTGTGAACCAACGAGTCCTTAATGTCCAACTCAAGAAATTACAGTCCTAGATGATTCATGCTAACAAGGTGCACAGAATTTTCAACAATAAGTTGTGGCATCAAGATATTAGGGGCACTACTTGGTGTTTGCACAAGATTGAAGAAACTGTGACATACCAATCCCAAGAAAAAAAGTGATATATTAGTAACATCAACTATCACGGAACTGAACTTATGAACCATGATATGAAGGGAGATGGCGTGAAGAAAAAGCAAGCAATAATGACCCTTGAGAAAAATGAACCAACAGCTACATGAACATTATTGAAAAGAGTGAAAATTGTGCAGTGGTGATATCTAGCCATGGACTTTCACAAGGGTCACCATATCCAAAGTCCCTTTTAATTTTCAAGACAGCATGGCCAAAGAAGTGCACTTATCATGGATGCTGTGATATTTAGGCAGATATGGACAAACAAAACAAATTTAAACAAAAAACCAATAGAGATTGACATAGAGATATACTTTTGTAGTAACATCTTAACAGGGCTCAAGAAAATATCCTTTTAAAAACACATAAATCAGGGTCAGTGCAACTGAAGGAGGATTGTGCAAAAGATGGACAAAAGATGGGTAAGCATTGATTGACCAAAGTGAAGGTTGTGGATCTTCGTTTTCATTATTCTTTGCCTTAGAGGTTTTGCTGCTCATCTTTCAAATGATCCATCAGTTGAAATTAAGGGTAAACTGGAGTCAATTTTTTTGGATTTTTGGTCCACATTCTAAGTGTGGGGCTAGAACTTGACCATATCAACACAAAATATCGTAGCAACATATTCTATTCTTTTTGAAAGAGAACGTCACTTCTTTTCAACTACCTGCAGTCAGAGAAGCCTGCTATTCCAGATTACGTGTAGATGCAGGGGCAAGTGGGAGAGGGCAGAGAGATAGAGAGAGATGCAAGGAAAAGGTGGGGGAAAGAAGAAGAAGAAGAAGGACAAGTAAAGAGAGGAATCAATAAGACAGAAACAAATCAATATAAGATAGGGAGGAAATAAAACAAAAGGTAAGGCAACCTGCTCCATCATGCCAAACACCCCACCACACTCCCCTCCCCCTTTTCCCTCCTTTTCTCTTCCACCCTCTCTCGGTGCCTATCCACTCCTACACTTGCAACTGTTACACTTGCAACTGTTAGAACAAGATAAAGTCCTAAGGGCCATAGATCTAATTAGGGATCATGTTTTTTTTTTTTTTGATAAAACGGTGTATTCATTACACAGTGCGATTATGAATACAACTTAAAGAGTCAGCCAATATAATATCCCTGAGCTGTACAGGGACAGTATGTCAATCCGACCATAGAACAAAACCCGAATGATGAGCCACAAAGAAGGCCACCCAGTCCGCAGCTAAGTTGGCCTCCCTATAGATATGCCTAATCAACAGTGAGTCACAGCCCTGCAACATAAGCCTAATATCGCAGATGATAGGATGAGCTGCCTGGGCTGACGAGGAGTGCGTAAGCCAAGATATGACCGTGGCAGAGTCATCCTCAATGATCAATCGATCAAGATGGAGAACTTGTCGAGCATACCTAATCCCAGCACATGCCGCATATAACTCCACAGCAAGAACCGAGGAGTCCATAAGGGAGATACCACCGGCAGCCAGGAATCCTATCGTCCATGTTTAGTCTTCAAAGAAGTGCTCTAACAGCCTTTATGTCGAATAAATAAAAAACTATTCTTTTCTTTCTACCTCGCTCTAATATCAGCAACTGAATCAGAAAATTTCAAATTTGAGTGAAAAATTCAAATCTAGCTTTAAATATAACAATCAACTATTCAAGATTCTTAGAAAGATTGAGTTGACCATCATCCAAATCGAGAGTAAATAAAAATTCTTAACATATAAAATTAAAAGAACATTGTGGGTGAAGCCATGAGTCACAACAAAAGGGGTCATGACCCATGATGTAGGCCCCCTTAAAACAACAATTGGCCCAACAACTGGCTTTTGTACCATCACCTCTCAAATATCCCTCTTAAATTCAACCAGAAAGACAAGGATTGATAATCTCATGCATCATTTTTAGTCCTCGACATTATATAAACCAAATCTAAATGGAATGGAATTTGGAAACCAGCACAAATTTAAATAAGCTTTATCAAATGTAACTAAATTGGTAACTGGCACAAACCTAAATCAATTTTAAGATATTGATCATACAATCTGTTGTTATAATCGTATAAGTCATGATTTGACTCGTCCGATTCGAGTCGATTCATGCTGTGGCCGAGTCAAACCGAGTGGAAGAATCGGAAATCAAAAGGGATCGCACCTGTATCGACGACTCATGGGATGAATCATCATCGTCACCAGATCGAGTCCGTCGATTCGGAAAAAGGTAGATTTCCGTTCAATGATTTTGGAAGCCAAGGCATCAAAACCCCTTATCGTTGAAGGAAATTGGAGGTATTTCAAACCCTATCC
The DNA here is from genome assembly GCA_021397845.1 of Areca catechu. Taxonomy (NCBI): domain Eukaryota; kingdom Viridiplantae; phylum Streptophyta; class Magnoliopsida; order Arecales; family Arecaceae; genus Areca; species Areca catechu. Next base: position 41,716,861 of record CM038039.1, read on the forward strand.
GACTTCTCTTCTCCCGTTTCTTCGATTTCTCTCTCTCCATTGCTACTCCAAGCTTCAACGGCCAACGGAGGAGGCCCGTTCTCTCTCCGCCTCTCTTCCCCTGTTCGTCTTCATGCCCACAAGCCCCTCAGCCCTTTCTAAGCTTCGTCGTCTTCATCTTTGCCAGCGAAGGAGGCCCCCAACACCCCTCGACCCTCTTTGAGCTTCGTCGGCGAAGGAAGCCCTCAAAGCCCCATCATTGTCGCCATCTTCCCTGAGAGGCATGCTCGGAGCCCCTATTCACCGTTTGAAGCCATGTTAACTGGCTTTGACCGAGAGAGGCACAGGTGGGGGCTGGAAGGGGTTTAAAAGACCGGGCAGGGGTTTTAATCTCTCCGAGACCTACTTCCTCTCAGATCGATCGAGAGACAACGGTCCATTATCTCTAAAATCTAGCATTTTACCATTTTAAGATAAGATTTAAATTATTTAATCTTTTAAGTATTTAATAATTATTTTATTTATTTGTTTATTATTTTATAATAATGTTTTTATTTTTTATTTTTAATAGTCTTTTTATTTAGATGATGTGATTATCAAATTCATTACATTTTTATCATTTTTATAATATAAATATTAATTTATGCTATTTTTTATTATTTTATAAATAAATTGATTTGTTAATGAATCTTATGAGTCAAGTCATGATTCAAGTCGTGATTCAAATCGAGTCATGGACGATTCACGAGTCAAATCTCAATTTGACAACTATGATCATACAAGAAAACATACTCTCTCTCTCTCTCTCTCTCTCTCTCTCTCTCTCTCTCTCTCTCTCTCTCTCTCTCTCTCTCATTCTTTCTTTAGGGCTGTTGCTCTACTTTCTAGATCCACCTAATAATTTTTATTTTTTGTTGAGGGCAATATAAGATTGCTTCTTGGCTCCTCCAAGTAGGTAAGCAATTTGACATGAAAGATTCTATAGCTTTATAATGATGATTTTTATCTAACATTTTTTGAAAGAATTGATGAAAATCTGTGGCACTTGTAAATGTAGTCAATTTTTGTTTACCAGAGTTTATCTAGCATGCTTTTCTTTGTTGCAAGAATTGTTGAAATCTCTGGCAATTACAAAATGTAAACAACTTTTGTAAGGTAATATAATGACCGTGTTTCCTTACATTGTATTGGAACTTCAAATGCTGTAACACCGTTACATATTAAATAATTCATATTGCTCAAATCTTTAAATTATATTATTCTAAATCCTATTTCTTATGCATTCAGTTAAAAAGTCAGCATTGAGTTTAACATCATACAAATCCCCCTTGCTCAATCTTGATGCTCACCCAGTCCAGACCTATAATTATAGGGCAACAAAAAGATTATAGATAAAAAAATATTTTCGTTAATAATGATTGTTTGAGCAGCTCAGCAGAATAATTCTAGTCCAAGCCCTACAGGTTGTGAAGCACTATAAAGATAAAAATAGAGGTTGATGTGCACTGTTATTACAATTATTAAATTAAGAATAGTAAACTGGATGACAATAAAATATTGCACCGACAAAAAGATCATCATATAAACTTGGGCCCAAGGTTTTAAAAATCAGTATCAAGCCCCATACCACTTTTCCATCAGAACAGTATAGTACTAGTACCGATAGTATGAACCAAAACTTATTGATTCTAAAAATTTGGAAAACCATCTGTGTGGAATAGTACAGCCGGTATGGTGGTTGCCTGTACACACCAGCATAGACTGGTATAACTCATATGACCGTACATACCATTACAGTTATTTCAGCATCACAGCACCTGTGTTAGTGCTGGTTTCACACAGAATGGTACAGCATAGGTCATATTCAACAGTTTTTGAAACCATGGTGCAACTGCAGCCTTGTGTAGTAAAAGTAGAAAAACAGCATGTAAGAAAAGGTACATTATAGCAATGCACAAAGGGAACAAAGAAGTTGAGGATGAACACGAGAGAAAAATGGGTTGAACTTGTGAAAAAACGGTTTAAAAGGATTGCGATGATAAAAGATGAATCTCTCGATAAAAACTTACAAGGAAGGTTATGATGGGGTATAATTTCCCATATTGATTAGTTTTTAGGGTTATTTCTTACAAAGTAAGGTTAGCCAAACCATCCTAAACCGTACCAGCAGCCTACCAGTGCAATTCGGCATTTGATTTGGAACACCGGTGAAAATAGAGGAAGGGAGAAGGAAAAAGAGGAAGAGAAAGAGAGAGGGAGGGAGGGAAGGAGAGTGAAAGGCCACCGGTGGCCAACAGTGGTCCACCGAGGCCTGTAGGGCTCCGCCCTTCTCAGAGATAGGACAACAGAGAGAGAGAGGGGGGGGGGGAGGGTAGGGAGAGATCGAGAAAGAGGGGGAAGGAAGGTGGCAAGGAGGCCACTGGAGGACCGCTGAGACCCCCAAACGGTCGAAATCGACCCTCCTGAACAGTTCTGAGTTGGCAAATCTTGTTACAAATAGATGAAAATATCATTCTAAAGAAGCAAACAAATGATAAGGATGAAAGATTGGTTTCCTACATCAAGGAATGATGAATTAATTTTAATCTGTCTATATCAACGTGTTAGCAAATGCTTTCAAAGAATAAGTGGGGGTTTAATAGTCAACATACATATGACAATATTTAAATACTTAGCAATATGAATCGTGTCATTACAATGACAACTATGAAATTGATGAAGATGTTGCTAGATTTTGGTTAGTGATATTAGAATAAACCAAATACAGGTCAATATCAAAATAGTACATATATGCACTCCAGATCTAGATGCACGTTGTGTTATTGAGGCACGGTTAAAAGACCAAAAGGAACATCCTAAATTTTATTCCATTTTATAATTATTCTACACATGGTACATTTGCTACTAGATTCAGTTCAAAATTATGGTAAAACAAGAAAAACCAGAAATTCATTTAATGTTGAGCAATGTGTAAATAACAGAAAATTGAATACAGGAAACACATGAAACGGTACCAAATTAACCTAAATGATATTGATAAAAAATAAACTATGAAAAACCCCTATATTTTCTCAAATATAAAAAAGGGTTTACTTGGTATAATTGAGAAAGCGTGTATCATAGGTCAACATATATCTTTTTTTTTCTAAACAAGAGCAGTAATCCCCAAGAAAACCAACCTGCAGAAAGCGCGGCCATAACTAGCAGCTCTCAGTAGCGTGCGCTGGCGTGAAACATCAAATTCATGCCCAGCAGCATCTATACAAGCCTCCACTGCCTCCAGCAGAGAGGATCGAATCAATCGTAGGTTTTCATCGGCCTGCCAAATGTCAACAGAATAGAATAGGTTCAAAGAACTGTACATGAAAAAAAAAAAAAAAGACCGTGAATTGGTACCAATTTTCACTATGAATTAAAAGTGTGGCACCAATTTTCACTATTAAAGTGTGGCACCGAAAGCCAAGAGCAGGTTGCTCAAGGTCATCCCAAGCCTTTTACCTGTTGTCTTAGATTCAAAGAACAAGTGCATGCATGTCTCGGTTAAGTTTATGGTACTGGAATTAAGCACATAAGATGCACATGATGGGGAAAAGGCAACACTATTTGGCTATATTGGGCTTCCACCAGCAGAAGCAACTCTTTTTTCTTTAATATTTTTTACAGACTCTTGACTGGCCCCTGTTATCCATATTTCATTCCAATAGTCATGTGGGATTGCCTGTGACTATGCTAAATGCCCAACAGTTGTTTAAAATATAGACTGCTGTGACTAAGGCTATGATTCATCGGTATAAATAATGGTTTATTTAACTAATAAGCCAATCCATAGTTCACTGGTTGTTCATTTAGGACTGCAGATCATAGCAATCACACCTATTCACCAGGGCAGGATTAAAACATGTGTCAATTAGTTATATATTTCTTATTTTCTGAATATGGGTCAAAGATGAAATAAGGAATGCATGACTAAGTCCTTGAGATTAATAAAAGGAATCTGGATAAAATTGGAGAAGGTTGATTGAGGTTTTATAGAAGCTTTTTAACAAACCTTTTCTAATTTCTGAAATGCATTTCAGTTTTTCCTATCAATTGCTTGCTGTGGCTATGTTGTATGATCCATTCCATGATCCAGGTTAAAGTGCATTAACTAGAGAGGATCAATATGCTGTCTCAGGGTTTGATGTAACTTGCAACTTATATCATTATATGTAGTGATGAGACCATCCATATTAAACAGTCATAAAATCAGTATCAGTTCTCATATTCTAGAGTTCAAAGCGAACCTTTCTCAAACTACTTTTTCTTGATTCCTCTACTTCCAAGCACATATAAATCTAGCAAACCTAAAAGCAGGAGCTCTTATAGTGAATATCCCTATAAACATGCCTAAAAAAAAAATTGATTCATTCTCTTTCTTGAAACATAAAAATATAACAAAATGGCTTCACATTACCTTTATAATCGAAACTATGTAGCAATAAAGGCTTCTATTTCCTACTTAACAGCAGTTAGACACATGCCATTACAATGGTCAGTCATCAATAATCCATATGCAATTCTAAAAATGGGGAAAAATTATCCAACATAGATATATGCATATACAAATACATGCATATTACATAGATACATTTGTATATACACATGCTATATATACTATACATTATGTATTACATAGTATACGTTATATAATATAAACATTATATATATATATATATATATATATATATATCCAACTAAAAATAGTAGAAAGAGTTCATTTCAGTTACCCTCATCTTTTTTAAGTCCTTGAAGACTTGAATCAACCACCAAGTGTTCCAAGAAATTTGTTGATTGGCTCAGTAGTGATTTGTTTCCTTCAAAAAGTTATAAAATCATGCTTTTTATATTTTCCAAAAAATTATCATTACTGAGTCTCTTAAGTGGCATGCAATCAACTGGTTCAATAACATGAAAAGAACATAAACATCTATACATAAGAAAGCTGAACTAGTTCTTTTAATTTATATTTTATAAAACTACAAAGATACCTTAGCACTTCTTCTGTCAAAGTGATCCAAAGCATCATATAATAAAGCTGCTGGTGATGTGCTTCCAATTTGAAAGATTGAAACGGTAGAATCAGGAACTCGTTGTATGAATTCCATACATGAATTTGAAAGAATTCTTACTCCATCACATTCTGGAATGAGTCTTATTGGTTCATCATACAGATAACGAACTGGGTGTCCATGGGGACCCACCATCAGAAGCATTTCATCCCAATAGAGTAGCACACTGTCCAACCCACACCAAGCTATCTGTTCTGGGGGCAATGCTGACTGCAAGATAGAAGTAAAATTTATATCTAGAAGTACATATCACGCTTAGAAACCAGTTTGCACAATAAAAAAATTGTAAGACAACACCATATGCAAGAAATGAAGAACCATCCCAAACCACCAGATTCAGGGTGTTCCGAGCCATGCTGGCAGCGGATCAGGATGGCTCCGGCATTCAAAATAAAAACCGGAGGAAACAGAGGAAAAGAGAGAAAGAGAGGGGGGAAGGGAGGGTCTTCAGAGGCTGTCGAAGGGCCGTGGAGGCCACCAGAGGGCCGAAAAGGACCAGAGGAGTTGCTCTACCCTCTGAGCAATTGAAACAGGGGTCCATCAGGCCCCCTTTTTAATGATTTTTAAGTAAAGTCAGAAGCATGGATCACTTAAAAATTCTGTTTTTTATTTTACGATTTTAAATGAAGTCAGCATTACTTTAAAATCATAAAATAAAAAAAAAGGAACCCAATGCACCCCTTCTTCGATCAACCAAAGGGGGGAACCCCTCCTCTGCCAATCCTCCCTCCAGCAGCCGTTCCTCTCATGTTTTCCTCTCTCCCATTCTCCCTCTTCACTGTACTTTGTGCTGTGTCAATATGAGCCCGACATGGAACAACACGAGATGTACGAAACCATGCTACCAGCTGACCAGTTCGACCCCTGATATTGACACAGCAAACCTTGACCATAATTCAATTTATAGGGGAGGATGAGGATTCTCCCATTATGTAGTTATATCCAAAGAGCTTCAGGAACATAAATGACACAAGATCAAAGTGATGAAACAGAAAGAAGCATTCATAATAGATGAAGGTAAGTAGAGAAGTGTCTATCTCTGGTCCTTCATTCCTGTTAAATGTAATAAGAACACTTAAGATCAGATTACATATTGACTGTAGACACAAAGTTGTTCAAAGAAAATCATACCACATTAAATACCAACAGGAGGTGTTGTATTGTGCAAATTTGGGAAAATATGGTTCCACATGATACTAAATGATAAACAGCAATTAATATTGGCAAGTTTGTTAAAATTACACTACAGAGGAGACTAAGAAACAGATCATGTACTATGCTTAACAAAGTAAACTGACAAAAGAAGCCCTAGACAGTAGCATCTTCAAATCATAACTGCATTTCAGATGTTTTTTCCTGTTTTACATTGCCTAAATACATTTTAGTGCTCTTGTAGCTCAATCTCTAAGGAAACAAACAAAACAAAATAAGTTTGCCTCTCTTCTTTTTTTTTGTGTGTGTGTGTGAGGAAGTTAGCTGCTGAGCTAAGAAATCCTTATATACAACTTCAGCATTTATTCTCTCCGGTATTTAAATCGGAGCATTGCAATTAGGCTACCAAAATCCATGTAATCACCAAAATCAAACAGTTCTTCTGAGGACTGTACATAAATTGCAATTTTTTAAAAAAATGGCAGACCAAATAGCCTACTTGCAGACTCATAACGAATAATTGCTACAGAATATGAAGTTTTCAGCTTGACAACCTTCCAAACAACTAATGAAGTTGCCTTTCTGCTCCCTTTACTGGTGAAAAGAAAGAGCTTGTGTTTGTTCTATGTAGAGTATTAGCAATGTAATAATCAATATAATGGTCATAAGATAGGAATTTCATGAATATCGCTCTATACATTCAGAAATCCCCAAACAAACATCATAACATATAAACAGATGAAAAAAGAAAAGTAACGAAAACATGAAATAGAAGGCAAAGGATGAAGAGAAAGTAAGGCACGACTAACCTCGCAGTTGTACTCCGAAATGACCCTGGAGAAATCCGTGGTAATGACCAGGAGCCGCCCATCATGCGTGAAGGTAGCAAGATACTTCCCATTGTGCGAGACAGCCATTTTCTGCAACGGGCCGACTCCGATCCCGAGCTGCTGGACTCCGTCCTCCTCCACAGCCAAGACGTAATCACCGACCCCAAGAAGAACCTCCACGTTCCCCGACATCGTGTGCTGAGGCTCGATGACAGCAACACACAACGGATACTCCTCTATGCCCGGGTCGGCGAGCTTGCACGGCTTCGGGTTCTTGAAGTCAGGGACGCAAAAGATCTGGCGGTCCTCCGTGAGGCAGATCATGCCGTTCCCCCAGAAGACGCACTCGACGACGCCCTGTTCGAAACACTCCTTGCCCATGGAGAATTGGGGGGCGGAGAGCTCAGCGCGGAGGTTGTAGCAGTAGACGGTGCCGTCCTGGACGACGCAGACAAGAGACTGGTCGTCGGTCCAGGCCATGCCGACAAGGCGGCCGCCGGGGCGGTCCCACGCGGCGGAAGCGAGGGGGACGCCAGCGGAGTTGAAGATGTGGAGCTTGCGGCGGGCGGACTCGGCGTAGAGCTGGACGATCTTGGAGTCGTCGCGGATGGCGGCGATGGGGCCGCCGAAGGGGGCGCAGGCGAGGCGGTGCCGGGCGAGGTCCATGCGGCCCCACTGCATGGAGTAGATCTCAAGCTTGCGATAATAGCGGTCGTGGAGGAGCTGCCACTCCGCCGCGACGGCGACGGCCGCCATCGCTAGGGTTTGGGAGATGGGAAAGAACTGGGGCTCGAATCGATGGCCGGAAACCCGAAAACTCCGTCGGGGAAGGGAAGAGGGAAAGGAATTCGGGAAAGGGGCTTCTTGATGAACTAATAATAAGACGTTTACCGGAAAAAATAGCTAGCTAATAATAGGATTGGGAGGTCGCGTTTCTCGATTATGACGTGGAAAGCAAGGGATGGACACGTAGCGGTGAAAGGGTTCTGGCAAACAATAATGAACGGGTTTTTGACCGAAATAATATTAAAAAAATTATTTCCCAAATAAACGCGAATTTTATTTAGACGCACCGCGCCCAAAAAAAAAACAAAACAAAAAGTGAACCGACGATTTCAAAAAAAAATAATAAAAAAATACTTGAAATTAGGGGTCCAACGATTTCTCTCTATTTTTTTAGTTTTAATAAAAAATTAAAAATAAAATAAATAAAAAATAAAAAAATAATAATATGATACTATAATAATTTTTTAAAAATTATTATAATCTACGATTTCGCAGTCTGGTCACCGATCCGGCAACTGGTCTGATAGCCAGTCCCGTTCTGACCATCGATCCGATAGTCAGTTCGGCTACTAGGTCGGTGTCAGTCCGATCGCCGGTCTAGCTGCCAGTCTGGCCACTGGTCTTGCAATCGGTCATCGGTCTGACGGTCGATCCAGTTACCAGGATCCGGTCACCGGTCCGATAGTTGGTCCGGTCACTAGTCCGCTACCAGTATATGACGATCGGATCGGTGCTAATCTGACCGTCAGTCCGGTCACCAGGTCGATACCAGTCCGGTTGACAACTCAATCGGTATCAGTATCCAATCAGATCAGTGATCGGACGGTGGCCGAACTTTTTTTAGATTTTTTTAAAAAATTTATATCAGTAATCAGTACCAGTCCAGGTGGCTCGTAACTTTTTTTATTTTTTTAATTTTTTTTAAATTTTAAATTTTATTATATTATTTTAAATATTTTAAATATTATTATATTATTTTAAATATTTTAACTATTAAAAATTTTATGTTATTTTAATTATTTTAAATTTTATTGTATTATTTTAAATATTTTATTATATTATTTTAAATTTTATTATTTATTTTTTTAAAAAAAATATTAGATTAAAATTTAATTAAAAAAATATTTAAGACATGCATTTAATGATAGGAGAATTTTTTTTTAATTATCTAAATATCTTTTTAAAAATAAAATAATGATATTTTTGTAATTAAATCATACTTTATTAATGGTATTTTCGTAATTAGATCAATTATTATGGAGAGTATTTTGGAAATTAAATTAAAATCATGAATTCCTGATTTGATTTAATTTTCAAAATATCTTCCATAATGTTTGATTTAATTATAAAATACGATTTAATTACGAAAATGGTAGCTTATTTTGGAAATGATATTTAGAGAATTAAAAAAAAAATTCCATCAAATACACATCGTAAATATTCTTTTTTAATTAAATTTTAATTTAATAAAATTTAAAAAAAACAAAATTTAAAATAATATAATAAAATATTTAAAATAATATGATAAAATTTAAAATATTTAAAATAACATAATAAATTATAATATTTAAAATAATATAATATAATCTAAAATTAAAAAAAAATAAAAAAAGTTACTGGCCACCCGGACTGTGTACCAATCACTTATCTAAATTTTTTTAAAAAAAATAAAAAATTTAAAAAAGTCTGACCACCGTCCGATCACTGATCTGATTGGGTACTGCTATCGATCGAACTGGCAACCGGGCTGGTATCGACCTAGTGACCAGACTGGATGTCGGATTAGAACTGATCCAATCGTCGGACCCTGATGGTCGGACCAGTGGCCGAATCCTGATGATCGGATCGACCGTCAGACCGGTGATCGATTGTCAGACTTGTGGCCGGACTGGCAGCTAGACCAATGATTGGACTGTATATATCTAGCAACCGAACTGGTTGTCGGATCGATGGCCGGAACCGCACTGGCTATCGACTGGTGGCCGGATCGACGACCGGACCGAGAAATCGCAGGTTATAATAATTTTTTAAAAAAAATTAGTATAATATTATTATTTTTTATTTTAAAATTTTTTAAATTTTTTTTTATTTTTTTTATTTTTTGTTAAAATTTAAAATAAAAAAGATGGAGGAGAAATCGTGGGTTGGACCAGTAATTTCAAGAATTCAAGAAATCGCGGGTTGATTTCAAGTATTTTTTTAATTTTTTTAATTTTTTTTTTACTTTATTTTTTTTTTTTTTTTGATGCCGTATATCTAAATTCGTAAATAAAATCCGAGCGGCATTTATTTGATAAAAAAAAAAAAACAATATTATTTCGGTCAAAAACCCAAAGTCCATCCGGTTCGTTCCGTGGATAAACGAAACCCCGGCTTATCAAAAAAAAAAAAAAAAAAAACGAAACCCCATCTTCATGGAAGGGTCTTTTTATAACCATCGTTTTGCATTTCTCGCTTTCATATTGGTTCTTCCGTAGCGGTTTCGCCTAAACGTAATTGTGCCATCGTGTTTGGGTTTATACTTTGTCACGGAGGAGAAGTGATGAGCAGGTCTCAAACATTATCGGGGCGCGATATATAGCAATCAGATTTTATTAGAAATCATAACATCAAGTCACGGACTGAAAAGTGCTGGAGTCCCATGCTGAGCTCCCTCGTTATTAGTCATGCGGCGTAAAAAGGCCGAAAAAAAAGAAAAAGAAAAAGAAAATAGAGATAAAAATTAACAAAATTTAGTTTATAAAAGTTCAGGGCACATCCAAAGGGTTCACTCTAAGTTTCTCGACAAATATTTTGATTTAATAATAATAATCTTATTTTTTTATTTTTGTGATTGTATTGATATTTGAATGATTTAATTTATCTGATTTATCAAGAAAAGGATCCACTTTGCCACATTGCAAACTTGAAAGCATTCTAAATTTGATATCATGATTTTGTCTAGACAAAACTGTACGGGCATGTATTAGATTCATACCAATTATTCATAGAAAAAATTTTGAATATTTATATAAAATTAATAAATTAAAATAATACTTTCCAGTTAATTTTTTTAGTAAGATTTTAGTTTGTTACAAATAGTATCACCCGTGGATGCAACTTATAATCTATGTAGACCGAAGATGTTGCAGCACAAATTTCTTGGACTAAAAATAAAAAATGGATATATACGTCTAGTCCAACAACGATTATTTGCTGAATACTTATATAGGGCCAAAAAAAAATTTGATACTAAAGTATTACCTTCCAGGTTGTTGTAATGTTCATGTCTAAATCTGATACCATGATCATGTCATACGCCCTTCTCTCTTACTATGTGATTAGATTTGTAAATAGAATCCGGCCGTTGCTATGGGCAGCTAGCACGGTGATTGGTTATCGAGAAACAAGAAGTTTGGAATGCAAGGCTCAACTTCAAAACCCTCTTGTTTGGTGAGAACTAAGCAATATGGTTTTCCTTGCATCTTTTTCGTGCATGCATACGAAAAAGTTGTAGCCACTATTTAATAGGATGGTTAATCATGATGCATGACCATGGTTGTTGGGATATCATGGTTCAGCTATAAACCAGGTCCGGTTCGACTTATCGAAGCCCATTCTCCGGACTACTGACTTCGGACTAAGCGAAGGCCAACTGCAAGCAACTCAACGCTTCACACCGAACTACAACATCCGAAAGCCAGTATTCGGGTAGCACATTCGGCCCGGCTGAAGTCTGAACTATTCATCGACTTCCGAAGACACGAACTTCGGTCCCCGCCGTAAACATGATCACCGGTCTCGAGAAAATATCAAGCCTTCGACCCACGCAAGGGAAAACCCGAAGCTTGAACCACAATCTGTTCCAAAAAGGAAACTGTAATCAACGGTTACAATCGACACTCATCGCGCCATGATCATGGCGTGCAATTCCTGCAACCACGCCTCCGATCTGGCCGGAACCACTCATTGACAACCCACGATCGCCAATCATGGAAGTGAATGGCTCCCCATGATCTCCGGGAAAAGAGCGGGCCACATACCGAGGCCATCTTTTAAATATGGGTAAGGAAGATGGCTCAAAGGTACGCGTGAATAATCTCGCACATACACATTTTCAATCTCCAAGAGCTCATTTTCTCTTCCACTCTCGACATCTTCCCCATTCTGTGGTTGGAATCCGCCACTGACTTAGGCATCGCAGTGTCCTCCGCCGGAGCAACTCCGGCAAGGGACCTGTTTTGCAGGTGAACCAGGGAGCGGTCCTGCGACGCAGCGGCTCCGACCGACCGATCTAGGGACTCCACACCAACAGATTGGCGCGCCAGGTAGGGGGCGTATTACTAACATTTGTTAAGCTCCCTTCCAGACAAGGGAAAGAAACAAAGAATTTCTTGATGGCAAGAGGAAAAGCTCAAAATGCTTCTACAAGCCAGAGTCGTGCTCCGTCTCAAGGGGGTGCACCCCCGGAGGAGAATGATGTTCCACCTCCCACAGTTATTGTGTGAGCACAGCAGTTCGAAGCTCTTATGAACCAGGTCGCCGACCTGACGGCCATGGTTCAAGAGTTTCAAGACAGAGCCTTCCCGGTGGCAAATCCACCGACTGTTTCCAGACATAGCTCTCGATCCCGAAGAAGGAGAGCACCACGGGAGGATTCAACGCATCCCTCCTCCCTTTCTCGGCCCTCTCCCGAAGGCCAAACTTTGAGACTGCCTGGATATGTCGATTCTTCACAAAAAGGGAAAAGGCCTAGGCAAACTTCTTCCTCCTCATCCGAAGACTCCACTCCGGTAGAAAGAGCGCCAAGGCAGACTCCCGATTATGACATGAGATTCAGAGCCATTGAATCAGAGATGGCAAGGGCGCGAGAACAGAGAATGCAGGATCAGAGAGATCCCGAGGACTTGATTGTGGGTGATCTATGCCCACCCTACACCGACCGCATCATGGCTGAGAACATTCCTCGACACTTCAGGGTTCCCCAGATGGAACCCTACGACGGCACCTCCGACCCCTTCGACCATTTGGGTAGCTTCAAAGCTCATATGATGATTCAAGGAGCTTCGGATGCGATGTACGGTTTGGCATTCCCGGCTACCTTGAAGAAGTCCGCTCGGATGTGGTACTCGAGCCTGCGCTCAGGTACCATCGATTCCTTTTCCAAATTAGAAAAATTGTTTGTCTTGCATTTCAGGACCTGCCGCAAGATTCCTCGGAATACGGACACACTCTTCCTCCACCAGAATGAAGGAGAGAGCCTGTGAAATTACATCTCCAGGTTCAATGCGGCCACGCTTGAGATCCCCGATCTCAACGAGCACGTGGCCATGTCAGCTCTGAAGAAGGGGCTTCGAACCTCCAGGCTTACTTTTTTTCTGGACAAGAAGTTCTCCAAAAGCTACGCTGAGCTCCTATCAAGGACTCAGAAATATGCCGATGCTGAAGAGCAGGCGGCAAATCGACGTATGATTGAAGGGAAACCCCCTTCAAAGAAGAAAAATAACAGGGGGCAAGGCCCTCAAACTTTCAATAACAATGACGGCAGATATGCAAACCGCTGGAGAAGCCCTCCCAAGCCCAGAGCATTGGGAGGAAGATTCGACTCATACACCCCCTTCAACCTCCCTCGAGAGAAGATCTTCATGGAGATAGAAAAAGAAAACTATCTCCAACGGCCCGGTCCCATGAAGGCCTTCTCTTCTGCAAGGAAAAGGAGCAAATTCTGCCGATTCCACTGGGACCACGGCCACAACACAGAAGAATGCATCCAGCTGAGGGATACGATTGAGGATCTCATCAAGAGAGGATACCTAGGGCAGTACATCGGTCACCAGGGATCCTGGTCGAAAGCAACTATTCCCCAGCCACCTCCTGAAGAGGCCGAATTGCCAAATCAAAGGCCCACCAACGGAGGTGTAGGGATGATACACCGGCCCGCCAACTGGAGAAGGGATGAAGATGAAGCTTCAAAGCGACTAAAACTCCATCCTCTTCCCCGACGACGACCTTGCGGGAGTCCGGCTCCCGCATGACGACCCTCTTATAATTTCGGCCGTAGTGGCCAATTATGATGTACAGAGAGTTCTTATTGATGATGGAAGTTCGACTGATGTCTTGATGTACGATGCATTCTCCAAAATGTGTTTGCCTAGACATCAACTACAAAGATCTCCCATACCACTTTCCAGTTTCGGGGGCAACCAAGTTTATGCCGAGGGGGAGATAGTGTTGCCTGTAACCCTCGGCTCCAAGCCTCGACAAAAGACATTACCGATCAACTTCATGATGGTCCAGATCCCCTCTGCATACAACATTATTCTGGGGAGGCCCACCTTGAACAGGTTCCGGACCGTGATCTCCTCTCACTACCTCTTGGTACGCTTCCCCACCAGGAATGGTGTTGGAGAAGTTAGAGGGAACCAGAGGATGGCATGGCTAATGATTGAAGACAGGCATTTCAAAGATTCGACTACTCCGGATCAGCTGGATCCGAGGGATTCAACCACAGACCTTGGTGAACCCATGGAGAGGACCATCCCGATACCTTTGAAAGAGGAAGATCCCTCCAGAGTTGTGCAAATCGGGAGCGCCCTTGACGAGGAAACCATAACAAAGCTGATCCGTTTCCTTAGGGACAATATCGATGTCTTCGCCTGGTCGGCTTCAGACATGCCCGAGATTCCCGCTGAAGTGATTACTCATCGGCTGGAAGTAACCCCTGGGTACAAGCCGGTGCGACAGAAGAAGAGGAGCTTCACCCTCGAAAGACAGCAAGCTGTTGATGAAGAGGTTGGCAAGCTCCTCAAGGTAGGGTTCATCAGAGAGGCTCGCTACCTTGAGTGGCTGGCCAATATGGTAATGGTGAAGAAAGCTAGCGACAAATGGAGGATCTGCATCGACTATACAGACCTCAACAAGGCTTGCCCAGAAGATAGCTTCTCTCTTCCAAAGATTGATCAACTGGTCGACGCTACCACCGGCCACCAGTTGCTGAGCTTTATGGACGCCTTCTCCGGCTACAACCAGATCAGAATGGATCCAGATGAGGAGAAGACGGCATTCATCACTGACAAAGGTCTCTACTGCTACAAGATGATGCCGTTCGGCCTCAAGAACGCCGGGGCAACATTCAAAGACTCATCAATAAGGTGTTTGAAAAGCAACTAGGAAGAAATATGGAGGCCTATGTTGACGACATGATCGTCAAGAGTCTCCACCGGAGAGACCATATCCGTGACTTGGAGGAGTCATTCAGTGCTCTCCGGCGCTACCAAATGAAGTTAAACCCGGTGAAGTGCGCCTTCGGGGTCACGTCGGGTAAATTCCTGGGCTTCCTTGTCACCAAATGAGGGATTGAGGCCAACCCCGAGAAGATCCAGGCCTTGAAGGATATGCGACATCCCTCCTGTAAAAAGGAAGTCCAACAGTTGACAGGGAGGATTGCCTCCCTAAGCATATTTATCTCTCGGTCCGCCAAGAAGTATCTTCCGTTCTTCAAGGTACTCTGGCAATCAAAGGGCTTCGAATGGTCCGAAGACTGTCGCGTTACCTTTGAAAAATTGAAGAAGTATTTGGAGACCCTGCCTTTACTCTCCAAGCCAAAAGAAGACGAGGTCCTCTACCTGTACCTCTCTACTTCAGACGAAGCAGTGAGTTCGGTTCTTGTCTGGAAGGAAGAAGACGGGTCCCACAAGCCGATCTACTACATCAGCAAGATCCTGCATGATGCAGAAACGCGATATGCAAGGATGCAGAAGCTGATCTACTCTTTAGTGATTGCGGCAAAGCGACAAGGCCATAATACTCTCACTTCTCGAGGCAGATCTTCGCTTCGACAACTGAGAGTAGGGGGGCAACTGTTGGGATATCCTGGTTCAGCTACGAACCAGGCTCCGGTTCGACTTATCGAAGCCCCGGTTTTCTGGACTACCGACTTCGGACTAAGCGAAGGCCAACTGCAAGCAACTCAAGGCTTCACACCGAACTACAACATCCGAAGGCCAGTCCTTCGGGTAACACCTTTGGCCCCGGCCAAAGTCTGAACTACTCATCAACTTCCGAAGATACGAACTTTGGTCCCCGCCGTAGACATGATCTCCGGCCTCGGAAAAATATCAAGCCTTCGGCCCACGCAAGGGTAAACCCGAAGCTTGAACCATAATATGTTCCAAAAAGGAAACTGTAACCAATGGTTACAATCGACACTCATCACGCCATGATCATGGTGCACAATTCCTGTAGCCATGCCTCCAATCTGGCCGGAACTGCTCATTGACAACCCACGATCGCCAATCATAGGAGTGAATGGCTCCCCATGATCTCCGAGAAAAGAGCGGGCCATAGACCGGAGGCAATCTTTTAACTATAGGTAAGGAAGATGGCTCGAGAGGTACGCATGAATAATTTCGTACATACACATTTTCAATCTTCAAGAGCTCTTTTTCTCTTCCACTCTCGACTTCTTCTCCATTCTGTGGCTGGAATCCGCCACTAACTTAGGCATCGGAGTGTCCTCCGCCGGAACAACTCGGCAAGGAACTTGTTTTGCAGGTGAACCAGGGAGCGGTCCTGCGACGGAGCGGCTCCGACCGGCCGATCCAGGGACTCCACGCCGACAATGGTGTTGTCACATAAATGATCGATTTGCATCATTGTTTATAGATCATTACTTGTCTACAATTTTCTCTGGTACAATCATTATTTATATATATATCATTGTTATTGTCCTGTCCAGGAAATCCATCCTATATTTTTGGTATGGGGACTGATTCAATAAAGCATATGGTTACCTTGGATCCGCATGGTGTACATAGCAAAATGATACAATGATTGTTATCATGACATAGAATATTCATGATAATTATTCCTGACATGAAGTAAGATTACGATGCTAGATCATCATGAAGATGGCGACTTCAAAGTTTCTCTTCCCATTTAATGTTTCATCAAAATTTAAGGTGCCTTGCGCCATCAAAATACAATTATGGAATAAAAGAGAGATTATCGATGCCAAGGCTGACTCTGACTTGAATCAAGGATTTGACAGAGAAGCTCTCCTTGCAACGGTGACCAGCGTTACCAAAAACGTCTGACATTATTAAACCATATATTACATGAGTCTCCATACACCACCATTGTCATCTATCATCTTATGTCAAGAATAGCTTCTAACTCAACCTTTCCATCCCTTTCCTCCTCGTCATTTCCCTTAAAATCTTTCCAATCCATGGGTTCTCGAGCTTCGATATCAATTGCATTGTACCTTGCATGCACTAACAACCATGGCCTTCATTGAGATAAATCTATTGGTGATATCCAGATTGTTTAACCATTCCAAAGCAAAAAGGAAAGAATAGAATGCCATGCATAGGATTCAAACTAATCATCAGTCAAAATCTCTGATATCATATCACAAATTTCCTTGTGATTCTTGGACATCCTTCAATGATTTAATGTTGTCATGCGTCCTTCGTTTCTAGTTATGCTCTCAATTGCCAGCTGAGAGGGGGTTCCCAAATTGTCCAAAGATTTCCAAATCCAAACTGGCCCAACGAGTATGGGTGGTGTCGGGGTAACACCGACTCGGCTCCAAATCCAAACACATTTGCAACTCTGGTTTCGGCCGCCACTTGCTAGTGGTTGGTTCCGGAAGTTGGTAACTCCGGTTCAGTCATCGGTCCATTCGCCCTGGTTCCATTCCGCCGTGCTCTTTTCCACGACGACGGGAATGGCGGCAGTTCTCCAGGGTTCCACCTCATTCGGCTTGGCGTCCCCTCGTCTCTTAACACCTCGAAGCCCATTCTTCGGCCTCTCCACCACCAAACCTCTCTCCTCTTGGATTTCGCTTAGCCGGAAGAGCAGCAGCAGCGTTAGAACGTTGGTTGCCAAATCCCCCTCGGCTAAGTACATCAGAGAAGATTATCTCGTGGTATCTCTCTACTCTCATCTCCTTTCGCTTCACTGTTGCCACTCTTACTTCCTTTCTTACTGTTATTCTCTGGGTTTCGTTGGGTGTTGGGGTGCGGATGGAGAGTAGAAGAAGGTGTCGGCTAAGGAGGTGCAGGATCTGGTGGATGGGGAGAGGAGCGTTCCACTCATCGTGGATTTCTATGCTACTTGGTGTGGGCCCTGTATTATAATGGCCCAGGAGCTTGAAATGGTGCATCTTTCTCCTCTTGATCTTCTTTTCTCCTCCTAGTTTCTGTTCTTTTTCGATATCATGTCAAGGAATATCGATAGTTTAACATACCAGTTCTTTCATTTGTATCTCTTCCGAAAAAAGATGGGTCCTTTAGAAGTAGAGAGCCAAAATCAAAAATTAATTATACGATACGAGAGATGGTACGAATCTCACCCAGATGAAAGAAAGTCACATTTGTTAGAAGGAAGTTCCTATTTTTAGAAAAAAAATTCCCAATGCTTTATATAATACCACGACCGAATGGTGAAAGAACGGGAAGTTGGGTTATAAGTTGTCGGTGATCAGAGCATTTGTTTTGGAGGCACGTTTTGACACGGATTTAGCGGAGATTCTGGTCAAACTTCATGATGCATGCCAACTGTTTGATTTTTGGTTTCTCTAGTGTTATATGCTTGATCTTACATTTGAACGAAAAATATACTTCTAATGAACGATTGAGACCATGGAAACTGCTCTGGCTCCTTGGTTGCAGTGGACGGATGCATTATCTGATTCAGTGTGCTGGAAAGTGTTTATATCTGGGGAACTTGGCTTTGCCTTTCCTGAATGCAATTTGCTAGCAGCATGAGAGGCATTTTCTTTTGCTTGTCAAGAAGCATGAGATCTCAGTTTCTGAACTAACAAAACTTGTAAGCAGTTGCAATTTGGAAATGATTCAGTGGAACAACACTTTCAAGCGACTTTTACTCACTACATTATTATATGTTCATATTAGGAATTGTTTGAATAAAGACATTAATCATAAAACAATGTATAAGGAAAAGGAAACCAAAGATAAGTACCCATTAGGTAAGTCTAGGATGATTAATCTAAAATCAGTTACTTAGGAAGAAAGTTTTCCTATCAAAGCTAATAATCATTCTGATGCAACTCGTGTCTCATGACATAAAACCAACCATGACATTTTTTATTTTTAGCTTCTTTATAGAAAATAATTGAAGAGAGTTTAAGTTAACGATAACTGCTTGATCAAATTGATAACATTTGAAAAATCTAATATGTTTGAGCTTTGAATGATAATAAATAATTTTATAAGATTTACACAATTGAATATACTGTATGCATAGACCAGAGGATGTAGAGAATACAAAACTAGGAGCAAATGTCATTCAAAGTGCCATTACAACAGTGATTAGTATTTTTGACATCAAAACATATTAACTACTTCAATAAATACTACTGATAGTAATTCTAGGCTCTCCTGTTACATGTAATGTAGGTTAGGCATTCCAGAACTTTCATTGATTGTTGAATTGGTGGATCCATTTGGAACTCCTTTAGAAATATTACCGGAATGAAACTTCTTTCTTCTACTTCAAATACTCCACATTGACCATAGTTTGAAACAAAAAAAACTCATTCACTTGATAAGTTGCGAGAAAGATTCACCACGGACAAACAAATGCACTATCTGTAATTCTGTATTATATCAAGCAATACATGGAGACACTCTTGATAGCAAATATGAAATTGCATGTTCTTTTGTTGTTCAATAATTTAATCAAGCCATTCTCCTAAAGGTCATTAAGACAGTCCATAATATCATCTTTCTTTCCATTCATTATTGTGAAATGCACTGATGGGACCAAGCTTCCTACCCTTTGCCATTTTGAGGAATCTTTGAAGATATATGCAGTACTGTGTTCCACTTCTTCAGTTATAGGGATTTTGATCTGTCTCCATGAAAGCTTTTCCTAGCTGAAGATTTCACCTAGCTCTTTTTTGCAGGATGTCACTTCATTCATTTTTAAGTTAGAAACATGATTATGTATTTTGTCAATTTAAACTAGGACTCTAGGCATCTTTGTTGTACAATATTTGCTTCTTTTCTGAGAAACGGAGTTCCAGCAATGGTTGTGTGAACTCAAACCCATCATCAATGGACATGTACTATTTTGCTACCATCTAATCACACTGGATGTTCAGTCATGTGTCTTCAAAACAAAGGAATTTTGCCTCTCTGGATGTAAGTAATATGCAGGACTCATGACACATGAGTAGAAATCTGTTAAGAGATTGCCGAGGACAGTGTGTGTGATTCCCAAACTCCAGAGACAGACTATGGCTTATTGGCTAATGAGAAGAAGCCCTAAAGTTGGATTAGCTAGAGTATTGAAGTCCAAAGAGAGAGAAATGGGGGCTGGTGTGTGTGTGTGAGAGAGAGAGAGAGAGAGCTCAATGATGATGGCCACCTTTATGATAACCTCATAAAATATTGTACCTCTTTTGTGTGTGTGAGAGAGAGCGTTCAATGATGATGGCCATCTTTATGATAACCTCATTAAAAATTGTACCTCTTTTGTCTCACAAGTATTTCCCTTGATCTCTAGTAATTGAAGTCCCTGGCCAAAAGCACTGGAAAGAAAACTAAGAAAAACACCAACCCTTTTGACTGACGAAAAAATCATGGGACTGCTTCTCATTAAGCTTCATATAAATGGATACCTTAGCTTATTTAAAATTATTCTTAGCAAACTTTAACAACTGATTTTGTTTACTAAAGTATGGAAGTCTAACACTTTCCTAGTCAAAATAAATTTTGAAAATATCATAAAACCTTCAATTTATTATAAATTCCTAAATTGGGAATCTTAATGCTACTCCAAGTAATATTAGAAGGTCCTTTCCCCACCAAAAACAAGGAATCCTTTGAACTATTTCTATTTGCATCCTATACATTGGGGGGAAAAGGAAATTCATAAATGGAGAAATTTTTTATGAAGCACATCTACATTGATTCCTAAAACATTCCCAGGGTGGTCATCAAGCATAGAATGGTTGATTCAATGTTCGTTCTGCTGTAGGAGGCGAACTATGTTCCCTCAATAATATGTTTCATTCAATACACACTTCTTTTTGGTCTTTTACTTAAACTGGAGAACATGAGCAAAGCGATTCGTACAGCTGATATATAATCTTGCTCTTGTTCAATCATCAGTGCTTGAGAGATATGGCTACTCCCAGTTTTAAATAGATGAACAAATGTAAGTTCTACCATGTGGAAAAATGTCTGACTGCCTATCTCTTCTTTTCTCTTCAGAATTGTGTTTTTTCCTCTCTTTGGTTCTTCTATAAGTTACCAAAAAGGAATGTAGAAATCTCATATGACCTTCCATGAATTAGTGCAGCATGGCTAATATATTCTCTTCTGTCTAGATCCTAGTTGCTGGAATATTAGACCTTGGGTGGCACACCTGCTTCAGGATGTATTTGCAATCTTTCTCCCAGCACATATTTTACATTCAGAAATTAAATTAAGCACAAAACATGAGATATCCTGACTTCCTGTATTTCATTTCACTAAGGCTACTAAACGTTGGGGTTATTTTGTGAGCCTAGTGAGGAGCCTTTTCTGATTAATTGACAGAAGAATTGCTATATGTAAATGATATGCCTGCAACCATACTTCATCTCATCAGCATTTCCCTGTCTACAGATGGAAATTATTTAAGATATGATAGCTAGCATTAAAAATTATATATTCGGATGCCTCTTCTTTCTTACTTCTTAATAAAAGATACTTATTTGATTAGATATTTAATATTGTTAGTTTTATTTATTTCTTGGTTGCACTTGTACTTATGCAGGTAAGACATGCATTGGTGTTTCAATAGATTCTTTCATTGTTGTCCTTGTTGTTGTTGTTGGTTCTTGTTATTGTTGCTTTGGTTTGATGTCGCTGTCGATTGATGAGGATTTTTGTTGTTGGAGTAGACCGAGCTGAATCCTTTATATGGGAAAAAAGTCAGAGTGAAAAATATATCAACCATCCACAAACCTGTAATATTCAGTATAGGCTGTCAGTCAGCCAGACTGGTCTGAGCAGCCTGAAGACCTGACCGGGAAAAAACCAATATCAGACTGGAAATTTAGGCCAGAAGCCAAATTTAGCAAACTTTTAGGAAGGCTGGTTAATGTCGGCCTGCCTCAGGCTGGAGTTTTGACAGAAAATTGAATAGGGGCATGGTTTGTGCCCTTCCCAGCCCAAAAGTTTACTGGTTTGGGTTGGGCTGAGACCTGGTACCCTTAGGCCTGGCTTGGCCTCAAGTTTATAACTTGGGCTTGTTTCGGGTCTGGGCCTGACCCTACCCATTGACATGCTGAAATCGGTATCTTGTATTGAAGATTCTGCATGTGCTGGGAGTTTTATCTCACTCTCATTCCTGCTCATGCATATTCTCCATTAATGCTTCAACTCCCTTATCAGTCACTCACCAGCATTGGTTATGCTCAGAAGTATTATCTTGTCTTATTTCAGTCAGCTACTATGTTCTTTACAATTTAACAACCATGTCAGTTTGCTTAGACAACTCTGCAGAATAGCTGCTTTCTAGCTTTCTCTGGCACACCACTTTCCTATTTTCACATGGACTTGGTCCCCACTGCTACTAATGCAAGGTACCCACTTCATCAAAACAAATTCTCAATGATTTAGGAAAGGTCCAGTGATAAAATATCTAAACAATTGTTGAATGCTGATTGTGCCCATGATGAGATCCATAATGCCACTTTGGATGAGCCATTTTTCATGCTACTCTTCCAAGCAAGGTTGACGGTACCCATATCCATATCGATCACCGGCTGGTACTGGTATCGTACCATACTGATATGTAGTATAGGTGGGTGTGCCTATTTAAACCGGCATGCCAATTTTTTTTTTTTTTTAATCTTAAATGGTTTTTAAAGATTTATTAATTATGTTTGAGATCCAAATAAATGTTTGTTGATGCTAATTGATATTTGCATTACTTCAAAACACTCTTAATCATGTGAAACATGAATTTGATTTTCTAAAAAAAGGAAGTCAGGTAAAGAATTGAATTGAATTTTAGAAAATGAATGACAAAAATGAAATCATGAACACTAACATGGTCAAGAATACCTTTCTAGGACCGCTTCTTCCTCATATTTATTTTTTTCTCAAAGACAAGAAATCAAGTAAATTCTAACAATAATTCACTTTCTTATTATTGAAATTGCAGTAGATCTTCACTCATTTAGATACTCATATTAGTTCAATCAATGATGGAAGTGATCGAGGAATTGGGACATTTATTAATCTATATAGCTTTCTCAAACTTGCATTTAAACTTTTCAATGAATCAATGATTGGCATATCTTTTTTAACATCAGATTCTTCTAATTTCTCAACACTGGGCTTTGAATTACTCATACTCCTGAAAGATCCAATCAATGGTATATTCTTTTAACATCAGCATCTTCTAAATTATTAATACCTGGTTCGGTAATGTTGCCTTTATTATGGATGATGATTTCTTAGTGGTTGTGTCATCTCGTGGGAATCAAATCAATTTTTTTTACTTATCAAATATTTTGAGATTCAAATAAATTTATTCTCAAAATTAATTCACAAAAATACTACAAAATGCTATCTAGCCTCCATCTATGCTACATATATTTAAAAAAAAATCATAAATCAAGATTACAAATAATTAATTAAAAAGAAATGAGAAATATGAACATATTTATATATTGATATTTATAAAAGAGTTGAGTATCGATGCCTATAAATATCAGGATCATTAATGTACTTAGTAGGAAGATCAGTAAATCCTTCTATCCAAGCAACATGATAATTATGTAAGCTCATCCCAAGAAATATGCGTGATGGATCGTAACTCATGGCAGATCTCTCACTGATTCCTGGACTCCGAGAGGTATTTAGAAATTGATGATATGGTTATGGAGGGATCCATCTGAATATGTTAGCAGCAAAATCAGATCCGTAAGATGCTCCGGGATGCATGGAATAATAATCACTAGAAGATGATGTCTCGAATGTATCATATTCATATCCATATGGATCATAAGCTACCGGTGCCTGCAGATAAGAGCATCCAGAATACGAAGATGAGTCTGATATATCCATGAATTCTACTCTACATGCGAGATCTGTAGCGGCATGGTATCCTGAATGACCTCATAGAGCCTGTCGCCTTTATAGAATCATATCGCTGTAGACTCTACTAGTTGGTTCACTATGGTCCATATCTAGTATCGCATGAGTAAACCGCGACTCACCAGTGAATCGAAGATCAATAACTAGTTGTCTCCTGTCTTTTGATCCTTTCCTGATCACTAGATTTTCGATTATCAGAAGAAGTAGTAGAACTGTTCTTTCTAGTATCTGAATCTGAATCAACTAAGTGCTCCAGTAGAGATACAACTATCTTTTTTTCTGTCTTAGACCAAATAGATGGGAAAGGATGATGTAATGTATCTATTGGAGCCTTTTAAATAATCTTGCTTCTTGTCCATTGTTCAGCATCCATGTCAGTTTCACTAGCATAATATTGGCTAATCGAGGAGGCGATCTTGGCTCATCAAATTCCAATACCTGTTGCTGATTTATGATCCATCCAATCATCAATTTTTATCTCATCAACATAATTATTTGTAATCGGATCGGAGTATTTTAGATTAACTTTCTTCTCAATGCATTTTTTTCTTAATCTTAAATTATAGTATAGATATACAAGATCGTTGAAGCGTTTCTATTTTAAACAATTCCCGTGCTTGGAGTGGATAAAATCGAAAGTCGATCAGTTGCCCTCATATCCACTCGATAATACCAACTCGGAGAGGATCTTGATAGCAAAATTTTTCAAATATTTTGCTGATCCATCAAAATATACCCACCATTCATCTATGAAAGATATTAAATCATTTAAAATTTTAGATTTAATAAAATAAAAAATTACTTTGAATCTAATATTAGATTTATTAGTACTTATCAGGATTTATCTTTAATTTACTTTTGATGGCTGTATTAGATCCAAAAAAATCTATGCCCTCCCTAAAAAGTTTTGTTTGGAAAAAAATTATTGTTATCATGTATTACTTGTGAAAGTTACTACTAATAAAAATTACTCAACAATTTTAACCTAACTTGCTTGTTTTAGGCATATAGTAGCGATATATGGATTGGGCTTCATCTTATATATAACATTGCATAGGGTAGATGTAAGCTGTTCATCCATGGCAATGTCTTGTATGGAGTATTGAAATCTTGGATTCAGATAGTAAGTTGAACATACATTTTCAAAATTAGTTAAGTATAGTTGTATAATTAAATTTAATTTTTTAGAGTCTTCAGGATTTACTATCTACTAGCTAAATGCAAATCAGAATTTATTTGATAACTCCACTATCCATCAATGATTCGGATATACTCAATGACATATCATGGATCTATCTCTTGGATCTTTTTTTTGTCATTTTTATCATATAATAAAGGAAGCTCATCTAAGCATATCGCTTTGAATTTACGATCCAAAGCATCTCATATAAAGGCTTAATAACCTTCACTATTCTCTCGACCCAATACTAGAATGTCTGTCTCGTCACTAAGTTCTTCATAGTGCTTTTCTTACTATTTGGCCTGACATATCTGCTCTACAATACTCTTGATTGATAAATATCTAACGCAGCTCTACTTTTTTGCCAAAAATATAATTTGTAGTAAATTGTGTGACCTTTGATCTCGATATTCTCTTCCTATAAAACTTTGCATTAATGATAAGATCTATATATGGTTATAGATGAATTTGGTGATACTCTTTGCTAATTTAACAATTTTCTGTATCTTATCGATTTTTCAATATCTATCAATATGAGGTCAATACAATATGCAGCACAATGTGTCCAGAAAATATACGATTGCTGCTGCATCAAGAGCTGCCCCGTGGACGTATACTATGATCCATTATCCGTAATAACATGCACGACATTCAGCTATTTCACCTGATCAATCAGGTTCTCCATCAATCGAAAGATATAGCGGGTGTCGTACACCTGATCTGAAGCATCAATTGATTTATGAAAAAAGTTGTTCCATGATAATAAGTCAAGAAATTAATGATGCTTCGTTTAGTAGGATTAGTCCAACCATCACACATCACTGTTAATCCTTACACGGGCCACTTACTCTAATAGAAGGTAATCCAATTTTCTAGCTTCTCCTTATTACTGTCAAGCAGCTAACATAAATATCCCTCGATCCTGGAGGATCTACATCTACATCAACAGCCTGTATAGATGCAATAGCAGAGCGATAACATGGGTTGTCTGCTATATGCATTGAAATATGACTGAAGTAAAACTAGGATCCGAAAGCCCACCATATATTATTTTTCTTATCCTTTTTCAGTATTGTATCAATCATCTGTTGCTTGGAATCTCTACTAGAAAAGGCATGTGGATCGACATTATGAGTAGTGGTTCCTGTTGGAATGTCCTAGAAGACTTTTTTTACTGTCAAATATTTTCAATATGGATACAATATGGTTGGTGCCTCTCTTGACGGGCTCTTTGACTAAGGAAGTCCTCCAAAACTGTGCTTCAGACTCTTGTAACACTTCCAGAGCCCAATCCCAGTCCTGACTCAAAAGCTGATGGCCAAAATCGCGTCCTTTATCTGGCCATCTGCTTTAGCTATCTTTGCTCAAATAAACTCGCATGAATGACAGCTTTCATCTATCTCAATAAAAGGAATAGATGCTCTCTCTGACTTTTTAGAGTAATAAGAAATGGTTTAGCGGTTCGATGGTCCATCTCTGACTTCTTCAATATTTTTTATTTTCTACTTTGAAATTAATAAAGTACTTCATTAACTGATAGTCCTTTTGTGGACACTGTCGGTATGCAAATACATCAAAATAGCAGTCAGCCAAGTGCTGCTTCAATCTTGTTACCACACCATCCTTGAATTCTATATTACATCATTTATATTTCTAATAATGCCGACCCGAAAGCATTTTTCCATGCATTCAATCAATGTCACACTCTGGATCTTTCTTCCTCTTCGATGAATTCTTGAAGATTGAAAAAACACATAAGCTTAATAATTATATAAAATTAATTAGTATTTTAATTTTTAATTTTTTAATTAATTATATATATTTATAAATTTTTTAATAAAAAAATATCAAAAATATAATGTTATAAAAAAATTAATTTAATCTTACATTCATGTAGGATCCTATCATAGATGCTGCATACATTTTTTTTTGAGACAGTGGTATGCATGAAAAGCTATTTTTTCTTCAAAATTAAATCTAGTGTACTATTCATACAACGCATCAAAACTTGGATAAATCGATACGAAATTTATAGTAAAAGCAGCCTACAATTCCTAAAACAATAATCTATTTTTATGATTTTTTTAGTTAATTATTATTTTTTATTAATTTTTTAATCTAAAAATATTTTTTTTAATTTTAAAAATCATATACTTAATAAAAAATCATGACCTTAGCATCATTATGTAGATTTTTTATAAATCTATAATATACTCTAAAACCATGCCAAAATAAAAAAAATTGGCAAAGTTTCTCCTTATTTTTTTTATTTTTCATAAATTTTAAAAAAAAAAGAAGGGAGAGGGAGAAAGAGAGAAGGAGAAGGATTTGCAGTGTTTTTTTTTTTTTATTTTTCGGTATTGGGGGGCTTGAAAGGGCGGAAAAGGACTTCTGAACGCCTTTATGGTCACATTCCGTCAAACTGAGAGCGTCAGGCTTTCAGTTATATAAAAAACTTATCCCTCCATTGTAGCTATTATACCAACCGGTTTGGACCCAAACCGGTCAAAATGCACAGTTCGAGTCCGGTTCGGGTACGGTTTGGATCAATTTTGAACGGGCCGGGATTTGTACCAAAAATTATAGCCGAACCGTGCCAATTGGGCACCAGCTCGGTATGGTATGCCCTGAACCGGCCGGTTCGGTGCAGTTCTGGGAAGATTGCTTCCAAGTGAGTAGATTTCATTCAAATTTTCTATCTTCTTCTCGTGAATGGGCGTGTAAGTGTGCAAGTGCATTCATGGATGCAAGCATATTCCCATACAGATAGTGTTCCCTTTAACAAGCACGCTACATTTGGAAAACATCAGAAAGTTTCATTTTATGGGACATTTTAGCATTCTACATCTCTGGATGTCAATTTTGGATCAGTGATTTGCACTGATATCATGGTTTCTCTCTTCACCAAGCATTCTGAAGCTATCATTCAGTTCTTATTGCATGCTGAGAGGTGTTTTATTAGTATCTGCTGTGAACCGTGTGAGCGAGATTTCTCTATAAGTTTTAATATTTTTCATTTATGCCCAAGTTTCTGCATTATGTGCACAGAGGTCTATATTACCTTGACCAGCTGGCTACTGGAACTTTTTTAGAAAAAGCTCTCTGTTGGTGCTGCATCTCTATCAGGTTGAGTGCACAAACCAACTTTTGGTTCTTCTA
This sequence comes from Areca catechu, assembly GCA_021397845.1. Classification (NCBI taxonomy): domain Eukaryota; kingdom Viridiplantae; phylum Streptophyta; class Magnoliopsida; order Arecales; family Arecaceae; genus Areca; species Areca catechu. The sequence continues at coordinate 41,745,158 of CM038039.1, forward strand.
GTGTGTTGGACATTCCGAACACTTCATGCCGCCCTTGACACTTCATATCATCATATCATCATGCCATCATCCTGACGTGCTTCTGGCAATTCTGTACGAAAGTAGCCTAACGTAGCAGTTTGCAATCATCTTATCAAATTTTATGAAAGCATAGATTTAGCTCATTTCTTTAAATTGAGCATATATCTGGAAATTTTCTTCTAAGACGAGCAACATTTTAGAGAGAATTCAATTTGAAATTCTTATGGGCTGATATTCTTGACGACTATTTTGCAGCTTGCTGTGGAGTATGAGAGCAATGCACTGTTTGTCAAGGTGGACACTGATGATGAATATGAATTTGCACGAGATATGCAGGTATACAATAGCAACCTATGAAAACAATAATAAAATTTTTCTGCCATGGACGGTTGAATGTTACTTTCGCCTGAACTTCTTATTTTTTGGAAATATAAATCATGACAGGTTCGGGGACTGCCAACACTGTATTTTATCAGCCCAGACCCAAACAAGGATGCCATCCGAACCGAGGGGCTTGTCCCATCAGAGATGATTAAAAACATCATCGATAGTGAAATGTAAGGATAATATCTTGAAGGCTTGTTGGTGTTGTAGCTGTTTTCACCATGGAGTTGTATGACAGTCATCTTAGTTAAAAATCCTATGTTTGTATGCTATTTTAGTGACATGGTAGGTGCAACTCCAGAGCTACTTTTATGATCTGAAGGTGACCTGGCAGCCTTAATATATATGTAGAATGTAGAATAATACAGTAGATTAATAAGCCTGTTCCTTTAATGATTTTTTCCCTCCTCGAATTATAGTGAAGTGAAATGGTAAATAAAAGATGTGGCAAAACCTGCCACAGCTTAGAAAGCTGATAGTGCTATGGGATTCTTCTCTCATGGCTCAATCAATGGAGAAAGCCATGGTAATAGACAATGATGCTTTGCAGGTTTTGTCCTTCGACCAGAGTATCGTGCATTTTCTGTTGTATTTAGTCTTTTTGTTGGTTTATTCATGAAGATTTGAAACAGCCGACGTACCTTCCAACTAAGATGAGAGAATAATTTCTGGATGTATTGTCAGTATATAATGCTGATCCAGGCTTGATCATGAAAGTACTTAAATTTTAAATCTGTGAAATGCAAACACCGTCGCCTAATTTTATGTCGTCTCCCTGTTCGGCATATTATTGATTAGCCACGAGCAAGGTAATATTATAGAAATAATTTTGGCTTCCATAAAGTCCCATGGTTCTTAAGAAAATAATCAACGACAGTCTACAATTCCGGTACCACTTTTCTAATGCAAGATTCGCAGCAAAGAAAAGAGGAACTGTACTTTATTTTTTATCCTTTGGGCAAAGAAAGAGGATTGTATCTTTAGAGGATTCTCCACTAAGGAAATCAAAACCACTTTGATAACTTCATCTTTTTGTCGCTCCAATGTGCGTCTGAAAGCGGGACGTAGCACCAAAGACCAGAGGTAGCTTTAGACACGCAAAGGCAGCTTGTTTGGTCTCCTTAACCTTGGCCCCTACTAAAGGACCATTCCAGTCACCGAAGGGATATGTAGCTCCTAACAAAGTGTATCAAGGTGGGGATGTCATGTCATGTACAGGAGCATACTTGGACATGCAAACGGCGGCTGTAGTTTCCTTTTCCTTCGACGCTTCAATGATCACTCGATCACCAAAGGTAGTATCATAGTTTCTCACCTACTTACCAACCAAAAAGGAGGTCTCCAGACAAAACTTGTAGTAGTAGTAGGCGGAACGTCATGTCTAGGGGCATATTTAGACATGCAAAAAAGTAGCATCTTTAGTACCTTTTGTCCTGTGGCACGTCAAAATACTGCTTGGTCTCCCAAATGATATGGTCCCATGGTTGAAAGCCGAGCTCGAATGGCTGAAGTCAGCGGCGGTTTCTACTTCAGTTGTTTATCTGAGTAGAAACTTAAATTGTTTGTTCCTTCTCGTCATATGTCTTTTAAAATTTTTTTTAGAGAATGCTTCATGACACCAGAAACATCTGAGTGCAAAATAAAATGTTCTAATAACGTTGACCGCAAATTTGATTGGTTTGCTTGGACAATTATGCAGTATGCTTGCTTTCTAGCTTTCTTTCATGCAGCACCTTTCCTAGTTTCACATTCACTTGGTCCCCGGTGCTACTAATGCAAGTAATCCAGATCCCAGAAACAAATTCTCTATGAGATACATGATGCCACTTTTGATGAACCATTTTTCACGCAACTCTTCCAAATGAGTAAATATCATATCAATTTTCTCTGTTCTTCTGGTGAACGGGATCTGTAAATGTGTGAGCGTGTTCATCATGAACACAAGCATATGCCCGTATTTGCAGAGTTCTTTTCAGAAAATACACCACATTTAAAAAACTTTAGAAAGTTTCTCCTTCTGCAACAGTTTAGCATTCTACATATGCGAATATCAATTTTGGATCCGTCATCTGGACTCATTTCGTGGCTTTTGTCTTCAACAAGCATTCTAAACCTGTCATTCAGTTCTCCCTTTTTTTGATGAAGGTCATCATTCAGTTCTCATTGCATGCTGAGAGGTGCTTAATTAACATCTGCTGTAAAACAAATTAGCAAGATTTCTCTATCGAGTTTACTAATTTTTTTCATATAAATACCCAATTCGCTGCAATACGTGCACCAAGCTCAATATTACATCGATCGATCAGCTGTCTGCTGGAACATTTTCTGAGAATAAAGCTCGCTGTTGGTACCGCATCTCTATCAGATTGACTGCACTAACCAATTTTGGGTCTACTTAATTAGATGCTAGGAGCGTTTCATGATACTCCTTGACACTTCATACCATCGAATCATCATGCCATCATCATTACGTGTTTACATTCGGCACTTGTATATGAAAGTTATCAAATCAAATATAACGGTTGCATTAACTTTATCAATTTTATGGAGGAGCATAAGCTCATTTCATTAACTTAAGCATATTTTTGGCAATTTTACTTATAAGATGAGCACAATTTTATAGCAAGTTCAATAATATAAGATTTGTATTGGCTGATACCGGCAGCAACTATGTTGCATCTTGCTGTGCGAGTATGCATGAGAGCCATGCACTATTTGTCGAGCTAGACATCGATGATGAATATGAATTTGCATGAGATATGCAGGTATGCAATAGTGAATCACGAAAACAATAAATAAACTTTTTCATGCAGAGACTGGTGAATCTTAACATCTTCTTACCATTTGCTTCCCTTCTTAGTTTTTGAAAATATAAACTATCATAGGTTCAGGGACTACCAAGATTGTATTTTATCAGAACAGATCCAAACATGGATACCATCCAAATTTAGGGGATTTTCCCATCAGAGATGATTAAAAAATATCATTGATAATGAAACGTGCATGAGAAGAATATCTTCGGTGCAACTCCAATTAAAACTAGTTTTATGATCTGATGGCTGCCATAAAATCCTATGGCTTATTGGAAAAAAATAAGATGGGTAATTCAATTACGGATTGTCTACAACCCTGAATAAGATACCAGTTATCTAATTCAAGGTTCGCAGCAAAGAAAGGGGGAACTGTCACTCTATTAATTTTTTGTCTTTTGGATGAAGTGAGGTGATCGTATATATCTCTGGGGGATTCCTCTACCGAGGAAATCGCAACCACCGATAACATCATCTTTCTCTAGCTCCAACAAGCATCCGAAATGGGGATGCTGCACCGCACTAATTAAGTCGAAGAGCATCCGTAGACAAGCAAAAGAAGCCTGTTCGATCTCATGACCACCATCAAATGATTGATTTTCCTTTTACGACATCAACCATCGGATTACATTCTGCACCGCTTTCAAAGTACGACTTATCTCTTCCTTCCATCAAAACATTCTCTGTACAGGATATGATCCAATAATGTTTGATGTCGTGGAAGAAGATCGATCATTTCGCCAAAGATACAATCTGAAGAACCTACGTAGCTCCTAACAAAATGTATCAACGCGGGCATGTCATATCATGTACAGGAGAATCTTTGGTGATGGAAAAGGTGGCTTTAGTTTCCTCCTTTTCCTTGGACACTACAATAATTACTCAATCACCGAAGCAGTATGGTAGCTCCTGACCTGATTACCAAATTAAAAGGAGGCTCTAAACAAAACGCATAATAATGGTAGGCGGAAGGTCATGTCCCTGGCCAGGAGCATATTTAACACGAAAAAAGGAGAATCTTTGATGTCTTTTGTCCTTGCGCACTCAAAATAATTACTTGGTGTCTCCCAATGGATATGGTCCGATGGAGCTCGAATGGCCGAAGCCAGTGGTGTATCTACTTCAGTTGTTTGTTTGTTCGAGTAAAAACTCGAAAAAGCCATCCGTCGCCTCTCCTCGTTTTGCTTTTAAATTTTCTTCTGTCCTCGGATGAGGAACTAAAGTGGCGACCATGCATACACGTCAGGCTAGCCTCCTTTTACCATTCCCCCTCCAAGAAACTCATTTAATTTTCACCTTGCACCTGGGACTCTGGACCCTTGGTGGGTCCTTATGTACTAGCTATATTTAATCAAGTATAATCTAATTATTTTGAGAGTTAGCTAGGCTTTCCCTAACTCTTTCTGATAGCAAAAAAAAAAAAAAAAAAAAAAAAAAAAAGAAGAAGGAGAAGGAGATCATTACACCACTAATTACGGTGTTCCATATCCTTTGATGAGCTAGTCTGGTCAGCATATATGCTGCATTGTAGAAAATGAACCATGACACCAGAAACGTCCGACTGCAAAATAAAATCTTTTAATAACATTGACGTTTATCTAAATGAAAATAAAGAGAGAAATTGTGCATCAAGTGGACATTTATCGTTGTGGTTGCTTCTCAAAAAAAAAATAATATAAAAATTTTGCTCGATTCTTTGCAGTTCAAATTGCAACATTCTATTTTGACCAACTCATCCTGCATGCGGCTCTTTATACTTATCTATTATCATCTCGCTTGGCATGTCTTTCAATTTGTTGAAGTGCTCGGTGGCAGTGTTTCTTTTGAAAGAGTTACAAGAAGGGTGAAAGATAATGTTCAAAATACTCTATCAGATCCGGATGATTCTTGAAAGTTGTAATCAAGTCGAAATTGCATGATCTTGTGCTTCGACACCAGAAATGCATGCCAACACCAGAATTTTTTTCTTCGAGGCGAGATACCAGAAATTCTTTTCTCATATTTGATGTGGCATTAATCGAAGAAGATATTAAAAAAAATTGTCTCGGATCCAATTCATTAATTGTAGGATATCGAGTAAAAAATCAATTATAGGTTTTATCTTAGCTGTCCCTTTATATTCTAACAACATGCATCCATCCTGGCGTATGCGTCCAAACATATCGATCAATGTCTTCAGAAGACTGTCCTTAAATTCTGTATGATGGAGAAAGCAGGGCAACCAATTGAACAAAACATTCTCCTTCCAAAGGTAATAAGCGTCATTAAAGTGGCAAGACCTTTATTGACCAAAAAAAAAAAAAAAAAAACAAGCTGCAACTACCTAGCTTTATTATCAACAAAAAGCAAAAGTTAAGATCATAGACTTTGTGTATGATCACACTTAATAGAATTCCTTTTGCGACAATAATTCTATCTCAGAGACCCACACGAGATCCTTTAGAATTAATCTATATATATATATATATGATCCTTTTTTAAATTGGTGGTTGTTAAGAAAGAAATCTCACCCATGATTATGCTTCAAATGAACTCTCCCATTTGTTATATATGGTCCCATAATGCATAATGGGGAAAAAGCCACTATTTCAAAACTAAAGTAGTCGTTGTCTGATCATCTTGACATATTGACAGCAGAAGAAAACCGATTGCATCAGCCCATGGTTATTGTTCCTTTTGAGGGTAATGATCATACAGTTGAAATGAAGCATGTGCATGTATGGACACCGGAAAAGGTTCAGTAGGGCATTGTCCTGCACTTGGAATGATAAGGTTGACATTGTTCACCAAGAGATGGAACATATAATAGAGGTTGGTGGCTTTGCATCTTGCTTTTTTTTTCCACTTTGCCATCATCATTAGGCTTCTAGTTCTGGTGGGTGGTCCACAGCCTAATCAGCATGGGCAAGTCGTGAATGGAATAACACGTCTCCCTTCTATTTGTCCTGTCATCCCTTGTCATGTCAAATTATAAGATTATCATAATTAAAATTGATAATCTCTATATAAGATAGAGTTTAATTAGCTGAACCGGTTGTCGATCTGATCTAATGCATGCTGTCTTCCTCTCTAGTCATAATTAGACTTTTATAAACAAAGTAATACTTGTAGCCAGCATGATGACTTTTAAAAAAAAAGCTAGAGGAGGAGGAGGCGAGCTTAATTGTAATGTGTGATAGGCAAATGGAATGGTATAACTTTGCATGCCGGTGTTAAAATCTATTTCGAGACATCAGCCAATTGAATTTTTTACGATGTAAACGGCTTGAAGCTAAATGCCACCGGTGAGTGGTGCAGTTTGTTGTGAGACATTCCTTACAATCAGCTGGCAAGGATTTGAGTCATGGTCTGGAAAGTCCGGGAAGGACTCCGTAAAGTCCGGGGATAAAATAAAAAATAGAAAAATAGTCCGGAAGTAAAATAAGAAAAAAAGAAAAATTAATAAAATAATCCTGGAGCCTCTATTGGTCGGTGACAGTGAAAAAGTTAGAGATATATATAATAAATCCCGTTCACTCGGCTGACGCCAGTGGTGATCAGGTTGACGTACTCATCTTCGGATGGGGAACGGTCGTGGAAAAATTAATATGCACCGTATATCAAACATTTCCTGGCTGGGATTGGGAGACCGTCAGGGGATGACCACGCACGGAGTTTAACTCCCCGTTCAACCAAAAAAACAACTTGAAGCTAGCTAGCTAGCTCGAGGACTAAAAAGTAATGCAGATCGGATACACTACACTAATCACTAACCAAGTAGAACTGCAGCATGCCATCAAGACTTGCAAATAAGTGATCGCTGGGAAAGAAAAAAAAAAAAAGTGACACCAGGTGCACAACTTTAGATATATTTTGAAGTGGATTCATATGATAACGATTTATAATTAACTAGTTCGATAAGTTGTTGCTTGATAACAAAAAATATTTAATCTAGGCATTCTGATCCATATTCAAAATTAGCAGCCAAATAAAATCGATCACTGGCATGGATCAGTCCTCGTCAAGGTTAGTCGTGGCCCAGTTTTAATCGATCAACCTGGGTGGTTAACGATGACTTGCACCCTATATCTATTCTTGTTTTAATTTTAGAGCGTAAATCTCCCCTGCGGTGTATTAATGGATGCCATCCATCGTAGAATGGATAGCCATGCATGGGCACGAGCCGGATGATGCACGTCACGCATGGCCGCCCATCTTTGCGATGGGTCATGGCGTCCAGCATCCCGTCCGTCCGTGCTTTAAATTTTGATGCAAGCCAGAGTCCCCGCCGGCCTACCAACATGGTCCATTTTCGTAGATACGCCGATTCCTAATGGCAATCTTTGAACAAGCGGCGATCAGGAACGTACGAGTATCATGTGAACTGCGGTGATCCCAACTTCGTTTCCTTCCACGGAAGACCAAATACAATGCGCGGGACAAACGGCACATGGGATCTCCTCCAAAAAAAAAAAAAAAAAAAAAAAAAAAAAAACTCGTTCTCAAGAGTTTCGTTGGGTCCATTCATCTTATCTCGCCCAACCACTAATTACAAAGCCTAGATGACATGGTGACATCACCAAAACCTTGGCCTGTTGCAGAACAAATTATTTGAAAAGGTGGTTTTAGGAGGACTTGGGGTGAGCACTGCTTTCTACCGCGGCCTTAGTGGGGAAATGCCAGAGGATAACAGAATACAATTCCAATTCTCACCACGTTCCACCAACCAGTTGCCATTTGTTTTTCAAATGTATTTACTCTCTTACAGGTTGAAAGTATGCCCACCTTCTCTTTTGTGCTCTCTGCAACTCCACAAACCTCACCATAGCAAACGCAAAACCTGAGAAACCAGGGGGTAAAGCCTCACATTACAGTCCCTAGTCCCTACTTGGAGATTCTTAATATATTTAAAAGTTATTCACAAGCAAACCATGCATCCAAGGCCTCTAGTCTATTTAGACTTGCTTTTGGGATTCTTTTATTGGCCTGCAAGCTAGCTTGGGATTCTTCGCATTATAGAAAACTAAATGCAGTTGCTTGTTGAGAGGTGGTGAAGGAATTTGCGTGTCCGTTTCTGCATTGTTTATGTTCGGATGGGTATTCTTTATGCTTGAAATCCTACCATAATTACCTGAGCATGCTTTGGAGGGGAGGGATTTCTTTCAAGGGATATCATGTGACTGCTTTTTATTGATCTTCAAATAAATATTGGCAGCTATTGAGACCAGAACATGAAGATATAGGAAAGGTTTTGCTTGCAGCTCTGGGTTAAGCTTGAGGAATACCTATCATATTTGTGTGTGTGTGTGTATATATATATATATATATATATCTGTTTTAGTAATGTCTAGTATTGTAAGATATTTTTGGTTTACTTTGGTTGTTGTATGGAGTTTAGGTTGCTAGAATTCAACAAGGCATTGGGTGGCTTAGCCTCCCATTTTCTCAAATAAAAAAAAAGAATTCAACAAGGTGGAGTGCTACAGGCAGTAACAAAGTTTTGAGCTTTATTTCTTTTTCTTTTTCATATTTTTGGTTTTCTTTTTGTGAGGAAAGAGAAGCCTTTCTAGCTTGAAAGAATGCTTGCTCTGGAAAGGGGAGTTCTCATGCGAATAGCAAGTTTTCTGATTCTTATTCTTCTTGCCCCATCGGTGGATTCATCTCGGCACCCTGATAAACCTATTCAAAGCCACAAGACCAGCCAAACTGAACCACTGAAGGTAATTCATTCTGTTTCAAGCTTGCAGTTCTTTGAAACTCAGCATTTAACAAATTTTTAATAAAGGATTTCTTCTCCATGGGCATTACCTGATATTTCTAATTCCAGTGCATGATAAAAGTGACAACCATTAATACTTGAATTGGATCTGTTCCTCTCCCATCAGCTTTCTTTCTTTTGTTGGTTGAGGTAGGACATGGTAAAGATTGCTAATTATTCATTGAATAAAAAGGAAGGAGATATGTTAGCCTCACCTTTCCTTGTTGTTATGTTGAATGAATGTGTTGGTGTAGATAGCATAATCCAAAATGCTGTGTGTTTGACTTCCTTGGGATACTACTTGCAGCTGACTCCAAAACTCTCATTACAAATCACACTCCATGCATTCCTCCTCTGGGCTTCCATTGGTTTCTTGATGCCTATTGGGATAATCATAATCAGGATGTCCAACAGAGTTGGATGTGGCAAAAGGCTCAAGCTTCTTTTCTACTCCCATGTCATCGTGCAGGTGAGATCGATCACAAGTTACATTATCCATAGCATTCGCAATGCGCAGGAGTATAGTTAATCTACCACGTCTCCTGTCCATTCCTGGCCAAATACATTTTTGCTTCCATCCTCGTACTCTTGAGATTGAACTTGGAAAACTGTTACTGGGGATTCAAAATAAGAAAATTTAATTGATTTTACTCCACAAAGTCTCCCCATAACGTTTTGTCTCGTAACCTTCCACGCTCATAACTATATTTTCTTTTCATTTCAAGTGACAGATGATAGCTGTCCTGCTTGCCACTACTGGGGCAGTTCTCTCTGTACTGAACTTTGAGAATTCCTTCAACAATACTCATAAGAGGACAGGGTTGGCACTCTATTCATTGATTTGGATTCAACCTTTGATTGGTTTTCTCAGGCCTCACAGGTATGAAATGCAATTTTACGCATTCAAATGAACAAAATAACATGCATGCATTGCTTGCTTGCATTATATATATATACACATATGTAATTTTTTTCATCGAGAACTAGTATCGAGTGTTTGTTTATTATTTTGACTTTTCTCAGAGGAGTGAAAGCAAGGAGCATATGGTACTTTGTTCATTGGCTACTTGGAACTGGAATTCCTATATTAGGGATCGTAAACATTTACATTGGCCTGCACACCTACCACGAGAGGACTTCCAGAAGTGTAAGGCTGTGGACTGCTCTCTTGACCGCAGAGGTTGTGATAATTGCTTTCATATATCTTTTCCAAGACAGGTGGGATTATATGATGAAGCGGGGAGTGATCCTGGGTGACGAGCAGATCCGACCCACGGACCATATAACATCTCCAAGTACCGGTCAAAAGGACTCAGCATCAATTTCCTAGTGGAGACCCAAGATTTCATGGGCTTGTTTTCGGCGCTCATGAGCTATATCTCAAACTCTTTAGTCGTTTCCGTCAGTATAATCTTTTACCATGTCGTAATGGTGAGTATTTTGGAATCATAATCATGGAATGGAAGCATTGGAATGAGAAAGGAAGAATAAATTCTGGGAGTATGGTGGGGACTTTGTGGCTTAGAAAGTGTTTGAGATGCAGTCAGCTGCTCGGAATTGGGATTCATCGTGTAATATAATTTTAAGCATCCGCGTACACTGATCAAAAGAGGAGTCATTTTATCGTTTTTTTGTAAATTCTAAAGTTTATTTTATCTTTGAAACGATGGTATTTAAACATGTTTATGCTCTGATCGAGTTGTGGTCGATTCGATCTCTTCAACCTGCTCATGAGCAATTTGAATCAGGTTAAATGCGGAATTGTAGATCAATAGACAATCGCAGGCATGGCATGACATGCCTGGCTGCAATGGTGATGAAGCATCGAGAAACCTTGGACTCATTAGCTCACGCTCTGCTGCTTAAATGCATCATCGCAGGCCAACCTCATGAGGACCTCGAACAACGCCGTCCCCATTGTTCAGGCGTTTCTCCGGCGGATGCCGTAGACCTTCTCGATGAAATGCCCCACCCAAACCCAACCACCACAAAAGCCGCGATTACTGCATTCTGTAGGGCAGAACAAATTGCTAAAGCCCGGGAAGTCTTTGAAGGCATCAAAAACCAACGGAGGCCAGATTGTTTGAATGCCGTGATTGTTGGGCATATACCCTTAACGGCTATGATTCGGAAGGTCTACAGCTTTTTAGGCAGTTCCAGGCATCTTGTTCGTTCCATGGTAGTCATTTCTAACGAATGCTTTCAATCTCTACCAACGTCAATGCATCGGAATAAGGAAATGACTACCATGGAATGAACAAGATGCCTGGAAAGAAAAATTAAGTCCCGTAATCAATTAGCAGGATTCGAGACTTGATTTAATATATTTCGATAAAAAATTTAGAAATAAAATAAAAAATAAAAAAATAATTTAAAAATAAAATTTTTTAAAAAAATAAATAAAATAATCCTGGAGTTTCTGTTGGTTGGTGATAGTGAAAAAGTTAGGTATATATATAATAAATTCCGTTCACTCGACGCCAGTGGTAGTCAGGTTGACGTACTCACCTTCGGATGGGGAACGGCTGCGGAAAAATTAATAGCGCAATGCATCGAACATTCCCTGGCTAGGATTGGGGACTGTCTGAGGGTGGCCACGCCGGGATCTAACTCATCCCCTTTTTGGTTCATCAAAAAAAAAAAAAAAAATCAAGTCATATATGTTGTGATGAGCAATTCACTGATCGAATTTTATGTCATATATGAAAGCATGTGCGATGCTGAGAAGGTGCCTGACAACACGCCAGCGGAGAGATGTTTATATATGGATGGTCATGTTTCGAGCTATACAATGATGGTAGCTTGGAGAAGGCCATGGATTTGTTCAATATGATGTCATGCAAAAGTATGGCTTCCTAGAACTTTATTGGCACATATAAAAAAGAAGGATACGATGAAGTATTAATTTTTTTTATAAGATGAGTAAACTAGATAAGGTTTTTCATAAATCGATATTTCTTGCAGTTCCAGAGATAGTGTCAACTTGTAGTTACTGGACAATGGTTAGGGGTTCATGGTTGCCTCCAAAAATCAGAATGAATTAAGATTGTTGATATTAGATTCACTTTGATGGATATATATGCCAAATATGGGGAGCTTTTAGATGTTCAGAAGGTATTTAGCAAAGCTTCAAAGCATGATTCGATCTCATGATCCATCATACTGGCAAGCTATGCTCAGAATGGGTACATTATAGATGAATGCCATAAAGAAAGTAATCTTATGGATTGTTATGATTCTGGTTTTAGCAAAATGTAATATAAGGTGGAGCATTTGATCTTTCATTGCCGTGATCAAGGATAGCATGAAATCCAACTGCTTCACACCTACAAGCCTCCTTAATAGGTGCTCAAATCTCCGGTATATAAGAAGTGTATAACATTTCCTAGGTATGTGATAAAAATAGTCTTACAATCGGTTACTTCAATAGAAAATTCTTTGATCGCTGTGTATAGGGAGCAAGGAAATATTGCAGACATGTTGAGTACAACTCTATAAACTGGATGAGCTATCTACATACATTAGCTGTCACGTCCCGAATTCAGTACCGAATCGGCTACGCGACCAGCCGCATAAATCCTAGGTTTTATTCTAGAAATCATGCAAGGCATATCATATAATTCAATATCTAAGCAATGGTAAAGAAAAATTTCACTAATTATTCATTTATTTCTAAAATTTTTCATAAAGGTTAATAGATAAATAAAATTAAACTAAAATTTAGGATAAATCATAAAATAAGGAATTAACATCTAAATCCTATTTCCTCACTGATTGTTTCCAAAGTCCGATTGATCTTCCGGATCTGTAACAAAGATATAGAAAACAAATGATGAGCTATACAAACTCAGTAAGTTATCAACACTTTTAATATATGCATAAACATGTCAATAATTCGCAAATATATACAAATCATACATCACAAAACAACCAGCTCATAACTAAACAAAATACAATATCATATTATATACGTATTCACATACAAACGACACGATTATGGATGGCCAACCATTTATTTTACTCTCCTAGTCCCTCTGACTATGACCATGATTGGCCTATGGCTAGCCCCGAAAGAGAATAGAATCCTGACTACATATACCGCACATCGATCATGTGCCAGTGATCGCCCCACTGGAGGCCCGGAAGGAAACTAACTCTGATATCACACGAGAAAACATGCATCCTCAGCATGTACCAGCGATTGCAACAAAGAAAATACAACTAGCTCCTGATTATACATACCGTACATCGATCATGTACCAGTGATCGCCTCACTAGAGGTCCAAAAGGAGACTAGATCCTCGTGTGATCATAGTCGGACTAGAGAGTTTCAACACCAATACACATAACAATGAATGCAACCCCATGCATATCAAATTATACCACACATATTTAACAATACAACAATCATAACATATCTAGCATATAATACTAGAGGTTCAGATAACTTACCTAAAATCGATTCTATCAGGAACATGTGACTCGACTCTAGATCTTCGATACTCTCATACTGATAAAGGCTCTGATAAAATAAGTTAAATAATCAATCCTAAACTAAATAAAAAAATAAGGTAAAATATTTTTTTCGATCTGGTTTAGGGCTAGGTTCGATCTAGATATCTATTTAGATCCGGTTAATGAAAATCGAGTTAATACCCAAACTAATTTTATAAAATTTATTTATTTTTATTCTTTTTATTCTCTCTCCTCTTTCTCTATCTTCTTTTTCTCTCTTCTCTCTCTTCTCTCTCTCTCTTCTCTCTCCTCTTTCTCTCTCCTCTTTTCTTTTTCTTTACTTTTTTTTATTTTCTCTTTTTTTCTTTCTCCTTTTTCTTTCTTTTCTTTTCTTTCTTCTATTCTTTTCTTTTCTTTTCTCTCCTCTCTTGAACTCCTTTCCCCGTTCTTCCTCGGCTCGTCTGAACCACTCCCCCTGGTTGCTGGCGGCAGCTATGGGGACGGTCACCAAGAAGAGGACTGATGGATCAGGATGGACGGTGGCGCGGCCACCGACGACATACGGTCCAAACCCAACCGGAAATCCAAGAAGAAAAACCTAGTTAATCTTTCCTAAAAAATTGAATTAAAAACAGTCGGACTCACCAGTGCTTGAAGGAACTCTCCATCGCTCGCCGGAGAGGATGAATGATGGCTTGGAAGGGGGTTTGAAGGCTCGATTGGGCGACGGCGAACGGAGATTTAAAGGGAACTCCCGATGGCTTTTTCTCGCCGTTTGGGGAGCAAACACTGCCTGATCGGAGTTTCAATCCACTCCAACCACATCGCTGACCACCCCCCTCCCCTCCACGGCTCTTCTCATGACTCCTTCGGCAAAGTCCTCAGCCGGATAAGGGAGAAAGCAAATCCCATGCTCCACCTCTCTATTTTTTTTCTAACTTTCAAACTGAAGTCAGCAAGGGCTGCCGACTTCAACCTAAAAGGCCCAAAGATAGGGTTTCACATTCTCCCCTCCTATAAAAAAAATTCGACCTCAAAATTTTAAAAAAAATCTAAGTCTTCCAGAACTAAAATATACATGGTCCAATACTCACAAGTACCATTCTGTCCAAATTTAGTAATCCCAATAAGAGCCTCCATTCTTCCATTACAATACACTTTAAATTACTCCTAATATCTTTAATCCACCACACTTCCACTGCGTACTCTGATATAAATTATCAAATCCTCTAATTTTATTAGATAAATTTCTAGCAGAGATACTACTTTATATTATAACCTAAACAAAATCCAATCTTCAAATAAAATAAGATCAAAATCCTAATTCTACCCCACTCTCACTAACTAAGGCATCTTGATTTTAAACCTTTGCTCTGATACCACTCTGTCACATCCTGAATCCAGTACCGGATCGGTTACGTGACTGGCCGCACAAATCCTAGATTTTATCCCAGAGATTATGCAAGACCTATCTTTCAATTCAATATCTAAGCAATGGTAAATAACAAATTTCACTAATTATTCATTTATTTCTAAAATTTTTCATAAAGGTTAACAGGCAAATAAAATTAAACTAAAATTTGGGATAAATCATAAAATAAGGAATTAACACCTAAACCCTAGTTCCTCATTAATTGGTTCCAAAGTCTGATTGATCTTCCAGATGTGTAACAAAGATAAAGAAAATAGGGGGTAAGCTATACAGGCTCAGTAAGTTATCAACACCTCTAATATATGTATAAACATGTTAACAACAATTTACAAATATATACAAATTATACATCACAAAATAACCAGCTCATAACTAAATAAAATGCAACATCATATTATATATGCATTCACATACAAATGACACGACTATGGATGGCCAACATTTACTTTACTCTTCTAGTCCCTCTGACTATGGCCACGATCGACCCGTGGCTAGCCCCAAAAGAGAATAGAATCTCGACTATACATACGCACATCGGTCATATGCCAGTGATCGCTCACTGGAGGCCCGGAAGGAAACTAACTCTGATATCACACGAGAAAACATGCATTCTCAGTATGTACCAGTGATAGCAACAAAGAAAAGGCAACTAGCTCTTGACTACACATACCGTACATCGGTCATGTACCAGTGATCACCCACTAGAGGCCCGGAAGGAGACTAGGTCCTCGTATGATCATAGTCGGACTAGAAAGCATCAACACCAATACACATGATAATGAATGCAACCCAATGCAGATCAAACTATATCACACATATTTAACAATACAACAATCATAACATATCTAGCATATAATACTAGAGGTCAAGATAACTTACCTGAAACCGATTCTATCAAGAACACGCGACTCGACTCTAGATCCTCGATACTCCCATACCGATAAATGCTCTAATAAAATAAGTTAAATAATTAATCCTAAACTAAATAAGAAAATAAGGTAAAATATTTTTTCGATCTGATCTAGGACTAGGCTCGATCTAGATATCTATTTAGATCTAGTTAATGAAAATTGAGTTAATACCCAAACTAATTTTACAAAATTTATTTATTTTTATTCTTTTTCTTATCTTTCTCCTCTTTCTCTCTCCTCTTTCTCTCTCCTCTTTTTCTTTTTCATTTTTTTAATTTTCTCTTTTTTTCTTTCTCCATTTTCTTTTTTTCTTTTCTTTCTTCTCTTCTCTTCTTTTATTTTCTCTCCTCTCCAAACTCCTTTCCCTGTTCTTCCTTGGCTTGTCCGAACCACTCCCCTTGGTTGCTAGTGAGGGTCATGGAGATAGTCACCGACAAAAGGCCCGACAAAGTAGGATGGATAGCGGCGCGGCCATCGATGACATATTATCCAAACCCAACCAGAAACCCAAGAAGAAAAACCTAATTAATCTTTCCTAAAAAATTGAATTAAAAATGACCGGACTCACTGGCGCTTGAAGGAACTCTCCGTCGCTCACCGGAGAGGATGAATGATGGCTTGGAAGGGGATTTGAAGGCTCGATTGGGCAACAGCGAAGGGAGATTTAAAGGAAACTCCTGATAGCTTTTCTTCACCGTTTGGGGAGCAAATACCGCCTGATCGGAGTTTCAATCCACTCCAACCACATCGTCGACCACCCCCCTCCCCTCCTCGGCTCTTCCCCCGACTCCTTTGGCAAAGTCCTCGGCCGGATAAGGGAGAAAGCAAATCCCCAACTCCGCCTCTCTATTTTTTTTCTGGCTTTCAAACCGAAGTCGGCAAAGGCTGCCGACTTCAGCCCAAAAGGCCCAAAGGCCAGGTTTCACACTAGCATTCTTTTATGTTATAGAGCAATCAAAGATCAAACTTGGTAAATTCTATTGTAACTGTGCTTCAAGTGCTTGTGCTGCCATTGGAGCTCTAGAATAAGCTAGAGCAATCCTTAACAGAACTGTTGAAAGAGGGTTCATATCAGAATTAGGAGTGGAGAGTGCATCGATCATTATGTATAAGAAATGTTAAGTTCTTAGCGAAGCAAAAATGATTTTACAGCATGGCCAATTATGGCACGACATCTTAGAATGCATTGTTAACAAGATATTTTCAAAATGGATAAGGAAGTGGAGTCCTAGATTTCTTTGAGAAAATGCAAAACTCAGAAGTTCAGGCAAATCATGTCACATTTATAAGCTTTTTTTCAACTTGCAGTCATATGGGATAGGGTGCTAAAGGTCAGAAACTCTTTGATTCTATGGAGAAAGAGAATGGTATATGTCTTTCCAAGGAGCACTATGATTATATGATAGATATTCTTAAACAAGCTGGTCATCTTATTGATGCCGAATTTTTTAACATAATTGTTGTCACCTAGATCACCATGACCTATTGCTCTAGTGTGGCCCAGATGAGCTGGCCTTCCCGGGCTTATTGGATTCTTCTTCGCCTCGCCTTCATGGCCGATCGATCCTGCAAAAAAGAGGAGACCCGGGCTGGAAATCCTGGCAGAGACACTCCAATGGTCAAGTCAGTAGGACAACCAAGGAGAACAGATCCTCAGTGATAGGAGCTTATGGTGCCCCTGCATAGAGGAAAAGTAAAATAAAAGAAAAAAAAAAGAAACTAGAGCCTGGGGGGTTCTCGCTGTTTGATCTCTTGCCCTTGCTCTCTTATCGTCATCCTCCATTTTCTTGAGGTCCCTCTTGCCGTTATATAAGAATTGTTCCTTTTCGACCGAGCTCAGAACTTCAGCCGGTAGCCCCTCCCAGGGTATCCCTGCGGGAGGGGCACAAATTTGCTAGAATTTTTTCTCGGACCAGCCCCTCCCGGGGGGGAATCCTCATGCATGGGGCGCAGTCGGTGCGCTGTAAAACCTATCTCCCTGGTGGAGTGATTCCCTGTGGAGGGTGTGGGTAGCGTGCTATAGGGGCATGTACTACGATTAAGCACTTCCACTTTCGGGGGTACAGATGATGTGCTACAGGGTCTAGGGCCCTCGCAGAGCACTCTTCTTGTGGAAGATGTGACAGCGTGCTATAGGGTTTGGAGCCCCGGTGGAGCATGCGCCTGCCAGAGGGTGCGGGCGACGTGCTCCGGGACCTGAAGTCTCGACGGAGCATAAGTTATGTAGGAGGCGTGGGCGACGCGCTCCAGGGCCTTTGCCTCTAGCGGAGCACGTGCCTCCATGTGACCGATGGCCTGCCCGGCGGTGACATTGCACCTTAATGTCGTAATCCAAGGCTTCTCCATTCTTTTATCTTCCTGGGATCGTTCATGCTTTCTGCTACCCTCTTACCTGCGAGGACTAGATTCGGACAATAGCCCGACCTCTGCTAGGAGCTCGATCTTAGATAGCAGCTTGACCTCGAGCAGGAGCTCGACTTCAGCTGGGAGCTTGACCTTGGACAGGAGCTCGACCTCGGACGGGAGCTCGACCTTGACTGGGAGCTCGACCTTGGCTGGGAGCTCGATTTCAGATAGGAGCTCGATCTTGGACGGGAGCTCGATTTCGGATGGAAGCTCGATCTCGGATGGGAGCTCGATCTCAACTGGGATCTATATCTCGAATGGGAGCTCGACCTGAACTGGACCAAGTGACGCTCTTCGCCAAGCCAGATCCGACATGTACGTTATGTCAGCGGTTCGCCGCATTAATAACCATTTCAATGAAACTGGCTACAACTGTATTGGAGCATTACTTAGAGCTTACAAAATATATGAAGATATTTTGATATGTGAAAAGAGTAGCAAATCAAATCTTACATTTGGAACCAAATAATTCTACTTATATTATACAGGTCGAGTCTTTTGCACCAGGATGTGGGAAATTGAGAGCAACAACAAACTAAAAAAAAGGCTTCTAAAGAAACCTTGATGCACCTGGAATGAGGTAAGGAAGCAAAAGCACATGTTTCTATCTGGTGACTCCCAACACCGGCAAAAGACTTTCATCCATGCAATGCGCTAGAGCCTGTATGGTAACATGATCGAAGAAAGATACATCCTGAACTCTTGGCATTTGGTATGATTTGATTAACAGAAAATGATGGTAAAAACATGCGCTCTTAACTCATGGAAAAAGCTGGACACAACCACTGAATAAAGCAATAGACGATATGACTATCGGTGGGAGAATCACAAAGGCTGCAATTGTTGCAAAGAAAATGGAATCATTTCGGCGAGCTATTTCATTCAGGTAGGCCAGTTGTTTGATGTTTCTTCTCTGTGAAATGGTCAAGGAATTCCAACTTGCTTGAAGCCTTTTACCTGGTGGAAGGCTGAAATCACCTTCTCTCCGACCAGTTCATCAAGTTGTTCACCAATTGCAGGCTTGCAAGTGTCACCATCACTCTCGTAACCGGAGTCATACCGGAACGGGATGTTGTTTTTTATGAATCTATAAGATGTAGAAGGCCTTTCAAACAATCTCTGGATGACATTCACATACTGATTCCAGGGGATGTGGAAGATATCAGTTGTTCCAACAGATCCAGTTGAGTGCGTGCAGAAGAACCTATCAGAGTCCTGCATTCATGCACGAGTTATTAGTTTGATTATGAGATAAGGCTACAAAGATATAAAAGAGGAAGCACGGCAGACTAGTATTTTCCAGTCGGAAAGACATGATCCGCAGCTGCATTTATAGATAAACTGAAGAGCCGTTGGATGATATGTCTTGGCCTGTGGTAATTCCAGAAATTTTCAAACATGACTAAACAATTGAACGATTAATCATCTGAACTTCTATGTTTAGAAGCCATATTCATCAAAATAATGTATTCATCAAAGCAGATGATGGGCTCTAAAATTGTACTTGTAATTTTTTTTAAAATTTTAAACTATCATTAATTATTATTTTATTATAATTTATTAAAAATGAATTGATTTTATGATTCATATTAATAAACATGTATTTAGTACAATGATATATGATCATTGTGTTTGAACTAGGAGCACCTTATGTGAATTGATATGGTCTAGGCGGTATAATATAGGTCTTGGCTCAGAGCTATCAACAGGTCGGGTCCGAACCCGAGACTCGCGAGTCTGGACCCAATGGGTCCGGATCTGGATCCATTTACCCGGACCTGATTAGTCATAGTTAAATGGATCCGGGTTTAGATATTACATATCCAGACCCGACGGACCCGAAACCTGATTAAATAAAATAATATGATATATATTTATATAAATGTGAGACGTTGGATCATAATCGAATGGTTAAAAAAATAAAAGAATAGAATCCTCCACTCTTACAAGCCCATGGGCCATAGTGGTATTCGGGTCCGGGTCCGGGTCTGGATACTCGATATCCATTCGGGTCCGGGTCTGGTACCTTAAAATTGGACCCGTCGGGTATTCGGGTCCGGGTCCGGGTCCGGTAACTAAAATCGGATCCAGGTCTGGATATCTGGGTTTTGACCCGAGTCCATCCCGTTGACAGCTCTACCTGGCTCAACTGGTCCGTGATGGGAAAGTCTGTTAGAATTTGCTTATAAATAATAATTTAAGTCTCATTTCTACTCCTCATGATTATTATTATTCTACGTGAGATTTATTCTCATGGTTTAACCTATCGAAGAGTCGTCTCTGTCTTCGGTATTCGTGTGAGCATCGGAATAAAAATTTAAAATTAATGACGAATACATGTATGTATCACAAATCTAAAACTTATTTTTTGATTATGTAATAAATATTATGAGATCTATTCATTAATCAATCAGATTTAAGGTATCTTGTATTAATATTTCAATCTTCTACATTTGATTCATGAATTAATGAAAAGTTTTCCAACGGTACTTAAAAGTCTAGTGAACCATCAGCATTTATCGCGTATCATAACATCCAAAGGTTAGTGATCATTTCTTAAACAAGATTTCATGCGTTGCATGTACCAGCAAGCAACAAGAACAACTTAGCTTCCTTTTCCTCCTATCATCAGTGACAACCAATAGTAGCCTAGATGTGTACATGATCATGTAAACTTTCTCATGAATAATGAAAACAAGAATAAGAAAGTTCATGCTTTCATAGAGAATTGAGTGACGAAGAACTGAGATGATGGCTTGCCCGTGTACGGGAGAGAAGAGGAAGCCTCTACATGCCAAGGGACGGGAAGGGGTAGAGTTGGTGCAGCGAGGGTCAATGGAGATCCCAAGGGAAACTGAGATCCTTAGAAGAGTTTGATATGCTGTAAATTGCATGCTTGCTCCTACATGATCAAGATATCATTCCAACTGTCTTATGATTTAAATTTTTACAAGATATCATTCCTATTGCCCTTATGGTTTAATTTGTAACTACGATGGAAGTATTATTGTCATAAAAAAATATTCTTTTAGAAAAATGTTGCTTTTTGGGCTCTTTTGTTACACAAGATATCTACAATTATATCCCTCTCATCCTGTCTTGAAAAAGCCTAAGACCCATTAAAGGCCCAAGACCCATTAAGGCCAACCGCTTCGGTTATTCTGTTACAACCACTTCGGTTATTTTGTTATTCGGTTACAACCACATTCGATTATTCAGTTATAACCACTTCAACCATATTTGGTTATTACAACCTCTATAAATAGGATAAGGGACGACATTCTAAGGATAAGCAAGGTCGAAGGCCAATAGGCCCAAACCAGGCCACTCTACTCATTTCCTTTTCCATTTATGCTATTTTTGAATTCTCCATTATGTTGATGCCTAGACTAACCACTGACTTAAACGTCGGAGTGTCCCACCCGGAAAACCGGTCTGGGATCTTGTCCAATCCGTGCCTGGGAGCAGGATCAGAAGCACGAGCAGGATGCCCGACACCGCCGAAGTTGCAGTCCAGGTGATTTAGCGGCAACATATTGGCATGCCAGGAAGGGGCTGTTGTTCCTCGTTGAGAAGGAGAATTCCAAAAAAAAAAATCCAGAAAAAAGGAAAGAGATGGGAGTGACCTCGGATGGGCAGGCGAGAGACTGTGGCACCCTCCCACCACCAGATCTGGTGGCGGATCTCGTCGGCAAAAGAACTGGTGATGGATCCCTCTTCAGGTACGGCTGTCGATCACGGTGGAAGACCGATCCACGCCAACAACACCACCCAGCGCCCTCGCATCGATCCCTACGGAGGAGTGGAAGCTTCTTACCGCTTCATCGAGTCGGTCTCCTCTATGATTCGGTTCGGCGGTGACTCGCCGCAGGCCTCCAACAGCTCCTTGAGATCATCCGCCTCCTCCAGTTCAGCATGCGTCCAGTGGAGGCCCGATCGCCTCCCCCGAGCCAATCTACGACAACACGGGCACCAGGATCGATGGAATATTCTCCTTCGCCGACTCCATCTCCGGAGACCTCCCCTTCTTGATCGATCTCATCCCATCTTCCTTTGCCTCCTCGGCCACGGCCACTATCCTCTTCCTCTTCCCCACCGTCGTTAGCGGTGCCGGAGGGGGCGGCATCCACTGGTCGGAGCTGCCGACCTCGTTGGGGAAGTTGAGGATAGCCTTGCTGCGGTGTCGAAAGTCCCGAGCCTGAATCCTAGCTGGTTGGGATCCCGGATCTCCGCCGCGAACTTCCCCTACGGTCGCCGCCGCACTCTCCGGTACCGTCGCTTGTCGCAGTACTCCGCCAGCCCTACGGCCGCCGCCCCCTCCGTCCACTCGATCTTCGAACTTCCGGATCGGGGGTAGGGAGACGATGAGCGACGGGAGACGGTGAGCGACGGGTGGCGGGTGTCGGGGGTAGGGTTTCCGCACCTGATTCCACTTCGGCGGCGTCACTGTCCTAGGCCAAGCGGATCGGCTTTAAGGGAAGGGTCTCCGACGAGTCCGACGCTAATAATGTTGATTGCGCTTCCCATGCCCAAGGAACGCGAAACTAGTCCAGATTTGGAGTCCGGCCGTACCCACACCACCACTCTCCTTCCACCTCCCGTCGCCGCTGCTGCCATTGCTACTCTAGCCAATGGGGAGTCCGAAAACAGAGAGAAGGGAACGATGTTAGCTCTGGAAGCGGTGGAAGGGTGGATCGGCCATGTGGAAATGAAAACTAGACTCCAAGCGTTTAATCGCCGAAGGACAGAAGGATAATGCCTCAATGATGGTTTGGATGTAGTTTTCAATCTGAATCCCAAAGATTAAGATCCGTCGAGATCCGCTGCTCGAGCCACGCCTCCTTCTTTCTTCCTTCAGATCCATCATGAGGCCGGGTGGGATCGGGATGGATCGAAGCAAAACTTTGGAGCTTCTCTGCCTCGACGATGCTGGTAAAATCCAGACCCTCCTCCGCTTATCCTCTTCTCCTCAGCATTCTTGCTCTGCTCCTTGAGAGAAGAGCTCTGCACGAAGGCAGAATCCGGATCTTAGAGTCCGGTTTAGGGATTTCTTCGCCTACTCCTCTTCTTCGATTCGTCTTCATTTTTGCGGACTAGGGCTTCTTGCTGCTCTAGGAGCTCGAGTAGGGTCGGAAATGGTGGTGGGAGCTGTAATATCGGGCAGAAGCTTTGGATCCCCTCTCGTATCAAGCGGAGGGGGTGTCGCTTATGGCCACAGGGGAGTCCATCTCTCGGGCAGTGAGACGGTTTGCCCGAGGAGGAAGACGATGC
This sequence comes from Areca catechu, assembly GCA_021397845.1. Classification (NCBI taxonomy): domain Eukaryota; kingdom Viridiplantae; phylum Streptophyta; class Magnoliopsida; order Arecales; family Arecaceae; genus Areca; species Areca catechu. Next base: position 41,768,585 of record CM038039.1, read on the forward strand.
TGTCCTCCGCCCATGGATTTTTTGAACAATAGTTCAATGCTTCCAAGTCAAGTGAAGTTTCGAGGAGCTATCAAATATGTCATCCGAGGGCAGGGTCATCAGAGCTTCCAAAGGACCCACTAAATATTATTATCAAATATGTACAAGGATCTTACAATCCCAGAATCAATCAGCTTTTAAATAATTAAATATGCTACTAGTTATCTCAAGAGCAGGTCCAAGAATTTTTTCAAATTCATTATCCGGCTAAAATCTCGGCTCGCCTCTTCCAACCGATCTATCCCAAGAAATGCTTGTTGAAACCAAGAAATCCAACGACGGGACAGCCTTGAAAAAAGTATGAGGAGCCTCCATGGTAAATCATCATGTCACTCTGACCTCTTTCATTTGTCAATGAGTTCTCCATTTTATTGTTCGAACTATACAAACTTGAATGGTTGAGTGTCTCATACCAGAGGAATCCCGATTAGGAACTTATTTTGTAGGAACTTCTAAAGGCTGATATTTTCTTGAAGGCCAATATCTTCTTCAAGACCGATGACTCTAAATGGTCGATATCTTCTTAAAGACCGATATTTTCTTAAATGGCCAGATCTTCTTAAATGACCAGTATCTTCTTAAATGACCAGTATCTTCTTAAATGGCCAGTATCTTCTTAAGGCCAGTATCTTCTTAAGCCAGTATCTTCTTAAAGGTCGATCTATGCTCAGGGCCCACTAAAGCTCATGGAAAGGCTCACATTTCTACAAAGGCTGATATTTTCTTGAAGGCCAATATCTTCTTCAAGACCGATGACTCTAAATGGCCGATATCTTCTTGAAGATCGATATCTTCTTAAATGGCCAGTATCTTCTTAAATGACCAGTATCTTCTTAAATGGCCAGTATCTTCTTAAGTGGCCAGTATCTTCTTAAAGGCCGATCTATGCTCATGGCCCACTAAAGTCATGGAAAGGCTCACTAAAGCCTATCTTATTAGGGCTCACTGAAGCCCATGGAAAGGCTCAAGCTTATTTTATTAGGGTCCACTGAGGTCCACGGAAAGGCTCAGTAAAGCCTATCTTATCAGGACCCACTAAAATCCAAGGAAAGGCCTACTGAAGCCTATCTTATTCTCTATCAAAGGCATAAGGATGATCTACATGATCTACCCTACGAAGTGCCGAGTTGGGCCTGAACAGCCTATCTTAATCAAAAGGCATAAGGATGATCTATGTGATCTACCTTACGAAGTACCGAGTTGGGCCTGAATAGTCTATCTTAATCAAAAGGCACAAGGATGATCTACGTGATCTACCTTACGAAGTGTCGAGTTGGGCCTGAACAGCCTATCTTAATCAAAAGGCATAAGGATGATCTACGTGATCTACCTTACGAAGTGCCGAGTTGGACCTGAACAGCCTATCTTAATCAAAAGGCATAAGGATGATCTACGTGATTTACCTTACGAAATGCCGAGGTGGGCCTAATAAGTCTGTCTTATTCTCTATCAAAAATTAAAAATGATCCATATGGTTTACACTACTATAAATTGATGAAGTGCCAAAATATCCCAATCTTTACTCAAGATGACCTACATGGTCTATCTTGAGGCAAATCCGGTGACGCACCAAAGTGCATCTAATCAACATATATTACTCAGCAGCTTATTGATGATCTAACCTACCTATCTTATTCTCCATCACTATCAATCAAAGGCAGATCTAATTGGCCAACTGACAAAGTGCAAAGGCTATTATTTATTACTCTTTTTACTGAAAATGAAGTCAAAGTCGGAGCAGTTCACTAGCAACATTTTTCAGCTGGGGAGTGGGGGCTGTGTTATATCCCTCTCATCCAGTCTTGATAAAGGCACAAGGCCCATTAAAAGCCCAAGGTCCATAAAGGCTCACTAAGGCCAACCGTTTCAGTTATTCTGTTACAACCACTTCGATTATTTTGTTATTCGGTTACAACCACTTCGGTTATTCTGTTATTCGATTACAACCTCATTCGATTATTTGGTTATTCGGTTACAACCACATTCGGTTATTCAATTACAACCACTTCAACCATATTTGGTTATTATAATCTCTATAAATAGGATAAGAGGGGACACTCCATGGGTAAGCAAGGTCGAAGGCCAATAGACCTAAACCAGGCCACTCTACTCATTTCCTTTTTTGTCTATGCTATTCTTGAATTCTCCATTCTGTTGATGCCTGGACTACCCACTGACTTGAGCGTCGGAGTATCCCGCCGAAAATTCGATCCGGGATTTTTGCAGGTGTCCAATCCATATCCGGGAGCAGGATCAGAAGCACGAACGGGATGCCTGACACTGCTGAAGTTCCAGTCCAGATGATTTAGTGGCAACATCTATATTATTTTTTAGTTTACAATCGGAACCGAAGAGAACAGCTCTACCTGTTAGACTCGGTTCATCGGTAAATCGTGCTACTTTACAAGGAGGTAAATTCTTCTCTCAGCTTGTGGGCTTTACCAGGACTAGTGTACGGTTCTTTATTTGAAACCTCCCCGGAGCCTGAATCCGGCTCGGAGCTGTTGGGAGAGAGGAGGAAGGGGCGATATTCCAGGCCATGGATTCTCAAAGAAGGTTCAGAGAATTCCATGCGGTTATATTTTCTTAGATTATTGCCTGTTGTTATATTATGTTTGTTTATCAACCACAGAAACGGAAACACGGAGCACCACAGGTTTGTATTTGTAAGAGCTCGGTCATAAGCTTATGGTCCTCTGGAACATGTCCGGGTTTCCAGCAATTGGCGATACATGGGCCTCCCTCTCGCGCACGATACGAGCCGGTGGCCAAGCGGGCTTTGGATCCTCGTTAGGACTCGCCAAACATGTGACGCGCGCAGGCACAAGTATTATTTTTTTTAATTTAATTATTTAATTATGTATATTTATATTTTTAGTGTCCAATGCATCAAGGACCACACACACAAGGAAAAGGCTGAAGTCAGATCAGATGCGATGCGCATGCATGAATAAATAATAAATAAATATATATATATATATATATATTTTTTGATGGTCCAATTACATGAGGATCTTGGATCCATCAGAATTTGCCAAATAAGAGAACACCACATGTGGTGCATACCGGCATCATATCGAAACCTCTGCTTCGCAATTATCTTAATGCGGATCTGGGGGTTAATAATACTCCATGAAACTATCAAATAATCTGCCGAGCCTCGTTAGAAAATTTCTTCCTTGCGGGAGGCGAAGTAGATGATCAATTTTTGTTGAGCGACCGGCTGGCATCCCCATTAATTTTTAAATATTTTTTTATTCTTTCAAAAAGATAATATTTAGTTCCATTCCCTTTGCACGAGCGGTATAGACTAGTTTAGCACATTCAATCGGTGAAGTTATTTAATGCATCAACAAAATGCAAAAACTTACATGGGAGCTAACAACCCTAATGTCTTGAGCCATCTTTACACCACAACAACATGCACCGAAAATAGTCATTTATTTTATTTTTAAAATAAATTATATTTATATATAAAAAAATAAATTTATTTTATTTAATATTTTAATCAATAACTTAACAAAATATTAATTAATTCATTAATCTATATCCAAAACTATATTTAAAGATATTTGAAAAATAATTAAAATAATTTTAAGTGGTATAACAATCCTCTAGAGATGCATGATAAAAAAATGTGCATTTTTTTCTAAAATAATTTTAACTTTTTATGTGGGATAAATGATTTTATTAATATTATTAATTTAATCGGATATAACGATAAGTTTTGCAGGTTACTGGAGGTAAGTGTAATTAATTGGATGGTTTTTTTTGTTGTAATTTAATGTTTAAAAAAAACAAATCAGTCCGTACCAAATCACCCCTGCCACTCTGTCAGTAGGGTGCAGTGGTCTGCCGGTCCTTACCGGTCGGGTCTCAGGGGCCTTACGGTCACGGGCGAGGCGGTGTGGATATTTTCACCTTCGTACCTAGGTCAACTTCTGCGGCTCCGATCTCCTTGTTTTCCGATCTTGCTGGTCACCGAGACCACCGCATCGTTAGACGCCCCCCAAAATCCATGGCAACCCAGGAACACCACGACCACGACCACGACCACTACCATGGCGATCACCACCATCACCATACCCACGAGTAATCTCCAGTCCACTTTCATTCTTTTCGGCGTCTTTTGGCGTTTTTTTTTCTTTCCTTTTCTTGTTGTGATGAGTTGCTAGGTTTTTGATATATCTGGCTCGCAGAGGAGGTGTGCACGATGGATCCGCGACGTCGTGGGTCGGCCCGGACGGGAGGGTTTATCACTCCCACGACGGGATGGCCCCCCACTCTCACGAGCCCATCTATTCCCCAGGCTTCTTCAGCAAACGGGCGCCCCCCCTCGCCACCAGAGACTTCAAGGAGCGTGCCTCACCGTCGGCATCGGCGGCCCCGTCGGGACTGGGTAAAGACCTCTTCTTGCTGCTTCCTATGTCATTATTTCCAAATTATGTCTTCTTTTTAGTGTTTGATTGTTTTTCGTTTTTTCCATACGTCTGTATTTTTTTTTTTTTTTTTTTTGCTTCCTCGATGATTTTTCTTGCTTCGGTTTGGTATTTTAATGCATTTAATGAGACAAAGCCATTTCCATCAGGTATATGCCAAAAGCACGCATTACATGTGAATATGGCGTTTGCATACGCAAGATACAACTGCATTCATATCTGCATTCAGTTAACTTATCCTACGAACTTCTCCTACGAATTTGATTTATTTCCTTTTTCTTTTCTTTTCTTTTCTTTCTTTATTGTTTTGATAACCATATGGGCTATTACTTTGGATTTTAGTTTACTTTTCATGTGGGAAGATAGCAGTTGGGAATTCAGTGTCTTGACGATTATTTATCATCATATTCTATTTATTGTTTTTCAGTTTTTGACCTTATATTATAGAATGCTGGATAAATTTTCTCAGTAAAGGTGAAGTGGTTTTAGATTGTATGTTCTTGTAGTGATGGGAGATTGAGAGGATCTATGTGTCTATAAGGGGAGCAATGCAATTTAAAAGTTAGTTAGAGAATGAAAGTTTTTTGAGGGACTAGAGGCTATAAAATGTTTACTTTGCATGCTTCCCTTTTAATTATAATAGCAGACCATTTGCAATGCAATAAAGGATGCGTTGCCAATGCGTCTCTCATTTTTGGAGGCATTTCTTGATAGATTGTAGAAAATTCTAGAGTCACTGTTTTATCTTTTCCTTGCATTTCTTGGATCGCGAAAATTCAAAAGGTATCTTATTTTCATAACTGATATCCCCAAGCTAAATCCAAAAAAGGGATATGCCCTGTTTGTTATGGTCATTGTCTCTTTAAATTCTTTATGCACTCGTCTATCTCGTTAGTTGGTACATAAATCTCAGGCATCAAAGGGTAATTACTTGATAAATAAACTGTAAAGTTTTATTTAGTTTAAGGTTATACCTTGACTGCTGTATACTTGAAATTGACTAAATCTTTGCCCGAGGTAACTTGGACAGGTTCCATTTTTAGTTTCTTGCAACTTAAATTGGTCAATGTTAAGTGGTCTTGGATCGTGCAGAATGCAACAGGTAAAATCATGTTTAGGTCTTTTTCTTTTTTCCCTAATACCAATTTAAATAATTTTATTGTGGAAATATCCAATTAATTTCATGTCATATCTCATTTAGAATGTCCAGGAGGGATGCTCGATGTGATGCTTTCGTGGAATTCTATTACAATATTTAATTAGTTAGCAAATGTTAATACTTTGTAAATCTTTGCTCTTGGACAATTCCTGTTATTTCAAATCACTTCTTCTTTCTCCATCAGCATGCTTCAAAAAGCATTTGGTACGCTTCAAAGATTTATGTGATTTGAGAGTGATACTTGTTACTTTCTATTATGAACAGAATCTAATTATTGTCAATAAATATATTTAAGGTGAATTTTCTAAATAAGTGAAATTTCAATTCAGAACTGAATTTTTCCCAGGTCTACAATTTTGACTTATTTCAGATATTATGCTGATGTTTTTGAATGCATGCAATGCTCATATTTGAAAGAGTGAACTTTTTTCTTTTTGTTGTTGTCTTGGATCTTTGAGGCCTTACTGACTTACCAGTCATGGCTTCAATTCTACCAATCATCATTTCATTACTAAGGTGATCTTTTTGTGCTTATGTTATGTTTCATTGGTTTAGTAATGACCCAGTTATTGATATACTCCTTTGAAGTCAAGAATGCTGGTATATGGGAATATAATATCGTTTCCAATTATTCAGGAAAACAGCTTTGATGTTGGCACTTTGCCAATGCTTACGCGACAAATACAGTCTGGCTGCGGTATGTCTCATCTCCCAACAATTTTAGATGTATTATTGCACTGCATTGTATTCTCACTGAATTTTCAACATAAATTATTTATGTTGTTGGTATATGTTTTCTAGAATTGTGGCAAAAATTTTACTTGATGTTTGCAGTTGATGACTGAACATGGAGTGGTAGAGCTTGTTGGTGGAAGTTGAGTGCATTCTTAGGCTGAAAACAGTAAGAGGGGCATTTAGTGACCCAGATGGGATCCCCATAGTGATCGGGGATCACCGGTGATCCAAATCCTAGGTTGATTCGATTCCTGGTGATCTAAAATCACTCTGATCGGTTATGGTGTAGTGATTAAAGATCCTGGAGTATATATGAGTAACTTGTTTGGTATATTATAGGAATAGAAGATCACAGAGCATATAATATCAAAAATATCCATGACAAAGCTATTTAATAAAATTAAACTTAAATGAATATAAATGGAGAAATGAAAAATCTTTTGTTTTACAAAGCCAAAATGAAATAAACTAAAAGTTCTTTGTTTCTTGTTTCTTCCTTTCTATCAATTCAAGAAAAAAATAAAAAGATCAACTAGGAACGATAAAGAAAACCTAAGATTAGATCTTTCCATACTTCGCATAAAAAAAAAAAAATTGTGACTAAAAAAAACTTCTACTCTCCTCTTTTTTGATTTCTTCAAATACCTGGTCTTCTCTTTTTCCATGGGTTTTCTTCTTTCTAACTAAGAAAGAATCCTTTTTTTATCAAGAAAGAGGATGATGTTAAGAAGATATTTTCTCTTCCATGGATATGACGTCCCAACCACCCACTATGAAAAAATATCACAACGTAGAAAATTATTACAGCGAATGGATAGTTTACTCTTCTGTGGGATCTACGATAACGAGGGATATTTTGGTTAACATATTTTAATATAAAATCATCACAATATGGTAATGTTGGATAGGCATCCTCAAGAGAGGGGTTTTCAATCACCATGTTGGATGGTGATTTAAAAAATAGGGTGATTCAAGATCATTGCCACGTAGGATTACTATGATGCAACCAAACAAGATGCTGCCATCATCTTTACACGGATCATCCTTGATCTTGGGATCATCACCCCTCACCAAATGCCCCCTAAAGTTCATAGATTATAATATAACTATAAAAAAAAATAGAAGTTAACATCTACCATTACTTGTGGGCATATTGCATTATAACATTAACATGACAAGTTAATTAGTAGAATTACAATTTCTCTACAAATTTTACAATAATATAAATTTTATAATTCAAAATTGATGCTCAATAATTTGATTTAATGTGACAAATAACTCCAGCAAATGATGAATAATAGAAAAAAAGTTGGAAATCAGTAACCAAATTAAAAAGTTAATGGAACTTGTAAGTTAATTAAGGTGTTTGGGCACTGCTGAGAAAGACATTGGAGATTATAGATTCTTCTTCGACAAACTTAATGCCCTGATCCACCTGTCCTAATCCACCTAGGCCTAGCTAGGTGACCTAGGCATGCCACTTTGGCTACCCTTGGGATCTGAGTTCATATGTAAGGCCTGGCCAGCTGAGCCTTTTAAGTGAGGTGGTTGTTCACTGCCTAAGTCTGGGTGGTGTGGGTGGCCCTGGTGGACACCTTTTAAAACATATTTAGTTGACTTTAGGATAGGTGGTTCTGAAATTGGACAATGTTGGATATGAAACACACACAAATATTAAGTTAAGCTAGTACACTTCTTAGAGTATTTGGCCTTAAATTTTTTCTAGTGAAAATTAGTGATAGGCCTTTTAAAATGAAAATCCATACCATTGATTATGATCTACGTTGTATAAAATGCCAAGAGACAAAATCATTTGCATTAAAAGTCTCTTTCCCATTGATCAAGCTAGAACAACATGAACGGTTGGAGTATAGCTAAGAAGCAAAACTATTTCATAAGTTGTATGATTTATAAATGCAAACCATTGATCTTGGTGTAAATATTTCAAAACACACGCACAAACACACACACACACACACTAAATTTCAGCTGATTTGGATGCTATTGCACTGTAGAAAAAACAAAATGCGGTCACATCATTAAAATGATCCATTTTGTTTTAATTTGATGCACATGAAAACTATCTCAAAAATTCATGATTTTTGTCCTTAGGCATTTTATGTAACTTAGGTCATGATCAAGGGTTTGGATTTTGATTTTGGGTAGTTGCTTATAGATTTTCTCTTGGAAGAATGCTCTCAGAAGCATTGGAGACCAAATGCTCTCAAAAGCATTCTAGCTTATGTGTACATACATGTTTATATTACACATATATACTAAGTTTATAAGGCCTCATGAAAGTGTAGTATAATTTTATGATTGGCTGTCAAGGCAGCATCAACCCTTTGGCAGTTGTTGCCAAGTTCCTGGGAAAGGCATATTTAAACAAGATGGCTCCGAATTTTGTTTTTGCTCTTGCATGATGCTTTTTTGTTAGTGGGACAAAAGTTACCTTTTCCACAAAAAAAAAAAAAAAAAAGAGTAACCGAAAAGTTATGCGCTTCAATATCCAGAGATTATATTGGCAAAAGGACAGTTAGATATGTAAATGAATTTATGCACAGGAAGGGAATATATCAATAATGAGAAGTTTTACCAGGATTGTTACGTCGCCTAGAAAGAATTAGCTACACTGATTTGCCATGGTGTAAGATGGGAAAAAAGAATATAGTAAATTGTAAGAGGTAGGGGTTAGTAGCTGCATTTGTCGGTCAGGATGTAAACACTAGTTTGTTTAAAGTTAATGGAAAAATATTTAAACCTAGATGACATACTTTCAGAAAGCTTTCCTTATGTTGTTTTAATATTAAGACTTAGCTATAAAACTTTCTTTCTGAAACTTTAATGGAAAGCACATTGATCTTTATAGCCAAGACACTTTTTGGTTAAGATAAATGTATCTAAGGAAATGAATGCTCAAGGCATTAGAGAAGATGATACGGTCAATTCTAACTGGGATCCATGCACAGATAGTATCTACATGAATGGCTTCGATAAATTGCTGAATGTGCTGCAGGTCTTATCTGTTTGATGCTACTTGACAAACATGAAACTAGCTAGGCTTAAGATGAACTTAACCATGAAAAAGTGATTAACAAAGGATATAAATAAGAATAAACAGCAACAGGAGTCAAGGGTGATGAACTCATTCTTTTGATACATGAAATTACTGATGCTAAAGACTTGGTTTCATTATATGAAATAAAATAAAAAGAGGAGGGTTATTTGCTTTGCCACCGTCCAACCCATACAAGATGATAGCCATTACGAACACATGCAGCTAAAACTTATCCCTAAGGCTAAATTGGGTATTAGGTGCTGTTCTTTTTAATCCTTGAAGGCAAAATTGTAGCAAAACCAAACAAAAAAAAAAGGATGTTGATTAAGCAGGAGGATTGGGACATGCAGTAGATGATGGTGTCTTGCAACTTCATTACTAATGTTGATCCTCTGACATATTATATGATTAAAAAAATGATGACCTGTCAACATACGTAAATCTTATGATCTATAGGTGGAGTCTCTAGATAGTGTTGGTACAAATGAGCCCAAATAATGTGCAGAAAAGTTAATCATTGATTACTCAAGCCACTTATGGTTGGTACATTCTTATGATTTTCACATATATTACAAATTATTATTGTCGTATGGATGAAATGGTGCTTAATGTAAAGAAGCATTAGTACCAATTCTGCTAATGTTGGTTTTTTTTTTTTTTTTTTTCCTGATAATCATTACGTACTGTGGTTCAGGTAACAAATGATATATTCACAAAAGAGGATGGAGAATTCTTGGTTAAGAATGGAGCACTTCCTGAGGAAAGGATCCGTGCTGTTGAAACCGGAGGCTGCCCACATGCTGCTATACGTGAAGATATTAGCATAAATCTTGGCCCTCTTGAAGAGCTATCTAAGTTTTACAGAGCAGACTTACTTCTATGTGAATCAGGAGGAGGTACTTTATTCTATTCAGTAGCATAGAACCTTTGCTTCACATATAAATGGGGTTGTTTAAGTTTTTGCATCATATATGAGACAATTATGAGATATACCTAGAGAAAACAGGTTGTTGAGAGTTGTTTGAATGACTTGAATGCTTGTCTGACTTCTATAGATATTAGCATAAATCTTGGCCCTCTTGAAGAGCTATCTAAGTTTTACAGAGCAGACTTACTTCTATGTGAATCAGGAGGAGGTACTTTCTTCTATTCAGTAGCATAGAACCTTTGCTTCACATATAAATGGGGTTGTTTAAGTTTTTGCATCATATATGAGACAGTTATGAGATATGCCTAGAGAAAACAGGTTGTTGAGAGTTGTTTGAATGACTTGAATGCTTGTCTGACTACCTTGTTGTACTAATTTATGTGGCATTCATGCACACGCGGATGTACATAGACATGCAGATATCTGCGCCCGCCCACCCACAGGGAGACATGTATATAAAATCATATGTTGTATAAGTAAAGACTTATGATAAACATCCATATGGTACGTACATATTTGCGAACACAAACACACACAGAGAAGCCCATGCAGACACAGATGCACACACACGATGCAAACACCCATGAAGCCTCCTGCACATACATGAACCACCACTCCCACCTGCGCCCACACCCATGCACATGCATGCACGGGTCACACACTTCCGTTATGTTTTGATATACTTGTATTGACAGCTTCTGATGAACTTGATAGTAGTTTCTATGCAGTTCAGATGATTGAAATATGTACTTGGTTCCACTGAAAGGCTTCAGATGATCTTTTTAATTTTGTAGATGGAACATTTTGGGAACTAATTTGTTTTATGTTGGTTCACAAAAAACTTATCATTTTGTAAATTACATAACTGTGATACTCATTCAATGATGTGAAACGAACAGCTATTAATTGCTCATATGCTAGTCCAGATTATTATCTTTTGAGATCTTGGTAACTAAATTTGACCAGTAGTAGAATATAGACTGTGAGCAGGGCATGTTGTTTGATTTTGCATCTACTGCTCTCCACTTGATTGGCAGCTGTTAGTCAAGCAGTATTATGTTTTGTTGCTCACCTGGGTGTTTGGT